>OV656872.1:39095495-40548768 GCA_927399465.1 Sarcophaga caerulescens | reverse complement strand
TATCATTGGCCCAATATTTTTGTATTTCTACTAAAATGAAAAATTTAATAAAAAAAAAAAGTAAATAAGAAAGAAACGTTTTAAATTAGAATTTTTCTTTTCACGTTCAACAAACTTTTTTGCTGGGACGGTTAATTTGAGTTGGAAAATCTCCAAAATGCAATTTTTTGCATTTGTTTTTCCGATTTAATATTTAAAAATCCTTTTATTTTATTTGTTTTTGAAATTCGTCTTTAAGTTGTAACTAGAAATTATTGTGATTTTCTTTTTTTCTTCTTCTTCTTTTTTTTTATTACCTTCTTTTTTTAAGCATTTGTTATGCTGTTTTTGGAATACCTAAGTTTCTTATTGGTATGCAAATGAATTGAATTCAATTGAATAGAATAAAATAAAAGCAAATAAATTTTGTTTTAATGTTTTATTTCTCCTTTTATTATTCCTTATTTTTTTTTTTTCTTTGAATGCTTTAAACATTAATTATTTTAGCATTTTGCTTTTGCAGTTAAATGTCAATGTTATGTGATTCGATTTCCCACTTTGCAACACTGTTACAAAAAAAGTTAAAAAAAAATATGCAAGACAATCAAAATAGAATAATTTTTTAAGCACAGCATGAAACTTTTTTTGTTTTTCGTTTTTATTTTTTTTTTCTATCGAAATTTATTTGCATTGCATAAAGCCATTCATAGTCGTGCATACTCGTGTAATTATTTGCATTTTTGAATATTTATTTTATTTATGAATGAAGAATTTTAATATATTGCCCTGTAAATATTTAATTTATTTTATGATTCTAACCATAGTTTGCCAAAAACCACAATGAAAAAACTGAAAAAAATACCGCTCTTAACAGAAAAAACATTAAAACGCTATTTTTTTATTAAAAAATTTCATTTGTTTTTTTTAAATGTTTAAAACCATATCACACACTAATGGAAAATATTTATATTTTTAATAAAAAAAAAGTATATTCATCTCATCATACGATATTTTTTAGGACCCACGTAATAAACCATTACCCTGAAATCCTTTTAAAATTTTATATTATTTTCCATTCATTTATTACATTTTTATTTAAAAATAAAAAGAGTACGTTTTATTTTAAATTTTATCATTAAATTTACTCATTCACTCATTCTTTTCTTTTTTGATTACTTTCTCATCTCTATAAATCATTTAAAAAAGAAATTTTAGGCCTTTTAAATAAAATTGAAATAAAAACACAGATTTCAGTATTACTTGTCATCATATTCTTATCAAATTATATTTACAAGGGAAAGTAAACCAATTATACATGTGTGCATATCATATTTTTTTTTTTTGCTTCAACTGAGACCAACACTCAGGATATGACGCCTATTCATACAATGGATTGTGCTGGAATACCAGATATCGAGTTGTAGGGGAAGGAAAATAGAGGGCAGTTGCGGTAAATTGGTGTTGAATTATTATTTTTATTTTTTTTTTTGCAGATCATCACTTCTCTTATTTTGTAATGGGAATTGAATCCTCCAATTCAAATTATCACACTATCCACTAGACTAACGAGACGCTCAAACATTGATCTGAATTTAAGCCTGCATTCACAGACATGCAAGTATCGATCCATTCATCACTTTTCTGATGGCCTGGGGGGTCAACTTTTGTCACGACTATGATTTTGCGCCTCTGTTGCTTTTGGTGTCGGTAGTCATGTTTCTTATTAATTTGAAACGAATTTTCTCAGAGATCGCTCGCACACGACTTGTTATTAATGGGAACTTATCAGTCGAGCTAAGTTATAAAGGGTCCGCCAAATAACTTTTTTTTTTTGAAAACGCTTTAAAAAAAACTACTGAATATTTTCTTAAATTTCTTTTTTTATTTGAAAGTACAATCCTTCCGGTTAATAATGGAAAATAATTTCATTCAAATGGCTGCCTCGGCTGGCCATGCAGTAGCCTACACGATCGGTCCAATTTTTAAGCACATTATCGATTGTGTGCAGCTGTATTTCATCAATGGCTTCACGAATATTGTCCTTTAAAGCGTCAATTGTCTTTGGCTTGCCGGCGTAACACTTATCTTTGACGGCACCCAACAAATAATAGTCCAATGGTGTCAAATCGCAGCTCCGAGGTGGCCAAACGACATTAGCTCTGCGGCTGATAATGTGATCTTCAAAAACAGGGCGCAAAACATCGAGTGTAGCGCTGTCCTGTTGAAAGCAAATGTTGCCAATATCCTCCTCTTCAATTTTTGTGAACAAAACTTCGTTCAACATGGCCCGATAACGATCGCCATTGACTGTAACGGCCACTCCTTGCTCATTTTCGAAGAAAAATGGCCTAATTATGCCTCTAAACCAAAATCCGCCCCAAATGCGAAAATTTTGCTTGTTTACATACCCGCCAAGATCAAAATGAGCTTCATCTGAAAAGATGATTTTTTTTGCTAAAATCGGCATCTTCTGTAAGCCGATCGCAGGCCCACTCAGCGAAGCAAAAACGCATTGGATGGTCAATATTCGTTCAGCGGAAGGATAAAACTAATTATCTGTCAGATCAGACATGAGCTAAGTGTTGCCATTCACGAAATAAGCACTAGTTGAAAAAAATTCATTATTCATTATCTCCTACTTTTTTGTTTTGACTTCTCTCATAATATTTTGAAGTCGTCATAGTCTAGTAGATAGTGTGTTGACTTAATAGACACGACCCCTCGAACAAAGCGAAATATGAAAAAATATTTCATGGGTGACTTCATCTCAACAGATTTCTGGCAAAAACTCTGAGAGTAAATAAAATTGCCATGAAAAGTTTCTCAAAAATCTGTCGTTCGGAATCGACTTTAAACTGAAGGTTCGGCGACTCATGTATAAAATCAACACACACAACATACATAAGTAGTGTGAGAAGCTAGGTCGTAATCCTGAGTAAAGGGTTGTAATGACTAATTATGTATGTATGTAAGTCCACAGACCAAGTCTGGTGGATGATCCAGCAGCTTTGAACGCTTTGAAGTGACATACTTTAAGGCAACATCCAGTCTGGGAGTGTAAAAGGTTGTTAAGTGTTATATCGTATTATCGAATTAGATTCTGCAATGAGATCAGAAGTATGCCAGATAGTAAGGCATGAAATTGTAGAGTATCTAGAAATACTTTTTTTTTGCAAAGTAAAGCCTACTGCTAATGATGCTAGATTTATTTAACAATCGTTGGTATTGCAATTGGAACTGCTGTTGATTCAAAAAAGACACATAACAACTGTGTTACGCGGCTATAAGTTGGAGTTCAAAGCTTGCAAATGTATTAAGTTATCTATTTGGGTTCTAGAGTAACAGGTTTTTAGTGCAATTTTTACTCATATATAAAATTAACACACAACAAATAAGTGGTGTGAGAAACTAGGCCGTAATGACCCATCTGTTGAAACCTCAGGGTCTCCATTGGGAATCTCTCTAATCTTTAGACCAAAAGTTTGTTGTTGTAACTGAGTTTTAATGAGCAACTATTGTACGAAGCCGAAGCAGTAATGATGAGGACAATGAAGAGACGACAGAACGTCTTATCTGTTGTCATTGTCTAATACCTGAGAATTAAGACGTAGTATACCTGTTCAACATCTTATTATAAGTGTTACCATTGTGGTACCTTCCTATTCGTTCTGTTTAGAACACGTTCCCTTTTTAAATGCTGCTCATTTTGCCTTTTTTTACAATTTTTTTATATTCTTTTATCTTCTTGCCATTGAAAACGCTTGGTTTTACAGCATATTTATTCGGGTAAACCATTGTTGTTGTAAAGCCATACCAAGGCCACAATCATAAATCATTTGAATCGTTTCTTTTCTTTCTCTGGCGGTGTCCCGCCAAATCGAATACGATACAAATATTTACGCATAAAGAGTTTGAAATAAGGGTGATGGATTCGTACCATCTCATGGCCAACATAAGTTTTCGTAGTTCTTCTTTTAGCTCATCCAAATTAAGTAATTTTATTGTACTTTAAATTTAAAACATTTCGTTGGGTTATTTGTGCTTTTGTATTGTATTCTGTTGTTTTACCATACATACGACGTACATATCTATACGATACGATAGTGTATACGGAGTTACTGCGGTAATTTCATTTGTTGTATACAATGATTTTACGATACTTTTGTGTGTTGTTTTTTGCTTTTTTCGGTGTTTTTTCTCGTAAAGTTTATGCAACCTGCCTGTCTGCATATTCCTTATGTTTTCTCCGAAATAATAAAAATCTTTGTGGTGTTTTTTTGTTTTTTGCAAGTCGGATATTTTTCTATACAACAGTAGCCAGTTTCAATGGCATCATGTTGTAAAAAGTTTTGAGCTGTAATTCACTCCTTTTTTTTTTTTGTCACTTTTTTATTATTTCGGATGGAATTTTTGGTTTGGTTGACTGACTGACAGCATTCTGTTTAAAATAACAGTGCAAAGTAGTTGTTTCATAGTAAAACGAAGACTAATGAAATACTGTCTTATTTTTGAATATTAAGCAATAAATTTCGAGAAATACGGAAAAACTCACTATTATTTCCGTTTTGATTCAAGGCCTATGTATGTAACCGCAGTAATAGTGATTATTTTTTATTTCGTTTAAATTTAAAAAATAAAAATTGCACTGAAAACCTGTTACTCTAGAACACAAATAGATAATTTAATACATTTGCAAGCTTTGAACTCCAACTTATAGCCGCGTAACACAGTTGTGAAGCCTCTTCTTTGAATCAATAGCACTTCCAATTGCAATACCGACGATTGTTAAATAAATCATCGTTAACAGTAGGCTTTATTTAGCAAAAAAAATAATAATTTTTCTAGATACTCTACAACTTCATGCCTTACTATCTGGCATACTTCTGATCTCATTGCAGAATCTAATTCGATAATACGATATAAGATCACTAAACAACCTTTTATACTCCCAGACTGGATGTTACCTTAAAGTATGTCACTTCAAACCGTTCAAAGCTGCTCGATCATCTACATAAATTACTACTCTTGAGCTCTTCGGTATATGTTATGGTCTGGTGACATAATTAGTCAATACAATCCTTCAGTCAGGAATACAACCTAGCTTCTCACACTACTTATGTATGTTGTGTGTGTTAGCAAGTTAAAGTCAATTCTGGACGACAGATTTATGAGAAACCTTTCATGGAAATTTTATTTTACTCTCAGAGTTTTTGACAGAAATCTGCTGAGAGGAAGTCTCTGAAAGAAATATGTTTTGTTGGATATGTCTGACCTGGGGTTTGAAGCGACGCCTCATGTCTAATAAGCCAACACACTATCTACTAGACTACTATGGACATAACAACATCCAAAATTGACGTCTGGACGAAGACACTTGTTGCTGTGCTCGTCTCCATTTTAAACCCATCCGTGACGATAAACTAGCTGTCCAAGAGTTTATTTAAACATAAGCAAAGGTATACCAAATAACCTTTGTGACTATACAATCCGCCATTCTGGCAATATTAAGTGGCCAATCCTACAAGAATTAACTTGAATTTACTCACTCAGTTTAATTAAAGAGGATTCTGTTATCTCCTTTACATATTTTTTAAGCGACAATAAGTGACGGATAACATTGAAAGCTACCAGAGGCTTTCCGGCAGTTGAACTGACTTGTCGCACCAGTTCCTTTCCTTCACCAATATTAAGTGACCTGCCCTATAAGGACTCACTAAAACTAACTCAGTTTGTCTAAAAAGGCTTCTGTCATCTTCTTTTGCATATTCTTCAATAATTAAAAGCTACCAGAATATGTTTTGCTTTCATGTAGGAAATAATTCTTTTTTTTTTTATTTTTTGTTTTAATGAATTCAATTTAAGAGAAGAATTTCAATAATTTCGTTGCCTTTTAAGGGTTCTTAAAGGGTTAAAGAAAATAGACGTCGGTACAAAGAGATAAAAAGATGATAAAAATGTGATTGCAGTTGTGAGAAGCATGTGTATAACCCAGAGGAAAATATAGAAGAAATGTACAGCGCCAAATCTCTAAAGACTGCGTAATTAACTTGAAAAATATTCTTCCAAAAATGGAGATCATTTCTCATTGTTATTAGTGAATCTCATTGAATTTTAATGGTATATTTTTTTGGGTGTATAGTTCAAACCTGAAAAAAAAGCGACATGAACCTTCTTCTTTCAAAGTTGACAAGTAACTGAATGCATTTTTACGCTCTTTTTAATGAACATTGTTGATGTTCGTGTCCTATGTGCGAATAAGCCGAAGATGTTCGGCCCCCGAGGGCTATTGGTGCCGACGTCTGGTTATAATCATTAATATGTTTGCTCAGTATTTGTACCAAAACAATGTTTATTTATTTGTTGTTTTTTTTTAATTATTTAAAAATAATAATAAATCTCTCCATAACTTTTGAAACAACAACAATAATAAACCCCAATCTAATCCAAATAAACTATAAAAATTCATTCCGATTTAATAAAACAATAATAATAAAAACTAAAAAATGAACAATTCCCGAAAGAGCAAAATATCATTAAAAGCACTTATAATTACAGTAAATGAGAGAGAGGGAGGTTAGATGCCTTCTTCAATCACTCTCCTCTTCCTCTGTCTTAACATATTATAACAGTGTTGAAAAATTCAGTACTTTAGTACTTTTTTCAGTACTTTTCCATTTCAAAAATACCACAGTACCCCCTCGACTCTTTCAGTACTTTTTTATTATTATATATTTTATGTCTTGCGCTCTTTTCAACTATTAATGCATTAGCAACGTAATGCGAAAGGTAGAATTAGTCTTTAGCCCCGGTTAGCCAAACGTCCACGGAACATTTGTAGGGATGCAACATCGTTAAGAAAATCATCGATGTTGGCATCATCGATGTATCAAGAAAAAAAACATCGGTGATAAATCATCGATACATCGATGTTTTTCGATGTTTTATTTTCATATAAATAAATACTAAAAAATATTATTTAAAGGAATAACTAAGTTTTTTGACAAAAATTATTTAATAATTCATTTTATTTATAATAAAAAGCATAAATTAATTTATAAATTTTATAAAAGATGAAATAATTTTGGTTTTGAGATTGAGTAATTTTGAGATAGAGTTAAGGTAAAGTAGCTTTGAAAGCCTAGATCCCAAAAGCCTATTTCCTTCTTGTGTTATTGTTGCACCAGCTTCCGAAAACTTGGCACAGAAGTATCAACAATTGGGAAATATTGAAGTGCAATTCGCGAAAATTTTGAAAACAAAGATTTCATGTCCTCCCAAATAACGATTGCGTCGCTTTTTATTGGTGCTACCGGGGATGATAGGTACATTTGTACTTCCGTTTCGCTAATGGTGTCTATAGTAGAGGATGATTTTTGTTTCATATTTTTATGGGTTAACAATTTGTGGTATTTCCAAATATCAAATTGTAAATCATTTTCGTCATCATCAGCAGATGTGTCATTATTGGAAGTTGTAGAAGAGTGAGAATCATTATATTCTCGAACGTATTTATTAAGGTAACTGACTACTTTTTCTTTAGCCATCAGCATAAGTCGATGTATCGTTATTAAACGCCGATGTATCGCCGATATATTGTCCGTAAAAACATCGATGTTAAACATCGAAATTTATGTGTAAAACATCGATATTTCGATAACATCGATGTATCGTTTGCATCCCTAAACATATCGCTCCTTTATTGCAACCTAGTCATATCTCAAAAAAACTTGAACTTGGCAAAATGCGATTTAAGTTTTCAAGACATAAGTCCTATGATCTAATTGCCGCAAACACTTTTTGCTATAACTTCGGTTCAGCTTGGGATATAAAACTGATTTTTTTTTCAACATGTACAGAAGGTCTAAAAGAGCAGTTTTGCTTAAGTAACTACAAATTTTTAATTTTTTGAGTTATGACTATGTTGCAATAAAGGAGCGATATGTACATTCGTTTTAAGAATACGATAAACAATGAGAACGGTGTCCGAACCGTAATGTGATTTCGGTAAGCATCATCATATGCTACAAACGAAAGTATATTCCATAACGTTCCGTCGACATTTGACTACACGGAACTTTTACGTTTTGTTACGTTCAGAATCAGCAGTTTTTGTTTTATATGTGAGGAACACGTATAAGTCGTTAGTTTTTCTCTTCCGTACCGTACGTGTATTAAATATAAATAAATAAATAAATAGTCTAGCAGGTAGTGTGCTAGCTTACTAGATGTGAGCCGCGGTTCATACCCCATGTCAGACATCTCCAACATAACGAAAAATGAAAAAATATTCCTTCGACGGACGACCTCATTCTGTCAAAAATTTCGAGAGTAATTAAAATTGCCATGAAGAAGTTCCTCAAAAATCTCATGTATAAAAAATTAACCCACACAACATAAGTGGTGTAAGAAGATACACACAATAGATGATATTAAAATTGCCTTAAAAACCGGAATTAGACTTGAGGATTCTAAGGTAATTGTAGGAAGGATTGCAGCACTTAGTGTGAGGGATAATAACCTTACTGAATTTACCAAGCAGGCTGAGGATCTCGCTGATTCTCTGAAACGCTCTTTAGTAGTGGAAGGTATTACGAAGAGCAAGGCTCACGAAATGGCTATAGAACAGACAGTTAATGTTTGTCGCTTAAATGCTAAATCCACTTTAGTAAAGTCGATATTAGCATCTTCTGTATTTAAAGACCCTAAAGAAGTTATCGCTAAGTTGGTAATTGAACAGACAAATGAATCAAAGGAACAACAGGTGCTAGCAATTCGAACTCATAACGGACATAGACACGATGATTTTGGATCTCGTAATAACAATAATTTTCAAGCAAACAACTTTAGTCAGTTTCGTAATGGTTCTAATTTTAATAATAGTGTGTATCGGGGTAATTTTGATAAATTTCGTTACAATAACTATCGCGGGAATTTGCGTGGGAACTTTCATCGTAACAATTACTCCAGAACGAACAATAATTTTAACAACACTGAACAGTTTCAGAATAGGGATCGTGGCAACCCGCCTAACAATAATTTCACTAATGACAATCGACATCGGAACAATTATAGAGGGAATAACGGAAACAATTTTTCACGTAATAACAACAATTCAAGGGCCTCTGTCAGGTATTTAAACGCAGATGCCTCTCAACAGTCGATGTTGGGAGAAGAAGAAAATTAGAACAGAACAGACACACTTTTCAACAGAAAATTTCAATCAACCGGCCTATTGAAAAATCTGTTTATATCTTAAATCCTAATTATGCCGATTTTATTAAAATAAACTGTGCCGATACAAATCAACTTAGTACTTTTCTCATAGATACTCAGGCAGATATTTCCTTAATAAAAATTTCAAGGTTAAATCATAAATCATATGCATTACGACCAATGCAATATACACTCTTGGAACTATCTGTACAACTATATTCATTTCAAATTATTTAGTTCAACAAGTCTTTCATGTTGTCAGGGATGATTTCAATATCCCAGTTGATGGTATACTTGGCAAAGATTTCTTAAAGTCAAATAAGTGCAATATAGACTATAATACCATGACTCTTTCATTACGTTATTCCAATACAAGTCTTGAATTGAGTCTTGAACTCTTCATCATCTATTGAAGGGTATATGTATATACATATTTTTTTTACAAAAGTACCATTTGATGCGAAAAAGTACTCTTTCAGTGATAGTTCAGTACCATTTCAAAATTTCAATTTTTCAATACTGCTGTTATAATATTATGGAGAACAAATAATCCATAAACAAACAAATGCAAGCAAAACGCTGGCATTTAAAACAATAACAACAATAAATGAAAACAAATCTAGTTGCAGTGAGAGGAAAAAATGGATTTCTCATTGCATTACAAAAACAAAAAACTTTACTGTTTAAATTTTTATAATCAGTTTTATGTTCAAATCAATATGTTTCAATAATTTATTGTATTCTTTTGTTTTTTGTGTCGGTAAATGGGGAAAGGGGAGAATTACATTAATTTTCTTTAAATACAAAAACAATAAAATACTCGTACATGTTTGTTGTTTGCATTTGATCACCATTAAAGCGTTGTAAACTTTTAATAACTTAACGACTGCAGACCAGCAAGAGGCGGCAGCCATTAGCCATCAAACCAGCCACTCAGTCAAACAGGCAGATTTAATAATTTTATTGATAATCAATGATTACATGGGCATTATCAGTTTAGATTTGTTATGCTTAGAAACCACAACGACATAAAGTCGATTTAGTTTTGAGTTCTGGTTTCCACAAAAGGGCAACAGAAGGAAGAAAGGGGTGATCAACTCTCATTTTTGTTTTTTTTATTGGAAACATTTCTTGGGTTCTTACTCCAAATAATGCATTCGTATGTATGTATGTGTGTACGTTTACTTAATTTTGAAAATGTATTTCAAGTTATTCAATGATTTGTGAAGATTGAATGAATTGAAACATTTTTGTTTTTTTCAATGAATTAAAAAAATCACAAAAGAAATCACAATAATTTGTTGAGTTTGTTTTAGAAAAGTAATTCAAAAATTTAAACTTTTAACTTTTAACACGAAATAATTTCATATAGAATGTAAATGTAATACTGAAATCTCTTTATCATTGTGTCTTTATCATAAAAATTTATCATTTATTTTATTTTCTCTTAGTTTTATTTATCATTTATAGATTTTTAAATTATTTTCCATTTGTCTTCTTTCTTTAAATTTCTTTCATTTATACTCTACACTATTACTCTCTTTATATTTGATGTCAACTCTTTCCTTGTTTTAATAAAAAAAAAGAAAAACAAATAAATAGAAACAGTAAATTAAGCTAGTTTCCTTAAAGACATTGTTTTCCAAAAAACAAAAAAGATTTTAAAATGAATTTGATCGTGAGATTTTTCCAATACCTATATTACCAAAGACAGTCATATCCAGACGTCGGCACAAAGAGAACATGATAAAAATGTGAGTGCATTTGTGTCATCATTACATATTGCAGGTACCTTAAATTCAATATATTTAAAGCAAAAAAATTTGTTTTCCAGTTTTTCTTCACATTTTAATTAAATTTTTCTTTGGGTGTACAATTGATACACAAAAAAATTTCAAAAAGGAGCGACGGGAACCTGCTTCACTGAAAGCTGACAAGCAACTGAATGCATTTTTATGCTCTTTTTAACGAACATTGTTGATGTTCGTGTCCTATGTGCGTAAAAAGCCGAAGAAGTTCGGCCCCCGGGGGATATTGGTGCCGACGTCTGGTCATATCATCTGTCAGTCGTATCTAATGCGTGATTTGAAACAGAAAATTGACAAAACTGAATGAAATTTTTATTAGGAGCGATAAATCGATGCCATTTACTTTTTAAAGATTTTTACACATAGTCCTACAAAGAATTTTTAAGTGAGTTAAAATCCCATGGCCACAGCGTCCTATGGATTGCTCCGAAACAACAGATTAATTGCTCACCAGTCTTGCTTCTCAAATCGGTTCATGTTATCGCGTGCAGCGTGCAGCACATGACAGTCAAAATCTAATTTTTCCAATTAGGATAAAAAAAATGTCAGTAATTGTCGCGCGATTCCTTGATTCGTTGGCTGCAATATTACGATTTTCTTCGTTCGACTACGATACAATGTGGACCCGCCCGGCCACAAACAACACTTAACATTGTATCTGTCAAGGTGGCAGCCTTATATTTTCCCTCTAGCTATTCTTGACGCTGAATTTACAATTTCGCATTTTGATAAAAAAAATCAATGATACATGCAAAATTGTCCATCGGACTTACAAAGTGCATCAAACGTCACTTCTTCGAAACGTAATATTCTTTTGGCCGCTTAATTGACATAGAAAACAGACAGGCTTGTTAGCATTTGTCTTTGCTGTTTTTGTTCATTATAAAATTGATTTTTGTCAGCCAATTCATCTTTCAAATCAGTTCTAACAGTGATGCAGACTTAAAAGTTCATTCGCTGACAGTGGGCCTAAAGAAGAAACATGTTTCATTAATGCATTTTATATATAATTGAGTAGCTTCTGTTATACATACATATTGATGTTATTTTTTGTAATAGCAAATGTGCTTTAGAAGTCTTATGGCAAAACGATTGCCCAAATATTTTATTTTACATTCCATCGCAATGAATCAAAACCGCCCTATCCAAATTGTACAAATATTTTATCATTGGGGACCAAAAATATTTTCTTTCATTGTAATTTGTCCAAAATAACGCGTTTTTATCAGTCGAGATTTAAAAGAAAAACTTTGTTTCTCATTATTATTGTTAGTCGAACACTAAAGAAGAAAGAATACTGTATGATTTACCAGATTTTATGCCTTTCATATTATTTGCCCAACACTGTACTTTACTATCAGACGTTAATTTCAAAATTTTGTAAACAAAGTCAACTCATATAAAACTTGAACAATATTTGTTAACATTCTGAATTTACAATTGCAGCACACTTTCAAAGTTAATAAAAAAAAAAATTGTTTTCCTACTTAACTCAGTTACTGAACAAAATCTTTTCCTTGGGAAAAGAAACTACTCAATGGACTTTAATTTAATTGTATTTTGAACACATCATATGTAGAGTTACTTTACATAGCTACTATTGATCTACACTCTGATCTACACGCTTTATATCACTTCCTTCTTACTTTCTTCATCTCTTTTTGCTATCCTATTTACTATTTTTGTCTCTTCTCTTATAATTATTATTTATATACTATGTATGTATGTATTTGTAAATTATTTATTTATTCTCATGTTCATTTTATTTAACAATAAAAACTAACCTTAAAATATTTTGTTTTTCTTCTTCTTTTTTTTTTCGTTTCTTCCCACCCTTTCCGAAAAATCCCAAAATCCAAAATCCTTTATTTTTTGTACAAAATTTATTCCCATAATCATTTGATATGATTTGTAAATTGTTTTTATAATTTTTTAATAATACACACCCCCCTCTGTACCAAAAAAACAAAACCACACACACACACGCAAACACACGACCACAAACATACACAAACAAAAAAAAAATACAATTAAAAACTCTACAACAAATTCAATACAAACAACCAAAACAAAAACACACACAAAAATAACTTTAGCGATACGACGGCTACTAGTGGCGAGCTTAAAACTGCTTTAGCTTCGACTGGCGATGGAAATGGGGATGAGCAACAGCAACTCCAACTCCAACAAGTACAACAACGCAATCGTTCCGAAATGAAATCGAAAAAGTTTGGCCGAAGTAAATCGAGTGACATATTAAAAAAAGAATCTGTTGCCTTGCCATATGACAAGGGCAAGACCACATTGACCCGCTTGAATTCCCTTAAGCAATGGGGACGCAATCGTTTTAAATTTATGCAGCGGAATAATGTTGAATTTCCTCAACATCAACATCATCCACAGCAACAACAACAGCAGCAATATTCATTCACTCTGTCCACTATTAACAGCAGTGGCTGCAGTAATGATTTGAATACGTCAGGTACCAGTTCCCATAATTCGTCGACGGAAAAGGCAGAAATTTGTTCAGCTTCTGGTTCGGCTAGTGGTTCCTCAAATAAAACCGCTTCAACTGCCAAGATTGGCGAGAAATCCGGTACTGATGTCGACGAAGATTGTCGGGTCCATGATTTGATAGCACCGCACACGAACGAAACACGGTTTTCGCACGAACGAAAACCCTCGTATTCGTCGTCAGAGAAATCGATGAGTGTCAGCAGTTCGGGTCACTTGAGAGGAAAACTTCACTTGAATTCGGCATGCGCGAATGTTAAGCTGAGAGATACTTCTTCTTTGAATCGCCAGAGGCGTATCAATGGTTTGGGCAGCAAAGATGACCAGCCCCATTCGAGCAGCGGCAATTGGAGTGCCAGCTCCGAATCCGGTCGTGCATCCATAGGCAGTGAAATAACGTTACAGCCCAAATCTAGTGCTTCGAATACATCTTTAAATGTTTCCAGTTTTCACAATGGATCCGCACCTCCGTCCTCAATGCTAAGTCGCCGCAGATTTTTTAATACCTCGGCTTCGTCCAGTGTTACAAGTGAGGGAACTGCTACACCCGACTTGCAAATTAATGGCAATAACATGGAAGGCTCATATCCTAATCATTTGGATGATGAAACCAGTTCCGCTTATTCTTGTGACACCGAAGGCTACTATACATCCTTCCACATGGACAGCGGTTTGAGAACCTTGAAAGAAGAAGAAATCAATATGAGTAATTTCCAAATTGGAGGTCAGCCATTTAATTCCTCCTTTGGCCAGGGTCAATTGACCTATAATAATTCCCAGCAAACCTTGATGGCCGAAAACGAGTACGAGCTCTTTGGTAGAGGTTCTACTTCCACTACCACCAGTTCTGCTGGCACCGTGTGCACTACTTTAATGGCCCATAATAGTGGCACAGAGCAGTCCAGCCTTAACAACAGTTTAGTCAGTTGTGGGCCCGAAGTTCCCGAACGCATAAGTTCGTTGCGTCACAGCACTGCCTCGACTTCCACACTTGAACGCAGCATATCCAGTAGTACCATAGGCAGCACTTTAGAACGTACCGGCACTATTAAGAGAAACGTTAATGCCTCCCTTAAACTGGTTACATGCACAGATGATTTAAGCGATAATATGCAGGATGTAAATACACCCGAATCCCAAGACGATGAATTTAATTATGGTGAACAAACTAAAAAACGGCAAGCTTTGCCTTTGCCCCAATCGTCTGCCAATGAAATTGAATATTCCGAATGCTCTGATTTGGAGGGTGTTGAACGCATAGAACGCATGAGACAAAAAACTGCTTTAAATGCCAAACGTATACCATCCATGTGCATTATAACGCCATCTACTAGCGATGACGAGAATCAAGGCCAGGATGAACATGACATAGAGGAAACCATCTGTGACGACGAAGATGATGAGCTTAATAAGACCTTAACAGAAGACAGTTTTAAGGACTTAACCGATATAGAAGAAGATGAAAAGCTATCCTTACAGGAGGTGGACGATAATCTCAATCATGTTAAGCCTACACCCAATATGAGTCTAATGGAAAAGCTTAAAGTGGTATTGCCCAACATTAAAAAGTCACCCTCGAAAGCTTTGCCTTCACAAGATTTGTCAGTCATCAATGACGATGAACTTTACGATACAGCAGGAGAGTACGTTTATATCTCTGCGGATGTAAGCAACAATAATAAGAAAGCTTTACAGTCAGCTCTCAATATGCCAAAAGCTTCTGTCAATACTGGCCTAAGTATTTATTATTCTAACAGTGCTGTGGTGAATAAAGCACCAAAAGCTACCGAATATGTCTCTCTGAATGAGCTGCCAAAAGCCATACAAAAAGCCTATGCTAAGGAATCTCTCAAAGAGAGCACTAAATCTGAGAAGGGTAGTTTTAATCGTGAGCTAAAATTGCAAGAACAAAGAAATCGACAGGGCGCAGAATCGGAATTTGTTGAGGAAACAAAGGAACAAAAACAGCAGCAACAACTACAACAGCAACAACAACAGAACATGTATGCCGAAATAAATGAATTGCGTACAGAAATTGCAGCATCTGCTGCTTTAACAAGTATAAACGGTGGCACATCCTCTCTCACATATTTGCAAAACACACCACCATCTTCGAGCAACTCTTCACCGCACGTATCACCACATAAGGGAGCGAGAGTACGTTTAAATGCACAAGGCAAACCAATCTACGATTCCGATAGTTTGAAAAGACGTAAAGGCGCGCACACAACATTCGCACCGGGTCCGTACGTTAAACGCCACTTGGACAGGGAAGTTGAAAACGAAAGTATCGATGCAAATACAATACGCAATACGACAACAACTAGTGAAAGTAACGTAAATCCAGTTGCAAAATTACTCTTACTTAATAAGGCCAATGCAGCGAATACCCGTAAAATTGCCAATGTCAGGCCCATAATAAATAAAAGCCAAATCCAAAGACCACTGCCATCTACACCGGTTGAACAACAGCAGCAGCAGCAGCAGCAATTGCAGCCAAACACTGCCAACAACGAAATGTCCGGTTTCTATATGACGTCCCAATATGCCGTGTATAATAAAGACGGCGGCAACAAGCATCTAATGGCCAACGGCTTAAATCCCTATTTCCATCAACAGTCATCAATGCATTCACCCTCAACCAAATCGACAGCTTCAAGTACTGGCTCCACCATATCATCATCAACGGCATCCTCATCCGCTCAATCATCCTCAGCATCATCCACAACAACCACCACCACTACCCAGAGCGGTGGTGGCACATCAGCCAAAGATGACGAAGGTAAGCTCTCTAAACCTCTAAGTATTCTAAAGACCAACAATACACACATTTCCCAAAATATACCCCAACACTCTTCCACCATACACCATGTAAATAATCATAATAATTATAGTGATAAAAATACCAACAACAATACTATAAAAATTAACACAAAACTTATTTTAAATGAATCGAAACTAATATCAGTGAGTAAAAAAAGTGAAGTTTCAATAGGAAACGCTTTAAAAGCGAGAAACGAAATCGAAAGCGAACAAAATGAAAAATCAACAAACACCTCTAAACGCACCAATACAATACCACCAACACCACCATCACCACCACCACCACCACCACCGCCTGTACCATCGAGAGAATTAAAACCCCAAAATTTGCAAAACAAACTCAATGCATTTCCGCCCCAACAAGAGGCAACAAAGGTAAATCGCAATCATGACAACAACGAAAACGAAGAATCACCCTTTCAAACGATTACGACAACGACAACGACGAAAATCAACAAAGAAAAATCGATTGTATATAACGATGACCCAAAAACGAACCTCAAAAAAGACGACACGAAAACGGATGCAAAAACAAAACCAAAAACAATAGCAACAACTGACACCCCACAGAATAATGCAAAAACGCAGCCAACGCCGTTGGCAACCCCCATACCATTAGCTTCAACCCCTCACAGCTCTCCCCTAACCAGTGTAAAACATATGCCTTTGAAGCGTAACAATAGCTACAGAATGGCAAACGATGATTTGAAATTGGAAATAAATAAAGAAAATCACAATGTAGCCTGTCAAGGTGCAGCCAGTCCTATACCCCTGATTCAAACCCCACTGGCAAGCCCTCGTCCACATTTCCAATCGTTTCCACGTACAAAAATTAAAAATATTCTCATTGACTCTCGGCACAGTCCTCAAATAACCAGAGGCGCAACCTCATCGCCTCAGGCAGTGGCCACGGAACCTACACGCAAAATTGCCAAATCATTTGAACGTCTAGTCGATGAATTCTCATTATCCACTATATCGGTAGATTCATCCTATTTACGTAATAAATCGTTAGAAAATTTCGATGATTCACCATCGATACTCGAACCCAATTTAACGTCAACCGACTCTACAAATTCTGCTGTTAATAGGAAAAAATCCATGGAGAATGAAAATGACTCCGACTCTGATTCTGATTTAGAAAGTTTAATTTCACCACAAATACCACAAATTAAATATCACAAATCCTTTATCGAGGCTGTACTAATGAAGCCAATGAAAATTATTCTACCGCCCGATGAAAATCGTAAAAGAATTTTACAGAAATTTGAGGTTACAGAAATTTGGTAAAGGTGCGGGCTGGTTGTGCCGGGTCGTCCTTAAATGGTAGGTGTGGTTAGGAAGTTAGGTTTTAATTTTTTCAGAAACTGTTGAATACACAATAAAACAAAAACAGATTTTTTTTTTCTATTTCATCAGAGGTTATAGATTATGGAACTAAACAAAGTTTTTTGCGATCAAAAGTGTATCCCGTTATTTCTTTAACTTTTATGCTAAAAACAAAAACTTATACGAGAGAAAATTATGCGTTTATGTTGCATAAAATATATCATATTCGACAGGGTAAGGGTTATTGTATTTCTACGTTCATAAATTCTTCTCAACACAGATTTACATATCGCTTCTTTATTGCAACATAGTCATATCTCAAAGAAACTTGAACTTGGCAAAATGCTATTTAAGTTTTCAAGACATAAGTCCTATGATCTAATTGCCGCAAACACTTTTAGCTATAACTTCGGTTCAGCTTGGGATATAAAACTGATTTTTTTTTTTCAACGTGTACAGAAGGTCTAAACGAGCAGTTTTGCTTAAGTAACTACAAATTTTTAATTTTTTGAGATATGACTATGTTGCAATAAAGGAGCGATATATTCTGTTAAGAAATCATTTTACGGAAATTTATGAAAACCTTCTTAATACTGGGTTCAGACATGCACCTTTATTGCGTAAATCGCAATAAACGGCATTATTGATCTCAATATTTCATATAAAATTTCAATTAATTATTGGCCAATAAATTCATAAATTGTTATAATATTGATAAAAAAAAAAACTTTAAATAAACACTGTCATAAGTACGTTCAGTGAGCAGATTACATTTTTCCGAACGCTTTATATTAATATTTGACAACTCAAATGTAAACAACGACAAACAAAAAATGGAAGGTCAGCAGAAATGTTTGTATTTTATATTGAGTTTCATATCAAATTTTTCTTTCTCATCCTTCTGAGAAAAGTCACTTTGGAGTCAAAAGTAGTTCCTATTAACCGCAACAGCTCGGCGTTTCGGTTAATCATTAGCAATACCTTTTTGAATGTTAAATTGTTTTCCATTTTTTCAAAAAAATTTTTTGGCACTAAATTTCGCGATTAAATTAAAAGCAATGTTGTTGAAGCAATCAGCTGTTTTGTTTACCAGCTGTCAAATAAATTTTCGTATATTATATGTCTGAACGCTAAAAATATTGTTCTCAATAAACCGAATATTGATTTAATAAAAGTGCATGTCTGAACATAGTATAACATATTTACAAAAAAATAATTTCAAAAAAGGTACCAACATTTGTTTAGGCTTGAAATTTAGTTCCCTATTAAATGCTATTCAGCCATAGATTGATTTACATAAACCTCAATTGTTTTTAGATAAATTTTTTCGGCCCTTTAAAGCTGACAAATGAATTAAAAGAATTGCTTACCAAATTAGTTTTCTGTAAATAAAATTCTGTATTACACTCGGGTCTCGTTTTACACTCAAACTTCGTTTTATGCGATTGATCCGTTCCAGAAAAAATCGCATAAAACAAATTCGCATAAAACGATACACTAGCTTCATACAAAATCCACTAATAGGGATTTAAATAAAAAAGCGCATAAATTCAAATTTAACCCTTAAAATTCAAACAAAATCGCATATAAAAAATCAACAAAAAATGAATCCCTTGCTGAGACCATACAAATTAAGGAAAAAGATAGGAAATAAACAACAACTAATACAAAATTCCAAATAATGAAGAAAATACATAATTTTTCAATAAAATAAAAATATAATATTACTCCACGTCCATAGCATTTGAATAATATTTCATACATCAGAACCGGAAATGCCGAAATAATTTAAAGATAGTTGTAACTTTGTTACGAACAATACATTTTTTTGGATTTTAGCATTCAATATTTCCTTAAAATCGTTTTTGCAAAGAAAAAATTTGAGAATTTCGAAACCGCATAAATTTGAATTCGCATAAAATAAATTCGCATAAAACGAGGTTTGAGTGTATGCAGATTTTTTTTTATGCGAATTCGAATTTATGCGATTTTAAATTAAAAAAAAATTTTTTTGGATTTTTTAATAGATTTTAAAATGTTATGATACTTTTTAAACTTTTGCATCATTTTTAAATTAAACTAAGTTTGCACCACTGATATAATCATTATTGTTAATCCTACCTGAAGCGTTATAATGACCAACGCTGTTGATTCAGAAAGCGGCAGTGGTTTCCCTGCGGTTTGAAAACCTTTTTTATATGGAAATCTCTTGTGAATGTACGCTGTAGTTGGAGCCTGACACCTAATACTATGCCGAATAGCTTGTGAAAATCAATCTTTCTAGTTTGTTTCTAGTTGGAAAGCCAATTGATTAGCATCAGATTGCTCTAACTATGCCAATAAAAAAAGCCAATAAAAGCCTTCAAAAGTCAATCCTTACTTATGATTTAAAGAATCTTTTATTTCAAGAAGCAGCTCCCTTTTTAATAACTGGCACTTTAATACTCTTATTCAGAAGAAACAATTAAACTTTCTAAAAATTCGTTGATCTAGTCCCCTCCATATGTATGCAAAACCTGATAGGTATGTAATGATAAAAGTGACGTCGAACCAATTCCAAAACGATACAGAATGATTGATCGTACATTCATAATATTTCATATTTGTTGAATCATTTTGGTTTATTCTGTAAATAATGAATTAATATTTTATTTTTGTTTATTTTTTTAGAAGTTTTTGTTTTTATTGTTTAAGAAAATTAAATAAATATACTTTTGTTGATTTTTTTATGCGATTTTGCTTTGTTTTTTCAATTAAAATTTGAATTTATGCGCTTTTCCAGGATTTTGAAACGAATCGTTAATTTTTATATGAAGCTACAGTATCGTTTTATGCGAATTCAATTTATGCGATTTTTTTTTTTTTGGAACGCATCTATCGCATAAATCGAGACCTGAGTGTAATCAAAAATTTGAAAAAAAGTATCGAAACATTTTTTTAAATTTGCTTACTAAATTAAAAGTATCTAATTTGTCCTAAAAGAAACTTTTTTAAAATTATCTTTTTGAATATTCTACTTGGTGATTGGACTGTTTTAAAAAAAAAAGGACCAAATATATATTTCTTCATACCTCCTGCGCTGTTGTGTTCCATTTTAAGCAACACAAATTAATTTAAAAATTTAGTTTATGAACTAAGTGGTCGCTGAAATAAAGTTGGAAAACAATTAAACAGAATGTACCACACCAAACAGAGTGTAACCATTTTTATTTCCTAAAAGTACGAATTCCAAACAGTACTGAGTCAGTCCGTTTAAATACAGCAGAGAAGAATATTGTTTTACATTTATTTGTTTAGAATACAGGTAGTCCCCGACTTACGACTATTCGCACTTACGACCATTTTTTTCCAATTTTTTTTCATAGAAAATACTTAAAGACAAATATGTTGTTGCGGGGAATCCCTAAAATATATGAGAAAAATTAAAAAAAAAATTAAAAAATTCGATTTACATACATATTTCAGTACAAATAATACATTACATTAGCTAAGTCGGAATTTTTTTAAGTGAATAATTTTATATCCACCCAAAAATGGCTGGAACTAGTAAATAAAGTTAGAATTATATGAATTTTGGATAGTTACACTTCAACTGACCCTCAAAGTTAGTAGTACAGTATGTACTTTTTTTCTTAAATTTTTTTTATATGAAATTCGACTTACGACCGATGACAAAGGAACTTATCTCGGTCGTAAGTCGGGGAATACCTGTACTTATATATTTCTTTTAAGGCAACAATACTAGTGGTAGAATATAACGGAACGTTCGTATGAGTGTAGCATGTGAAAGGCAATGAGAACGATTACCCAAGCGTTCGGTGAACGTTTGTCTAATTCTACCACATGTTTTTCTAGACGATTGCCTTAAACTCTCAGCAGCTTTAGTTCCATTTAAAAGAGTTAGTATTACCGATTTTGTTAATTTTTTTAACTATTTGGAAAATTCCAATAACTTCTTATCCCACACATAACCTATAATACAAAATCTTATCACCAACCCTGCTCGATAACGAAAGTAAATTTTAATTTAAAATTAAAAGAATAAATTTAATTTTTTAATTGAAAAAAAATCTGTAAATAACCTCATTGCAGTTCAAAGATAAACTTTCTCTTTAACCATGGCAACAGTGTAAATATGAAATTAATATTCCACAATAACAGAATCAACCGTACTACCGTCTACGCTACGCTAACAAGCTAAACTCCTTTAAAGAAGTATTTATATTGTGGTATTTCTTAACGTAACTCTTCTGTTCTGGCAGAGAACACAATTAAAATTTACGGAAAACAGCCCCAAGGTATTATATTTTTTATTTTTTACCATATCCTTGAATTCATCAAGATTGTGGCATTGCTGCTGCTGCTGCTACTTAAAGAGTTTCTGCACCCTTCTTCATGCATATACAATATGCATATACAATGATGTTTAGAATAATTTCACTTCAGTGCGTCATTTATGTACATACATACACTGAGCACCATAAGTGAGTCAACACCCACTATAATGTTAAATTTTCTATTATAAAAAATATACTTGTAGCACAACAATAATTGGAATTGTTGTTTTTGTTTTAACATTTTATAAGTAATAACGTTTTTATTTTTGGGAATTTATTGGACTATTCTTATTTACTTTTCTCGCTATCCTAAGAAAATTAATTATTTCAGTGGTGTTTACTCACTTTTGGCGCTCAGTGTACATACGTACGATAATGAAGAGAATCCTTTTTTTATGCTGAAGGTGTTTTAAAATTTCTTTGATAAACATAAAAAAGTAAATGTTAGACGATAAATTATGAATTATTTTAAGGATTCTTATTTCTTTTTTATTATAAATATTCATTAGGAAGTTATGTTTTGATAGAGCTACTTGAAGCTGCTTAAGTGTCTGCTATTTACCATACATACTATGCTTAAATATTTAGTTAATTTCCATAGGAAATTCTATTATTCATAAAATATTTAAATTAAGGAAACTGTGTATGCTAATAACGAAATAGTAACTCCACTCTAAGTTAAGTCATTTAAGATTAAACAAAAGTTCACCAACAAAGTATTGAAATAAATATCGAATCAAATATTAGCCTTTAATTCAAATACACATACTATTGTGTTCTTAGGGATATTTTTTAAAATATTTTCATCATTTAAACATTTACAATTCATTAAATTAATGTAACTTGTTTTAATTTCCAGTTTAATGAACCTTTTTTGTCCTCCCATTCAATATATTCTATTCTATTGACAGAAGGATGCCAATATAAAATAAAAGAGGCAATCATAACTAATTGACTCTTCATAATAATATTACAAAAAAAAAAAAAAATAATCTTATTTATTTAATAATTTTCATTAATGAATAGCAAAAGAGTGACGGAAGAATTTTTATTATTATCCACTCATGTAAATTTGCATAAGTACTTGTGTATTAATTTTAAACTTGACCTTTTTTACCCGTACTCTACTTCCCTATTATCTGCATATATGTTTTGTTTTTGTTTACATTGCAAGAAATGCAATGGGATGGGTAGTACAGAGCAATGTGTTGGATAAAAAATATTAGGGTAGTTTGCAGTTGAAGAAAATGTTTTTGTTTGTTCATTTTATATAAACGTTTTTAAAAATTATTTTCGTATTTCTAATATACTTTAATACGTAAATAGAGTTATGTTAGGAAAATCTAATGCGTTTTTTAATGACTTTCTTAATAATAATTTACAGTCAAAGTCCTGCTAGATTTTATGTTATACGTTACGTTATATTCTTTTCAAATTCGCTTTTTCTTCAAACATTCTTAATTATAAATGCCTCAAAAAACTCTATGTGTGTAGACTTTTTTCTTTGACTGTATACACTTTATTGTTATATTATTTTGTTATTAGCCGCAGCAGTTAATTCTGGCATACGTTGTGACCAATTGAAATCTACCAAAATTGTTTTGTAAAAGCAGTATTGCTTCTTCTCCCTCCTGCTTTATATATTGTAATTCCGTCTTGCTAAAACCCAGTGATTACGATATTGAACAGCTTTGTCAACTTTAGTCTTAAAAATTAGAACCTTATTCCCGCAAATGTGTAACAATCTCTGATGAGTTGATAACATTAACAATTTAATTGAAAATAACTTTCATCACTTTGGATCATTATCAAATTCTAAACGATCTTGAAACTTAATTCAACTTTTCGAAAATTGCAATATGTACACTGGCGAGCAAAAATGAATACATAATATTAAAAAAAATTATAAACTTTATATTTGTACTTTATTTATTAAAATAAAAAAAAAACAATCCATATGTTAAACATTTATTTAGCCTATCCTCTAATTAAAACAAAATCATTTCAGTAATATTATTTCCTTTTAAATATAAAATACAGCTTAAATATTATTTAGTAGCATTTATCCAATTTTGCTCGTTTCGTTTCAAATGAAAAATTCAATATTTTGTCCATAATCCTTTATTCTTTATTACTGATTTAATGCGTTTTGGTAAGCTTTCTACCAGTTTTTTGATGGTTTTGCCGTTTATATTTTGCCACTCTGCCTCAATTCTTAGCCACAATTCGTTAAGGTTATTTGGAGGGTTTTAATACTGTGCCAATTTACGTTTTACAATTGCCCACAAATTCTCGAACGGATTTAAATCCGGACTTTGTGCTGGCCATTTCAATGTCTGAAATTATTTTATTTACAATTTCTTACTTACTGCAATAAATACAAAAAATATTGAATTTAAAATATTTTGTTAATATTATGTAGCCATTTTTGCTCGCCAGTGTACATAAGCAAGTTTCCACTGAAAACGCTAAACTGTCGTTCTGTGAATTATTCTATTGGGCAACACACACACGATGCACTTAACTTGCTGTTAAACCATAATTCATAATTACACGGTGCAACAGTGAAAATACACCCGAGTAACTACATAGTCCACGTTGTTCAGTTAGTTGAGTAGAATTCAAAAATACATTTTTTATATTTCTCGAACCCTCCAAACTTGTTTTATTTGACAAAAATAGTTTTTTGTTGACTTTACGAACAAATTTCTGGATTACTTAAACATTTTTGAACCGATTTCCAAAATTTAAATCTTGTTGGAAAGGGGAGAGATGGACCTTTAAAAGGGTATACATATATCTATTATTCAACTTAATATGCTATGAGATACCGGGTCAAAAATGTTTAAGTAATCCAGAAATTTGTGCGTAAAGTCAAAAAAAAAAAACAGTTTTTGTCAAATAAAAAAAGTTTGGAGGGTTCGAGAAATATAAAAAAAATATTTTTGAGATCTACTCAACAAACCTCACAACCTACATTATGTCATTATTAACGATCAATTGTTATCCTCCAATTCGAAAAGAGTCACTGCCAACGTATTATTCTCAAATGGTTTATTTCTTGCCTGATGTTTGTGCGTTAAGTTAATCAACAGCTGATTTCCTAATTGTTATTTCAATTACTTTATTCGAAAAATTTAAAACAAACCCCAATTAAAATAACAAACTTATAGACTGTTTGCGTCGTTCCAGTACTTTAATAAAAAACCCAGTGAATTTTAATTTATAACATATTATACCTGGATTCATTGCCTATCATTTTAATAGATTTTACTCTTCGTATTTCAATTTTTGATCCACCGTAAGAACATAACTTCACTTTTAAGTGTTTAAAGACACAAGTATTGTATTGTAAAACTAAATATTATATTTAACATATTAAGGACTGTCCCAATATAAATATATACATATGTATGTACATATATAGACAAACATATTCACTTATATGATACATAAACAATTTTCATAAAATCATCTCAACTGTCTATTGAAAAATATCCCTTTTGTTATCTTTCATATCTTTTTTTTTTTTTTTTTTTTGTATCGAAATAGTTCTTCAACATTGTGTTTAAATTGATTTGTACTTGATAACCGTTATTGTTTTTTATTAACAAAAAAAAAGGAGGCTCTACAAACGACAATGAACCACTCGCTGCACAATATCATCGAATGTCATGTACAGGGCTGCTGTAAAATATCAATCTACTAGAACTAATACATACATATTCGTACATATATTGTATATACATACATACATATGTATGTATGTAACATGTATTGTACATATAGAAAAAAAATTTTTTTTTGTTTTATTTTATAACAAGAAATATCCTTCATCAGTTTATTAAAAGAGGATAATAACAATGAAATATTGCTGAGTCAGCGTTTTGATGTAGTCACGCTATAGACGGTCATTATTTGTTAAATTGAAATTAATATTTGAAGGCAGTGAATGGGCAACACGATTTTATAATAAAAATTCGATTCCTGCTTGTAATGAAAACCAGACTTGCAACAGATTTTGTTATTGCCTCAAGTACTAGAATGTAAACTAATTTAAAAGCGTTTCTGTATGCCTTTTCAGCAGAGCATTTAGTTTGTATCAAAATTTCCTTCAATACACTTTTTAATAACATTTTCATCTGACGTAGAAAAAATGTTTAATACAAGTTCGTTTTGTGCAAAAATTTTTGCTTAGTAGGACAATGCCTATAAGAATCTATTCACCAATTCCAAACAGATATTAAATGCAAATATAACTATCTCGGATGTTATGTTTTTCAAATAAAACATTTGTTCAGAAACTTTGTTATCATTTGATAAACCAAATCAAACATTTTTCTTATTAAGTACGGATATACTCAAGTTCGGCAATATTTTGCCATTTGTATTGAGTTTATAGATTCAGTCCATTGTTCCAGCCTTTTCTGAATATTATCATAGAATAACTTGACTTTCATTATCAACGTGACACACTTTTTTAAATTTCTGATAATCGAAAACGTTGATTATTTGCCTTTTCCTTATTCAATTCAATTCATCATCTGTTTTATACCACAGCTGCACTCTTTCAAGCTACATATATTCCCTTCTAAACTCGAAATACTACAGGCATAGCATAAGTAGCTAATAAACGAACGAAATGAAATCTGACGTACAAAAAAATGCATGCGAAAAAGAAAAATTTGATAATTTTCCCGCTTCTTTTTATCAAATTAAAAAAAGTTGATACGGCGTTGTTTAGGGCATTTACAATGAGGAGTGTTTGAAGAGCAAAACGAATATGAAAAATTAAAACATAAGGATTATTAGGAAGAAAAATAAAAATTAGCGGGTGTATGTAGACTTTTTTCTTTGACTGTATATTGCTGTTTCTCGGTACTAAAAGTTTCATAAATCCCCATTCCAGAAGAAAATGTTTTCGTTTCCAAAAATTAGTTTAATTAAGCAAGTATTTATTGAAAATCTAATCAATAAATATAGAATAGCCTAAAAATCTAAAATAAAACAATCAAAAAAAATTGTTTTTAAATTTTAATGTACCTTTAGACACATATCGCTCCTTTATTGCAACATAGTCATATCTCAAAAAAACTTGAACTTGGCAAAATGCGATTTAAGTTTTCAAGACATAAGTCCTATGATCTAATTGCCTAACTTCTAATTGCTATAACTTCGGTTCAGCTTGGGATATAAAACTGATTTTTTTTTTTTCAACATGTACAGAAGGTCTAAAAGAGCAGTTTTGCTTAAGTAACTACAAATTTTTAATTTTTTGAGATATGACTATGTTGCAATAAAGGAGCGATATGTATATCCATGAATGTTGGCCTTAAATTTTTGAAAGTGCATTTAAACTTTAAAGTCTTATAGTTATAGTTTACCAATTAAAATCTCTAAATTTTCTATAAAAAGTTTATTTAGCTTATAAATAAATCTTTTATTTATTTTTAAAATGCTTAAAATAAACTGCAACTAAAACGGCCATAATAGAAATACAACTGACCGGCAATTTTATTTTCTAAATTTATACAGCCATGTCACAGAACGCAATTCCGATCGAAAGTGGTTTCAATTCCGAAAGTCGAGTCTTGAGAAAACGAAAAACGAAAAATTTCTTCGGAATGAAACTACTTTAAATGTTCAAAGTGGTTTTGATATTTTTGATGATTTATTAAAGAAAAATATTAATAAAACTTAGTTAAACTGAAAGACAAAATGGTATATTTTATTATTAAATAGGTTTTCTAAGCATTTACTTAATATTTATGCTTAAGAAATTGAATTTTGTAAACTTGCTGAGAAAAACAAAACAAAGTGATGTATTTTCTCATCGAAGTATTACATCCCTCAATGCATTTCGGCGTAGTTTTTCAACAACGATTTGTCGTCTCCTAGATTCAACAATAGCAAAAATTGAAATCCACGGCATTTTTTATAAAAATTTTGTTCTGCTTTTTCTTCACTACAGGTAGTCCCCGACTTACGACCGTTCGACTTACGACTATTCGCACTTACGACCATTTCTTTCCAATTTTTTTTCATAGAAAATACTTAAAGACAAATATGTAGTTGCGGGGAATCCCTAAAATATATGAGAAAAATTAAAAAAGTAAAAAAATTCGTTTAACATACATATTTCAGTACAAATAATACATTACATTAGCCAAGTCGGAATTTTTTTAAGTGAATAATTTTATATCCTCCCAAAAATGGCTGGAACTAGTAAATAAAGTTAGAATTATATGAATTTTGGATAGTTTCACTTCAACTGACCCTCAAAGTTAGTAGTACAGTATGTAATTTTTTCTTAAATTTTTCCTTATATGAAATTCGACTTACGACTTAATCGACTTACGACCGATGACAGAGGAACCTATCTCGGTCGTAAGTCGGGGAATACCTGTAATTATATTTTTTGTTTCTTTTGTCATGCACTAAACTGCCATACTTTATTTGAAAAGCAACGATTTTATAATTTTTTAGAATGAACAAAATCGTTCGGCATCTGAAGAACCTAAAATAAAATCGATCGGAATTGCATATACGGAATCAAAACCATTCCGATCGGAATCTGTGACATGCATATAAGAGATAAATTAAACTGTTCATTTCATACATAATAAAAATACTAAAAAAAAAAACTGTAATTATTTAAGCAAAAAAACATTCAAGCAGATCTTAATAGAATTAATTATTAAAAAAGGCACTTAAACTATACAAAGTCTACTCTTGCAGTTACTTTAGCAAAATAAATTAAACAAACATCCCATTGATATGGATGGTCAAGTATTATTTTAAACTTTGCAAGTAAAATAAAAAAAAAAACTACAATAAATACAAAATATATATGTACAGTGGCGGGCTATATTTTTGGCACAGTAAGCCTTTTTAAATAAAACAGTGAAATTCGACTTGAAATAAATTTTATAAATTTTTATTATTTCAATATATTTTTAACACATTCGTACTTTCTTCGGTAGTTATGTATAACAAAATAAAAATTTCTTCATTTATTTTAAGAAATTCAATTTTTAATTCAAATTTACTGGGACAATATTATTGGCAGATATTCAAAAAATTAATACATATAAGATTAAAATAAATCTTTAGTATTTTGTAGCGTTTCCTTTTTGCTTAATTACTGCATCCAATCTCTTTGACATTAAATTAGCCAAATTTGTTGCAACATTTGCGTCGATATTTTTCCATTCTTGGTAGAGAATCACTTTTAGCTGAGTTTTATTTGAAATGCTGTGTTTTTTTATGCGTTTTTCCAATTCTTCCCCCCCATGCACGATCGGATTTAAGTCAGGGGATTGTGGTGGGTGGCGCAAAATATGGGGGATGTTATAGGTTATCCACATACGCTCATCACGAGCCGTATGTTTGGGATCATTATCATGCTGGAAAAAATAATTTTCCGACAAACCTAATTTCTCCACATTTTTTTGACATTTTCTTTTAAAATATTAAGTTATAACGATTTATCCATACTTTGATCGATAAATACTACCTCTCCAACTCCCGATGAAGCCATAAGCAATATTTGGTTTTCGCCAAACTAGTTCTTTTCCATCAGATTTGAAAATATTGAATTTACTTTCATCAAAGAACAACACATTGTTCCAGGAGTCTTCGCGCTTGTTTTTCTATTCCTGAGCATAGGTTAACCTTTTTTTTCTGTTCACTTCACTTACAAGTGGTTTTCTTCTAGCTACTCTAGCTTTATACCCAGCACGGTGTAATGTTCTGCGTAAAGTCTTTGAGTGAATTTCCTTTCCAAAATCTTCTTTAACTTCCGCAGCAAGTCGAGTGGACATCAATTTTTGGCTTCTTTTTAATTTTTCGGACAATTTGTGCCTCTGCCCTCTTACTAAGAGCTCGCGGACGACCAGTACGTTTTTTGCTAGACAAATTTGTTGAACCAGCAAAACGTTTTATAATACTTCTGATAGTAAAACGGCTCCGATTCATAATTTTTCCGATTTCTGTATAAGTTTTTTCTTGACTATGCAGATACAAAATAACTTTTCCCTCGGCTACGATTGTCTCTTTCTGTTTTGGGTCGAAATTTAATTATTTAACACAGCTTCACAGTTTAAGACTCGGACAATCTTCTTTAAATTAGTACAAAAGCATTACTTAAATCATAACAGAATTTTCCAGCTATTTGCATGTTTAAATGTTGCATTATCTTAATAATTTTAATACTATAGCTCTCGTAGATTTTCTAATTATGTGCCAATAATTTTCTCCGCTAAAATTCATGTCCTTTAATTAAAATCAGTATTTTTCCATTAACCGTCTAATAAACTTTAAAATCAAAAGCTACCATTGTATAAATAATATCTTTAAAGAAATACTTGTGTTTAAATTCTCTAATATTATCAAATTTTCTAGAAGAAATTCAAAGATATATATAAAATAACTTATTGTGCCAATAATTTAGTCCGTCACTGTATATACATACATACATATGTATATATTTATTTATTTATAATTGATGTGAACGATATTAAACTAAGTACTACTAAATAAATGACTGCTTGAGCCATTTATTTAAGCATTTCCTCAAGTTATAGTAGGTTTTTCTTATTATCTATGCTTTTTTTAGCATACATACAGTATTGGCCAAAACTAAAGCACCCCCTCAGTACATTTTTTTTTAAGAAAACAAAGCTATTAAAATTTTATATTTATTTATATCCTTATTATTAAAAAACACAAACTTAGAGAATTCAGAATTTAAAAAAAAAAGTTAGAATTCAAAAAACATTTTAAGTCGCAAATATAAGCGGACAAAACTAAAGCACCCCCAATTAAGGTGCACACAAAACTATTGAAATCAATATTTCGTTCCGAATCCTTTATTCTGAATGACATACTCACATCTTTTAGGCATAGGGGACATTAAATTATTGATTATTTCAGGAGATATTGCTTCCCAGGCTATTTTTGCGGCTTCAAATAAATCTTCTTTGGTTTTGCAATTTTGTGGGTTGATTTTTAAGTTAATGATTGGATTGGAGAGCTGGCTTATCAAGGCATCAATTGAGTGCAAAATATTCAATCAACAGATCAATTATTTCTAGGCTAATTTAAAAGTTTTTACAGACTGGTCGAACATCTCCCACTCATTCTGGAGGAAGGTCACGTGAAACCTTGCGACATGAAGACTCCTTAATTAAAAGGACAATCCAAAATAATCCTACAGCATCTTCTAGTCACGTACGAAACCGCTTAGATTCAAAAATAACCGAAAGAACGATTCCCAGAAGGGCGGTAGAGGCTGGATTATTCAGTCGACGACTAGCAAAAAACCTTTGATATCGCCAAACTTGAATTCGCAAAAGACCCATCTCAACTGGAGTGTCCAAAAATGGATGAATGTGCTGTTTTCTGACGAATCTAAGTTTAAATTAAAGGATTCAGATGGCATAAGGCATCCAGAGGCAGGCCAAACGGACAACGGTTCAATCCTAAATGTACTGAGGAGGTGCTTTAGTTTTGGCCAATACTGTATGTACATGCATCTAAAATATATCATTAGGCAACCAATGTATTTAAGATAATTTGTATGTACACATGTGTACATATATACATCATGTATTAGACGTCATTGTGGAAAAACTTTTTCTTTTAAAAAGTCTGCCTGCCATTGATCCTTCTTTTGTGGTTTTTTTTATAAATGACAGCAACAAAAATTGAAAAAAGAAAAAACCAAACAAACATTGAAGAAGTATTGGCTGTTGCCTTTTTAAAATGCATTTCATGTTTTTTCCGTATATACGTCGACGTATACGTATACGTATGCCATTAGTTGATTGTCCTCTTCTTAAAGTATGAACAAAAATAAATTATGGAAAAAAAATGAAACATTTTTACTGCATTATGTCTGCAAGAATTTATTGGCAACCGTATACGAACTTTTTTGTATTTTTTCAGATAAATTTTAAATTGAAAACTATTGACCATGTGTGTTCGTCCATTCATTCTCTTATTAAAATTGATAGAAATTATGTCAGATGTAAAAATTTTTATTGTAATTATTGAATTATTTTCAATAATTTTTCATTTTATTTAAAGAAATTGTGGTAGGCATTATATTTTCTCTCTTTTTTGCTGTGGCAACAATTGCTACAGTTCAAAAAGTTCCTGACCAGGAAGTGTAAATTGAGGCTGATTTTTATTATCAATTATCGATCATAATCTACTTTCCGAACCCGCAATGTATTTACATAACTACGTCTTAAGGTGCCTCGTTTAACGCTGTTTCGTTTAGCGTTGGAACTTATTGGAAGGGGGATACGCGTTAAGCGGGATCTTACTGTATTAAAAAAATGTTGAAATTTGCTTACGATAACAGTTTTTAAAAATATAAATTGTCTGTGCCACAGAAGAAAGTTTTACTGAAGTTCGCTTGTAGCAAAACTGGAAATTGTTCGTATGAAAACCTTTCCTTCCCTTAGTTCATAATAAAGATTCGTAACGTAGTCGGAATAATAACGCCCACTGTTCCCCAAATCTACTAAACCTGCAGCATACCTAAATATAATTTTAATCGAAATCGGCAGTATATAGCTGATGGCCGCCAAAGTGTGTTCGCTTACTAATTGAGGGCTACAGGTTCAAAGCTCAGCTATGGCGTCTATACATATGTATATGTAAATAGAATCGTAATAAATCAAAAAATCTTCTCAAATCAGTCATTCGAAATTGACAATAAACTGTAGGTTTCCGTCACTTGTGGGTAAAATAAACGCACAGAGTATGGGGTTCAGCGATATTCTAACTAAAGTACAAAAGTAAGGAGTGCGCACGAAAAAAACTGGACTTACACTTTTCGTTATAGAAATAAAACTAAGTGGCGGATATTTTTCGTTTTATATTTCAATTAAAGTAAATAATATTTGAATTCTTTTGTGTATAAAATTTTTTTCTGACAAAGGCTCAGAGCATCCAACTTTTTGAGTCACTTTTCTTCCAGACATTTTAGGGTGTTTTTTGAAAAATACGTATTATTTTACTTGCTTTGTTTTGGTCGGCAAATCCATTTTTTCTTCCACTTCCACGCTTTCTCTCAATACTTAAAGACTCCTTATATTGTTTTATTCTTACCTTAGAAACTGTTTTTTGGTTAACACCTGCGAGCCTAGCAATCGTTTTTTGTAAGCGGCGCGGTTTTTCATTGAAAATTTCAATTATTTTTTTACGACATTCTTGTTGAGTGCCCATTTTCAAAAAACTAATTTTGCTATTGCAATGAGATTTAGCACGTGGATTTTGAAACAGATGACTAACAAAAACAATGTAAAACGGTATTAATTTTTTTCAATTATGATAAAAGTTATAAGCTTAAAAGTAGGCTCATTTTTTTTGTGCGCACTCCTTATGTATAATAATAGAGTATATAACCTCGAATTCGATGCATAACCTTGACGGCTGCTTGTTTTTTACTTTTGATTTCTCAAAAGTACATTAAAGACAATCAAATGTCGGATTCTGTCTACTATGGACCTGCAGTTCCCTAGGTAAAAGTCAAAGGGAACATTATATTTTGCAGAATTTTAAGCAAGTCTTTTCAAGATATTTTACAGAACTTAACATAATGTATGGAATTTTATACCGAAGCTGGACTGATAGGACTCTTGCTAGCAACACTTTTCTTTATTTTGTCAGTTTTGCAACACTATGACTTTAAAATCAGTTTTTACATCATATTATATGGCGTCGTTAATAATTTTAAACTTTGTTTTCAACACCCTCAACAGTGAATTAAAACAAAAAACATAACACCTGGAAAAGTTATAAAAATATTTTAATTTATTTTCAACTTCACATTACACTTCTGATATTAATTTCGTTTTGATTTAAAAATATTATTATTTTTTTTTTATTAAATGTTTAATAACCATTAAGTATGTACCATATGTGTGTTTAATTTTTAAATAAGAAATCAAAGAACGAAAGAAAGCAAAAAAACGAACCCAATTTGTAACTAATTTTACTTTCTTTATTTTTAATTTGTATGTTTATTTTAACATTTAATTGTGTTGTAATTAACTCCAAATATCCCTTTATAGAGTTAAGCATCCATCCATCCCAATTAATAAAATTTTCTTCTTTGTTTTTAATTTTAAGAATTTGTTTTATAACGTATACGTTTAATTTTAAAATGGAATTCAGATTACATTTAACACTTGATTAACAAATTTCTCACATACATAATTTTAAAAAATGGAAAACAAAATAATTTTTAAGCTTTTTGCACAGAAATAATTAAAAAAAAAGGAAAACAGAAAAAATAAAAACCTAAAAAAAAATATATTTTTATATTGAAATTAAGAATAATTTTAAAAGAAAAATATTTAAAGGCAATATAATAATGAAATATTAATCTTAAAACGTATGATATTAATAGAGGAAGTCGCAATCGTTTGGACTCTAAATAAAGAGTTGCATTAAAAACAAATAGCACCTTGGAAAGCATTTATCGATTCAAACACAGCAATTATAACCGACCTATCATAGTCCGACTTATCAAATCGTGTAAATAGAACAGATTTTAATGAGCGAAAAACCCAATGTTGTTTACTAACCCACAAGAGAGTCATCTGTAACTTTACGCGGTGAAAATATTGGGAAATTAGAAACTTTTGATATCCTGAACGTAAAAATAAAATTATGGGTAAAATTCATTGTTCAGTCGCTGTGTGAAACGCTCTCCCTGCAAAAGTTGTTCCTGTTATTTATGACCAGCGTTGCCATTTACCAAGTTTTCCCTTTTTTTCAAGTTTTTGGAGATGCGAAAAAATTGTCATTAAATTTGTTTTCTAACAAAACAAGTTTTTTCGACAAAATTAAATTTAAAATTTTTTTCAATAAATTCATTATTAAAACACGAAATATTTACATTTTTAAATAAAATATTGTGTATTTTATTAGTCCCGGATAAAAAACGCAAAAAAAAACACCATCAGAGGGTACCGGGCTCCGGAATTTCCTTTAAAAATGTTGGTACTTTTGTAGAAAACAAGTTTTTTTTTCCCAGAAATAAAGTTTTTATAAAAAAAAAAATCTGGCAACGCTGTTTATGACATACATACCAGAGATCAGCAATGAGTATTCAAAACGATGAGTAGATTCGAGTCATACTCATAATTTCTAATACTTATACTCATTCATACTTATTTGAATATCATACTCATACTACTCATATTCAAAGTTTGAAGTACTCATCATATTCATACTTAACAACACGTATGATTGATTAATGATTTCGACTCTCCATGACTCAACTTTTACAAGAATCACAAAATAAGTATGATTCGCGTACGAACACTACAATACTCACAAGAAGGTTGTGTGTTTGCTTTGGTTGCTGTCTTTGTCTTTTTCTTTGTTCTTTTTTTGTAAATGCAACAACATCTAAGACCTTAAATTTTGATGAATGATTCGAATCAATCGAATCATTTATGATTACATATTATAAGTATTTTTCTAAAGTTATGAATCTATATGAGTAGGCTTATGAATCCAACATATTTCGATTGGTATGAGTTTAATGTCAACGTTGTACGCATACTCATTGCAATCTGTACTTATAAATCAATGTTGTAGTGAGTACGAATGAATCAGAGTAGTGTAGTTGAATTTCAATAATGTTGACTCACTCATACTGATGAATTTCATGAGCACTTATGAGTAGCGAAAAAACGATTAATTGCTGATCTCTGATACATACATATGTATATTGATTAAAATCCTAATGTCTACTTCTCTTTTTCCTCTCTTCCTCAATCCATTTTTGCTAGATTCACTGCATGATTAGGGACCACCCTAATTATGGAATTCCATCAAATTAGCTGGTAAAAAATTAAATAATCATGAGAAACTATTGGTGTTTTCTTTTCTACAAAGAAAATGTTACCCTCTTACAAGGTGCATTAAAAAAATTTTTGACCAACCCTGTTGTAATGTCATTTTTTATTTGAGAAGAACATAACACAAATATTAAAAAGGGTATGCCATGTGTTTACCACTTATTAAGAAAATGAATGAGGAAATGCCAATTTGTTCAAAGGTGTTGCCAGATCGCTAATTTTTCGACTTCATTTTTTGCACGCTTTTTTATAACACTGTTCTAACATTGAATGCAATTTTTTATATTCCTGACCATGTAGCTTTAATAATGTAATATTTCCTTAAGATTACTCCACAAAACAATGACAAAAATTAACTTCAAATTGGATAACAATACCAGGCGACTTCTTTTAAATTTCATCTGGTAGCCCTATAAATAAACAAAAGTCATCTTCTTTACAAGGCATTATCAGCACCCTCGATTTATACAGGACATAAAATGCAATGCCCTCCACCATTGGCAAGTGCGAATTATTTAGAATAAAACATACCACCCTTTTAGAGGGCGAATCATTTTTAAGAAACAAACGCAAAATTGCATTTTGAGTTAATAAAATGCACATTTTTTGGTAGAAAAGAAAACACCATATATGTCCATGTCCCTTAAACTCCAGTAACAATTCGTTTTGATTTGTTTTTCGGGAAACCTTGCATATTTGTCAACTACCTAATATATCTGCATAAATTCCCTTGAATTTTGATAAAACCTTTTTAAACAAGCCACTTTCATTTTAAGTTTGTGTTAAAAGCACTGGAAAAAAGTCCTCGTAACGATATATAGTTTACCATGCCATTATAATATGCCTTTAGATATTTTCCTTTAAATTAAAAATTATTTTTTTTTTATTTATTTTATTTTAATGTACAAATGGTTCTTGTTGCCCTTTAAAGTAAAATTGAAATTGAATTCAAATTAATTAATGTATTGTACAAAAAAAAAAGCAGCAGTCACTAATTTTATTTGCTAACACAATTAAGTACGTTTAATTGTTTAAAATTGCGTTTACTGATATAATTATGAAAACCATTAAATGAATAATTAATTTTAATTGATTGGAAAGTGCAAAAAGCTTCTATTATTTGTTCATTTTTCATGCTGGTGTGAACGTAGTAGTAGATGTTTTTTGCTTTTTGTTTTATTTAGTCTTTACACTGTGAAACTTTTTTATTTTGCATTTTTTTTTTCTATTTTTAATACATATATGCTTGGAAAAATATTTTTTTATTTTAATTTTTCTTTTGTTTTCATTAAAAATTAGTAACTGCTCTTTTTTTTTTTTTAAATAATCAATTACCTGGTTTTGTAATGTAATTTTAATATTCCTGCATTGTTATAATTTTTTTTGTTTGTGTGTCAATTTTAATTGATTAACACCCCTTTTAATTATAATTTACAACTTAATAATTGTGTTATTTTAACTAAAAATTTATATATTTTTTTTCTAGTTATTAAGTTAAATTATACAACAACATATTAAATCTCTTATGACACAACGATAATTGGCTTGAAAAATATAATCTTAAGTCGTCGTCATTTAGCAATTCTCCTGCTCTATTTTTGCTTAACAGCGTATACTAGAGAGCAGAACCACTACAAATTCGCTTGCAATACCTTTTTCCATCACTCATAGTTTTATCATCGTGGGAAGAGCCAAATAGAATGGAATGTCATTCAGCAGATTGAATGTTCAGAAATCTTCACGTTACAGTCCTATGTTCCTTAGGGGAGAGAAAAAGAGAGCAATTATGGAAATAGGACAATCTTACTCTCTTTAGACCTATGGAAATGGAAATACCATATCTTAGCATTAAGACAAGCATGGAAGGGGTAGTTGGTATAGCTTTGAAGGAAGGTATAACGAAATAACTCGTTTTTAGCTCTAACGTTTCATGGCTCTTAACGAGTACCTTATTGCACTACGTTTTTCTAATAAAAGTTTCTTTTAAAATCAATAAGCCTAAGTGTCTTAGGTTGATATATTATAGAACAAAGAGTTTTTTTAGTCTAAAAAATATCGATATGACTGGAAATTCAATACCTTCTGTCGCTCTATAAATGTTCTCTTAGCACTTGTTTGGCTTAAATGTTAAGACACTCAATGACGTAATTTCTCCTATACAGCCATCTGCATCAAACATTCTATCAATGGCAATTGACAAATTTTTCATCACAATATTTTCAAATACAATTGACGTCCTGTCAGACCACATAGAACTTCATTCTAGAATCCAGCCAACTATACATAGCCAACAGTTAAAATTAAAGAAAGCTTTCCAGAATACTATCGCTATAGTTCCTGTAAATAACTGGCGATTTGTACTATTTATTGCATAATTGTGATTCACGTTTTGATTTGAATGTTCCTTTAAATTGATGAGGTTATTACATATTGTTTGACCCTTCCCTGACATCACCTGATATCCTGACTATGTTCTTGAAATATTTTATGCTTTTGTTATGAACCCAATGTCTTAACTGTTTTAAGCCCCTTCATTTCGGAATTAAATTCCTAGTAAAGTCTGATCTGTTCTTGCAACTTTTATTTGTTTCAGCGAGTAATTTAAATACTTCTCTACTATTCTTTTATAAAAAAAACTGAAGTCGGAGGTTTTGTAAACATTTAAATCATGGTAAATCGCCGTAGGTAGTGTGTTGGCTTTTTAGACTGAAGGCCCGAGTTCAAACCCCAGGTCAGACATCAAAAAGAAAATATGAAAATATTTCTTCGGCGACTTCCTCTCTCAGCAGATTTCTGGCAAAAACTCTGAGAGTAAATAAAATTACCATGAAAAGCTTCACAAAAATCTGTCATTCGGAATCGACTTTAACTTGTAGGTCCCGCCACTCATGTATAAAATTAACGCCCACAACATAAGTGATGTGAGAAGCTAGGTCGTAATCCTGACCCGAGTGACCTTATAGTCTTACGAGTAGTGTGCTAGACTATTATTGAGAAGGTCGTGGGTTCAATTCCCATCAGAGACTCTGGTCTATTACACCAACCACACCGAGCATAAGGTATGCGTTAGTCAACTCGTTATAATTATAATATAATTTGTAATTGTATGTTTTCTAATTAATAAATGAAAAAATAAAAACTATTTTTCGAGTCATATTACATACAAGACTTCTCGTTTCGAAATTCTATGACTGCAGAGTATGGAAATGTTTTTCATTATTATCAAGTAATGCAACAACGGTTTAAGACTTTACAAGTTGCAATATTGCTTATAAAAAAAAAGAAGTGATTTTTCGTACTATTAGGACTGTAGCAAGTTAAAGTTGCTTTTGGAGAACCTCTTGAAAACATTTACATTTAGCACAGTATTATTAACAGAATTCAAGTCAATTATATGTTTGTGTCGCTTTAATCATTGCATTCCATTTGTTTTGTTTTTAAGAATTTTTTCATTTTTAGTCTTCTTTCTCTTTTATCATCATATTTGTTGTGTGTTATTCTTTTCTCCCGTTTATTGTAATAAAAGAAAAAAAAATAAAAGAAAAAACATGCTAATAATGTTAATGCTCTCCTTAATCATTTGTCATTTGAAAATCATATCAAACACAAACACAAAAGAATCTACCAGCACAATAGCTTTTCCTTACACAAAGGTACATAAAAGTGAAGCACATGGATGCATGTGTTTTGGGTTCTTAAATAAAAACTAAAACAAAAACTAAAAAATAAAAAACTAAAAAAGGAACAAAGATGCGATGTACATACATACATATTTTTGGGTGTTTTTAATCATTGGATCACACACAATTTGCCATTGTTTTCACATCTTTTTTTATGCCTCATTTGGTCTTTTCTTTTAAGCACCGTTTACACACCCATTTCTGTGGTGGAACACATACACCTTCTCTCATACCGCGGTATTACAGCACTTTCATTATATATTTATGTACATAAATTAATATAGTTTTTTTTATATGTAAATATATATATAGTAGAATCATCATCAATATTATAAAATGTATGTATGTCTATAAAATTGTATTAAAATTGAGTTCTTTTTGGGCCTCACTTGTATGGGGTTTTGTTCTCATAGGAATAGTTTTTTGGGCACTCATACATATGTATCCACTTTACATCTCATCATCATTACATGTACATATTTATGAGATCTTAATATCATTGTATATGTTAACGAATTTTTAATTTAGTAAATCATTTTCGTTAGAGTACAACGAAATTTTTTATCATTATTGACCAATTTGCAGAGAATGTCCTTTACTTGTGCAGTACATTGTGTTAATTCCAGAAAACTATAGTGGGAAAGCAGCCGTGGTTATCAACACTTGTTTTCAATTTGTGTAAACGTAAGCAATAGAACAGACGCTTGTCAAAAGATTATTCCATATTGCCTGTGTAATTAATTACACAGCTCTGCAAATTTGGACTTTTTTGTGCAAATAAGATGGTTCCAGGTGTTTCCGAAGGCATTTTGCGCGCTAGACACGAATCTGGATTCAAAAACTTCATTCAGATTTTAAAAATTCAAAATGGCGGATCCAATATGGTAGTCGAGGTTTATAAAAATTAATCGGATTTACTTGAAAATTGTTACCGCCATATTGGATCCGCCATTTTGAATTTTTTAAATCTGAATGAAGATCTGTAATCAGCGACCCCAAAAACCCCTGAGTAACAATTTTCAAGTAAATCTGATTAATTTTTAAGGAACTCCGTATTGTGTTTCTTTTTCTCTTGCACCCCTTGACATAAACCCACCCCCTACTTTAAGGGTGCATGCAATCAATTTGGCTTTGGGCTCATTTTAAAGAGCAAAGATCAATTGTCAATTTCTGATCACGTCAGTGTTTATCTCTACAATTTTTTAAAAATGGCCAAAAACGCTATTTTTAGGGGTTTCAACCCCCTTTTTCTCGAAAACCTGACGTGATGGAAAGATTCGTGTTCAGCGCGCAAAATGCCTTCGGAAACACCTGGAGGCATCTTATTTGGAAAACCCATGCAGGGCTGTGTTATTGATCTCTCTGAGCTACAAATGGTTGCCTTCTAAGCGTACTTACAAGAAATATACGATTTTCGGATAGGGGATCCCCCATTTCGATTAAACATATGCAGTGTATTGTCATGGAACTAGGATAACATACTACAGGAAGACATTTAAACTATTATTTCTTAAATTTGAGAAGACAGATAGGCACTTACTGCCAATTTGGTATCACATCAGTGCTAATCTTAATGTCGGTCTGCTGCTGTAAATTTACTTTCTTTTCTGTTAACAAAGCCAACAATTTTCTCCGATTTGATGTGTATAATGCATGGAATAATTTTACGACCTGAAATGAAATCTTAGCCTCTTCTTGGCCAACTCTGGACACTCGCATTAATGTGCCTGTTGTCTACTCGGTAGTTCATTCATATTAATAAAATTTACATATTTACCCAGAATTCAGGGAGCAGTGTAAAATACTACAGGTTTGAGGATATGTCATATTCTTGTCGAGCCGCAGCCAAGTTTGTCTAGTAAAAGAATAAAAAGTAAATTGCTCCATCTATCACTGGCCTTGATCTCCCTATTATGGTATAAGACAGTCTCCTTGCGAGCATGTTTGTCTGCTCAATCGATATTACTATATCCTGGAACCCAACAATGGATAACCTGACCGACTGATAGTAGTTATAAATTACTTTGTTTGTAGCCTTTTCTATAGCAAAGACTTTTTCAATTGTATTAAGTGTGGAGACATCAACTAAGCGTTCAAAACCCGAAAATCTCTCCCAAAATATTCATCATATTACACGTGATAGTTTTTTTCACAAAAAATATAATGCTTAACGGTGCCCTGGTAGTATAGTGGGCAGTGTGCTACACTATTGGCGTGAGGACCGTGAGTTCGATTCCCGTCAGAAACTCTGGTCTGTTACACTACACTGAACATATAGTCTTAGTTACTCTGTTCGCAATAACAAAAATGAACTGAGAAATGATTGATATTCTGTCAGGAGCAGTTTTGCTCTTTCAGTTAAGAGGCGCAAACAGACTTATTGATCAGTTCTTGTATTTACTTTTCTTCTAATGTGTTGTTAAAATTTGTTTCAACGAACCTCTGCTAATTTCTTATGGTGTACGTAGTAAAGCTATCTTTGTTTCTAAACTCTGGCATCCTCTGCAGATTCCTTTCAAGACTTGTCTTTAGTATCCACAGTTTGTTGAAATAAGCTTTCATTCGATGACGAAATCAAGTTTTGCGTATCACTATAATGATTATTATCAATTATTTTCTGTTTTATTATATGAATCTTCAAGCATTTGACATCATTTTAGAAAATGGAGATGTTTTCACTTTATGACATTTGACTTCCGCCATGCGCAAGTTCCAATTATGGAATAAAGATAGCCTACTAATGTAATTGTTTCTGACAGCATATTTTGCAATAGCTAGCCTTCAGATGTCAAACTAAAAATGAGGTTTGCAGTTTTACAATTAGCTTTGAATTTGTATGAGGTTTATAAAAGAGGTTTACAGAAATATTTTCTTATTGCCGGAAATGCCTTAAAAAGAGTTTTTTTTTTTTGCCCAGAATGCCGCCATGAAGTATTGATTAATAAGGGGTGATTTTTTAAGAGCTATAGGAAAATTTTTCAAAAAAAAAACATAAAATTCAGAAAAATGCATGAAATCTTTATTTGAATCGATAGTACGGTCCATATAATTTAATGTTTGAAGATTATTTCATGCAAATGTTGACTGCGACTGCGCCTCAAATGGTCCATCCATCCGCTTAGTCCAATTTTTGCATACTCTTTCCAATATTTCGGCCGGTATCTCACGAATAAATGCTTCAACGTTGTCTTCCAGTGCGTCAATTGAAGCGGGCTTGTCTGTATAGACATAAGCTTTAACATAGCCCCACAAAAAATAGTCTAAAGGCGTTAAATCACACGATCTAAGCGGCCAATTGACCGGTCCCGAACGTGAAATAAAATGTTCACAGAACTCGCCTCTCAATAAGTCCATTGTTACGCGTGCTGTGTGGCATGTGGCACCGTCTTGTTGAAAAAACATGTCATGCAAGTCAAGCTCTTGCATTTTGGACAAAAAGAAGTTGAATATCATCTCACGGTAGCGCTCACCATTCACAGTTACGTTACGATTCGCAGCATCTTTGAAGAAGTACGCATTTTGATAATAAAATTTAATGATTTGCAAGCGTTGTTCGTTTGTAAGACGATTCATGGTTAAATTATAGACCAAACTGAAGATGTTTGACAGTGAAACAAAACACGAAACGTGAGTGAGCTGTTTAACCCATTTACAGCCAAACAAAAACTACAAGTTAAATTTTAAAAATTTCAATGTATATTTATTTTTAACAATGCAAAAAAGACAGAAATGTATAAAAAAGTAAAAAAGTAAAAATTAAAAAAATAAAAAATTCATTACATTAGAGGGGTGTACCCAAATTGGTACAATGGCCACTTATGAGTGATATTTTACAAAACAATTTTTTTCAACGGAGAGTGTTTTTTTGCATTTTTTGCAACTCCAGCGGCTTCTATTGTGGCAGATGACACAACGCACACGCTTAGGAAGCTTTTCTGGAACATGATCTGCGCCGTCTAGATGTAGACCCTCAATATTTGATGACGAAGGCCGAGCAGAATGTCTTTTGGACGACTGTTTTAGATAAAACCTAGCTATAGATCGACGAAATTGTAATTGATCCATAGCATTTTCTTCACAAAATTCATGCAGGCGCCACGCATTTGATATAGCCATATAAAGATATAGATTGGTCCATTTCATCAACTCCGCCCATGATTTTGTTGTAAGTTTGTAACAAGTGAGGTATTTGCATATCAACTTTTTGTTTTTTTTTTTTAGAAGACCATCTTTTAACTTTTCCTACTGGTTCATAAGAATCGTAATTGGTCGCCATTGTGCAAATACTGTTGTGTTACTGTTATACAAATACTATATACTTGTGGCCATTGTACCCAAATTGGAACAGCATTATTATATGTTTTCTAAGATCTTATACATTTGTTGTATGAAACTATAAATGCTTTTCAATGATACACTGTTTGTTGAATTTTATATTATAATACAAATAACGACTATAAGCTTTAGGTAGAAAGTATAACTTTGGTTACCATTGATCTACCTCTACATGTGTATTTTAATGAAGTTTAATAGATTATTACAACAATAACAATAAATGTAGTTAAATTACTTCATTTAATATTTTTTCAGAGCACTTTCCACTATTCAATAATGCAAAAATAAATAAACTAGAGTAAACAGTTTTTTTATACAGCCTTAATAATTAAGTGTTCCCAAATTGGCACAGAGACCGTAAATGGGTTAAACCAGTGTTGCCAAAAAGATAATAGCTAAAAAATCACCCGATATTTGCTTATTGTCGGAAATGCCTTAAAAAGAGTTCTTTGTGCCCAGAATGCCGTAATGAAATATTGATTGATATTACACAACAAGTAGGATCAAGTGTATGACATGCAAGACTAAGCCTAACAATGCCGTAAATATCTTTATTAGGGTTAGTTGTGGGCGTAAATGTCAAATATTGCATGATTAAATAACAACACAAAATTGGAACTAAAATTCATACCTACATACATATACGTATGCACCGTACGACAATATAAAACATGGTTTTCTTCTTCTTTTCCGCTTTTCTGTGTAGGATGTCATTTTAAAAGAAAAACAGTCCTCTTCTTGAATGTAAAAAATGTAACGGATGTTAATACAATGACAATAACAAAAACTATTTTAAATAGGACTTACAACTCCCACATGTATATTTAATAATGTGGTTTATACTGTCATATACATACATATGTATGTAACTATATTATCATTGTTCTTGTTGTTATTATTGTTCATGACATACAATTGTATATTGTATGTTGTATGTTCGTTCATAATATATTGTAAATGTATTCATAATTATCATCTTCTACTCCATTGGCATTTTATTTTATGTTCATTCATAAACAGAGAGACTTTCAACAGGTAAGTAGTACTCATTACAAAAAACAACCACAACAACTACAAGTATTGTAATACATCAAAAAAAACCTACTAAAATATTAAATAAAAAGAAAATATACAAAAAAAAAAAAAAAAATTAAGTAAAAAAAAGCAAAGTATAGCACTTGCATATATGACCCCAATATGTTGCTAAACATTTAAGTAAAATTGTATGCTTTTTTTTTCTTTTCTTTACTATTTTTTATTGTGTATTGTATTCTATTTAACATGTAGTCTGTATGTACATACTATATTCCTTCTTCTATAAATACATATATTGTCATATGTGTGTATATATGTTTTAGTATGAGTATTAAATTATTGTAAAATGTATTGTAAAAAGTAAATATATGTATGTATGTATACATATGTATGTAATTGGGTAATTGGCTTTAGTATAGAGTAATGCATTGTAATGTGTATTGTCGTATGTAGCCTGGTATTGTGTTGTAAAAAAACATCTTTCCTGTTTATATTTTTCTCCCGATTTTTTTTAAAATAATTTATTTTTTTTTTTAAATTAATAACAACAATTTGTTTTTTATTTATTATTTAATTACAACAGCACTTAGTTTAATTTTATATAATTAACTTACTTTAGCAATACTAATATTTTGCTGGAAATAATTTCTAAGGGCTTAACGTAAGGGTTTCTATTGTAAATCTCATTGAAAAACTAAAAACTATTTAATTCGCACGTCTGAATTTCAATTGATTTTTATTAATTGCCTGCAATTTTCTTTTTCTGTACTTGACTTTAGGTTATCAACTTTTACATAAAACACCCGATGAAGTGGACTCTTATTATGAAACTCTAACGCAAAAGCCTTTGGATCACAATATGGCCTTTCAGCGTAATACACCGGTTTATTGGACTTTGCAAAATCGTAGGCCTGCAAAGCCACAAAACCAGGTGTCGGCCATAAGTCGCGATGATTTGTATGCCACACCCATTAAACGTTCAGAAAGATTGGCCCGTGCCCAACAGCAGCAGCAGCAGCAGCAACAGCAAATTCAAGATCAACAGCAGCAACAACAACAACAACATTTATACAGTGTTGTTAATAAAGCCAACTCGTCTAGCTCTCTTAATACAACAGCCAGTCTATCACCATTAGTACAACGTAATCGTACAACATTTATGTGCTCTACACCGATTAGGGCCGGCCATAATAGTGATTCCCAATTACCGGCCGATAATATACCAGCCAAACAGCCCACATCGCGTATACGCAATTGGGATGATAATTCGCCAGAGCGTTTAAATACCTGTGCCGATCGTATTGGCCAAAGTAAAACGAGTCTTATGGATTTTAAAAAATTACTCTTGGCCAAATCGGCCAAATGCAGTACAGTGCCCAAAAAAATATCAGCCGTGGAATTGTTAAAGAAATCGAATACAAATTTACAAACACCCTTAAAAAGCAATAACAGCCAAAACGTTAATAGCACAAGCACTAATCCACAAACTAATACGAGCTCTGTGCCATCAACTGCACAATTGAATTCCGGTTTGAAACTTTTAGATTTAAGTGGCTCGCCGAAAACATTTGCCAATCGCCGTATGTTGCGTCAAGGACAATTTGGTTCGCCGTCCAAGACGTTTGTGCCCAAAATGAAACCATCGCCTACCAATTGGCGTTCGAATTCAGTACAGCGCACCGATATCATGTCCACCACCATACCAGAGGCCAACAGTGAAGAAGACCAATCGGGCAATTCTTCCACAAAATCTTCCCATAGCGAAAAAGCCGCTTCCCATGAAAGTCTGGTCGATACCGACAGCTTAAATTTAAAACAAAATATTTTTCTACAAACCGAAGAGAATAATTTCATGCGTGGCGAATTGAGATCTAGTTTTACACGTTCCAAAAATGATACAAACAAATATGTCACTGCACCCATGTCACCTTTGCGTTCAACGCCAATGGCAGCTCCATCAGCAACATTAACTACATTAGCTAATACAACAGCAACAGCAACAGCATCAACAGCAGCAGTAGCTTCTGTAACAAATATGCCAGCTTTAGAAACAGCATTGTAATTCGTTATTATTATTATTCTAAAAAGCGCTAAACAGTAAATAGAAAATAGAATTTAGTGTTAAAACACATGAAAACGCCAGTAAAATTTATAGCATTTATTATACAAAATACAATAACAATTATTATATTTAAAATTGAGTACGAAACTTATGGTTAAATTATTAATTAAAGCAAAACAATCAAATTATATACAAACAAACAAACAAAACAACAAAATAATTATAATTTAAAACTAGTTAGCTTTTGTTTTTTCGCTCAACCTTTTTACATTGTATTACAAATCATAACCGCTCCCTTTTTCCAAACCGGAACTTACTTCTTACGAGACTGCATTTCTTAATCAAAAAAAAAAAAAATCAAAAAACTAAACAATGAAGTAATTAGTTATGAAATTTAAATTAAAGGACATTTTGAAGAATAAAATAAAAAAGGATGATAAATTTATGGAAAATTTTGTAATAAAAATATTTTTATTTGACTATAAAATAGAATTTTTAAAACATTAACTGTAACAGTCTTAGATTTGATTTTAAATCTTTAATTTATTTAAATATTTTTTATGATAATGAGATTTTAAAATCTTTTCTAATTCAAACATAATAACGAACTTTTTCTATCGTTTTCGTTCAGTTCTATTAAGGAACCCTGTTGTCACTGTATCAAATCTAAAGCTTTATTTTATTAACACATTCCCTGCCAAGGACGAGTATACTCGTCTTTGACAGGGTATCCCGCACTGCCAAGACGAGTATACTCGTCCTACTTTAAATATATTAGAACATGCAGATTTTAAAATCTTTTCTAATTCAAACATAATAACGAACTTTTTCTATCGTTTTCGTTCAGTTCTATTAAGGAACCCTGTTGTCACTGTATCAAATCTAAAGCTTTATTTTATTAACACATTCCCTGCCAAGGACGAGTATACTCGTCTTTGACAGGGTATCCCGCACTGCCAAGACGAGTATACTCGTCCTACTTTAAATATATTAGAACATGCAGGCTTTTGAATTAGCAAATTTTTTTGCCACAAACATAATATAAATATGTAAAAAACTTGAAAAATTCTACAAATAATTTTTTTTTTACAAAAATAATACTTTATTTCTTATGGAGAATGATTTTTCACGCAAAAATCAACTTCATCGTGTATTTATAACAAAATTTTATAGCAACTAAATCACTTATGATACCTTATCTTCATGAGATTTGTAACAAAGTCCAATACATAATGGAGGTTTATCAGGACAGCTCGAACAAGAAATAACAGGGTTTTGGTAAACAATAAAACTCAAAATATAAATAAATGGCAATGGGAATGACTTCATATAATTTAAGCTTGGCAGCGAATGTGTTAACAGAGACATTGTTTATTTATTATTTGAATCTTTTTTAATTATAAATATTCTTCTCTTTAATTTCTACATATCGTTGGTCTCATGTACAAAGGCCCTAACTCGCATTTTAATAAAATCGCCTTAAATTTTGTAAGGAGGTGTATTTATGTTAAATGCATTGGAATCACAAAAAAAAATCAATTTCGAAAAAAGTGTGAGTTACGGCCTTTCTACATGAGACCAACGATATATTTTATATTTCAAATTTAATTAAAAACAATTTAAAAACTAAATATTAACAATTTTCTTATTTTACTTATAAAATAAATACAAAAATATTTTATAATTTTAATTATATTGAAAACAAAAGAATTTCCTTAACAAAGTTTCAATTTGTAAACTCTAAATTTATATACATATGTACATCTTAATCATACATACATATGTATGTACATAATAAATAATTCATACATGAGTAAAAATTTTTAAAAATTTTTTTTAATTTCAAATATTAAAAGAAATATTTTCCAGTGAAAATTTAATTATTTAATAAATTTATTTTGAAAGTAATTTTTAAAAAATATTCATTTATTATGATATTATTTACTAAATTTTATATAAATTTATCATCCTTTTAAACTTATTATGTACACGCAAACATATATTTAGAAATAAAATGTTATTTATTTCTTATTGCGAAAATTCTTTATTCATTTTAGCTTATTTATATTATATAATATTCTTATAAAATATTCTTTAAAAACCACTTTATATTTTAAGTTGTAAATTATTTAATTACATACATATGTATTTTCTATTTAATTTAAAGTATGAAATGCAAAGAAATTATAATGAGGCCTATTTATTGCACTAATAATTACATTTACATACATATAATTACATCTGTTTACTATTTGATTTTATTTATTTCTGTAAAATAATATACAATAGAAAAAAAAAACAAAACAATAACTTCTTTATAATTATCTTATTGCGAAATTATTTTCACTTATTTAATTACATTAATATCGTTTATCTTATGTTTTCATTAACCATAAAACCCCGTATTTAAAAAGAAACTCTCATCTATTATTTATTTGTTTTAATTTATAAAAGTAATCGTATTTGTTTAACTTAATTAACATTTTTCTTTATTACCTTAATTTTAAGTTCTAATGAATATTGTATTTTATTTTAAGAATTTATAACATAATAAAGCATTTAAAAAGCAAAACAAACAAGCAAACCGAGAAGCAAATAAACGAATTAATGAAATAAAAAATAAAACATCCTTTACTTTACTTTACTTTTTGGCTCAAAATTAGTCACCATAGCACGTATGTATGTGTGAGTTGCACATGAAAATTTCTACCATTTGAAACTACCAATTTGAAACTATCTTGAATTCAGAAACTGACTAACTAGGTTCTATTAGGGATCACATAAAATAGATAGATTAAATGTATTAGCTTATAAACATGCCTGTTTAGCAACAATTTTCATAAATTTGGTAACAAACGAAAGCTAAGAACCTGAACTTATATTTTCACCTCACACCCAGTAGTGCCACGCCCACTGAATCATGTTTAGATAGATTAAATTTATAAGCTTATAACTTTGCACATATTGAAGAAGAATATGAAAAAGAAGAAGTGGGAGTGACAAATAATATAAGAAAATTAAATTCCGCGTTTTTAGCTTTTATTTGATACCAAACTTATGACAATGGACGCTGTATAAGCAAAGTTTTAAACATTTAAATTTAATTTTCTTAAATATCTATAAGTGGGCGTGGCAAATTTAATAATATTTACACATAAATGAAAGAACACGTTCTTACCTTTTATTTGATACCAAATTTATAGAAATTGGTGCTCTACTTACAAAGTTATAAGAAGTTAAAGAAAATACTTTTTTACACATCCAACACATGAAATATTAGCGAAAATTTCATTTCAAAAATTTTTTGTGTTCTACCAGGCGAACAGAATTGTATGAACAGTATCAAATGAAAGCTACAAATATCTACTTTCATTCTCACTGTAAATATTACAATTTTTGCCACGCCCACTTAAAGAAATTTAAGCAAATTAAATGTAAACTCTTATAACTTTGCCTATTTAGCATCAATTTTCATAAATTTGGTAGTAAACAAAAGCTAAGAACCTGAACTTATATTTTCTTCTCACACCCAGTAGTGCCACGCCCACTGAATCATGTTTACATAGATTAAATGTATTAGCTTATAACTTTGCACATATTAAAAAAGGAGTTGAAGAAGAAGAAGTGGGAGTGGCAAATAATATAAGAAAATGAAAGTCCTCGTTCTTAGCTTTTATTTGATACCAAACTTATGACAATGGATGCTGTATAAGCAAAGTTTTAAACATATAAATTTAATTCCCTTAAATATGCATAAGTGGGCGTGGCATATATAATAATATTTACATCTAGAATGAAAGAACACGTTCTTACCTTTTATTTGATACCAAATTTATAAAAATTAGTGCACTACTTGCAAAGTTATAAGAAGTTATAGAAAATACTTTTTTACACATCCTACACAAGAAATACTAGCGAAAATTTCATTTCAAAAATTTTTTGTGTTCTACCAGGCGAACAGAATTGTGTAGCAAGGGGTTGTTTGGCAAAGTATTTTCTTTAACTGCTTATAACTTTATAACGAAGGCACCAATTTTTATAAAATTGGTATCAAATGAAAGCTATAAATATCTACTTTCATTCTGACTGTAAATATTATAATTTTTGCCACGCCCCCTTTAAGGTACTTAAGCAAATTAAATGTAAACTCTTAAGTGCCTCGGCCACGATCAAACAGATTGGATCAAATTTTGCATATGTGTTGGTAATTTTTGTTTGACTTAGCACAGCAACGCATCAAATTTAAGCCTTCAAATTTCATTTAAAAAATGTCGTGAAGAAGAAAACATCATATGGTTCTCATCGGAAAAAATTCTTTTATGGTTTTCTGTCTTTTTTAGAAAATATTTTTTTAGGTTTTCTCAAAGAACATATGGTTTTTGGTTGGGAGATTTGTTTTTTATTATCGAGTTTTTTTTCTTTTAATATGGCAAATGATTATTTCATAGCCATTGCCCTGTCGCAGGCAATTGAAAAAAAAAAAAAAAAAAAAGGAAAAAAAAAATCAAGAATCTTCTCAATGAACGCATTGTTATGGAAACTTGTGGAGGAATAAACAAGATTTTAAAATATAATATAAAGGCAATTAAAACAAATTATTAATGAGCTTAATTTTTTCGGCTTATAATTAAAATCGTTAATAATTTTGTTAAACAAAACAAAGTTCATAAAACTAGAATAAATAAACAATATCATAAAATTCATAAATAAAAACAAAACTAAATAAAAAAGATCAAAATAGCTACTTTTTTACAATTGTTTTGCTACACACTTTCAAAAACGCGCGAAACAAAGTGTGATGTTACTCATACGAAATCTAGAGAAAAATGAAATTTGAAGTGATTGCCCGCACACGCATCAAATTTGCTTCAATTTTCTGCGGAGCAGGTAGCGAAAATTAAAATATTTTGATATTCTTCAAACTCTTCTCAGCCTGTCCGTGTGAGGTCACTTTTCTGTACGTGTGAGTACAGTTTTACCAATACAATCACAAAAATGTCAATTTGATCCAATCAGTTTGATCGTGGCGGGTCTGCATTATAACTTTGCCTGTTTAGCATCAATTGTGATAAATTTGGTAGCAAACGAAAGCTAAGAACCTGAGCTTCTATTTTCTTCTCACACCCAGTAGTGCCACGCCCACTAAATCGTGTTTAGATAGATTAACTGTATTAGCTTATAACTTTGCACATATAGAAGAAGAAAATGAAGAAAAAGAAGTGGATGTGGCAAATAATATAAGAAAATGAAAGTCCGCGTTCTTAGCTTTTATTTGATACCAAACTTATGACAGCGGACGCTGTATAAGCAAAGTTTTAAACATTTAAATTTAATTTTCTTAAATATCTATAAGTGGGCGTGGCAAATTTAATAATATTTACGCCTAGAATGAAAGAACACGTTTTTACCTTTTATTTGATACCAAATTTATAGAAATTGGTACTCTACTTGCAAAGTTATAAGAAGTTAAAGAAAATACTTTTTTACACATCCACACACAAGAAATATTAGCGAAAATTTCATTTCAAAAATTTTTTGTGTTCTACCAGGCGAACAGAATTGTGTAGCAAGGGGGTGTTTGGCAAAGTATTTTCTTTAACTGCTTATAACTTTAAAACGGAGGCACCAATTTTTATAAAATTGGTATCATATGAAAGCTATAAATATCTACTTTCATTCTGACTGTAAATATTATAATTTTTGCCACGCCCACTTTAAGGTATTTAAGCAAATTAATTGTAATCTCTTATAACTTTGCCTATTTAGCATCAGTTGTGATAAATTTGGTAGCAAACGAAAGCTAAGAACCTGAACTTATATTTTCTTCTCACACCCAGTAGTGCCAGGCCCACTGAATCGTGTTTAGATAGATTAAATGTATTAGCCTATAATTTTGCACATATTGAAGAAGAAAATGAAGAAGTGGATGTGGCAAATAATATAAGAAAACGAAAGTCCTCGTTCTTAGCTTTTATTTGATACCAAACTTATGACAATGGATGCTGTATAAGCAAAGTTTTAAACATATAAATTTAATTTCCTTAAATGTGCATAAGTGGGCGTGGCATATATAATAATATTTACATCTAGAATGAAAGAACACGTTCTTACCTTTTATTTGATACCAAATTTATAGAAATTGGTGCTCTACTTACAAAGTTATAAGAAGTTAAAGAAAATACTTTTTTACACATCCAACACAAGAAATATTAGCGAAAATTTCATCTCAAAAATTTTTTGTGTTTTACCAGGCGAACAGAATTGTGTAGCAAGGGAGTGTTTGGCAAAGTATTTTCTTTAACTGCTTATAACTTTATAACGAAGGCACCAATTTTTATAAAATTGGTATCATATGAAAGCTATAAATATCTACTTTCATTCTGACTGTAAATATTATAATTTTTGCCACGCCCACTTTAAGGTATTTAAGCAAATTAATTGTAAACTCTTATAACTTTGCCTGTTTAGCATCAATTTTCATAAATTTGGTAGCAAACGAAAGCTAAGAACCTGAGCTTATATTTTCTTCTAATACCCAACAGTACCACGCCCACTGAATCATGTTTAGATAGATCAAATGTATTAGCTTATAACTTTGCACATATTAAAAAAGAAGTTGAAGAAAAAGAAGTGGGTGTGGCAAATAATATAAGAAAATGAAATTCCGCATCCTTAGCTTTTATTTGATACCAAACTTATGGCAATGGATGCTGTATAAGCAGTAGCCCCACGCCCACTGGATTATGTTTAAATAGATTAAATGTATTAGCTTATAACTTTGCACATATTGAAGAAGAAGATGAAGAAGTAGAAGTGGGTGTGGCAAATAATATAAGAAAATGAAAGTCCTCGTTCTTAGCTTTTATTTGATACCAAACTTATGACAATGGATGCTGTATAAGCAAAGTTTTAAACATATAAATTTAATTCCCTTAAATATGCATAAGTGGGCGTGGCATATATAATAATATTTACATCTAGAATGAAAGAACACGTTCTTACCTTTTATTTGATACCAAATTTATAAAAATTAGTGCTCTACTTGCAAAGTTATAAGAAGTTATAGAAAATACTTTTTTACACATCCAACACAAGAAATACTAGCGAAAATTTCATTTCAAAAATTTTTTGTGTTCTACCAGGCGAACAGAATTGTGTAGCAAGGGGTTGTTTGGAAAAGTATTTTCTTTAACTGCTTATAACTTTATAACGAAGGCACCAATTTTTATAAAATTGGTATCAAATGAAAGCTACAAATATCTACTTTCATTCTCACTGTATATATTACAATTTTTGCCACGCCCACTTAAAGAAATTTAAGCAAATTAAATGTAAACTCTTATAACTTTGCCTGTTTAGCATCAATTGTGATAAATTTGGTAGCAAGCGAAAACTAAGAACCTGAACTTATATTTTCTTCTAATAACCGGTAGTGCCACGCCCACTGAATCATGTTTAGATAGATTAAATGTATTAGCTTATAACTTTGAAATAAAATGGTTGCATTAGGAACAAAGATTTAAATGTAAAAACAATTAACCAGGATTGATATAATACGTATGTATGTATTTTGCATAAAATGATGAAGAAAAATAACAAAATTATTAAATAAATGATATTGGAATGAATATAAGTAAAATACTATAACTTATTACATGTACATTATGAGATTAATCAAATTAATTATGATCTACATCCAGTTTCTACCCACGCTGCCGGAACGACGTTTCGATGATTTATCACCAACAGGATTGTCTTTACGACCCATTACTGGCGAACCTCCTGAACCAATATTACGTATAAGCATTTTTAAACCACGTGCTTGAGCGTCACTTGCCTGTGATACGCTGTTCACTTCTGTGGCAATAATACAAAAATCATCTACAACATGTCCTGGTGGACTAATATCAAATGGTAAAATGTCACTTAGACTCTGCTGTGGACGACAAGAAGATCGGCGTTTCGCTGCATATTCATTGCCACCAACTGCAGTAACGTTTAAATTTTGTGAACTTGAAGATGCTGATAATTGCTGTTGTTGTTGCAACGTTTGTTGCAAACGAGCCTTAAGCAAAGCATTCTCTTCTTGCAAACGACGTATTAAAGCAGCTTCTTGTTCCACTCTCACAAATGTGGGTTGAGGCAGACACTGATAAACAGTAGCTAAAAAGTTGCGTAAAGATAGCTGCAAAGTGTCTTGCCATTGTTTACTAAAATAAAGAGAAAATGTGGGCGATTCCTCAGCATTACGGCAAAATGGAAAATCTGTAATATAATGATAAATATTTTATTGTATGAAAACATTTTTGCATTAAATTAGACTTACAAAACCAATCTTTCCATTCGCTTTGTTGTTGTAATTCGCCTGCTAACTTCGTGAAGAATTCAGAAATTTTGTCAGTTCTGCTATGGTTATAAGCAGTAACCAAATAGAGTTTTAGAAGACTATTTTCCAATTTTTTTACGGCTAAAAGAATAATTATTAAAAAAAATATAAGTTGCGTTTAAAAATTTTTAATTTTTTTGCTGGAAAAATAAATTTCGTTTTAAATCCAATAATGTGGGTATAATGTGGATAACTAAGGTTATCTAAAATCTGCAGTATTTTTCAAAATTTTGCTATAAAAAGATATCAGGCTCGAAATCTCGATTCAGATTGACCCTTAGAATTCAATACGAATTTTTTCAATTTCATTTTTTTTATCATTACCACCACAGAATACAGTTAACAAGTACGTTAACAATAGATGTCAAAATTTGCTTTAAGATCGTAGCATAGTATTTCCTTCTTTTTGGATCGATTGAACAAAGATTTCAAGCTTTCGAATCACTTAATATAAGTATGAAAATAAATTGCCCTTACATAAACAATACAATTGCTGGCTGCCTAAAACTTAACTAACTAACTAATCAACATAATAAGCGGATACTTAATTGCTCGATTGCTGGTTAGAAAAAATTAGAATTTGACTTGAGAAAGAGAAGTGAGTTGTGAACATAAGTTGATGAGCAAAAATTTTCTTACACGATTGCTGATATGTTTTGTTTTGTCGATACTTCCGTATGGAGTAGGAACTTGGAATCTTTTTGAATATGTTGATATTGTTACATTTTGAAAATACATACCGAAAAGGGTTAATATCATCGCCGTGGCAGTTAATAATATCACAAAAAGGAGAAGAGTTACTAAAGGTTGCAAAACGTTATAGAAATATGTACATTGTTTATGGCACTTAAGGAGAATAATACGAGTACGGCTGAGAAGCATAAGAAATTAGGGAGGCCTATGAACAATCGAAATTCCGGTTCATAACACTGGTAATCGTAAACAATTCGGAGAAATTGGCAATTAGTTATAAAGGGTCCCCCAAATAACTTTTTTTTTTTGAAAATGCTTTAAAAAAAAAAAACTACTGAATATTTTCTCAAATTTCTTTTTTATATGAAAGTACAATCCTTCCGGTTAATAATGGAAAATAATTTCATTCAAATGGCTGCCTCGGCTGGCCATGCAGTAGCCTACACGATCGGTCCAATTTTTAAGCACATGATCGATTGTGTGCAGCTGTATTTCACCAATGGCTTCACGAATATTATCCTTTAAAACGTCAATTGTCTCTGGCTTGTTGGCGTAACACTTATCTTTGACCGCAACCCCCAAAAAAAATCGAACAACGATGTCAAATCGCAGCTCCGAGGTGGCCAAACGACATCAGCTCTGCGGCTGATAATGCGATCTTCAAAAACAGGGCGCAAAACATCGAGTGTAGCTTCGGCTGTGTGGCGCGTAGCGCCGTCCTGTTGAAACCAAATGTTGCCAATATCCTGCTCTTCAATTTTTGTGAACAAAAATTCGTTCAACATGGCCCGATAACGATCGCCATTGACTGTAACGGCCACTCCTTGCTCATTTTCGAAGAAAAATGGCCCAATTATGCCTCTGGACCAAAATCCGCACCAAACAGTGACTCGTTTTGGGTGCGTCGTCTTTTCAATGTATGCGTGCGGGTTTTCTGTGCCCCAAATGCGACAATTTTGCTTGTTTACATAACCGCCAAGAACAAAATGAGCTTCATCTGAAAAGATGATTTTTTTTGCCAAAATCGGCATCTTCTGTAAATCGATCGCAGGCCCACTTAGCGAAGCGAAAACGCATTGGATGGTCAATTGGCTTCAACTCCTGAACCAATTGGACTTTGTATGGCGTCATACCAAGGTCTTTATGCAAAATTCGTCTCAATGATGTCTCCGAAATGTTCAATTGTTGAGAACGACGGTGAATTGATGTTGATGGTGCTTCACGCACACTTTCTGCCACAGCAGCAATATTCTCGGGTGTACGCACTGTTTTTGGCTTTTCACGCTTTGGTTTATCGATGAGGATGCCAGTTTATTTCACGAACATACGGAGCTGACGGTGCTTCTCTTCTTCCAAAATCCGTACGCAATTTTCGCACACATTCTGCAACATTACCATGATATTCAAAGTAATGTCGCAATATTTCCCAGCGTTGTTCAAGCGTATACACAACCATATTCGTTCAGCGAAAGGATAAAACTAATTATCTGTCAAATCAGACATGAGCTAAGTGTTACCATTCACGAAATAAGCACTAGTTGAAAAAAAAAAACGTTAGATGACGGACCCAATACGAGTACGGCTTAGAAGCATAAGAAATTAGGCAGGCCTATGAACAATCGAAATTCCGGTTCACAACACTAGTAATCGTAAACAATTCGGAGAAATTGGCAATTAGTTATATACATACATTTCACACTGCTATTATGACATAAATCTTTTTTTAATCAAACGAATGTATTATTAATGGACATAATGGATTGCATTCATTATGGAAACTCAATTAAAGAAGAGCATCAATAAGTTTTAAGTTAATTTTTAAACTTGTTGCAACTATTTATTAATCACTATGTTTTACCCAAAGACATTCCCGAAGACATTGGCCTCCTTATTGAAATAGCAATAAAATTGAAAACTTTTCGTCTGGCATCATCTTGAGCAGAAAGAACAGTTTTTGCATCCTAAAACAGACTACATATCATATCAGCGCTTGTCTTGTACACACCAAGACTTTTTACTCAAATTATTAAAACTGCAAGTTGTAGTTGGTCTCTATGGGCGGACGAGTAGACGCTTTTTGTCTAACATTCAGTGTTACAGGTTATATGTAGAAGAACAGAAGCACATAAAACTGATAATAAACACTTACCCATGGCATAGCTGTGTTCCAATTTACTAAATAAATGAGTATCCAAGTGCTTCCACAACGTCAACAGTGAATTCAAATCGTGATTTTGTATGTGCTGATTGAATTGTTCCATTATTTTTTCAGCTCGAAACGATTGATCTTTTTCACTTCTCTGTTCATTGTCCAGAGCTTTTATCGTATTTGAAAATCCTCTAAATACCAAATACTCATGTAATAATTTATCTAAAAATGTTACTTGTGCCATTTTTTTTTTTTTTGTTAATTATTTTTTTAAGAAAAACCCAATTGTTCAACAATAACGATGAAAATCGCGAGATACACAAACAGAAAACAAAAGACAGCTGATACAAGAATAATTAGTGATGGCAAATGCATCGATAAGTTGCTGTGGGGAAATGTGGTTAGTTTTATGGCAATTCTCTACACAAAGAGAAAATATAAAACAATTTCAACGTTTTTTGAATTTTTTTAAAATTTATAAGAAAAGTGTTGCTAATAGCCATTTTTCCACTTATTGTCACCTGGGCGCCTTGCGATCCGATGATTCGACACTCTTATGGCATTCATCGACAGATAGAATTTGGATCGTGAAATTTAACGTAAGAGATGTAAGCTAATTGAAGAACAGCTCGTCGACTTAATATCATGGAAAAGAATTGTGATGGCAGCAAAGAACGCAAATGGAATAATGGTGCAGATTTCGAAAATGAAGAAACTGCAACGTTCTTCGCTGACGCAGTGATGCCTCAATTCCACGATATCAGAACAAGACTTCTGCTTGGTTTGATTTAATATCGGGTCCGCCATTTAACGTTTTTCTTTTTCAACTAATGCTTTTTCATGAATGGTAACACTTAGCTCATGTCTGATTTCACAGATAATTAGTTTTATCCATCCGCCACAGTGCTTCTGCTAAACGAATATGGTTGTGTATTCGCGTTTTCGCTTCGCTAAGTGGGCCTGCGATCGACTTACAGAAGATGCCGATTTTGGCAAAAAAAAAATCATCTTTTCAGATGAAGCTCATTTTGATCTTGGCGGGTATGTAAACAAGCAAAATTGTCGCATTTAGGGCACAGAAAACCCGCACGCATACATTGAAAAGCCGACGCACCCAAAACGCGTCACTGTTTGGTGCGGATTTTGGTACAGAAGCATAATTGGGCCATTTTTCTTCGAAAATGAGCAAGGAGTGGCCGTTACAGTCAATGGCGATCGTTATCGGGCCATGTTGAACGAATTTTTGTTCACAAAAATTGAAGAGGAGAATATTGGCAACATTTGGTTTCAACAGGACGGCTACACTCGATGTTTTGCGCCCTGTTTTTGAAGATCGCATTATCAGCCGCAGAGCTGATGTCGTTTGGCCACCTCGGAGCTGCGATTTGACACAGTTGGACTATTATTTGTGGGGTGCCGTCAAAGATAAGTGTTACGCCGACAAGCCAGAGGCAATTGACGCTTTAAAGGACAATATTCGTGAAGCCATTGGTGAAATACAGCTGCACACAATCGATAATGTGCTTAAAAATTGGACCGATCGTGTAGGCTACTGCATGGCCAGCCGAGGCAGCCATTTGAATGAAATTATTTTCCATTATTAACCGGAAGGATTGTACTTTCAAATAAAAAAAGAAATTTCAGAAAATATTCAGTAGTTTCTTTTTAAAGCATTTTCAAAAAAAAAGTTATTTGGCGGACCCTTCACAACGTGAAAGCGGAGGTTGGGTTTCTTACGGATCATTGTAAAGTTAGATTGCTGCCAAAGATCTAGGATAGATCCCAGCCGGACTTTTACATAGTCTATTATGATGTAGGGAAGTTGAAAACTATAAAATACGCCCTCGGTAACTGTCCTCCCCTTGTTAGGATGTGATTGAAAATTCTGGGTAGGCTATTTTTTAAGGTTTGAACTTTTTGTTGAAAGCCAACTTTCAAGCTCTCTTGAGGTTTAGAACGGCTTTTGTGTGACAGATAGGTGACAGCTCCTCTTCGCGTAGCTGATCCCTTCTCTTGGAGCTGTTGTCTTGTGTCATCTTTTAATTTTTTTCTCCGACAAACTTTTTTTTTTGCTTATTTCGTTATTTCTTCATTTATAAAGGGCTGTCCATTTCGTGGTTTCAAAAGTATGGGACTAGAATTCGACATCTGTCAAACTAAGTTGTGAAACCAATTTTTTTCTTTTCAGTTGAAAGTCTGACATTGACGAAAATGGATCGCTTAACTATCACACAACGCATAAAAATTATCAAAACCTGCTACAAAAATGGTGATTCTGCCACAGCCACGTATCGAACAAAATTTTCTTCAGCGATGAAGCACATTTCACACTCGGTGGGTATGTTAATAAACAAAATTGTCGTATTTGGGGTTCTGAGAATCCTCAAGTAATTGAAGAGAGGCCATTACATCCAGAAAAAGTCACTGTTTGGTGCGCTCTTTGGTCCGAAGGTGTGATTGGACCTTACTTCTTCGAAAACGACGATGGAACGACTGTCACCGTCAATTCGTAGCGTTATGGACATATGATAACCTACTTTTTTTTGCCTGCTATTGAAGAATACGACTTGGAGAATATGTGGTTTCAACAAGACGGTGCCACATGCCACACAACTCGAGCGTATATGGCTTTATTGCAAGAGACATTTCCTGGCCGCGTAATTTCTCGTCGTGGCGATATCAACTGGCCACCAAGATCATGCGATTTGACACCATTAGACTTTTTTTTATGGGGCTACGCGAAAGACCGTGTTTATGCAGATAAACCTTCAACTCTTGAGCACTTAAAAACCAACATTCGTCAAGTTATGGCTGAGATACCGCCCAATATGTGTCAAAAGTGGTCGAAAATTACCTCAAAAGAATCAATGCTTGCAACACTTCGCGTGGAGGTCATTTAAATGATGTAGTGTTGCACACATAATGTCAACGTTCAAACTTTACAATAAAAAAGAAATATCATGAAAAAAATATTTTATATGTGTTTTATTTACGTTTACTTTTGAAACCAAGAAATGGATAACCCGGTACCTTAAGAAGCATTTCATGACAGTACACGTTCTTAAATTTACCTTCTATGCAATTTCAACTGCTTTAAATTCGTATGCAGACTTCGTTTTATTACCGTCATGAACAAATAAAAATTTGAAGAAATATTAACATCTTATGTATACATAATTGGTCATCACAACAACACTTCAGTCAGGATTACGACCTAGCTTCTCACACCACTTATGTTGTGTGCGTTAATTTTATGCACGAGTGGCGGGACCTACAGTTTAAAGTCGACTCCGAACGACAGTTTTTTGAGAAGCTTTTCATGGCAATTTTATTTATTCTCAGAGTTTTTTGCCAGAAATCTGCTGAGAGGAAGTCGCCGAAGAAATATTTTCATATTTTCGTTTTGATGTCTGACCTGGGATTCGAACTCGGGCCTTCAGTCTAATAAGCCAACACACTACCTACTAGACTACGGCGACTTCAACATCTTATGTATCCCTATTACATATTTCTTACGCCGTTCTATAATACAATAAGGGAATTGAAAGCGGATAATTTTTTTTTAAATCATATGCAGTTGTTTTTATTATTTTTAAATTATACAAACTTGACAGTATTTTAGAATAAAATAAAAAACAGAAGAATAAAACACAGGATAAGTTAAGAATAGATAGATTTATAGATAACATAGATAGATTTCTTTCAAAGATTTCTACAATGAATTGTTGGTTTCTTGTTTTAGTATTTATAGATTTGCATTGTGAATCATTGTAATTGAGAAAGAAATAGAGACGCTAAAATTAATTTTATTTATTTTTTATGTGGTATATAAAAATTTATCATAAAAAATGGCCAAAATATTTAGATACAACTAAAAATTTCATATTTTTCCTAAGCATCATATTTAAGAGAGTAGTAGTAATACAATATATTAAAAATTAATAATAATAATAATAATAGATAGAGAAAAAAAAAACATAAAACACAACTTTTTGCGTTTTTATCTAAAAAAAAAAAAAAAAAAAAAGAATTACAAACTAATATCAAAGTTTTATTATCAACAGTTTAATTCGTGTTGCCTTCCCGAAAACAAAATAGGTCAGAAAACATCGAGTGTTTTGTAACCTAGTTTTGTAGAAGGACAACAAAATTCAAGTTATTTAAACAAGATGTTGTTGTTATTTTGAACGTGTGTATGTGTGTTTGTATAAATAAATAATAATTTGTTTGCTTTTCCATTTTCTTTCCTATACTCAAGAAATTCGACAATAAACCAAGTTTAAAGCTTAATTTGTTCGACTTAGTTTATTGCATTAAGCGTTGGTTTTAATATAAAGCAATTTTTAACAAAGAAAAGTTTACATTTTACGTCTACCACACATTTTTCACAAGGCATTTTCCCTGAAATAGACGTAAAATGTTTGCTTTGGACGTGGATGTCGGTTTTGTTTTAACTTAAAATTATATATGTATGTATACTTTACAAATTATAAATAAATTATGTTTTATAACAATTTAAAATAAATTTTCTACTTGTTTAAAAATTAAAAAAAAAAAACTAATTAGTATGTTCGAATGCTATTGTCTGTCTGTATTGTATTATTGTTGGGTAAGAGTATGAAAACGGGCGTAGGTGGTGGTTGGTGGTATTCTTAGCGTGTTTATGTGTATGTTTGTATTGATTTTATTTCTCTTTGTAATCTTTTAAGTCTTAAAACTTATTATTAATAAATAAATGACTTGTTTTGTAGTAATTTTTTGTTTTATAGTTTTATGCAATATCACATTTTTTGTTTGTTTTTGTTTTTGTATCAATCAACGTGTATAATCAGAAAAAATCTTTAATACTTCTTACAAGGGCCTTTATTCTTTAAATCTACTCTTTACACTTTATATCATTTATATTTAGTCTTTGTTGAAAGTTGTTTGCCTTTTTGCTAAAGTTTCGTTAAATTTTTCGCTTAATTGTTATATGTTTACTAACACGCCCTGGTTGGAGAGAAATTAAAGATTTATTCTTATACGTAAATGAAAAACTTAAATTAAATAAAACTTAAAAGATCAAACACTCAAAAGAAAAATATCAAAACAAACAAAATTACAATATATCTATAATTAGCATATAAATTATTAAACAAAACAAAAGAGAAATAAATTAGCATTTCAGGATTTACCATTTTTGGTGAATTAATTAATTATTGTTGTCGCAAGTAGAAAATTATATTAAATATTCAATGTAAAAAAAAAGTCTTTCTATATAAAAATTGTTTAAGGCGTTTAAGAAGAAGAGTTAAAAAAAAATTTATATTAGGAATCTGTGTAAATATATAATTTCAAAATTATTTGCCGTAGAAGAATATTTAAAGGGAATTTTACTGCCACAACAATAATTTCTACTGACATTATTATGGCGTATTCGTCAAATTTGATTACCATTATTTGTAGGATTTTGTGCAGTTGTGTCTGCATTACTGCTAGTTGCCGTGGCATTACTGCTTGCCTGTGCTGTTGTAGAGCTATTTGTTTTATTTGCATTTAGTTTGGCTTTCATTTTCATAAGTAAAGCTTCGAAGGAATCTTCTTCCTTGGGTTGCGGTGCTGGTTGAGGGAATACATACGATTGATAGGTGTTTATGCCAGCATTATCTGCAAAGGAATAAAAATAATTATGGTATTTACATTAAACGTTTTTGCAAATTTACAAATTAAAGTAATTACCTAAATCAGCATAAGATTGCCTACAGAACGCACGACGGCCACCGAAGCTGACATCATACATACTAATCTGAGGGTCTCGAGTACTATTATCAATAGCTGTAAAAGCGTCTTGCGAACGTTCAAATGTAACAAAACCATATTTCATGCTGAAAATAAAAAAAAAATAATTTTGAATTAAAAATTCTAAAAGGGTTTTTAAGAAAATATGCAAAAATACGAGGTATTTATAGTTTACTAGATGTTCAGGCTATCTTTACGGATGGCTAGAGCATGGGATCTATTTTATGAACCAAAAGCTAGCCTGTAGGCTTGCTAATGAATTTTCTGAGCCAAAGTATTTAATATCACTAAGGCAACGGAACTAATTTATGAATAAATTGCACCAGGTGAGCAGAGAGCCAGGCGACTATGAAGGCTCTGTATAGACATTACGTCAACTTGTAGTTAACTGTATCAATCATCTAGTATGTGTTGAAATCGAAATAAGCTGTTCTATTTCATATTACTTACCCAGTATCCTTATAGTGTATGCTAATCTGTTTAATAGTGCCGTATTGTAAAAATTTCCTTCTTAACATATCTTTAGTTGTCTCTTGCTCTATGCGGCCCACGTACACAATACGGCGCTCCTCAACAGCAGGCTGGGAAACATTACGATCTACAAAATTATTACTGTTTTTACTTTGGCTATAACTGGTACGTCTGGAACGAGAACGAGTACGCGAATTTGAACGACTACGTGAATGTCTATAGTGAGGACTACGCGAACGATCAGAGTCGGATGAGTAAGAGGATGAATTATAATTTGAACGGGATCGTTTACGCGTTGAACGTTTTGTGTAGCTGGTACGACGTTGTCGGCGACCGCGTTCTCTACGATCTGCCGATTCGGAATAGGATGATGAAATGGAACTACGATGTTTTCGGCTACTTCTCGAGGAATAGCCACCCGTACCAATGGCACTATCATATGTACGTAACCGTTCTAACGAAGAGGAACAACTGTTTTCACGTGACCGTGATATTGTCGATATATTACTGTTGTCTGACTGTTCGTCTGAAGAATACTCGGAAGATGACGAGGATAACGACTGTTCATTATGTTTACGGTACTGACGTTTACGATGTCTCCGTGGGGTTCGTCCACGTGATTTATGTTGTAAACTTGATCGAGGTAGCGCTAAAGGAGGAAATTCTGGTTGCAAATCTGTTTGTGTGCCTGTTGAACACATACGTTTCCGTATTCTGTCCTTGCGCAAATGCATTATTATTTTATCTTCTCCATGGTGTTCGGGTTTCGAGGTATCTTTATTATCACCAGCTTCGATTTCTTCGACTGGCAATGTTTTCTTTACCACAACATCTTGTATACTGGCTATAAGAGAACTAGTCGATAGTTTTGCATTGTCATTGGCTTTAACCTTTTGAAATGTATTTGTAATTGTAGAAAATAAAGCCGATGATTTTAATAATGATCTCGAGGCATTATTTAAAGGATATATTGTTTGATTAGGTAAAGGTGGTATAGAAATGTCAGTATTGCAACTGACTGATACTATAATAATCTCTTCATAGTCTGTTTTCAAAGATGAGTCTACAGCTTTTTTATCTTCTTCATTTAGATAGGGCGTGTCCTTAACTATTTCCCTTAACGGCAATAATTTCGTGACTTTGGGCACTTTTGCCGATATGGCAGAATCAATGATGCGCATTTGTTGGGCTTTTTTCAATTCTTGCATGCGTAAAACTTTATTTTTAGCCTCCGTTATTGGATCAGTTTTGGTTGTTACCTGTTGGGGTTCTTTAAGGCTTCTTACTATAGTCGTCACCGCTTCGCTATGCTTTGTAGTTGTGGTCTGTATAGGGGTTTTACTATCATTATCCGTATTGTTTCTCGCAGCTGTAGATTTATTTTCTAGTTTTGGTATTTTATAGGATTCAAATTTGGTTGCTTTTGCAATGGAGGGTAATGCAACAGATTCACCACCGCGTCTCATTTTGTACTCTTCCAAATTTAATTTTCGCTTTACACCTTGTGCCTTTTGTGCAGGGGTTTCCTCTTCAGCTTTTACGGTGATTAATGGTTTTTGCTGTATTGGCGAACTGAGTACAATTTCATTTTTTACAGGAGTGTTGTTATCTTCAGAACTTTGTTCAGATATACTAACACGTTCGTGTTTGAGTAAAGCTAGATTTTTACCACCCATTCCAATACCAATTTTTCTCAAATTATTTTCAGGTTTTTTTACAGATGCAGCAGCAGCAGCAGCATTTTTTACTGGGGAATTTTCTAATTTTATGCTTTTCGCGGTAGACTTTGAAGATTTTAAAGTGGTTTTTGCTTTGCCTTTAGCAAATTTTCCCTTTAACAAATCACATTGTTTTTTATTGGGTACCATTGGAAAGTTTCTTGTAAAATTTGCTTTTTGTGAGGTGGATTTTTCCTTAAAATAATAAAATATGTATAATATTTTTTCTACTTTATGTTAATAAAATTGAATGTAAATACTTACTTCCATCTTAATGTTGTCAAATTTTTTGGCTGTTTGTGTAGGGCTCCAGGAAGGATCTGATTTAATATTATCCACGAATGCTACATCTTCTTCCGCTTGTGTTTGTACCAACGCACACGAAGGTTTTAAAATCTCCGAAGCCTTTCTTAATGAGCTAGCTTCGTCGTCGTCCACCTCTACGGTTTCAACATCCACAATAACATCGGAATCTGAATCGGAATCATTATGTTTCGATGATATAAATTGAACTACTGTGGGACTTTGTACTATACTATTATTAGGTACAAGATTTGATTTAATTTCTGTAGTTGTATTAGTTATCAATTCCGTGGTATGTATTTGAAAGTCATCTTTTGTAATGAATTCCGCCAAATCAAAATTATTCGCATCGATTTGTAATCCTAAACCATCTACATCGGAGTTAATGGTATTCGTACTCAGTGTACGATTTTTGAGATAACTTGTATCCAAGAGCAAATCATCAGGTTCTACTAGATTGGCAGACATGTCTAGTAATGAATCATTTACATTATTGGCCACCATATGACTAGTCATGACATTTTGTAATAAACTTGTGTTATGCACAAAGTTATTAATATCACCATCTGCGTTATCGTCCTCCTCATCATCGTCGTCATCATCATCATCATCGTAATCACTTGTATGTGATTCATAGTCACCTATAGATGAACTGTCCGTTCTAGTGCGAAATGTTGCGTTACTGCACTGACTTTGTTCTTCAAAATTTAATAAAGCATTATTAGCTATTTCGTCATCCTCTTCATTGTCATCATCATCATCATCATCATCGTCGTCGTCATCTTCATCATCACTATCTTCATCTTCGCTGTCGGAATCATAGCCATCAGCATTTGGATCTATTGTTACAATTTCTATGGCTCCACCATTTGCCAAATGTTGACGACCAGCAAAGTCTTCATAATTAAACTATAAAAATTACATTTTATTTTTAGTATGAAGAATTAAAGACAGAATTAAATGCTGCTTCGTAAATTTCGTACGTTTCATGGAAACCTACCGAATTTTTATTATTTTGTATATTTATTGTATTTGTATTATCGTCTTTGTGAAAATCTTCGGTGGGTGCTATGGGCAATATACCGTGTAGTGTTTCTGTAAGCTGCATACCCATTGTTCTTTGTAAAGAAAAAGAAAGAGGAAAGGAATGTGAAGAAATCTTAATTAGTTTATGGTTTATTTGTTAAAAATCATTTAACAAACTTACTCGCTTCCACTTGACCAGAACTCTGTGTCATTGTCGTATTTAACGTAGTTGCCGTCAAACGGGTCATCGTAAACAACATTTAAAAGTCTTGAATCCATAACGTAATTTTAAAAAGGCAATTTTCAGAAAGTGAACACTAAAAAGAAAAAAGCAATGATTAATGATTAATTTTTTTATATACATATGTACATACATACATATACATATACAAATTATGTATATTTTTAAAAGTTAGGAAAAGAATTAGACGCATCAGAATACATATGCAGAAAATTCAGATGATTTTCATATTGTAAGAACAAAAGCAAAGAAGTGTAGCCTGCAACGAATAATGACATGGATGCAGGATGTATCAGGAATAATAAATTAGAAAAAAATCTTTGGAAGCCAACTTTTGTCGTTAAATTACCCGAGTTAGAAACACAGTTAAATACCATAAATAGAATCAACATACATATGTCAGACACCGGATGCGGCTCTCAAAAATTCAAATTTAAAATGTTAATTTGCATTTGAAAAATGAGGTCGAACGAGGGAGAAATAATGTACAAATAAATCTTAGAACATTGAAGTGCATAAAAGAAAATATATCTTATAAAAAAGTGGTTGAATTCTATTTGTAAAGTTTCTTACATCCAATATATATTCGAACTAGCTGACCCGGCGAACTTCGTCCCGCCTAAAATTGATTTTTTATTGCCCAAAACAGATAACACTATATATTTGTTGTAATACGCTGCATAAAACAGTTATATAAAAATAACTAACTTACTATTTATAAGTGTGTGGATCTATCTATCTCGTTCAAAATTTAATCGAAGTCGGTACGTTATTTAGGTGAGGCATACCTACAAAGAATAACAATAAGAGGTCCGAATCATGGGTAGCGCTGACGATGTTGTATTTGTTGTACTCGCTCCAAAACAAAAACTAACAGATATATGTACATGTTATATATGTACATATGTAGTTATAAACCATCGAATTAGCCGACTTATAGGAGGAGGATTACCACGCCCATTTTTGGTGAGTTTGTCGATATCGACTCTTAAGGGATTGCCACGCCTACTTTTGCTATATCGAATTTTTTTAAACCATCTAAACCTGATAAGCTTTCGAACAAAAAAGAATGGTTAAAATCGGTTCAGTAGTTTAAAAGTTATAGGTATTACTTGAAGGGGGAGGGTTGTCACGCCCATTTTTGGTGGGATTGTCGATATCGACTCTACGAACTTACCCACCAAATTTTATTCGCCTACGATCAATATGTACCTAAATATTAAATTTTAACGATTTGCCACGCCCTCTTAATATTTAGGGATATGAAAAATAGATGTTGTCCGATTCTCAGACCTACCCGATATGCACAAAAAATTTCATGAAAATCGGTCGATCCATTTCGGAGGAGTTCAACCACTAACGCAGTGACACGAGAATTTTATATATTCGAATATATTCGAAAATAAATTCCATATATTTTTATTGTAAACGATCATATATTTTCCTAATAAATTTAATAACAGTTGTAATGTACAAACATATAGTTTTTATGATTAATATATGTATGTATGTATGTAATACGAGTAGTGTATTAATGCGTTTAGAGAAAAATTACAAAATTTAACTATAATTTCTAGAAACACATGTTAAATATGATTTAATAATCGAACCAAGAATGTGTAAATAATATATGTATGTACATATGTATGTGCATACATACATGCGATAGGGTCTTTCAAAAGGGAGTGTTGAAATTTGATAGTTGATAACTGCCAACTTGTTGAAGCAACATCTGTCAAATCAATTGTCATTTGTTCAGTCTGTTTTACCAAATAACCAAGCATGACCATAGACAACGAAGTGTCTTGACCTTAATTTTTATCGAAAACCAAATTCAACCATGATTTCTGGATGAATAAGCACGTGAATATGTTCAAATGCATTCCTATAAAGTCACAGATGGGGTGGATTTTGAGCTGGCGGCGCCATATGCCCAAATTCCTTTGAGAACAACGATGGCCAGGCCATTACTATCTACAACGAGCACTGTAGGTCGATGACTACCAACTTTGGCTTAAATTGGATGAATTACCTGGACATCAACGACATGCGATTTCAATAGGATGGCGCTGCGTATTGAATATTCTGCACGAGCGGTTTGAGAGCATGATCCTTTTCGATGACTACCAACTTTATTTGGCTTGAATTGGATGAACTACCTGGACATCAACGACATGCGATTTCAATAGGATGGCGCTACGTATTGAATATTCTTCACGAGCGGTTTGAGAGCATGATCCTTTTACGTAGAGGTGATGTAAACTGGTCACTGAGATCGTACGATATGATGCCGTTAGACTTTTTCTTATGGGATTTTTTAAAATCGCAGTTGTACGCGAAGAATCCACGAACCGCAGTGGTCCTCAAAGCCAACATAATCCATCGGTTAAGATTTATGTGCCAGAGTCATAGAGAATTGAAGACATAGGACGCGGTCTGTCCAGAGAAATTGTGATGGACATTTGTACGATGTCCAATGAATAAAAAATAAATGCTGATGATATCTGACTCATACTTTGTTTTATTTAAATTTAAAGATACGAAGCACTTTAAAAAAGACCCCATACGTACATAAACGCTGTGAAATGACTCATCTACATTTACGGGTTAATTAGCAACGATTTTAAAGAAAACTCTTTTTAGCTTTAACGATATACATAGGTATAAAAAACATTCCAAATAATCGATATTATTGTATTATATAATTAGAAATACATACATACATATGCAAGGCACATCTAAGATGTGCCTTGTACATATGTATGTACGAATGATTTAACTTTGAATGAATTAAAAATTTAAAAAAAAAATATACACCCAAGAAAATCAGGTTACGAAATATAATTAAAAAAAATAAAATTTGTTTTTTATATAAATCCAAGGTCATTTGTTTTCAGGAAATATTTTTAAATATAATTCTTAAAAAAATTATTATTAGTTTTTTTATTGCTTTGTAACTTAAAAATTCGTTACATTTTTTAAAAAATTCAAAGGAAAACATGTGCTTCCGTTGGCTGGCATATTATAGGTTTTCGAACCAAAAAAAAAACGAAAAATGTGCATGAAGTGATTGCAAATGTGTTTGAGGTGTTGGTATGAAAAAAAAAAACTACGTCAAACGCAACTAGAAACAGTGTTGCCATAATATTAACCGACTATTCAGTAATCCCTTCCAAACAACAAAAATCTCTTTGTTCGATTTCATTGAAATTTTTTAATAACAAATATTTCCGACTTTTATAAAAATTATCGTTTAAATATGTGCTGCGACCTATTTGTTTAATAAATTAAAACTAAAAACTATTTTTATATTTCTTACCATTCAAATATGACGTCACGTATTAAATATATTTGTTTGTAGGGCGGTACACAATATTAAAAAAAAATAATATTGTTCGATATCTGAATAATACCTATCATATATGAAAGTTTTCCCGGCAATTTTTAAAATCCATACATACATACATATATAAGCTTTATTAAAATAAATTTTAAATTTTACCTTATTTTAATAGAGACGGAAAAACATTTTATGAATGATTGTTTTTGTTTTGAAAAGCAGTTAATGGTGTATAGTTTATGAAACACAATTCAGTACCTTTAAATTATAAAACCACGAGATTATTTTAAAACAGAAGCAGAAAAAGAACAGAAGCAAGTAAGTTAGAATTCGAAGAATACCCTTCCACCCAGAGACCAGTGAATGTCTGCTGTAGATTCATTTCGTATCACAAAGAATAGAGAAAATAGGGGAACGAGAGAGGAGAAAACAGAAAGTAGTTTGTAATGAGAAAAGGTCCAGGAGAAAAGGAAGAGATAAAAAAAAATGTGGAAACACAAGTCTAAATGAAAAGAAACAACTTTTACCACAGTTAAAGCTTTCAAGTTAATTTTATAACACAAAACATTTCATTACTTTCGATCGTAAAATGTTACATTAATTTCGTTCAAATACCAATCTAATCATTCATCTATCTTCTATCTTCTATATAAATAAAAATCAATTGTCGTTCGTTGGTAATTGCATCAGTTGAGAACGGCTAGACCGATTTGGACAATTTTTTTACTGAAATGTTCGTCATAGTCCAACTTAGGTTTTTACGGAAAGCAAAATTGACCACGCCCACTTTTTTCAATTTATCTAAAATCGGAAAACGGCTGCACCGATATGGCTAATCTTTTATTTAAATGGTCGTAGTAATCTAATTTAAGTTTTTACTGAAAGAAAAATTTACCACGCCCACTTTTACGCCCACTTTTTTCGATTTATCTAAAATCGGAAAACGGCTGCACCGATTTGGCTAAATTTTTTAAAACATGTTCGTAGTAATCAAATTTAAAGTTTTACTGAAAGAATAATTGACCACGCCCACTTTTACGCCCACTTTTACGCCCACTTTTTTTCGATTTATCTAAAATCTTGGAACGTTTGGACGGATTTGTCTTATTTTTTTTTTAAATGTTCTCAATAGTTTACAAAAGTTACTTACAGAAAGAAAAATTGGTTTTTCTCTTTTTCACTGTTTTTACACAATTCAAACAGCTTCTCACAAATTCACAAATCGAACACGGGTCAGCTAGTATTATATAATTGTGTTCGGTTAACTCGTGAAATTTGATTTGAATAGATTATCAAAATAATATTCAGTTGTTTCTTTTTTATTTTAAAGGCTACTTTGAATTCAGAATATGTAATGGAAACTACCATTATGATAATATGTAAACCTACGGCTAAACTCATGAAAAAGAGATATTCGATTTGATTCGCAAATAAAAATAACTACATTTTAACCTATTATATATTGCACTTAAAAATCTTCCATTTCATTTCTAGGAAAACTTTAGGTTAAACCAAAATATTTTATAATTTTCATTTTCTCGAGACAAAACAATCCCCTCTGTTATCTCATGTGGTCATTAATGTTTTGTTCTGTGAAATTACCTTTTTAAAAAGAAGCACCTACTTCAGGTACACACCAATCCTTCGAATATGTTATTATTAACTGAAGATCTTCAGATAAGATATTGTACTCTTTTTATTTAAATTGGTTTTTTACCTATGCTTTCATCTTTATTAACAAAGAGTAATTTAGTCCTTAAAGGACCTAAAATGAAAATTTCTACCTGTCCAATTATTATTTTATTTTTACTATAATGTAAAATGGAATTAACAATTCAAAAGCAATATGACAAAGAGTAAATAATAAATAAATATTAGTTTTGAAAATTGCAGAAAATGAATACATATAAGCATACAGTGGACAGCAAAAGTCTTAGTACTCCAATATATTTTGACAAAAAAAAGTCCCCACAGGCTTAATACTCTTGCACAATGGGCCGATATGATTTTAAGAGAGTATTTAGGAGATCATTTGAAAGAACGGTTACGTAATCGCTAAACCTCAAACAAAAGTCAACCGAAAAACTTGCTCATGGTGCCACCAGAAAACACTAAAATAAATTTGTACATTTAATTCCAAATGGGTTAAATTGACTGCTTGACCTTAAGGAATATTCTACTAAATACAAGCGATAACATTTTGATATATAAGGCCTTTGAATTTTAAATTTACTCAGGGTTCTCCTTGGGGGTACCTATGGAGTCATCTGGGACCTTTCCTTATTTTTCTCTTGTCTTATGAAAACCATGAAAAAATTGTTGTTTTATAATGAAACAGAAATAAATTGAAATAAATATAAAAACCTTATCCTATATACATATATAAAAATGAATGTGTGTTTGTATGTACCTTATAAAATCGTAAACTATGCATTTGATCATGTTATGATCTTTAGCAAAGTTGTTGCGCATGAGCCGGGAAGGTTTCTGAGTTGGACCTCTTGAACAACGAGAAGTGAGATTAGAAACTGATCGCATATCTACTACTCAGGCCCGTTCATCTGAATCATCAGGACAACGGGAAACAAAATCAATAAAATGATTCAAAATTAATTGGACATTTGTGTATGTAATGTCTTTCCTTCAATTTTATTTCAGTTGGTGGCGCAGCAACACGCGCAGGGTACAGCTAGTTTTTTATAAAAACTCTTGGCTAAAATTCATGAAATTGTCAAAATATTATGAAGTACTAAGACTTTTGATGTCCACTGTATGTACATATGTACAAATTACAGATAATAAAAGGTAGAGAAGAATAATAAGAGGCGGGGTCATGTAACCAGTCAGCTAAATTCAGATAGGAAATATTTAACGTCAGAACGCCGAACAGACGACAACTCTTCAAGACAATTAAAATCAATATGGCCAGGAATCTTGAATCTTAATTTCACGACAGAGGCTCCATTTAAATAATAAAAGAATTTAAAATACATACATAAATTTAGATTTGAATACCTATCATATGAAATATTATCCAATTTATACGAATAATTTATCGAATTTATACCAATAATTTCAAACAATGACAAACCAAACAGTAACAGAAAGGAAAACCTAAATAGCAACTAAGAATACACTAGATTATTGGAATTAACTTTGATTTTTCTAAATCTATTCTCTATAAAGCATAAACATACATACCTAGGATTATATATACTATAGCATTCGTTATCGACAGCTGAATTAAATTTTGGCTGCAAAAACAAAAAATTAACTAAACTGTATATTGGTAACACTGCCTGTCTGCTTGCCTGCCTGCCTGCCTGCCTGATTAACAAACAACACAATGCACAACTTTAGCATCGAACATGTCTAAATATTTTTTGTTGTACAATATAATAATGATAAATACTATTGAAATACAAAACCACAATGAAGAAAGAAAATAATAGCAAACAGAACAAAAACAAAGAATAAATAAAATAATAACACCATGTGCTTTTTTTAAAAAAAGTCTTTGAATTCACTTGAATTTTGGAAAGGAGATACAAGAAAATGAAACGATAATGGAATGTAAAAATATTTTAATTTGGAGAAATTTAACTGAAAATTGATCCAATTTTTATTGAATGAATATAATAAACTTTTTTGCATATATGCTGGCTTTTTTGAATGTAGTAACATTAGGTAAGGGTGGAATAAGATTATCACAAATCACTTGAATACAAAAAAAAAGTAACCACTGCTGACTGGCTAATGGACTGACACGTTGCATTTTATTTTTTTTTTCTGTTGTCGTTTAAACACTATTTTTTTGTTTACTTAAGCAATTTAATAACATTATTTCGATTTTTTATTAGTTTTTTTTACCGTTAAGTGGAGCAATGACCTTTTTGGCATATTACAAATAAAAATATTAGTGAAGACAATAACAGATTAACGGTTCTGAGGTACATACATATGTATGCAGTGGTAAAATTGTAAACAAGAAAATGCGTCTTCAAAAGATTATTTATAAAATTACCACCACCCTCTTGTAATAGCATAAGTGGTGGGAGGAGAATATTCAATTGAGGAGCGCCACTTAACTGCTGCTTTTCTTTTCCTTTTTACGCACTATGAATCTATTGTTTGAACGCAGTCTTTTTTTTATTAAATTACCTGTTAATCCAGCGAAGATTATTTTTTTTTTTTCTTTTATAAATTATTTATTATTATTTATTTTGAAGTTTAGTTTTTATTTTAATTTTAGTATTTAAACTTTTATTTCCTTAACACTTCACGCCAGAAAAAAACGTGTTCACTTTCTGTGTCTGCCGTTTATTGTGTTTGTTTGCGTGTGTTGCCTGTTTTTTGCCTATTATCTTTTGGTAGTCTGCTTCTTGATTTTTTTATTATTATTTTATTGTTGTATATATTTCTATAAAAGTCTATTTTGCTTTGATGGTTGGTTGTTTGATTGGCTTGCCTATTTTAACCTCACATGTTGCCCACCATTAATTAATTAATATGGGGGACTACCACAACTTTAAATTATAAATTTCTTTCACTTTTTTCTTAGCACTGCAATTGAAACTGTTATCTTTTTTACAATATTATGTTAAATTTCTTAAATATTTTGTAGTTTAATTCAGTTAAGCACTATTTTCGTTTGTTAATAATATTTATTTCTTGTTTGATTTAAAACGAAATTTTCACGTGGACCGCAAGAGACACAAACGAACGAATGCTTTTACTGCTAATGAATTGGAATGTTTTGACATTCCATTTTTGTTATGCTGTTCGTTGATGCGGCTTTTCCTAAATACATCATTGTGATTACATACACAACACACACACACAATAAAACACAATTTAACTATTTGCTCAAATGCGGCGAATTTTGCGATAAACGTGTATAATGCCAGAATGTCAAAAATTATTTAGCACGTGGTAATTTAAAATTTAGAGGTGCCAATTCGTATATACTAGTGCATAATGGGGAAGGGGATGTATTTTACTGAATATATATTTAACAGCAATGTAGCATTAAATTTTTTTATTAGGAAGACTTAATATATTTTGCTTATTCTGTTTTAACACAAAAATAAAATATAGTTAAAGTTACAAAAACAAAAATATTTCAATATTCTCTATTAAATTACGAGATTTTGGAAATTTTAAAAATATTTAAAGTAAAAAGCTAGGCAGCCCTATGAGATATTTTTAACTAGTTTCTAGTTGAAAATTTGTACTTCATTTTTCCGATAGATGGCGCTTGTTGAGAATGGTTTCAAAGACCGTTACTATTAAATTAACAAAAGTTATTAGAAAGCATTCACTTTGAACCAAACCTAATGGGATATTAGTAAAGCTTTAGCAATGAGTCGAACGTCAGGCATATTTAGTTAAGTTGCCTGGTGTCCGAAAACCTATTAACGATCCGAACTGTCAAACTGAATTTCGGTTGCCATTCATCATGATCCACTCACTAAAAACTCAATGAAAACACTCTTCTAATAAAATAAAACACACATTTCTCCTCCCATCATTATTTTCATATTTATATTTTAATAAATTTATTTGAAATGTTTTCAGTTACAATTTTAAAGAGCGCCTTTAGATAACGCCTTTTTTGGGTTGAATAATATGTGGCATACAATAATGAAAAATGTTTCTTTTATATCATTTATATTCTATATATTATTCTTCTTTAAAGAATATCTGATATATAAGTTGCATATTAATGTATAAGTAGTATATATATTTATGTTTAGGAGCAATTACAAAATTCGTTTAAATTCTTCTTATTCGCGTTAAAAGAAATTTAGAAACGCATCAGTAGAGTAACTCCTAAGGACTTGTCAATCTTGAGACAACGTAACGCTTAAAATTAAAAAAAATAATAATAAAGTAAAATACGATTAAAAAGGGGTATGTATGTATGTATATAAAAAATTGTGTTTAGAAAAAAATGAGGGAGGGAGACAAACTGTCTTATAATTTCTTGCTCAAAACGTTTAATAGATAAAGGGTTGATACATTTGTATAAAATATTTCTCGCCGACTCTGTTTAACGATGTCTTACTCTGACCCATTCTTCGTCATCACCGGCTTTGTTTTCTGAAAGGAGAATAATTGTTTATTGGATTTAAATAACATTCACGAGGACTTTAATAATGTAATGGTAAAATATTTAAACTAACCTTTATCCTGTTGGGGTTCTCTTTTCGGTTTTTCTTTATCATCTCGGGTGGAAGTGCGCCAATTTCCAGAATCTTTACCGCCAGCAGCTCCACCACGATCGCGACGATCACGATCACCTCCTGGACGACGATTATCACGATTATCGCGTGTATCACGATTATCGCGTGTATCACGATTATCGCGTGTATCACGATTTTCACGATTATCGCGTGTATCACGATTATCGCGCCAGTTACCGGTAGTTTGTTCTTCACGACGCATATCACGGCGATCATCTCGGCGGTCGTCACGACGATCCTCTCGGCGATCATCACGACGATCATCGCGGCGATCATCCCGTTCACGACGGAAATCACTACCACGTGAACGGAATTCTCCACCGCGTGCACCACGATCTTCCTCTGGAGCACCACCACGACGCCATTTGTCATCGCGCCCACCAGCGCCTCCGGTTGTTTGACGGGCGGGAGCCGGTTCTTGTTGTTCACGACGTACACGCCAAGAGCTGCCACCATCAGCTCCACTCTCTGTTGTTTCTTTACGTTCAGCAGGTCCACGTTCAACGTGTCCACCGCCACGACGCCAATCACCACTGTCTCCACTTCTTTCGACACGTTCAGGACGTTCGGGACGTTCGGAACGTTCAGTACGTCCAGTATCACGTTCGCGGTCTGAGCGACCTGTATCACGCTCACCACCACGGGCACGCCAAGCAAATTTATCAGCTGGTTTTTCACGTTCACGATTATCGCGATCTTCACGAGCCAAACGTTCTCTTTCTTCTTGAATTCTGCGCTCGGCTTCTTCTTCCTTGGCACGTTGTTTCTCATATTGAATACGACGCTTTTCTTCCTCAGCTTCACGTTCTTTGCGGCGAGCTTCAGCAACAGCCCGTTCCTCTTCTTCTTTAGCACGACGTATTTCTTCTTCTTTACGCATACGTTCTTCCTCCTTTTCGCGCAACCATTGTTGGCGACGTTGTTCACGACGTAATTCAACACGTTTGGCTAAACGCTTCTTGCGCTCTTCAGCCAAAGCAATTTCGAATTGCTTAAGTTTCTCGGCATACACAGAAGCACGTTCCGTTTTCAATGCTTCCAAGAACGCATCACGATCAGAATGCATCCGCTTAAGACGTTCTTGCTGAATAACAGCGTCCTTGCGTTCGGCTATAGTATTTTCAATGCGTGTAGCTTCCTGGGCTTCCCAGAACTCCTTGTCCTTAACCATCTTCTCGCTCAAGTATTTTTCGAAAAGAGGAATTTCCTTCATACGCTTGCAACGCTCAAAGTAATCTATCTTCTTCTCCTGCGATTTAAGTTTGTTTTGCAGTTCCTTACGTTCACGTTGCAATTCTTCAGATTCCTTAGCAGCAATTTGTTCAGCGTCTAATTTCTTAATACTTTCGGCATCGAGTTTTTCCAACATTTTCTTGCCATGAGCAGTTTGTGAAATTTGCTGCACCTTCTCCTTCAAGCTCTTCTCCTTGATAGCTTGAATTTCGTTTTGATGACGTTTACGCTCTCGCTCTTCGTTCTCTTGCTCAAGGCGTTTCTGTTCAGCTAATTTTGCTTTGCGTGCTTCTTCTTCTAAGCGGCGGGCCTCCTCTTCTTCACGAGCATTATTTTGTTTCTCAATGAATTCTTTCCTATCTTCAATGATCTTTTGACGTTGGAGAATACGTTGATGTTCACGGTTTTTGATTTCATGATAATGTTGAACCATTTGAGAACGCAATTTTGCACGTTGGTCACGTTCACGATTGGGATATACGATTGAAACGGCGCGATGTAATACCGAGGATACATTAACCAATTGTGAACGAATTTGTTCTGAAGGCATAGATTGCAAACTTGGACCATCGGGATTATCTTCGCGTTGACTCTCGGTGAGATCAGTACCAAAGTAAATGCAACGTTTTTGATGATCAATGCGGATTTGCATGTCATTGTGGCGGACAGATTCCACCAGCAATTTTTCTAAATCAAAAATGTTGCTAAAAGTGGCCATATTAAGAAGACGATCGAATTCAATGCTTTCATAGACTTGAGAAATTTGACGAATTAAACGCATGATGGTAACATCCTTCAAGGGACGTACATAAGGAGCTAAAGGATTATTTTCACCGGTATTAACTTCGATTGCATCCACAACCGTTTGTACGCGTTTACACAAGTTTAAGGGATTAAAATCAATCTCTAACCAGTTGTACAAGTTGCGATATTCTTCAGAAGCCAATTGGGGAACGTTAAGACGCACCTGAAATGTGTGAACTATTAAATAAACGAACTCTAGGAAATTAACCTTTAAAACTTACCACTTCCTTCAGGAGAGAAGCCCTGGTGGGTGGCTGTTGCAATCCAAGTAATACAGCCAACTTTTGGGCTTTTTCCAAAGGACTTTTATCAGCTTCTATGAAGCGGTCGAACTCAGGATGGGCAGAAGGCAAGGGTATAGACAAAGTGGCTATTAAGACATGAGAAGCCATACGTTGCATGTCTTCTTTAGTTAAGTTCTTCTTCAATTCACGGGTCAATTGGAAGAGTTTAAGTAAAGCCGCAGCGTGGAATAACTGATTGCCGGCCTTAGAAAAAACCATAGCCAATTTCTGATAATAGTTGGCCATCGTCTTGGGCACAGGGGTCTTCTTAGACAAAGCCATTAAACCGTGTATATCCTCAATGGCTTTGTAAGCCTCTTGCCACAACTCCATTTGTATAGCACAGTCCAATTGGAATATCCTAGTGTCAAGGCACATTTGTTGGGTTTCCAGTTTGGTAATGGACACACCGGTACTTTGATTAGTGCTCTTGCATATGTCTTCCAAATGCTTACGCAATTTATCGCACAAACGGCGGAATTCGCTTTTGCGATTGTATTTCAAACAGAAATTAAACGCCATGCGCGCAATATCGTGATACAAAGCTTCACAATGGGTGTTGATACGCAACAATTCCAAACATTGGCAATAAGATTCCCATAAAAACTTAACCCACGGCAAAAGTATAGTACGATCCGAACGATCTTGGGCATCTTCTCCGCAAACAGCACTCATTAAAATGCTTTCCGGGGTGGCGATGTTATCCAAATCATCCACTTCCAAAACAGCTACAGCAGCCGAAGATTGGGCTTGAGCAGCTTCGGTATGTTCTTCAGCCATACGCAAGTAGGCGCGAATAACATTTTCCAAGGAATTCACATTTACTAATTGGAACATGTTACGGTATTGGAACAAACCCTCCTTGGCGATATGGGATTTTTTGAGCTCCACACACAAGGACAAGTACTTGTACATGAGAGGCTCAATAATTGACTCCGAGTAGGCATAGTTCCAGCGTTTATTACGGAACACCTCCTGCAAAGTATCCAAAGCACGCAAAGGCTTTCCAACTTCAATAAACTCTGTAATTACACAAAAATATAATGAACAAATTTTCCAATAGAAAACACGAATTCCAACTTAGTTGGCTGACTGTCTTATATTCATTGCCATTCTTAGTTAATAATAACACATTTATTTGCATCATTTTTGTTGTTCCATTTCATTTTTAAGTTGTCATTGTTTTTTGACAATTCTTTTTTTACTTTTCACTTAACACAATAATGACATTTTCATCCACCCTTTATATATACTTTTTCGTATATGTATTGGTGTGAATCTCCGCATGGAATTTTTCTTGTGAAAAAGTCCCATTCATCGATGCACTTACCATTCGCTCTTTTCAAAGCATTTTCCGGTCGTTGAGTATAACGTGCCATAATTAATTCATATAGTTTTTATGCAGCAACACTTTAACTTTAATTTAACACAAAATTTTCACAATTTTGTTGCGTTTTTATAAAGAAAATTTATAAAAATCTTCGGCGATATTGTGTCTGCCGTCGAAATTTATGCAAAATGGCCGAGAGTCATTTCTTTTGACGACACGACAAAATTGAACGCAGTTGTATATTTCAGTACTATTCTTATTGTTCATATATCTTCTTATAAGCAATCTTTCGAAGAATAAATATCATTAAGAAAGAAATATTATTGTTAAATTATATATATTTAATTTTATTTCATTAAATTTTTGTTTTAAATAAAAGGATCAGAAATATTTTTTTTAAATTATAAATTTAAGGGCTATATATAAAAGCTCATAGTTTTTTAAATGTTTCTATTTTGTCCTTTTTATAATACTCTTTTTTAGCAACACTGTTAGGTCGAATAACCATTAGCTGTTGCTTTGCATCTCTATTAAGAATGTAAACAAATGCACGCGTAAATTTGGAAAAATAAAACCTCAAGTAGATTTTTTAAAAATTAGTCGAAATGACTAAAAATTGGAAAAAATATATATTATGGTTTGCCCAAGAACATGTAGATTTTCGTAAAGCTGTATGTATGTACACAATTTTGATTGCTAAGATATAATTGAATATATTTTTCAGGAATTCAACTCATTAGTTAAATTGTTCAACTTGGATTATCGTAAAATTAGTCCAGAATCACTGGTAAGATATAACAATTTTAGAAGAAACATATTTCGGTTTGTGGTTTTTATATAACTGCGTAGAGTCTCTATGTCAACCTGATATGAATGAGAATTCTGATTATTGAAAAGAACGAGCCTGTGCTAAATACCCTATTGTTAAAAAATTTGTCAGGATAATGTCTTCTTATCTGGTGTCCTGGAAGGAGCTACAACATTTTGTTGAATGGATTAAACGATCGATTTTACATAGTTGCTTATGAACCATGATTTTATTTAGTATTTTGTAATTCTCAAAATAGAACCAAATTATTCTCTGACTCTCATCTTTTAGAATGAATTAATAACAGCAACGTTTGATTTCATTTACAGAAACCCTTCTGGATTGTGGAATTTCCGAATGATGATATAGCTTTAAAATTTGCCTCTAGATCTATAGGCTTACGAGGTATTTTTGAACTATGGTCACATGGTTTGGATTACCAACAATACCATCGCAATTTAAAAGATTTTGTACAAAGCAATATGGACACCATAAACCCCTATTTCGAAGAGACATGCTCCTTTAAAATAACCGTTGAGACGTACAATAAGCATTTTACCCAAAAAGAAAAAATACAGAAAATTGAAACTATGGACTACTTACCCTTATTGGGTAATGTTGATTTGAAAGCTCCTCAAGTGGAATGGTGGTATATTGAATTTTGGGGTTTAGATCCCACACAAGTACCTGAACAGCCAGAAGATATACTATTTGGTAAATGGGTAAGATTATTATTTATTTACTCATAACTTTGTTTATATTTTGTATTTTACTTTTTTAAGCTGGCTAATGGACAGAGACATTTAATTAAGGAAATGTCTTTAAAAACTCGTAAATTTATAGGAAATACTAGCATGGACGCTCAGTTAAGTTTACTTATGGCTAATCAGGCTTTGATTAAAAGCAATGATTTAGTATTTGATCCATTTGTTGGTACTGGCTCATTGCTGGTGAGTGCTGCTAAATTTGGTGCTTACGTTTTAGGTTCTGATATAGATTTCATGATGCTACATGCCCGTGCCCGACCTAGTCGGATAACTCAGAAGGTTAGAGAAAAGGATGAGAGCATACGAGCCAATTTAAAACAATACAATTGTGCTCAATATTATATGGATGTAGTAGTGGCAGACTTTTCGAATCCTTTATGGAGTAATCGTCTTAAATTGGATAGCATTATTACAGATCGTGAGTTAAATTCCAATTAAGCAATAGCAACAAGATTTTTTTAAAATATAATTATATTTGTTTGTATTTTAGCTCCTTATGGTATACGAGAATCTACTGAAAAGGTAGAAAATAAAGTTGTGGCCAAAGAAAACACCCGTTCTCCCGATATGCCTCACTATCCTTCCACCTCACGTTACTCTTTGGATCATTTGTACAAAGATTTACTAATATTTGCTGCTGGTCATTTAAAAGTTGGCGGTCGACTAGTTTGTTGGCTGCCTTTTCATAGGTAATAATATTATTTTATTATATTTTGTTTAAATCGCAAGCAGTATATTAAAGATATATAGTGATAGTCCCGAAAAACAAAATTGTCAGAGTTGGAAATTTTTTTGTCAATTTAAATACACATGTGCTTGTGTTCTGGAAGAATACAAGAGTAAATGTAAATCTATAGTATTTTGTTATAATTGAATTTAATTTTTGTCTACTCTTGTTTCAGAGAGGACTACAGTGATGAAATGATTCCCTGGCATAAAAACCTTACTTTGATTGCAAATTCTGAGCAACCCTTAACTGGGCAGACAGCTAGACGTTTGCTAACTTATGAAAAATCCTCTGAACCCTCAAGCATAAAAGAACAGCATAACGTTATTGTCGATGGCGCCTTAACATTGGATTTCAGAGATCGATATTTTGATAATGGCTTAGAAACACGTAGTGAAAGACGTTTGCGTCAGGCGGAGGAAAGAGAGCGGGGGCGTTTAGAGGCTTTAAAGCGGGGTAAAATTGTGGAAGATGGTCGAGAGAAAAAGTGTAATTTAAACAAAGCTAGATTTTCAAATAAAGATGATTAGAAAAAATTTTAACGTATATTTAACAATGGTTTTCTCTTTGGTCTTAAGATTAAAAGTGTTTGTTTCGTTTCAACATTCACTATGTTTTAAAGGCTTTCTGTAATATTTCTTCTGTCGTTTTGTCATTGCATACCTTTATGTCGCATTCGAAAATTTCTCCAAATGATTTTAAAAGCTGTTCCTCAGTTTCTTTTACACCTACACACTTCTGAAGTTCTTGCGTTAATGAAGTTACTCCTTTACCTTCTATGCCACATGGCACAATGTGCTCAAACCATGTTAAATCTGTATTGCAGTTGAAACCAATGCCATGAGTAGTGACGTAACGTGACCCATGAACTCCTATGGCACATATTTTCCGATCATTTACCCATATTCCGGTGTCCTTTGTAGTGGTAGCATTATCTATACCCATCTTTTTGCAGGTTTCTATAACCATTTGTTCCAATGTGGCCACATACCAACGCATACTTGGCTTGAATTGCTTTAAATTCACTAAAGGATAAGCTACTAATTGGCCGGGTCCATGGAACGTGATCAGGCCTCCTCTATCGGTACGATAAAATTCAGCGCCCAATTTCCTTAACTTGTTTTCATCTTCCTCCGTATAACCTTTGGTGCGTATACCTATGGTATAAACAGGATAGAATTCTTGTAATATCAGGTAATTACGAAATGTGTGGAAAGGTTCGTTGGGTTGTTCTGTTAAATGTTTTTGTAGTTGTAAACCTTTTTGGTATGTTATTAAACCCGGTCTTATAACCGTTAATAATGGTTTTAGTTTCGTCATAGTTTCTAATAATTTTATTTTCTGAATTAATAAGTAATAATAAATAATAATTACTGTACCCTGTGATAATAATTACTTGTAAACAACAGCAACCTCAACCAGTGTTGAAAAATTTAGTACTTTTGTATTTTTTTCAATACTTTTTCATTTTGTTCGTTCAAAAAATAAATATAATTTTAATAAATAATTCGCACATTCTATTTCCGTTTCCGGGTTTATTAAGTAAGAATTAACCCCCGTTTGTTTAATGTAGCGTTATTATAGACGCCCAACGGCCACTGTTCAACCCCCCCAGGTCACACAAAACGAAAACAAAAACGGCGTCAATTAATAATAAATGTGTGTGAATGTTGTAGGTAGAAAAAGTTTGTTTAGGTTGCTCACCAAAAAGAGGGCCCGGTTCAACCTCTAGGTTCGGACAAAACAAAATGGGGGGGGGGGAAAATTGTTGTTCGCTGCTGGGGAGCAAAAAAAGATTTAATTTTTTTTTTGAAGTGTTGGCGAATTTTGTAGTTGTGGTGAGTTTCTAGTGTGGTGAGTTTTTACAAAATGTGGTGAATTTATCCGCTGTGGTGAATAAAATCGAAGTATGGTGAGTTTCTAGTGTGGTGAGTCTTCCAAAATGTGGTGGGTGAATTTATCCGGTGTGGTGAATAAAATCGAAACTCACCAAAGTGCCGTTATTCGAAATGGGTACTGTATTAACATAAATACATGTACTGTATATCGTGCTTTTGGACGGTGCGTGTCTAGAATAAGTAATTTTTACATCTGTTAGTGCAAGCATTCACCGATATGTCTGGTTACTGCTTTAAAACAATGTTGCCATTGTCTCATTTATTTCAAATTCGAAAAAATTAAAATTAGAAAACTACCATACAAAAAATAATTAAATTTAAATTATTTTGTAAATAAATTTTTGAATAATTTCTTTCTTTTATTGGAAATTCTTTGTCGAAATATTTATAATTTTTTTTGCTTTGTTCGATCTAACTTTTGTAAAATTTGGTATCAGTAGTCTAAATTTAAAATCAGGAAAATTTATTATTCATTCATTTTTTCAAAAGTTGGTTACTACAGACTTTTGTTTCCTGGCAACATTTAATTTTAAAACATTTCAGTACTTTTTTTTATTTTACAATTTTTTATGGTTTGCGCTTTTCAACAACTATAAATGATAAAGGTCTTTAGCCCCGGTTAGCCAGGGGCTAAACTAACGTATGTATTAATTGTTCACTTTTAGATTACGAATGAATCCGTTGTGTCGCCATTTTTGACTAAACCCTTACGTTTCGAATCAACTGTTTTTGTTTTGTATATGATGAGAGTTAGTTAGAAGTAGTTAAGTTTTTCTATTCCATTCCGTACGTAAAGAGAAATAATAATAAAAAAATAAATAAATATAAATAATTTTATAAAACTACCATTTGATGCAAAAAAGTACTCTTTAAGTATAGTTTATATATAGTACTATTTCAAAATTTTAATTTTGTTTGCAACACTGATGTTATAAATTATAATTACTTGTAAACAACAGCAAACATCAACCAGTGTTGAAAAATTCAGTACTTTTGTATTTTTTCAGTACTTTTTCACATCAAAAATATCTTAGTACCCCCCCAAAGCTTTCAGTACTTTTTCCATCAAATATTTTTTTATAAAAATACCACTTGATGCAAAAAGGTACTTTTTCAGTTATAGGTCAGTACTATTTCAAAATCTCAATTTTGCAACACTCAACAGTTGTTTATTTTAATATACTGTATAAATCTAAAGAGTAACAGCTGTTCACGTACTGTATACAGATTTTCAACAAATTACATGCAGCCAACTTCGCTAGATATTTTTTTGACATTTTCTCCTAATTATTATTTTTCGTACCAAGTGGCGTTTTTCAAGAAAATTTTGATTTTCTATTATAATTCATTAAATTTAATTAATATTGTGAAAATGTTCGTAACGAACTAAAAAGTGTTAAGAGCCATCAAATGGAACTAATCAAAAATACAAAATAAACAAATAAAAAATTTGAAATTGAAAAAATTTATAATAATAATTTGGAAGACCAAGAAAACTTGTGTATTAAGAATACATGAGCATAGCAAAAGCAAAAATATTAATTTGTATTGTCGATCAAAATACGTTCAACACCACGTAAACGAAACTTGTAATGTCAACGCCATCATCACCAAATGATGGCCAAACGGGAAGAAAAGAGTTTTTTAGACATGGGTTAAATCAACAGTTTCATACACCCACGCAGCCACTACATCAACATCAAATAACTTTGCAACAGCAGTCGTTTGTAAATAGCAGCAATATAGCATTGCAACAGCAAGCGCCCATTTTACAACAACAAGCAAGTGGCCTAAGTACTGCCACTGCAGCTGCCGCTGGTCCAACTCCTCCGGCACCACCACAGTTTCTTCACTGGACCAATCCGTTGATGGGAGGCGCTCCAGCATCGGCTGCACCAACACAACAACAACATCAACAATTTAACGATTTTCTCTTTAATATACAAGCTCAAGCTGCGTATGCTGCTGCAGCCGCAGCTGTACCATCACCAACACAAGTGGGCCCACCATCGAATACTCAAGAGACCTTCTCTGTATTGCCAGTTGGAAATGGTAACTTTTTAAAAATTTACCATTGTCCTGAAAATGCTATGGGTCCTTTATCTGGGGAAGCATCTTTTACCCCTTTGGCCGCATATAATCAACAACAAACGGCGGCTTTTCATCATGTCAATCCACAGGCTACGAATGCACCTACAACGTTACAACATCAACAGACACAACAACAACAGCAGCAACAGGCCTCTAACAATTCGGCGGCTAGTCCTCAAGTATTTAATAGTTATGAGCTATTTTCAAGCAATACTTTTACACAACTGCCCACAGCCGAAATGCCGCCACTACTACTCTTAGGTCCTACTACGCAACCGCCAATACTATCAGAAGACTTTAGTAATGGTAATGGAGAACAGAATCGAAATCAGATGCAACAATCAAATAATGATGCAAAAAATATGATTATACACAATATGCCGAATAATTGGGCCGGTAACAATCCAGTACCAGCTCCTTCATACGCACAATTTGAAAAAAGACAAAATAATGACGAATTTGAAAATCCTACACATGCTCTGACAAATGTTGATGCAGCTACGGGAATGACAGCATCTCTGACTAATAATAATGCTATAAATAATGACAATTTAATAAAGAATGAAAATTTAGAAAAGACTCTTAATGCCAATATTGCCATACAACAACAGCAACCACAACACCAAACAACTTCTGTTAAATCGTCTTCTACTGTTTTAAGTTCGCATAAAATATTGTCATCCAACAGCCCAGTAACCCTAACGAAAAATACTGAAATACCCAGGCAAGAGGCACCTAAAAAACGTATTGTCGCTGAAGTAAAGCCTATGCGTATGACATATTCGGATGTTTTAAGTAAATTCAATAATCAGACACAAAATTCGCATCAACAACAAAATCAAAATAATCTCAATAACAACAATAGCAATACGGCAACAAATTTTGCCACCACCATAACGGCATCATCTAATCGTCAACAACTGAAATCGACAAAACTTGATACGAATTCAATTAATTTACGACGTAATGGTGATGATATAACCAATACAACATCTGCAACCTTGCGATCATCATCAAAGAAGTCGCCAGTACACGAAAATAAAGAAAATCAACAGTCCCAGCAACAGTTGATAAATAGTAAATTAAATACTAGTAATCAAAAGCGTTCTTCATCGTCTGCGGCTATAAACAATGGCAACAACACAATTAATTCTTTAAATATTAACAACAACAACAATAACATGAATAATGGCTCTACAGCAAATAAGACATCAGCAACAATACAAAAGAATTTAATTAATAATTCCAAAAATAATATAAATAATAATATCAATAACAACAACAACAATAATAATAATACGAATGATAATCAAACATCACGAAAGCCACGTTCAAATAAAAATTCCGATAATATTCAAAATAACGGAGGTAAGATTTTTTTTTTTTTGATTATTTACATTTTAGAGTAGCCAGTCTATTCTTTGGTTGTAGATTTACTAATGTGTGGCATGGCATTTATATTTTGTAAGATTTTATCTTGTTAGCTTGTGTCGTCCGCTGTCACTGGTAGCCACAACTCCCGTGAGAAAAAAAAATCCGCTTGAGTGAGAGAAATTAATCTGGTGAATGAGTGGCATGGATATTCTATCGAAGATAATTCTGTTATCTTTTGTTACTACTTAGGTTATATTTCTACGTTCAATAGTAACCACCCAAATACTATACGTATGTGGCTCCATGAAGTTCAAAAATCACTTGTAATCAAAATATCACTTGTAATCCGCGTACAATTAGGCAAACTTTTAGTTTAAATTTTAAGTTAAGCTTGTGGGCTATTCAATCATTTCGCCTTTAGGAATTCTTCTCCATTGCAAGGAATCGAATATCATTATCGTGTACTCGATTATACCGGGTTATCCATTTCGTGGTTTCAAAAGTAAACGTAAATAAAACACATGTAAAATATTTTTTTCATGATATTTCTTTTTTATTGTAAAGTTTGAACGTTGACATTATGTGTGAAACACTACATCATTTAAATGACCTCCACGCGAAGTGTTGCAAGCATTGATTCTTTTGAGGTAATTTTCGACCACTTTTTGACACATATTGGACGGTATCTCAGCCATAACTTGACGAATGTTGGTTTTTAAGTGCTCAAGAGTTGAAGGTTTATCTGCATAAACACGGTCTTTCGCGTAGCCCCACAAAAAAAGTCTAATGGTGTCAAATGGCATGATCTTGGTGGCCAGTTGATATCGCCACGACGAGAAATTACGCGGCCAGGAAATGTCTCTTGCAATAAAGCCATATTCGCTCGAGTTGTGTGGCATGTGGCACCGTCTTGTTGAAACCACATATTCTCCAAGTCGTATTCTTCAATAGCAGGCAAAAAAAAGTAGGTTATCATATGTCCATAACGCTCCGAATTGACGGTGACAGTCGTTCCATCGTCGTTTTCGAAGAAGTAAGGTCCAATCACACCTTCGGACCAAAGAGCGCACCAAGCAGTGACTTTTTCTGGATGTAATGGCCTCTCTTCAATTACTTGAGGATTCTCAGAACCCCAAATACGACAATTTTGTTTATTAACATAACCACCGAGTGTGAAATGTGCTTCATCGCTGAAGAAAATTTTGTTCGATACGTGGCTGTTGCGGAATCACCATTTTTGTAGTAGGTTTTGATAATTTTTATGCGTTGTGTGATAGCTAAGCGATCCATTTTCGTCAATGTCAGACTTTCAACTGAAAAGAAAAAAATTGGTTTCACAACTTAGTTTAACAGATGTCGAATTCCAGTACCATACTTTTGAAACCACGAAATGGATAGCCCTTTATTATAATTTTGGAACAATCGGCACTTTTGTTTTTGATGGCGCCAGCACTCCCTATCTATTTTGTAGATTTTCACAGAGTTTAAGTAACAATTTATACAAACAATATATCAACAAATCGCGAAATTCTAATTTAATTTTTTATGTTAAGCAAATTAGAGTCATAAAATTTGATAAAATAATGTGCCCGTGCCCCACACCTATTATTTCATTATTATTTATTTCGGCAAATGCTTATTATCTATTACACTTTTTGTCATTTTTGATATGCACTACAGTTAAAATAATGTTTAAATTTGCAATAATTTTAGGTAAAAATAATACCAGTGAGCAGCGTGGTACATCAAAATATAACGGTAACAATGCTACAAATCATACTTCGACGGCAAACGCTTACAATTCTACGAATAACACTTACGGTCGCAAACCATCAAAATCATCGAATTCGGGTAACTCAACATCGTCTGCAGGTCAATCGAGATCTCGTTACCAGAACAACTCAAATGCATCGTATTCCTATTCGTCTACGAAACGTGGTCGAAACAATAGTTCATATGGGACATCGTCATCGTTTAATAATTCCTCATATACTAATGGATCTGATAGTGATCGTAACTATGAATTGGCTAAACGTTTTCTACATGCTTGGTATACCTACACTATGAAGATATTGACTTGGCTGTTCTATTTAGTCTACGATACTGTTGTGCTCGGCTGTAGTATACTCTATGAACGTTTAACTCATGCATTTGAATGTACCAGAACCTATGTAAAACAATTGCATAAGGATCTGAAACAGAATTCCAATAAACCCGGTATATGGTTCAGAAACTATTGTCGAAAATTTGATGCGAAATTCTCAAAGACATCGAAGTGGGCTTTCTGGCGACGATTCTATAAGAAGAAGCCACCTGAAGCAACAAGTGATTCGATTAAAACGGGTCGTTTGCCGGCAACTGGTGAGGAAGCCATGTATCAGTTATTGAATTGTAAAGGAAAGGATGCTTATAGGTAGGTTTCCTTTTGTTTTTATTTTTAAAAATAAATTTTAAATTGTTTTAAAAACTGAAAATAACTAAATTTTATTATAGTATTTTGGGAGTACCTCCGAATAGTTCGCAAGAGCAGATACGTAAACATTATAAGAAAATTGCTGTTTTGGTGCATCCCGATAAGAATAAACAAGCTGGTGCCGAAGAAGCTTTCAAGGTTTTACAGAGGGCATTTGAATTAATTGGTGAACCGGTAAGCAATTCACTTTTTCTGTTTGTCGATGCAAATGCTTATAAATATTCTTTCTATTGTCGTGTTGTAGGAAAATCGTGTTGCGTATGATCAAAGTTTAGCTGAAGCATTACATGCGGAAAAAGCCTGGACTGAGTTACATGATTTGTTATCACAATTGCAAACTAAGATTACAGAAGCTGCCAATACTATTAGGTATGTACAAGAATAAGAGAGATGTAAAGGTATAGTTTGATGGCCTTGTTGCATTTGGGTTTCAATGGCTATAGATTCTGAGTTTAAAAAGATTTCTAATTAATGTTTAATTTCATTTAATTTCAATATAATATTTAATTTAATTTTTTTTTTATCCTCAAACAGATGTAGTACTTGTGGTTTACGTCATCCTCGCAAACTAACAGATCGTCCTCATTATGCTGCCCGTGAATGTGCATCTTGTAAAATTCGTCACTCGTCTAGAGAAGTAAATTTGTACTCTCATTTGTTTAAAGCTGTAAATGTTATTATTATTTTGTTTTATATAAACTAATAGGGTGATATTTGGGCGGAAACTAGTTTGTTCGGTTTACGTTGGAAATATTTGGCTTTGATGGAAGGTAAGGTCTATGACATCACAGAATGGGCCAATTGTCAAAAAGGAGCATTGGCTCAGTTGGAACCCAATTCGCATATGGTACAGTATCGTATTGTTCGTGGTGCTCAACAACAGCATCATCAACAACAACAACAACAACATCAACAGAAACAACAGGCCCATCAGCATCAACAACAGCACACTGGATCTCAATATCCCGGCGGTGGCGGTCTAGGCGGTAAATTCAAGCATGAGAATATGCCCACAAGGTAAATAATCATTATACACTAAAGTGATTTTGCTTTTTGTGTAAATGTTTCTAATTTCTTGATTTTCTAAACTCTATATATATATAGTGAAGCATCGCTACACGAGTTCCTTGATAACTTATACAGTGGGCAACATCCACAGCAACAACCGAATTCTTCTGCCTATGCCGGTTCTAGCCGCAGACGTAATCGTCGCAATTAATTTATACAATGCAACTACTCTTACATTTTGAACTTTAAATCTCTCGTTTAATTTTTTATTTCCTTTTTTATATTTTTAATATTTGAAATTGTTTTTTTTTTTGTTTTCAATAATTTTGACTTCCAAAATATAACAGCATGATATGTATAACTGTGTAACAGAATTATACATATTGTGTGTATCTGTGTTTTAAATTAATGTAAAATCTTAATATAACCATCCTTACTTTGCCTATTAGGTTAGGACATGAGATTAAAGGCCCAGTTAAATAATTAATCTTAAGATTAACTACTACATAATAATATGTATATGTTTAAAACGTATTCCACTGCTGTTAAGTGAAATATTGTTTGAAATATTATGAATTTTTAATTGTTTTACTTTTATCTCTTTTTCATTATCGAATTTTTCTTTTTTTGTTTTGTTGATATTTTCTACTGTTTCCTATATTTATATATATATATATATTATATGATTAAAATATAATTTTACTATTTTTATTATATTTGTTTTATCATAATATTACTACTTATAATTTGTTTTCAAATGCAATTTCTATTGTATTCACTAAATTAGTATTTAACATTGTAGTAATTTTTACCAAATACTTGCAACTTCAATTAAAGAAGCAAAAACTCGAAAAAAAAAAATTGAAAATAATTGAATTAAAACTCAAATACTAAATGTAGTGTTAATTATTCATAAATGTAACTCTTATTAATAATAAAACATAAACATATTCTCAATGAAATTTACTCTTTGTATTCTAAGACTACCATGGTAAGTGAAACTATATTGAAGAGATTCGGACATCACTTGTACTAACATTGTCAAGGAAATATCAGACAGACATTTTTATATAGAAATCGGGCAAAACAAACCGCTGAACAAATTTTATTCAATTCGCTTTTTAATGTTTGTTTTAATTTGTTTAAATTGTATGTTTGTTGTTGTGATCAAATTCATTCCCCTATATACCGTGGTGGTTCTTGAGTTTATGGCGAGGGAAGAAAAGCAAATCTAAAGGGCATAGAGACTTTACCATACCGTCGAGTTTATACTCTCTGCCTCTTCTTATCTATAGTATTCTACTCGAAGTTGGTAATTGAAAAAAGAAGTGTTTCGTTTGTTAACATAAACGTAAGCTCGAAGAGAATTGAACAGAAATTTTATTAAGTAGACTCGATATATGTGAACCGTAACCGTACGTCATCAAATTGATTTTATATGCCTTAATAGAAAATGGAGAAGTTCGTTATCCAATATCGTATCAACATAGTATCAATTCTCAGAAGAAACACTAGGTATAGTGCAAATACAAAGAAATGATTGGGGCCTAGTGTCTCAAAGAAGTGACTAAATACAGCTGCAAAAAGAAGCATAATGTTGGTCTCATGTAGAAAGGCCCTAACTCAGACTTTTTTCGAAATTGATTTTTTTTGTGATTCCAACACATTTAACACAAATACATACACCTTCTCACAAAAATTTAATAAAAAAAAATATGCGAGTTAGGGCCTTTCTACATGAGACCAACGATAATGAAGTTTCTAAACCAGCTATCAGTAACAACAGAAGAATACCATGTGTACTCTAGTGAAAAAAGACTAATATTTCATTTTGGGCACTCCTCTCTGCAGTCTCCTAGTAAATGAACTATAGTTCGGATTTGACGTCCAATTGCAGGACCTGCTACTCACAAGTGTAATTAACACTCATAATAAAGGAGGTGTGAAAAGTCACGATAAACTCAAATCAAGTTAAACAGAAAATTAAGGTGCAATGGTCAAACGAACAGGATGAATCGCGATAGTATCACCAGGATGAGACTATAGGCTTGAGAAGCCTTAAAAAGAACACCTGGGAGCACAAAGGATTTAAAGAACAAGGACAATGAACGTGGAAAAATAACAGCAGCCACATAGTACCAAGGAGTGAGTCAAAGATCACTTGCACTAAATAATAACTACCAATTTTTTTTAACATTGAATATAAAGTTTTATTTTTGTTTTAACTTGATGTTTTTTTTTTTTTTTTTTTTTTTTTTTTTTTTTTTTAAATTTTGTTTTAATTAATTATTACTAAAATACAATACAGTTTGTGTTAAAAAATAATATTCTTTTGAATTGAATAAACTAACTAAAAACTAAAATTAAACATAATAATCATGTTTGAATTTACTTGCAAACATTTTATTAACTTAGAATACAAATATGTATGTACATACTATGTACGTACGTACGTGCACGTATTAAAACTTATTAAAAAAATAGAAAAAGAAAATAGAAATTCTTTTTAAATTGATTATAACAAAATAATGGTAGAGAAACTAATTTAAATTTAAAATTTTTATTTAAAAGTAGGTTTTAAGAAATAAGAAAAAACGAAAACATAAATGGATAGAGATAAGTTGTTTAGTTTTTGTATAATTGAAATAGTTTTTAATTAGGATTTATTATGGACATTTTTTGTTTAAAATTAAGTTTAATATTAGCACATTTATAATATGAATAGAAAAGAATACATACATACATAAATTAAATTAAATTTGAAATTTCGAACTCACAATTTAGATTAACTACACAAACAGTTGGCTGGCGATGGTGAATTAATGCAGTTTATGACTAGTGGTATTTTGTTTTAAAGTTATTATTATTATTTTCTATACCTATATGTAGATTTATAGACATTTATAAAACTGCTTTTAATAGATTCTATTTTTTTTTTTGTTTTTACTTTTTATGTTTGTTTTAATTTTATTTAACAATTACAACACTTAATAAGATTAATTTGTTTTTTAAATTTTTTTTTATTTCTCTATATATTTTTTTTTTTTTTGCTCACAGTGTAAATATGCAATTAATTTAACACAAAGTAGGTAAGTTAATTTAAAAATTGAAATTTTAATAATATCCAATATGTATTTTTTATATATTGAAAAAAATAGTACAAAATAAGTTGTTTATATTAAGAAATTATACTTTGTGCAGGAATTAGGAATTCATTTTATTTATTTTTTAATATTTTTTTACTTTTGTTAATTAATTTAACTACATTTATTTAGTATTACATACATACCTGCTAATACAATATATGTATGTATGTAGTTTTGGCCATATTTAAACATTTTATATCGTTAGTCTCATTCGCAAAGGTGTTAAGTCCCTTTATTCAAATTTTACAGGAGACACAAAAAACATTGTAGCTTTTACAGTTTTTAAAATTTGTAAACTTGTTAAACGCAATTATTTTTACAAAATAATAATAATATTAATAACTAATAGTGTTAATTATTATTATTATTACTAATTAATTAATAATATTAATAATTTTCGTAGTTTTGTGGACTTAGCACTTTTGCAAACCACAAAATTACAACAACTTTGAACTACAGTAGGACCTTGATTATCCGTGATTCGATTATCCGGCAACATCAATTATCCGGGATGGAAAAAGAAAATTTTTTGCATCGACTTAATTTTATTTTGGATCGACTTAAATTTTTCTGCATCGTTTAACCGTGATTACCTCTATTATCTGTGATTATAAGCAAAAATTTTTTCTATTATTTTGGACAAACAAGCGAAAAAGTGGAATTCCCTCTTTAGTATACGAAATCCTTATCTACTGTTCACTGTTTTCTGACAAAATGATTTTTTTTTTATATTTTTGGAACATGTATGTATATAAAATCCTTGAATTATTTAGTTTTTATATAAATACGTACATATTCATTTATTAACTAATAAAAATATCTATTAAAAAACTAGCCAAAATTGGTACTCAATTAACCGGGAAAATCGATTATACAGAATGCTTCCGGCCCCGACCATCACGGAAAATCGAGGTCCCTCTGTATATAATGACATGTTTTTTTGTTGTAAAATATGTATTATATGTATAAAATGTTACCGTTTTGCATTAAAATCTCAATTTTGGAAAAAAGTGGACTTAACACCTTTGCGAATGAGACTAACGACATGCTTTTTAAAGGAATGCATAATTTAAATAAAATTTCCATAACACATCCAATTTAAACTTAAAAAGATTCAATTAATTTGCATAACATTGTATAATTTTATTTTTATTATTATTTTATTCTTCTTTTAGTTTCATTTTATTTATTCATTTAGTTTTTTAAATAACACAATTAAAAAAAAATAAATAAAATAAATTTTATTTCACATAGTACTTTATATATAACAGGTACAAAGTATAAAAACTAATTATTTTAATATTTTTACTTTATTTTGTTTACAGTATACATACATATATGTACATACATAAAGTTAAAATAAATTTACAAATGAATAATTGATATTGAATTTTATTAAAATTTCAATTTTAATTTAAACAATACATTAATATTTGAAATCTTTTAAAGATTTCAAAACAAAAAAATCCTTTACCATATTCACATACCAAATGATGGTGTTAGGAGGTATGTTGTTAACATTTATTGTGAAATTATAAACACAATTGTTTTGCTTTTTTCTTTTATTTTTTGGAAACTCCATTTTGATTTCTTGTTTTCATCAGTCTTTTAATATATCCACAGATTTTTTCTTTTGAATTTTCACTCCCTCTGTACATTCTACACATGTGTTTGTCAGCCATTGAAACAGAAAATCTTTTAAAAGTAAGCTTACAGAGCTCGTTAAATATCTACGAAATTTATTCATGTATGTACTCGTATATTATAATAAAAACTACAATTTAATAATATTTCACAATAATTGTTACACAGGAGGACACGTAAGTGACACTAACAATATATTTTAAATATTTTCATGTTTATGCCAGTTTGTTCCATTACATATATGAAATGGTAAAGAATATTTTCCTATAAAATTCGGCCCAGCCGAAATTATCACTTATGGGTTTTCTTTTAATGAGTTTAACAATATTATTATAAATTAATTTAATTTTTTTTTTTCAAATTTTTTTAATTTTGAAATAATATTTTAAAAGAAATTTAATTTTGGGATTTTTGTTTTTGTAGTTTGCATACCTTTTCCACTTGGTTTAATAACTAATTTCTTGCACCATATTTTGGAAATAAGTTAAAAACACTAAAACGTTTACACTATGCTTATGAGAAAACTACTTTCTTTTCAGTTTTATTCAGTTCATTTAAATTTCTTTGCTTTAAATCGGTGGTTTAAAAAGAAAACTTGTGTAGTTGTTTGTATAGTTCTTTAGTGTCAGCGTTTTGTTAGCCTTAGTATTTTATTATTTCAATTGTATAACCATAAGTACATAAGAGTATTGGGCTTCTTTCAATCTTCATATGAAGTTAAAGTCCAACATTCATGTGTCAAGAAGGAGTTAATGCCCTTAAGCAATCATGGTTACGAAAATTGGACAGCATTTTATTTATTCTTTCGATATTTCTGCTCCTCTGCTATTTAAATTATTGTATACATACTTTTCTTATAGAATATGTAAAACTTCCAGGGAAGATAATTTTCACTTTTGATTTAGGCTAAACATACATACATAATACTGCTTCTCACACTACTTAGGTTGTCTGTGTGTTAATTTTATGCATGAGTGGCAGTATCTGTAGTTTGAAGTCGATACCGAACAACAGATTTCTTTTTGAGAAACTTTTTAATGACAATTTTTTATTTACTCTCAGAGTTTTTGTCAGAAATCTGCCAGAAGAGAGACTAAATTCGGTATATTTGAAGACCGATTAAATGAAATCCTTTCACTTAGACGGACAAACAAATGTCAGTCTGTTCATTCATTAATTTTCTCCAACAGACTATCTCAATTGCGAATCAAGATCTTTTAGTTTACATAAAAAAATACTGGTAAAATACACAAGTCGTGAACAGTGAATGTCTGACAAAATTTTGAACATAGACATACAATTTACCTTATGTTATCTGCAAGACAAATGATTACAAACGATTGAAAATTTCTATGAAAACAATTCAAAAATAGTGTTTTTCATACAAAATTTTGAATCCCTTAAATTTGCAAACATGACTGACGTCCTTTATACTTTAAAGAAAATCTTGCGGACATAATAGGCGTATAATTCTTTTGCTTATCAACTTCAGAAGTCAATGCAGTTCCGAGATGGTGTCAAAAATTTCAAACATAGTCTGTAAAATGACTCTTTGTTATAAAAATTTTTTACTTAGTCAACCATAGATATTAATAAATATCTGAGATTTGAAAAGCATTGATGTGAAATAAAAATTGTTTTTAAACTGCACTTAGTTATAGAAAAAAAAAATTAAAATTTAAATGAATTTATTTCAGAAGTAGAAGAGATTAAAGGTTTTTGGAAAACATTACTCGGGCATATCTTGTCTTTTCTATGTTTGCTGTATGGTTGGTTACTCTGTTTCTGTTAAAGTTTAGCTAATTTTTTTGTTTAGTTTTCATTGTTTTTCTTTTTTAAATTCAAATAAACACAAGTTACATGACAATACAAAATAATTGATATTTTGTTATGTACCATTTAGATTCTATCTATAAAACCATTAAATGATTATATTTGTTGTTTTTTTTATTTTTCTCACAGAAGTCTGAGGTAGTTGATCCATTTCATTTTCTTTTGCAATTTTTTTTTTGTTTGTTTTTGTTTGCTTAAAAAAATATATTAAATTTGTGTTTTGTATTTGTAGTTCGATTTATTTTTGCTGCTCTTGTTGCTGTTGTTGTGGTTTTATTCGTTTTAAATTTAAATTCATTTTTTTCTATTTTTGTATTTAAAGGTGCCAACATACATAGCACAATTAACACAATTGGCGGCGGCGACGGTGGGTCCTTTAAATGAAATGATAAAATTGAATTGAAATTCTTTAAACAGATTTTCAATTTCTTTGTAAAGGTTGTGGTGATTGTTATTTAAAATTTATTTTCTCAATAAGAAAAAATAATTTCTTTCATTAGTTTGTTCACCAGCCATTGGCAACATTAGTGATGGCTTCCAATTTGGCTTTGGCCACCGCTGCCACTGCATTTGCTGCCGCCGTCGCTACCGACTGACCGTTTATAACGGAAGGTGATTGTTGTTTGCCAGCCGCCACGGCAGCGGCAGCAACGGCCAGTAGGGAAGCCGATGAGGTGGGCATAAAATTTACATTTATGTTGATGGGATGTACGACTGGCATGGCGGTGAAGTTCTTCTCCAGCAGATCAACACCATTTAGGAAAGGTATCAGCACATTATAGTCTACATTGAGGGGTACATAATAGGTGCCTTGGCTGTGCAAAGCAAAAATAGGTACAGCAAAACTACGAGCGGCAGGCAGTGGAGCGGTAGTACTGGTGGGAGCACTTAAATGTGATTTGTTGTGTATCACTGGGCCCGACGACGCTTCCGTCTTAATGTCACTGAACGGGCCAAATGGTTTCTCATCTCGACTAACCGAACTTAACAGACTGTTACCGTTGTTCATACGTGAAATGGGTGCCTCATCGGTGGTATTTTCATTATGCTGACTACTGGCTGCCTCAGCCAGTTTGCGTTTTTTGGCAATTATGGGAGCTATTTCGGGTTCTGTACCGTCCTTTGAGTGTTCGGAATGCGCATGTGAATGTTCGCTTTGCAACATGGGCGGAGCAGGGCCATGCTCACTGGAAGTCTCCTCATCATGCAGCTCATGATTGAAACGTTCCTTAATGTGGTTTTTGTACTTGTAATTATTGTTGTGTTCAATATCATGTGACGATTCAGAATAGTTGCGCAAACGGCCCTGCATTAAACTATCCTGGTGATGGCCCAAATGCGAATGTGGTGTATGGTTGAGATGATGATGATGTGAAAGCAAAGTATCACGGGGAGGTGGTGAATGCATATTTGAAGTGTCAGTGTGTAAAATGGGTTCTCTAGATGAATCGAAATCATGGTTACTGGAATCGGTATGGTGTAGCAGGGATGCTGGTGCCGTTGAGGTTATAACCGGCGCTTGATGAGGTTGTTGTAGACTTGCAGTTGTTTGCTGTTGCTGAGCCGTGGAATTACCACCGCCCAAAGATAAACCACCAGTTGCAGGAGTAGTAGAACTAGTAGGATTATTCGATGTATTAGCGGACGCTGAAGCAGCAGAAGTTGAGTTACTAGTGAGGTTATTGTGATTGCTACTGCTACCATTGACAACGCTGGCTAGACCATGGCCATCGTTGGCATTGGTATCCATTTGGCTGACGTTAACGCTGCGCTGCAACTGATTTATGTGATTACGAAAACTGAGATCTTTAACATCGTTATGATCATTGCTATGCTCAATGTCGGAAGTGCCCAGCATATCGCGCAATTGACATAACGGTGGCACCGGATGAAATGTTTGATGTGGACTTCCACTAGACGCACTGACATTATCGGAAGCATGGCAACCACCGCGATTACGGAAGCATTCATCTGAAAAACAAATCCAATAATAAATTAACAAAATATGTGCGTATCAACAAAAATAACAACTTACTTTTCATGATCTCATCACAATGCTCCTGTAGGCGGGCCAATAGCCTATAACAAAATTCCTGCATTTGACTATCGTATAAAAATTTGGCCGCTTCCTTCATACAATCCGTATAGCCCAAGCGATATTCGTTGTCCTTCTGCAGACATTCATTCTGTAAATGCTTCAGATGACGTATGGCCATTTCAATAATTTCTGTCTTTTCAATACGGCCACGACCTTTACGTTGGTATTGCGGTGGTATTAGGCGGGACAAATCGGCCAAGCACGAATTCATCCGATCTCGTCGTCTCTTTTCGATGATACGATGTGATAACGGATCTTGCTAATGTAACAAGATTTTGATAATTAAATGTGTTAATTGAGGAAGAGAGAAAGGATAAGAAAAAAAAAAAAAAGAAACAAATAAATACAAATTAATTGAATTCAAAAATAAAATGTTTGTATTAGAGCTCTAAAATAAATTATTGTTAGAATTGTTCAATTACTTATGTACATATGTAGAAAGACAATAACAATAAATTATTATTAAAACCGGTTACCCCTTAAAACTAATTCGTTATTAATATATGTATGTATATATGTATAAACGGTCCGTATTTATGAAAAGTTTGTCCGATTCATTTGTTAATTGCGCTTAAAGGGATACTTTAAAAGGCTTATAGCAATTTATTTGACACTATTTTTATTTAAAGAAAACATTTGTTTAGAAATGGAATACAGAACGGAACGGTCAGGAGTTTAATTCTTCTGAAGACAAAAATTCTTTGAAGTCAAAAATTGCATTCGAAGATGAGGTGCCGCAAAAAAAAAACAAAAAATTAATTCTCGAATTCGAATGTCAGTCATAACGAATGTGAGTAAATGATAACGTTTTTGAAAAGGTAATTCAAATTTATTACCGAAGCTTTAAAACTGAAAACGAATCAATTGAATTGAAATGGTGCCTAATATTGTATTTAAAGTTAATGAAAACAGATGCAATATTGCAGAAAAATATTTTTAATTACAATTAAGCTAATTGTGTCTTGGTCGATATATGATTTGTTTTTTTTTTTTTTGTTTTTTTGTTTTTGCCCAGTCAAAATTGAAAAACGTCAATACGGTTTATTAATTATAAATAAAAACTATTTAAGTAAGCATATATTTATTGTATATAATAAAATAATGATAATAAATAATAGTTTTAAGGTGAGATGATGCAGAACATTTTTAAAAATCTTCATTATTTTATCCATTAAGCGGTTGTTCATCATCGTGGAGTGGGGACGGGACTGGGCTGAATAGTCGTAGTTGATTGTATAATTTTTTTTCTGGTGCATTATCAACATACAATATATTTTTAAGAAATCCTTAATATGTGTGTTAAATATTCTTGTGATAAGCTTAAAAGATTAATTCAAATCGGTTTGATTTGTTTGTTTTTATATAAAAAATATTTACCCTCGAGGTTTTATTACGTCTTCCGGTGGCATATTCTGCATCATCCTCGCTGTAGGCGGTGGCATTTGTTGAGAAATTTAAACTAGATTCTGTACAATAAGGAAAACTGGATACTGCTGCCTCACTGTTTGTGTTAAATGTGTATTTTTCGTTTTTATTTCAGTTTTTTTAATTTTATTTTGAATTTGTTTTTATTTATTATTGTTTTTTATATTTTATTGAAGATAAAGGAGTTTTTTTTTGATTTGTAAATTGATTTTTGTTTTGGTAGATGAATGGAAAAAGAGAAATAAAGGAAGAACAAAAATACTTTAGTTTAATTCTTTTTTCAAATAATTTTATTATTAATAAATAAATAAATAAATAATTTTAAGACTAAATATTAAAAATAATTAAAATACGTGTATTAAGTATTTATTTATTTATATTTTAAAAATATAGTATATTGTACTAAAAAATAAATTCTGGAAAGAAGGTAGGCGCTCCAAAGGCACACACACACACACACAGACACACGGTACAGACAAAGACTGTTTCCGTTGTAGATTTCGTTTTGGCTCCTTCTAACACCAGGGCCTTAGTGTAGCAGAGTCTCATGTCTTAAAATTTTGTTTGTTTGTGTATTTACTGACATCAGAGCACCAATTAGTATGGGGGGTGGGAGGAGAGGGATGTAACCAATAAACCATTGGGTTTCAAGGTTAGTCTTCTTAATACAAAAATAAGAAAAAAAAGAGAAAATTTACAAAGCAAGAATATAAAGGCAATAAAAGAAATCATATTTTTATTTATTTCACTGTTAAACATCAACATCATCTGACTGAGTGTAAAGCTCTAAGAGAAAGGAAATAATTTGCCCCTGAATGTTTCCAGACATGATTTTTCATTTTTAACATATTAGACAAATGTCTGACGAAATATTTGTAACCACTCGATGTTTTTTTTTTCTTTCTTTTTTAGTTTAAAACCCTTTAGTATTTTTTCTTCATATGGTGGTATTTGTATTTTGTGCAATATTTGCCTTATATGCCGTATGTACATACATATGTACATACTATGTAAAAACTTTGTAAGCAAATCATTTTTTTCTCTCAGTACTGTTGTTAATCAAAAGAAATATAAATCAAAAACATACCCGTTAATTTTGAAAATATGTATATGAGTACTGAAAAAAAGTATATCTTTTTTTATAATTGCACGCCTTAAAAAATTACAATAAAATATGTACGTACACATAACAACTCGTTTTAAGGACCAGTTAGATTAATTAAATTTGAACATTTTATTTAAATTGATTACAAATGTCTGTTTATAAAGCATAATCTAATTTATATTCGATAATTTATATGAAAGTATATTTAAATAATTTTCATAAAAAATTACGATCGACCGAAATCACTTGACAGAAAAATAATTGAAAATTTTACACCAATATTTTGGCTTGTACATCTACCTAATGGCAACACTCTGCATGGTTTTACACTGTTGCTTTTATAACATAACAACAAGACTGTTAAGCATAGCTGCCAGATAAATGATGCATCAAATCGTCATATACTTCAGAAAAAATCGTCAATATCGTCAAAGACGTTCATTGAAATCGTAAAAAAATCGTCAGAAAAAATAAATAACTAAATTGAAAGGTTTTAAAAACAAAAACATATAAGCCCAATTCACGATCTAGTGTAAATGGTCTTGCATCATTGCATTTGCAAAATGGTATAGTATATTTTTACACTACAATAACAAAATATACAGAAATACTCTTGCTGCAGTTTATAAAATAAACAATACTCAAAACCATAGTTTATATTTACTCTACATTTTGCAACACTTAAGTAAACTGACAGCTGACAATTTATTTATTAAAAATAATAAATTTCGTCGGCGAATGGAGACCCAAAATATAAAAAAAAGAATAAAAAGGGATAAACCCAACAAAAAATGGTCCGAAGATGATGTTAATAGAATAATTCATAATCTCGATGAACATAATCTCTTCGGCAGCCTCGTCTATTAAAGAGTCCAATATTTGTTCCTTCAAACTTCCATTAGACATTTTTATAAATTGTTAACAAATATCATAAAATTATAATCAAATATTTATTTTTTATTTTTGACAATCAGCTGTGTATTTGTGTTTTACAATTAGTGTTGCAAATGCAACCAGTAAAATTTGTTCACAATTAATAGGAAATATTTACAATTGCATAAATACAATTGCAAAAATACACGAGATTGTGAATTGGGCTATAGAGTCAATGTTTAGCAGCAATAATATTGTATCATCTATACCCATTTGTAGTGTAAATATTAGGCATTAAAATTCAGCGTGATGTTCGCTAGAACTGATACATTTTTCATCTGATCTATTTACCATTTACACCATTTATAACCGACCGAGAATGGAATACAACTCTCATGTATGGATTGGCCCTTAACGTCTATTGTGAGGCTTCTCGACCGTTTGCAGGATAGACCGTAGTAGCTCGTTAATCACGATAGTGTGTCCAATTCCATTGATTCATTGGAGCATCGGATATTGATCGAGCGAAATAAGGGGACTTGTTTATGAAAATCATGTATTCCTACGTAACACTCGTCTTTTTCAGCTCCAGCACATCCGTATGTGGTCGATTGGCTAGTGTATAGCACTAGACAAAGTTCATTTGTTAGACGGACTATTCGTATGTGGGACTCCCTTCCTGCAGAGATCTTTTCTGTTACTTATGGTATAAAAATATTCAAACCTAGTGTCCATAAACACTGCTCCCTTTTTCCTCCTTCCTATAATATATGTATTTTCCTAGTTCCAAACACAATGCCATCCCCTGAGTGTTGGTCGAATGAGAATAAAAATAATGGCACTTGCCTTTGATCTTCCGATGATAATATTAGAAGCTATAATCGAATTTTTAAAATTGTCTGCAACGGCATATGATAATTTATGCTCAACTACGATATTATTTAGAAGTTGAAATTTTTTGGCTTTTAAGGGATTAAAAAGGCATAAAATACAGAAAAATCATCACAGATATTCGAAAATAACTTAAAAATATAATACATTACTTCTTGTTTATTATTTGCAAAGCAAATACAAAGCTTAAAGTGGTTTTTAATGTACTAAAGTAAAGAATATGATGTAAATTTTTAATTTCTAAAAATCGGCAAAATAAGGGCATAAATCGTCAGATCGTCAATATGATATTTTTGGAGCACAAAATCGTCAAATCTGGCAGCTATGCTGTAAAGTTAGAGCGTAACATTAATTACATTTTTTTCATTTTACTTCGATTCATTATTGTAATTTTCTGTTTCTCATTGTAATTTTTTTTTTCAAAAATATTAAAATTTTTTTTTTACATTTTCAATAATAAAATATGTATGTGTTATAATACAATACCAAGTATTTAGTATTATTGTATCGTAATAAAGTGATGACTCAAATATAAATACATCAAATGAATCTTTAAAATAAATGACCGTCTATTTGTATTGGGAAAACATTCAATTCAATTTTGTTTGTCTCTTCGTTACAAGCAGACGAACGTCTGAAACCATTCGTCTTACAGAAACAGGTTCATAATAAAATAAAAAACATGTTCTACCAATACCGTTGTTATTGTTAAAAAAAATAAAAATAAACACGTTTTCTCTCACATGAATTTTTGAACAAAAAAAAAATTAATTTAAACACGTTTCATTAAGCTTCCAAGCACTCATGTTCACTAAAATTTTTTTAGTTTTCAAATACTCAACACCAATACACTCACTTGCTCGGCATGAAATTGCTTTTGTTTATAAAAAAAAAGCACAAATATGGCTGCAATCATGTTTACATTATTCATATTATTGATGGACAAAGATTATTTTTAAATTTACTGACACATACATACACACAATCACTCATAGACGTGAGACTACAACATATTATAGTGAATTGATAATATATCATGTGTCAAAAGTTAATAAGAGAGAGAGAGAGAGGGTTTGAAAAAATCAAATCAATGGAAATTTTATACAAAATTATTAAATGTCACGAGTTTTTTTTTTGTTTATTTTTTTTTTTTTTTTTTAAATTAAAAAATCTATTTATTTATTTCAACTAAAACACTGTGCAGATAATATTTAGAGCAACAATTTTAATGTATTTTTTTTGTGTGGCGATTCAATAGTTTATTTTTCCCTCTTTTTTTTAAATTTCTTATATGAGTATTCTTTGTTACTGAGTGTTGTTGATCTTTTACGATACAGCCAATTTTTGTTTTATTGTTGTTGTACGTATTTTTATTTATTTTTATATTTAAACTGTAAATAACTAACGATTCATTGAATTTAATATTGAGGATGAGAGTACAATCGAAAAATTGTTGTTCATTTTTTGGCACCACCCACCCACCAAGCAGTAGTCAATTGAGATGACAGAGATGCCAAATTCTTTTATAACAAACATGGGAATTTCTTAAAATTCAGTTACGAATTCAATTGATATTTTTTTTTTTTTTTAAATAAACATATTATACATACAAGCATTTAGTTGAGAGCATAATTATGCCCAACATTGTTTGATAAAAGCATTCATTATGGCAACACTCTCACTTGACTTGACGAGTATAGTATATTGTGAGCAATTTAAATAGAATCCATTACACTATGCCACAGAACCGAACAAATTTGTTTGTTTTTGGGAGGGTTCTGTTGTGGCGCTAAAAGTTTATAATTATGATGTTATTCTGTTGGCCCACAAGCTTCAATAGAATAAAATAAATAAAAAAACAACATCTCTACACTAAAAACAAAAAGGGGGCCAAGCAGCGCTATAAAAATCTTACACATAAAATCGCTATTCAAATAGAAACAACACTAAAACAATGATAATTAACTTGAAATTTAACATAGAAAGGCGTAGGAAAAAGATTAAATTTTAAAACATTAATCATCTGAAATGTAATTACATATTTATGAATCCAATTGTAATACCTACATATTTATAAAATTACACACAATATGACCTTATTTTTAAAAATTTATTACAAAATGTTTTCAAATGTTTTATATCCCCCTCCCATAAACAAAACTTATGAAAGTAAGTTATTGTTGGGCTCTGTTAAGAGTGAGTGATTTTTCAAGAAAATCTCACAGCAGACGGTTTTTAGTACCAAGAACACAGTAACGTTCGTATTTGTTTTAAGAGAGAATAACAGTAATAGGGAGGGAGAGTTAGTTTTAAATTTCTTATTCAATATCCTTTACAAGCGTAATTAAAATGCCTCTATTGTTGTTCACTATTTATTTTTTGTTTTCTCTGTGCGTTACCTCATTTATAACATACAAACACTAATAAAACTTTACAAAACATCTCGCCATCTATTTTGATTTATTACTCAATTACATACACTAGTTGTTGTTTATTAGTAGCTTTTATTGAGAGTAGAGAGGTATTATTCATTTTCGTTGTTGTTGTTGTTTATGTATGCATTTTTTCCTTCAATTCTATAAATGATGTGTAAATAATGTCAATGACTTAAATTTCATACATACGATTATGATTTATATATGTATGTATGTATGTAGCAAATAACAGTGTAATAAATTTTGTAACATTTATTGCCCCTAAAAGACCTTGATTAAAATTTTAATGTTTTTTTTGTTATGAAATTCTGTTACAAAAAACATATGTATGTGGTGTATATATGTATATGTAATGCTATATAAAAGAGTTGTTTATCTGATTTACTAAGTAACAGAGCGATTTGATTAGTAGTTTTTTATGTATCGTAAATTAATTTATGTGAGAAGCTAGGCCGTAATCCTGACTGAAGGGTTGTAATGGCCAATTATGTATGTATGTTATGTAAATTAATTTATAAAGGGTGATTTTTTAGCTATTATCTTTTTGGCAACACTGGTTTAAACAGCTCACGCATGTTTCGTGTTTTGTTTCGCTGTCAAACATCTTCAGTTTGGTCTATAATTTAACCATGAATTGTCTTACAAACGAACAACGCTTGCAAATCATTGAGTTTGGCATCATTGGACCGTACTTCTTCAAAGATGCTGCGAATCGTAACGTAACTGTGAATGGTGAGCGCTACCGTGAGATGATATCCAACTTTTTTTTGCCCAAAATGCAAGAGCTTGACTTGCATGACATGTGGTTTCAACAAGACGGTGCGACATGCCACACAGCACGCGTAACAATGGACTTATAGAGAGGCGAGTTCGGTGAACATTTTATTTCACGTTCGGGACCGGTCAATTGGCCCCTAGATCGTGCGATTTAACGCCTTTATACTATTTTTTGTGGGGCTATGTTAAAGCTCATGTCTATACAGACAAGTCCGCTTCAATTGACGCATTGGAAGACAACATTGAAGCATTTATTCGTGAGATACCGGCCGAAATGTTGGAAAGAGTATGCCAAAATTGTACTAAGCGGATGGACCATTTGAGGCGCAGTCGCGGTTAACATTTGCATGAAATAATCTTCAAACATTAAATTATATGGACCGTACTATCGATTCAAATAAAGATTTCATGCATTTTTTTTTTTTAAATTTCCTATAGCTCTTAAAAAATCACCCACTATTTAATTTTTTCATATATTCTCAGAGTTGACATGTCTTAAAAATAGGAACTTAAATTGTTTTCAGTTTTAAAATAGTACGGGCACCGTAATTAAATGCAAATTTGAACAAGAACTTCTTATTCTTCATGGCAATATACATACTAATTGTTCAGATCAAAAACTTGTAATAATTTCTATATTTATTTTTTTTCTGTATTTTTTTCATACGTTATTATCAAAAAAAATTCATTTAATGAAATGAAAAAATAAAAAAAAACGTAAAGCAAAGAATACTATATTCTGAGAATTTTGGCACAGCAAAATTAAACTGTTTAGGTGGTGTTGCCAAAGCGGACAAATGGTGAGTATTTGCAGCACTATTTGACTTTTTAATCCAAACATACTACATACATACGTGGCAAATACCCAGCCCCTAAAATAGAATTTGTTTACCCACATGCAAATGCCAACCTAACGTAGTAAGAGTAGCACGATTAAGAGGCATGCATTTAGCAGACGCTATACGAATGATCATTAATTAACGTCACATTGGCAGCACGATATCATGCCTACAGACCCTCCACCCACTGTTTAAACGGCATGAAGGTAAAGTACGTAATAAAATGGGTCCGCGGTCGTACGCCCCCTTTTTTTTGTTGACATAGAAAACTATTTTCGTTAGCAAATTGTAAATCATCTTTAAAAGAAAAATAAAAAAAAACAGAAAAAACAAATTAAAATTAAATTATTTAATCTTAAAAACAAGTGTCTTTTTCTAAATTTAATATTTTTCTTTCCTCCTCATTTAGTCATGCTAGAGTATCATTAAACATCATTGTGACACAAAAGTACCTGCCGTTTTGTTTATTTATTATAAATTAAATGAAAGAAAGAGAGAGAGAGATAGAGAGAGAGAGTATAAAAGCTTTTAACGTAAATATTCATGAATTAAACGAGTGATTGCTTGCTTTTTAACGTAAATTTCAATTCATATGCTGCTACAAAAGAAATTCTGAGGGATATTTTCATGTTAATTTCTTTTAGTCATTTTTGCTTGTTTGACGTTTCTTCTCATACTTGTTGAGAGCTGATTTTATGAAATTGACGTATACATTTTATTTCGTTTTTACGAGCATCTCTCTAAATTTAAACAATATTCGTTTCGAATATTTATCATCATCACAGTAAAGTGTTAATTTACTTAATTGTTTTTGTTGTTGTTGCTGTTGATTTTTAATTTACGTATGAAATTTAATTTTAACAAACGTTTTTCATCAGTGGCTTAGCATTCATAATTTTCATGTTGTTCACGTGATTATTGCAAAGAAATTCTTTTAAATTCTATATTTTTATTACAAATTGATTGATTTTTTTTTTTAGAAAAACGTTTGTAAAGTTTATTTTTTCTCTTTTTGAGTATAATAAAAAATAATTTTCTATTTGCTTAATGGCAACACTGAAACGCTATCAAAGTAAGAAAACTGTTCTGTTTTGATGATGAGTGTTAAATTTATAATTTTTACTGTTTTGAATAAACAATAATACAATACAATTTTGTAACGTTGATTTCTTATTTTTTTTTGCTAAAAATAGTAAATTTAACTTATTTCCTGTTTTGTTATCATTAATTTTGTTAAGTTTAACAGCCCACGTGTTACAATTGAACAAAAAAAAATATCAAGTTAAATTACGTTATCCTTTTTTATTCATTTAATTTTTTTTATTTGTTTACTGTAAATAAACATTTGAAGCTTTAGATAGTGAAATTTAATAGAAAAAATAAACAAAATAAATAAATATTTAAATATAAAATTATAAAAATCACACACGTGATCACTGATTAAATATTTTTAAAAATTCTTCATCTTTTAATATTCGAAATGATAAATATTGTAAGTATTTATTATTATACATACAGTAAAATCTTTTTTCACACGATTTTGAAATAACACGGTTCGTCAAGAAGAAAATTTTAATTTTTTTACACGCTTTTTTTGGTTTAACACGAATTAAAAAAAAAATTTATTACGAATTAAAAAAAAAAAAAAAAAATTATAATTTTTTCATGATTTTTTACAGTGTCTTACAGGATAACATCATTATGGCAACTCTACTACACAGCATGTTTACTTTAAGGGAAATACCCTTTTTATTTAACATATCAGTTAATTGATGACGCAATATATAATTTCAAAGTGCTTAAAGTTAATGTTTAAGTTTATATTTTTTATAAATTGGTGACAGCTTCAAATTATATAATCGGAATCGTTAATAACTTTTCAAAAAGTAACATAGTGTTAAGTTGTTATTGCAAAAACCAATTTTATTTACTTTCGTTTTTACAGTGCCCTTATTAATAATAAATATGAATTGTTTTGTTTTATTAATGGAGTTTGTTATCACTTTTTTTTGCACGGTTTTTTAAGGAAATATTTGAATTTTTTTCATTTTACACGATTTTTTATGGTTGTGGAACATATTTCCAAATTTGTATATTTTTTTACACGAATTTCTTAGGAACGTATCTACCGTGCAAAAAAAGATTTTACTGTACATACAAGCCTCTATATGTTGAGTTAGTCTACCTTTATACGCGTACACGTAAAGAAATGTATGTTATGAAGTAAATTGTAACAAAAACTTTTTAAATAATTTAATGAAGTAAAAGAAGTGCAAAAGACAAGTCGCAGACTCAGCTTACTTATCCACATTTTGTTTTTTTTTTGATGTCGATAATCTACAGTAAATGTTCTAGATTCTAGTGTACAGAACAGTGCGACCCATTAGCACTTAGTATATACCCAGATAATTTGTTCTGAACAAGTACAAGTACTTGTTCTGGTGACTCACTTTCCTCATCACAGAATCTACATCGTCCATAGGGCTTTAACAATTTGAGTTGCTTGATCAGAAAGCCCGTTTGCTGCAATTTATAGGAACTATTTTGTCTGTCTAGTCGATAGATTATAGATTTGCTGTTATACTATGTTCAGACAGGCACTTTCATTGCGTAAATCACAATAAACGCCATTATTGGGGTCAATATTTCATACAAAGTTTCAATTAATTATTGCACAATAAATACGTAAATTGTTATAATATTGAGTAAAACTTAATAAAATACAGCACTGTCATAACTACGTTCAGTGAGCATATTACAATTTTACAAACACTTTCAATTGATATTTGACAACTCAAATGTCAACAACTACAAACAAAAAAAAAAACAAAAAAAAAAAACAAAAAAAAAAACACAATAAAAACAATGTTGTTGAAACAACTAGCTGTTTTGTTTACCACTGTCAAATAAATATTGCGTATATTATGTGTCTGAACACTTAAAATATTGTATTCAAATAAACGAATATTGACTCAATAAAAGTGCCTGTCTGAAAATAGTATTAGATGGATAGATTTGCCGTTTTCCAAATATACGCAAACAAATACATACATAACTAAACATTTTACATTAGCCCAATTCACAATCTCGTGTATTTTTGCAATTGTATTTATGCAATTGTAAATATTTCCTATTAATTGTGAACAAATTTTACTGGTTGGATTTGCAACACTAATTGTAAAATACAAATACACAGCTGATTGTCAAAAATAAAAAATAAATATTTGATTTTAATTTTATGATATTTGTTAACAATTTATAAAAATGTCTAATGGAAGTGTGAAGGAACAAATATTGGACTCTTTAATAGACGAGGCTACCGAAGAGATTATGTTCCTCTTCGGGCCATTTTTTGTTGGGTTTATCCCTTTTTATTCTTTTTTTTATATTTTGGATCTCCATTCGTCAACAAAATTTATTATTTTTAATAAATAAATTGTCAGCTGTGTTGCAAAATGTTGAGTAAATATAAACTATGGTTTTGAGTATTGTTTATTTTATAAACTGTAGCAAGAGTATTTCTGTATATTTTGTTATTGTGGTGTAAAAATATACTAAACCATTTTGCAAATGCAATGATGCAAGACCATTTGCACTAGATCGTGAATTGGGCTATTAAAAACATTGGAAAGAAAAACTGTGTAACGATTGTAAAAAAACAAAGAAAAAATTCTATTAATTATACAAATATACTGCTGCAAGCTTTCAATTACATCCAGGTTTTTTAGTGGAATATGTCGTAAAGAATGCAATTTAATTTTTGTTGAATTAATTTATAACATGAACACGACCAAATGTTATAAATTAAAAAAAAAAAAAAATTAATGGAATATTTCCAAACAAACGTAATTATTTGCTTAAGTATTAGAAAAGCCAATCGAAACTGGTTTAAAACGGTTTGCAAATGCTCTAAAAATAATTGTTATTTGGATGAAAAGAAAAAAAAAAATAATAACAATAAGCAAATGGTGTTAATTTTCTAAAAAACACTCAACCCAGGTAAATAAATATGTAAACGTTTTAACAGATGATAAGAAGAAAAAAAATACTATTTTATTTACTAAGACTAACTAGAGTGATAATATTAATAATATTATATGTATTGGTATGTTTTATAAGGTGTAGTGTAAACAAATAAATGAGCCTTGACGTCAATGATTTTGTAAAATAAAAAAAACCAAATTTATTTATCACAAGACACGTGTTTTTTCAATGTTTTTTTTTTTTAATAATACTCATAATAATAATAAAAGCAACAATTATAAAAAATTTATGGTTTCCTGTTGAATTATTAATCACACATAATACTCGTAAAATAAACGAAATTATAACGTTCGATTGATTATCTTTTTTTGTTTAGCACGTGAAAAACATTTCTTATCACAAAAATTACACAAACTAATGAAATATTTTCGTTTAGTTTTACTGTTAAAAATCGTTAGAATATTTAATTGGAATTGTATTGTGGCTTTTCTTTTAAATTACCAACTCATAGCTTTGACAATTTACCTATGCTGGCACCTAAAATCCTTCTAATATTTTTGTCGCTAATAATTTCCAATAAAATACCGCTAAGCAGAGAAGCTGTACCCCTATCCTAAATGTATGTACACAGTAGAGATGAGCGATATTTTCAAAACTGTGATTTAATCACTGTTATTGATAATTCACTGGTAACTACAGTGATTGAAATTGCCAAACAGTTACTAATAATGTCGTTCTTTCAAAATTGTTACATACTCAAATTTATTGCATTTTATTTTGAGCGAGGCAGAATTACTATTAGATGATGCAGATTATTTACTTTTGTCTTTTATACATGAACTTTCTGTGAAACTTAATTGTCAAACTTCATATAAAAAAAATTACATTAAAAATAATAACATTGATGACACCACTTTGATTTTGTTTAGTAGTCTTTTCGTAGTATGTATCTAGTTGTCTCTTTCTTACGACTTAATAAAATACGTTATTGTCATTATTGTATTATTGGAATACTGTGATCACAATCACTGTTTTAAAGAACGGTGATTAACAAATCACGTTCACTGAGAACTACGTTCTTCAGAAATCACTGGATCGCTCATCTATAGTACACAGCGACTAAGGACTCAAACCCAGGTCCCATGTATCCAACATCGTATTGAATGCATAACAATTTTCCACTTCTTGAAAATTTTCTTATCATGCTTGAACAAATTTTCTTTTTCATTTTTTGCTTCCTTCAAAGCGAGAAAAATGTTGTATTTTTAGAATTAAAAAGGGCAAAGGGCCAAATACATTTATTTAGAGGGTAAATAAATATAAAAAATAAAAGCAAAGACTTTGGTAACACTTCGAAGAGAAAATATCTGAACATTTTCTTTTTTTTTTGATATTTTCAATTTTTAAATTTAAGATTATTTTGTTATTAAAAAAAAAAAATACTAAAAATTAAAGACTAATAATGTTGTGATATTAAAATCATACATTAACTGATACAATAAATTTGTAATTAAGGAGTGCGCACAAAAAAAAAATGGGCCTACTTTTAAGCTTATAACTTTTATCATAATTGAAAAAAATGTATACCGTTACATTGTTTTTGTTAGTCATCTGTTTCAAAATCCACGTGCTAAATGTCATTGCAACCCAACAAGAATGTCGTAAAAAAATAATTGAAATTTTCAATGAAAAACCGCGCCGCTTACAAAAAACGATTGCTAGGCTCGCAGGTGTTAACCAAAAAACAGTTTCTAAGGTAATACTTAAAACAATATAAGGAGTCTTTGAGTATTGAGAGAAAGCGTGGATGTGGAAGAAAAAAAGGATTTGCCGACCAAAACAAATCAAGTAAAATAATACGTATTTTTCAAAAAACACGCTAACATGTCTGGAAGAAAAGTGGCTCAAAAAGTTGGATGCTCTGAGACCTTTGTCAGAAAAAAATTTTATACACAAAAGAATTCAAATATTATTTACTTTAATTGAAATATAAAACGAAAAAAATCCGCCACTTAGTTTTATTTCTATAACGAAAAGTGTAAGTCCAGATTTTTTTTTTGCGCACTCCTTAGAATATAAAAGAAATTCTCAGCAACAAAAATAATCCAAATCCTCAATCATGTAATTCCTAATATCCCTGGCGAACTGTAGTGTAAATAATGAGAGAATTTCAATAACTTGCGCATAATTATTGAAGATAGAATTATGAAAGGTTTTGGTGTATAACTCAAGCTGTTACAGCGTTAAAAGGTCAATAATTGTCGGGTTATGTCGGTTGTCCTCTACAGATGACTCGCTCGCTCGTTTTGTTACAAAAGAAATGTATACATATGTATGTATGTGGGCTTACAATTGTGTCAACTGACACATTACAAGACATAAAAATATCAGTGAAAAATCGTTCTGGTCGTTCGATTTAAAATATTTCATTAAAAATACGAATGTTTTGTCTCTTACTTACTTAATTGACCACAATCCTTTAGTCAAAATGACAACGAAACACGAGCTCTGGTCTAACGGACGATATGAATATGAAAAATATTTTCTTTTATTCTTCTTCACTTTCTGGGATATCAGTTAAGCAGCTGATACTATAGCATGTTCTAGAATTATAGAGTAGCCGTCTGTTTTTGCACAGAAACTAAGACCTTTGTGAAAATGTACTGAGTTGTTGTATTGGCAAGAAGCGTTTGCAAATTCTAGTTCTAGTTCGTGAAATCAATTTTTTTAAAATTCAAATATCTCTATGAACATCATTTGTTTGGGTTTATTGGTCAAGCACTTCAAACACTACGTTAGTCTACCAAATGACATTCAATACCATTTAAAATTAAAAAAAAAACCCGAACTTAAGACTAAATATTATCATTAAAATGAGTATTTGCGTTTAAAGATAAAAGTATTAAAGTAAAGTGAGTTTTAAATTTCACAAATCTGTATGTAATGTACACATATTGTGTTTTATTTTTCTTTAATTTAAACACGCTTTAATATTTCCTGCTATAAAGCAGCAAGAAAATAAAAAAAAAAACTTGACAGGAAAAAAATTACAAAATAAAAAAACGTGTGCACGTGTCGTAATCGTGAAACTTTAGCACTTGGCAACACTTGAAGAAATGTGTATGCATGTATACCATATAATATAACGGCAACTAGCATTATTACAAATACATGCATACATACGTATTCACACGAGCTATTCAAAAGTGTAATGCGGAAAAAGGGAAAAGGAGAGGAAAAATAACACACTTAGCGGTGTTTTAGCATATGTTTTCGCTGTAAATGAGACTCTTTATGTATAACAAAATTGTTATACACAAACTCTTGCGCTCTTTGTCTATTTAATTTTACTGTTACATGGTGGATTTCGTATACCTACATGTTGCAGAAATAAAACAAAGAAACAAAAAAGGGAAAATAAACGTAGTGTGGTCTATATAATAAAAATTTTCCATATGTATGTATGTATGTATGTACATATGTATGTGTATAACTATTTATAAAAGAAAACAAAAAAAAATGTTTTTTATTTCATTTACATTAACAGACTGGTTGTATGAGTGATATTCACCGTCATTAGAATTAAGTGTGTACCCGGCGTATACTATGTGTTGGTAAATAATTATGTATGTATGTATGTTTTTTTTATTTATTTTTTTCTGTTACTCATTTTATTTTTAAAACTCGTGAGGCCCAACAGGTGCGTAAATTGTGTTCATAATGTTATTTTGTATTAAAAAAAAATTCTGTCTTTCCTTTAAAAATGTATTTTTTTTTTCTTTCTTTATTAACACAGTTCATTTGAGAGAGTGTATGTACATATGGGCATAACAAACTCGCTTTTTATGTATTTGTAAGGAAATATTGTATTTTTTAAATTTGTTTTTTCTTTTTTTTATTGAAATACAATAATAATATATTTTATATAAAAAATATTCCATTGCACGTTTAGTTTTAATAAAAAAATAAAATAAATTTTTACTGTTTATTTTATTCCTTTTTATTTTCATTGTTTATTTCATTGTAGGTATGTTTATTTAATTGTTAATTTTCTTTAAAGATTTCTGTTTAAATATGTTACGGAGCTATATTTTATTTTTAATTTAATTGAACAAACGAAAAAAATAACTCTTCTTAAGTTTAATATTCCGATAGTCATCTTAAAACGTCATCATAATAAAAAACAGAATTTTTTTCTAAAAATTTCAAGTAAATACTGGTTCATAGCCGGTGCCTTATCGCTCTTATCATTCTTTTTGCTATATTAAGTGCATCCAATAAATAAAAACCCAGCAAACAATGAAAGATAAGGAAAAATAATTTCCTGTAGTATTATTATTATTGATTTTCTACGTATTTTTATCACAATTGCATTTGTTAGAATTTGATAAACTTTAGAATTCAAGTGTGTTTTTCCACTGCATCACGTTTTTATGATTACGACTAGAATTTATGAGTGCTAACAACTCTATTTCGTGTAGTTGCCCAAGGAAAGGCAACTAAAATTGATATTTAAAGAAAATGCATATAAAATTAAGTATAATTTTTGTTAAATATTTATAAAAGAAAATGCAAATAGGAGAAGGATATGTGAAAAAGTTAGCTTCCTTTTATAAGGACCAAAAATAAAGACAAATTTTGAAAGGAAAATATCGAAACAAAAAATTAAAAAAAAAAACACTCAAATTTGTTTCTGTCTAAAATTGTTCGTTTTACAAAAACAGGGTATAATTTATTGTATTTAATATATGTATTATATTTCATTTGCAATATGACTCACAAGCGCCATATTTTTGTGTTTTTTCATTAAAACACTAAGTCTGATAGGTGATAACATTTCTTTATTGATTCCCTACTTTGCACTAACAATGTTATTTGTACAGTATGGAGAAAAATATATGGTAATGGTAATAAAAAAAATTATTTAAAGAAACAATTAAAATACATTTGAAGTTGATGTATAACAAAGTTTAATTTTATTTCGTAATATTAAAACTAATCTTAATATAGATATTGTAATTTAAATTAATATTACACATTTAAGTAGTGCTACAATTTTTGTACAACAGTGTAAATGTTGTTTCTTGTTACACACACTTTTATTTAATTTTGTTTTTAAAAAGACAGGGCGTGTAAAGCTTACGTGCCTGCATTTAAAACACGAATGGTAGCCAGGCCAGTATTATTATTTATATATATTTTTTTTTTTTGTATATTTATATTTAGTTTATAAATGAATTTTTACAAATTAATCTTTAAAACTTTCGACTGTAGTTTAAAAGTGCATACATGTTTGATATACATACACTCAATTACTCACCAGTAATAAAAAAGTACTTGATTTTATTTTTATTCTTTAGTTTTGTTTTGATTCGATTTCTGTTTTCTTGGTAATTTTTATTTTTGTGTTGCTTTTGAAACGTGTTGTCTTATTGAACAATTGCGATATGAATACTTGATATTCTCCCAAAAAAAAATTGTAGAAAATATTAAGCAAGTGTAGCAAAAAACAAACACACATTTTCTTTTTATATAAAAATTTTGTTAAATTTTTTTTGAACTTCATTTCATTTGTTTGAACGAAAAAAAAATTTATCAGTATTAACGCAGCGTTTTTTTCTTCTTATTATTTATTATTGTTCATTTAATGCTTATCATTTAAATAAATGTTTATGCAAGTATTATAGATAACGGTAAATTAATTTAATTTCTGCTGTTTTTTTTTTTTTTTAAGTGTTGATAACAAGATCCCGAAATCGAAAATAACGAGAGCCAGTTGAGTTTATTAATTAAAATGATAATACTCCTTCCTTCTCTGTTCTTTTGTCTCAACAATTTACACTGTTTAATCCAAAAAAGAAAGAAAAACAGAACAAGAAAGCGAGAGGTTGTTATCATTTCAAAACAACTGGCTCTTCGCCCAACGAACCCGAGATCTTAGCAGGATGATAACAAACCAAGGATTTTTATATGTTTTTGTAATTTTAAAACTTCACTTTATATTTGTTTATATTTGGCTTGTTCTTTACTTTGGAATGCGTTTACACTTATCACTTATACAAATGCAGTGTTGTATTTTTTAGTAGTCATTTATAATATTATTATTTTGTTTGTGACACTTGCAGTTACTTTATTAAACACGTCACTTGTTTTATTAACATTTTATATTTAAATTGTGAGATTTGTTTTTCGTATTTAGTCGCATGACTGTTTAACATAAATTTCGCATGTTTTTTTTTTTTTGTTTATATTCACACAAGTTGTTATTGTATTTTTATTCATAAATTTTGTGTTTTTATTTGTTTGGGTAAATGTATTGCCATTGACGTAGGTGCACAATATCTGATAGATTTATAGTTATTTGTATACATACATACATATACAAGTTTTTACTTATAAAAAAAAAACAAACATTTATTGCTGCTTTTTTTTGATAACAAATGATATCAGTTCAGTTCAGTTGAGTTCAGTGGATTTTTGCTTGGACTTTTTGTATCATCATCGCTTTTACTTACATACTCGTATACACAGAAACTGACAATGTTTTCATAGTTTATTTGAAAATTTAAGTAAAAAAAAGACATTTTTTTTATCCTTTGCCTGATGAAATTAATTTTTCAAAACCATGCTTTTTCGTTGATCCAATATTTATTATTAATATGCATATTTATTGTTTAAATTATTTTTGGGTTAATACATTAGTCATGATATTGTTTGACTCATTCATTGGTAGATTGTTAAAAAGTTTTAAAATTAAATTTTGCAATTTTATGCTTGATTTGTTTATAAATGCTTTTCAAATATTATTATACTTTATTTATTGTGTTTTAACCACACATTATTGCTTCTAAAAAATGTATAACAAATTCATTAAAACAAATCACGTTTTATTAACAAACTTAGCAAAAAAAAAAAAAAAAAAAATAACAATTTTACTGGCGTTTTAATGTGTTTACACGTTTCATTTCATTTCAGCTACTAGAATTTTCTAACACAAAATTTTAATAAATAAATTTATGAAAACAATACACATAAATTCACTCACACACCCAAAAAGAAAAAAAAAACAACTTTTTAACGTAAACAAATTAATACAGTAAAACTTCGATATAACAAACCTTGTTATAACGAAAAACTCAATATAACGAATTATTTTCTGAGTCCCTTGAAAAAACCTCTTTACTGCAAAGTTTTTCATACAAAAATGCACTATAGCTATAACGTAGAAATACTAAGTCATAAAACCTCTATATAGCGAATAATTCGTACCAAAGCCTTTATACAACGAATTAATAATAAAGGGCCCTATTATGAGTTTTGATCGATCTTCGACTGTGCTCGAAAGTGCTTGTCGAACGAATTTGCAATTGGTATTATGACGTTCATTCGATGTGAATAGTATTATTGTGAATTCCGCTTATTTGAGTTATTCACAATAATATCAGCTGATACAAGTTGTGCGTGTTATAATTTAAATTATTTAAATAAACAAAATTAAAATAATATTTAATTTTTTTTTTTGGAATGTTCTAAAAAATAATAAAAAAAAGAAGTGTAATAAAGTAATATGGATACGACGGAGATATGGTTTGACGATTCTTCAGATGAGGATGAAAACTTATTGGAACTAGCCAGAAGTAGAAAAAAATTGAAAGATGCTTCTAATCCCTTGGAAATGGATTCAATTACGTAAGTGTATAATACTATATTAGGATGTGATGTGTGTATCATGTAGAAATTCACTACATTCGACTGTGCAAAGACGCTTTTAAGGATTTGCTATCCACTACAGATGAATTGCAACATCAATGTACACGTGCGAAATCCATTCCAAACATTCTAAAATTGGCAACATTCTTACGGTTTTGTGCTCAGGGTTCTTATCAACTGAGTATTGGTAATGAAAACATGCTTGGCCTTGCACGGCCAACGGTATCTGTAGTAATATCGGAAGTGTCAGATGTTTTTGAAAATTCCATTTGTTAAAATTGGAAACAATTCAAATATACGGAAGCTGAACTTCAACAAGCTAAGGCCTATTTTTTAATAAATATCGAATTCCAAGAGGATTCTCCTCCATTACACAAGTTTTACCAACTGCTGTTTCGTACTCACAACCTTACTCCTTAATAAAAATTAACAAAAATAATTGTTCATATCTAATATTTGGTAAAAAAAAAACATTTTAAAAACTTAAATTTTAATAAATTTTTCCACAATTCAATTCGGCATCGAAAGCAAAATTGTCTTCGATAAAAAAAGTAGATACACAACGACATTTTCGACAATGTTACCAGATCATAATAAGAATTTGGTATTCGATACTCGATCTTCGATAGTCAGCGAATATCGAATATCGAATGCATCTCATAATAGGGCCCAAAGCTAAATCAGTCCCGGCTATGCAAAGCCTCTACATAGCGAAGTATTCTTTCAAAAGTCTTTCTTTCTTTCAAAAAAAAAAAAATTATTTTGAGTAATGTTAGCCCCGTTTCAAAAACAACAAAGTCTAAATGTGCTTGCAAGTGCCATTGCAAAGCCTCTATATAGCGAAATACTGATTCAAAAGCCTTTATATAACGAAAAAACTATAGTTATAACGAATTTTATTCGTATACCTTCTAATTTCGTTATACCAAGGTTTTACTGATACATATTTATAACGAAAAAATAGCTTTAACGAAGTATTTTGTGATCCCTTTCAGTTTCGTTATATCGAAGTTTGTCTGTATTTAAAAAAAAAAAGAAATATTGTTGCCATGTATGATATGAGCGAAGAATTTGATAACAACAGTGCAGCTAAAAAGTATAAACAATATAAGGCTAGAATTTCTTTACATTAAATGTGATTAAATGCTGAAAATATGTATTGTGTTTCTTTATATTGTTTTTTTGTTTTTGTTTTTTCTAAAAATAATATTTTAGCTATAAATTTAGCAAAATGAAAATAATAATAACAAGAATTTGGTTTTTAAATGTTGTCGATTGAATTATAAATAAACAAATATGTATGTATGTACACTCAAACAGTGCATATAATTAAGATTTCGAACTATTTATTTGCATTTATAAATAAATTCTGAAATAAATGTTAAAATGCCTCACAGCAGATAGAACAAAACAAGAAAAAATTAAAACGTGGGCATCATTAAAAGCACACCAAAAAGTAAAATAAAATTTAAAAGTTTATTTATATTGCATATTGAAAACATACACTATATGTACATACATATGTACATACATACATACATATTGTATTATTCACTTGAGTAGGAGATGATGGTTGTTGTATAATATAAAACGCACGATAAAATAAACGTGATATTTAAATAACCGAGAAGCCAAAGAATACATACATAGAAGCAATACAGACAGCAAACGGTGAAGAAAAAGAAAACAAAATAAAATCAAAGAAAGCAAAGCAAAGCATATAGTAATATCGTAATAAAAACCGCCATTTTATGTGTAATACAACATATACTACATAGTATAACCTTGTTTGAAATTAATTGTTTATTTAGGCTCATGAGTATATGTATGTTAATAAATGTTATAAAACATGGGAATAATTAAAAAAAAAAGATAAAAACAATGGAAATTTTTCCATTATAAAGATAAAAACCTGCATACACTGCAAGGCACGCTCAAGGCAGCGGGTTAACCATTTAGTGGCTTTAAATGCGCCGATCTGGCAAGGATTGTTCAGCCTTTATTGATCTAGTGAAATACTTTGCCATTCATCGTGTGAATAAGTCGTTTAACATCAGAAGATTGTGTAAAAATAGTTAAAATTTGCAATAAATGAGATGATTGAATCGTGGCCACTTTTCGAAGTGATTATCGACATACTGTGCAAGGAATTGTCGAGATTACAAAGATTTTAAGAGAGTGAAAGCGTTACATTATATCATTGCCGAAAATATTGCTTTTGTTAGCCAAAGTGGAATAACTATCCAATCCCCATTCGTCTATTACATGGCTCATTATGTCTATGATTTGCACTTACATTTACATATGGGCAATTTCGTGTCAAGTGACCCAATTTTTAAAATCGATTTAAAATTTGGATGAATTGGAATAATTTTTTTGATAGATATCCCACTCGCATCCCATTAAGCGATATAAAAGGGCCCATTTTAAAAAGAAAAAATAAAAAAAAAAAAAATAAATAAAAAAAAAAAATAAATAAAAAAAAAAAATTTAAAAAAAATTATTTTTGGAAAGATTGAAGAAATAGCTATCTAATATTCTTTGGAAAATTTTTACTAGGACCAATAGGTGAAAAGGTACACACATTTAAAAAAAAAACCCTGTATGACCAAAATGTCCAACTTTGACTCCAACTTGTCCAACTTGACTTTAGTCCTTAATATCCGAATTAGCTACATATGTATCTTTTGAACGCCTAAAATTTGTATAAATCGTTTTCTGTTCTGCTCCTGTTTTAGGTTTTACTTTGGTGCAAGAAGATGCAGCAGAACCCTTTTTAATGATTTTGAAAAAGTTTTTAATACGTATAAATTAATTAATTAATTAATACAGTAATGTTCAAGGCAGTTTAAATTTGGTCCAACATGAATTATCTGTACTATACTTCTGCGATGATATAGACATGTTGGTCTAGTTTATATCGATGGGTCTAAATTCCTTGACAGAATAAGCTATAGTGTGTTTACTTCAGTTTCTGATACTAAACAAAATTCAAAATAAAAAAATAAAAAAATTAGTAAATAAAAATAACCTAAAAAGCAGACTTTATCCACAGCACGTGAACAAACTGTGTTGTCCTTTAAAAGGTCAACCCCATTATCATAATTAAATTTCAATGTGCTTTTTTTATTTTTTTTTTATTTAAAAATTTGTTCCTAATCTTAGCTATTTATATGAAATATCGTATATTTGATGATATTGTTTATAATGTGTGTTTTGTTCTTTGTTTTCACATGAAATTGTGTTTCTTTAAAGTTTAAAAATAAATCCAATTAAGGCACAACAACAAATAATATTTCGAATAGTCATAAATGTTTGATTAGAGGAAACTTTTAAAATGTGTTTTTTTATTATTGGCGAACTTGAATGAACTAGAATCACTAAAAATAACTTTTATAATTAAGACAGTTTAAGAAAAACATTTTCAAAAGTGTCTGGTTATTTAATATAAAGGTGTATTTATGGTTCTGAGGTGGTAGCGGCCCCCAGCTGAAATTATAGCCTCATAAACAATAAAATTACCGCTACCGTGTTTCTCTTTTGAAAGACCATTTTCTGGCTCAAGATTTATTGTCTTACTTCGGCCGTAATCTTCAAACATTTTTCCAAAAATCAGCTTGACTGATAGGCGAAGAAATTAAAAATTCCAGCGTAGTGTTTCCCGACTCTAATGCGGCACCTACACGTTGCGATTTGTTGTACCTACTACTTGATGAAGAATTTTACAACCAATTGTACCGTTGTACCCAACTAATTGCAACGTGTTGGGGCCGCTTAACAACCAGTGTCCAATATATTGATATTCCCTTAATAAATCCTTCAATTTCCATAAAAAAAATCTAAATTTTTACCATGAGACTTCTACTTAAAATATACTCATCAGTAGATTTAATTAAATACTAACGGTCCTTTAACAAAAAACGAGTTCATTATGGCATTTTAAGGAGTATACTTTCAGGTACAAACGTTTGTGTGTATATGTTATATATTGTATGTATATCGTATATGGACAAAAGGAGAGCGAGAAAGAGTATAACTTATTTCAAACGACCTTGAAGTTCTGTTATTTTTTTGTTTGTTTTACATCAATACATATAAATAAAATACATACAATAAAAAAAAATAAACTAAATACGTAAATAATATATACTCTACATACATACATACTTACTTATTTATGTATGTATGTGTTTATAAACTAGAGAGAGCTAACAATTGAGGAAAACAATAAAAAAAAAAACTTACTTCTCATACTTCACCGAATGTGGAGCATGTCCGTTTGCTTCGCTCCAATACGGTTCCATAATTTCGTTTTTAATTTTCTGTCGCCTGCTAATAATGTTGCTCGTTGTTTGTGTTTGAGTGTTTGCAAAGCGTTGAGGAAAATAATGTCGGCTGTTGCTAATATTGAACGATGGCAACAATGATGACGAAGTTGATAACAACAAATACGAGGACAATGTTGGTGATGACGTGAGAGTTCCTCTAATATTGTTGCTATTTATAGAAAACAGTGTTGTTGGCGGTGGTGTTTGTGGTAGTGGTGTTGAGGGCAGCGTAGGCGCTTTTAAAACGTTTTGCTGTTGTGGTGGAATGATGACTTTTTTGTTTAAAACTTTTTTTTAGAGAATTTTGTTTTTTTACAGTTATTCTTCTATTTATTTTTTCACACTTTTCTTTTCATGTACATAAAAAAACACTTTTTTTCTTTTAATGGAATTTATCAAAAAAAAAAACCCACTCAAACAGGTTGTTGTTTTACTGAGAGAAAGAGAGAGAGAGCGTACGCTTACACATTTATCGTGTTTGTTAATATGTATTTCTTTAATGCTTTAAACAAATAAACACTTTTTGTATTGTTTGTTTAATTTTTTTTTTATATTTCTTATTTTGTTGTTAAGGGTGGGGTAATTTATTAAATTTATTCTTTTTTTAATTTATTAAATGCTTTTTTGTTTTATTTTTATGAATTATTTACAATAAAAAATATTTATTGAAATTTATTCTTTAACTTTCACCAAAAATTGTTATAAACACTTTTATTATTAAAATTGTTTATGGTTTGATTATTATTTCTTTTTTACATTTATTTTTACACGTTCTGTTACTGTAACTTGCACGCGTAATCTTTTTTTTTAATCTTATCGCTGTTAACACTCACGTATTTACCAGGCATGTGTATGCAAGTCCGGTTACATGAACACTCTCTTTTACCACGAGAGTTTTAATATTTTTCCCTTCTTTATTTTCAAACACTCTCTTTGTTTGTGATTTTTTTACACACGCTCACTTACACAGCCATGTTTTTTATAAAATACCAAAGTCCACACGTAAATTATTGTGTGTTTGATTTGTTTTTGTTGTTGTTTCTGTTATATATTGTATTGCTTGCTCTTTTTTCTTTTATTTGATTTCGAAATAAAATTTTTCTGTTGTTGTTGTTGCTGTGTATATTTTTCTTTGTTACAAAAATCAAACTGTGTTGCCTTGTTGTTATTTTCTTTTTGCTGGGTATCGTTTTTTTTAGTGCTTTTTTAAAAACGTGAGCATTTTTTTTTATTATTTTATTTTTGTGAAACGTTTGAAGATTTTTTTTGTATTTCTCTATAGTTGTTTGTGTACCAAGCAGAGTAGTGTACCCGTGCTTATTTTTTAATCTCTTTTATGGTTGAGAAAAAAACTTGTTTACTTGAGAAATATTTAAACTTTTGGAATTTTCCATGCGTTTTTGTTGTGGCTTTTTTTGTATTATTTGTTGTTGTTTTAAAAAACTCTTTTTCACACAGGCACCGCCCGGTTTTTTTCTTATGCTTTTTCGTTAAGTTGTTGTATTAAAAAATATTATTTATTTAAATTTTATTTAAAGAAAAACCTTGAGTTTGTAATTACTTTTATTTTTTAGCAGACATGAAATTTAATTTCATTTAATAAACACGTTTTTCTTTTTACATCCAACTCAAGGAATTTTTTACACTTTTTTTTTGTATATTTAATCACAACCTGTCACTTATTTATTCATTAATAAAATTTCAAAATGAAAACACTTGAAATATTTTTATTTTTCAATAAAAAATTTGTTTTAATATACTTCATTCACTTGCTTTGATAGTAATTTTTTTTCTGTGTTAAAAAAACGTTGGCGCTGTTTAAAAATAACTTCGCCCGTTTGCCACCAGTGACTGAATTGAAATGAATTGGATTTGAGGAAATTTTCTAAAATTAACACGAGACTCACTTATACACTCATACAAAAAACGAGACACAGCCATACAATCGCATAAATATACAACTTTATAGCAGAGACTCTATTAAACACAACAATACGAAAACAAAAAGTGTATAAAAACCGATTTGTTGTTGTCGTGCTGGCTTGACTGCTTGGCTGTCTGCCTGTATTGTTGTTGGTATTGTCTATGTGTGCTAATGTCATCGCCGTTGCTGATAGCATTAAGTTGTCGGTTGTACACGAACAAGCCAAGCGAACGAGTACCAACCTCTCATTGTCTGATTGCCGGTCGGTAAAAAGACACTGACATCCCAGTTGGAATTGTAAATAAATATTTGATGATTTATATCTTCTAATATGTATATCCAATCGAATGCTGTTAACAAGCGTAATGTTGAAAGAAAATAAAGTAGAATGTACTGTTTTCAGATTTTGAATTTTTCGCTTAACGTGGCGATTTAGTTTTTTTTTTTTTTTTTTATTATGAAACCAGCACTCAGGGGATGGCCCCTACTCATGCAGTGCATTGTGCAGGTTTTTTTAGGAAAGGTGGAAAGGGGGAAGATGCGAACGGCAAGGAAACGAGTTGCTGCTAGGTGACTATAAAATGGCCAGTGCTATACCTTCACCATTAGACAGTCTACAGTCACCATTTGACTGTCCTTGACAAAAAATTATAAAGTTTTAAAATTAAATAATATGTCTTAAGGTAGAACTAGTCCTTAATATCCGAATTAGCTACATATGTATCTTTTGAACGCCTAAAATTTGTATAAGTCGTTTTCTGTTCTGCTCCTGTTTTAGGTTTTACTTTGGTGCAAGAAGATGCAGCAGAACCCTTTTTAATGATTTTGAAAAAGTTTTTAATACGTATAAATTAATTAATTAATTAATACAGTAATGCTCAAGGCAGTTTAAATTTGGTCCAACATGAATTATCTATACTACACTTCTGCGATGATATAGACATGTTGGTCTAGTTTATATCGATGGGTCTAAATTCCTTGAGAGAATAAGCTATAGTGTGTTTATTTCAGTTTCTGATACTAAACATATGAGCTGCCTGAGCACTATTCGGTGTCCGTTCTCGTCCATGAATGCTGAGGATTTCTCGGAAACTTCGGATCATTCAAAACGATATCGTCGAAAATTACATTGCCGATGAAATGACCAAGTTCAGACTAGAACGAACATCAATGTATCAGTGCCCTGCTTTTTTTCTGATATCCTTAACCATTCTCTTTAATATAAAGAATGCTGCAACAGCAAGATTTATTTTGGAGTTAAGTTGGTCTCCTTTGGAATATATTCGATCTCCGGGTTGTAGCATCACAACGGGCCTAAAAATTGATCTAAAACGGACCTTGTCTTTTTATTAAAACTCCATCTAATTTAAACCAATTTTGATCACAAATTTATAACTTTATGGCTGTGTTTTTTTTTATTGAGTTTATAAAGATTTTTAGTGGCTTATTGGTTCATTACAATCTTATAAAACCAAACATTTTCAATACAGGGTTTATAACAACAAAATTGTGATTTATGTTCCATATGATTTATGTTGTCCCTTGATACTGCTCACCATTTCAAAATAATTTCTCCTCTTTATTTCCTAGCGGGTGTTTAAAGTTCGTTGTAAATTAGACCACGTTCGCTAAAAACGTTTTAGGACGTGCTCGTTTAGTTCAAACACTTGTTTAGTATTGTCAGATTCACAAAATTTTTTCAACTTTTTTTGTGCTCTTTTTTACAATACACTTTTTGTTGTTAATGCTATCATACACTATTAACAGTTCGTGTGAATAAAATTTGCTGTTATAAAAACAATTCAACGACAGCAACAACAACTAACAACGAACGTAGACAGACGACAGCAACAGTAAGCAGAACAAGAAAAAAAAAATTATGAAAATATCAACAATAATGATATACGTAGATATAGAGTGAACCAACAACAAATATATGGAATTTGTATGTAGACTTTACGTTATACTAGTATCATATATATATGTATATGTATGTGTAACTATGCAGTCACTTGCAGGTATGTTTGTTTATATGCATGTATTTGTTTTCATATAATCATCTTGTGTCATGTCTCACAGCAACAATAACAGTGATTATGAAGAGAACAAAAGCAAATAAAAAAAAAAACAGCCACTGTCTGGAATTTCGCGAGGCGTTATTTGCAAAACAAAACAGAAAAAAAAACATTTGTATGAATATGCTGGAATTAAATACGATCTATGTATGGTAGCGTACGATCCGTATACGAAATAGTTTTTTTTATTATAAGAAAACACAACAGACTGCCACACACACACATGCCTACCTACTTGGAATTTAAAGTGAAAACGTGAATTATTGTATTGTATTTACATAAATACTAAATACATACAGTTAAAGAAAAAAGTCTATATACTGTATATGATTTTAAAGTTTTCGAAAACTTGTGATATTTTATCCCCTTTTCTCTGAGCGTGTTGTCTAAAAATGCCTTCACACTTACTGAGTCGTGTGGACTTTCCACTAAAACAATCCTTAATCCACTAAAACGCCCAGAAGACCGACACTTTGAAACCAGCTTCTAGCTATTGGATCTCATTTGGTTGAGCTGCACCTAGCTCTATCTTTTTCTTTTAAATTTGGTCTCACATTCAAGCATTTTGCTCGCAAAATTCTCAGATGTGGGGTTGCCAATCTGCTCTCTCAGTGTGATTCTTTCCGAGTGTCATCCTATGCAGCTGTAGAACGTGAGCTCAGCGACTCGGTTCCTTAAGGGAACGTTTGATCACCATGTAGAATATTGACTGTGGTATTCACAATGGTCCTAAGTGGAAATACTTTTTTTTAAAAGGGCCCGCCACTTTATCTAACCTAACGTAGTGTTTTTGAAAGAAAAAATAATTGTTTGTTCCCTTGAATTTTTAAAGTTTTTATATTTTTGTTGTTGTTGTTTATATATTGATTTAATTTATTGTTTTATAAATACACTTACATATTTATTGATGCCTTTTATTAATTTTTCAATTGCAATACTCAAAAAACATCAAAATAAACGGATGTATGAGGAGTTTTTTTTTCCTTCACTGTACATGCATACAAAAGTTTGAATGTTAATATGTATGTATGTGAGTAATGTTGGTTTTTTAAATGGTTACTATTTGCATATTTATTAACAGTTAAAATTGTATATGTGACCACCAGTGAGTGGTGGATAAGCATGAATAACAACAGAAGAGGTAACATTTAAAAAAGCTGTTTTCAAAAGTAACCAATTTCAACATCAATTATTATTAAATTTCATTACTACTCGATTGACATCACTAATTAACACCCTCTTATTTACACACATACATATGTATGTGCATACATGAAAAAGAAAAATACACACCCGTTTTAAATGGGTGCCTATAAAATTCTCATTACAATTAATACACACACACACACACGCACACGTTCATTCTCTCTCTCTCACTGTCATTCAGTTTGTTTTTCTTTATTTTTCTATGTGGCTCTATAATGTTATGTACACACACACATGTTATGTATGTTCATATACATACTATGTGTATGCATATATTTTAATAGTGTGTGATATGAAGTCATCGCACGAAGCAATTATAAATGTTTGTCTGTGTTTTGTTTTTCTTTATTTTTTTTTTTTTTATCAGAAGTTATGACACTAACAAGACGTTCAATTAAAAAAAAAAGAATTGTTCGCTCATCTTTGCATCGTTTTTGAAAGGAAAGTTTTGTTTTGTTTGGTATCGGAATCGAATTAATTTCGCTGCTGTCGTTAGACGCCAGATATTTCCAGACGTATTTTAAGAAAAACGAAGCAACAAAAAAAATTCAACTTTAAAAATGATAAACAGACACGTTTACGTTTACGTTTTTGAAAAAAAAAAAACCAAATTAAATAATCCTAATATACCTATATTATAAATCTTTCTGTAAGTCTGTTTTTTTGTTTGTTTGTTAGCCAATCACGCCTGGACCGATTTTCTTGAAATTTTGGATATAGATCGAGCTTTTGTCGGTGCTGGTTATAGGCTATAAATAAATCTTTTCAAAATTTTGACCAAAAGGGGAGAAAAAATGGGACAAAGGGAGAAAAAATGGGCAAAAATTAGTACATTTAGGCATATTTTATCTGTTTTATAGGTAATTTTTTACGATTTAGTTTGGTTAAGTTTCCCAAATAGCTATTGGAGGTGTTCCGTTTATAAAGTTGAACCAAAAGGGTCCAAAAAGGGGGAAGGGGCCAAAAACGAGCAAATTGAGTGCATAGCCAATCACGCCTGAACGCCTGGACCGATTTTCTTGAAATTTGGTATATTGATCGAGCTTTTGTCGGTGCATGTTATAGGCAATAAATCTTTTCAAAATTTTGACCCAAAGGGGAAAAAAATGGGACAAAGGGAGAAAAAATGGGCAAAAATTAGTACTTTATGCATAAATGCTGTATTTTATCTGTTTTAAAGGTATTTTTTTAATATTTAGCTTGGTTAAGTTTCCCAAATAGCTATTGGAGGTGTTCCGTTTACAACGTTGGACCAAAAGGGGTCCAAAAAGGGACAAAATTGAGAGATTTAGGACTTAGAGTATTCAAAAAACTGAGTTGTTTATAAACCGGTTTCCGAATAATTTGAAAAATTGCATTTTTTAGGAAACCGGTTTCAAAACCGATAAACCGGTTTTTTATTTATTGTTATTTTTAATGCAAAAATGACCCAATAATAATTTTTTTTAATTTTTTAAACTAATCCAAACTACATAACCCGCGCAACGCCGGATACAATCTGCTAGTTTTCTAATAAATATGAACTTGATTTTGTATTTCATTAATGAAAATCAATTTTTAGAGCTTATTGATTTTTTTATAGACAATAAAACTGCTTAATTTAAATGAGTCAACACTCTTTTGCTAATTTGACATCATTTGTACAAAAAAAACAAAAAAAGAAATAGTTGCTGTTTTGCATGTTACACTCAATAATGTGGCCAAGCTCATTAATTTATTTATTTTAGTTTCTTATAGTTGTTTGTGGTAAAGTCATTCAAATATGTTCAAGAAAGAGAATGTGTAGGAAAACAGTGAGAGTTACCGTTAGATTATACAAATTGAACGGAAGTGTAAAGTAAAATCAATTTAATTTCTCCAAAAGAATATAATTTTTGTGATAGTAGTTGTAGTGGTGGTTTTATTCATAAGTAAACATTCTAAAGACTGACCATAAGTTTTATTCGCATAACAAAATACAGCGAAACGAATTGTGAGAAGCTTGTGAACGAAAACTTAACAGAGTTAAATTTATTAAAAATTTACATATTGTTATTGCAACAAATGCATACGGTTATACAGTCATATACATACATTTATGGCTACACAAACAAACATCTAAGTATGTATGTACATACATTGTATTTAATTTAGTTTACTGGTATACAGTCTTACAAAGAGTTAAATACAATGGGGAAAAAGAAAACAAACAAAACCAACAACAGCAATACAGGAAACTTACACAACCAATACAATACAAAACATGTTATGCATATAACATGCGTTAACACACATGCATACATACATATGTATACATATACACGCCTGTCTCCAACATATTCACCATCTATATGTATGTACGTATGAAAGTAGTAAACCATCATACGAAAAAACAAAGTCACAAACACGTGTGGATACGTGACAAAATATTTCAAACAACGTTGTTGTTTTTGATAGGTCTGTCTGTAATGCTTGGTTGAGAACGAGTTTGTTAGTGTTGGTGTTGTTGTTGGTGTTCTAACCAACAATCCCACTTGAAAAGCACGTTTTATTTCTGGTTGCCTTGCCCCACTTCAAATAAAGTTTTTTTTTTTTTTTGCGTTTGCTTGCGCCTTTTCCTCTCATCCTCCTCGCATAACAGTCTATGTGTGATTTCTCTTTGTATGTATGTATGTACAGGCTCAAATGTACAAACAGTTTGTATAAAAAACAACGTTATACTGTTTTGTTGGTGTGTTGGTGTACGCGAACAGTGTGACCAACTTTTATTATCGGTCACATGTCACATGTTTTTTCTTCTTCTTTTTTAATTCTGTTCATTCACATCTGTCGTTGCTAGAGAAGTTAAAGGTTAAATTTAAAAAATTTAAAATATTATCTCAAGTTAATAAATAAATTGTGGAAATAGGTTTTAAGCTATTTTTAGCTACATATTTTCATTTGTTTTTATAATTTAAATAAATTTTTTGTGTGCGTGATAAATGAATTAAAAATTATTTTTAGTGAAACTGCTTAATGGCTTACGAATAATAACGGGTGAGGAAAACAAAGAAAATATGCAAAAGTGAATGAAATATTTATTTGAGCACGTATGTAGCTACTGTTGCCGCATTTATGTACGCTGCACCTGGTCCACGCGTAAGCCCCTATATATTGGGTGTACAGGTGTACTTTTGTGCTGTTTTCAAGGGCCATTATTTTTTTTTTTGCGGGAAGGAGGGAAAATGTTTTATGCATTCATGAAGGTCGTCACCAGACATGATATGTCGGACTCACCCACTGGGTATACCGACTAAAAACCCGCCTTATCTCCTCACCGGGGAATCATTCCACCTCGGAACCACGGTTATTGTATTGTGTTTTCTGGCATGTGATCCAGTTACATCATCGTCAGCCTGCGTCCAGGCTCCGTTCTATTCTTGTTCTGCTGCGTCTAGGTCAGATTTTTTTCTTCGTAGAACGTACTCTACAAATTGTTTCACTGCGTTCCAGCTTTCTCTACTATTCATCATTTTCGTCACGACATTTGTTGGGCTAATGTCACCAATTTCAGCTCCGAGTCGTTGACGGCTTTCGGCCCAGCGACAGCAGCTGAAGAATGTGTGTTCGGCATCGTCTGAAGTTTCTTTCTCATCGTAAATACAGAATGGCGAGAAGCATTTACCCATGCGATGCAGATACTCTCTAAAGTATCCGTGGCCGGTCAGCATCTGGGTTATATAGTAATCTACTTCTTCATGTTGCCTGTCTTTCCACACTTTCAATTCGGGAATCAGTTTGTATGTCCATCTACCATGCTGTTCATTTTCCCAGCGAGATTGCCATCTTAGGAAAACTTCCTGCTTTATCGCTTCTATGTTTTGTGGCTGAGTCATACTGTGCCTGGCATTGAAAATCATCCTCCGCTCAATTGATTGTAGGTCGATGGGAATTATTCCGGCTTTTACTAGGACAGCTTGTGTTGATACCGTGCGGTACGAGGATATCACTCGTAAGGCGGCTATTCTCTGCGCAGCTAGAAGCTTTTTAGCTCTAGTTCGGGTTTCCAGAGTGGGAGCCCAAATTTCAGATCCATAAAGGAGTATACTATTTACAGCCTCCATGAGTAGCTTCCTCCGACTTGGAAGTGGGCCTCCAATGTTTGCCATCAGTCTACTTAGTTGGGTTGTTATTCTAGCCGCTCTTGCCGTAGCATATTCTATTTGCTCTGAATAGGTCAGTTTTGAGTCTAGTCTAACCCCTAGGTATTTGATCGATTTCCTTGTGGGAATGACCAGATCGTCTATGTTTATGTCAATCTCGATCGGGATATGTCGTCTTGTTAATAAAAGCAGCTCTGTTTTATGCATGGCCACCATGCATCGCTACCATGTTCCCTTGCCTGTACAGTTGTAATTTTCAGCGTTCTTGAGAGGTGCTCCTGACATTTTACATAAATTTTAGTAATTCTGTTTTTTAACACACCAATTGGTATCGTTCCTGAAGGCAATTGTGGAAAAATAGATTTTCACCAAACATAACATACTTGCAGTAGCTGTATTTTGTATGATTTTATATGAGGGCTCTTACATAAAATCTTTCAGATGGGTAAGGAACTACAGTGGAGTCGTTGATAGCAGCGACGAAATGACAGCATCAATATTTTGCTCGGTATGTAGGGCTTAATGGATGAATATCCAATAAAATCCAAATAAAAAGGATGTAATTTACAAAATAAATTTTTCACTTTTTATGAATTTTATTCGTAAAATATACATGCAAACTTATTGAGCATTTTTAACATTGTGACAGGGCACGAAACCTCTTTTTATACTGAAAAAAATTACACTGAAAACCCCAAATGTCAAAATAATTCATCCATTATGTTTGTATAGAATTAAAGGGTTTATTTATCACTGTTCTGTAAAAAGTTATCTGCATTTCATAGTGAATAAAAATAAAGAATATCACTTTTATTACAATTATTTCTTTATTCCATCAAATAATAGTTAAGAATGCGTCACAGGTTCATGAAACTAACGGAGACCGTACTGCAAAAGGCAGTGAAGTGTTTTGCTAGTTTTCGATTTGATAATTTTGATGTTCAAGATCCATCTCAGTCAGTGGTGTTATGCTAATTTTTTTTTACCGGAACGCGTATATATAATTATATAGACAGGGCCGATCCTGGGTAGGCGGCCGCTCTGTGCGGCCTCATGTCAAAATTTTAACGAGGGGGTAATTGTCCATGATAATCCTGGCGGGGTCCTTTTTTTTTAGGCCTCATGTCCCAAATTTGACGACGGGGGGTGGGAGATTTCCCCCAATTTTCGTCCGTCGTGGCTGAAATGGTTAAAAAAATGATTTTAAATACTCAAATTCTTAAGTAGTTCGGGTTCGGGTTCACGTATTTGTTTCGGTTCGGGTCGAGTTCCGGTTCAGCAGGACAAACGTTCCGGACTCCGATTCACGGTTCGGAAAAACAAGCCGGTTCGTTCCAGTTTTTGTTCCGGTTCGGTTCAAACCCTTGTTTATAAAAATACATATAAAAATTCTTCAAAAATTAGAAAAAAAAAAAATCAGCAATTCTTTTTAATTTTTTTTTTTTCAAAACGTCAGCCAATTCTCGTTATCAGAAATCATCTTTAGTTCCGGAACGCGTTCCTGTCCAAAAAGGAAGTACCGGAACGATTTTCCGGAGCGTTCCGGCTCGACAACACCACTGATCTCAGTCTGAACGATCAAGAACTAAAAAAGTCTATGAAATCTTAAAAATAATTCAGGAAAATCAGCACTCAAGCGGAATGCTAGAGATTTAGGAGAAGGGATTCATCACCAAAACAAAACAAAAAACCATTTGAAGTAAGCTGGATACACGAAGAAACTGATTTTTGGGTGCCACATTAATAGTAAACTGTGCGAAATCAAAACATTTCTGCAATGCATAGTAAAGTAGCCGTAATCTAGTCGGTAGTGCGTTGGTTTATTAGATGAGAGCCCATTGTTCAAATCCCAACTCAGATAAAACTCAAAGAAAACGAAATATGAAAGAATACTTCTTCGGCGACTTTCTTAGCAGTCTTCTGGCAAAAACTCTGACAGAAAATAAAATTGTCATGAAAAGAAAAAATCTGGTGTTTGAAATCGACTTTAAACTGTAACTCCCTTCACTTACGGATAAAATTAACACACACTACATAAGTGGCATGAAAAGCTAGGTCCAAACAAACACATCAATGCAAAAACAACAGGCATTTTGTTTTTGTTAAAGTGCCAGCGGAATGTCAAAAAAAATTAACCCTCAAACCTCCATAGGAAATTAATGAAAGCAATTAAAAAAACTAAATAAATTTTCTATATTGAAATTTCTTTTGATTTTTATGTCATGCTTCATTATGCAATAGTGGAGCACCTATAAATTAAAAAAAAAATTATTCCATGCAGTCAATAACATTTCCACTTTATGTAAATAACATGTTTTTATCTGGCCATCGAGAAAAATGGCAGATGCAAACGTTATTTGTTATTGGTCATAGTTTTGGCGCCTAGTTGGAGAGACCGAAATCTTTTTTTGGGTAATTCATCAGTCTCGTCTAAATAAATATAAATATAGTAAATCTAGGTTGTAGCTTAAAAGATATATGTATTTAGTGTTAAAGGCTTAAATATTATTAAGCATCCTGCAAAAATTTTAATAAAATTGGCTTTGAAATAGTAATCCTGAAGAATTTCTAGAGTGCGTATCGTTAAGGATACATCCGGTACATATGAGGGTTTTTAAATGCGAAAATGATTATCGAAACAAAACACACAAGAAAATAACAAAATTTTGACATTCCAAAACTCGTCAGCTGTTGAGATAAGGCTACCGTCTATGAATATGCCTTGGCAATGTCGTTATCCTAACTAAAGGGTTGTAATGACCAATTAAGAAAGTAAGAGGCAAGCATGAAAGCAGAACTGAATCAACAGAAAAGCTCAGATTTTACACCTTCAGATTATCGTTCATTTCTATCTCTGCAGGATGACGCACTTAACCCTGGACGGTTACTCTTCGTCGAATCGACGAAGCTCATTTACACTTTATCATATAACTCTTTTATGGTTGACCAGAAATTTTTTTTGTTCGTCGACTGTACAAAAATTACCATCCAGGATTATAAAAATGGGTGGCCCGGGTACGTTTACTCACTACAAGCTTTCGTAATCAATCAACATTGTTTATAAAAAGAGCGAAATTTGGTCAAACATAAAAGAATTATATGATAAAGAGTAAATGAGCATCGTCGATTCGACGAACAGTAACCAATTAGGGTGAAAGTGTTCGTCGATTCAACGAAGAGTAACCTTAATGTACAAAATAGGGTACACCGTCTAGGGTTAATGGAAAAAACCTATAAATTCTACAGTGCTGGAATAATTCCTTTACACAAACAATGACAAGGCGTTGTGGATCAAAATGACACATATTTGGTTTAATCAAGCTTATATATATATGTATGTATAAATGTTTAATTTTTAATTGTTTCTTATTTTTAAATTAACAATACCACTCCTTAAGTAAAGGCCACTCCTCAAGTAAACTTTATATACAGTAGTGTTGGCGACAAAACCCATTAGTATCTTTATAGTTTAGAAGACTTATTTTAAATGTCTAAAAAACAAAAATTAAATATGTTTTCATTTTTGTTTGCCACTGTTTAATTATATTGCACGTTTTCTATTGTGTGCGTGCGTGAGTTTATTGTGTGAAAATTATAAATATTTTTGCTGTTTTGGTTTGTTTTCATTTAAAAGTTTATTTATAAATTTTTTTAGTTTTATTTCTTTCTTTTTTTTTATTCTTCACATTTTTATTATTTGTGCCCCCTGTCTACATACATATGTATGTACGTTTGAAGCGGTTGTTATTGCTGTTGTTATTCAATAAAAATTCATTTTAACTGACGTAATACCTCACGCGATTCCAGCGTGTCAGTGCAATATTTAGAAAAATTTGGAAAGAAAAAAAAAAAACGAAAACCAACAAATAAAAATAAAAATCATCAGTTGAATTTTTATTTTTTCTCATTTAATATGTAGTCACGTGTTGTTGTTATTATTGTATTAATATTGTTATGACCGTACACGTTTATTAATTATACATACATATGTGAACGTATACAAACAAACATTTTGTATACGATAGACATTCAATCAGTGAATAACAACAAAAATAATGAAATTATAAAAAGAAAATGAAAAAAGAAGCAGAAAAAAAATTATAAAAATGAAATTAAACAAATCATAAGGAATGGCAGCAATTGAAAACAACATCGATATCTACAGTGAGTGACAATAATTTAACGCTTTCGTCATGGTGAATTTAGCACTGACACTGTCTTATTACTGGAATTGTGGTGGAAGTAGGAAAACGAGATTGTGGAAGTAGTCTGTAAGCGTAAGGTTTGTGTCACAGAATAGCACAGAAACGAAAGCAATGTCATTTGAAAAAGGCTCATAACATAAATACATAGCCCAAACTAGAGGGAGAAAAAAAATGTTAAAAGTTTTTGCGAAGCAAGTGTGTTAGAAGCAACAGATATACAGAAGGAAAACTGGCGGATAAAGTGGAAAAATTAAATGTAAATAAACATTTATTTTGTGTTAAAAAAGGGAAAATTTAGAATACTTTTTAATTTCTTCAATGAAGATTATAAAAATTCGTAAATATTTAATCATTAATCGAAATTTGTATGGTTTTTGATCACAATGAATATAGTTTCTTGTGCAAAAGTCAGAAAAAAAGCTAAATATATCAAGATCAAATTAGACATATTCCTCATAAAAACAGTTCATTTCCTTTCAAAACTATTCTATTATTTTACAAAAATATCATAAATTTCTACCAAAATAGAAAATAAAAACCCACCCTAAAAATTAACAAACATAAATAAACAAAACAGAGAGAATTAGACAGAGACAGAAATACTTTTTGGTAATATTTGCTGTCTCTTTCGAATTTGGCCTATGCTCCTGTCAAATTCGTTTCGTTTCTGTGCTATTCTGTGGTTTGTATCAGTTTACATTATAAGAAGTCTTATTTGAACCTTGCCTTTATTTTAAAATCGCCTTAGTCTAGTAGGTAGTGTGTAGACTTATTAAAAGCAAACCGGACCTGGGACCAAATGATTTTGTTGGTGAAAGATTCGACTTACTTAATTAATCATTACAAACCTTTAGTCAGGATCAGAGATCAGCAACGAGTGTTCAAAACGATGAGTAGATTCGAGTCATACTTATAATTTCAGATACTTATACGCATTCATACTTAATTTAATATCATACTCATACTACTCATCGTACTCATACTTAACAATACGCACGATGTTTTGATTTCGACTCTCCATGACTCAAATTATACACGAAGCACAAAATAAGTATAATTCGAGTACGAACACCACAATACTCGTTAGAAGGTTGTGTGTGTGCTTTGCTTGCTGTCTTTGTCTTTTCTCTTCTTTTGTAAATGCAACAATAACTACTACTATAAATTTTGATGAATGATTCGAGTGACTCGAATCATTCGTAAGTATTATAAGTATTTTTCAAAATTTATTAATCTGAATGAGTAGGCGTATGAATCAAACAATGAATCGAATGTTGTGAGTTTGATGTCAACGTTGTACTCATACTCATTGCAACCTATACTTATAAATCAATGTTGTAGCGAGTACGAATGAATCAGAGTAGTTGAATTTTAATAGTCTTGACTCACTCATACTCAAAATTTCATGAGTACTTATGAGTAGCGAAAATACGATTCATTGCTGATCTCTGGTTAGGAATACGGCCTAGCTTCTCACCCCTCCCATGTTATGCGTGTTAATTTTATAAATGAATGGCAGGACCAAGAGTTTAAAAACGATTCCAAATGACAGATTTTAAGTAAATTTTTCATAGCATGACTGAGAGAAGGCCGTCTAAGCTAAGTTTTTCCGTAAATTTTAACTTCAGCTAAGCTTTTAAGCAAAAAAATTGAATTGAGGCATCGAATATTAATGATAGTCACTGTAATAACCTTTCACGATATACGGATTTAAAAAAAAAAAAGAAAAAAAAAAAACACAATTTTTTTTAAAGCTTTAATTAATTAAAATACAATTAAATACTCATGCTTACTACATACACACAAGATCTAAAAATAAAATTCAAAAACAATAAAACAAACAAACCGAAAGAAAAAAAAGAACAAACAATGAAATCAACAGTGAATGAACAGAAAAATTTCCATTCGTTAGTTAATAATGATGATGGCGATGAAGTCTGTCTATTTTATAGAGTTGCTGTTTGTACTAGTTTTTAATTAAAACATGGCTAATATATACATATAATAATACAGTTAGTTTTATAATTTTCATTAATAAATAAATAATTGTGAGACCTGTTCAACTTGAATACACAGAAAATACACAGAACTCGAGAATGCTAAGTATTTCTAGATTTTAAAACTGTGTTTTAAAAAAGAATAAGAATTAAAAATAATTGTTTTGGCAAATGTTCTCATTAAACACAATTCATTTCAAATTAATCTAAGTTGGCCATTTGTTGGCGATTAATTTCGCTTGACATTGACGTAAGAAAATCAATTTTCATTACTTTCTCATTAACAAATCAAAACACTACTTAAGAGTGGGTTGAGATGATGCCAAAAAAGTTTTTTGACTATTGCAAAGAAGCTATCAATTGACACAATCGATTTTTACAAGCCTCCACTCTCTTCCAAACTCTTTTTGCTGTAAACATGATTACGATTCAAAATTTTCCCTTTGCACGGCAATAGAATAAAACATTTGGTCAATTCACACAAGCCGTTGTATCGTTGTATTGAGTGTATTGTTGGACGATATTATACAACAGTGTATGGTTGTTGTTGATAATTTTCATGTAAAAATCCGATACACTTATACACATTTTTTTTTTGATATGTTTTTAAAAGTTGTATTGGTTTCGTGCTATCAAATTGTATGAATGAAAAAAATGTGTACTTATATGTTTTCATATGTTTTAAAAAAGTTGTATTGGTTTCGTGTTATCAAATTGTTTGAATGCCGAAATGGAATACGAAATACACAATACAGCATAGCATTGAGTGTTCACAAACAACCAAGTGTATTCAATACAACATACACGATACAAAGTCGTGTGAATTGCCCAATTCTATTTTCATTTTCAAACTGATGATCTTGTGTTGTACTCCACACTTGATTCTAAACATTTTAACTTTATCGCATTTCACAATGGCTTTGCATTTTTTAAATAGCTCCACTTCACTTATGGATATAAATAATTATGTTTTATTATTATAAACTATTGTGATGTTGGCGTCATAGTGACTGACAGTTTGCGCGATTGTACAAGTACATATGTATGTACAATTATTTTGTTGTTTGTTGACTGATTGCTATTGGAACTGCAGTGTTTTTCCACAGTTGAATGAACACGCAAGAAAGAATACAGTTTGCACTGATCGCACAACCTACAAACAGGCTGACTGAATACAATGACCGGAACATTGTTACGTTTTTTTTTCTTTTAACTGACAATTATTAAAATCAACAAGTAAATTTCCATATTGGAAAATAACGCGAATCAAAATAACAAAAAAAAAATAATTTGTCATGTTAATTAAATGATTGACAATGTCAAGTATTGCTTAAAAATATTAACAACAACAACAACAATTTTGTCCGAATTATTTTAAATAGTTTAAACTAAAGGGCCCGCCAAATAACTTTTTTTTTTTTGAAAATGCTAAAGCATAAAAAAAACTACTGAATATTTTCTCAAATTTATTTTTTTTTATTTGAAAGTACAATCCTTCCGGTTAATAATGGAAAATAATTTCATTCAAATGGCTGCCTCGGCTGGCCATGCAGTAGCCTACACGATCGGTCCAATTTTTAAGCACATTATCGATTGTGTGCAGCTGTATTTCACCAATTGCTTCACGAATATTGTCCTTTAAAGCGTCAATTGTCTCTGGCTTGTCGGCGTAACACTTATCTTTGACGGCACCCCACAAATAATAGTCCAACGGTGTCAAATCGCAGCTCCGAGGTGGCCAAATGACATCAGCTCTGCGGCTGATAATGCGATCTTCAAAAACAGGGCGCAAAACATCGAGTGTAGCTTCGGCTGTGTGGCACGTAGCGCCGTCCTGTTGAAACCAAATGTTGCCAATATCCTCCTCTTCAATTTTTGTGAACAAAAATTCGCTCAACATGGCCCGATAACGATCGCCATTGACTGTAACGGCCACTCCTTGCTCATTTTCGAAGAAAAATGGCCTAATAATGCCTCTGGACCAAAATCCTCATCAAACAGTGACTCGTTTTGGGTGCGTCGGTTTTTCAATGTATGCGTGCGGGTTTTCTGTAACCCAAATGCGACAATTTTGCTTGTTTACATAACCGCCAAGATCAAAATGAGCTTCATCTGAAAAGATGATTTTTTTTTTTGTTAAAATCGGCATCTTCTGTAAGTCAATCGCAGGCTCACTTAGCGAAGCGAAAATGCATTGGATGCAACCATATTCGTTCAGCGGAAGGATAAAACTAATTATCTGTCAAATCAGACATCAGCTAAGTGTTACCATTCACGTAATAAGCACTAGTTGAAAAAAAAAAAAACGTTAGATGGCGGACCCGATATTTTTAAGTGTTTATTTGGCAATGCAGTTTAATTCGAATTCTACTACGTTCGTCCTAGTTCCAGTGTGAAACTAGTGGGTAATGAAACAATTTTACAGGCTTGCAGTGACTTGTAATCAAACAAGCTACTGTAAATCCCTGTATATTTAGGAAAAAATCTAATCCGATCGAAGCAATTATCTGATATCATCTTCTGCTACATCAAGATTGCTTTTATTCTTGTAAATTTTGCTAAACTATCAAACTGCTTTAATTGATTTTGAATGCTTAAGAGGAGCAGGATGTGGCATTTTTCCGGTTTTATTGATTCTTAGATTGTCTTTTAAACTACCTTATTTCGGTAACACAAATTAGGTCAAAACACTGACTATAAAAAGACTGCCGCAGAACAGAATTCAGTATTACAGTGTATTAAATAGAGATAAACACACATTTGTTGATAGAAAGCAGTCATTAGATGGTAAATCAAAATTGAATGCGTCTTTCAGTATGCAAAATGCAATGAATTGTAATAAAAACAAGTCATAATAAAAAAAAAACAAAAATTGTATTCGTGTTTTTAAAGTATTTATACACGACATCAAAAGAATTGAGCACTTTTTGAGGCAAGTAACAAATGCAGCCGTGCTCTGATGTGCAGGGTTCTAGTGAAAGCGTTCTTACTAAATTTATAATAATTTTTCAAAATCAGTTCAAAAATATTTGTGTAATCAATAATTTTCTATGAAATCAAAAAAATACAGTTTTTGTCAAATAAATCAAGTTTAGAGGGTTCAAGATTTATGTGCATGAAAAGAAAAAGTATTTTTGAATTCTACTCAACTAAATGTATAACTTGGACTATGTAGTTACTCGGATGTATTTACATTGTTGCCCAGTGTTATTGTTTAACGCCGCAATAAATGTTAAATTTGGGAATAAAAACTTCCTTTTACTAAGAATCCAATTTAATATTCCTGTTCTTTAAAACTATATTTCATTTATGTCATGGTTTTTTCTACATACAACAGCAAACAAACAATATTTTATAGTCGAATATCCGGTTACTGTTCATTGAGTCAAGTAGATCAGACGACACCACCACAAACATCACACGTTGTGCCGTTGTGCAGTTATTTTTATCGATTATTAAATTGTTACTGTTGTGTTGTTGTTGTTGTTGTACAGAAAATTCCATAGAGCATTTCATGCAATTGTTTTTATTTAATTTTATTTATTTTTTATTTTAATTTTGTTGTTATAAAGATTTAAGTTAACCACACCCGTCCGTTGTACTCGCATTGTATTCTCGAAATAACTTGAATATCACGTGCTGAAAACGCAACGTAAATCAACAGCGGGTGAGCAACTGGTTGTTTAGTTGCTTGATTGGTTTCAGTCAAAACAATTCATGCAGGAAGACAATCAATTTCGATATCAACCAGTAAGTTAGAGCAAGAAGAGAGAGAGGGATGGTGCAGATAAAAGTTAATATTTTTTTATTTTATGGTTAAACAAGGAAATTATAGCACACGTGAACTGAATTCGCTTAAGAAAATAACGGAATTTATAAAGTGTATTAAAATTGTTGAAAGAATTTCAAAAGACTTTTCAGTTCTAAAGTAGCAAAACACAAAATGCTGGATATATTGTGTACCCTATTGATTGACAATCTTACCATCTTTTGATAGCAGTCATTATGCGCACCAAAAAACTGACGCCACCTCTTTATCAGTTGACAAACTCATAATTTTTATTGCTGTTTGGTCGCTGGTATGTTAAGGATCCACCTCACATTTTGTACATGGTTATAAAATGACGTAAAAACTGGTTTTTATCGTGATACAACAATCCTGCCAAACCAAACGTGACATTAATTTTACAAAAACCTCTATCATATCTTACGGATCATTTGAAACTGAAATTACTGAATAACATACATATCTTGAATTCTTCCAATTTGGTGTAAATACCTAAACTAGGAGTCCAGAATATCTTCCGTTCATGTATGGCCATAACAAAGTTCAATGAACCACTTTTTTAAATTAAGTGTGCGGCGGAGCGCTTATAGTAAAGTGCTTTTCATAATTATAGCACAACCCTAATTTTTTGAATTTCTAAAAAGTACATTTATAATAACAAAAACAAAACATTTCATTATGTGTAGTGTTAACGTAAAAGAAACAATAACACTAAATTTTTCAAGTTGTTACCGCAATTTTTACTTCAGTATAAAAATTAAGGTTTTTGGTCTTTGCATAATTATAGCACCAGTCTCAGTTTTGTTAAATAAGAAGCTTTATTTACCAAAAATGTTGATACTTAAAACTTAGTAATCCCTCCCTTAGAGCTTATTAAATTAAATATTCGATCTTTCATACTCGTATAAAGATTATTCAATATTTCTCCGTCTATTTTCCCCCATTCTTCGATTATTTTTAATTTCAAATCTTCAACACTGGTAAATTGTCTGTTATTTGAATATACCCTTCGGACAAGAATTCCCCAAACGTTTTCAATAACATTCATGTCAGGAGAGCAAGCTGGCCACGATAAAACCTCAATAGATTGGTTACGAAATCATTCCATACTCAGTCTGCTGACATGAATTCTGGCATTGTCCTGTTGGAAAACATAATTTTTTTCATTATTTTCTCTCAAGAAGGGGAGCAAACTACAGCTAAGAACAGTATGTACTCTGTACTATTCATGTACATGGATGGAAACTGAAGTTCGGGTCAACCACTTGAAGAAATAGCCCCCCAAACCATGAGACTACGTCCCCCAAAATTTCTTTTAGTAAAATACTTTGGTTCCTGTCTAAGGTCTCGCCAGTAGTATCGATAGGCATCTGGTCCATCTAAGTTCACTTTTTTTTATCAGAGAATATGATCTGAAGACAAAAAATTTTATATTCATTGTTTGTTATTATTGAAAAATAACTCTTACATTCTCCCAAATCCTATCCATGTTAAGTTCTGCAAATTCGCATCTTGCTTTTTTGTGTATAGGAAGTAAATGTGGAGAAACTTCCAATTTTGTTTTTCGATGTTAAGATTGCGTTTAACTTTTCACCAGACGGTTAAAATGCTGACGGCCTGGTCAAGAACTTGAAAAATTTCACAGCAACTTTTTGATGTACCGGAAATCTTCCTTCCGATGTTAGGTGCGCTGCGCACCGAAAGCTTTCTTGGGCGACCCGTATGTTTCGTCTTACCATATCCGTCTGGGTTTTACAGAAAATTTATGACCACCTTATGAGATCTTCCAATTTTTCTTGTGAAGACACGTACTGAAAGAGATTGGTCTTTTAAAACTAAAATCTGCCCCTTTCCAACACCACTCCACATTTTCTTGGGCGGAATAAGTAATTAAATATTACTTTTATTATTAGAAACAACAAAACAATTAAAAAAAATCAATAATTTTTCTTCCCCGCTTTTCAGAACTGATGGTGCTATAATTATGCAAAGACCAAAAACCTTAATTTTTATACTGAAGTAAAAATTGCGGTAACAATTTGAAAAATTTAGTGTTATTTTTTCTTTTACGTTAACACTACACATAATGAAATGTTTTGTTTTTGTTATTATAAATGTACTTTTTAAAAATTCAAAAAATTAGGGTGGTGCTATAATTATGAAAAGCACTTTATTTATCAAAGTTAACCATAGAACTGTATATGAATGCAGAAAAAAACGCCTTGTAAAGGGTGATTTTTTAGCTTTTATCTTTTTGGCAACACTGGTTTAAACAGCTCACGCACGTTTCGTGTTTTGTTTCACTGTCAAACATCTTCAATTTGGTCTATAATTTAACCATGAATCGTCTTACAAACGAACAACGCTTGCAAATCATTGAATTTGGCATCATTGGACCGTACTTCTTCAAAGATGCTGCGAATCGTAACGTAACTGTGAATGGTGAGCGCTACTGTGAGATGATATCCAACTTTTTTTTGCACAAAATGCAAGAGCTTGACTTGCATGACATGTGGTTTCAACAAGACGGTGCCACATGCCACATAGCACGCGTAACAATGGACTTATTGAGAGGCGAGTTCAGTGAACATTTTATATCACGTTCGGGACCGATCAATTGGCCGCCTAGATCGTGCGATTTAACGCCTTTAGACTATTTTTTGTGGGGCTAGGTTAAAGCTCATGTCTATACAGACAAGCCCGCTTCAATTGACGCATTGGAAGACAACATTGAAGCATTTATTCGTGAGATACCGGCCGAAGCGGATGGACCATTTGAGGCGCAGTCGCGGTCAACATTTGCATGAAATAATCTTCAAACATTAAATTATATGGACCGTACTATCAATTCAAATAAAGATTTCATGCATTTTTCTGAATTTTATGTATTTTTTTTTTGAAAAATTTTCCTATAGCTCTTAAAAAATCACCCCTTATCAGTAGAGACATCCGCTTACAGCCGTTCGAGCTAGGTAAACAACAGATCGTAAGGAGATGTAAACACCGTTCACTAACGCAACCTAGGCCCGTCCAATACTTTTTTTGTAAAACTTGTATCTTTAGCATTATGAAATCAGCGATTCAATACTTCTTGAAGGGTAGAAACATGTCACTTAAGACTTTTTAAAATTTCCATGCCCCCATATAAGTTTTTATGTTTGTTAAACATCAACTAAGATTGTGTTTCTTTTTTGTTTCGATGGCGTAATCTCCAGGTATTGTGATGAAATAGTGCTTAAAGCAATAGTATGGAAACGCTATCTTTATTTTACAGACAATAGAATTCATATCTTAATTCTCCATTCATTAACTTTATTTTGACAATGTCATTACCAGACAAAAATTAATGAGGGTGTCTAAAATAAGATAAAACCTAAATAATAACCTTGAGGCATTACAACAAACGACGATTAAGGCACGTGTTTTCTGTTTTTGACTTTTCCAAGCAGATACTATGTACATGTGATATTAGATAAACACTTTCATTTGGAATTTGTTAAAAATTCATATTCATTCATAAAATGTTTCAAATTACGAATTCATATTTTAACAGTGGCATGTTTTTTTTTTCATATTGATATTTTCAAATGTATTTACTTACATACATATGTATGTACACATACTACTCGTATCTCCGAATGATATCTTTGATATCAGTGTGATTTTATAGTACGTATGTACGAGGTGTGATCAAAAAATAACCGTTATTTTCAATTTTTTCAAAAAGTATTTATTTATTTATCAATAACTATCTTGTTCCCTGCAAAGTAACCCCCCACAGATATAATACACTTATGCCAGCGTTTTTTCCAATCCTCGAAACACTTCTGAAACGCGCTTTTTGGTATCGCCAACAGCTCCTGTTTCGATATTTCTTTTATCTCCTCAATCGTAGCAAAACGCTTTCCTTTCATCGGTGTCTTCAGTTTTCGGAAGAGGAAAAAGTCAGCGGGGGCCAAGTCCGGTGAATACGGTGGTTGAGGCATGATTACGGTTTTGTTTTTGGACAAAAACTCACGCACAAGCATCGTGCAAAATCCATGATTGATTTTTCTACAATTCTGTGCGTTTCTGACGAATTGCTTTGCGCAATCGGCGCATAACTTCAAGGTAGTATTCCTTATTGACCGTACGACCTTGGCAAGAATTCATGATGCCCCACGCCATTGCAATCGAAGAAAACAGTGAGCAAAACCTTCACATTTGACCGAACTTGACGTCCTTTTTTCGATCTTGGCTCTTCTGGATGCATCCATTGGGATGATTTGGCTTTGGTTTCAATGTCATAGCCATATACTCATGATTCGTCACCAGTTATGACCTTTTTGAGCAAATCTGGATCGTCGTTGAACGTCGTCAACATCTCCTGAGCGATGTCCATGCGACGTTGTTTTTGCTCTAAATTTTAGCAATTTTGGAACAATCTTCGCTGCCGCACGTTTCATGCCTAGGTTAGGTTAGGTCGGAGTGGTAGCTCTGAATATCACAAAGCCCACTTGAACACGCATAGCGGCCCGTTGTGACGCCACGGGTGAACGCAGTCCCTGTACTAACCAAGTTCCACCAAAATCAAGGAAAAGGAAGAAGTTGGTCGGCGCAAGGGCTGCACATTTCATGCCTAAAACTACCGTAAAAATTACTTGGCATTGAATTGAATTGAATTTTTAATAGCAGTATCATCTGATAGAATTATCCGGTTTTTGCTTAAAACGTATCAATTATATTCGAAACAGGTTCCCTGTGACCGCTTTTTCCGACTTATAGTAGATGAGACTCTTCTACTTCTACCAAATACAGTACGGTACTCTGGCGCCGTGGATAACACGATTTAGTGTTGATGAGGGAAAATATATGATTTCACAAAGATTTTATTCTTTTATAAACGAATGACATCCATTATGTATCCAGCAGCTTAAAATGACTATTTGGTGAGAAATTTGGGCTAGCGGCGTCATCGTTCTATATGTCCTTGAGAAAGATAATGTCTAGGCCATCAATATCAGTGATTATCAACTTCTTTTCTTCTGTTGTTTATTGGATGATTTGGAAACCAACGTCTTGTGATTTCATAAGAACCACATTGGATATCCTGCACTAGCGATTTGATTGCATAGTCATCTCGTGCGATTTGACCCCATTAGAATTTGCCTCAAGTCGGTGGTGTATGCGAATAACTCACAAACCACAGCTGTCCTCAAAGGTAACGTAATTCATGCAATCGGTCAAATTCATCCTGATATATGAGCCAGTGTCATAGTTCGAAATTGCACATTTCGGATGCGCTCAACTCAGAAAAACCGATTAATTCCAATGTTATACATATTCCACAAACAATGGCATTAGTAAGTCTTTAAAACTAACAAAAAAATTTCAATGATATCTCACACACAGTTTGTTTTATTTAAATTAAATGATCGGAAGCATGTTTTGAAAGACCCGATAGTTAAAGGCAAATAATTTAACTCTAATCTAAAGGATTAGTAAAGACTGCATATAAGGAGTGCGCACAAAAAAAATGGGCCTACTTTTAAGCTTATAACTTTTATCATAATTGAAAAAATTGAATATCGTTACATTGTTTTTGTTAGTTATCTGTTTCAAAATCCACGTGCTAAATCTCATTGCAATAGTAAAATTAGTTTTTTGAAAATGGGCACCCAACAAGAATGTCGTAAAAAAATAAATGAAATTTTCAATGAAAAACCGCGCCGCTTACAAAAAAACGATTGCTAGGTTCGCAGGTGTTAACCAAAAAACAGTTTCTAAGGTAAGAATAAAACAATATAAGGAGTCTTTGAGTATTGAGAGAAAGCGTGGAAGTGGAAGAAAAAAGGATTTGCCGACCAAAACAAAGCAAGTAAAATAATACGTATTTTTCTAAAACACTCTAACATGGCTGGAAGAAAAGTGGCTCAAAAAGTTGGATGCTCTGAGACCTTTGTCAGAAAAAAATTTTATACAAATATTATTTACTTTAATTGAAATATAAAACGAAAAAAATCCGCCACTTAGTTTTATTTCTATAACGAAAAGTGTAAGTCCAGATTTTTTTGTGCGCACTCCTTATTTGCTTAATTATATTTTTGCTATCAAATCGACCAACAGTATAGACCCCGTAGATAAAATCTAATAATAATTGCATAATAAATCTTTTTAATCAACTGTCAAGCAAAAAAAATTTCAAACAATTAGAAAGTTAGGGTCTGAATCAACCCCCGTAATACTCTATAATATAATATACTTTTTAGTAGTAAGTTATTTAAGATCATTGGCTCCTAGCACCTTGTCCTAATATGGACACTTCCATCTCCATTTATGATTATTATATCCCCGTAACAATATTGTTGCGAAACCAAATTACACACTTAGTACAACAAAAACTACACAGAATTTACATGAACAAAGGCCTAATTACAATAACAAAACTATATAGAAACAAATAACACCACGATAACAGATCAAAAGTGAATTATGACAGTTGCCAGACCTAAAATGAACGCAATACAAATTGGTCGACAGTTAATGTTGTCAGTGCAGGTGTATTAAAAATCGAGAGGTATATAACCTGCCTGTGAATTAAACTCTGAATTTGAATGAAAGTTTTTCATATAAGCAATATAATGAAATATTTTTGTTTTAAAATTATGGTCTGTATTTTGATCATAAACTTTACTTAATGCACGATCCGTATTAAATCGGAATCTGGATCGAGTGTAGGGTATACAAATTATAAAAATAAAGTAAAAAAATGAAAAAAAAAATTATGGTCAGCTAGTGAAGCAAACATGTGGTGATCACATGATATTTGTTACCAACTTTTTTTATTGGCCAAGTCTGTACGTACATTCACTTAAATAAAAAGCACAAACAGACGGTGATATCGTTTCATTTCATTGAATTTTATTTATCATCATAATCATTAATTCGTTTTTTTTTTTTGCAATATTTTCTTTTATTTTTTAATTTCGTTTCTTTTTTTTTTTTTTCTTTTTGTAGTTTAATCAACAACATTTGGCGAAAATCATAAACTACAAGTGGGACGTGGTAACGTGTGAATATCGCGTTTTGAACTATTTTTTCCCCTCCTCCTCATATTTTTGTTGACTAATAGCTTTCTATGAGTGTAGTGAATGTTCAAAAAAAAAAAACCAAATTCATTTCGTCTCATAAATTTTTATAAATTATTAATTAATTAAGAAATACAACAGCAAGAAATAATTGAAATTTTTGTTTTATTTTTAGCTTCGATTCACAGAAAAAAGCCAAAAAAAAAATAGAAGAAAAAATAAGGAAAATAAAACGAATTAAAAAAAAAAAAGCGAAACGATTAATCTTTTCTAATTTACAATTTAAAATAAAGTCACGTTTTTTTTTTTTTTTTTTTTTTTTTTTTTTTTTTTTTTTTTTAATACCGGAGTGAATCGATTTTATATATACAACGTTAACGTTGACGTTAACGTTAGTGCCAAACGATAACAATCCCAGCAGTTGTTGAAAGTCATAGAAAATTTTAAATTCATATTCATTTAAATATATGTACACTTAAATGAGTATGAGTGTCTACTATGGGTGTTTTTTTTTTTTTTATTTTATTTAATTTTCTAGAATCTTAATCAAAGTACAAAATAAATATAAACAAAATATTTATTAAGATATCTTTATATGTACATACATACGTACATATAAGTTACATATATTCTCTAGAAATATTTGTTTTCAATGCAAAAAAATCTACACATTTTAACCGCCTGGTGACAGACCGAAAACGTGCAATTTTCGAAAGGAAAATTTTTTTTAATATATTCATGGGAAATTGCATGCTTTAGTGCAATTTATTTCTTTAATTAATTTTCTAAATGAGGAATTATTTTTCCCATACTGCAATAGACGTTGGATTTTGTTCTAATTTTTAAATATAAATTTCCACGGAAATTTAAAAATACTGAATATAAATAATATACGAGGAGTATGCAGGGGTGGAAGAAATAATACGAGCATTTAAAAATCGTTATATACCGTTGTCTAGTAGGTAGTGTGGTTCAAAGCCCAGCTCAGACATATCAAAGAAAACGAAATATGAAAAATATTTATTCGGCCTCTTCCTCTCAGCAGATTTCTAACAAAAACTCAGAGAGTAATTAAAATTGTCATAAAAAGTTTCTCAAAAATCAGTCGTTCGGAGCCGGATTAAAATTAACACAAAACCAACATAAGTGGTGTGAGAAGCTAGGTCGAAATCCTGACTGAAAGGTTATAATGACCAATCATGCACGAACGAGGTGTGATCAAAAAATAACCGTTATTTTCCAATATCGTGAGTTACTTATGTTCGATTTTCGCATTTTTTTTTTCTGTTATGTTGGTACACTTGTCTGTTATATATGTTGACAATATCAGCCATTATGGATTGCCAGTTTGTTTTTGACAGATAAAAAGGTTAGTCGTGTTTTAGTGTGCTCTTCGTTTTTTTACTATTCGAAAAAATGGAATCAAAGAAACTGTATAAAGTTTTGTATAATAAATGAAATTAAATGTGCAAGGACATTTGAAATGTTGACTGTGGCGTTTGGCGAGTCTACTAGGAGCAGAACACAAGCTCAATTGTGGTATAACAGGATTAAGGAAAGCCGAGAATATGTCAATGACGATGCTCGTCCTTGTCGCCTGAGCAGGTCAACAACCGATGAAAACATTGAAGCAGTGAAGAAAATGATTTTGGATAATCGTCGAATCACTATTAGAGAGGTTGCTGATGATGTTGGCATATCGTTCGGCTCATGCCAAGCAATTTTTACGGATGTTTTAGGCATGAAACGTGCGGCAGCGAAGATTGTTCCAAAATTGCTAAATTTTGAGCAAAAACAACGTCGCATAGACATCGCTCAGGAGATGTTGACGACGTTCAAAGACAATCCAGATTTGCTCAAAAAGTTCATAACTGGTGACGAATCATGAGTGTATGGCTATGACATAAGAACCAAGACCGAAAAAAGCACGTCAAGTTCGGTCAAATGTGAAGGTTTTGCTCACTGTTTTCTTCGATTGCAATGGCGTGGTGCATCATGAATTCTTGCCACAAGGTCGTACGGTCAATAAGGAATACTACCTTAAAGTTATGCGCCGATTGCGCGAAGCAATTCGTCAGAAACGCACAGAATTGTGGAAAAACCAATCATGAATTTTGCACCATGATAACGCACCAAAACAAAACCGTAATCATGCCTCAACCACCGTATTCAACGGACTTGGCCCCCGCTGACTTTTTCCTCTTCCCAAAACTTCCCAAAACGTTTTGCTACGATAAAAGAGATAAAAGAAATATCGAAACAGGAGCTGTTGGCGATGCCAAAAAGCGAGTTTCAGAAGTGTTTCGAGGATTGGAAAACACGCTGGCATAAGTGTATTATATCTGAGGGGGGTTACTTTGAATGTCCCCTTCAAAGATAATTATTGATAAATAAATATATACCGGGTTATCCGTTTCGTGGTTTCAAAAGTAAACGTAAATAAAACACATATAAAATATTATTTTCATGATATTTCTTTTTTATTGTAAAGTTTGAACGTTGACATTATGTGTGAAACACTACATCATTTAAATGACCTCCACGCAAAGTGTTGCAAGCATTGATTCTTTTGATGTAATTTTCGACCACTTTTTGACACATATTGGGCGGTATCTCAGCCATAACTTGACGAATGTTGGTTTTTAAGTGCTCAAGAGTTGAAGGTTTATCTGCATAAACACGGTCTTTCGCGTAGCCCCACAAAAAAAAAAGTCTAATGGTGTCAAATCGTATGAACTTGGTGGTTAGTTGATATCGCCACGACGAGAAATTACGCGGCCAGGAAATGTCTCTTGCAATAAAGCAATATTCGCTCGAGTTGTATGGCATGTGGCACCGTCTTGTTAAAACCACATATTCTCCAAGTCGTATTCTTCAATAGCAGGCAAAAAAAGTTGGTTATCATATGACCATAACGCTCCGAATTGACGGTGACAGTCGTTCCATCGTCGTTTTCGAAAAAGTAAGGTCCAATCACACCTTCGAACCAAAGAGCGCACCAAACAGTGACTTTTTCTGGATGTAATGGCCTCTCTTCAATTACTTGAGGATTCTCAGAACCCCAAAATACGACAATTTTGTTTATTAACATACCCACCGAGTGTGAAATGTGCTTCATCGCTGAAGAAAATTTTGTTCGAAAAATTGCCGATACGCACGATACGTGGCTGTGGCAGAATCACCATTTTTGTAGTGGGTTTTGATCATTTTTATGCGTTGTGTGATAGTTAAGCGATCCATTTTCGTCAATGTCAGACTTTCAACTGAAAAGAAAAAAAATTGCTTTCACAACTTAGTTTGACAGATGTCGAATTCCAGTCCCATACTTTTGAAACCACGAAATGGATAGCCCATTACTTTTTGAAAAAATTGAAAATAAAGTTTATTTTTTGATCACACCTCGTATGTATTACATAAGCAGGTTTTTAAAATATTTAACATGCAAAACGAATTGGATTATTTTTGTTTAAGCGGTTAATTGTATAATAAAGGAAAGATGAAAAAAAAAATTCCGTATGACACTTATCAATTTTTAATTATAATGACAAAAGTACAGAAATACAGAATACGAAAACAGTTTTTTATTTTTTCAAAGTCGAGGTAAATGTGCTAATAACGAAGAATTAAAACAAAATAAAATAATAAAAATAGAAAAAATGTATTAACAGATTAACAATTTAACAATTAAAGTAAAATAAAACGAGTCATAGAAGAATAATAAATTATTTTGATTTACTATTTATAGCAGATTTTTTTAAGACACGTTTTACGTTGAAATTCTAGACGAAAAATAAAAGAATTATTACTAAATTATTTACTGCCATGATTAAAACTATTATTTCTGCTATTATTTTATTAAATAATTCAGACAATAAATACTTGTTTTTATTTCTGGGAATTTTGTTTATAATCTGTAGGAAAAGAAAAGGAAAAATAAAAGCTTATCAATACTAATCAACTGTTGTTTCAAGTGTGGCCAATAATAGATTTTAACTAAAACTCAATTATCTGTTTAATAATCAACTATCTTGTTATTAATTTAAGTGTAGATAAGCTAAAAATATTTGGGTTATTTATTAGTATTCCATTAAGACCATTTTGAGGCCAATTGAAATTAATTGAAATGAACCATTTGTTCGCATGAAATTCGGCTACACAATAGAAGCATATGAGGAAAATCAAACGCTACATATTTTCTTTCCTCCTCTTTTAAACACACCCTTAATTTGTAAAAAGACTTAAGCATTTGGAGCAAAATATTGAATAATTATATTAAATTAAAATATAACAGGGTGTTATATGGACAATATTTTATTTTTCGGTAACATCGAGTTTTTGGCAAAAGACATGTATTGGGAAATTTTTTTTCATAAATAGAGCAACATGTGATTGTTTCTTATGTCTCAGCTCTACGTCAAGTCGGAGTCCTAGTCAAATGATTAAGAAGTGCTGATGAAATATTCTTTTAATACAAATTTATGACTCGTACCCATAGCTGCCAGATAAATGAAGCATCAAATCGTCAAATATTTAAGAAAAAATCGTCAAAGACGTTCATTGAAATCGTAAAAAAATCGTCAGAAAAAATAAATAAATTGAAAGGTTTTTAAAAACAAAAACATATAAAGTCAATGTTAAGCAGCAATAATAATGCATCATCTATACCCACGTGTTGTGTAAATATTAGAGAGTCAGAAGATCTTGACGTTATGGGCATGAAAATTCAGTGTGATGTTCGCTAGAACTGACACATTTTTCAGTGCTTTAGTTTCTTAAGACCGTACAATAAATACTCGTACTTCACTTCATCTGATCTACTTACCATTTACACCATTTATAACTGACCGAGAATGGAATACAACTCTCATGTATGGTGTTGGCCCTTAACGTCTACTTTGAGGCTTTTCGTCTGTTTACAGGAGAGGCCGTAGTAGCTCGTTAATCACGATAGTGTGTCCAACTCCTTTGATTCATTGGAGCATCGTTGCAATGTGGCTTGTGTTTCACTGTTCTATCGCTAGTACAACGAATATTGCTCGAGCGAAATAAGGGGACTTGTTTATGATATTTATCATATATTCCTACGTAACACTCGTCTTTCTCGGCCAGCACATCCGTATGTGGTCGATTGGCTAGTGTATCGCAAACTGCATTACAGACAAAGTTCGTTTGTTAGACAGACTATTCGTATGTGGAAGTCCCTTCCTGCAGAAATCTTTTCTGTTATAACACTTATTGTATAAAAATATTCCAACCTAGTGTCCATAAACATTGCTCTATTTTTCCTCCTTGCCTTTGTTCTTCCGATGATAATATTAGAAGCTATAATCGAATTTTTAAAATTGTCTGCAACGGCATATGATAATTTATGCTCAACTACGATGTTATTTAGGAGTTGAAATTTTTTGGCTTTTAAGGGATTAAAAAGGCATCAAATACAGAAAAATCATCACAGGTATTCGAAAATAACTTAAAAATATATACTTTACTCCTTATTATTACTAACATAATTTTCCAATAGTAACAATTGCAAAGCAAATACAAAGATTAAAGCGGCTTTTAATATACTAAAGTAAAGAAAATTACGAGTATGTAAATTTTTAATTTCTAAAAATTGTCAAAATAAGGGCATAAATCGTCATGTCGTCAATATGATATTTTTGGAGCACAAAATCGTCAAATCTGGCAGCTATGCTCGTACCAGTCTATAAGTTTGTGCAATGGTCCTGGATATTTTTCTGAAGTCCAATTTATAACTCGATATACACTTGTTCATATTCATATCAATATGATATGATATCCAATTAGATATCACAGGTTTTTCAAATAATTTTGGTCCTGTTGATAATAAATTTATAGACTTACGTAACTTCGTTTTCGTATAACCTTTGTCAAGTTTAGGCATCATTTTAACATGTGGAACTTTATATTCTTTAAGGGTATATTCAAAACGTAGAATAACGTCGAAAAGAGAATTGCAATACGGTACCACTCTATTAACAAATTATTACTGACATCTAAAGGCACACACGTGTTGCTTCTCATAGTTTGTGGAACGATTGGGCAAGCATTTTATTTTCTTACAATACTTTCTAGGTTAACATTTTTGGGAGGCAAGAAAATAATAACTAAAAAAAAGCTAAGGAATTTGAGAAGACAGAATACAATATTTTTGAAAAATTTTCAGGGTCTTGCAATTATATTAACCAAAAACCCCTCATGCATGTATTTCGGCCTAAGTACAGCTTAAAAGTTGTGCAAGTACCGTTTATTCAATCGAACACGTTTGTCTGCATTTTGTACACTGGCGATGTCTGAATGTTGGTTATATCGTCTATAATCCGATTTCCATCGTTTAAGATTTTACATCATAGACATTGACACAATAAACCCTAACAACAAAACAAAACAAAATGAATAAAAACAAATGAATGAAAAACATGTGTAAGAAATAAAATAAAATTTTCATTACAGTTGTTTTTTATTGTAAACAAAAAACAAAAACAAATGAGGAACACATGCAACCAGTAGCAAAACAACAACAACTACAATATTTACAAAAACCTTAATCGCCACACACGATTTAGGTATTTAGCATTTAAACTAGACCCCACCGAATTTGGCCTTCTAGAAATGTGAAGAGACAAAATATTGGCCATTAAAATTTATATTGCAACAAATTAACGCCACAATTTAATACCAGTTTGTCTTTTAATGCCTTTTTTATTTCAGGTTCAAACGTACATACATATATGTATGTATATGTATGTGCGATGTGGTAATGTAATGGAGAGGCAATTCATTTGAATGAATGTAATTATCGTACGGAGTAGCATGTCACGCAAATGCCTTATATACAATATTGGCATCAACATTCCACTCCATTTGCAATTGCCTGTTAGAGTTGTGTAACATTTAGATTTTGAACTTTAAGTAAATTAAATGATAATTTTAATAACTTTTCTTAATGAGTTGGATCGATCACACATAGTTAAAACATTACCAGGGTTTTTGTCTGAATGTAAAACCAGCTTGAAACCCCGTTCTACAAAAGGTTTTTATTTCAACCAGTGATATTTCACTTCAAATTATCCCAGTGATCCAAATACTACTTTCCCAATCCACTAAAACATAAATTTTTATGCTCAAGAAAATACTGAGTCTAGTTACTTAGCAAGCCTATTTAAAATCCATATTTTTTCGTTTGATACCTACACAAATGAACGGCTAAGACAACAATAAAACTCTGGGAATTGCATAGAATGGTGCACAGTTGATTTTTAGTGATGGACTTATGTATACTGAACGAGTCTTCTTCAAAAATGATTTTCCATAAATCGTTTCGGATACTTTATTACGAATGCGGGTTTTAAATAAGGAACCGTTATTTCAGATCAAAAAGTAAATAAATTTTGACTAAATTGGAAAGTACCACTAGACTTTTTTGTGTCTCCAAATCTTTTTTATTTTTCTTAACCACATTCTATCTTTATTAGCAACATAGTACTTATACTTATCTTATCTTATACAGGGTCCGCCAAATAACTTTTTTTTTTGAAAATGCTTTGAAAAAAAAACTACTGAATATTTTCTCAAATTTCTTTTTTATTTGAAAGTACAATCCTTCCGGTTAATAATGGAAAATAATTTCATTCAAATGGCTGCCTCGGCTGGCCATGCAGTAGCCTACACGATCGGTCCAATTTTTAAGCACATTATCGATTGTGTGCAGCTGTATTTCAACAATGGCTTCACGAATATTGTTCTTTAAAGCGTCAATTGTCTCTGGCTTGTCGGCGTAACACTTATCTTTAAAGGCACCCCACAAATAATAGTCCAACGGTGTCAAATCGCAGCTCTGCGACTGATAATGCGATCTTCAAAAACAGGGCGCAAAACATCGAGTGTAGCTTCGGCTGTGTGGCACGTAGCGCCGTCCTGTTGAAACCAAATGTTGCCAATATCCTCCTCTTCAATTTTTGTGAACAAAAATTCTTTCAACATGGCCCGATAACGATCGCCATTGACTGTAACGGCCACTCCTTGCTCATTTTCGAAGAAAAATGGCCCAATTATGCCTCTGGACCAAAATCCGCACCAAACAGTGACTCGTTTTGGGCGCGTCGGCTTTTCAATGTATGCGTGCGGGTTTTCTGTGCCCCAAATGCGACAATTTTGCTTGTTTACATACCCGCCAAGATCAAAATGAGCTTCATGTGAAAAGATGATTTTTTTTGCCAAAATCGGCATCCGATCGTGTAGGCTACTGCATGGTCAGCCGAGGCAGCCATTTGAATGAAATTATTTTCCATTATTAACCGAAAGGATTGTACTTTCAATTAAAAAAAAGAAATTTGAGAAAATATTCAGTAGTTTTTTTTTCAAAGCATTTTCAAAAAAAAAAAGTTATTTCCCGAACCCTTTACTTATCTCACGATTTCGAAGTCTTTGCAATACAACCTGCTTCCTCGTAAGGGACAGGGGTAAGCTCAATAATTTTTTAAATGTTTTACTTACAACCTGCTACTATGGAAGGGATAATATGCTTTTAATTTTTTTTTGCTTACATTATTACACAAATCCTTTCAATGGTATTAGCTTATTTCCTGATTCTCAGTAAGGCTTATTAGTAAGCGAATACAGCAGCAGTAAAGTCCCTTTTTAGCTTCCTAAAACCTAAAAATTTTTTACTGGGTAGCAACAAGTGTAATTCACATTTCTTTGACCACAAGCTGAACTACTGCAGACTGCTTGCACACCAAGCTTGGCTCCATTTTATTGAACACCACTCTATGTACCATATTATTTTAGAATTTCATAAGAAATTTAAATACGATAAATACTTCAACAATTATTAATTAAATAATTTGAATTTTTAAAAAAGAAAATGCAATAAAATTTGTAATTCATTACGTGTGTTCCTTGTCAACACAAAAATTCTTTCACTGACAACAGAAAAGCAATAGCAACAGCCAATAGAGTCAATTGCTGTTGCAAATGCATGCAATTATTTACAATAATTAATTAAATTAAAAATACGTGGACCTCCTTAATGCATACAATACACCTCGCCCTCACACAAAAACATAGACATATACAAACGTACACTCACTGAACACTTTTTATAATTCATTTTCTTGTGTCGTATGAATTTTATAAAAAAATTATTATATTGTAGTTGTTGTAGTTTTTGTTTTTATTAAATGCATATCAACACATGTAATTACGTAATTGTTTATAAACACTTGTATCACGTTATTTTGTTTTGAAATAAAACAAAAAAACAGCAACAACAACATATTATAATACAGACAAAGAGGCAATAAGAGTGAGTGAGTGCAAGTAAGCAGTAGTAGTCATAAATTAATTGGAAAAACTAGTTTTTCACGAATGACACTGCACACGTTTTTCATATACAAATATAAAAAACAAAAACAAAAATAAAACAACGAGTAAACAAAAACAAATTAAAAATTATAAAATTAATGCATATACGGGGAATAGTAAACTAGCGCTATACGAGTAGAAAAATATACTAAAAAAGTACTAAGAAAAAGAGAATAGCGTAACAAAGAATAAGTATTCGTGAGAATGCATTTTTAAAAGAGAAAGTGTTGATGCATTAAATATTATTGAAAATATTGAAATATAATATAAACCGGATATAATAATGGAAATTAACCTGTACACATAAGAAAGAAATAAGCTAATTTTAGTAATTGTTTTTTTAACAAAAATTTACAGGTGATTGACAGCAATATTTGGACGTTTATTTTAGTTTATACATAGACTATTAGTGTAAAGTATAATAAGGACACCAAGGAGATAAATTTGATGATACGATGAATTGCTTGCTTGAGACATTTGGTGATATACAGTATTCCCTCGATTTACGTTGTTTCGATTAACGTCGTCAAAAATTTTGTACCCTTCAACTTCGATTTGCGTTGTCATTCGATTTACGTAGCCTTTTTTTGGAACCAACTGTGACGTAAATCGAGAGATTACTGTATCCTTTTTTAAGTTCATTGTTAAAAACATACTATGTACTTTGTAATATGAAATTCAATTTACGTCGTTTCGATTTACGTTGCCTTTTTCCGAAACATTCTACGACGTAAATCTCGGGAATACTGTATTAGCTTTCAATTAAGGGCAAGGTACAGAAAATTAACAGAAAAAACCCCCCTCTGCCGCTCTTGATTTAGTATTTAATAGGTGTAGAAGTGGAAGTAAACTCTTCAATTCCACTGTATAATATTTAATAATCAAGTGGCCATTGCATAGGTTTAATTGGCATCTGCTCTCAAAGGCATAGCTTACTTGAAATTTATAAGGTCTCATTGTAAGACTGACATTACCTACTCGGTCATAAAATTATATTGGTTAGTATGTCCCAGACATTTCGAGAGTTTTATTAATTTATGTGAATTTTATTTAAATCCCCTTTGGCTAGACACGTTCTGTCAATAAATTCAAAGTGTCGAATAATTTATATTTTTAGTTTCACAAGCGCCGGACAGAGATTTTCTGTAGTCTCCTGCTCGCCCTCATCGGTACAGCTTCCGTAGAAGTTGTGAGGTATTCCCAAACTCCGCCAGAGCCAATGTAACGTTATAACTACTATAAGGTTCCTTAGATGTAATCTCGTTAATTTATGGAATATTTTCAATGAAATTTAAACTTAATGAAATCTTTGCTAAGACATGCTGCCGTTTCTACTAACTCAGCTTTTCACAAGGCGAAATATAAAGCGATGTTGAATATAAAAATGTATAGGAAAACTTAGAAAACCATCCATGCCACTAGAGAAAGTGGAACTTGGGAGTAGATCATTCCCTGCCAATCCCGCTAAACAAACAGAAAACCTTCAGGGCTGTCAATTCTGACTTGGTGTTATTGCAAGTGAGCTAGAATTAATCATCAGTCATTATCCGCTTCAATTATCAATTTTATTCCAATTCACAGGAATAGAATATGGAAAATAAATATCGAACTTATTTCAGTACCCAGCCTTGTTCAATGCGGTCCAAAGGATTTTTAATGTTTAGCTGCTGAAAACAAGGTTTACAGATGTTTGAACTGCAGGATTTTAATCACATAGTACATCAATTGCGGCCCATATGGTTAGAACTATCGGGTCCGCCATTTAACGTTTTTTTTTTTCAACTAGTGCTTATTTCGTGAATGGTAACACTTAGCTCATGTCTGATTTGACAGATAATTAGTTTTATCCTTCCGCTGAACGAATATGGTTGTGTATACGCTTGAACAACGCTGGGAAATATTGCGACATTACTTTGAAAATCATGGTGAAGCGTGAAAAGCCAAAAACAGTGCGTACACCCGAGAATATTGCTGCTGTGGCAGAAAGTGTGCGTGAAGCGCCATCAATATCAATTCACCGTCGTTCTCAACAATTGAACATTTCGCAGACATCATTGAGACGAATTGTGCATAAAGACCTTGGTATGACGCCATACAAAGTCCAATTGGTTCAGGAGTTGAAGTCAATTGATCATCCAATGCGTTTTCGCTTCGCTAAGTGGGCCTGCGATCGACTTACAGAAGATGCCGATTTTGGCAAAAAAAATCATCTTTTCAGATGAAGCTCATTTTGATCTTGGTGGGTATGTAAACAAGCAAAATTTTCGCATTTGGGGCACAGAAAACCCGCACGCATACATTGAAAAGCCGACGCACCCAAAACGAGTCACTGTTTGGTGCGGATTTTGGTCCAGAGCCATAATTGGGCCATTTTTCTTTGAAAATGAGCAAGGAGTGGCCGTTACAGTCAATGGCGATCGTTATCGGGCCATGTTGAACGAATTTTTGTTCACAAAAATTGAAGAGGAGGATATTGGCAACATTTGGTTTCAACAGGACGGCGCTACGTGCCACACAGCCGAAGCTACACTCGATGTTTTGCGCCCTGTTTTTGAAGATCGCATTATCAGCAGCAGAGCTGATATCGTTTGGCCACCTCGGAGCTGCGATTTGACACCGTTGGACTATTATTTGTGGGGTGCCGTCAAAGATAAGTGTTACGCCGACAAGCCAGAGACAATTGATGCTTTAAAGGACAATATTCGTGAAGCCATTGGTGAAATACAGCTGCACACAATCGATAATGTGCTTAAAAATTGGACCGATCGTGTAGGCTACTGCATGGCCAGACGAGGCAGCCATTTGAATGAAATTATTTTCCATTATTAACCGGAAGGATTGTACTTTCAAATAAAAAAAGAAATTTGAGAAAATATTCAGTAGTTTTTTTTAAAAGTATTTTCAAAAAAAAAAAAAGTTATTTGGGGGACCCTGTACAATATTGGTATCAATTGATTAAAATCTGTTCTTGCATATGTTGTATAATTTTAATAGAAGAAGGGGAAGCAATAAAAGCTTGTCAAAATCGATTTTGCTAAATAAAGACTTAAAATGCCAAAGTAATGATATTTTAATGAATATGATGATGACAATGACGCATTACAGAAACTTATCTAACAATTGAGGTTTTTTTTCTTTTGTTTGTAATGAAATTCGTGTTTATAAATATGTATTGTAATACATTTTAACTAGCACGAGTACATTTAGGAAACTTGCTTACAACAATTTGCAATAAAAAGTTCATTTAATTTATAAAATTAAATATTTAAATTGCAAATCATAATGCACAACAATATGAGTGGTTGGTTGGTTCGTTGCTGGTTGTTTTCCATTAAAATAAGTATTTTTTTTATGACTTTCAAATACAACACGTGTCAGTCAGTAAATATTATTCGCTGGCTGGCAGCTAACGTTTTTACTATTATTGTTATTGTGTTATTTTTAATTCCCAATACGGTTTCTCTTTCCTTTATTGGTATTGTTATTATTTATTGACCCTCCACAAAAGTCTATAAATATGACAAGTTTTTGTTTATTCTCTATTTCTTAAAGGTATTTTTCCATCCAAACGTTAGACCAGAAATTATTCGTTTATAATTCAAAAGCACGGCATTAACATTTAAATCGCTTACGATAGAAACAAATGAGCTGATCATATTGTATTTTAATTATTTACAACTTGAAAATATTTAACCTTTTATTTTACATTTAAATTGTAAATACTATTTGAAAAAGTGTTATATTAGCACAGCTAGAAAAAAAAAAAGAAAAACTGCGATCATAATAGAAAAAATCTAAAGAAAATTAAGTACATACAGCACTTGAAAGGCGAGTAAATTCATTCCATTGCATAAATTAGCGAAATTAGAATACAAATAGCATGGTTGCAATCTACTATAATCGATTTTAAGCGTTACATAACATCACGTGAATAATAAATTACAAATCGTTTCTCTCTTCTTATTGACTAGTAAGCACAGCACAGCTATAAGCACCGAGATATATGTACATACATATGTATGTACTCAATTACAAAATATTGTGTATTTAAATGTATAAAGTGTTTTGTTAATGTGAGAATATGTACTTTTAGAAATGAATTGAAATTGTTTTCGAGGTATAAGATTCAAAGCCGGATATATTGTATCAATACAAGTAAATTTTTTCAAAAGCTTTTCAAAAGTCCACAAATTAAACAATTATTAATTGAATTACACTATGCAACAAAATAAAAAAAATTAAATACACCCGGCTAATGATATAGTGTAGATTGCAAGTTTTGTTGAGTAAAAACTCAAAAATATTTTTTTATATTTCTCGAACCCTCCAAACTTTTTTTATTTGTCAAAAACTGTTTTTTTTTTTTACTTTACGCACAAATTTCTGGATTACTCAAACATTTCTAAACCGATAATTTGACTTAATATGCTATGAGATTTGATAAGGTAAACTTGTAAAATACGAATTTTTTTCATATTTTTTCAAGTTTGTTCGCTCATAGTAGCAAACTTTACTTAAAAAATATGAAATAAGTGATGATATTCTGAAAGTGCATTATCTTATGAAGAAATTGGCACTTCGATTGATCAAATCGGACAAAAATTACCGTAGTTATTATTTAAAGAGTCCAACAGTCGTGTTATATTTTTTATATATGTCTTTTTTTATATAAGTCTTTTTGAACTTTTAGTTAAAAAATTTTCAGAATTTTTGATGGATCTTGATTGTTTATCACAAAATATGTCAATTTCACGTTTGAGCGATATTTTTTAATAAAGTTTGCTACTATGAATGGACAAACTTGAAAAAATATGAAAAAAATTCGAATTTTCCAAGTTTACCTCATCAAATCTCATAACATATTAAGTCGAATAATAGATATATGTACACCGTTTTAAAGGTCCATCTCTCCCTTTTCCAACAAGATTTAAATTTTGGAAATCGGATTAGAAATGTGTGAGTAATCCAGAAATTTGTGCGTAAAGTCAAAAAAACAGTTTTTGTTAAATAAATCAAGTTTGGAGGGTTCGAGAAATATAAAAAAGCTATTTTTGAGTTCTACTCAACTAACTGAATAACGTGGACTATGTAGTTACTCGGGTGTATTTTCACTGTCGCACCGTGTTATTATTGCACTTAGAATGTTCTAAAAATATCGGAAATATTTGAAAAATAGCCTTATCAAACGAAGAAAAGTTCAGAGATACGAATATACGATTAAAAAATTTAGTCGCGGTACTGCTCGAAATAAATTTTCAACTTCATTGATTATTTTACCATCATTTCTTTCGTTCGTAGCCCATAGTTAAATGGTATAATATTCAACCACCTATTTGACAGTGCTGATTAAAATGTTTACTTTCCGAGCAATAACATAATATTTTACGTTCATGAAAATGTTGCCAAAGCTGGATAGAGAACACGCGAAAAGTCGGCTTAAACTTCAGAGAAGACATATGTATGATTTGTGTAGCCATTACTGGGAATTGCATTATGGGTACTCATGTTAAGCGCAGTGGTCTTGGACATATGGCAAAAGACTACTGTAGGAGCTGTAAAGAGGAGGAAGAAAATGAAACTGTTTTTGGGTATATGACCAGCATCAAGCCAGAGGAGGAAAAGGCTCTTTCATGTATACGATATAGATGCTTTGAATGGACTGTCCATGATAAACATTATCAGCCTAAATCGCTTCGTCAGAAGCTCCTTGGAATGATTCTAAGACTAGAGGAAAATAGAAAACTGTGGTATGGAAGTGGCTCTTATATGGCTTAAATGTGTCGTCCATCTACTTTCTTTTAGTAGACGGCGATTTTCACCATTTTTGAAGAAGATAATGATGCCGCTGGATCACAAACAGGGATAAATTGGAACACATGGCACAAGAACATACTGACGAATATATATATAGGAGGATGACCTTCTCAGTTTTGTGGCACCATCGTACGAATGGGTGCGTCTATGCTCTTAGACAAACACAATTTTCCAAGTGATACTATGTAGGCGACGAATAGTAGATGGACGACTAAGAGCAACCTACTAAATATTAATGTAGATAGAAATTTTTTTTCATATATAACAAAATCATTTGGCCCGCTGTCTACGTCGGTTATGTCTCTGTTGTATGTTTCGTTTTAAAAATGTTTAAACAAATTAGATTTAGAAATTAAGTAGTATCTCTTTACTTCCGTTTCAGAATCGCATGATAAAGTTAAATAGAAGGCTTAGTCATCACGATCGCATACAAGAAGCATTAGTTTAACTCTATTCTGTTTACAAATTTATCTTTGAAAGTCTATAAATTTCTCTCAGTTAGTTTGTTTCCTCGAAAGTATTTACGTCATTTGTCAGACGTCCTATCACACTTGTTTACTCAAAAAACCAAAAAATAAACTGTCAACATGACAAAAAAAAAAGAACTTGATGAAACGACAAACAACAATTAGGACTTCTATTCTTCATTCGATGAACAGGTCAGATTTTCTTAGAATTTCTATGAAAAGTACACAAAATTTAAATCGTTTCGTACTTTATATACGCTTATAATAAATAATTAAAATTAGAAAAAATTACTATTTCTTTAGTTACAACTAATTAAGTTACAATTAATTAAGCAATGAGAATAGCAAAAAGAAAATAAATTTATTTTTATTAATATTTTATTAATAACAAGTATAAGTTATGTATTATTATTGGAAATATGAATGCCGGATAAATGAAGTTTCTAGACTTTTTATTCTTGTTTTTAACAGTAAAACAAATATGAAATCTAATTTGACTGTGTTTTTACTGTAAATTACAATGTACATAAAAAAACTTTTTCGTTTAATATATTTATGTTAACTTATTTGATAAAAAAAAGGACAACGATAATACAATGAGGGCTAGCTCTATAATATACAAATTCACTATAATATTAATCTCCTTGAAAAAAGCATATATTACTTGGTGTCAAGTTCCCAAGTGCTGGACAATGACAAAAGAGGTCTCCTGTCATCTTGTCAGCTGCTTTAAAAGTGAGGTATTCCTACTCTAGGTGTGTACATATGTCTATCCAAGGGCCAGTATGGCGTTATTACTGCTATGAGATTCCTTAGATGAATTCTGGTTATATAGGGTGATTTTTTAAGAGCTATAGGCAAATTTTTCAAAAAAAAAATATATAATTCAGAAAAATGCATGAAATCTTTATTTGAATCGATAGTACGGTCCATATAATTTAATGTTTGAAGATTATTTCATGCAAATGTTGACCGCGACTGCGCCTCAAATGGTCCATCCGCTTAGTACAATTTTGGCATACTATTTCCAACATTTCGGCCGGTATCTTACGAATAAATGCTTCATTGTTGTCTTCCAATGCGTCAATTGAAGCGGGCTTGTCTGTATACACATGAGCTTTAACATAGCCTAACAAAAAATAGTCTAAAGGCGTTAAATCGCACGATCTAGGCGGCCAATTGACCGGTCCCGAACGTGAAATAAAATGTTCACCGAACTCGCCTCTCAATAAGTCCATTGTTACGCCTGCTGTGTGGCATGTGGCACCGTCTTGTTGAAACCACATGTCATGCAAGTCAAGCTCTTGCATTTTGGGCAAAACAACAATGAAGCATTTATTCGTGAGATACCAGCCGAAATGTTGGAAAGAGTATGCCAAAATTGGACTAAGCGGATGGACCATTTGAGGCGCAGTGGCAGTCAACATTTGCATGAAATAATCTTCAAACATAAAATTATATGGACCGTACTATCGATTCAAATAAAGATTTCATGCATTTTTCTGAATTTTATGTGTTTTTTTTTTAAATTTCCTATAGCTCTTAAAAAATCACCCATTATTTAATGCAATAATCCCATCTTTTCTTTTAAAATTAGTAACATTGAAATGAGATTATTTCTCTATCCTTCTGCTCAGGAAAGCGAATTCTACGTATGAATTTAGTTGTACCACACTTTACAAGTGCGTCAGCCGCTTTGTTACCTTCACTTGCCCCATATCCAGTAATACGCTAATTCTTTCAAATTCCCCTGGCTTTCTTGGAGAATCTTGTGCGTGGATGCACATTCTCTAGGTGTCAGCAAATATAAGTTTATCACTACTCGATATACTCTAATATTGGCTTGGGAGTTACAAACTAACAACATAATATAATCTGTGCGGTATATTCACTATAAAAACAAAATCTAAAGCGAATTTATGTGTCGTATTTCCAACATGGAAATTTGATTTAAGATTTTATGTGTTTATTAAAAACTTTGATACATTTATTATAAAGAGATTACTTTTTATTACATGATATTGAAAAACCAAAAATTAAAATTCAATTTCATATAAGACGATGATTGTTTGCAAATTTATTGGTTTATAATTAAACAATTAAAATTAAAAATTAAACAATTATGCTCTAAACAATATGAAATGGAAATAAACTAACCGAAATTTAACTATAATTAAAAAGTCAATTTTACCGAAACAAGTTCAAGGCAATACAAATATTGTATTTCCTATGTTTCTCTATTCTTACAAATTGTTTATCGTTAATAATATATGTACATATGTATGCATGTACATACATATGTAATTACTTTAATATATTCTACATTTTTCTTTTGCTACTTATTCTCTTTGCATTGAACTTTAGGTCAGTTGCTTGCAAAGAAATCGATAGACAAGTTAAAATAAATTATTGTTGCATACATACCATAGAATCGAAGACATTAACCTCTATTCATTACACTTTTTTCGCGTACATAAGTGCGCAATGATTTAAAGCTACCCTACCGTAATTGGTTTAAATAATAATTTAAAAAGGAGAAAGGTTTTTGCCCTTGTTATGTTTGTATAAATTAAGTAGTATGCTAATTTAAATTCAAATCTCATTTAATTTAAATAAAATATATTTTCAAGTAAAGTGGTATTGTATATTAAATATTCTCCTGAACTGTTTTTTTTATCAAGGTTTTCTAAAATTTAAAAAATTTAATTCTGATCCAGCTAAATAAATATCAACAGGGGTCGGGAAATCCCACTTCGTGGGATATACTACGAATGAGCAAAATTCATCATCAATACACGCAATAAAACATGAATAGACTCAACAAAACATTTTCACAGAGAATGAACTTTCTAGATAACGATACCTGGGAACCCTATTATTTTACGACATTCTGCAATATAATTAAATAATCTTCCGCCTTCCTATTTGCCCCATTATCACTTTGGTTGCTTTCAAACATATTCTCATCAAACAATACTTGGCGCCCTTCAATTATGCTTCAAGTCTTTGTATCAAAAAGACGATAGGCCATCGATGTTATTGAGTAACCAACCATTATGTCCTAAGAGCCCTTGGCTTCAAATTTTGACACATTCGCAGATTTATTAAGAGCCACAGCATACGAACCAAACTTTTTAATATGTTGTACATTAGGCTTCCTACCGCACCACACCTCATATGGTGTTTTGTTCCCCAAATTTTTCGTTGGGCACCTGTTACGAATATACAGGGTGGCTGATATATAATGCAACAAAGTAAAGCGCTATATTTTTTTAATTTTTTTTTAATTTTATTGTTCAAAAGCAAAAAAAGTTGGAAATAACATCAAATTTTAGAATCAGTTTAGATTTGTTCGAATTGGCCACCTTTGGTACGAATTATGGCCTTCAAACGGCCGACAAAGCCATCACAGGCTGCACGAAAGTGGCTCTGCGGTATTTTGGCCCATTCCAGCGCCGTCTTGAGATGATCGACACTTTGGTATTTTTTAGTGAGAACCTTACTCTCCAAAATGCCCCAGGCGCAAAAGTCCAACGGATTGAGATCCGGAGATTTTGGTGGCCATTGTGCGGTAGAAATGAAGCAAGGAACCTTCTTTTTAAGCCATTCTTGGTTGACGCGTGCTGAGTGCGGTGGTGTTGAGTCTTGGAATGTCCATGGTCTGCGGCCGAAATGTTTGTCTGTCCAGGGCTTCAATACTGTCTTTAAGACATTTTCCCGATAATATTCGGCATTTATTTTGACCCCACGATCGATGAATACGAGCGGGGAGCGACCATCGGCCGTTACGGCGGCCCACACCATTACCATCGGCGGCGCTTGAGTTCTGGTGGCCAATCGCAGCTGTAAATTTTCAGCTGACCTCTTTGGCAAGTAAACCCGATCATTTTGTTTGTTCACAAACTGCTCAATTTGGAATGGCTTCTCATCAGAGAAAACCAAATTCGGTAACTGGCCACTTTCGTGCGATCGAAGTAACTCCTTGGCTCTTTCCAGTCTAACTTTTTTTTGTCCATCGGTGAGCTCTTGCACTTTTTGGAACTTCAATGGCTTTAGTCCAAGCTCATTTTTCAATATGTGTTGCATCCGTTCTCGCGATATGTTCAGCTCACGAGCAATTTTTCTACCACTGCGGCGTGGATTTCGATCAAATCTGGCCTTCACTTTTCGGATCATTTCTGGTGTTGTTACCGTTTTTTTCGTCCACTTTTTGGACGCGATGCAACACTGCCAGTATCACGGTAACGAGCAATGGTACGAGAAACAAAAGATTTATTCACATTTAAGTGCTGGAGGGCTCTAACGATAGCCACCTGTGGTTTTCCAGCCAAATATAAAGCAATCACACTATCATGCTTGAATTCCATCACGAATAACTTTTTTTCTGAATGCAATAGATCAAAATGCTTTTGTAAGCTTGTAAATAATAAAATGAACTGTCACTGCAACAAATCTGTCAGCTGTCAGACGAGCGGTTTACAAATGATAACAACCTGAAGTTGGTTGCAATACATATCAGCCACCCTGTACGCAGCCATGTTCACTGCCTCTGCCTATAAGTATTGTTTGACGCCTGCATGTACCATTAAATTCGATCAATTGATTGCACGGTTTCTGTCAAGCAGCAAATTTACTTCAAAATTCTAATTTCAGTACTTTTCCACAGCCATTCTGCATTTGTGGTGATTGGCACAAAACTTCGGGAAGTTATAAAAGTCAATTCTGATTTTTTTCAATTCTGTATTTGCTTTTAAATTATATATTTATTAATGATAAATGGTATGGATATGTCTTTCATAGTGAACGTTTAAACTATAAAGTTAAAATAAAACCCAAAAGATCTTTAAGTTAGTACGTCTTGAGTTCATTTTAGATTAGGTTAGGATATGTCTTTCATACTGAACGTTTAAACTATAAAGTTAAAATAAAACACAAAAGACCTTTAAGTTAGTACGTCTTGGGTTCATTTTAACTTATTTAAAAATTTTAAATATTAAATACGTTGCACAATTTGCATTGCATTTGAATTTATAAAAAAAATTGCAAAGATTTGAAAAAAATAAAAAAAACTACAAAAATATTTCACATTCACGTATGTAAATAATGGTAACGAGTATGACACACGTGTACACATGCCGGCTCTCACATTTATTGCAAAAACGTCAAAATAAATAAAAAAATGTACATTTAAATAAATAAATTCTTAAACTGTCAATAATGGACTTACAAGCAGTTGTATAATGCGACATTATGAATTCAATTTCAATATGGAAATTTAAAGTTTTGTTTTCTAGTAAATTCTATTACAAAATCTGAGTGAAATGTAAATGCCACATACTATTTTAATTAAGATAATATTTAATAAATTAATTTAAATAATCTAAAGTAGTTAACGATTGCTGGTTATAGTCATTTTTGGTTGTGGTCATAATATATTAAAATCGATGTTTTAGAACTATTAGATAAGATTATATGCTTGTTGTACTGGATTTAACCAATAAATATGTAAATAAAAATAAAAGTACGGTTTTTAGACCTAGTTGGTTGGATACCTAATGAATCCAGGATTATATTTTCGTTACGGTGTCGTAACCTTTGCGATCGGAGATATAGCCAACGAAGCTAATTATTCTCTAAATCGGTCAAAATCGGATAAAAATGGACAAAGGGGAGAAATGCACCTAGTGGGGTGGATAGGTTTCAAGGTTCCCGAAACAGTTTTCCTTAAGGTCGAGCTTCACTGGGGCCCAGAGATATAGCCAACGAAGTTAATTGATTTCTTTAAAAGCAACGAAAAATCCTCTATATAAAGAGGGCAAAATTCTCGCATTGCGTGTTTTTTTACGATGACTAGCATTTTTATCGATGGCTGGCATTTTTGACATCGATGAATTGATTTTTTTTTTTTGTTGATGACTTGCATTTCTTGCCGATGACTTGCATTTTTTGGTCGATAACATGCATTTTTTCATATAGAGCACTTTTTTTGCTCATTTGAGAAAAATATATCTCCGGTCCCAAGTAACGCTCGACCTTAACGAAAGCAGTTTTGGAATCCTTGATCCAATAACTTTATAACCCAATTGCACAAACATTGGAAGCAGAAGCGGGGGAAAAGTTGGTAAAGATCGATTTTGATGATATCTTTTATCAGTAGTTTCTCTGTAATAAATTGTAAGTTCATAATTTAAAAAAATATCATTCATGCTGTAGAGAATCTATTGACTGAATTGTTTAGTTTTAAAATGTTTAACAACCCATTGGCTTAAACCAAATTTTTCCAAGCCATTAAAATGTACTGTGTTATCGAAAACTCTTAAGAGCCAATAAACATAAATTAGTATTTGTTTATTTTTAGGTTGTTTTTTTTTTTGGCTATTTTTAGAGAATACGTATATACATACATACATATGTACGTATGTCCATATGTCTGTTCATATATCGAGTGAAGTAAATAATATTAAATCGCTGGTTATTGGAGTAGAACGGCGAATAATGGTGTAAATGATGAGCATTATTGTTGCTATAGTTGCTATGCCATTAATAAATTTTTGTTATTACTGTACAATATTTGTACATACTTATATATACATATATTGGAATATTGTATGAATAAACTGTAAAAGAGAGTTGAAAATACTCTTCAAAACAACATTATCAACGTGACCGCAATTATCACTGTGAAAACATGTTTGCGTAACGAAATTCGATCAGACTGAAAGTGAGTCAGTCGTCATTCATTTTATTTTTACTGGTAAAATCTATATTTAAAGTTGGTTTTATTTAATGGTACTGATGGAATGCCATTAATTTGCTTAAAAGCTAATGTTTCGAATGAAACGTTAAAACACGTGTCTTTGATCGGCTGATAAAATCGAAAAGAAGGCATGTTATAAATATAAGTAAATGCGTCATCTACTATGCCTATAGACGCGGATGTACATATTTCTTTGTTATGAATTTCATTTTAAAATCTGTTGTAATACCTTAAAAAGAATACATATCTTCAGATTGTTTATTTCTAAAATGAGTCATACACTTGTAGAGTATCAACCGAAAATTAAGTGAATGTTGTAGAAAACTGTATTTGTTAAGTGATCGATTACCTACTGAATATTAATTGCTTATAAAAAAAAATTGGTTAAAACAAAATTGATCAGATTTCTCAGCCTGTAATGCGTTTATATTTGAAAACAAATAATATTCACTAAATACCAATTCAAAATTCAAAAGTATAAATAAAACATCTACTTTTTTAACAAACCTTACATTATGTTTTGTTCTAATTCAGTAAAATTATTCAAGGATTTTAAGATTTATAGTGAGAAGCAAAAGTATAGCATATTTACATAGCCATGTTTGCAGAGAGATATTCAACGGTTACCATCATGTTGGCCCCTGGATGAGGGTTTCAATATAAATGATGCTTATGCAAACACTGGTAAATTAGAATTTATTTACAGAGGGGCAGACAAACTATAAAAAACCATGGAAAAATTAACCTACAAATCGAAAAAATCTGTCAGAATAAAATTTGCATTAAACCATCTTCGAAAACTCAAGGACAGCTCAGAATCTGGGAATTCCGCACAACGACACCTAAAATTTGCTGATCTGAAATTACTATTCCTATGTATACAGATTAGGGGTTGTTGGAGGAACTATGCAATCTCGGTTGTGCTTAACTAAAGATCCACTTAGCATTAAACAATGGTCCTAGCAATTTCGTTAAATATGTGAACCATACATAAGAGTTTTGAAGACAGTCAGAACAACGGTTAATGGTACCGGAGAGTAATCACTTCCGCTAAAGGTTTAGATTGCAGAACCAGCTAGTTCATAATTGCAGCGGTCTTGCGGAGGTAATCCCTTCCCACTATCCACCAATATCGCTGGAGGAGCACTTTCTTAGAGTACAGACTCGCTTTTGTTCTATACAAATTTTTCAGACACGAAACAGAAATGGAACGTTACAGAAAATAAACACTAATTCTTCCTTAAAGGGGAGATAGCCCGCCCTACCAAATGCGTCAATACGTTGAAGCTAGGATCTTCTCTTACTATGATGATTACGGTAGGTAGGCAGATGAAATGTCACCAAGTATTGTCTGGTGGCTAACCAACAGGTTGTTCGACAACATTGTGGTTTTCTTACGTATGTGGTACACATTTGCCATTCTGACACAACTGTTAGCCATGCTGAGTTCACAATTTTTGATAGTTTGCAATGCTCAATATTTTGACTAGATTTGGCAAGTTTACCAATCAATCAGTTGAGGAGGGAGCGGCCAAAGCCCAAGAGGTACCCCCGCAAGAACTTAAAAGGCACTGTTCTATACCTTTACTTTTTAACTGAATGATAAGGTTCGCATATAAAAATTGATGGCACATATAAAAACAGAATACTATACAGACCTATAAAATAAACTGCCTGCAACTATTAAAATAATGTGTTTCAGGTAAAGTTTTATAAGGACAACTATGTTTAGTGTTTTTTTTTTTTCACAGAATGCAACATGATTTTATAAATATAAGAGAACCACATGCATAATTTTGATGTTTCCAAAGGATGTACCTCTTTGTAGCTTTTTATATGCACTGCTTTAGAATAAAAATGATTTTTTGTACAATAGAACATGAAAATTAAAAATGGTGGGAAACTTACCTGCAGTACTGCTGCACGGAACCTGATAGCTGCGATAACATCAATAGCGACACCATGACAATTTTTTCAACTGCTGTAAAACACCATCAACATTTGTTTAAACACTTTCTCTTTATTTTAACATTGTTAACACTTTATTTTATTGCTATTTAAACAAAAATTAACACAAATTATGTAACTAAACTGTTTTTTTTTTTTCACTAAATTCACTAATTACTTTAAAATATTAATTTGTGCTTGCGAAATTATGTTACGGAATGCCATCTTGTAATAACAAGTAAGTAATAACAACACATTGAATTCAAAGGCGTATTTGTGTTAAAATGGCTTTTTAAATCGCTGAATTACGTTACAATCTCTTATAATGCAACACTGTGCTATTACAATGCTTTTCAAACTGCAATTAATATACATTAGTTTTGATATTGAAATAAAGATGGCAATAAGAAAACATATTCTGACAGCACGTTCTGCTATCTATGCTTTTCCTCTCTCCTCGAACACCCCTCATTCAAAAGTCATTTCATACGAATTAGAAAATTTTCTCAAACAAGACCGTCAAGAGAAGAACGCGTTTATATTACGAAAATTTTAAATGTGTTGAATAATATTAAATTGGCATATACATTAGACAAAGATTTAAAATAAATTTTAGATTCTATTTTCAACAATAAAAGTAAGTGATAAAATTTGTGTTAATTCACCCAAAAGAATGAAAATTATTTAAGAAAGACACTACAACAAAAATTACGCAATATTTGTGGCATTGCAAAGTTTAGAACACCTTGTGATTTTTGCCATACTAGTAAAGAAAACACGAAATGGAAAACGAAAGTGCCATTGAGTAGAAAATAGACGGACTTAGTTTAGATTATAAAACATGTGCTAGAAGTTAAAAGAACAACAACAAAAACGTTAATAAATAAATTTCTATTTGCAGTTACAATATGGGAAACTCAGTTTCTATTGCTCATATGCAAGCTGCCCAAAGTGGCTCAACAAATATATCCAAGACACATGAACAAATGATGGCATCAGGTGCCAATCCACCACCCGAATGTCCCATGCATCAGAAGGATGGTTCTACAGCTACAGCATCAATGAAGCCGCCACATCCAAAAATGCAAGCCACAACCGTTTCTGCCTCTGAATGCCCTGTTAAGCATGACAACGGTGACATAAATCCACTTAATATGATGCCACCTGCCAATCAACAACCAGCAGCCGATCAACCCTTCCCTTTGTCTACCGAACGTCAGACCTCGTCTATACCCAAAGCCACCGAAGATGGCACTCAACAATTTTGGCAATATCCCAGCCAGCAAATGTTCTGGAATGCCATGTTACGCAAGGGTTGGCGCTGGAAGAATGAAGATATTTCACAAAAAGATATGGGCGACATTATTCGCATTCACAATGCCAACAATGAACAGGCCTGGCGTGAGGTTCTCAAATGGGAAGCTCTCCATGCCAAAGAATGTGGTAATCCACGTTTGAAGAGTTTTGGTGGCAAGGCTTCGGATTATAGTCCGCGCGCTCGTTTCCGTAGCATGTTGGGGTAAGTGATAGACAATAAGAGCATTGAGTAAGAAGATTTTGAATAGCAGTGTTGGAAAAGAGCAACAAAATAATGTACTTTAATAGCAATATTTTATAACACATAATAAATGTGTTGTGTAATTAGTTTATGAATGACAAAGAAAACACATTAGAAATGGACGACTATCTTCTTACGGAACAGATTTCTTTTAAGGCTATACAAGAATCCATATATTGTTTCATTTCCCAATAAGGACAGCTCTGCAATATCGCAAGAAAGTCAAAGAATACAAGAAAACGAAAAGACAAAAAGACTAGGACTTGATTGTGTGAAAGTGCATTAATACCACACCTTAAGCTGAAAATATACCAGTTTTATCAAAAATCACAAATTCAATATCGAAAAAAATTTATATGAAGAAAATTCATACCATATCTAGCATATCTAAAATTCATATCATATGATAAGAAATAACATTCACATTTTATTAATTGCTTCGTTTCTTCTTACTTTCAGCTACGAACTGCCATTTGATCGTCACGACTGGATTGTTGATCGTTGCGGTAAAGATGTTCGCTATGTTATCGACTACTATGACGGTGGCATGGTCGATAATGACTATAAATTTGCCATACTTGATGTTCGTCCAGCCTTAGATTCATTAGATAATGCATGGGATCGTATGCGCGTGGCGTATATGCGTTGGAAATTTGCCGCAATTGATATGATTAAAGGTGACACATCTCCAAGCAGTGGCAAAGTAGATCATTAAATTCAATAAAAACTACTACCACTATACTTAAAACAAAAACTATTAGGTTACAAACTAAATATATAGATAAATAATTTCTTTAAATTACTCTAATGATTTAATAATATACATACGTCTTATTTTAAATTAGAAAAGAAAATTATAACTTATTTCATCACATATTCTATGTGTAAACAAATTTTAAAAAATTTCTTTTGTATTCTTCTTCATCGCTGTTATTATTTTATTTTAAATGAATGTGTACAAACGAAAACTGTATTTAAACTGTCTTAAAACTGAAACAATTGAATTGTTTTTTTGTAAATTCAAAATCCTGATTTATAAACATCTTATTATTATTTAACTGAAATTGACGATTTAGTTTAAGATACTTTCATCATATAAATTTAACTAAGGGGGCTTCTGCAAGTTTGTTATCATATGATGTTAATAGCCACTAGTTAAAATTTTTGGTTTCAATTGTCTTATCTAAAACCATTTAATTTATTGTAGATAATATAATAAACAATGATGTTAATATATAAAATACAATTGCAATTGTAATTACCAAATCAAAATGAAGCTGGTGTTTTATTATGCGTCTTAAAAAAATTTTAAATTTATATGGAATTCTACTTTCGACAATCATTATAATTCTTTCTGCTTGGAAAAAATTCGAAATTGTATCAGAAGCTCTATATCCGTTTAGTAACTCAATATATGTAGGTAACCTTTCTTTGAAGGCTTCAGTTTTCTGTTGGCTCTATTAAGACTTATTGAAGGAATACATTGACATTGGATATTTTTTTAATGTATTTTCAGGCTCTGATCCACTGTTGTTTAACTTTTTTTTTTTTTTATTTGCATTTTCTATGACAAGCTAAATGGATGCAATGTCCTCGGGTATAATCGTCCTCATACCTACCTACATAAATAACTCCTTTATCTTTAGTGGTTTTAATTTTCACAATGAATTACAATTAGCCTAGTACCGTTTCTATATTAAATATTTTGGATTATTTTGAATTTTTTTTAAATTTCAAAAAATTTTCTTGTAAACCGAAGCACTGCAATAAAATTGTTATTAAAAACCTGCATTTAAAACCATATTCTATAGCGATTCAAATTTCAAATATCACTTGAACTTTGAACTTAACTTCGAAATAGAGGATAAAGGTTGTTTTTTAGATAAATGGAGCTAATTACTCTATGAGATAATTTTATTGAACAGTTAGTGAAGAAGATGTTAAAGTCACTTCTACAATTTTTTCTTTTCTGTGCTTAAAAATGTTGATACATTGACCCTAAATTTTTATATATATTTTGTAGCTGATACGCATTCCTTCCTATAAGAATCTATAATCTTGTTCATACAAATTATGCATGTAGACATTTTTAAATTATATCACTCTGACTAATAAGGGCGCCAATTTTTAATATTTTTTTTTTAATATACTCAATATGCAATAACATGACCTTAAAAGCCATTAATGGAATGAAATAATTATTCTAAAAATTTTTATATATTTTTTTTATTGGGTTAATGACTTTTCTTTTGACTAGTTTTGTAATTGGCTCTCTGCCAATACATATGAACAACTCATTCATTCATTATTATTTCGCCATCAGAGACGCTTATAAAAATTTTAACATAAAAGGTAAAAATTGAATATCAAACAAAACAGTATTTGAAAGGAAATATAGGAACTTTTAAAATCTAATCTACAAAGAAATTTTACTTGGAAATATTTATAGTTTTCCCAGAACACATACTATAACATTAAATTTGCCTTTTGCTTAAAGGACGTTAACATATATTGAAACAACTTATGTTCTTTTAATTTTTTTCATTGTAATATCAATTTGATTTTATTATTAAACTACGAAAATGTTTTATAGTGTGTTTTCTAAGTAATTACGCTCATCAAAATAAAACTAAAAACTCTTGCAACTAAAAAATAAAAAAAGAATATTTATGTGTAAAATAAAACAATTTAATTGTTTGTTATCAGTTGATTTAATTTAAGGACATTTAATAATTCTTTAATTGCATAATATTGTGTGGCCAAAAAGGAAAACAATGATTTCTTTTTTCTCAATACATTTTTACAACTTTGATAGTATTTTTCTTTTTGTTTGTTTTTTTTTCTGTTTTTACTTCAACTTGTAACTATTGCTTGATTGATTTTGAATGTTAAGTAAGTTGAGAATGAAAATAAAGTTTCGTTTAAGATTTTAATTTAAATTAATTAAAAAAAAAAAAATAATAAATAAAATTACAAATACAACAAACCACTAGCGGCAGCATGGGCCATTAGGGTATTGGCAGCTTGTTGAGTTTCCAACAGTAGACGGGTTTCCTTCAACCAATCGGAAGCTATTTTACGTGGACCACCTTGCAATAGATTCATATATTTTAAGGCCATCATTAAATCGCCACGATCAACAAAATATCTGTGTAAAAAGAAAAAACATTTTATTAAGATCTCTAGCAATCCCAAAAGTGGATTTTTGCTGTATTAGCTTACCTTGCTCTATTTAAAATGTCATAGGTATCCAATTTACTATAATCGAATTTCTTATTTTGCAATTCGTCTTGGGATATAGGATCGTCAGGTTTAAGAATGAATATGGATTGCAAATAGGATAAGAAATATCTGGGCAAACTGGCTCCACCCTCGGGTATCAATGCCAATTTACGTGCTACACGTTCAACGTTTAAGAAACGCTCACGTAAAGCATCTTCAGGGAATACACCACGTTCTTGGGCTTCCTTGGGCAAATTTTGTATAACAACAGCCACCAATTCATCACCCTCTAAACAAACAAACAGAAAAATTGTTAAAAATAATGAAAATTTTAATAAGAACAACTTCAAATTGAAACTTACCAGCAACTTTAGCAATTGCTTTAATTTCATTTTTCAAAGGACGCAATTTAGTTTTCCAGTGTTCTCCAGGTTCACCAGTCCTTACGGTAGACCATAGAGCTTGACAAGCCGCCCATAAGGCTTGGGCTTGGTGGGCAGAACGCTCAGATTCGGCACGTGCTTAAAAAATTAAAAAAGTTTTTGAATTAAGCCTACATATTGGAGATAGTTTTTCTTTTATTTTAAGATAAATTAAAATTGAACAAAAAATAAAATTTTCGTGTTGATTTCCTTTTTCTCTTTTGATATTTGAAAAGAAGAATGATTGAAATAATTGAATTCAAAAGAAGTATCATTAAATACCTTTCAATTCTTCATCAATTTCTTAAGGCCGCATTTAAAATTATTAACGATTGTAATTAAATGTGCAAAATAATACGAAACAATTTAAAATTAAATCTTACCTTTCAAAGCAGCATCCATTCCACGCATTTTACCTAACATGGCAGCCAATTGCAATTTATAATTGGCTTTCTCTGTAGCCAATTTATCTTCCAGTTCTTTAGAGAAACTGCGTTTCATTTCGCTCTCCTTCGTGCTAACCGCATCCTTTAAATGATCAATATGCGCCTCAGCTTGATGTTTTAATTGTTGACGCAATTGTTTTTCAGCATCAGCACGAATTTGGAAAATTTTCTTTTGATTTTCTACAGCTAATTTACGTTTTTCAGCTTCTAATAAATATTCCAATTGAGCTTTAACTGCCTCAGAATCGCTATCACCACGCAAAGCATCGATGGCACGTTTTAAACGTAATTCACCATCCGTTTGCAAGCGTTCCAATTCTTTTTGCAAAGCCAACACATGCGAGTAGGCATGAGTAATGAAGAGATCTAAATCTTCTTTGGATAAGTTTAGTTTATTTTCCGATAAATTTAAGCCGGGGAAAATAGATTCAATTTCATCTACGAAATAGTTGCGAGCTTTTTCAACCTGGAATAGATAAATAGTTACTAATAACTCTACGTTAAATTTCTTTTAGAGAATACTTACATTTCTCCAGTATTTTTCCGATATACTCGCAGCATCCTTGTTCTTGTAAAGCTCATCCTTAACATTGTTAATATGGTCAACTAATTTCTTAATCTTACTGCGTACAGCAAGGATTTGATCATTATTATCGGGTTTAGCAGCCTTAGCCAAAGCAATTTCACATTTTTCTACAAATAATAATAATTTCAAGAGATGAAAATTAAAGAAATCAATCAATCAAGAAATACCAATTTTCTCTAAAGCTTCACGTGCTGCTTGTTCTGCGGTAGCAACAGAAGAGTCACGAGCATTAGTTTTATTTCGCAAAGATGTCCACAAAGAGGTATCAACGTTTTCCACGGCTACATCGACAACACGACGTACTTCGTTATTAAAACTGTTGAAATAAAACAAACAAAAAAAATTGAAATATGTTTTTGAGTTACGTTTTGTTATTCCCTTACTTCTTGAGGATATCGATGGCTTTATTGTATTCTTTAACAGCCAAAGCGGCAGCAACCTCAACAGCATGTTCCAATTCAACTACGTTTGTGGGCAAAGGTTCAACGGGTTTAGGGACAAGTTTGGGAGGTTCAGCTTTAGCAGCTGGCTTCTCTACGACAGCTTTAGAAGCGGCAGTTTGTGACACCTAAGAATATAAAAAAAACAGTTAATCAATATATACAACTCATTACGTTAAACAACTTACGGTTTTTGGTACGGTTGCCTTGGGTTTAACTTCCTCAGTTTCTAAAATAATTTAAGAAATAAATTAAACTTTAATATTGAATTGAATAGCATTAAATTTGCTTACTTTTAGGTGCTTCCTTTTCGGAGCTACCAAACAGACCAGTTACTGTTGCAGTGGCACCTTCAATTGTTTTGGCCACACTATTGAATTGTTTCTTAACACTATCAATTTGTTGACTAACACCTTGAAATGGTTTTTCTTCTTGTAAAGCTACTTTTATTATAGATTCGGCACCAGGAACATTTTGTTCGAGCATTTTTCGAAAATCTTTATCGTATCTTTCATTAAAAAAAAAAAAGCAAATATTGTATTAAAGTATTATTAGTAAACAGATATTGAGAAAATTAATACTTCGCATATGTTATTGCACCGCCAACTGCTGCCAATGGTGTTAGGAAAACAATGACTTTACCAAAGCCAGCTTCTCTAACATTTGGTGGTAAGCCATTACTGTTGCTGTATTGTCTGCGTGATTGTTGTTGCAGAGTTTTCTAAAAAATGAAAAGTAAAAATGCAGTTTAATAGGATAAACAATTTCTAAAATAAAAAAATATGTATAAATAAAATCAAAGAATACAAATATTTTTCTAACTGCTTAAGAGTATCACAAAAAACTATTTCAATTCTTATGACCTATTTATTATCATACAAATCGCATGCATTTTATCTACATCAACTGATAATTTTTTTCAAATAATTATAACTCCATAGGCTGAATGGAATTGCAAAATACTTAATAATAAAATAACTTTGATTGTATTAAGAAACTGTGCGCAATTGAACAATGAAAGTAAACGACAGAATGGCTAAATAGAATGGCAATTAATATCTCTCGCCGGCAACTGATTTCTTACATAAAATCTAAGATTTTGTGTCTATGGACATAGTAAAAGCCATCTAAATGCTTTTCTTACAACCGATAATACGGATACATTCTCTCACTGTGCACTGATGAGTGCCAAAATCAAAAAATACTGCTGAAACGGAAATTAATGGTCGAATTCCAACACATTATACATTAACATTTTGCCATCCTAATAAGGTAATTGGAGCATTTTCATGAAGTACTATATATGATTCCTTAGTGGCCAGTTTGGACTGCAAGTAGTGTCATCAACTAGTCTAGGCTCAGAGATTAAGATTCGCAAAACTCTCTATAAAAAGTAATGGCTTCATATCATGGAACACAACACCTTTTTACGTTCCCACTCCGGAACGCCTCGACCACACATCGGCCAAGGATTGTCAACCCTACGAAAGCTGTTCTTTCCCAAGGGAAACACTTCCGGACACGGCAGCAGAGCCGTTGCAACAACAACAACACCTTTATTACTTCTTAATTTGAAAATATTTTCTTTTTTTATTTTATTTCAAATTATTCACATTTTACTATAGGTGCGGATCACGTGTAACAGGAATATTTGTCTTAGGAAGAACACATTCAATGTCAACTAACAATTTAAAATAGAAACCAAAATAAACGATGCTGTCAGCTGGTTGTTTTCTAAACGAGTGCGCTTAATGCCCATTAACAATGAAAAAAAGTTCAGCAAATCCCCATTCAATTTCTATTTATTATTTGATGGATAACAATTGTTGTTTCATACAATCAATCTGAAAACTGCTACGAAAATTTCAAGGGCCATTCATTATTTGGAATTTTGGAAATATGATTTCAATGCTATTCCATTCTCATGGTGACATAACAGCCAAGCAAATTTTAATTTTTTCGCTGCTGCCATGTACGCAACTAATAAGAGTGTATGTACTATTTGTAGACAAGACGGGTGAGGGTTATGCTTACACTTTGCAGCTTTAACAAAATTCATTTGGACTCACCTGCAGAGCACTTTTGCAAGGCTCCCTTAAGGCCAAACGGTACATGTTTCTTTTGGTAAAGCAGATATTTTGAAGATTTTAGTTGACACTTTAATCCAAGACGTTTGGACCGGCTTTTAATGTTTTATTCGATCACGGAATAAAGAAGAAAAATTCTTCCGAAATCAATTTTCGTCCGAGAGCAGCAGAATAACTACAGAGAGGCAAAATTTAATGACAGTTTAAATGTCAAAATAAAAAAATGTCATACAAATAAGAATGTCAATAAAAAAGGGAAGACTGTGTTTATACTACAAAGTCGATAATAACGTGTCTTGTAGTCAAATATCTGTTTCATTATTAACTTAAAAAAGCAAATAATTTAATGTTAAAATAAATGTTTGAATGTTTAGTACAATTATTATTAAAGAAGATACACCTAGGTCAGACTAAATGTTATCTGGAATCCATATTGATAGTAGATTATTGTACAAGAATTTTATGTTGGACCAGTGTTGCAAAATTGAAATTTTGAAATAGTACTGAACTATCTATCTATAACTGAAAGAGTTACCTTTTTGCATCAAATGGTAGTTTTATAAAAATATATTTTTTTTCTACTTATGTACGGAATGGAATAGAAAAACTAACTATGTACCATGTTTCTCATATACAAAATAAAAACAGTTGATTCGAATAACCAGACATATGGGTGAATGCCTCCACTAACAGACGTGAAAAAATTACTTATTCTAGACACACACCGTTCAAAACACGACATACAGTACATGCATTTATGGTAATACAGTACCCATTTCGAATAACGGCACTTTGGCGAGTTTCGATTTTATTCACCATACCGGATAAATTCACCACATTTTGTAAAAACTCACCTCACTAGAAACTCACCACAACTACAAAGTTCACCACAAAAAATTAAATTTTTTTCCTTTTCTTTCAAACCAGCAGCGAGCAATCATTTTATTATGTTTTTGTTTCGTTTTGTCCGAAAATGGGGTTGAACCGGGCCTCTGTTTTGGCGAGTGAACGAACACCTACTTTTTTCTACCTGGAAACAAATTCACACACATCTTTACGCCGTTTGTTTTTTGTTTTCGTTTTGTCTGACCTGGGGTGTTGAACAGTGGCCTTTTGGGTACTTTCACTTGTAACACCTATCAGACAGACAGACCACAATTCTACATTAAACAAACGGGGCTTAATTTTTACTTACTAAACCCGGAAACGGAAAAAGAATGTGCGAATTATACTTTCCGTTAGGGCCGGGTTATGTGTGTTTTTTTTAAGCAACCGACGACGTCTTTTATTTAGTTGACTCCGACATTCTGCCTACAACTTTATCAACTTGGCGGCACTCTGTGTAAACATATGACTTTGACATTTTGTTTTGTTTTCAAAATTCTATTTCTATTAGTTTTTTGGTTATGGCATAATAGTGGAGCTGTTCGTAATAAATAAAAATTATTATTTTTCAATAAAACTAAAAAAATGTTACGTTCTTTAATAGGAAGTGGTGAGCTTTTTAGCGACGTAATATTAAAATATCAAATACATTAAATAATTTATCTTTTCAGCCCTAAGGGTAACTTCGAATGTGGCAGCAATGCGTTCTTCAACTGGAGTGCTGCTGCCTTTACAAAAGGTTTTATTTTCTTCTTTACACATGCCTACTGCCACAACATTTCCTAAACTTACTACTCCAACAGCAGTTACCAACAGTCTTTTGCAACCATCATTGCAAATGCAGAGCGTTCAATTGCAAACATCCCGCAGTCTTACAAAGTTTTCCCTGAACAAAGGTAAACGTAAATCGGTAAAGGCGGTTATCAAGCGTTTCAGACGTCTCGATTGGGGATGCTGGATTCGTACACATACAGGTCGTCAAAAGAAGCTATTCAAGAAATCACCCGCCTTGAAACGGCGTTTACGTCAACACATTTTTACTAATTCAACACAAAGTTGGTTGCTTGACAAAATGGTTGGTAAATTTTGGCGTCGTCCCAAGAACTGGATCGATGATCCTTATGCTCCCTACAATAAACGTGATGAATTCTTTGCTACGAAGAGTAAAAGTTTTAAAGTTTAAGTTGTTAATTTGATTATTGTCGAGTTTGAGTAAAATAAAGTTCAATATTAATTTGACAATGAAAATGATTCTTAAAGACACTAGATAGATGGCTGTGAGTGGTCTTTAGTTATTTATGTTATTGAGGAACAGACTGTCTGAGGAACAGAACAGACAGTTTTAACTACAAGGAAGTCGGTTGATATGATATTCTTGAAAATCTGTTGTTAGTTGGAAGAAAATTTCTCCGGAACCCAAAATGTGACCCTGAGTCAATGGGATAGCCATCGAACATACTATGTACATGTATATGGAATAAATACCATTCAGGCGAGATCTGCGGCTTCCTAAGAAGGATGCTCTGTTCTCTCAGATGTCATTTAATTGATAGAATATTAATTAATAAAGAGTATATTCATTCATTCATTCTCATTTTATACCCATACTACAATTATGACAATAATCTTAAAAATCAATCTGTGATAACAGTGCTGCCAAGTTATTTTATTTGAATTCTTACTTTTGGAAAAGAGTACATCTCTGTAACGTAAATTCTTAATGGATTCTTTATTTTGACATTTAAAGTAGAATTTTACTATTAGCCCAGTATGAGTCAGGTTGGCCGAGCGGTCTAAGGCGCCAGATTTAAGCTCTGGTTCCCGAGAGGGAGCGTGGGTTCGAACCCCACACCTGACAAAGGATCTTTTTTTATAAAAATATTTTCTAATTTTATCAACATCGACAAAATGTAACAAAACAAATTTTTTTACTTAATTTAATTTTTTTTACTTCTTACCAATGTTGTTGGTGGATTCTATCTTAATTTAAAAACACGAAATCAATGCTATATGCCCTCTTAGTTCGATTAAAAATCCTTTTTCTGAGTTAAAAGGAGAACGTCTTTGACTAGATCTTCTGGATATAGTGTTGAGATAAATTAATTTGTGGTTTAAAGACGGTTATTAAGTACGATCTTATTCTAGCTCTGAATATATGTAACAATTGCAAATCAGTCCAGCAGTAACAGAAGATTTAACTAAATTAAATTAATTAAAATTGGATTCTTTAACTTTTTTTAATGCAATCAATTTATTACCAAATATAATTAAAAATCAAATAATAATAACAATAATTTTTTAACAATTGTATAAATAAATGCACATTTTTATCATCACTTTTTTAATATTAAAAGAAAACCACAAAATATACACACAATAATAATTTGGACAATGTTAAAGCTACACATTTTTCAAATGGCTACGTCATTAGCGTACATACACAATATGCCTGCAGAGCAATTAAGGTGCAACTACTTTGTTGACCAGTTTACCCATACATTGTATTTCGCTTTCAATAACATCGCCAGGCTTTAAGTATTCTGGTGGATTGCGATGCATACCGACACCTTTTGGTGTACCGGTTAAAATCACATCACCTGCCACCAGTGTGATGGTTCTACAAAAAAATGTTTTACGTTAGTTTATCTATGATTCCGTTATATTTGGTTATTCAACTTACTGCGATAATCGACTAATAATATCATCGATTTTAAAGATCATATTATCCGTTAAGGCATTTTGTTTCTCTACGCCATTAATTTTGCATGTCATTTGCAAATCATAAGGATCCTTAATAATGCTTTTGTGCACAATTGCGGGCCCCAAAGGTAAAAAGGTATCCATAGATTTGCCTATTAAAAATTGACCACCGTTGCGTTGCTTTTGCCAGTCACGTGCCGAAATATCCTGGGCTACACTGTAACCAAAAACGTAGTCCATAGCTTGCTCACGTGTAACATTCTTACACGTTTTACCGATAATTACCGCCAATTCAACTTCCCAATCGATTTTCTAGAATGGGAGAGATATAATAAAAAATCATGTTAAGTAAATCAAATTTTCAAAAAACATCCGTTAGGCTTGTTGGAGATAGCAAGAATAACTAACTAAACAATCTAGATGATAATTAGAAGAAACTGTTTGCTATAATGATTTAATTGTCAGATACGGATCTTTTAAGACTCTACTACAAGTGACATATATTAATGCTTTGTAGATAAATACAGGAAGAAGGCACTAAAGGCTAAGAATAGATTGTGTCCCCCTGCATGAAGATAGAAATGTCAGTCGTCAATTATGATACTGAAGTATGAATGAACTTCTTAAGCTACTACACATAGTCGGGAGGCCTTCCGAGAGTTTAGAACAATACGCTAAGAACTGCAATAGGATGTATAAAGACATCTAATATTGACCACCTACATGAGAAAACCAGTATCAAACCTGTGAAGTCGCTTTCCTGACAATTTTTAACGGAATACCATCATCCTCACCACCCCAGCAATCACACCTCTTTGCGAACTCCCGTATATATTAGGGATATCAGGATGCACATAGTACAGAGACTCATCTTAAAAATTTCCTACTTGTCCCTCTTTTGATTAGATGTAGATTAGTTGTTTTTAATCGTTTATACTTACATCGGACAACTTATTGGCAACAACATTGCCCAACGGCCCAGTAAGCGTATTATTATATTTGCTAAAGAACATGGGTTCTTTGGGTGGTTCTTTATTTTGTTCCTGACAGTGGTCTTTATAGTTTAAGCCAATGCAAATGATCTTTTCCGGATTAGTAACAGGTGGCAGGAGTGTAAAATTATCATTCATTTCTTCGACTCTGGCCGCTTCCACTTTACATTTCACCTCCGACATTGAAATGTTTTGTTTAATGAATGTACGCATATCGTGAGAAATGCATGAGCCTCCAGATAGTTCCACAATGGTAGTTCCATCTTCAGAGACAACACCCAAGCGCATACGATTATCATTTTTACGTAAGAATTGAACAAAACGCATTTTTGGAGTACTTTTAGGTGACCTTTATGGAGGAAAAATTTTTGTTTATTAACAAATAATATTAAAAAAATTTCCACTTGTAATAAATATCTCACTTTTTTGCCAGATGATAAGAACGCAAACTCACGAAACTAGTTTTCGTACACGACTGTAAAGGGGACGTGTGTGTGCGTAATAATAAACCAAATAACTTTGTAGCCATTTGTTGTTGCTTTTATTTTTGCAATTTTTTTCCAGTGTTATCCGGTCGTTACTTACGAGACCGGTCAGTCCGTCAATCAATATTTTCACTTAAAATTTTGTTATAAACTAAAACTAAAGTTAAGACACTTTAATTTAAAGAAAACTAATAATTTTGACTAATTTTTTTCTAATTAACTTAAAATTTTTACGTTTTTTTTAGTTTTTTATATTTAGAAAATTAGCTTTTTTGATAGATGAAAAAATGAAAATAAATGTTACCATTCCATGGGAAATGATAACATTATAATTAAGAAATAGTGATGCCGTATGTATTCAAGGTCAGAAGAAAGGGGGTTGAGAAAAGTTTGTTGATTCAAAAAAGCACCCCAGTCCAGCTACGTTTATAATTCGCACTTTTTCTTTCAGTAAAATTAAGACCCAAATTTTTTGAGAAAACTATGTGCCCTCGCTACACCATGGCAAATTTATTTTCGTTGTGTGGTGAGTTTTAAAATGTGTTGAATTCTTTGTGGTAAATTTTGGTGGTGGGATTGAGAATTAGGGTGAATTTCTCCGGTGTGGTGAATAAAATTGTTACTTAAAATACTAAAATTGTTACAGTTACTAAAATGTATGGCATTATCGACATGATTAAACTATCACAATTGCACCGTATTACCATTGGTGAATTGTGCGGTTTGTGTGTGGAGTATGGAATATTAATTACATAGGGTGGCGGGTATTATCTATTAATGATGCACCGGTACTACCACAAGTCACAATTAGAAACACGGGACCTAGAGTTGGTAATACTGCTTCTATACTTTTACATTATACTACAACCTTTTACAACTGTGTGCCATTTGACAGTTCACAGCTGCTGCAGGGAAGGAAGGTATAGTGGAATATTGCAAATTTCTTCTGCAGTTTAAAAAAATTAAAAAATTCGTATTAATTAAAATTTTCATTTATTGCAGTAATTTACGGCATTTGCAAAAAACCCATACTTAATTAAAAAGCAACAATATGGCTATGCTAGCTAAATCAATTGGACGTACATTGATGCAAGTAAGTAGACGAGCTAAAATCCAACCGCTTACATAAACATTTTTTTTCTGTCTAAATGGAAGATGTGTGTCTCAAAGTAGACGTGAAATTCTTAAAATTAACCGTTTGAGGTTATAATCCTTTAGACAGAGGGTATTACAGAGCTGATATGCATGTTTGAATTTATTTTATCAAAATACTAATAAATTCTATTATATTTTAATTAAAAAATACAGGGTCTACAAACCTCTGCAGCACGTTCCATTCATACCACAGCCGCTGTCAATAGCGTAAGTATCTATAGTTTGTGAGCCTGTTAAAATGCATTTACTGACACAGTGGCATATTTTAGGATCCCGGAGTTCATGGCGGTAATAGAACTACTTGCACTTTAATTCCCGGTGATGGTGTTGGTCCTGAATTGGTTTATGCTTTACAAGAAGTTTTCAAGGTAAATTTTAATATTGTTTTGGATTTTTGGAATTTTATGGATTTAAATTATGATTTTTCGTTATTGTTAAAGGGTGCCGATGTTCCTGTTGATTTTGAATCTTACTTTCTTTCTGAAGTGAACCCTGTTTTGAGTGCTAAATTGGAGGATGTAGTAGCTTCCATCCAAAAGAATAAAGTCTGCATTAAGGTGAGTAAATAAATTATTGAATAAAATGAATCTTAATGAATGTCAATGTGAAATAAAGTAGTGGAATATTTATGAGTTATTGAACATAGAATATATTTTTTTATTAATTAAGGTTTTACTAATTGATTACGTTACAAAATTTCTCAATAGGTCTACAGTGTTGTGGCCTTTCATTTGAATTTTAATTGCTTAAATTCTGCTTTTTAATTGAAAGGCATCGGGCCACTTAATTACAATATGCAGTCTAGCTCTATTTGCACAAAAACCTATAATGGAATATGTTAATATGTGAAGCAGAAGTGCATTCTGACATTTAAGTCTCTATTATAGAAATTATTATATTATATCAGATGTCTTCATCAAATATTTCTGCATGATTTTATCTAATGCTTTTTTAATTGCTTTGAAATTTTAATAAATTGCTTTAATATTACAATTAATGGTTTATTAGTCATAATAAAAGTAGAATTACACGTATGTTTGTACTTATGTTGTATGTCGAAAAATATTCTAAAAAAAACAAAAAGTTAGAATTCGAAAAAGTTGATCTATATAGATCTATAACGTTAGGATATCTTTAAAAAAATAAACCATTCAATGATAAAATATATTCTTGCATATAATTTCAGGGCATTTTAGCTACTCCCGACTACAGTGTGGCTGGTGAATTGCAAACACTCAACATGAAACTACGTAACGAATTGGATTTGTATGCCAACGTAGTACATGTACGCAGTTTGCCCGGTGTTAAGACACGCCATAAGGGTATCGATACCGTAATTATTCGTGAACAAACTGAAGGTGAATACTCCGCTTTGGAACATGAATCGGTGCCCGGTATTGTTGAGTGCCTTAAGATTATAACTGCCAAAAAATCAATGCGTATTGCCAAGTTTGCATTTGACTATGCCACCAAAAATAATCGCAAGAAGGTTACTGCCATACACAAGGCCAATATCATGAAGTTGGGTGATGGTTTGTTTTTGAAATCATGCGAGGAAATGGCCAAACTATATCCCCGCATACAATTTGAGAAAATGATTGTTGATAACACTACCATGCAAATGGTATCGCATCCTCATCAAGTAAGTTTTTCTTCACATACATAACTTATAACGTTGTGAGTGCTTCTTTTTAAATTTTGGTTGTCAATTTTAGTTTGATGTTATGGTGACTCCAAACTTGTATGGTAACATTGTTGATAACTTGGCTACTGGTTTGGTCGGTGGTGCTGGTGTTGTAGCTGGTGCTTCCTACTCCGCTGAAACTGTAGTCTTTGAACCTGTAAGAACTATTTTTTTTAACTTTCTATCATTGCTTTTCTTTTAAACCTTTTTTTTTCTTAATTCAGGGTGCACGTCACACCTTTGCCGAAGCTGTTGGCAAAAACATTGCAAATCCCACCGCTATGTTCTTGTGCGGTACAAAATTGTTGCGTCATATTAATTTGCCTTCCTACAGTGAATTGATCCAAAACTCCTTGCATCGCGTACTTAAGGATGGCAAAGTAAGAACCAAGGATTTGGGCGGTCAAGCCACAACTCAAGATTTTACACGTGCCGTTATTGCCAACATTCATTAAAAAGCGTTCACAAATAACACAGACAATAAAAATGCTTAAGTTTACTTTCTTTTTAACACAACACCAAATATTAAGTTAAAGCTGTTGTACTGCAGAGAAATGTGAATACAAATGGACATTATCAGACTTAAACTAAGATACAAAATATGGCTATTTGTTTTTAAACTTTCCTGGACAACAAACAAACCAGTTAAACCAATTTTTTCTTTTGTTATTTGATGATACTGATAATTATTATTTAAATTTTTAGCTTTTAATCTTAATTTGCAATCCCTTGAGTATTAATTTGGCGAATATTTTATCAAAAAATCCAAACAAAATCCTTTATTTCTCCCTTAAGTTTAGTCAATAGTATTCTTTTGTCCTATTATGCCCTCCGTTTGGTTTATCCACGCAATGTATTTTTTTTTTTATTTTTTATTAATTTATTGTCCCCTCTTTAATTGCTCTTTTCATCGAATAGTGCGATTTTTATATATTTGTTTATAGAAAAATATTTAATGAGCGTTATACTATTATTATATATTATTTATCTTATAACGCTGTATATAATACACATACACACATATAATTGTCTCAAACTGTATGCAAACTCTTAAATAACAATAACAAGAAAATTTTCAAAATGTTACAGCAAGAAAAAGTTAAAAAATACAATAATTATTCAAATAATAAACGATATGTGGTTTTAATCATACAAGTTATATTTGGATTAATCGTTTGAATTGTAATTTTATGCAGAATTGATTGAAATCAAGTGATTTATGCGAAATACCTCTCATATCTGAACTGGATGAAGTTAAGGTACTGAGTCTAGTATGCTATCTATTTTTCCACAAGCAAATTACTATCGGTTTTCAATACGCTTATGAACGATATTTTTTGTATATTTATGTATTAAACCGTGGAGAAAATTATTTAAAAAATTTCTGCATATCCCTAAAAAAGCAATAATTGCAATGATTTAAAGCGTTAGAACCAAATATTTTTTTTCGATTCACAAAATTCATAACAACTTGACCACCTAAACGAATGATAACTAGTTCTACTAACTAACAAGCAATTTAATGTAAACAAATAACATTAACCATAGATTTTTAGTTTACACGTCCACGATTCAGTACTTAAATCAGCTAGGGATAATGCTTCTTAGTTGATGTGAAATCTTAGCTGAGTTTTGTATGTCATCGCTATATTTCTGATTTACTGTTTCTGTCAATATGAACGTCTAAGTTTCTTACTATGGATCTTTTACAGAAGATTAGACAATTTAGTGTTGAAAAGACTGTATCACGACGATATTGGCTTGACTAACACAATTGCAGAATTTTGTTATGTATTTTCACCTAGTTTTTAGCGTTTGGTTGTAAATAAGTCATTTATTATCGAGAAAGACTTTTGATGTCTTCCACTTGATGTCCAGTCCACTAGATTCAATTTTAACATGTCTACTCTATTGAAGTTTAGTGTCTTAGAGTTATACCGGGGTATTTGGCTGCATTTAAATAAGTAACAGAATTAATGGATTGTAATTACAATCGATCTTGTGAAGTTTAGTTTAATTCGCTAGTTTTGTGTACATTCAAGAACAGAAGACTGCTGCAGGTTTCTTTTTTGCAACTTCCTTTGTGTCTGCTACTAATAATATTGCTGCTTAGGCATTTGCAAATTTAGTCATTGTATGTATTTACTAACGTATTTCGGAATATCACTTGCATATAAGATATATAATATGGTGCCTAAATACTATGCTCTGGTAGTCCTGTCTAGAATTTCTTAGAGATCTGTGCATGCATATTCGTGTCCAACAAGGAAGAGTCAAATTTCTATATAAGACTTTAGCTTTCAGACATAAGAAGAAGTGAAATACTGAGTTAGTTTTGCTAGTAGACCAGTATGATAAGTCTTGTTATAGGTTAGGTTAGGTTTTTACCAAAAGCTCACTTGAGCACGCATAGCGGCCCGTTGTGGCGCCATAGGTGAACGCAGTCCCTGTACTGACCAAGTTCCTCCGAGCCAATGAGGGAGAAGTTGGTCAGCGCAAGGGCTGCACATTTACTTGTTATATGTCTGAGATACATCTATCATGTTTATAATACGAATTATCTGGAACGTACATTCTAGAGACCAAATTTATGTTTATGAACTCTATTATTATTATTAGGCTCAATACAGTGTTAAAAACTTTTTATTGATTTCGTTATTATGGGAAGTCATAACAGTGAACTGCAGTATTCCATATGAGTTAACTGCTTCCCACACTTTGGTATTATTTTTAACTAATTATTTTTAATTAATTTAATTATTTATAAATTTTTAGACATTTTCAGAGATACAGAAAGTAATGCAATTAAAAGATTTACTACCGTTTGATAGTAAAATAAATTCCCGAAAATATAAAAATTGTTTGTTTTTGTATACAAAATGCTGTCTTAATTTTTTTTTTAACTATTTTACATATTATTAATATACTTTTACTAATTGCTTAAATAAATAAAAGAAAAGATTAAATCTTAATAAGATTATATTGAAATGAATATGTATTCCTCTATTATCTGTTTTTGTTTATTTAATTATTGAACAAATTTAGGGCCATTATTACAACTTGCCGTTAACTAAAGGGAGGATTTTAACGGGCAGATAAATTGTTTTTCATTATTATGAGTTCCCAATAAGATAGAAGTGATCGTTAAGCTAAAGGGAAGATCATCCTACCTTTAATATTTAAAGGTCACTTTATGTTTGAACTTGCCATATCATATACTATTTTCGATATGGCAACTTCAAAAATAAACATGAAAGATTTATATTTTAATAGTTTTTCAAATCAAAATGGAAAACAGATCACGTTTGTTTTATGTAATTGGTCTAGAGGATATTTTAGGAAGTCATGAGGCTAAATGTAAGCACCTAAAAAATTTCGCGATCAAGTGGCACACTACGGCTTCCAATCTTTTATTTTCAATAATACAATGCCTCCACCAAGTCTACCAACAAAACCTCTTCCTCCGCTGAATAATTTTTCGATATTTTGCGGCAGGGTATTGGCGTACTCATTTTTTTTAACAAAAAATGTATAACAAAAATAAACTAAATTCACGACACACAAACTTTGTAAACAAAATAACAATAATAAACATAACAAATAAGAAAGCACGTCGTTACCACTGCGTTTTTAAAGAACTTTTTTAAAGTGGCAAAAGTTATCGATATTGCCATATTTTTGAAAAAGTTAATTTTGTTTTATCTGTAAGTTGTAATAACGAAAATAAGTTAAAGGTAACTTTGCCGTTCACTTTAGCTAAAGGTACCTTTAACTAACCCCAACTTTAACGGAAAGTTGTAATAATGGCCCTTAGTAGATTAAGCTGTTGGGGGTATCACGTAGTGGAAATATTAAACTCTTAATAGAAATTGTAGCCAACATAGACTCCTAACGGATGAAACGATCTGTTTCCCTTACAGAATTTTTTTTTTTTGTTTTTGAAGAGAATATTTATTTTTATTTTTATTTATTTATTTATTATAATTAACATAACACAACAAGATTTTAATCTTATAAGTTATAGTGCTATGCTTAGGATCAATAAGATATAAAACATTAAAAAAAATAATAATAATTGTGAAATATAAGAAATTAAGCAAAAATAGCAAATTAATATAAGTAACAAATTAATAAAAATATTAAATTTAAGTAGAAATAATAATTTCAAGCAATTTAGAAAACCAACAATACTACAGAAATAACTAAAAAAGTTAAAAAAAAATAAAGAATTCTAAAAATATAAAAGAGAAATAAAGGGTTATCCATTTCGTGGTTTCAAAAGTATGGGACTGGAATTCGACATCTGTCAAACCAAATTGTGAAAGCAATTTTTTTCTTTTCAGTTGAAAGTCCGACATTGACGAAAATGGATCGCTTAACTATCACACAACGCATAAAAATTATCAAAACCTACTACAAAAATTGTGATTCTGCCACAGCCACGTATCGAACAAAATTTTCTTCAGCGATGTTTGGTGCGCTCTTTGGTCCGAAGGTGTGATTGGACTTTACTTCTTCGAAAACGACAATGGAACGACTGTCACCGTCAATTCGGAGCGTTATGGTCATATGATAACCGACTTTTTTTTGCCTGCTATTGAAGAATACGACTTGGAGAATATGTGGTTTCAACATGACGGTGCCACATGCCACACAACTCGAGCGAATATGGCTTTATTGCAAGAGACATTTCCTGGCCGCGTAATTTCTCGTCGTGGCGATATCAACTGGCCACCAAGATCATGCGATTTGACACCATTAGACTTTTTTTGTGGGGCTACGCGAAAGACCGTGTTTATGCAGATAAACCTTCAACTCTTGAGCACTTAAAAACCAACATTTGTCAAGTTATGGCTGAGATACCGCCCAATATGTGTCAACAAGTGGTCGAAAATTACCTCAAAAGAATTATTGCTTGCAACACTTCACGTGGAGGTCATTTAAATGATGTAGTGTTTCACACATAATGTCAACGTTCAAACTTTACAATAAAAAAGAAATATCATGAAAAAAAATATTTTATATGTGTTTTATTTACGTTTACTTTTGAAACCACGAAATGGATAACCCGGTATTTACAAAAATCGGTGTAAGAAAGTAAGGATAAATATTTAACCGATATAATAACCATGCTAAGGACGTAACAAACTTTTCATTAAGGGAACAATTTAAATAACTCCTTTTTGAACGCATTTGCCAATAATAAATAAATAAAATAATAATTCGGTATACTTTAGTAATATTAATATTGATTTTTGAAAGTGAATTATTTATTAAATCAAGCATTTTTTGTTTGCTTATACAAGTCGTGTAGCGTATTATTTTTAAGTTGACCTTTAGAAAATTGTAAATAAAATTTTTAATAATTATTTTACCAATTGTTTTTAAGTCCTTCTATTGTTTTTCTTTTTGTATTTTGTCAAATCAGTAAACCATTTGGATTGTTATTTGCACAGCTTGTTTAATTTTTAACCTAATAAGTGAAGACAGTAAAAATAGAATTAAGTGAATAACATATATTCTATTGCACGAGTATATTAACTGGGCCATTTGTTTTTAATGTAAAAAAACATTAATTTGTTAAAAAAAAAAACTAAATATTGCTACGAAAATGGAAATGGTGTTCTTAAAATGATAAACAAAAGCTCCAAAAACAAAAATAATGGACTTGTTTACATGATCAACGAATAAACAAAAATATAGCAACAACATCAGTATAAAAAAAGGGGACAAAGAAGTAAACAAGCAAAAACAACAGTTCAGTATAAAAAAAGGGATTAAGAAGTAAACAGGCAACAATAATGTGCAGTATAAAAAAAAGCGGATAAACAAGTAAGCAGGCAACAACAACACTGCAAGCAACTTGTTTACATTTATAGAGATTCAAATTTATAGAGTTCAAATTTAAACAAGTGCATTCATCGGACTGCTTACCTTGCGATATAAAAGGCAAGACAGAGCAGGCAACGGCAATTCAGTAAGAATTCAGTCAGTCTTGTGTGAAGACACGTTGCGTGTGAAGAGAATAATTGTGGTTTGAAGATCTCTGTTAAAAAGATCTATTGAACAATTGTTATTGTGTACGTGGAAGGAGTGTAAAGAATAATAACAATTGAAGCAAATTGTTGTTGTTTAAGTCAAATCGTGAAAGGTGGCACACGGAATTGTGCGAACAATAAAGAATTGATTTGAAACTAACATACATAATTGGTCGTTACAACCCTTCAGTCAGGATTATTGACCTAGTTTCTCACATCACTTATGTTGTGTGTGTTAATTTTATACATAAGTGGCGGGACCTACAGTTTAAAGTCGACTCCGAACGACAGATTCTTTGAGAAACTTTACATGGCAATTTATTTACTCTCAGAATTTTTGCCAGAAATCGGCTGAGAGGAAATCGCCGAAGAAATACTTTTTGTATTTTTGTTTTGATATCTGGCCTGGGGCTCGAACCCTGGCTTTACGTCTAATAAGCCAACACACTACCTACTAGACTACTGCGACTTCTTGAAACTAAACATAAATTTATTTTTATTTTATTTGCAATCTACGAACTCATATTTTTAACGTTTTTAAAAAGGGTAACAACGTAACAATATATATGTAGGCATGTACTATGACGTCTTTAGTTACTAATTAAATTTAATATACAGTGTATAGCATAAGTCACTCATAATCTCTGTCGAGATTGGAAAAATTGTTTAAATTTCCAAAGTACTCTTTTCTTTCATTCATTCATTGTTTTTTTTTTTGGATGTGAATGGTTTCTTCTGCAGACCTATATAACTTAAGCTTGCAGCCACCATTCATCTTTGAGTTGGACTAATACCTATCCTTAGATGTAGTATCTCGAGAACAACTTAATCGAACTTGTGGGAATCTGTTTTTTTTGATAATAATTGAATATGTTACAGTTGATTTGATCATCCCACTTTGGAAGTCTTTAACGAGTCTACTTTTTACATCCTAACTGTGTCCTATTTTGCCCATATTTGTGCTCACCTCTGGAAATTTTCGAAATCAACAGAAATTCATAAAATTTTAATACAATTTTAATGCTATTTTGTTCAATTTGCCGCTTGAGTCAGTAGAGAGCTAATAAAAGTTAAGATTGAAATGAAAAAAAGTTGAAACCATAACTCTCTCAAGCGCTCTACTACGTTGCACTGTTTGATGTTTAATGTAAAATTTGTTCATTTAATTTTGAACGACACTTTATGTCTGGATTTCTTTATGCGGTTGATAACTGTTTACTCCTCTAGGAACTTCTACACTCTTTATTTGCATGCAGGTCTTTCTGAATTTTTTTCCATGATTTTATCGACTTTTTCAATGATTGGTTGACCAGATGGAGGTGGAGGAGTGAACCACTTAGCTTTGCTACAACTTAGCAGCAACGTGCTACGTATTCTTATCCTATTTATGATACATACATAATTGGTTATTACAACCCTTCAGTTATGATTACGACATAGCTTTTTACACCACTTATATTGTGTGCGTTAATTTTATACATGAATGGTGGGACCTACAGTTTAAAGTCGTCTCCGAACGACAGATTTTTGAGAAATTTTTCATGGCAATTTTATTTTTACTCTCAGAGTTTTTGACGGAAATCTGTTGAAAAGAAGTTGCTGAAGAAATATTTTCATATTTTCGATATGATGTTTGAAACGTGGCCTTACGTCTAATAAGCCAACACACTACCTACTAGACTACGGCTGCTATTCTCCTATTTATTATAGAAAAGTAAAATACGTAGATATCTTAGCACAAAATAAACTGACATTAATAATGTCTTCCAATAAAGTGCAGCCTAAAATATCACTTTTTAAACGAGCTACATATATTGTTATCTGATGCAATACATCAGACCAGAGGTATTATACTTGTAATCGAACTTTCTCGTGAATTCAAAATTCCTTCAATTTGATCAAAAATTGTAGACTTAATTTTCTTTGTTTCCATTTAAACTGTGTTTTAAGTGCGCATTTGAAAACAGATACACGAACCTAAAGGAACCAGTATTGTTTATAGGTATTTAATAATATACTTTGGGCCCATATTTATTAACTGCCTCAGCAAATGCGTGTCTAACTGTTTTGTCCCAAAATAATATGTATATGGTTTGTATATAGTACTTTTATTTGTTTTTATTAACAACTGTTGTTGTATTATTTATTAAATATTTATTCATGTCCGAGTATTTATTAAAATGCGTATTTATTTCTGCCAAATAATATTTCTATAAAAGCCTAATAATATTTGGCTTTAAGTGATCAAAAGTAAGAAACCTTCAAAATGTTGTGCATTAAATTATTGTCTTTAGTTGTCGCTATCTTGTGCCTGATGCCTGAATCACAAGTAACGGCAATATTTTGGACACAAATAAGTTGTAATTTCCGTTGCCCTTCGTATGAATACAAAATTTTCACTACAGATGGCATAAATTGTTTTGTGATCCGTAATTACTACGTAGGGTAATCTGTAGCCGTCATATCAAAGGCCTACGACGTAATAATGGAATTTTTTTTTTGTAATTTAAAATCATTTAATTTATCCTTAATATTTTGCCTCTTATAGGTTTGTCTCTCTCTACTAAGGCAGCTTGCCAAGCTAAATGCAAGACAACTTGTGATACGGAAAAGTCTCCAGTGTGTGGTGAATATGGTGGTATCTATACTACATACGATAATCCATGTTTGCTGTCGAAAACCGCCTGTGAAAAGGGTCAAGGTAATTCATGTGTCAGCCATAGTTGGAATAACTTTTAAATTTAATTTCTTTTTTGTAGCCATCCTTAGAGTTCGAAATAGCACCTGTCCCGTTCAGATTTAAGACGTCAATTTTTTTTTTAAAATTTTGTTGTAAGACAAAAGCACAATTTCGCAAATTTTTGATACGCTTTTATGTAAATGTTAAATATGTAGAAAAAACCAGTAAACATTTCATACTTCTTTATAACTTTTGCTGAATCTCCAAGTTTTTAAATAATTTGTGCTCCTATCCGAAGTTGTTATGGAATAATATAAGATACGGTTTTAAATACCCATAGTTTCTCGAGTGAATTTGAGGCCTTAAGAAATTCCTTCCAGTTTGCCTTATCTAAAGCTTCTGTGTCTACCAGTAGTTCCTATCAGAGATCAGCAAAGAGTATTCAAAACGATGAGTAGATTCGAGTCATACTTATTATTTCTGATACTTATACGCATTCATACTTATTTTAATATGATACTCATACTACTCATACTCAAAGTTGGAAGTACTCATACTTAACAATACGCATGATGCTATTGACTTCGACTCGTCTCTACTTAACATTTACACGAAGCACAAAATAAGTATGATTCGCGTACGAACACTACTATACTCACAAGAAGATTGTGTGTATGCTTTCCTTTCTTCTTTGTTTGTATATGCAACAATAACAAAGGCTGTAAATTTTGATGAATGATTCGAGCCACTCGAATGACTTATAAGTATTCGTAAGTATTTTTCTAAATTTATGAATCAGAATGAGTAGGCGTATGAATCAAACACATTTCGAATGTTGTGAGTTTGATGTCAACGTTGTACTCATACTCATTGTAACCTATACTTATAAATCAATGCTGTAGCGAGTACGAATGAATCAGAGTAGTTGAATTTCAATTCTGTTGATTCACTCATACTCAAAATTGCATGAGTGCTTATGAGTAGCGGAAAAACGATTCATTGCTGAGCTCTGGTTCCTATCATATCAGTCGATCTGTCTTTTCTGCAACTAGTCTGTGGATTCCAGTCTAGAACTGAATGTGCACTATCATCTTGGCGCTTCCTTAGGGTATGACCAATATCCAATGATATCGACTACTGTTGCTGCTTTATTGACCGTATTCAGCCATGAGTTTTCGTAGGTAGCCATTAATATAGGTTTGCAAGGCAAGCAATTCTTTGTTTTAAATTTTACGCCATGTATAGCGTGCTTCTAGCGCTACTTTGTCTACCAGTAGTTCCCACATATTACCCGGTCTGTCCTTTCTGCAACTATTCTGTGGATTCCAGTCTAGAATTGAACGCGCAATATTAGCTTCACGCTTCCTTGTTGCATATCCAATGATATCGGCTCCTGCAACTGCGTTATTGATTGTATTCCGCCGGATGATGCGCAGGAGTTTTCATGGACAGCGATTAATGTTGGCTTGCAAGGCTATCAATTCTTTGTTGTTCCATGTTTCGCAATGATATCGGCTTCTGCTACTGCATTGTTGATTGTATTCAGCCGGATGATGCTCATGAGTTTTCATGGGCAGCGATTAATGTTGGCTTGCAAGGCTATCAATTCTTTGTTGTTCCATGTTTCGCAGCTGTACAGAGGCACTGATTTTATGCTGGCATTAAATATTCTAATCTTGGTGTTCTTTTTAATATAATTAGACCTTCCACCTTTGCTACTTTTCTTGTATAAATAAAAAACTCAGTTTATATTCCCCAATGGTATATCACTTATGGATTACCACCTATGCCTTGGTTTCGGATATGTTTATGGGTAACCATGCTACCACATCATACTGTTTAATACTCGTAAACACGTCAGTTATGTCCGTGTGTTTATGTGTAAAAAGGCTGATGTTATCGGTTTATGTTAGTCCTCTGAGATTTGATTGAAATCCCCAAGTAACTTAACTCCTCTGCTATCCAGAGACATATGAATCTTAAAGGCAGGCGTTATTGGCATATGCTAGACCTCTGAGATTCCTTTGAAGTCCCCATGTATTCCCACTGCTATTCAGAGACACATGAATCTTAAAGGCAGGCGTTATTGGCATATGCTAGCCCTCTGAGATTGCTTTGAAGTCCCCATGTAATTCATCTGTTATGCAGAGAAACATGAGCTATTGCGGCGTCAAATACAATGTTGAAAAGCAATGAAGATAAGATGCATTCTTGACGCACTTCTTTCTCTACCCGAATTTGTTCACTTAATTGTTGTTCATTTTGTATGTGGCAGTTGGCGCCGGCATAGAAGTTTTGCACTAGGATTCCAGCTTTACACATTACACACATTACATCGCTGTTCTAAGGAGTTCAATCCATTTCTGTTGGATATCTTTTGGTGTCCATTGAGTAACTCTGATTCTCTTGGGGAAGCTCTTAAGTAATAATTGAAATACCAGTGCTTTCATGCTTGATGTGACTTATAAAATATCACATTGGTTTCCCATAACCAATCCATCAATAGCTTTCGATTCTGATATGCAAAAATGGCACGTTATAATCGATATTATGCCTGCGAGTTAATAGGCAGCGCTAAATTATTCTTATAGAAAAATCTTTGCTTTTAAGTTTAAGCCCCTGATGTATGGAACATAATGGCCTATTTTTAGCTGTCTTAACACTTTCCAAACATTTCAAAAAAATTAACTAATATGTTCCTATTTCTTATTCACCACGAATTTAAATTTTAACTTCTTGAAAGACTTTCATGACATACTTTTGAGAGAAAAGGCCCTGTGTCCCTATTATTTTTTTGAAAGCATATTTTTATTAGGTTAGGACAAGACGTATTTATTTGAAATCTATACATCGTTGGGATTTTAAAAGTTATGCTAATAGTACAGAAGAACAAAAGCAAAATAAATTTTAAAAACTTAATCTTTAACCCTGTGTGTTGCAAGCACCATTGTATACCTTTATGATGGCTGGTCAAAAAAAAAAATAAAAAAAAAAAATTAAAAATTTATTTGAATGAAACCTGTTGTAGAGCTACTAAATTAGTTGGACTTACATTGTGCATTATCACAGGCAGCTTTCAGCAACAAACAATCATTATCGTATGTAGTATAGGTACCACGATATTCACCACATACTGGTGACTTTTCTGTGCCACAAGTTGTTCGGCATCTAGCCTGGCAATATGTTTGGGAAGTGACGGTTAAACCTTTAAACAAAACGATATTGTGTTTGAGAAAATTAATTGAGATTTTATTTTCTTCTTTTCAATATTCTTATAAATACCACGAAGACCATAACGGCGACGTTGACAATTTTCTCTGTTCAGATAACAGGAGTTACGTAGTATAATACAATCTGTGCCATCCGTGGTGAAAATAGTATTTTCATATGTAGAACAACGTTTATTACACCATTTATGCCAAAATGTTGCCGATACTTGAGGTTCGGGTATTAAACATATGATCAGGACAAATAAAGCGATTAATTTAATCGAATTCATTGTGTGTTATAACGTTAACGAATGTTTCACTTTTAGTGTTCGTATAGTTTTTGTACGGTTTTTATAGTAAATCGTAATGGATCGTAAATCGTATATGTACTATCAAGTCTTATTAATTTGAATACAAATATTTAAAGTAAAATATGTAAATATTGTGTGTTTAAATAATCTTGTACTGGTTCTGTAACGTTTTTTTTTGTAAAGGTTATTTACAACATGTTTTTTTAAAATCAATAATTTTGAATTAGAAACGGAAATACATGACACTGGAATAATTGAACATAATAATACACAAGTTTAAATAAATATTTACAAAATTGTAATCAAGGTTTGTTATTAATTATTCTTTCTAATGTCAAGTAATCTTTACCAAAAAGTAAACTTATTGGTATTCAAGAACTTTTGAAAGCCTTGAGTTATGGAAGTAAAATTACTGAAATTCTAAATACTGACGGCTTTTTCATATAGAATAGAATTGAACTTAGAATTCTTTATTATACAGTTTATTTCGTATGTACTATGAAAACCAATTCGATTTATTTGTTTAAGACCAGTGCCACATTAATGGAAGAAGAGAGTGATAGTGCTCCCTTAGAGTATTAAGTTTTATCGATTTATTTGAACGCGATCGCCATTATACTTGTGTTTCATTATACAGTAGCGAGAAAAAAAAAATGCAACGCTATGTCGTATGATATTCAATCGAGGCTCGAAACTTATAATGTTATCCAATTCCATTGCACTTTTGTTTTTTTTTATTCGTTGATTTTTAAATTTTAATAAAAAGTTTGCTTCTCTTTCTATTTAATTTTTTTAGATTTATAAAAAAAGTGAGCAAATTTAGCGAGAAAAAAAAAAATGCAACGCAATGTGTTAAAGGTAAAAGGAGATCAACTAGAGGAATTAAATTAAAAGTTTAATGAAAACTTTGCAAATTGTGAATTTTAAAATAGAAACAGCTATCAGCAGATGGCAAATTTGGCATTATAAGGGCTTTGGAAGAAGGCAAATCAATGAATGAAGTTGCTCATCAATTTAATATCAACAAATCAACGCTTTGTCGGATTTCATCGCGATATCGTCAAACAAATAACGTGGAAAGAAAGAGGAAGTCGTCGACTTCGTAAATCTACTGCCCGCCAAGACCGTCAATTGGTAAAAATAGAAAAGTTGACCATCGGAAAACGGCAGTAGATGTTACTAATTATGCAAACGACCAATTAGGGGTTTCTATTGGCGTCCACACAGCCAGAAACCGATTAAGAGAGGCAAATTTATTAGCTAGAAGACCAACCAAGAAGCCACTAATAAGTAAGGTTAATAAAAAAAAAACGGCTTGACTTTGCTAGACGGTATCTGCATTGGTCAAAAGAGCAGTGGGCCAAAATTTTGTGTATCGACGAATTAAAGCTTAACTTATTTGGCTCTGATGGTATAGAATGTTGTTTACTTACAGAATTGTTGTGAATATCTTTGTTTTAGGGGCCGACGAATGTAATTTAACCCATCACATAATAATATCACATAATATATCGATGTTTTCTATGCATACTTACATATACAATTGGTCATTACAACTCTTCAGTGAGGATTACAACCCAGCCTCTCACACCACTTATATTGAGTGCGTTAATTTTATACATTAGTTTAATGTCGGCTCCGAACGACAGATTTTTGAGAAGCTTTTCATTTCATTTACACTCAGAGTTTTTGCCAGAAATCTGCTGAGTGGAAGTTGCCAAAGAAATATTTTTTCATATTGGAGATGCCAGACTTAGGGCTTGAACCGTGGCCTCAAGTCTAATAAGCCAACATACTACCTACTAGACCATGCATAGATTGATTTTTTTTTAGCAAAATTGGATGAAAAGAAAACAGAATGTAAGAGATTTAGTGCGAGAAGGTATAAGGCTACTCAACCTATATCTCCCTGTAATATCTCTCGCAGTCCTGATACCCTAAGAAATGTTGTTAGATCTCAGTGAGGACAAGTCCCTGTCTCTTACTTGGAAAAACATTCACGTGTTTCCTTCTGGAATGCTTTAATGCTACGCAGATTGTGAGTAGGAGTTCTGTTGACTAGTTCTCCTCATTACGGAGTCTATATTTTGGTTTGAATCGATCGCAATACTAAAACTACTGTTTGTTGAGTGTACGCAGGTTCTTATTAAAATGCCGGTTACTTTCTTCGGGCTACTTCTCAGTAGTTCAATGCATAACTCCAATAAGTACTCATTGTAATTACCCAATCAAACTAATTTCACTTGCAAAAACTGTTCGCCCCCTCGCCTTTATCAAACCTTTCTTCATATCCTACTGAAAGATTCCGACCTATTCAGTGGCGTGGAAGCTATACTCCCTTTGTAAGCTGATAGACCTGCTGTTTATCTCGACTTTCATTTTAATTTCAAGTCGGTTGAGTGGTCAGGTGGTGGAGTAACGATTAGATAGCATTGTTATGTCCTCTATACTTCTTGCACAAGATGATTAATCCCAACTTTTGATGACAGTGAATATTTTCCTCTGAGGCACAACATTTCGTTTTTGTCAAACTATATGTCCATGACCCATTGGCATAGCATAGAATTGTCACTCTTATTACTCATTCTCGTTGCGAAGCTTTGCACAAAATCATAGAGTTTACTGAGACTGTCCATCAGACAGATAAAGAGGGAACCATCAGCCATTTGATTTGCCAGGTCATAATAAAAACAAGATGGATCTCGTGTTAGACTTTTCTCCCATTAACCTAACCACAGTATCAATAGCTTTGGTCTTCTCTGTCGCATGCATGGGCTTAAATCCAATAGGGGACGTTCCCATTGTCATGTTTATAGCATGCCAGTCCCTATACTTATTCAACTCCGCCTGAGCTGTTTTCAAGAATTTTATTACAATTTTGAGTCGGTTGCACAGATTATGTTCACAGATTATGCCTCTTTTGTAAGCTGTGCCTCTTTGCATCGCTTGTAGTAGTATGCCGTTCAAGGGAAAAGGGGAAATCGTACATTATAGACCAACCAGAATTATTATACAAGCCGGCAATGAGGCAAGATTATTCAATTTTTTCGATTTTATACTTATTAAATCAAATTTCTTTCGTTTTATTTTTAAACTACTTTGAACATGTGATTACAAAAAAATTGAGATTACATACATACATACATAATTGGTCATGACAACCCTTCAGTCAGGACTTCGACCTAGCTTCTCACACCACTCATGTATGTTGTGTGCGTTAATTTTATACATGAGTGACGGGACCTACTGTTTAAAGTCGACTCCGAACGACAGATTTTTGAAAAGCTCTTCATGGCAATTTTATTTACTCTTAGAGTTTTTGCCAGAAATCTGCTGAGAGGCAGTCAACGAAGAAATATTTTTTTTCATATTTCGTTTTGATGCCTGACTTATGATACAAACCCGGGCTTTATGTCTAATAAAAGCCAACACACTACCTACTAGACTATGGCGACTAGTAACAAATGGAGATTAACGGGATTTATTTAATTTATTAACTAAAACAAGCATTCACAATACAATTAAACTTTATGTGTGTGAGATAGTTTTGTAAGAGTTGCCATGCAATAAAGTTTACAAAATACTAACATTCAATTTACGAAAGCCACACGTTAACATAAACAATTGAAAAAAGGAATTTTTATAGAAAATTTAAAGACATTGTATGTACAGTCACGAAAATATTTACAAATGTAAGGCAAAGTGATGGCAATTGATTTTGAATAAAAATTAAAATTTAAAAATTTAATTTTCATTGAAACTTTATACGATATCGAGTGCCTTCATTTGCCTTTAGAATTTAAGAGACAAAACAAAACAAAAAAAAAGTTATAAAATGTTGAAAAAATAATTGTTTTTTTTTAATAAAAGTTATAAAATGTTTACAAAAAAAAATTTATTAAAAAAATAACGGTTTTTTTGTAAACATTTTATAACTTTCCATTACTATTTGGCTTTATCAGATTTAGTGGATTTTTTTGGTTGCGCTAACTCCAAAATACGTGGAGAAGGTTTAGCTTTCAATGCACTCGGTGATATGGCGTAGGGATCATCCTTGATATGATTTTGTTCGTATTCTTTTGGTTCAGCCAGTTTTTGAGTACGTTCCGAGCATTTGGCTTTTAAAGCATTCGGCTTTGTTTGGAATGGTTTCGTTTCTATGTTTGCCAATGCTTCCGTATTAACTTGACGTGGCATTGCTAATTCTTTAATTCTTCCAGTGGCTGAAAAATTAAATGAAATTTAGATTTTAATTTCTTTTGCAATCATTTATGGGGTAATATTATAGGGTGATTTTTTAAGAGCTTTAGGAAAATTTTTCAAAAAAAAAAAACACATAAAATTCAGAAAAATGCATGAAATCTTTATTTGAATCGATAGTACGGTCCATATAATTTAATGTTTGAAGATTATTTCATGCAAATGTTGACCGCGACTGCGCCTTAAATGGTCCATCCGCTTAGTCCAACTTTGGCATACTCTTTCCAATATTTCGGCCGGTATCTCACGAATAAATGCTTCAATGTTGTCTTCCAATGCGCCAATTGAAGCGGGCTTGTCTGTATAGACATGAGCTTTAACATAGCCCCACAAAAAATAGTCTAAAGGCGTTACGATTCGCATCATCTTTGAAGAAGTACGGTCCAATGATGCCATCAGCCCATAAACCGCACCAAACTGTGACTTTTTCTGGATGCATTGGTAGCTTTTGCAATGCTTCTGACTGATCTTCATTCCAAAATCGACAATTCTGCTTATTTACGTATCCATTGAGCCAAAAATCAGCTTCGTCGCTGAACACAATTTTTCGATAAACAAGTGGATCTTCGGCCAACTTTCCAAGAGCCCATTTTGATAATAAAATTCAACGATTTGCAAGCGTTGTTCGTTTGTAAGACAATTCATGGTTAAATTATAGACCAAACTGAAGATGTTTGACATTGAAACAAAACACGAAACGTGCGTGAGCTGTTTAAACCAGTGTTGCCAAAAAGATAATAGCTAAAAAATCACCCTTTACTTACCTTTATAGGTTAAAGCTAGTGGATCTACTCTGTATGCTTCAATTTCATTCTTGACCACACTAAACTCATATACTCTAGGTTTCGAAAGCTTTAATATTCTTTCGGTTGGGGTATAGTCTTTTAATGATTTTGTTAAACACCATTTTTTGTCATCACATTTGGCATATTTTTTTGGTTTACTTAATCTGGCCAAACGTTTAAAATTGATCGCTTTCGGTGCACTTATTGTGTATCCCTTAGATTTTGTTTTCTTTCCTTTCGTCTTTGGTTTGGAAAAATCTGGCTTTGGTCGACTTAATCTTCTTAAAGTTTCTTTCATTCTCAGTGTAGTTGACCGGTCCCATTTTTCTGGTGGTGGTCTAATAAATAAAACAATTATTGACTGTAAATTCATGCCTTATTTTAGACAAAAACTAAACTTACAATTCCACTTCTGGCTGGATATTCGCTAAACGTGAGTACAGCGATAAAAGGCTTTTTCTGTAAATGCGATTTACACGCCATTTCCGCAATATTTCGAAATTTTGAAAGGCTGGCCTTTTCTTTAACTCAACCAGATATCTGTGTGTAAGCAGAGTTATTTATTTGAAATCATTTAATCATTGTTACGTCTACAAAGCCATAATATGTACCTTATCTTTGGAAAGGCCAATTGTTCTGTTCTAGTATCGAATGCACGATCAGTTATATCAATAATTTCGAGTCTTTTCGTAACATTTTTAATGACAGGTTCCTCAACTATGACGATGTTTATACGCTTGGGTTGAGCCAAACTATTTAAACGTTTATATTTTCCCTTCTCTTCAAATTTTTTGCCAATTTCTACATTGTCGCCAATAATTTCTGGAATTTCGATGCAATTATTTCCTTTACAACAACAATGCATTCTTCTCAAATTGTTTTCGATTTTGCCGCTTTAATAATTTCCTTAAACAATAATTTTTTAAATACATTCCAAATTGTAGATCCAAATGTATTTAAACACGCCAAATTTTTAAGATTTTCTATGTATTTTTAATTTTTACAAAAAATTTAATTTTATTTATTTTTAATAAACAATTCAAACGTAAATAAATTTATAAACACTGTTGCCAAAGTACACAATCCTTAAGGCACAATGGAATGGCTTTTAAAAAATATTTAAAATTCGATAAATCATGATTATCGGCTGTAACCAATGGTTATTTAGTGAATATACGACGAATATACTCGTGGCAACAGCACTAGTGTAGATGCCATCATGCAGTCTATTGTGTGTGGTGGAAAAGAGTGATCAGTTTTATTGAGCTTGTGTTCAGGATTATATTAAGTGGGCGTTATTTTAACCGTTCCGGTTTGCGAAATTTATAGAAAAAAAAATGTAGGAAATTTTGCAAAAGTAAATGAAATATTTATTTGAGTCAATAAAAGAATGCCAGTCATTTACTTCTTAAAAATGATCGCATGAAGAGATTCTATCACCTCTCAATAGGTTTTTCTTGGTTCCATTGTCTGTGACATTGCGAAACAGAACCAAACAAAATTTAATTACAAGAACTTGAATAATTTGTTCAGTGGGTCCATTGTCACCATACTCCAGCACGAATTTTGATAATAATAAGATCCAATGAAGTCGCCGTAGTCTAGTAGGTAGTGTTTTGGCTTGTTAGACGTAAAGCCCGGGTTCGTATCCCAGGTCAGGCATCAAAACGAAATATGAAAGAAAAATATTTCTTCGGCGATTTCCTCTCAGCAGATTACTGGCAAAAACTCTGAGAGTATATAAACCTGTCATGAAAAAGTTTCTCAAAAATCTGTCGTTCGGAGTCGACGTTAAACTGTAGGTCCCGCCACTCACATATAAAATTAACGCACACAACATGAGTAGTGTGAGAAGCTAGGCCGTAATCCTGACTGAAGGTTTGTAATGGCCAATTATGTATGTATGTAAGGTCCATTGATATGCAAGGGTACGTTTCTTTGTAAAATATTGACGAGCGTTTTTAGCATTGTCACATGTCAGAAATATTTTTTTCACAACAAAGAAAATATCATAAAAAATCACCCGTTGACGTATAACATTTTACTCATCCTCTTATTTATTTATTAATTACAATGCGATTACAAATTATATTTAATTATTTACAAGTTGATTTCGATCTTAAGCTCCTACCTATTGTGTAATAGAACACACATTCTGGTGGGAATAGAACTCACAACCCCCAAGCTCATAGCCTAGCATACTACTCACTAGAGCAGGGATTACCATTTCATAGCACAATTGTGCAGAGAGAATTCACACACATTGCTTATGCTCTTTTATTTCAGTTCAGTTTTATTTTTAATCAATAGTTTCTGCTTGATGTAACCGATCCTGGAATGAATACCGGGAACTCGGATGGGCCCTTTTCTTGTAGTCTAGGAACAACATTCTTAGTATATGTAGTGGTGAGTATTTTTTTTTGATTGATTCCTACTCTTTCTAATATAAAATTCTTTGGTGAAATTATTCTTTTTGGAATGCAAGATTGAGCAGAGTTCCTAGTGAATTATGTGACTGGCTATCACTTCTGATTATATAACACTTCTGATGTGAGTGGGTTATTTATATTGATGGCTATTTTCTCTTAGATTTCCGACGATTTCAGACGTTTAAAATTTTTAATGAAAAACATTGCAATTTTTAAAATTACTTTGATTTGAAAATTTTTTTTTTAACGAAGTCTGACTAAAACACGTGTAATGGCGGTTCAAATCCATGTGAAGGTAAAAAATGATTCACCTTGGTTTAAAAATTTTATTAATTGAGAAGCTTCTACCATCCCATCAACAATCTATCAAGGAACCACTACTATTCCCAAAGTAATAACCTAATACATGCTCATAAAGAATGTTGCCACAAGCAATAACAAATGGCAACCCTATCATTCTAGGACTTGCTGTAGAAACTGAGCGAAATTAAAACGAAATAAAATAAAATTAAAATATAATAGAAAATAGTGAAACGGATCTAAATTCCTTTAACAGCAACTCGTTTCCTTGCCGTTCTCATCCTGAGGTAGGGCGTTTGGTTTTCAATTGTTCCCTATCATGTCAGTTACGATAATGGTAAGTTTAAATCAAATGTCCACAAACACTACTCCCTCTTTCCACCTTCCTATAACCTATTTTCCTAAACCTGCACAATGTACTGCATGAGTAGGGGCCATCCCCTGAGTGCTGTGAGAGAGTAGACAACGGCCCCTAACGGGACGTCGTTCTGGACCCTTCCCGAAGTAATGCAGATAGCCGTCCCGGGAAGGGAGTATCCCCAGAAGAGGAGAAGGGATTGTTTTAGTGAAAGCACCACTCGACGCAGTTGACGACGGTCACTGTAAGTGCGAAGGCATTTTTAACCCTACATCACACGAAAAAAAAAAAAAAATCCGCAGAGTGCTGGTTTTCCAAAAAAAAAAAAAAAACACATTGAGTGCCAAGAGGAATAACGAAAACCTTTCCAGGAGGCAACATTTTTTTGTTAACTGAGCGTATTACTGATAAGAACAGATTCCTTGGATATCCCTAATCCATTCTGCCCTTGGTTTTTATTTTATATAGGCTTTTTGTGTCATATACGGAATAGGTGTCGTACGAAAACGTACAACGTGGCACTCAATAAAAAGAAATAACCAAGAAATGAAGCATAGGCTTACAAATTCGGAAGGAAGATAAAATAAAGTAGGAGGTATCCTTGATAATATAATCAGGCTTCAACCAAAATATACTTTTACTGGGTGTTAATTTTCGAATTTATTAAATTTATTCCGTCTATGTGAAGGAGTTATAATAACGATGTGAGTTATTACGAGCTCTTAAAACTTTCGTTATTTAGCGACGACAGAAACTTTCCACTTTACTTGTGTTTTAACGAGTTTGATGAATCGTTTGCAGTGGTTATTAAAAATTCGATTAATAAATCGATTTTTCTTTACAATGCCCTCCTTCATTGAATAAAATGTAATCGTTAAAATTCTATACCTAGTTTTCAAACAAAAAATTTCATTTATTTAAAAAATTTTCTATGAAGATAACGTAAAAAATTTTTTGTAAAAAAAAAAATAAAAAAAATCTTTTAAGTCCTTAAAGTCTATAAAAAAATATATTCTTTTTATTTTATTTATAAAAAATTTTAAGTAACTTTAAAGAGAATAAAACAAAAAAAAAAATAAAAAAATATGTGGCCGCAAGAAACAAAACCCGAATGCTGCATTGATCCTGAACCGCTGCCGTCAGATACAAAATGTATGACACAAGATATCTGCAATGAATTGGCCTATTTATATAATCGTCATCGACGAATGTTTATTAAAAATAAACGCATTATGGAAATGGCCGAGGTAAAGCCGGCGCGCAGTGGACAACGTTTCATAGCCAAATGTCCGTGTTACTTTAAGAAACACATACAGATCATACACTTGGAGCAGAGGGCACAAACAAGAACGGAACAGTTGGCCTTTCCAAAGGCTAGGTCAGTGCTAATGACAGGCCATATCATCTTAACAAATAATATACATTTCTTCTTCATTCATTTTCAGGCAATTATTTTTGTTTAAGGAGGAGGTTAAAAGATTATTTCCACCCGAGCGTCTTCTGAACTTGAATCGTTTGATACGCAAAAGTTTATTTTCAATTTACAGTCGTTTAGCTAATATTAGACCGCCTATGGAAAGGTTAGTTAGGAAATCTATTTTGTACATTAATACATTGTGAAATTGTTTAAAATATTATTTTACTTGCAGGATACCAATACCGAAATGGGATAAGAAAGAGTGGGCGGAGCATAAGAAAAAGCTATCGAAATTGGCCAAACCAAAAGTACCTAAAAATCCTCCAAAATTGGTAAGAATCTTAATTTATAACATCACACCTACCTAATTGTTGTGCATAAAAAAACAAAAAAATAAATTTTTTTTTTATGTTTCTTGTGCAACACCTATGTATAGCCTGTTAAATCTATGCCTCTCAAACAAATGAGACGTTTCAAATATTTGGCAAGACCGAAAAAGGACACTTTAATTGAAAAACCAATGTGGATTTTAACAATGGAAATGCGTAAATACAAGCCATCCAAACGTATTAGAGATCTGGCAAGACCAATTGTACGTGATACGTCCATGTTGTATAGCGAATTACCCATACAAATACCAGTGCATGTACTTAAAGCTAAAGGTACTGTGTACACAAAAATACTATTTACACTTAAAAACAAAAATACAAACAAATCTTACCTCTTTTTTCCAGCCTCTAAACGAACTGGCGAATTGGCTGAACCTAGTGCTCGCCGTACAGCTCAATCGGCCACGTCTGACCTTAAGGAGAATCCATTTATGGTATCGCCGAATGCTTTGAAAACCAAAGCATCGAAACGTACCACCGAATTGGCCGAGCCTAAGGAATATGAAAATAAGCATATACGTGAGGATCCATATGCCATTTCTAAAGCGGCTTTGAATTGTAAGGCTAAGCCACGTACATGTGAATTGGCCAAGCCGAGAAAGCGTTAAAGTATTAGGATTTTGTTTTTTTTTTTTAGTAAATTGTTAACATGTCTCTCAAATTTTGCTTTGTAATTTTTTTGGTTTTAATAAAATTTAAGTAGTGATTGGTAGTGATTTTCTGTAACTTATTAACACGTTGACTGCCGCGGCAATTTTCAGAAAACTTGCCAAAAAACGACAATTTGATTTTTTCACATTACTGAGTACAAGATAACTCGTAGTTTGGCGCCCTAGAAGGGAACGCAATCTACGAGTTATCTCGTAGTTAGCAGTCAACGTGTTAAACAAGATGATTAGTAATATAACGGCCATCAGATTCGCAGAATACTCTGGAAAAATCTGCTCATAAATCTCTGTATTTTTTTGTCTTATCACCTAGTTTCGCTCTCCTATAACATGGCCGATTTGACACATTCAATAAAAATACCGATTATCGCAGGGTTTTTCCCTTTCGGATTCAGTTCTGCAGAAAAAAGTCGTAGTAGTCTAGTTGGCAGTGTGTTGGCTTTTTAAACGAAAGTTCATGTTTCAGTCCATGGCTCAGTTAACTTGAACCAAACATGATACAAAGAAAAATATTTCTTCGGCGACTTCCCGTCAGCAGTCTTCTGGCAAAGACTCTGAGAGTAAATAAAAATGATAATGTAAGCTTCTGAAAACTCTGTCATACGGAGTCTATATTAAACTATTAGTCCCGCCACTCATGCAAACAATTAACAAACTCAACATGGGTGGTGTGAGAAGCTAGGTTGTAATCCTAACTAAAGGGTTGTAATGATCATTTAAGTAAGTAAATAAGTAATAGGATACACACGTTGAAATACATATTCACAGTCTTGAATATTTGTTAATAGAAAATCAAAATATGACGATAATTATCCAAATTTTGCTTAACTTGTTACCACAGATAAGTTATCACAGAATAATTCAACTTTAATAACGTCTGATGCCTGAGCACTTTTGAAAATTCATTCGATTTAAATTTTAATCATTATCGATTAAAAAACATGATGAAATTAGAATTAATAAGACGATTATGGATTTGTATATCAGATATTTAGATTGTTATTCTTCTAACGCATGGTTAGATATAGATATGCAAAATAGTACAAACATCGTGAAGCTAGGTTGTAATCCTGACTAAAGGGTTGTAAAAATAGTAAAAATATCTTGTAAATGTTATCCTACAACCCTAATTTTATATTTGAAATACAAAACTGTTTGATTTTTAATTTTATAACCCGATAGACCCATAAACTTATACTCTTCTATATTTTTTGGCAAGCAAACTAGTTCGTGGGATTGCTGGAAATTTATGGACATTAGATGGGAATCCAGTAACATTTCAAGAAACAACAGACTTTGACAAAAATGTTTTATATATGAATTGTTCGGCTGAAGAACGAATTATCTTATGTGCGTGGTTCACTTAATAAAAGGTCGCCGACATAATGGCTTTACGAGAAAGTGTAGTATTAAGTAAGAATATGCTATTGTCGGGAAAACTCAAAGCAAATTTTTTTGGCAGACTGTATTTATTTAAGGGGTTAGTATACTGCCTTTTTTATAGATACACTAGCTGACCCGGCGAACTTCGTCCAGCCCAAAATTGATTTTTTTATAGCCCAAAACAGGTCACATTGTATATTTATTGTAATACGCTGCATAAAACAGTTACTATAAAAATAACTAACTTACTATAAGTGTGTGGATCTATCTATCTAGTTCAAAATTTAATCGAAGTCGGTACGTTATTTAGGTGAGTCATACAAAGAATAACAATAAGAGGTCTGAATCAAGGGAGCGCTGACGAAGTTGTAGTTGTTGTACTCGCTCCAAAACAAAAACTAACAGACATACATGTTATATATGTACATATGTAGTTATAAACCATCGAATTAGCCGACTTATAGGTATCTCTTAAAGGGAGATGGTTGCCACGCCCATTTTTGGTGAGTTTGTCGATATCGACTCTACGAACTTACAAACCACCAAATTGCATTCGTCTATGATCACTATGTCCCTAAAAATTCAATTTTAAAGGTTGGCCACGCCTACTTTTTGCTATATTTTTTTTTAACCATCTAAACCTGATAAGCTTTCGAACAAAAAAAGAATGGATAAAATCGGTTCAGTAGTTTAAGAGTTATAGGTATCACTTGAAGGGAGAGGGTTGTCACGTCCATTTTTGGTGGGATTGTCGATATCGACTCTACGAACTTACCCACCAAATTTTATTCGTCTACGAGCAATATGTGCTTAAATACTCAATTTTAACGATTTGCCACGCCCTCTGAACATTAAGGGATATGAAAAATAGATGTTGTCCGATTCTCAGACCTACCCTATATGCACACAAAATTTCATTAAAATCGGGCAATCCATTTCGGAGGAGTTTAACCATTAACACCGTGACACGAGAATTTTATATATTAGATTTATGAATCTTTTTATATGTTAAAGAGGACCTTAGATTGTTTGTAAAAAATGCTTTTTTCAATTACTGTGAAGTCCGGCGGTGATACGGCAGCCTGAAGAAGATCATCTCAAAATCTGACGACCATTAGGAGCCGGGAGTGCCTGCAAGCAAACATCGAAATGGATTCTTATAAAATATCTAACTGGCTGTAGGCAGACTAGGATATTTTGAAAAGGTTGAAAAAAACCATATGTCGGCGTTTTTATTTTTTTTTTAACTGACGGATCAAAAATATACTAGTTCGGGCTAAAAATACTCACAGACATTGTCCCAAAATATCCACGAAATCGTTCAAGTTTCGCCAGGTCGAAAAAAGTGACTTAAGAGAAACGCGATAAAGTGTTTTCCTTTTTTCGTATCCTTTTAGGACAAAAGAAGATTTCTACCTTAATTCCATGGCCTTGAAGTCGCCGTAGTCTAGTAGGTAGTGTGTTGGCTTATTAGACGTAAAGCCCGGGTTCGTGTCCGCAGGTCAGGCATCAAAACGAAATATGAAAGAAAAATATTTCTTCGGCGATTTACTCTCAGCAGATTTCTGGCAAAAACTCTGAGAGTAAAAAAAAATCTGTCATTCGGAATCGACGTTAAACTGTAGGTCCCGCCACTCACGTATAAAATTAACGCACACAACTTGAGTGGTGTGAGAAGCTAGGACGTTGTATAATGGGTCAGTTCGACCTCCGGGTACTGTACTTGTCACAGTTGACAAGTACACGTCCTCTAACCTAACCTAACCTTCTATGGCCTTAAACTTTAAGGCTTAAATTAAATAAAACCGTTGAAAAAGTAGAATTTTTTAACTTGGGAAGTATAGTAAACGCTTAAAACAATGTCTGATTTTATTCTTTTTTATTTCTGTTTTTATTTCGATTTTTATTTCGATTTCCCTTTTTTAAAGAAAAGTGAATTTCCCAATTTTTTCGCAAGCACTCCTTATTAAAATAATGAATTTGTTGTCTTAAAAATACTTACTTTCTTCTTCTTCTTTTTACTTGTAAATTAATTGCAAAAATAATTTTTAAATATATTTTTTTTTTATAATTTTTATTTTTCATATAATAGCAGTATTCATAAAAAATACTGAAAGAGTTTATGCTCCATGTTCACATCTTTTGTTTTGTTATTTTCATATTATTATTATTATTTATCATTTGTTTATTATAATTGTTAATAATTATTTTTATTTTTTTTTATTAGTATTAGTATTATTATTTTATACAATAGGTAAAGTACATGTTTGTTTGTTTGTTTCTTTGTTGGTTTTTGTCTTTGCTATTTTCAAAATCTATTTTGTTTAAATTAATTTCAGTTATTTTACAGTGTTCTTTCTTCATTTCTTTTTCTGGTTGTTATTATTGTGGGGATTTTTTTTTTTGTTATAGTTTGCTTTTGCAGTTTCTCTTTTTCTTTTTAAAATTTTTATACACACTTTTATTTAGTTTTTGAATGTTTTTCTTCCTATTTTTTTTTTCTAAGCGAAAAATACTTTTTCATTTTCTTTTCATCATCATTCTTTCTAGATTTTATTTTTACATGAAACATAAAAGTTTGAATAAAATTTCTCTCTTTTTTTTTTGAGAACAAACAAAATTTTGTTAAATTTTTTGTTGTTGTAAAATTAAAAAAAAAAAAAAAATAAAATCAATAAATTTAAATACAATATAATATAATAGTTTATAGCACACTTAATACACAAATTTAATTTAATAATACAATCATAATAATAATAATAATTAGAAAATTATTGAAAAAATTTGTATTTTTTGTTTTTGCTTTTGTTTTTGTATTTAATTTTTTTTTTTTAATTTTAATATTTTTTAATTATTGTATACTTAAACAACTAAGATTTGTAAGGAAATAAAATCAAATTTTAAATCAAAATAACTGTTATAACACCATGCTGCAAAGAAATAAATAAGTTTTCTTAAATTTCGTAATTTTTTCAAATCTTTTCAAATTAAAGCATAGTGTTCATAAATGTTTTAAATTTATTTAATTTTTGTTTTTTTAAATTTTGCTAATATTTTTTGGTTTTCATTTAATTTTACAATAATCAATTTGTGTTCAACATAAATTATATCGTATATAAATTTTGATATTTTTCTCTAAATAGATTATTTAATTCCCTTAAATTTTATAATTTTTTTTTATTTTGTTTAAATTATTTTAATTTAGATTTTTTTTCCTTTCTTTTTTGGGAAACCCACTTAAAATGCAATGATTTCGAAATGTGTTTTCATGTTTTTCTTCTTAAAATTTTTGTTTTTTTTGATTATTTTTTGTTTTAATAAACATCAAATTATTACATAATTTTGTTTAAATTTAATTTGCCTAAAGTTTAATGATTTTGTTTTTTTTTAATAATTTTTACTTAAATTTTTTATCGTATACGCCTGAAGGTTGATTTTTTTTTAATGTTTTTGTTTTTACATATTTATACAACATTTATTATAATTTATTGTGTGTTTTATTTTTTTTTTTAATTTTTTTTTAGTATACCGAAAAATGTTTTATTAAAAAAGTTATTTTTTTTGTTTTTGTTGTTCTTGTTTATGATCCAAAAAAAAATTTTTTTTTATTTTATTTACAAAAAAGAATTTTTTCCTTGTCCATCATGTAAAGTTTTGTATTTTCCTAGGCCTTGTTGATAATTAATTAATTAATTTCTTTATGTGTGTATGTGTGTAAGAGATATTTTTTTTCGTTTAAAGATATGAAATGTAATTTGGTTTCAACGTTCCTTTTTTTTTGTTTATTTTTAAACGTTTTTTAAATGTTTTTTTTTTTTTCATTTTTGTTTTTATTATTAAATAGTTGTTTTGTTGTTGTTGTGTCTATTTCAAAAAATGTTTTTGTTTGTTTTTTGTTTTTGTTATTTCTTAATATTTCTTACTTTTGGTCCCTGAATAATAAGTACTTTTTTGTGTTTATTTTATTTAAAAAGTATGTTTTTTTGTTTGTCAAAAATAAATCTTACTTCTTTTTTTGTTGTTGTTGTTGTTGTAGTGTTTTTTTTTATTATTATTTAAACTATGCTTTATTGTTCAAAATTTTACAGTCATTTTATTTTTATTTTTTAGTTAATATGATTTAAAAAATTTGATTTAAAGAAAATATTTATAAATTATGTCAAGGTTTTTTAAAAAAAGAGATGAACAAAAATTTTTTTTGAAATAAAAAATTTTAATTTTAAATGTTTAGTATTAAATAATAAAAAATAAACAAAGAATTTCTCCATAATTTATTTTTTTTTAAATACAGTGCACTCGTGGTAACGTGAACACCGTCTAACGTGAACACCGCCTAACGTGAACAAGATTTTTTTTACGTTGACTACTCTGTAATGTGAACAAACACAGAAAGCTCTATAACGTGAACATTATTTTTCACTGTATATGTATATTTTCTAAGCATGTAGACAACATTAAAATACATACATTAAATTCGAATATTAAAATTTTGGGAATCCCCTTATATAAATAATGAGTGTATATCCCATAAATTATTTTGTTTGTATGGCAAAGAAATTTGAAGTTAGTTTCTTATGTGAAGGGAATCAGTCGGCATGAGTGTAAAAAAATCTAAATGTTTGGAGTTAAAAGAAAAGGCAGACATTTTAGATAGTTTGCAATAAGGAACAAGTGTGATTAGTTTAGCAAAAAAGTATAAAACTTGAAAAAAATCAGTAGATATTTTCTCGTGATCTCATTTTATTTTGTAATGGATTTTAATTAAAATTTTAGTTTTATATTTTAATAATGTAAATAATAATAATAGAATTTCACGTTCAAGCGTGTAAAACACAGATTTATATTGTAAAATTTGATATTTTTTTCATGAAATTTGACAATCGCTAACTTGAACAATTTCGCTAACATGAACTCCCTTGGTTTTTAATTAGTTCACGTTATCGCAAGTGCACTGTAACTTTCATTATCATTTCATGTTTTCTAATTAAAGAAATTTTGTTTTATTTTTATCAGTACAGTAAGACCCCGCTTAACGCTGCTCTGCTTAACGCTGTTTCAGTATTACGCGGTAGTATTGGGATTCCCCTAAATCGCACACTGTATTGATACTTGTGGTGCAATATATAGCGACAATGTATACTATGTATCTTTTTCAACGCTCTTTTGTTACCCTGTCCAGAATAAAGATTCCAACTGTATTTTCCGAAGTCGCAATGTATTTACATATGTACGCGTTAAGTTGCCTCATTTAACGCTGTTTCGTTTAGTGTTGCAACTTATTGGAACGTATCCCCCGCGTTAAGCGGGGTCTTACTGGATATAAAGAAGGAATCGTGACATGTGATAAAGTTAAAAGTGCTTAGTTCACATTGTGACTAGAATGCTGGCAAACCTTGGAAATTTGTTATCAAAATTTGTTCTCTGTATATGTATGTGTTGAGTATGAAGAGAAATTTAGAAAGGAAATAGAGGCCGGTACAATTTCCAAGTAAAACGTAACAAGTCTAGTAGATTGTTAAAAGTAACTGGCATTTTTCCGGTTATCGAGATACTTGTTTTAGGCTAGGGATCCATTAAAATTCAAAAAGTTAACTCCATGATAAGGAGAACTTATAAGCAGAACACAATCTTGGCGCTGATAATACATTTCGGAAGCAATCACCTGGTTGTGGATCAAATAATAGGCAGGGAGTAACTTTACTGATGCCGAACAGTATTCTGAAGTTAGCCACAACATTGTAGTGACATTATGGAAATACCTTGTATAACTTGTAAAATAAACTTTATTTTAAACAAAAATATTTATTTTATTTTCTTCCTTTTTAATAAATATTAACCAAATACTGATGTAATTTCATGGTGGGCCATTTTCACTGTGATTCACTGTATATAGCAATATAATGTCTGAAGCTGGGAAGGACCATAATACATACACATGAGAGGAATATTTTAAATCCCACAGTGGGACACTGATAATGATAATATGTGCAATATTAAGACACTGTTTGACAAAAATATAATTTTAACAAATTAAAGAAAACATTTCCAAAAAATTTTTTTTATGCTTTCAAGAAAATTAAAAATTAAATTAAAAAAAAAATATTAAAAAAAAACTATTTTTAAATTTAATCACCCTTATTCTGGTTGTCGTCGTCGACGTCGTCTTTCGTCGACAGTTTAAAATTGGTATTCTGTTTGTCGTTATTGACAGTTATAGATGACTGTCGACACACATTTGGTATTCTGTGAATCAATACTCCGTCGATATTGTGTTGTGCCGACTCTGATTTTGTCGACTCTGATTTTATCGACATCATTTTTGGTAACGACGACGACGGCGACGACGACGGCGACAACCAGAATAAGGGTGAATATTTGAAAAAGTATACGTTTTTACATAATTTGTTTTATTTTTAAACCTTAGCATAATTTATTTATATTTTCTTTAAATAGTTTATAGTATGTATTTTGTTGTTGTAGTTTTGTTTCCTTAAATAAAAATCTATCAAAAGCATTAAGTGGGTTATTGTTTTTCGTTAAAAAAAAATCATTTTTTTTGTTTGTTTCAAAAAGTTCGAGAAAAAAAATTTATCAAAAATATTTATAAAAAAAAAAGTTTAATTAAAAATTTTAACTCAACTCAACTAAATATGAAATTAAGATATTAAAACTTATTTGGAAAAAAATTACCAAAATATTTTTCATATTTTTTATTTTGTTGCAAGGTCTATTTGTTTTGATATTTGTTGTTGTTGTTGTTGATTTTTTCTTTTTCATTCATACTAATTGTTTTGTCTATTGTATTTGTTGTTATATATATATATTTTTATCCCGTTTATATTGTTGTTATTGTTGTTTTATTGCTTACAAGCCAATTATTTTATGTGAATATGGAGCAAATAATGACAGTGTTAATGACAAATTGCTTACAAAGTTCTTTCTTTATTTGTTATTATTTTTTTATATGTTGTTTCTTTAATATTATAACGTTTTTATATTGTATTTTAAGGTGACCGAGTTGGTAAAGCCGATGTTAAAAAAAAGTTTTTTTTTTGGTTTTAATTTTACTCTGAAACTGTTAACACAATGGGACATCCATGCCACGCCTTACAAATGTACTTACAGACATACATAAAAAAATTAATGATGACAGTTAATGTCATACATCTTTAGCAAAGGGATAACTAGCTGATGAAGCACTGCTAATGTTTAGTACTCTACTGTAAATGTACGCTCGAGCAGATAATGTTATGGTACCCAGGGAATAGTTGGTAGCTGGTACTCAACACTACTGCGTCCTTAGAATGAGTACTGGTGTAGTTGTTTTTAAAAGACTTTAAGAAATCACTACTGGATTATATATATAGGGCTATTCATTTCGTGGTTTCAAAAGTATGGGACTGGAATTCGACATCTGTCAAACTAAGTTGTGAAACCAATTTTTTTCTTTTCAGCTGAAAGTCCGACATTGACGAAAATGGATCGCTTAACTATCACACAACGCATAAAAATTATCAAAAGCTACTATAAAAATGGTGATTCTGCCACAGCCACGTATCGTGCGTATCGGCAATTTTTCGAACAAAATTATCTTCAGCGATGAAGCACATTTCACACTCGGTGGGTATGTTAATAAACAAAATTGTCGCATTTGGGGTTCTGAGAATCCTCAAGTAATTGAAGAGAGGCCATTACATCCAGAAAAAGTCACTGTTTGGTGCGCTCTTTGGTCCGAAGGTGTGATTGGACTTTTTTTGTCTGCTATTGAAGAATACGACTTGGAGAATATGTGGTTTTAACAAGACGGTGCCACCTGCCACACAATTCGAGCGAATATGGCTTTGATTTGATTGATTTGACACCATTAGACTTTTTTTTGTGGGGCTACGCGAAAGACCGTGTTAATGCAGATAAACCTTCAACTCTTGAGCACTTAAAAACCAACATTCGTCAAGTTATGGCTGAGATACCGTCCAATATGTGTCAAAAAGTGGTCGCAAATTACCTCAAAAGAATCAATGCTTGCAACACTTCGCGTGGAGGTCATTTAAATGATGTAGTGTTTCACACATAATGTCAACGTTCAAACTTTACAATAAAAAAGAAATATCATGAAAAACATATTTTATATGTGTTTTATTTACGTTTACTTTTGAAACCACGAAATGGATAACCCGGTATAATCGGGAATGATTACAAAGCTTATTCCAATAACGATTATCATTGGCATTTTTGATGCACATAATAAAGGAATAGGGTGGTAAGTATGGGAATTATCCTTAAAGTTTTGTAAATAAAATGGTTTACGCAGTCAAAAGAGATGATCAGGATAAGTAGAAAACAAATCATATCGTTAGTCTCATTCGCAAATGTGTTAAGTCCCTTTTTTCAAATTTTACAGGAGACACAAAAAACATTGTAGCTTTTTCAGTTTTTAAAATTTCTAAACTGTTTAAACGCAATTATTTTTACAAAATAATAATAATATTAATATTAATAACTAATAATGCTAATTATTATTATTATTACTAATTAATTAATAATATTAATATTAATATTTTTCGTAGTTTTGTGGACTTAGCGTTTTTGCAAACCACAAAATTACAACAACTTTAAACTATATAATGACATGTTTTGTTGTTGTAAAATATGTATTATGTATAATGTTACCGTTTTGCATTAAAATCTCAATTTTGGAAAAAAGTGGACTTAGCGTCTTTGCGAATTATACTAACGATATTATTATTCACCAACGGACATACATATTTTCTAGACCTAGAGTAGGTTGTCGGCACTAATTACATTGAAACACTAATTACATCTTCTTAAACCTCAAGCCTTTACTTTACATTACATACAAGCATAATTGCTCATTACTATCCTCAGTTAGGATTACCACCTAGCTTCTCACACCACTTATAAGTATTGTGTGTGTTAATTTTATACATGAGTGACGGAAGCTACTATTTAAAGTCGACTTCGAACGAAAGATTTTTGGAAACTTTTCATGGCAATTTTTTTTTACTCTCAGAATTCTTGCCAGAAATTTGCTGAGATTTTGTTAGAAATCCCTGACCGGGGGTTTGAACCATGGCCTTACGTCTAATAAGCCAATACGCTATCTTCTACACTATGGCGACTCTAGATTAAGGCGACTCTAGATTAAGGCGACTTAAACTACAGTCACTGAAAAGCAAAAAGTCTACATACTCCATTTTTTCCTTGTTTTTTCTAATAATTTTTAGGTTATATTTTTTTATATTCGATTTTGTCTTCAAACATTCTTAATTGTGACTGCCTTAAATAACGCTATAACATACATACATACATAATTGGTCATTACAACCCTTCAGTCAGGATTATGACCTAGCTTCTCACACCACTTATGTTGTGTGCGTTAATTTTATACATGAGTGTCAGGACCGACAGTTTAAAGTTGAACTCCCCGAACGACAGATTTTTGAGAAGCTTTTCATGGCAATTTTATTTACTCTCAGAGTTTTTGCCAGAAATCTGCTGAGAGGAAGTCGCCGAAGAAATATTTTCATATTTTCGTTTTGATGTCTGACCTGGGGTTTGAACTTGGGCCTTCAGTCTAATAAGCCAACACACTACCTACTAGACTACGGCGACTTCATATAACGCTATAACATCTTTTTTAATTTGAAAAAAAAAATCGCCTGGAAAAAGTCTACAGTCTACTGTGGTGTATGTAGACTTTTTTCCTTAACTGTAGGTGTATTCATTATTGCTTGTAACTTCAATATTGTTTGTAACTTACTTTCTTATTTGACCAAATAATTTCAATTGACTACAGAATTGTTAAATAGGGACATAAACGTAGCAGTTTAGCAAGAGAATTATTAAAAGCAGGATATATTGTCACCAGCTTTGCCAGTTTTTTTTTTAAAAATTTTATTTCTGGGAAAAAAACTTTTTTTACAAAAAAAAACTTGTTTTCTACAAAAGTACCAAAATTTTTAAAGGAAATTCCGGAGCCCGGTAACCTCTGTTGGTGTTTTTTTGCGTCTTTTGTCCGGGACTAATAAAATACACAATATTTTATTTAAAAATGTAAATATTTCCTGTTTTAATATTGAATTTATTGAAGAAAATTTTAAATTTAATTTTGTCGAAAAAACTTGTTTTGTTAGAAAACAAATTTAATGAAAACTTTTTCGCATGTCCAAAAACTAAAAAAAAAGGGAAAACTTGGCAAATAGCAACGCTGATTGTCACCAATGTGCCAATGCGGGTTCATACCATAACCTTACCTATCAAACATCCTCTTGACCTATTCATTTGAACTGTCAGCTTCGATCAAACTTCTACAACTGTACATTTGAATAACGTATGTTTAGTTCAACACGAGACCAAACATGTTTCTTATGGTAAAATCAGTTTAAGCTTAAGTCGTCTATTCACACCAATCTGACAAATATGTACGATACGATATGCTGGACGTTTATCTTGATGACTGAAGTGATCTGCATATTAACAACTTTTATGGATTTTATGGATCATTTCGTACAGTGTATTTCCCATAGTTGTAATGGAAAGTTGTTTATTAAACTACGACAATTTCATGAGACTTAACCAAACTAGAATACTTTATATCTACATCTTTAGCATGCTTGATTATTATCCGGATTATTTTTCTTTCAATGGCTGGTCACCTTAATAATTTTTGTTTAATAGAAACGTTATATGTATGTATACAACACACATACGTTTTAACACCGCCAGTATTTACTTTGGTCTATTGTTTATAGTTTGAATAATAGATAATAGTAGATATAGAGCTGTATTTATTTTTAGTATTCTGTTTTATTTTAGTTTTTTTTTTTTTTGGTTTAATATATATGGTTGTTTTTAAAAATTTTTGTTTTGTTTCTGCTTTTACTGTTATACTGTAATTGTTGCTGTTGCTGTATTTTAATAGATTTTTTTTTTTGTTAATTTTAATTTTAAATATTTTCTGTTTGTGGTTGTATTGATATATTGCTATTGATATGGTTAAATTTGAGAAAAACACAAACGAACTAAAAAAAGAAGAACAAACTTAAGCAAATAAAATGGGTTAAGAAAAGGGGATGAAGAAGTTATAAAAGTGTGTTAACATAACCTTAAACAAATAAAAAGAGTATTTTTTAATTATTTCTTTTTTTTTGTAACTAATTTATTTATTTATTATTATTTAAAAAAAAAAATATGCCATTATGTATATTTTTGTAAATTTTTTAAAGATTTATATGGTAAAAAAATAATAAAAATTAACGAAAAAATTGAATTAAAAATTAATAAAAAAAAAAATTATTATTATTATATTTATAATATAATATGTATTATAATTAAAATCATAAAAAACAATTGTTTATGTTTTTAAATGATAATATTTTTGCTTATTTTTGTTTTGTTTTCTTTTTCTTTTATTTTTTGTTTGTTTAAGATTTAAGAACTTATAAAATAAATGTTGTTGGTTGTAATTAATTTTTGAATTTTTTTTTAGTTATATTTTCATGTTTAATTATTTTTTTTTTTGTTATTAATAATTATAATTAAAGTAATAAAACTTATTTAAATAATAATAATAATTATAAAAAAACGTTTTGTATAATTACAATAATAATAATAATAATAAATCTTGTGGATATTTTTCTTGTAATATTTCTTATAAACTTAAACAATTAAAAAAATTCTAATTACTTTTTTTTTCGCTCTGGGTTTGTTTTTTAAACTATTTTAATTATTTAAACATATAATAATAATTAGAATATTAAGGTAATATAATAGAATATAATATGTTACATTTTATTTATATTTATTTAAAAAGAAAACAGAAAAAACATAAGAAAAAGTTAACGAAACATTGAATATGTAAAGAAAATTATTAACAAATAATAATAATAATAATAAAAAAAACTAATGTTATAATCTAATATTTATTTATTAATATTATTTTATTATATTTTTGTTTTGTTTTTTTTATAAAGTTAAGAGTATAATTAAAACAAAATTAACACAGTTTTTTTTTTAATTTGATTTTCTCTACTTTCCGTTTTTTTTACACTCTTTTGTGTTTTTCTTTATATACTTATGTATATGTATTGTTGATAGAAAGAAATATTTCTTTTTACATTTAAAAAAAAAAACCAAATCATTTAAAGAATTTTAAAATAAATTTTTTTTTATTTTAAATTTTATTTTCGTTTGCTGTAGTTTTAGTGGTTTTTTGAAACTTAATTTCTATGATTTTTGTATTTAGTTTTATTAATTTTATTTAATTATATGGTAAAAGTGAATATTTAATTAAATTTTTAATTAAATTTTTCTTAATTTTCTTGTTTTTTTTAATTAAAAAAATTGTTTTTGAAAACGTTTTCCTAAATTATAAAAAAGAAAAATGTCTAAATCTTGTACTTGTTTCAGTTTTTTTATTTCTTTTTTTTATTTTGTTTTTGTTTAAATATATATTTTTTTTTGTAATAAAAATTATTTTTTTTTATTGTTTAAATCATAAATTTTCTAAAATATATCGTTTATGATATTTAAATTTAGTTGTTGTTTTTATTTTTTTTTTTTTAATTTAATTTTATTATTATTTTTTAAAAACGAGAAACATTTGTTTGTGGTTTAATAAATTAATTTTTTGTTTTTAAAGTTTAAAGTGTTTGTTTGCTGCTTACTATTTTAGTTTTTAATTAATTTCTTGCTTTAATTCTATTGTAATTATATGTAGAGATGTACGTTTAATTTTTAGTTTGAAGCTTAATTACTATTGTTTTAATTTAATTTTTCAATAATCATCTATTGTATGTATGTATGTTGAGTTTGTATTTTTAGCAAATTAATTAGAAATAATTAATGGTTTTTACTTTTCTTTACTATTTTCTTTTGTAAGTTGTTGTTAAAAGACTATTTTGTTTTCATGTAATTATTGAAAAAACAAAATGTTATCGGCTATTGTTTTTAACTATGGTTTAATTATTGTTTTTAGTATTGTTTAAAAAAAAAAAAGAATTTAAAACATTTACAATTCAAACAAACTTTTAAACACAGTTTGATTTCATGAATTTTATCAACTGTTGTTATAACAGCATAAAAACTGTTATACAGTTAAGTCCAGAATTTAGCAACTGTCTTCATTTTTGTTGTCTTTAAATTTAAAATATTTTTATTAACAAAAATATTTCCTCGAAATATGAATAAATTATTTACTGTCGTGTTTTTTCTTTTATAAATTTTTTTCGTTTTGTATAACAGTCAACTTTTAAATAAAAAAAAATACAAAAACTTTATTAAAAACAATTAAAATAAAATTATGAAAAAAATAAAAATTTTAAAAATTCTTAATTATTTAAAAAGAAAAAAAAAATAAAAAAAAATTATTAAATAATTGATGTTTATTAATTAAGGTATTATTTTTTTATTTTTATTATTTCTTGGTTTTTTTTCTATTTGTTTGTTTACTATTGTATTTGTAGTGGTTGTTGTAGTTGTATTACTGGCTATTGTTTTTGTTGTTGTAGTTTAAAGAAATTTAATTATGTATATATATTGCATATGTACACATACATACATATGTATAAGTTTTTCAATTTATTTTAATTATTAAAAACTATGATTAAATGTGGCTGGTTTTATTTCTTTTTTTTTTATTAATTATTGAGAAAAAAAAAGTTAATTTCTATTTTTTTTTATTGTTTGTTTGTATTTATGCATGTCTATTACTATTGTTGTTGTTGTCTTACTATTGTAGAGGCTAGATTTTAAAATGGTTTAGTTAAAGGGCTTGTTGTGGGGTTTGGGGGAGGGCGGGGGGGTTTTGGGTTTAGAGCTGCATCAATTATTTAAAATTTTTTACTTTTGCTGCTGTAGGTTTTAGTACTATTTTAGGTTAATTCTGGTTTTATTTTCAGTTTGTTTGGTTTTTTTTTTTTATTCTTTTGGTTTTAATCAATGTCTATTGTTTTAAGCTAATTTTAATTGTATTTTATTATTAATTGTTTTTAATTTTTTTTTTTCCATTAAATATAATTTATTGAATTCAAAAGAAATTTTCAACTTAAAATCAAAACTAAACATGTAATTAACAATCGACTGTTTTTCTGTTTTTTTTTCTGTTAAACTTTTACAGTTTAGGCGGCAATTTGTCTGTTTTTCTTATTTCCTTGGTTAGGTTTGTTGTTTAATATTGTAACTGTTATATTTGTGTATGTCAGATATTGAGTATATATTTACATACATATACTTATGTCTTTATAGATTTTTTCTTATTGATTTTTGTTCGGTCTGAGATTTATTCACCAAATAGTGAAAAATTTGTTATATGATCTATTGTTGGTCTATTTTCTTGTAGTTCAGGTTATTATTATTGTTGTTGTTGTTGTGGTAAAAAAATGTTCATTTTAATAAAATTAATACAAACACCGAGAGGAATTGCAAAAGCAAACCGTTGTGAAAAAAATCTGTGAAAAATAAAATAAAAACTGAAAAGTTTTTCATTTTAGTTAACTGTGTGTATTACAGTTAATATTTTCTAAAGATTTCTACAAAACACTTTAAATTGTTTGACAATTAAGTACATACTTCGAAAGACTGCTAAGTAGTAGCACTTGTAGCTTTTTATACGAAATTCTACAAAATTAAATTTTGTATAACAGTTTGAAATTTATAAGGGAAAGAAAAAAAAAATGTTATTTATTATTCAAAGAAACACAAAAACATGTGCATATAACTGTTAACACTGGGTATAACAGAAAAAAATTAAATTAAAATTTACAAAGAAATCATTAAAATATTCGTTTTGTAATCATAAAAACAGGCAGTACTATCATAATACAGGTATTCCCCGACTTACGACCGAGATAGGTTCCTGGTCATCGGTCGTAAGTCGATTAATTCGTAAGTCGAATTTCATATAAAAAAATTTAAGAAAAAAATTACATACTGTACTACTAACTTTGAGGGTCAGGAGAAACGAAACTACCCAAAATTTATATTTATATTTACTTATATATATAAAATTTATATTTTAGGAATTCCCCGCAACTACATAATTGTATTCTTTAAGTATTTTCTATGAAAAAAATTAGAAAAAAATGGTCGTAAGTGCGAATAGTCGTAAGTCGAACGGTTGTAAGTCGGGGACTACATGTACTAATGATAGTTTTTTAAATATATTTAAGGGACATTCATATTCATATAGCAGTTGACGTTGCATATAACAGTCAAAGAAATTAATAAAAAATTAACAAATGTTATCTGTTAAATCAATCGAAAGTATAACAGTTTGTATAACTGAAAATATTTAAAAGGAACATGTCGTTGTTTTAGAGAACAGAAAGAAATAGAAAATTGGAATTATAATAAAGGCAAAAGAAATGAGGAATTGCAATTTTTTTCCTTAAATTTATGTATAACAGTTCAGAATATAATCTAGAAAATTTGTTGGAGTTGTAGAAAATATATCGTTAGTCTCATTCGCAAATGTGTTAAGTCCCTTTTTTCAAATTTTACAGGAGACACAAAAAACATTGTAACTTTTTCAATTTTTAAAATTTCTAAACTGTTTGAACGCAATTATTTTTACAAAATAATATTAATATTAATAACTAATAATGTTAATTATTATTATTATTACTAATTAATTAATAATATTAATATTAATATTTTTCGTAGTTTTGTGGACTTAGCGTTTTTGCAAACCACAAAATTACAATAACTTTAAACTATATAATGACATGTTTTGTTGTTGTAAAATATGTATTATGTATAATGTTACCGTTTTGCATTAAAATCTCAATTTTTGGAAAAAGTGGACTTAGCGTCTTTGCGAATTATACTAACGATATGTAGGTTAGGTTAAGTAAATTGGAAAAATAGCAATTTAGAATTATATGGAAAATTAAAACTTTAACATTTTGTATAATAGTTTAATATTTAAATAAAAGATCTGTAGATTTTAAGATGGTCAAATAATTGGTAGATTAGCTAGGGTTATATAAAAAGTTTATAATTGTTATAATTAATTTTTTGACCTCCTGTCAGCAGTCTTCTGGTTGACGAGTGACTACTGGTTATACAAATGTTGACTGTAAAATGTAATCACTGACTTCCAGGCATAAAATTAATGCATCAACCAAGTTGATGTTACAAGCTAGGTAATGTAATATAACTGTTATAATGGAATATTACTTATACAAATTTGATTCCATAAACATATTTATGCGAACATGAAATTATTGTCAAAGAAATTCATTAGCATTTGAAAATGAAGTCACATTCTATGCTATGCTATATTGTTAATTCTTTTCGCTTTTGAAATTATTTTTAGTATACTTTTTTTATATTTTTTATATAAAATTGTATTTTTTCTTCTTGGCTATTTGCAAACCTATGGTGTTTGTATAAATTTTTTTTTCTGTTTCTATTTTATTGTAAATAGTCGTGTTGTTATTTTTAAAAGTGCATTGGGCTATTGTTGTTGTTGCTGTTTCAATGTGGATATTATTGTTATTATTTTTTTTAGTTATTATTGTTATTATTGTTGTGGTGATTTGTTTTTATGGTTCTATTGTTGTTTGCAAATCTTTTAAAATAGAAATTTAATGAAATATTAAAAAATCGAAAAAAAATATTTTGAAGAATTTAAATTTGTAAAGTAAACATTTAATATCAAATACGCTTATAATTTAAGGTTTTAGGTAATATTAAATCGTTTTTGTATTAAATTTTTTGACATAAATTTTTTTTTAAATTTCATTAAATTGCTATTCTTATTACGATTTGTTTTATACTATTCCTCATTATTGTTATTATTATTGGTATTAATTTTCTAATTTATTGCTTGGTATTGTAAGAATTTTATTCATTATTCTCGGTATATTTTTCCTTTAAAGTTGTTTTTTTTTCTAACTTTAATTTGTTTTCTAGAAAATTTTATATGAATTTTGTAGCACGAAACCGTGTTCAGTAATTTTTTTTTTTTTTTTGTTACCAAAAAGAGATTTTATTTAAAAGCCAAAAAATTATGTTTGCATTACTATTTATTGATAATGTTGTTTATATATATAAAAAAAAGAATCTATTTTAATAATATAAAAATAAAAAAGAATAATATTATGTTTCTCGTTTTTGTTGTTTTTTTTTTTTTTGATGATTTTTAGTTAGAAATTAAGAGTACATAAAATCATACATTTTGAAATAAAAATTTTTCTTATTTTTTCATAGTTTTTTTTTGTGAAATATTTTATAGAATACAAAAATTATAGTATATATGTTGTTGTTGTTTTTTCTTTAGTTAAACAAAAATCCATACATTTGGTTAAAGAGAGGTCATTGCAACTTAAAAATTAATTATTTTTTTTTAAACATTTTTAAACATTTTGTTTCAAATAAAAAAATAATAATAAGTAAAAATTATTATTTTTGTTTTACTTTTAAGAATCTATAAAATAAATTTGGGGTTTTCTATTTTTATAAAGTAATTAAATTAACATTTTTTTTTTTTTGATTTTTAATTTTCAACTTTGGAGCTTATTTTTGCGTTTCTTTTTCTTTTAAAATATAAAAAAAAAAATATTAAATATTTTTTCTTAAGGAAAAAAAATAATAATTAAGGATTTGTTTTATTTTATTATAGATTTTATGTTATAAGTTTTAATTTTGTAATTAATTTTAGTTATTAAATATAAATCATTATTAAACAATTGCACTATAAATTCAATATTATTTCATTTTATTTTTTTATTTTTATTTTTTTTTTATTATTTCTGATGTAGACGATCTTTTAAAAAAGTTTTATGATTTTAAAAAGAATTTGTAACTATATTTACAAAGTAATCAAAATTATATAAAAAAATATAAAGCCTAAGGCCATAATATTAATTAATTTATTAATTAAATTTTATCATTAAAAATATATTTTATTTGACATTATTTCAATGAAATAAAATAACACAATCATACACAATAGAAGAAGAACCTTTTTCGCAATAGAAAATATAAATTTTAAAACAAATTAAATATTTATTAAACAATTCATTTTATTTTTCTATTTTTTTTATAAATATTTATTATTTTTCTTTTGTTAATTTATAAAATATAATAGGTTTAATCAATCTTTTTTCTCTCCCTTACTTAAAAGAACACATACCTGAGGGATATTTTTAACCGTTTTTCTCTTTCGTAATAAAGAATATAAGTTTTGTTAAAATCGACAATAAAATAAAATTGTTTAACAAAATTTATATTCAAAATATTTCGTACAAAATTCCCCATCTACTGTTTTTTTTTTTGCTTTCATTCTCAAAATAAAATTCTTTTTCCATGCATTTTGATTTTTTTTTTTTGGATTTCTAGGCCTTAACTATTGCTTAATTTTTGTATTTCGCTTTTAGAAAAAAATGTTTAATTACTTTCCAATAATGGCTTAACTTATAAAATAAATTAAAATAATTTGTTGCATTAATTGTCCCTCCTATTTAAGATTTTTTTTCATAAGGCGTTTTTGGTAATTTTTTAATGACAAAGTGGGTGAAAATGAAATTTTGATAGACTTTTCCTGGAGTTCAGTTAAGCAGCATTTCTTCTTAAACAGAAATTTAATTCATTTAATTTCATAAGAAACAACATTTTGGACTACCGCAACTTGTTGCACGCAACATGATGCTACTCCTTTGAAACTTGTACTTAAAATGTTTCAGAAATATCTAAATTTTTTAGAATTTGAATTTTAATTTATTTTTACATTTTTGCAGGCAACATATTGCGTTATTAATTGTTGCAACATGCATTTTAATTACACATTTTCTTATTTCTTCTTTTATTTAAAAATCCTATAAATTTTTGAGAATTGTACAAAAGTAAAACTTTTTTTTTGAAAACATTAGAGTACGTTATTGAATTTCTTTAAAAATGTTCAATTCAGACAAATATTTTTAAAGGCAATTTTGTAATTGTTTGTGTATATTGTCGGCAACATGTTTCCTTATTTGTTATGGTTTTTAGCAAAATAAATGTGTGTAAATGTTGCTAGCAAATAATTTTGTAGGATATTTTAACAAATCTTAAAATTAATGCTGGCAACATGTTGCACAACGAACATCTGTGTTCCATATTTAAAGAAAATTTTTATATTTTCTTCAAACTTTAATTTAACATTTTATACAATAGAATGAAATATAAAAAGTAGAATAAGCAATTGCAGAATGAGTTCTTTTTGTACTTTATTAGCTATTTATGTTTAAAATATTTTTTTTTCGCACGTTGTTCAAGTAAGTATAATGTTTCTAAATGTTTCAAGCCACATGTTGCTAACAAAAAAATTAGTTCTTTTTGTAATTCGTTAGCTATTTAATTTGAAAATATTATTAGCATGTTATTCAAGTAAGAAAAGTATAATGTTTTTAAATGTTTCAAGCCACATGTTGCTAACAAAAAAAATGTAAATTATTTATAATTGTTAAAAAATTTAAAAAGAAACTGAAACTGGATTTCCTGTTACAGCACATTTAGAATATCTAAGTTTAAGCTTGAACTAGCCTTTCACCCAAGTTTGAATGTCAATAAATATTTGCACTTAAATTCAAATAAGAATTAATTATTACTGCTAATAAAGAAAATGTATAAATATATAATTAATAAAAATTATTTAATTTTTTATGGCCCAATTTGTTATACAATTAAAAAAAAAAAAAAGTTTAACAGTTTGCAACTTAAATTTTATAGAAAAACGTTTGCCGTTTATTTAAAAATCAAATTTATTATATGACAACTATTCAAATGGTTTTTTCTTTTAGATTGATTTTAATTAAATTTGTATTATTATTTTAATTTTTAGTTTAAGATTTAAAAATGAATGCAAACATTCAAATTTTTTTTTTAATTTTTTTACATTTTCACTAATTTAACGTTCAATTATTTTTAATTTTGTTATACATTTTTTTTATTTATAAATTTCATTATTTAATTTTATCATTTGTTTATCTCAATTTAAGTGTATTTTTGTTTCAACTTTTACCATAAATTAATAATTTTTTTTTTTTTAAGTTTCACCAAGTTATTTTCATATTATATTATATTTTTTTTATTTATTTTCATTTTAATTAATTTATTTGTTTGTTTTTTTTTTATAATTCTGTTTTACTATTTTAATATTTTTAAAAATATTCCACATAATTGCACTTTTAATATTGTTGTTTATTTTATTTATTTTACGTTTTTTTTGTTTGTTTGTGTTTTTTTATTTTAATTAGATTTTAATAAGTTGTTTCATTTCATATTTATTAGTTGATTTTGAACATTTTTTTTATAACTTTTCTGTTTTCATTTTAAAAATAAAAATTAAAATTGTTGTGTTAATTTTATTGGTTGGTTTTTTTTTAAAGGTTTGTTCTCATTTCTCTTGTTGAATTCTAATTTTAAATTACTTTTAAAAACTTTTTCTCTTTTCAATGACAAGGCCAAGCTTTATGGTTCTTAAGTTTTAACATGGCATTTTTCTCAGTGTATAGACAGAGTTTATTATTAGTATTATATTCTTTTGTTTGTTTATTTAAAAAATATAAAATAAATACATCCAAAATATAGCAAAATATGGTTGATATTGTTTTGGTTTAATTTGATTTGTTTTATTTTCTTTTGTTGGAAGTAGAAAAGTTAATGAAATATTATTTTTTTATGTTTATAAACAAGTTGCTGGCAACATTCATATGCAAATTTTTAATTGTGTTAGAATTTTTTAATTTTTAATTATTAATATAAACCGTTTTTCAAATACTGAAACTGTGAGTTTATTTAGCAACATGTTGATGCAATATCGTTTATTTTAATATTCTCCTTTATAGATTAAGTATAAATTGTATGAATTGTTTGTAGAAGCAGAATAATAAAATTGTTTCCAATGATTTTGGGAAAGAGGTATTTTATAATCATTTTAAAAATACGTTAAAATGTTGCTGCTTTTTTTCTGGTGATATAACATAGCAGAAATAATTTTTGGAAAGAAGTTTCAAAAAGTTTTCGTAAACTGTCAATAGCAACATGTTGCTAAAAGGTAATATAAATCAAAAATTTTACGTAAAAGTGTTTCTAAAACTAGTTTTAAGAATATTACCATAAAAATATTCCCATTCATGTTGAAAAAGTGTTGGAGAATGATTGTGAATTTCTTTTAATGATTATTGTAAAAAAAAACCTTTAAAGTGTTTATTGGCTTATAAGTATACAACATATTTTATACAACAATGTTGCTGAGAATATTAGCGTACACACTTTAACTCACAATTTGTTTTTCTAACAATGTTGCCAGAGAAATGTTGTAATTTCCAGTTCTATTTCCGTTTGAACAATGTTGCTCGATACATTAGGAATTAACCATAAATATGATAATCTGATTTAAAAAATATATTTAAACATGTTGCAATACTAAGATATTTTCTTTTAAGGTTTAGAAGAACGTTTGAAAGTTTCTTTAGTTATTTTGTATTACATAAATTATTTCAATTGCTCAGTTGCTGGCTATACAAGACCGTAAACATGTTCATTTCAATAAAAATATAAAATTCTACACTAAAGAAATTTTGTTTTGATTAAAACTATGCGTAAAATGCTGTCAGCTACATGTTTTCTATTAAAAAAATACAACATGCTGTTAAACATTTGCTTAGCAACATGTGTCCGTGAATTTTCTATAGGCAAAAACCCTTTTGATTTGAATTTTTTTTGGAAAAATTTTTGAAAATTGCATTTTATTTTTGTTTTGTTAAAGTTAATGTTGTTGGTTTTACAGTTAATTCTAGTATACATAATATAATGTTGTTGTTGTTGTTGCTGTATGTATTTATATTATAATCCGATCATTATTTTAATATATTTTTTATTATGTTTCCCTTTTTTACGCTTACAGGCGTGTTATTAATTAATTTATTTATTATATTATTATTATTATTTTCTTTTTGTAATAATAAATTATTCGCTAAGTGTTTTTTTTTTGTTTAATTCCTTAATAATTCAATTTTATGGTATATTTTGCCATTCTCTTTACCTTTTTTTGTATATTATTGGTTTAATAATAATATTTTTGTTTGTTATTATTATGTTGTTTGTTTATAATTTAAATATATTATTTTTTTTTGTAATATATTTTATTTAGAAAATTTTCATCAAAAAATTTTGGATTAAAAATCACAGATAGTGTCTAATGTGTATATAATAAATATATATTTTTTTTGTTTATCTTTTATGTTTCAAAATACCATAAAATTAGCAATAATAAATATGTTTCTTTTTTTTTATTTGTTTTGTTTATATATAATAATTTAATTTTAATTTCCTTACATTTTTTTTTCTTGTTTGTTTTCTTGACTGATAATTCTACCAAATATTGTTTAAATTTATTTATATTTTATTTTATTATGTTTTTTATTTTTATTCCATAATATGACCACGACATTCATAATTTAATTATTTTTGTTTTTATTTAATTTTGATAATATTTTTGATATAAATTTCATTTTTTTTGTTTTTTTTTATTGTAATAATTTATATTTTATATGTAGATCTAAATATGTATATAAATTAGCCGAAAAGTTATGTTTTTTCTTTAAATTAATTTTTATTATTAACATTAACCAATAAGAGATTACTTTTCTTAAAGAGCCGTCATATTTTATTAAAAAGAAGTTAAAGAAATAATTTTTAATTAACATTTGCGATTAAGTAAAGCAAGGCTAGCTAACGAAGCTAGCTGGAATTGAATTTTTTTTTTTAAATTTTATTAAGGAAATTTATGTGTAATATTTTTCTCAATATATGGCACAATATTTTTTTGTAATTTTTTATTGGTTAATGTTTATCGAACAAAACTTGTTGGATTTTTTTTTTAAATTTCCATACATTGTTGTTACAAAACATTTAAATTATTTAATTTTAATTTTGTTTTTTTTTTTTTTTTTGTATTATTTATTAGCTAATTTTGTGTTTTATTTCCCTTTGTTTAATTTTAATAATATCGTATAATTTTGTTAATAATATTTGATTTTTATTATGCATTAATTACTTGGTTTTTGACACTTACTAAACTAGCACACAAAATATTTTTTTAAGGTACATTTAATTTGAAGAATTTTTTTTTTTTTAAATAAATTTTTTAGAGATTGTTTTCTTTTTTTTCTGTTTTGTTTTCTTTTGGTTGTTAGATTTTGACTGAATTTACAAAAGTTTAGAAATTTTGATAAATTTTTTTTATATAATTTTGTATTCTTTTTATAATTTTTATTTTGGAGAGAGGTTGGAGGTTTATAAATTTATATTTTTTGTAAAATCATAATTTTTTTCTTTTTAAATTTTAAATTTCCATAATATATATATATATATTTTTTTTTGAGGTATACGCGATAATAAAGACACACACATATATATTTATAATATTTATTTTTTTTTTATTTTGGTTTTCCAGTTTTTATATGATTTTGTCAGTAATATTTTGATTTTCATAAGCCTAAATATTTTTTTAAATTTTAATTTTTACCTTTAAATATGTTAATATGCCAAAAAATATGTATACAGTTTTATTAAATTTATTTAATTTTTCTTTAAGCCAAACATTAATTTTATTTATTTTTTAATTTCCAAAATTTTTACAAAGATTTTCTCATGGTTTTTGTTTTCTTAGCCAAAAGGTAGAGTGCTTTAAAGAGTTTTCAAAAATAAGAAAATAAAATTGAAAAATTGTTAGGAGAATAACCGTTAAGGAGTTTATTTAAATTTATTTTTTTTTCTTTTGGTTGATATTTTGTGTGCTTTTTTTTACTATTTTTGTTTTGAGTTCGGAATAGTTTTTTTATTTTTTTTCTTTGTTTATTTAAATATTATTTTTTTTTTATTTATTTTGTAAAATTTGAAGGCAGCTTTGTTTATTGATTTCCGTTTTCATTTGTTAAAACTAAACTTTTCTTTTTTTTGTTCTGTTGTCTAAAAATCATAAAATTTCCTTTTTAATTAAATATTAAAAAGTAAAAAAGAAAAAACAAATGAAATTTGTAATAATTTTTGTTGTTTTTTTTTTGTTGAATTTTGTTATCTGCTTTAAATTTGGAGTTTTGAATTTTGAAATTTTGTTTTTGTTTTTGTTTTTCTTTTTATTGTTTTTGTTTTTGTTGTTGGGGGGGGAGTTAATTTATTTTGCTATTATTTTTGTTTATTGTATTATTTATATATTATATATTTGAAACATACAATATATAAATTGATCGGATATTGTTGTTGTTGTTATTGTTATTATTGCTTTTATTGTTGTTGATGTTGTTGGTTATTATTATGTAACTATTGTAGGAAAATATAACAGTTTAAGCAGTGAAATTGCATAGTAAATTAAGCAACATGTTGCCATAAAGATTGTACAATTGAATTCAGCAACATGTTGCAAATTAAATGAAAATAATGATTAATTATTGACAATTTTTTATTTTATTTTTTTTTTGAAAAATTATGTCCAGCAACATTTTAATTATTAAATTATACACAAACCACAGAAACATGTTGCAGTTAAACAGGTGGTGTAATAAATAATATTGTAAACATTTAATTTCAGTTTTAAACTTAAATCCAAAATTTTTATTAGGTTAGAGGACGTGTACTTGCCAGTTAAGACAAGTACAGTACCCGGAGGTCGAACTGAGCCATTGTACAAATTTTTATTAGAGAAATAGAAATTTTATAATTTTTAATAATTTTTTATTTGTAAAAAGTTTGATTTTTTAATCAGAATTGCTACAGCAGAGAGATTAAAGAAACAAAAACAAGGCCGAAATGCTTTGTAGAAGTCATTTGCATTTGTCATAATTACAAATTGTAACAAAAACATGAAACATAATTTTTTATACTAAATGTTTAGAAACATGTTGCAGCTGGATGTGAAACAGTAGTTCTTTAATTGAATGTTTTAATGAAAAATATGCAAATTTTAATACATAATGTTGCTGGTATTATTAAAAAAAATTATTAAATGGCGTTAAACCTTTGAAGAAAGAGTTATTATAATAAGGAAACATAATTCTTCGAATTTTTTCTTTAAAGATTTAAAATTAAATTTTTATGTTTTTCAATCTTAAATGTGTTGCTGGCTAGTAATGCAATGCAAATTCCATTTATAACTGTTATATTTTTAGAACTTAGAATTATTGTAGCTGGCTGTTGTTTGTTTATTTATTTGTTTGCAGTTGTTGTTGTTGTTATTGTTATTGAATATATTGTTTGAGAATAAGTTTTCATTTACGGTTTTATTTATATTTTATGGGTTTTGTCTTGGCTGTGTAAACAGGTTAAAGTCTTGACTATTTCATGTCTTTGTTTGTTGTTAGTTTTTCTTTTTTTTTTAACTATTTACCGCGTTTACTGGATTAGATAATTGTTGTTGTTGTGTTCTGTTTATGTTTTCAAATGTTTTCTGAGGCTCTCTTGTAATTTTTGTAATTGTAATGAGAGTGAGAGTATTATTATTGATATGAATTGTTTTAAATAAAAAGGAAAATATTAAAAAAATAATAATAATAAAGTATTGTTGTTGCTGTTGTTATTGCAATTTAAATATGTATGTATGTATGTATGTAGAATGTAATAGAAAACGAATATTTTTAATAATTTTTATTGATTTTTCAATTTGTTATTGTTATTGTTTTTGTTGTATATGTAATTATAATGTTCATATGTATGTATGTATGTATGGATGTAAGTGTTTATAGTTTAGTTATATGTTTTTGTTGTTGTTTGTGTTAATTATAATCAATTTTTGTTTTTTTTTGTCATTTTAAATTATCGTATAATTATTATTGTTCTGTTTATTTTAAATAATTGTTGTTGTTTTTCCTCTTTTTATGTTTATATTAAAGAAAAAAAAACAACAATTTTATTTATTATTATTATTTAGTTTGTACAAGTGCCTATTATTAATACGATTATTTGTTTGTTTGTTTGTTTTCATTATTTTCTTTTAAGGTTTGATTTTCTTGTATGTCGATTGTCAAAAAACAAAATTAAAGAGACAGACGATCTATGATCATATAATAAAATCATTATAATTTCAATAATAAAAAGGAAAACAAATGGTAAAAAGACGAACATAAAGCGAACATTCAGGAAAACAAAAAGAACATACACACGTTAACAAAATTAAGATTTAAGAGAGTTTTGTTTTGGTTTGAAAGAGCATTAAATAGAAAGTAGAAATTTATTGTTGTTGTTGTCAGTTTATTCAATTACACGGTGTGACAGTGAAAATACACCCGAGTAACTACATAGTCCACGTTGTTCAGTTAGTTGAGTAGATCTCAAAAATACCTTTTTTATATTTTTCGAACCCTGCAAACTTGTTTTATTTGACAAAAACTGCTTTTTCTGACTTTAGGCACACATTTCTTGATTACTCAAACATTTCTGAACCGATTTGCAAAATTTAAATCTTATTGGAAAGGGGAGAGATGCACCTTTCAAACGGTATACGTATATCTATTATTAGACTTAATATGCTATGAGATTTGATGAGGTTAACTTGGAAAATGTGAATTTTTTGTCATATTTTTTCAAGTTTGTCCGTTCATAGTAGCAAACTTTACTTAAAAAATATGAAATAAGTGATGACATTCTTAAAGTGCATTATCTTGTGAAGAGATTGGCACTTTGTTTGATCAAATCGGACAAAAATTACCGTAGTTATTATTTAAATAGTATAACAGGCGTGTTATATTTTTTATATATGTCACCTCATTAAATGAACTTTGAGTTCAAAAATTTTCAGAATTTTTGATGGATCTTGATTGTTTATCACAAAATGTGTCAATTTCACGTTTGAGCGGCCACCAGAAGATGGCCAATGTTTGCGCAAAAAGAAATAATAATATTTGCAAAAAACACAAATATTAGCCGACTTCTGGTTGTTGTGCAAACGTGAAATTGACACATTTTGTGATAAACAAACAAGATCCGTCAAAAATTTTGAAAATAATAACTACGGTAATTTTTATCCAATTTTATCAAATGATGACCCAATCTCTTCACAAGAGAACAGGCTTTAAGAATATTATCACGTATCCTATATTTTTGTATTAAAGTTTGCTACTATGAATGGACAAACTTGAAAAAATATGAAAAAAATTCGAATTTCCAAAGTTTACCTCATCAAATCTCATAGCATATTAAGTCGAATAATATATATATGTATACCGTTTTAAAGGTCCATCTCTCTTCTTTCTAACCAGATTTAAATTTTGAAAATTGGGTCAGATGTGTTTGAGTAATTCAGAAATTTGTGCGTAAAGTAAAAAAAAAACAGTTTTTGTCAAATAAAAAAAGTATGGAGGGTTCGAGAAATATAAAAAAAATATTTTTGAGATCTACTCAACAAAACTCACAACCTACATTATGTCATTAGCCGGGTGTATTTAATTTTTTTTTATTTTGTCGCATAGTGTTATTTATAAATAATTACCGATTTGTGTTCTCTTTGTGTATTTATTTGTATTTTTTTTTCTTTCTTTCTTTGTCTTTCTTTTTATTTGTTGCTACTAATCTCTCTATCGCTCTTTCGTTCTCTCTCTCTCTCTCTCTCTTTAAGGTATTTTGTTTTATTAAAATTGTGTGTATGTTTGTATTATTTTTTATTTTAAAACTTTTAATTTTATTTTGTTGTTTTTGTTTTTTTTTCTTTAAACTAAATAATATTTTTGTGGGTATTTTTTTTTTCTTTTTTTGTTACTTAATTTATATACAACATACATACATATTAATGTATAAGTATGTATGCATATGTATATGTACTAATGTATGTATATACATATATGTTTATATATTAAAAAAAAAATAAAAATTAAATAATAAACAAAAAAAATTTTGACTAATTCCTCTCTTTTACTTTCTCCTTCTTTCTTCATTTCTTCTTCTTCTTATTTATTCTATTTTTGCTTGCTCTTTAACTTAATTTTACTAGACATTTTTTTGTCGTTTATTTTTCATTTTTTTTCTTTCTTTTGTATTCTATTTTATAAATGTTTGCATTACATTTCATATATTGTTGTTGTTGTTTGTTTATTTGTTTTGTTTTATTTTATTTAAATTCAGTAACTGTAATAGTTATTAGCTAAAGTTTCATTACCACCTTGTCCTGGGCCCAGGCTATTAAGCACTTCTGTACCATACCATTGACTATGAGTGTGATATGGTGTTGTAGGCTCATACCAATTATACGGCTGTTGATGCGGCATACGTTGTTGCTGGTGTTGTTGTTGCTGTTCTAGATGCTGGTTGTGGTTGTTGTGGTGTTGGTGGTGGTGGTGGTGGTGAGCCAAGTGTTGATCTTCATAAAAGTATACAGAGCCACCACTTAAATTTACACCACCAATCTCTCTTGCCTTTGCTGCATAATGGATTCGCTTCTATAAATTCTCTTCATTCTCTTGCTGTTCGGCCTTGATTTGTGAGAGTTTCTCTTGTAGAATAGAGGTGCTCGTGGTTTCATGATTAGGAATTTCAGTTTTAACAGTAACACCGCCACTACCACCACCGCCACCGCCATTGATATCCATTAAATTATTGATATTATTAGGATGCCCAGTAGCTGGATGATGCTGATGGTGATGATGATTGCTCATATGTATTTCACTTTTCATACTGCTATTATCCGTTTCGGAGTTTGAATCGCGGGAAGCTACACGACTACGTGTTTGACTTAGGCCTAAGGCCTTTAGTCCTTGGCCATTACCAGTTTTGCTGTTGTTATTATTGTTGTTGTTATTCTCATAACTCTCATCTAAGCCGCTATGTGAGCTCTCATCATCATCATCGCTGGCATCACTATGCGGTGAACAACGTTCTCGTTTAATCGTCGAGCTGCTGCCCAGCGACATAGGACTACCGGAACGTTTGAGCGTCGACATCGGTGAGGGTGAGATACTGGTGTTAAATTCATTATTGCGATTATTGGTAAAGGGTAAAGGTGTTTTCTTCATTAGCAGCTGGTCGAGCAAAACCCCACCTCCCGATGAAGCACTAGTACTGGCCGCATTCGCTTCATTTGTTTTGCGATCGAGACTCTTGCGTATGATGCCGTCTAGAAACGAAGCACCGTTGGCAGCATTGCTTTCGTAAAGTTCCCGGGCACGATTTATATCTTGACCTGAGAGCACCGGACTTGAGACCGGACTAGGCCCGTTGGAGGAGTTGGTGGTGGTACTATCCTGATACCGTTGCATATGATTCTTTAGTATGTCTGAGCTGTTGTCTGTTGGGGAGGCGGTTGAGGGTGCTGTCGTATTGCGATTAAAATCCATTTGTAGTTGACCAAAGGCTGCCTGGTTGTGAGGCCAAAACAACTGTGGGCTATAGGGTAAATGCTGCAAATTGGATTCGAATATAGACAGTTTCATGCCATTAGCATTATTACTTGCAAAGCTAGCGGCATTTGTACCAGAACCATTATTATTTTTAATACCGGCTCCACTAGTTAATTTTATGTTGTTATTGGCACTGTTAAGCGCCTTAGCGGAAAGGTTTCCAGGAATGTTGACATTTGTTTTTGAACTACTGCTTGAGCCGTCTAAGCCGGGTTGTGGTTTCGGTTCACGTTTGCGTGGCCTCATTAGATGACGCTCCTTGACCTTATACTCCAGTGTAGAGTGGGGCACACCGTAATAACTGCCCGCTCGGTGGACGGACATTTCACCACGCTGTACTGCTTTAACGGCTTCAACTAGACTATCACGGTCATAGTTGCGATATTTACCACGTTTTGGTCGTGTACCCTTGCCGGCTGCCAAAGCGGCGGCTTCTTGGCGACTTAGATGATGGTGGTGGGAATGCTGCAGATGAGCCGAATGATGGTGGTGTTGAGCGGCCGCCAATAGATTTGGAGCCGCACCAAATCGTGAGGTATCCGTGCCGCCTATATTTTTCACCACCGAAATGGTGGGCTTTTTATAATCATTCGCCATTGCTAGAGCATGATTGCGTTCCGCTTCCGCTGCTGCAGTATAGCTAAGCAGTGAAACCGAGGCGGCCTCCTTGTTGGCCTGTTCGTTCATAGTACGCTGTATGCTACTGGCTATAACATCACTTATGCGCATCGTTTGTGGAGAGGGACTGCCGTCGACTCTCGTGTGCATTAAAGGAGGTGTTGCGGAAAGATTTTTACTGCTAAATTGCTTTTGTACAGCGGCCGCCAGAAGCAATTGATCCGGACTGTTACCATTGCGATTTGAATTGCTGTTGCTATTGCTGTGACACAGTAGAGCGGGCGATGCACGGGAACTGCTGGCACCCAAGGTGTTCGAAGGTCCTGCCACCGGTGTATAGGACGGAATTTTCAATATAGCCGCGGGATCATCGCAGGCCTCATTAGGATCCACAGAAGAATTCGTTTCGGGTGTATCAGACTTTGGTAAACGGCGGCTGCTAGCATATGAAGTCGGTTGCTGCTGCTGCTGGTGCTGCTGCTGTTGTTGTTGCTGTTGCAACAACAGCTGCAAAAGTGAACGGTAGTCCTGCTGCTGTTGATTACCATTGTTAAGATTGCTATTCAAACTCTCACTGCTGCTAAGCGTTGCCGCACTGCTGGTCGTCGCCGCACTGCTGGTCGTCGCCGCACTGCTGGTTGTGCCCAATATTAAATCTTTTAAATTGCTGGACAGCAGTGCACTGAAGAGATCACGTATACCTTTGTCGGACAGTAAAAGTGTTCGCAACAAAAGTGGCAATGTGGCATCTAAAGCTGGTACTTGGGGGGCTTGAGTTGTGGTGAGATCGCCTACAGCAGCCGATTCACATGTTTGAGGTTTCGACGATTCTATATGCGCCGGCTTGGGTGAACGATGCAATAGTACATGCTCTTCGGCATCGCACGCCACTTCCGTGCCGTCACCATTGTTGGTACATAATTTCTTTAAAATATTCGGTGTCGAAATAAGCCTAACAACCGCATCATCCGGTTGTGGTGTTGACGCATTGCTCTCCACATCGTCCTCATCGCCGGACATTTCCTTTTCAAGCTCTTGCTGCAGTTGCAATAGTTCGGTTGGGGCCGATTCGTTATTACGTTTCGCTTCGGCGGTCAACTTGTAGATCTTATTGCGTAACGTCGAACGTGGTACATTGTATTGTACGGCTGCTTTTCGGGTACCCAATTTACCGGATAGGATGTCCTGTAGAGCACAATTCATATCTTCTTCTCTGTAAGTGCGTAGTGTAGCACGTGATGATTTTATTCTGAAAATTAACGCACACAAAAAAAGAAAGTGAATTAAAAATCATTTCGTTGTTTCGAAGGTTTTTAAATGAATTTTCTTATCAGCGGACAGCAATTAAAATAAAACAGAACAGAGAGAGAACCCTTTCCTGGTGTCAGATATGTATGTAGTCAATCAATTGCGATTGATGTCATCATGGACGATTGATGTCTTCACCAATTTGCAATAAAAATTAAATTTTTTTTTTTCGTTTTTCATTTTGTTTGTTGCACAAAACAATGAATTGCAATGAATTGCTTCACATATTTTTTGTCATTTTTATTTTGATGTTGTTGCTTTTTGTTGTTATTACATAAAAAAGTGAATTGATTGCATTGATTGACGAAATTTTTAACTGATAAATTCAATTGAACGAGCAAAACCAGAGATATTGAGCACTGTTGCTACACATTCTTGAGATTGTGTCACGGTTTTGGTTGAATGTATGGCTCTTGCTATTGTACTGATAAGAAATTTCGTATTGTTGTTGTTGTTATTTCGTGTTTTCGATTGTAACAATCAAAAAAAAAAAAGAATATTTTTGTGTTGAAAAAAATGTAATGAGGCCACCGATATTTACTTAATAAGTGCGTAATAATAATACAAAGAATTTATAACTTGCCGTTGTATGTACATGTATTACAAAAGGGGTTTATCGATAATTGCGATAATCATTGCAAGTGATTTAACCGATAAAATTAAAATAATATTAGCCAAGAGTTAGATAATGCCAGTGACAACGCACTGTCTCTTGTACATCTCTTGGAAATCTCTTTTGTATCCCGGGACCAACATTTGCAAATAAAAAATTATTGAACTCGGGCAACGTAGCAATTGGTTTGTTATGAAATTATGCCCAGCAAGTGATGATGATGATCGGACTACGGCACATAAAGAACATAATAAAAATGTGAGTGTATTTGTGAGAGGCATGTGTTAACCCCGAGGAAAATTGTTAGTAATAAGGGGTGATTTTTTAAGAGGTATAGGAAAATTTTTCAAAAAAAAAACACATAAAATTCAGAAAAATGCATGAAATCTTTATTTGAATCGATAGTACGGTCCATATAATTTAATGTTTGAAGATTATTTCATGCAAATGTTGACCGCGACTGCGCCTCAAATGGTCCATCCGCTTAGTCCAATTTTGGCATACTCTTTCCAACATTTCGGCCGGTATCTCACGAATAAATGCTTCAATGTTGTCTTCCAATGCGTCAATTGAAGCGGGCTTGTCTGTATAGACATGAGCTTTAACATAGCCCCACAAAAAATAGTCTAAAGGCGTTGAATCGCACGATCTAGGCGGCCAATTGACCGGTCCTGAACGTAAAATAAAATGTTCACCGAACTCGCCTCTCAATAAGTCCATTGTTACGCGTGCTGTGTGGCATGTGGCACCGTCTTATTGAAACCACATGTCATGCAAGTCAAGCTCTTGCATTTTGGGCAAAACAAGTTGGATATCATCTCACGGTAGCGCTCACCATTCACAGTTACGTTACGATTCGCAGCATCTTTGAAGAAGTACGGTCCAATGATGCCAAATTCAATGATTTGCAAGAGTTGTTCGTTTGTAAGACGATTCATGGTTAAATTATAGACCAAACTGAAGATGTTTGGCAGTGAAACAAAACACGAAACGTGCGTGAGCTGTTTAAACCAGTGTTGCCAAAAAGATAATAGCTAAAAAATCACCCTTTATTTTCAAGTCTACTTATTAACCCAATAATATGTAGTATATGTGAGAGGAAAATATAGAAAAATTGTACTGTGCTAAATCCCTAAAGACACCGTATTTAACTTGGCAAGTATTCTTTCAAAAATCGAAATCATTTATCATTGGAAAATAGTGAATTCTACTGTAATAATTTTTTGGGTGTATCATTGAAAACTTAAAAAAAAAAATCGACATGAACCTTCTACTTTAGAAGCTGACAAGCAACTGAATGCAATTTTACGCTATTGTACGTTTCGTAGTTGGAAAGTCGGGATTCTACACGACTACCTGGTTAGTTTATGCCCAAGGCCTTAAGTCCTATTTTGGTGTTGTTGTTATGCTTATAAATCTCATTTAAGTCGCTATGCGAGGTCTTGTCATAATCTCTAGCAGTACTATAAGGTGAACAGCGTTTTTGTTTAATCGTAGAGGTCAGCGATAAAGGACTAGCAGAATAAGCGCGTAATCAAAATGTTTGTTGGGAAATAACAGGAAAAGAAGATCTGAGTCATGCATTAGGCTATCGAGGAATAAGCTGAGGTTGGTAAACGGTCTTTTAAAGAAGGCTTTAAGTGGAAACCTATTCAAACCCAACATGTATATTCTGTGACGATAAGAATGTATCATTCGAACACATACATGGAACCTTGAGAAACTCTTAAGTGATCTTGAGATCGAACAACAGATTTTTGATAAACTTTTCATGGAAATTCTTATTTACTCTCAGAATTTTTGCGAGAAATATTTTTTCATATTTCATTGTGTTCCAGATGTCTGATCTGGGATTTGAAACATTGCTCCACATCCAATAAGCCAACACACTACCTACTAGACTACGGCGAGTTCGAAAGCGATATACGCCTTCTTCAAAAGTAAGTACCTGCTATTGAAGATTGAAAATATTCTATTGAATTGGATATGCCACTTGCCTCGGTCAAGTTGGATATTGCGCGGAAATTCTTTCGGGACGCCAACCTATCCTGGGTCAATGAGGAGTCCTGCTCCACCGTTAGACTCACCTGACCCTTGATGGATAGAAGGCGTACCAACCAATTACTTGGTCTTGGTCGTGACGTCAGTGGCCGTGCTTACAGGTCATTGCGTCATGGCTAGACACGCGGAAAGAATCAGGCTTCTAACGACTTCTGCCGTGGATGCAGATTCGCCTGTGGAAGAGGAGACTGTTATCCACTTTCTTTGTCAGTGCCCGTTTCTTGCTAAGTGTAGATATAGGTTAATTGGCTCCCCATTCCTTGTCACCTTGACGGAGCTATCATCTATTGATATCAAGCATATAGCTTCGTTTATCAAACTTTCTGGTTGGTTTTCCAGTGCGGGGTAGCCGTGCTTTTGCTATGCAGCACTTGCGCTGACCAACTTCTTCCTCTTCCCCGATTTTGGTGGAACTTGGTCAGTACAGGAACTGCGTTCACCCGTGGCATCACAATGGGCCGCTATGCGTGCTCAAGTGAGCTTTGTGATATCTGAGCTACCACTACGACCTAACCTAACCTAAGTAACTGCTGCTAAATTAGCATAAAATTGACCAAGGATAGCACAGTGATAAACATCGATTACAGTTACTACGGTGCAGTTCAGAGGTCAGCAATGAATGTCATGAGTACTTTAAACTCTGAATATGAATAGAGAGAGAGAGGTTCCATGATATTAAAATAAGTATGAATGCGTATAAGTATTAGAAATTATGAATATGATTCGATTCTACTTATTTGTTTGAATACTCATTGCTGATCTTTGGTGCAGTTATGACTTGAACTCAATCTTGAAGAGGAGTTAAAAAAAGTTTACCAAGTCAAGTGCAGCATTAAATGCATTTAAAAACTATTGAAATTAGCAAAAGTTTTTGACTTCCAAATCACGTTTTAATTAAAACAAAAATTTGAAATGAAATTACAAAATTTCGTATGCATTTCATATGAACCCTCCTGCTAAAGCTGCCGCGATTATATAAAAAGTCATTATCCGTTCCCCCATTCTGTTTTGAATGTTTTTGAAGTTCATTTCGTACAATAACTTAGTCTTTGTTGGAAGAAGAATTATTCTTTGTTTTCGTTTTTTTTTTTTGAAAGAAATTTTTTTTTGGAAAGAATTGCAAATGATTGGTTTTGACAGATATTTTCTTTATTACTGTTGGTACGATTTGAAATGTTGCATGCAACAACAGCAATAATAATAATAAAAACAGATTTGAAGTGACTTCTTCTTTCATTTTTTTTCGTTGGTTTTTTTTTTTTTTTTTTTTTTTTTTTTTTTTTTTGAAGCATTCGAGTCCCTAACGGTTGCATTTTTTTCCCCTTTTTTCGGAAAGGAGTCTGCACAAAAGGATAAAGGATTTTAAAGGATGTGGGTGGGTGGTTATGCATTTCAAGTTTCTTGGACGGGCTTTTCACAACAAAAACAAACATGGTACTGTATACTGACAAGTTGGGCATGACGTTTTTTTCCGTTTTTTGTGTTTTTTTGTGTATTTTTTTTTTTTTGGCAAAGGATTGGTTGAATATTGTTTGTGATGATGACGTTGACAATCTTCATTATGTTTCCGATTCTAATGATGGTTGATGGGTCATAGAAAGACATAAAGATGACAAGTGTTGTTTTCAAACTAAAGCAGACACTCAACATCTTTTTTTGAAGTTCATTAGACGTTATTACTGACTGCCAGCCTGACTGCCTCCCTTTCTGCCTGTTTCATTCTGTCCCCTTTTTTTGTTTTCGTTTACGTTTTCGTTTTTTCCCCCTTTCGAGTTACTTTGTATGTCTACTTCTGCTTTGCACTTGAAAGTTTTGGCAAAAAAGAAATAAAAAAAGAACACAAAAAATGAAAAAAATGAAAGAAAGAAAAAAACATTTTAGGGGACATCGGTTTTTTTGTTTGTTTGTATTCGTAAAGGTAAAAGTAACTGCAACAGAAAGAAAATTCAAATATAACGGAAACCCAACATCTTTTAATGCTGCAGTTAACCGGAAACTGACTACCTAACGTTCTCTGGTCGCTCTTTTTTTGTTTACCTTCTTTCTTTCCATCTCCTATAAAAAGTTAAAAAAAAAAAAGAAAAAAAAATTCTCCTCAAAATACGCAAAAAATTCTGGAAAATATGAAGGTTAAACAAAAGATGTTAAGAGAATAGCGAGAGAAGAAAAAAATAAAAAAAAAAATAAATTTTTGTTGCCAAACTTCCCTTTTTTTTTTTTGAAACCCGCATTAAATGTTACAAGGAAACACGAAGACTGCCTGCATCATGTTTGCCTCGCTGCATGCAAATTTAATGTTCCTCCTCCTCCTCAATCTCAGTTTACTTCGTCACTGTAATTTAATGCAGACTACTAAGCCCAACGCCAGACAGGTGAGGAAGCTTGCTTCTGAAGCATGACGCGAATTTGCAAGTCCTTAACATCTTGTCACAGACAAATAATTGCGCATGTAGGGATTGATTTTTGTTTGTTTTGAGTTGCATAAAAGGGATTCCCAAATAAAATTGAAATTTAAATTCGAATGGAAATAATAAAGAGCCTGTAGAAAATAGAGCATAACGCCAACGGAACTCCTACAAACAATTTTGAAACGAGATTTCCAAAAAAAGACTATGAGTGTGACATATGTATGTAGATAGGCAATCCCTATTAATAGGCTTTAGGTTAGTTAGGTTAGGTTAGAGGACGTGTACTTGTCAACTGTGACAAGTACAGTACCCGGAGGTCGATTTGACCCATTGTACAACGTCCTAGCTTCTCACACCACTCATGTTGTATGCGTTAATTTTATACGTGAGCGGCGGGACCTATAGTTTAACGTCGATTCCGAACGACAGATTTTTGAGCAGCTTTTCATGGCAATTTTATTTACTCCAGAGTTTTTGCCAGAAATCTGCTGAGAGGAGGTTGCCGAAGAAATATTTTCATATTTTCGTTTTGATGTCTTACCTGGGATTTGAACTCGGGTCTTTTTTTTAATAAGCCAACACACTACCTACTACCTACAGAGTTGCTGAACATTCTGGATATTTGAGTCCCTACACGCGAAATTTTCACAATACGGTGCTGATCAAGCTCAGATTAACAGTAGAAGTGATTGTGGCAGCTAATGGGAACACACATGGCTACAGTGATTTGAATTTTGAGTGACCAGTCTGTACTTACTGTGAACCTCCAATGCAACCGTGTTACAACTTTAACGGATTGTTATTTAAATTTATTTTTAAGAAAAAATTTAATTACATCCTTAAAACGATTACGCAGAAATAAAAATATGATTTGGGAATCCCGGTAACAAATTTTATACTGACTATAGAATACACCTTTAAATCAAACAAAAATGCATTCATTGCATGCACTTTACAACAACACAACACAACTCAGCACATCCCTAGCAATAACAAATCTACAGTATTTATGTAAGTACAGTAAAACCTCGATTAACGCGGGGGATACGTTCCTATAAGTTCCAGCGCTAAACGAAACAGCGTTAAACGAAGCATTGCGACTTTGGAAAATACAGTTGGAATCCTTATTCTGGACAGACTAACAAAAGAGCGTTGAAAAAGATCCATAGTATACATCGTCGCTACATATTGCACCACAAGTATCAATACAGTGTGCGATTTAGGGAAATCCCAAATACTACCGCGTATCCCCGTATGGTAGCGGGAAGAGAATACTACCACAGCGATCACCATACTTGTCGTAAAAGGCGACTAAGGGTGCTGCTACCAGTCAGGAACTACTTGGGGTTCAACTGGCAGCAGTCTGGTCTTGGCTTGATTGCGAAGCCTGACCAGAGGTCTGTAATCTGGTACCACGGGTGCCAGGAGCTCCAGGGACTTGTCCCTGCCTGGCAATTGGTGAGGCCCCCTTTATGGGAGCACGTGGTGTCAGTAGGGTGTGGCGTTACATTCTTAACGCATTAAAGGAGTTTAGATGGTCTCCGACCCCTAAACAAGGGGGAAATCAGGTCCAAATTGCATGATTTTGAATTGGTACCCACATGCAGTGTTGCAGCCAGTGTTTACAGCATGTATGTGGCGGCGTTGGTCTACGCATTATATTCACTATGTGTTCTTTGTGGCACCGTGGGAGATGCCTAACGGCGAGGCTCACATTAAGCAGAGAACACTACCGCGTAATACTTAAACAGCGTTAAGCGGGGTTTTACTGTACACACCAAAAGGAAGAGAAGAAGATCAGAAAAAAAGAAATGAAATCAAAAATAAAATCAGGCTATTGCCTGGTTTGAGTAACACACACGCACACACACATACACAAAAACATTTGAATTTCTGTCATTAAATACGTTTCAGTTTTTCAGTTTATTTTTGTTTCATATTTTGTACGCTCTCTCTCCCTCTCACCCTCTCTCCTTTTCATTTTATGTTGTAATTTGGTGATTTTTATTTACATTTTTATTTTCACTGTTGGCATCCCTACTCCTGTCATTAAAGCCCCTCTCTTAAGCGTGTCTGCGGCAAAGAATTGCAACAACAACCAAAAAAAAAAACCAAATTGCAATAAAAAAAAACTGTAATTTACAGTAAAATAAAAAGAGAAAGAAAAACAAATAATAAAACAACAAAAACAAAAAAAAAAAAAAGGAAAAAGAAAAAAAAGAAAGAGAAAAACAACCGAATAAAAATTCAGTGTCGTTTGCGTGTGTCGTCTACCTTTTCATCATCATCACAACACAGCACAGTACGTAAATACTCATGTGTATGGATGTGCCCAGTTATATGTACACACACACACTCATTGCTTTTACTCTCTTGTATTTAGTACACAGACATACTTTTTGTTTTTTCGACTGCAATTGCTGCAGTTTTTTTGTTTTGTTATTATTTGTTGTTGTCATTGTCGGAGAGCATGAGTAAATGTTGTTGTTTTGCTATTCTATTGCAATTGCATTTGTAACTGCTTTTGTTGCAGCAGCTGTTGTTGTTGTTGTCGTTGTTGTTTTATAGCAATTGCAATTGTACTGCTGTTGTGTTCATATTTTTTTATAACGTTTGTTCGTTTGTTTGTTTGGTTTATGCCATTTCATAATAAAAGCACGCATGTAATAGAATTGTTAAAAAAAGGAACAACTCACACACATTGTATATACTCACACACACTTGCACACACTCTCTCTCTCTCTCCCTATATCCACTTATATTTTACTAACATTGTTGTTGTTATTATTATTTTGGGGGTTTTTGTACATGCATTTTTTTTGTGTGTTTTCGTTTTATTTGTGTGCGTATTTTTTTAAGGTTTTTTTTTCTACGAATTTATTTCGTATTCGTTTTATTTTTTCGTAATTTTTTTTTTTAATTTCGTTGCAATTTCGCTAAAAAGGGTTGATTTTTTTGTTGTTTTTCTTTTTTTTTTTTTGGTCGTATGCATTTTTGGTTGCATCCCACACTTGTTTAATGGTGTGACGATTGCAATTTGTTGGTTTGAACAATAAATGCAATATTTTGTTGTTGTTGTTGTTATTTTGTTTTCATATACTTTCCTATTCAGTGCCCATGCCTGCTGCATTTTGTATTGAATATTTATACCGTAAAGGTATGGTGAAATGATATATTTAACCAAAACTGTACAAAAAAAAAATTAAAAATTTGATTAAAATTTTTATCAAAGGAATAATTGTGAAAGGGAAGCACCACATTAAATATGGCAGTTTGAAAAATTTTAATTAAAAATCTTTTTTTTGACGTTAATTTCTAAGAGAGCATGAAATAACGAAGTTTAAACCATGGAGGCTTAAATGAAGTGTGTGTTCTTAACAAGGATCCCAAAACAATTGTCAGTTTGAATACTCGATCGATATTTTAAACTCCGGCATCAATACTCAGCTCCAGATTTGGGTTATAGGGCCACGTTCTGTATTATTTCTAGATGATTCTCAACGATGTTATAATTTCTCGTAAGGTTTTATAACACCTTTTACGCTAAGTTTTGTGTGATTCAGAAAGAGGTAAATTGTAAGTAAGGATCATGCCAAGCTAACTAGAGTATACATTGGGGATTATAGAGAAGAAGGTTTCTAATGTGGGATTCAGACAGAGCATGCTAGTGTGCTATGGTGGACTATTAGATGTTTGATTACCTGTGCACTGAGTTTTTAAATAGATGGACTACGTTTTTGTGGGCAAATACAAGTCTCAAGCAGCATGATACAGTTCATGCTTTTAAAATATCGATACCTCAGTTTGATCTATGTGGTCTGTTGCTTGTTTTTTCATGTGTATAGGGGTGACCATTTTTATGACACCCTAATCTCTAAGATCCTAGATTACTACTGTTATTGACTTCATTACTTCATTACATTTAAAGGATCAATGCAACTCCTTAAACATTACTTGCCTTGTTTGTTCTATTCTACTCTATATTTCTAGCATGGCGTATTTAAATAAACCTTGGTTTCTCTGCATGTTTTTTTTATAAATTTCAATTTTTTCTAAACTCACGCCCTCATGCAAAGCAATAGTTTAAAATTACACCTTAGAGATCTTGATGAGCAGATATTGTTGTCATTGAATTGAAATTTCACAGACGTACTACTGTTGTTAGATTTCATATTCTTCTCAATCTTAAGAGGTCTTTTTATAAGACTTTATATGAACTATAACCACCACAATGATATGTTTGGATTGCGATTCTCATAATTGAAGTCGTTACAATTTCTGTTGGTAAATTCGGGTCTCACAGTTGCAATTATTTCGAGTTGTAAGCTCAGAACTTATCATTTTGCAAGATCGTACCAACCTTGTAGTTCCATCAAAAACACAACATAATTTTGTTTGCCATTAATCCAGGCCTTGAAGTCATTTTTGATGGTTCGTCGGTATTTAAATATGATGCTTTTTGTTTAATATTGTCATGGCGTGATGTAGTATTTACAGTACCTGACAAGCTTTACAACATACTTGTCTAAACACACAGGCGGCTATCAAGGCTCTGAGTTCCAACGTGATGAACTCCAAGACGGTGTACGGCTGTTGCAGATATCTCGACGAGATAGCGGAACGATATGATATCCATATCGTATGGGTACCGGGGCACAGTGGCATTCCTGGTAACTGCATAGCTGATGAACTTGGACCATCGAACTCTCCGATGAGTTCTCGAATCTGGGCATACCTATGAGGACCTGCAAACTCATAATTGATAATGCGATCGTCGATTCCGTCAACGACAGGTGGGCGGCCTCGGACACGGGTAAAACGGCTCGTAAAATCTGGCCAAGGCTGGATGAGGGGCGCACAATGAGTCTACTTAAACTCCAAAGAGGCGCGCTAAGTGTAGTTGTCGGTGTCATTACGGGGCATTGCATTATGGGTACGCATGCGAGGCGCATTGGTCTTGGACACCTTGCTAACGACTTCTGCAGAAGCTGCAGAGATGAGGAAGAGGAGGAGACTGTCTCTCACCTGCTGGGTACATGCCCGGCTCTTTGCCAAAGGAGAAGGAAGTACTTGGGTACTTACTACATGGATGATTTGGAGGAACTGTCAAGGATTGACATCGGCAGCCTAATTCGCTTCATCAGGAGCTCCGAGTGGTTCCGGGACTAGGGGATAACGGATAACTGTGATAACACAATGGGCCCAATGCGGCCTTAGTGAGTCCATCCAAGGATTTTTCTTGGATGGGCAGCCACCTCTACCTACCTACCTAAACACACAGGCAACTCAGATATGAAGCCGCGCAAAAATGATAAATTTTCATCATGGTTTACCTCGTTTACAAAATCCAATTAGAAAGATAGTTGGAACCTGACCACTAGAAATAGCATCAGAAACTAACTTCAAAGGAAGATCAGGCAATGCAAAATTTCCTATCAAATACAGCCAACATAACCACCCAATTTATTTACACTCAGGCGTTGTTTGTCGGCAACCCTAACATTCGCCTGCATAGCTGGAGAATCCTGATTAATAAAACTGATATAAAGTAAAGAAAACAAAAACGGAAAGTTTAGCATTAAAAAAAATTAAAAAAATCAATTTCAACTAAGAAAAGCGAACTTGAAACTGTCAAATGGGTAATGTTCACCGTCTCCTTTAAACACAGACAGCATGTTAATAGGGTACTTTTATATCCAAAAATTTCATTTACGAAGTACCTTCTTCATATTCAAATTTTTCAGAACGCAATTTAGAACACAATCAAAAATACCAATCAATATTCTGGGTTACTTTCTTTATAAGCATCGTAAAAACTATACTCAAAATAGGGAAAAGAAACTCTTTCTTTTACAAAAAAAAAAAAATTGCTTAAAAAGAGCATTCCATTACACTTTTCGGTTTTCCTTTCGTAAAGTATTCCTTATTAAATAAAAACAAATAAAATAAATTTTTTTACCCTCTTTCCGTTCCTTTTACACTCACCTACTTTCTCATTTTCTTTACCTTTAAACGTGTACAATAATAAGAAATACACGTACACGCACAGAAGTGTAAAAAGTGGAGAGTAAATGATTATAATTTAATGTGCTTGTGTTTGTGTTTTGTGTTTGTATGTGCGAACAAGTTTTAGAAGGACATTTAGTTTTTGCTGTTGCTGTTGTTGTTGTAGTTGGCTTTTATGTTGGTCCGTTTGACATTTGGGTCGGTGGACTTAGGGAATAGCAACAAAAAAAAAAAACAGCAACAGCAACAACAAAAGACGACGATTATTAGACAGACAGTGACATAGACAAATCATTGTTTGTTACGAGAAAAAAGGAAAGAGAAAATAAAATCAAAAAAAATTATTTATTTTTTTTGTACGGAAAACTATGATAACAAATTATGTGTGTAAGCGAAACACAGTGACGAAAATATAAAAAGACACATAAACGATCGATATAATGCACTCATTTCTGTCTGGTGCGCAGTGTGAAGTGCATGGCATTCCAAATATGTATTTTTTTCGAAATTTTTTTTCATATGCACAGTGGTATGAAATGGGGAAAAACAGTAACTAATTAGCAGCTTTCAGAATAGGAAAGATTTTTCCTTTAAAGAAAATAGTTTTAAGAAAATGAGTTACAGTGGAGCAAATTAGAAAAAATTTTAATTTTTTTATTTTTTAAATTTTTTAAAAAAGTGTTTTATTAACTTTAATATTTATTAAAATTTTATAATCATTATAAAGTATATAAAATTTCCTATCTTTTGATATACTACAAGCCCAGGTTTAATTTTTATTTTGTTAATTACACTGTGCTAGAATTTGACAAGCGGGGCACCTGGCGGGTTAACCTAATTCGGATACGCTACCGCAGTGGTGCTAACCGTTTTTTTAGGTTAGCTCTTGTTTACGAAATATACCGTTATTTCGAAAATGGAGGAGGTTGCACAACATATATTCGCGTAACTCAAAAACGGTTTAGTTTATTATAATAACCACACGAAACTTCAAGAATTAAAATTAATTAGGTTAACCTGCCTAGTGCCCCGCTTGTCACTTTTTCCAACTAGCACAGTGTAATTTTCAATGATAAACATTGCCTGTGTATGCATAAGCGTTTATTTTACATTTCATTCCACAGTATGGCATAGGGATATACACCACACCAATGATTTTACTCTCTTACACTCTCTCTCTCTCTCTCTTTTCCTTTCACTTACTCACTTTCCTGCATTCAATAATTTACACACAAAATATATGTATGAACAGCCATAAAAAACGGTTTTATTTTTTCAACATAAACTGACACCAGATGACGTTGACGACATTGTCTAGTACAGAGTATACATATAACGAAGTCTCCACGAAGGTGCCAAAATTGCCAGTGAGAAAAGGGACGAAGAAAGGACACAACAGCAACGAACATGGATGCTTGCTGACAACAACAAGAATAATAAAAGCAATTGCAGAGGTAGATTCATTCAAAACAGGGAAAAATTTTTAAAAAGAAAATGAAATAAAAATAGAATATGGAAACATAATAATAAGAAAATGAAAGAATGTATGAAATATTGTAATATAATGTATAATAATAGAAAAAAAAACAACAACAATAACAACAATAACTTGTAATAACAACGTTTACAAAAAAAATTAAAAATTTTTGCAACGTCAGTTATTTTTGAGAAGTACTTCTTAATTGTGTTGTCCTCGTGTTTACGGCGCACATACATACAATCGCTCTGGCTCTGACTCTCTCTCTCTCTCTCTCACTATATCATTCTATCATTTCGTCTTTAAGAGGGACAACGTCTAATGTAGAAAAAAAAACAAAAACAAAAGATGGAAAAGAAAAATCTCCTCTTGTTTAACGGTTGGTATGATGTATGGTTTGTTATAGAAATTCTTCATACTCAACCATATGTATGAGGAACACATACAGCAGCCGCATACAAATTATAACCTGCTTAGCTTGTATGTGTGCATTCATGCTGCAATAAAACACAGTGTTGTTGGTATTCGCCTTATTTTGGTACTCAATTTAATTTATCAATACAGTCATTTAAAGTAATGCAAACATTTATTTATTTTATTTGTTTTTGAATTGATTGAAGAAAAAAAATAAATAAGAATGAAAAATTAAAAGCAAATAAAACTGCACTCAATAATAAAGAGAGTTTCTGAAATGGTTAGCAATATCAAAAGAAAATAATACATGAAAACTACAACGGACGGTATATTTGTCTTTGTGCAGTGGTGTCTTCCTAAAAGAAAAATGCTGGATAGACATGAATATGCTGAGAACAATTTAAAGGAATTAGTGATGTCAACGTACATATGTATATGTATGCAAGAATGCATACTGAAGATAACGACAAAGAAGCAGTTCGCAAGCAGTTAAGGATATCATACAAAATTGATTTTTGGTAAGGGATCTGTAGTTCAAGCATTTCTACATCCTATGATAGTCAAAGCACACTTTAATCTATTACGTAGGTGTAGGTGCCAGCTACAGAGCTAGAATTTTTTGCTTTTCCCTTAAATAACTCTAGTTGCAGTTGTGTATCAATATATGTAAGTGGGAAAGCCGCTTACTTCTTACAAGCTGGCCATCGCGCGGAAAATCTTTCGGGACGCCAACCTATCCTGGGTCAATAAGGAGTCCTGCTCCACCGCTGAGCTCACTTGGCCCTCAATGGATAGAAGGCGCACCAACCAGTTACTTGGACTTGGTCGAAACATCATCTCAATCACAGTGGCCATGCGTGGGAAGACACGCGGAAAGAATGCAGTTCCCATTTAACGGCTTCTGCAGTGGGTGCAGATCCGCCTGAGGAAGAGGAGACTGTTATCCACTTTCATTGTCAATGCCCACCTCTTGCGAGGTGCAGATATAGGTTATTTGGCTTTTCAATACTTGTCAGCTTGACGGAGCTATCGTCCATTGATATCAAGGACATAGCCTCGTTTATCAAGCTTTCGGGCTAGTTTTTCAGCGTGGGGTAGTCGTGCTTTATATGTGCAGCCCTTGTGCTGACCAACTTCTTCTTCTCTGGTTTGGAGGAACTCGGTCGAAACAGGGACTGTGTTCACCTGTGGCGTCACAACGGACCGCTATGCATGCTCAAGTGAGCTTTTGATATCAAAGCTACCACTCTGACCTAACCTAACCTGTGTATCAATCTCACATGGGGTGCTGGTACTCTAGAAATGGAACACTTCTACCTACTAAAAGGCCACATATGAGAGGAGACGCCATTTACCATTAGGCCACATTCAATTAAGCTGCTTAGAAGGCGGAGGTATTTGCTGAATGCTGACGAATCCAATGCTGTTTATTGTATATAGTGTTTGTAGTTTATAGAAGAAAGGAAAGAGGGGGTAGTGAGTGACAATTTTTTAATGAACGGTGTATTTAACTTCTTGGGTAGGAAGCTTAACACTTGTGTAGGAAACTTAAAAATCAACTGCTGACACTGGATCGTTGGCACATTTCATTCACGCACTCACGAATGACCTGATAACAATCTCTGAGTGGGGCCGCGCGAACAGGGTCGATTTTAATGCGCGCAAGACCCAATGTTGTTTTTTGACACACCGGCGTGATGCTGGTACTGGTGTTCTGTCATCTGTATCTATGGGTAATGTAAATATTGAGGAGGCGGATGCTCTTGATGTTCTGGGCATGAGAATTAGTTGTGATGCTCGTTGGAACGATCACATTTTTCGAGTGTCGAAAGAAGCATTCAAGTGCCTTGGTTTTTTGAAACGGTGTAGAAAATACTTCACTCCATCCGACCTTCTTACTATTTACAGGACCTTTATCCGACCTCGGATGGAGTACAACTCTCATGTAAGGGTCGGTATTTCAAAGTCTATTTTGAAGCTTCTCGACCGCGTACAGGAGAGGGCGAAGGTGCTTATTAATGACAGTAGGGTATCCAACTCTATTGATTCGTTGGAGCATCGTCGCAATGTGGCGTGTGTTTCATTGTTCTATCGGTACTATAATGGGAGGTGTTCTCGAGAGATAAGGGGCTTGGTTCCAGATGATCACATATTTTTACGTGGTACTCGTACTTCTCGCAGAGCACATCCTTTTGTGGTTGATTGTCCAGTGAACCGCACAATGCATTACAAAGAAAATTCATTTTTTGTCCGCACTGCTCGCTTGTGGAATGAACTTCCTGCGGAAGTTTTTCCCGTCAGTTACGATATTGGTAAATTTAAATCAAATGTCCACAAACACTACTCCCTCTTTCCACCTTCCTATAACCTATTTTCCTAAACCTGCAAAATGCACTGCATGAGTAGGGGCCATCGCCTAAGTGCTGGTTTTACAAAAAAAAAAAAAAAAAAAAAAAAAAAAAAAAATGTCCTCACTGGTCATTGTTCTATAAAGTCTTACGGGGCTGTTATCACATGATATTAAATCGATCATGATTTATTAAACTTTCAGGCTGACATTCAGCTTGATTCTAAGGGTATCATGCAGTAATATGGAGTCCTGATGTCAATCGGAATTGGATTGATGAATACAACTCTTTAGTCGGGATTATAACCTAGTTTCTTAAACCTCACATGTTATGTGTGTTAATTTTAACCATAAGTGGCGAGACCTCTTTTGGCAAGGTTATTTACTTCAATTTTTTTTTGCCAGAAAACTTATAGAGAGAAGGTCGCTGAAAGAAATATTTTCATATTTCGCTTTTGTTCGAGATGTCTGAGCTGCGGTTTAAACCAAGGAGTTCGCATCTAATAAGCCAACACACTACCTACTAGACTACGACGACTGCATGAAATGCAATAATGTAAACATTCTTTCATACTACTGACTGTCTGCTTCTAAGTGTATGTGTTTTCCTCTTTTTATGCATTTAAATCTATTCCTACACTAATGTGTATGTGTGTGCGTGTGTATATTTGTATTTAAAACGTGTCTTTGAAGTAATTTGCCGGTTTTTTTCCATCTTTTTTTTTTTGCTTTTCTTTTCTTTTTCAACTTTCTTTCGTATGTATTTTTCTATAATTTTTCTACACTCACTCTCTATGAACATACTATGTGTGCCACATTTTGTTGGTATATGTGTAGACAAGTGTTCCCATTTTTAATTTATTATTTTGCTGTTGTTGTTGTTATTATTATACACTCAATGGCTGTGTGTGTCTGCGTGTATTATTTAATAAACAAGTGTTAATAGAAAAATCAAGATGTGTGAGTGTGTGTGTTTTTTTTTATTGATTTTAGTTCAATGTTGTTTAAAACGAAATTAAATTCCAATATTTTTGTTTTTCGTTTTTTTTTTTTTGTAATAAACAAAAATAAATATTTCGTTTGTTGTTATTGCTATTATTATTGGCGTTTAAAAATCTATAATTTTTTTTCAGCTTAAGTTTAGGGTTACAAATTTTAAACAAAAAAATTTTTTGTTGTTTTGTTTTGTTTAATAAGAACAAAAAAAAAAATAAAAAAAAATAAATTCTATTCTATTCTATTTTAGAATTTAATTTTATTTTTTAAGCTTCTTTTTTTTGCATTATTGTGTTATAATGTTAATGATTCATGTTTATTTAAAATAATAAAATTGCAAAAAAAGAAAAAGGAAACCGAACCGAACGTGATAAGAAATAATTGAGGTTTTAAAAAAACAAAACAAAAATAAGAATCCATGAATCAGTTGCGGTTCTCGTGGCCATGATTCATTGTATTTATGAAAATTAAGCTTTATTTAGTGTAGCTTCTAAAGTGAGATTTATTAAAATAGACCAAAAAGTACCGAAGAATAATGGTAACCAAGACCTTTTCTTACAAAAACCTTGATCTAGAAGTGCTTAAACCTATGATTTATGGAAAGTGTTGTCAAACAATTAGAAAAATTTTGTGGTAAACAAAGAAAAAACAAGACGATCGCAAAAAGGTCAGGACAAGGATCACATTACATAAAAAACGCACTAAAAGTATAAATAAAAAGAATAGCAATAACAAATGTAATGTTCTAGAAGTTGCCAGCCCGAATATGAACGATGTAGAAATCAGAGATCAGCAATGAATCGTTTTTTCGCTACTCATAAGCACTTATGACATTTTGAATGTAAGGGAGTTAACAATATTGAAATTTAACTATGTACTCTGTTGCATTCAAACTCACTACAACATTGATTTGTAGGTGAGTCCACAATATTGAAATTCAGCTATGTACTCTGAAGCATTCGATTTATAAGTACATCAAACTCATACCATCCGAAATATGTTTGATTCATACTGCCTACCTACTCATTTATGGTGTTTTCTTTTCTACCAAAAAATGCGCATTGTGCATGTGCAAAATGCAATTTTGTGTTTGTTTCTTAAAAATGTTTCGCCCTCAAAAAGGGTGGTATGTTTTATTCTAAATAATTTGCACTTGCCAATGGTGGAGGGCATTGCATTTTATGCCCTGTATAAATCGAGAGTGCTGATAATGCCCTGTAAAGTAGATAACTTTTGTTTATTTATAGGGCTACCAGATGAAATTTCAAAAAAAGCCGCATTGTATCTTTATCCAATTTTGAAGTAAATTTTTTCATTGTTTTGTGGAGTAACCTTAAGGAAACATTACATTATTAAAGATACATGGTAAATAATTTAAAAAATTTGCATTCAGTGTTAAAATTTTTTTTTGGTTATAAAAAACAGCGCTCAAAAAATGAAGTTGAAAATTTAGCGATCTGGCAACACATTTCTCATATTTACATATTTCATTGAAAACAAATCAAAAAATACAACATATTTTTAAATCTAAAACCTTAACATTAATAAATATAAAACATTTAATACGTACAAAACACTTTTTTTAAATTAATTTAAAATATTATTATTTACATTGAACTCTGCTTTTGAACAAATTGCCATTTCTTCATTCATTTTCTTAATATGTAAGTGGTAAACACAGGGCATACCCTTTTTTAATATTTTGTGTTATGTTCTTCTCAAATAAAAAATTACATTAAAACAGGGTTGGTCGGCAATTTTTTTAATGCACCTTGCAAGAGGGTGACATTTTCTTTGTAGAAAAGAAAACACCATTAGATTCATAACTTTAGAAAAATACATACGAATACTTATAACTGACACGAGTGACTTCATCAGAATTTACAGTCTTAGTTGTTGTTGCATTTACAAAAAAAAAAAAAAGAAAACAAACACATAAGCAAAAAGACAGACAGTTCGTGCGCGAATCATACTTATTTTGTGCTTCGTGTGTATATGTTGAGTTATGGAGAGCCGAAATCAACAACAACATCATAAGTGTTGTTAAGTGTGAATATGATGAGTAATTCAAACTTTTAATATCAGTAGAGAGAGGTTCCATGATATTAAAATAAGTATGAATGCGTCTAAGTATCAGAAATTATGAGTATGATTCGATTCTAGTCATCTTTTTGAATACACATTGCTGATCTCTGGTAGAAATAGAGCAAAAGGCAACGTTGCCAGTGGTTTGTAGTAAAATAGGCGACATACATACCGCTTAGTATACTGTGCAATTTGATCTTTGTACTACCAAAGATCGTGTAATAAAATTCCAAAATTTTCATCATGGAATCTACATTAAGTACAGTATTCCCCGGATATAATAATTCCCCTCTTAGTAGCACTGAAACTTAGGCAACGCAATCTCAGATAATTGATTCCTGATAGAAAACCTACAATCCACCAATGTTCACTTTTGGTAATTTGAAAAGCTCTAATCGGATCTGCTGCTGGCATCGGACGAGCCAAGGGGCTGGTTCTCAGGCTAGTTAGTGCTACAATAGTACTCTTGACTATGTCTATAAAATCTGCTGCAGGGGCACACCACACCTACCAGCTGCATTCCACGCAATAGGAAGTTATTGACAGCAATCAAACAAATAGAATTCTATCAGCTTGTATCACACGCGTCTATTTCCTTTCAGGTGCAAGATATCGATATAAAAATTCCTCGCTTATAAGCACTGTTCTGCAAGCATTTGTGATAATACTTATAGTCCGGTGCTTATATCCGGGGAATACTGTAATTGTGAGAATGTAACAATTAAGTTGTCGTAGCCTAGTAAGTAGTGTGTTGTTTTAATGCCAGCAATTCAAGTTCAGACATCTCGAACAAGACAAAATATGAAGAAATAATATTTCTTTTGGGGACTTCTTTTCAGTAGTCTTATGGTAAAAGCCTTAGGAATAAAATAAAATTCTCAAATCTGCCGTTCGGAGTCAACTTTAAATTGTAGGTGCCGCTACTCAAGCATAAAATTAACACACACAGCATGGGGTGGTGTGAGCAGCTAGGTCGAAATCTTGACTGAAGGGTTGTAATGACCAATTTTGTATGTATGTATATATAGAACATGGGGTGGTATGAAAAGCTAGGTCGTAATCCTGATTAAAGGGTTGTAATTATCATTAGATAGAAGCTGAAAAGGGAAAATTTAGAAAAAGTTTCGAAAATCCAATAAAAATATCCCTAAAGAAACTAAGAGAATAATAAAAAAAGGTAGAACTGATTGAATACAAAGGAAGCCAGTATTAAACCGTCGGTATTAATATTTTTAGTCACTTTTAAAGGAAACTGTCTCTAGTTTTCCAAGGTAAAAGGATATTCCTAAAGAGTTCTAAACAGTTGAGAGTCTTTTATGCCTGATTCTTCATTGTGACAAAGGACGTTACCTGAAGCAGTTGCTTCCAAAAGCTTCCATGAATTTATAAATTACATTGAATTTATAAATTACTGTGACTGTAGTTCCAAGGTAAAAAGGTATTCCAGAAGAGTTGTAAACAGTTGAGAGTCTATTAAGCCTGATTCTTCATTGTGACAAATGACGTCACCAGAAACAATTATTTTCAAAAGCTTTCAAGAATTTATTATTTACAATGACTGAGATAGAAATAGAAAATAGAGAACCAAGTCAACAGCCTATGGTCCTTATTGTGTTAGTGATGGAAACTAATCTTCATTTTTTGTACCATTTTTTTGGTATTTTCTTACTTATTTTTTTTCTTTTTGCTAAAAATCAATACAGTTTTGTATACCCATGGATATACTTATATGTAAATCGATCTGTTTTTTTTTATATAAATTTTCCAATACATAAAATTGTTGTAGCGTTTATATCACCACACCACACCATACCATAATTAAAGCAAAAATATCGAACATGGCATTTAAGGTACATAAAATATATAAATTTACCCCTGCTAAAGTGCACCAAAAAAAATGTTGTTTTTTTTTTTGTACATAATGAGCTGAGGGAGAGTTTTGATGTCAAAAAAAAAAACAAAAATTTTTTTTTGAAGAATGTAAGCAAAAAAGGTTCAACAAAATGTTAATTCACATGAAATACAACGGAAAAAAGAAAGCAAAAACGGAATTAAAATACAAAAAAAAAAACAAAAAAAACGCATTAAAAAATTGAAAATACTAATTGCGCAAATGCAAAAAAAGTAAAAAAAATTTATTTCGAAAATGAGCAGGAAAAAAACAACGAATTATTGCACCGAAAATAGCAAAAAAATAAAAACGGCGATATACGGTGTGTACGTGTGTATGTATGTGTAGTGTTTCTGAATTCTCCACAGTGTTTGGGAGTTTAAAAATGGGGATATGAATGATGATGATGGTTACCCCCCCTCCCCACAAAAAAAAAGGCATTTTAAATATCAAGCTAAAGTTAATTTTTAAACGCAGTAGCAATACGTTAGGGCAGCACTCCCAACAAAGCTTCAACCACTATCATCATCAACAATAACAACAACAACAATAATGACAAAATAATAATAATAATAATAAAAGTGCAACTGACACTGTCCTTTAAATGACAGCGAGCGCATACAAACAATAGCACAATATTGTTCGAACAATAACAGCAACAGCAACAACAACAATACATTTTTATATAATAACTGTTAAATATTGTATGTGTATGCGAAAGAGAGCACAGAAAAACACACAATATTTTGACAAAAATCAAGAATAACAATAAAAGAACGTTTGTTTGCATATATGTATGTTTTGTATGGGTTTGGTTGTATGTATGTGTGAAAATTTTATTTTTAAAAATTTACATCCATTAACACAACACTAAACACTAAACGACAGATTCTTTACAAAGCATAAAGTAGTGTAAGGCCCCAAACGTAAATATTGTGTATCTTTTAAAGGGGGATTTACACGATCACACAAGTCATACAACATGTTAAGGTTTTGTGTAGAAGAGAGTGGAGAAGAGTATTGTGTGCACTCAATATGCATGAGGAATTTGGCTAATGGACGACTGTTATCGTTTTTTGAAACGATCATTGGATCTGTGATGCATTTAATTTACTTTGCTTTGGCTCTTTGTAGCCACCCTGTGAGGGCAAATAACGCTGTCGTAAGATTTTTACTCGCAATTATAAAATACGAATGGAGTTCTACAATATTTTCTCTTTGACTTTGAAGTCACCATAGTTTAGTAGATAGTGTGTTGGCTTAGTACGTGAGAGGAGAATACAGCTCAGACATTCTGAACAAAACGAAATTGGGAAAAATATTGTTTGGCAACTTCCTCTCAGCAGTTTTCTGAGAGTAAATAAAAATAGTCACGAAAACTTTCTCAAAAATCTGGCGTTCGGAGCCGACATTAAACTGTAGGTTCCACTACTCAAAAATAAAATTAACGCATATAACATGACTGCTGTGACAAGCTAGGTTGTAATCCTGAATAAAGAGTTGTAAAGACTAATTAACAAGTTGACTGCCGCGGCAATTTTCAGAAAACTCGCCAAAAACCGACAATTTGATTTTTTCACATTAGTGAGTACGAGATAACTCTTAGTTTGGCATCCTAGAAGGGAAAGCAATCTACGAGTTATCTCGTAGTCGGCAGTCAACGTGTTAAGTCAGTTAGTATTCTCTGCACCTCAGCAGTTTTCTGGCAAAAAATCTGAGAATAAAATAAAATTGCAATGAAAAGTTTCTCAAAAATCTGTCTCTTGGAGTCGTTTTTAACTGTGGGTCCTGCCTCTGATGGATAAAATTAACACACACAACATGGGCGCTGTGAGAGGCTGGGTTGTAATCCTGACCAAACGGTTGTAATGTCCAATTAAGTAAGTGAGTACTCTCTGGACTTGGACAGGCTACGTGTTCATTAGGTAGTTAGGTATAGGCGGCCGTCTCCCCAAGGAATCGAATAGACGCACTTAGGCCCCATGGGGCCTATTGTGATATTACAGTTTATATCAATTATACCTTAGTCCTAGAACCATTTAGAGGTTATAATGAAGCGACTCAAACTGCCAATGTTAATGTTCGACATATCACCTAGCTCATCGATGTAGTATGCACCAAGACGATACATCTTTCTCCTTTGACATAGTGCCAGGCATGTTTCCGGTAGATGAAGAACAGTCTCTTCTTCCTCCTGATCCCTGCAGAAATCATTTACGAGTTGTCCTAGACCAATTCGCCTCGAGTGCACACACATAATGCAATGCTTCGTCACGACTACGATAACTGTAACTGAGCATGCTTCTTTGGAGTTTAAGCAGCCTTGCGGTGCGCCCTCTATCTAACCTCGGCCAGATTGCGGCATTATACCCTTATCCGAAACCGCCCACCTGCTGTTCATGGTGTCCGTGACCTCGTTGCCAATCATGAGATTGCAGGTTTCCGAAGGAACTCAAATATTCAAGAATTCGTCGGAGAGTTCGATAGTCGTGGCGTGTTTGGCCAGTTCATCTACACTGCAGTTGCCTGGGATATCATTGTGTCCCGGAACCCAAATGATGTGTACGTTATAACTCTTCGCCACCCTGTTTAGGTGTTTTCGACAGCCGTAGACTGTCCTGGAGTTCGCATCCCAAATAATCGTAACCGAAGGCTGTATTACCAACACTTTCGCCTGGAAAACGCTGCAGTAATCCTGTAGCCCTATAGATTCGGCTATACCGATTGCCTCTGAGTAAATTCCGCTCCCAACGGTTCCTTCCAGCTTGTACATGTTCATTAGAGCCTCAAAAATTATGTAAGCGTGTCTAAGACTTTTGAGTAGTTAATGTCTGTTATTTTTAGTTAGGTTTTGAATCTTGTTGGTGATATTCGATTGATGTTATGTCACACAATTACTTCTTTTGTTACATTATATCACTTAACTCAGGGGCCCCAAATCAAAGAAGCTCAATATAGGGATACAAAGAATTGGTTTCGATAAACCCGTATGTGTTGCACTTGATGCCTATGTGATCATTAAAGATCGTTCGTTTGAATCGACTACGATTCAATGAAACCATTCGAGTACTGTTCAGTAACTGGTCCCTATGCGAGTGGTATTCAATTCAAATGAATAAGATTTGCAGCAGCCTTGAGAGTAATCGAGAGAAAAGTCCTACGTAAGATCTTCGGTCCAGTGCGAGTTAGCGATGATTTCCGCATCCGATCCAACAGTGAGCTGTATGAGCTCCTCAACGACATAGACGTTGTACAGCGTATTAATATGGCTCGGCCATGTCGTTCGAATGGAGGAGGATGCTCCGGTGAGACTGGTTTTTGATGCGGGGATCTGCGGAAGTCGGCGAAGAGGACGACCTTGTATCCGTTGGAAGGACCAAATCGAGAAAGCCCTGTCATCGATTGGTGTGACCAACTGGCTTAGGCGCGCAAGAAGCAGAGGCGCCTAGAAGGATGTGTTGCGGCAGGCCGAAATCCGTTAATCGGGTTGTTATGGCCAATTAAGAAGAAGAAGAAGAAGAAGAATAAGATTTTCTCATAACAACGTTTGCTGAACTAGTAGTGTGGTGGAGCAGGATAAGATAATTATTCGGTCTCATCTAAATCTAGTAGAGGGTGCAACCTATTCCTATTAGCCTAGTAGATCTTCAGTCTACTAATAACAAGTGACTCAATTGATTCATAAGACTAAAGGGATTATAAGTTGTATTCTGCACTATCGAATCTAAACTTTATGCAGACAAAAAGGCCCCTTGGCTTTCTATAATATTGTCTCATTTATTTGTTATGGTTGTACTAAAAAAAACCTTTTAAATTTTAGAACTAAAAAATTTCGTGTTGCTTTATGCTTTTTTTTATTCCATTTTCGTTTGGTTTTGTTTTTAAAAATTTTTGTAATAAAAACAAAAAAAAAAACAACAACAACTTGTGAATTGTTCTAACACGTCTGCCATGATGTTGAGTATGATAATGATAATGATGATGTTGTTATTCTTGTTGTTGTTTAGCACCTATTCATGTTCAAAAGTCTAGTCTTTCAAAAAAAAAAAAAAAAATATGGCTGCCTAAACCCCTTCCAACATCATCATCATCATCATCACCAACACCATCGTCATCAGTTCTGCACCATTAGGGGGTGTTTCGTTATATTTTTTGTTTGTAATTTTGGAAGGTTTTTTTTCGTGTTTTTCGTTTCGTCTTTTTGTAAAAACCTTCGGCAGATTGTTGTTTTTTTTTTTTAATAACACCTTCGTCTGGTTGTATGAAAACAGAAAATAAAAAACGAAACAAAATCTAAAATGCTATCACCCTTCCCCCCCCCCCCCCCCCATACCAACACTCGCGCTCACTTAAATTCATAGGAGAGTGCATCTTTTACTTAATTGTTGTTAATGTTGTTGCCGTTGTTGTTGTTGTTGTTGATGTCGGTGCCGTCTATGTAACATATTGCATTTCCCAAATGTCTGAAAATATTGTGTATTTTGTTGTTCACAAGCAAAAAAAAAAACAAAAACAAAAAAGCGCCTGATTTTAATGAATAACAACGAAATGAATCTCCATAAATTTCAATGTTGTCGCGACATGCAGTAGCAATAATAGCTGTAGCAGCAGCAGAAACCGTTTTTTTTTTGTTGTGCTATTTTTTTTAATTGCTGGCGTTAATGTTGAGTGTTGTGTTGTATTGCATTTTTTTGAAATCAAAGAAATTACTTTCAAACTGTTTTGGAGTTCCAAAAAAAAAAAAAAAAATCTCAGCCTTTCTTCCCAAAAGGGGAATACTGGCAATAGCATTTACGTTTTGCAATTATTTTTATGCTTTAATTTCACCGTTTTTTTCATCTTTTTTTTTATAAAAAAAAAACATGAAGCTTTGCCATCAGAAATTTTGAATAAAAATTTTAAAATCAAACTGAAGGTAAAAAAAAATTTTAATCAGTTTAATTAGTAAAGTTTTTCAGGGTAATTTCAACAGCAACCCAACAGCGTCAAAACATTTTACGATACGTTGTTGCCCAAAGCTTTATTGATTTCAAAAATATCGAAAGAAGTAAAAAAAAAAAAAAAAAACACCAAAAATTTGTAGCATTTTGCAAAATGTACGTTCATTAATAAAGCCAAGAAAGGGGTTCGGCTGGATTGAGTTCAAGAAACTGCGAACAAAATTTTGCAGGCCATAATGTAAGCTAACCTAACCATTGCTTATAAAGGGTGATTTTTTAGCTATTATCTTTTTGGCAACACTGGTTTAAACAGCTCACGCACGTTTCGTGTTTTGTTTCACTGTCAAACATCTTCAGTTTGGTTTATAATTTAACCATGAATCGTCTTACAAACGAACAACGCTTGCAAATCATTGAATTTTATTATCAAAATGCGTGCTCTGTTAAGAAACTTCATCGCGCGCTTCTTCCATTTTATGGTGAGCTTTTGCAAGAGCTTGACTTACATGACATGTGGTTTCAACAAGACGGCGCCACATGCCACACAGCACGCGTAACAATGGACTTATTGAGAGGCGAGTTCGGTGAACATTTCATTTCACGTTCGGGACCAGTCAATTGGCCGCCTAGATCGTGCGATTTAACGCCTTTAGACTATTTTTTGTGGGGCTATGTTAAAGCTCATGTCTAGCTCAGACAAGCCCGCTTCAATTGACGCATTGGGAGACAACATTGAAGCATTTATTCGTGAGATACCGGCCGAAATGTTGGAAAGATTATGCCAAAATTGGACTATGCGGATAGACCATTTGAGGCGCAGTCGCGGTCAACATTTGCATGAAATAATCTTCAAACATTAAATTATATGGACCGTACTATCGATTCAAATAAAGATTTCATGCATTTTTCTGAATTTTATGTGTTTTTTTTGAAAAATTTTCCTATAGCTCTTAAAAAATCACCCCTTACTACATCAAATTGGCGGTCGCCACAAACTATACATGAGTCTTATAAGTTCCTGGCTGGCATTTATTAACTATCCGCACTTTAGTGAGGATTCAAACCTAACATTTCACATCACCTATGTTGTGTGTGTTAATTTTATCCATCAGTGGCGAGAGCAACTGTTTAAAGTCGACTCTGAACGACAGATTACTTCAGAGTTATTGCCAGAACAACTATTAAATTGTACGTCCTGCCAGTCATGGATAAAATGAGTATAAGAAGCTAGGTTGTAAACCTGACTAAAGGAATGTAACACTACAGGGACGATCTAAGATTGAACCGAAACTACACCCATCAGTGAATATTTTGATACAGTTTTTTTAAGATTCAATATAAAAGAGCGATTGATTTAACTGCTTCCAAATACTTTTACTATTTGTCTGTGATCAGAACCGAACGGAGAGAGATCGTTGTGTTGTCTGTGTTCCTTCTATTAACCATAAAACATGTTAGCGATGCGACAATCATTTATTTATTGAAGAACGCTTAAGAATATCGCATAACTTTCTACCAAAATGGTGATTCAAAGGTGACCGCCTTCGATCTATGTATATAATTGACCTACTAAGCAAGATTATAAAGAGATTATAATGATATAAATACAGATGAGACTTAATCTGTGGATCATCGTTAAGTATGCACTGAATGAAAACAAAGCTTGTGTTAACGAAAGTTTGGGGATAATCCGAATTTCTCAGAAATTAGTTACACCATACGACTCATTATGGCGTGTTTCGTGTTTGGAGTTCCATTTCCATCCATGTAAAGTCTAACTCATGCAACCATTCAAGTCGGTTGGCCTTTCACAATGCCGTCGATATGCCGATTGTGTGCTAGAAAACAGGATTTCATTGTTGTCTTGATCAATATTTCTTTCAGCGCTTATTCCTCAGTCCCAAGGTTACATTTACAATCAAAATTATCGCATATGGCTACCGGAAAATATTGTTAAATATTATTTATTATATTGATAATATTGATTATTAAATTATATTGATAAACAAAAGCACCAAAAACAAAAATAATGGACTTGTTTACATGATCAGCGAATAAACACAAAAAAATATAGCAACAACATCAGTATAAAAAAAGGGATAAAGAAGTAAATAAGCAACAACAACTGTGCAGTATAAAAAAGGGGATAAACAAGTAAACAGGCAACACCAACGCTGCAAGGACAAACGTAAACAAAATGCACAAACAACAATAACGAAAACAACTTGTTTACATTTATAGAGATTTCGCGAAGGCAAACACATTCTCCTTCAAGTGCATTCATCAGACTGCTTACGCTGCAATATTAAAGGCAAGACAGAACAGGCAATTCAGAAATAATTCAGTCAGTCTTGTGTGAAGACACGTTGCGTGTGAAGTGAATAATTGTGGTTTGAAGATCTCTGTTGTGAAAATCTATTAAACAATTGTTATTGTATACGCGGAAGTGTGTAAAAGAAGAATAACAATTAAAGCAAATTGTTGTTGTTTAAGTCAAATCGTTAAAGATGGCACACGGAATTGTGCGAACAATAAAGAATTGATTTAAAATTAAACCCAAATTTATTTTTATTTTATTTGCAATCTACGAACTCATATTTTTAACGTTTTTAAAAAGGTTAAAAACGTAACAATATGAAAATGTTGTGGAAAATCCTGTGCATCGGGAAATAACGACTTAAAATGCTGTTGTTGTTATTTTAAATGTTTTTTAAGCTTGATTGCACGTATTTTTCATTTTTCAAGACATCTCTTAAAGGAAGAAAATTATAAAATAGGCACTCACCTAATGCTCTTCAAGTCACCACTTATTGATGAGTTTGGAGATGGTTTGGAACTTAAATCTAAAGGCTGTTCACCGGTAACATCACTGGGACTGGGTGAATCCTTTAGAGAGGGACTTATTGCGGCGGCGGCTAATGTATCTGAGGTAGTTGGTATAACCGAATCTGGTTGAGATTGTTGCTGTTGTTGTTGCTGCTGCTGTTGTTGACTCATCCAATTGAGATCTGTTGAAGAAAATGAAATAAAAAAAAAAGAAAAAACGATTAAAAACCCAATTTTTATGGTCAAATTTTGTTTATATTATTAGACAAGATTGAATAAATTTAACTCACTTGGTAATATTGATTGCATGGCGGCTAATTGTGCTGCCACCGCATCCATAGAAGCCATTTTTTGTGTTAGTAACTTATTTAAGGTTGTAGGATTACTATCCGTCAACGTAGCGGCGCCAGTCATTAATGGTAGATTACTATTCGTATTAACCGAAACGGTTGAGACAGCAGCGTTTGAAATTGATTCGTTTGAATCACTTTCACAATCCAACTTAAAAAAAGGAAGAAACAACGAAAGAAAAAAAAACATTTTTTTTTGTTTTCACAATAAATTCTTGTTCGAAAGCCTGATAACACGGTGCGACAGTGAAAATACACCCGAGTAACTATATAGTCCACGTTGTTCAGTTAGTTAAGCAGAACTCAAAAATACCTTTTTTATATTTCTTGAAACCTCCAAACTTGTTTTATTTGACAAAAATTGTTTTTTTTTTTTTTTTAATTTACGCACAAATTTCTGGATTACTCAAACATTTCTGACCCGATTGCCAAAATTTAAATCTTGTTGGAAAGGTGAGAGATGGGCCTTTAAAACGGTATATATATGTCTATTATACGGCTTAAAATGCTATGAGATTTGATGAGGTAAACTTGGAAAATTCGAATTTTTATCATATTTTTTCAAGATTGTCCATTCATAGTAGCAAACTCTAATAAAAAAAATATGGGATAAGTGATAATATTCTTCTCTGTTCTCTTGTCTGTTCTCTTGTGAAGAGATTGAGTCATCATTTGATAAAATTGGATAAAAATTACGGTAGTTATCGTTTAAATAGTATTACAGTCGTGTTATATTTTTTATATATGTCATCTCATCAAATGAACTTTTAGTTCAAAAATTTTCAGAATTTTTGATGGATCTTGATTGTTTATCAGAAAATGTGTCGATTTCACGTTTGCACGACTTCCAGAAGTCGGCTAATATTTGTGTTTTTTGCAAATATTATTATTTCTCTTTGGCCAACTTCTGGTGTTCGCTCAAACGTGAAATTGACACATCTTCCGATAAACAATCAAGATCCATCAAAACTTTTGAAAATTTTTGAACTAAAAGTTCATTTGATAAGATGACATATATGAAAAATATAACTCGACTGTTAGACTCTTTAAATAATAACTACGGTAATTTTTGTCCGATTTGATCAAACGAAGTGCCAATCTCTTCACAAGATAATGTGTTTTCAGAATGTCATCACTTATTTCATATTTTTAAAGTAAAGTTTGCTACTTTGAACGGACAAACTATATGAAACAAAAATGAACAAAAATATGAAAAAAATTCGCATTTGTCAAGTTTACCTCATCAAACCGCATAGCATATTAAATCAAATAATATATATATGTATATCGTTTTAAAGGCCCAACCCTCGCCTTTCTAACAAGGTTTAAATTTTGGACATCGGTTTAGAAATGTTCGTGTAATCAATAAATTTGTGCATAAAGTCCAAATAAAACAGTTTTTGTCAAATAAAACAAGTTTGGAGGTTTCAAGAAATATAAAAAAAATATTTTTGAGATCTACTCAACAAAACTCACAACCTACACTATGTCATTAGCCGGGTGTATTTAATTTTTTTTATTTTGTGGCATAGTGTAATTTGTGTGTGGATCTTACTTTTTGTATGTGGTCCGTTTCAGACCCAGTTGGGCCAGATTCGGCCACCAATTCACCTTTAGCGTTCACTGTGAGTAATTTACCGTTAATACAAAAATGACACTTTTCATTCGGTTTCCAATCGATGGGTTCAGGTGGTGGTGGTGTTGGTGTTGTTGGTGTCGTTGATGTTGACAACGTTTCAATATGGATTTTTGCTTTGTTTGTTGTTCCAATTCTAGTTGATGTAGTGTTATTGTTGTTGTTATTATTATTATTTAAGGTTATGGTGATGTTGTTGTTATTGTTATTATAATTATTATTGGCTATCTGAAGTGATGCAGTATTATTGGCAATTTGTGATGCTGAAATTATGCCGGAAAAAACGAAACGAAAATAATTTCCATCAAATATTTACGTTTTTTTTCTGTTAACAAAATTTGTTACCTGTTTTGTCTTTGAAGGTGTCGGCTTCTAATTTAATGTGATGTGGTGTAATATTCTTTACTTGCTCGTCTTCTGTTACTTCTTCTTCTTTTGCTTTTTGTTGCTGCTGTTGCTCCTTTAGGGTTATATTTCTACTATCTTTGCGGTGGTTCTCTTCGAGGTTAGAGTTTTCTATTGTTGTTGTTGCTGCTATTGGTAGTATATCGATAAATTCACGGTTTATACTATGATAGTTATCCAGCTCTTTCTTCAGTTCGATATTGTTGTCTTCGATTGATGCAACAAATTGATCGGAATTTAAGTGGGTTCGCATTAATGATTCTTGATATTGCTTCCATTTCCTGCGCCCCATTAGCTCCTCAGCGACCCGTTCTAAGCCTATAAAAAATAAAAAACAAATTTAAATCAAACATCCTTTATTAAAAATTAAACGAAAAAAAAAAAATATTTGGCAGTTTGTAAAATAGTAGGTTTGAGTGAAATGGTTTGATTAAAAGTTTTCGTTTTTCCTTCTGAAAACCCTATAGGATCTCCTCCTTATCACAGAATCCACATGTTTGGCTTTAAGAAACCTTAATTCTGAATAAATGTACTTTGAGTCTACAATGCCCTGTCAAAAGACTGATTACCAACCTTAGGTTATTTGTGGAAAGTCTGATGCATGACTCATATCAGAGATCAGCAATGCGTATTCAAAAAAGATGAGTAGAATCGAATCATACTCATAATTACTGATGAATCGTTTTTTTGCTACTCATAAGAACTCATCAAATTTTTAATATAAGTGAGTCAACAATATTGAAATTTAACTATGTACTCTGATTCATTCGTACTCACTACAACGTTGATTTATAAGTACAGGTTGCAATGAGTATGCGTACAGCGTTGACATCAAACTCATACCTTTAGAAATATGTTTGATTCGTAAGTCTACTCATTTAGATTCATAACTTTAGAAAAATACTTATAATACCTATAAATGATTCGAGAGACTCGAATCATTCACTAAAATTTACAGTCTTAGTTGTGGAAAAAAAGACACATAAGCAAAAAAGACAGAGCAGCCAGCAGAGCAAACATACAACCTTTTACTTATTTTGTTATTCGTGTATATATTGAGTTATGGAGAGTCGAAATCAACGACATCATGCGAGTTGTTAATTATGAACACGATGAGTACTTCAAACTTTGAATATGAGTGGATATTCCATTGTATTAATATAATGTTACGTTTTTACCTTTTTAAAAACGTCTAATATATGAGTTCGATAATTGCAAACAAAGTAAAAACAAATATGTGTTTAGTTTCAATTAAACTCTTTATTGTACGCACTATCTTATGGGCCACTGTTCAAATTTGTACCACGTATACAATAATAATTGCTTAGTTCGCTATACTTCTTTTACACCTCTGTTCTCGTAAGCACTAACAACTGTTCGGTAGATCTTTACAACGGCGATCTTCAAACCACGACTGTTTTCTTCACACGCAACTTCACACAAGGCTGACTGAATTCTTACTGCTCTTTGTCTGCTTTGTCTTGTCTTTTTATATGCTCACGTATTCAGTCTGATGAAGGTTCTTGAAGTGGAACGTTCGGGGTTTCGCCTTCTGGAGAATTCTATTGAGACTTTATTGTTGTTTGTGTATTTTGTTCACATTGTTTGTTGTTGCATTCTCGCTTACTTGTCTATTCCCTTCTCTTTCATACCGATGTTGCTGCTTTACTTGTAACATGTTCGTTTATTTGTTAATCATGTTTATGTTAAACGATGTTTTCATTTTCGGAACAATAAGTATGAATGCGTATAAGTATCAGAAATTCTGAGTATGATTCGATTCTACTCATAGTTTTGAATATTCATTGCTGACCTCTGGTTCACAGTTAGTGTAAGGCTTATTCCGTTGGCACTAATTCTAGGATTCAATTCGATTTGTTTACAATTTTTAAATTTTAGGGTATAATAAGTCAGTCATATATTTGAAAATAAAAAAAATTCCCGGTATAAAAATAATTAATAGACACCAATTGATGATTTTAATTGCAACAAATTGAAATGTCATCAAAATAATTGCTAAATAAACATGGACAAGGGATATTGTAGGCCAAAAAAAAGGGAAAAAAACGTATTGTATATACATACGTATATATCTACATGGTGTATATATGTATATTTTTTTAAAAAACTCTTACAAAAAAGAAAAAAACTTTCTTTTGCCAGCATGGAGGAGGACGCCACATATTTCTTGGTAAATTTTCTTTAATTTTATGTTGCATGTGGAAACCACACCGTTTAATTACAGTAATTTTTTGTTTGGCGTGTGGAAATAGAAAAAGAAAAAAAAAGAAAAACGAAAATTAATGGTTTTTTAAACCCTTAATTATTTGTCTGTAACAATTTTATTCAACAAATAAACAAGGGAGCTATGGGGTAATGAAAAAAAAACGATAACATAGACATTCTTACGGTTTAAGAACTGAATAAAAGGAAGGAAGTTTGGTTTATGCAAAGGGTATGTGAACATTCTTTAGAAAATCTTAAGAACATCATATACATGTACATTCATTAAGGATCTAAAAGAATTCGATTTCAAATAATCGTACTCGCCTTAACGTAAAACTACACAAGAAGATTGAAGAAGCCTTGTCATCGAATGGTGTGACCATTTGGCGAAGGCGCGGGAAGCAGAGGCGCCTGCGAAGGAATGGTTAAGGCAGGCCGATATCCGTTAATCGGGTTGTTAATAGTCAATTAAGTAAGTGAGAAACTATTCAAAGGTTAAACCAAACTCGATCATATCGTTTGACTTTCGGTAACGCTTTTTTTGAAACCGCATAGTCATCCTCAATTATAGGCCAAGAAAAGTTAGTTATCGTACGGCCATAGCACGCGAGAATATACGACGTATACTTACAAAAAAATATTTTTCTGGTTTTAATAAATTTTTCACAATCACTTTTGCAATTGGATTGAAGTCGCTGTGGTCTGTGTGTTGGTAGTGTGTTGGCTTATTAGATGTGAGGCTTCGGTTCAAACCCCAGGTCAGATATCTCCAACAAAACGAAATATGATAAAATATTACCTCAGCGAATTCCCCTCAGCAGATTTCTGACAAAAACTCTGAGAGTAAATATAAAATTGGAATGAAAAGTTTCTCAAAAATCTGTAGATCCTGCCGCTCATGTATAAAATTAACACACACAGCATAAGTAGTGTGAGAAGCTAGACTGTAATCCTGACTGAATAGTTGTAATGACCAATTATGTATGTAGTATGTATGTATGTACTTTTGGATTATTTGAGCTTCATATACAATATTTCAGCTTGTTGTTGTAACTACCCAGTAAGAAATGATGTTCACCGTTGAAGAAAATTTCGTTTGAAAAATCAACTTTGAAAGCCTGTTGTTCCAGCACCTAATCACCATATCAACGACGTTGTGAATGGCTAATCGGCTTTAATTGTTGCTTTAGTTAGATTTTATAAAGATGAAAGTGCCAATTCAAATATAAAATAAATTAAGTTTGGAGATTCTTTAGAATCGACACTTTTTCTAACATTTTCAGCAGTGCAAACGCTGTAATGCTGCACATCATATCTATAAGGATTCCAGGCTCTCTAAATTTCTTTAAAATTTTGCCAATTTCTTGCACAGTAGGTCGATTATGACAACCGTAATGGCCACCTTTGAATCACCTTTTTTAAATTAAATTTTAACTTGGTTTTCTACATGTTATTCGTTGTTGTTGTTATTTGAAAAATGTAACGGCATTTAATTCTAAAACAATTTTAATTAAAAATATGCAAATTGTCTTGATTTGAATTTTTATTTTCAAAAAAAAAAAAAAAAAAAAAAAAAAAACAAAAAATTACACAAGAATTCCACAGAAAATCATATGAAATTAAAAATTAAAAAAAAAAAACGAAAAATTCTAACGAACTTCAATAAATAAATACTCTTCACCTATAATTTTTTTACTTTTTACGCATACAACACACATATACGCACATATACATATATGTATGTATGAATGTATGCCTGTGTTAGACTCTAACATTAAAAAACAAAAACAATTTTACGGCTCAACAATATTTCTAAAACAGTTTTTCTCTCGCCATACACACATACACACTCTTTTCTCTCTGATGAAAGGAAGAAGAAGAAGAAAAAATAAAGAAAATAAAAGAAAAAAGTCTTCACACGCACATTCTAAGTCAGAGTTTAAGTATGAAACAAACGCACACCACACTCATACACTCATGCATGAAATTTACACAGAGGCATACTTAACTTTTTTAAGCACACACACACACAAGAATGCAGTCTTTTCTCTTCAAAGTTCAAACGCATAATAGTGTTACCATTTTCTTAATTTTATTTTAAATACTGGATTTAAGGAAGAGTATTTTATTACGGAATTTAGTTGAAATTTTTAAATATTGAAACACTAACAAATACATCGAACACGTTCCAAGTAAACAAACAACAACAAGCATGAGAGAAAAAAAAAGGGATAGAAAAGTATGCGAACGCATATGTGCACACAAACAACAATGTAGTCGCAAAAGAATTCTCGAGAAGGTGAAACCCTGAACGTTTCATTTCAAGAACCTTCATTAGACTGAATACGTGCGTATATAAAAAGGCAAGACAAAGCAGACAACGAGCAGTAAGAATTCAGTCAGCCTTGTGTGAAGTTGCGTGTGAAGAAAACAGTCGTGGTTTGAAGATTGCCGTTGTAAAGATCTACCGAACAGTTGTTAGTGCTTAAGAGTATAAAAGTGTAAAGAAGTATAAAGAACAAGTAGTTATTGTTGTATAAATTGGAAACAGTGGCACAAAAGATAGTGCAGACAATAAATAGAAAGAGAAACTAAACACATATTTATTTTTACTTTGTTTGCAATTAACGAACTCATATTTAAACGTTTTTAAAAAGGTAAAAACGTAACAATATCATCAAATTAATATTTTTCTGTGTTAGCTCTACGCCAAAGGAAGAAAAGAACTGAAAGGCTTTGACACTAAACAGTTGAGAATTTCACCATGACGGTCTAATAAGTTAGAGACTCTTTAAATTTAAATTCCACGCTTCCTAACTAACCGCATGTCTCAAATACGTAGTTGGAAATTATAGATCGAACGTAAGTGAGATTGCGGCAGACATAGGCGATTCACTTGGCATAGCGATTACTCACAATAAAACTGATGTGTTTTAATTTTATCCATGAGTGGCCGCACCTACAGTTTAAAGTCGCCTACGAAAAACTGATTTTCGGAATTTTTCATTGTAATTTCACTTCACTCTCAGGGCTTTTATCAGAAGACTGCTGAGAGGAAGGGCCCTAAAACTACGGCGACTTTAAGCACATTGCTTTGAATTGACAAAGCATTGAAGCACACTGACTGTGCTCAAATAAATTAATCGATTTCAATACTTTATTGTCATTTTATGAGCACCTTCGTCCTGCCATGCATGTGTTTGCTTGATAAAAAGGCATGAATTGTGACTAAATAACCTTAATAAGATAGTTAGAATATAACTTAAAACTACAGGATTCGTGGCATATTTTTCGCATTTGTTGTGAAACACTATTAATGTTATAAGCACGTGGATTGTGTATCCAAAGGAGTAGCTACAGGTATAAGGTCAAGAACGAATTAAGTCATTGTGGAACTTTCTTTTCCAATGTGAACCGCGTTCTAGTGACAAATAGGGGTTGTATGAATCAAGCTGTGGACTGTAACTAACCACTAAATACTTTAATATGAAGTGAAACGTTTTGCAGTGACAGAATTATACAGCAATTTAAATACTGAATAGTGGCTAGGCATGGAAAGGTCTGTATTATAAGGCTATTAAGGTAAAATTTAAAAAATATCATCGAGTATTGTTATGATGGAATATTGCATACTCTAATATGAACACATATGTACATATATACACATACATAATTGATCCTTACAACCCTTTAGTCAAGATTACGACCTAGTTTCTCACACCACTTACATATGAAGGGTGCGTTAATTTTTCTTTATTATACATGAGTGGTGGGACCTAAAGTTTAAATTCGATTCCGAACGACAGATGTTTGAGAAACTTTTCATGGCAATTTTATATCGGGTCCGCCATCTAACGTTTTTTTTTCTACTAGTGTTTATTTCGTGAATGGTAACACTTAGCTCATGTCTGATTTGACAGATAATTAGTTTTATCCTTGCGCTGAACGAATTAGATTGTGTATACGCTTGAACAACGCCGGGAAATATTGCGACATTACTTTGAAAATCATGGTAATGTTGCAGAATGTTTGCGAAAATTGCGTACGAATTTTGGAAGAAGAGAAGCACTGTCAGCTCCGTATGTTCGTTAGCTTGTGAAAAAAGTGAAAGAAACTGGCATCCTCATCGATAAACCAAAGCGTGAAAAGCCAAAAACAGTGCGTACACCCGAGAATATTGCTGCTGTGGGTGAAAGTGTGCGTGAAGCGCCATCAACATCAATTCACCGTCGTTCTCAACAATTGAACAGTTCGGAGACATCATTGAGACGAATTTTGCATAAAGACCTTGGTATGACGCCATACAAAGTACAATTGGTTCAGGAGTTGAAGCCAATTGACTATCCAATGCGTTTTCGCTTCGCTAAGTGGGCCTGCGATCGACTTACAGAAGATGCCGATTTTGGCAAAAAAAATCATCTTTTCAGATGAAGATCATTTTGATCTTGGCGGGTATGTGTAAACAAGCAAAATTGTCGCATTTGGTGCACAGAAAACCCGCACGTATACATTGAAAAGCCGACGCACCCAAAACGAGTCACTGCTTGGTGCGGATTTTGGTCCAGAGGCATAATTGGGCCATTTTTCTTCGAAAATGAGCAAGGATTGGCCGTTACAGTCAATGGCGATTGTTATCGGGCCATGTTGAATGAATTTTTGTTCAGAGGAGGATATTGGCAACATTTGGTATCAACAGGACGGCGCTACGTGCCACACAGCCGAAGCTACACTCGATGTTTTGCGCCCTGTTTTTGAAGATCGCATTATCAGCCGCAGAGCTGATGTCGTTTGGCCACCTCGGAGCTGCGATTTGACACCGTTGGACTATTATTTGTGGGGTGCCGTCAAAGATAAGTGTTACGCCGACAAGCCAGAGACAATTGATGCTTTAAAGGACAATATTCGAGAAGCCATTGGTGAAATACAGCTGCACACAATCGATAATGTGCTTAAAAATTGGACCGATCGTGTAGGCTACTGCATGGCCAGCCGAGGCAGCCATTTGAATGAAATTATTTTCCAATATTAACCGGAAGGATTGTACTTTCAAATAAAAAAAGAAATTTGAGAAAATATTCAGTAGTTTTTTTAAAAAATTTTCAAAAAAAAAGTTATTTGGCGGACCCTTTATTTACTTTTAGAGTTTTTGCTAGAAATCTGCTGAGAGGAAGTCGCCGAAGAAATATTTTGTTATACTCCGTTTAGTTGGAGATGCCTGATCTGGGATTTGAAGCGAGGCCTTACGTCTAATGAACCAACGCACATATTTTGGAAACTATAGGCCAATGCCTAAAACCTATGAATTGTAATTAACACAGTTTTGATTTTTGCTAGCATTTGGCTCGATCTCAGTGTATCGTAACATGAAACGAAGTATGACCTTGACGTTCGGGATATTTGGCTTGGCATTAATTAGGCTTAGCAAAATAAAGCTGATTGAGAACAGAACGCTTATTTTTAAATGCAGCCTACTCTTCTCACATAATTCCTTAACACAAACATGTTAGAAATTGCAAATTTAGGTCAGTGGCAACACTGCTGCACACACTATCCCCACACATTTAAGTACACAAGAGTGCGTGTCTTCTGTTTGCATGTGTGTGTGTGCGTGAGTGCAAAAATGAGTGATTGTGTGTGTGTGTGTGTGTATTTTAGTTGTCTTATTTGCTTAGACGAGATTTAAAATTTGAATTTTTTAAAAACCGGAAACTAAAAACTAAACAACTCGTAAAGGAAAGACGTAATGAAAATAAACGAAAAAACAACAACCTTAGCAGTAGCATTAGCAACAACAACAAAACCTGGAAAAAAAATTATAAAAATGACTGTAAATAATAAAATTTCTGTAAAAAACAAAAAAAAAAAAAAAGAATTAAAAATCAGGTTGCCAGCACACCTGCAGCATGACGGCCACCTTAAAAATAAGGGAGAGGAATACCAAACTAACCAATATTGTAGGGTTTGTGTAAATGTTTTACTTCTTTTACTCCTTCTCCTTGCTGTTGTCGTTGTTGTTGTTATTAAAACAAATATACTTCCCTCTTTATTTTCTAGTTTAAAAACTGAAAATTATATTTTCGAATATGTGTGCGTGTATGTGTGATTGTGTTTGTATTTGAGTGTATACATGCGTGTCTGCAACAAATGGTCTATTTGGTGTATGCAGGTGTATAAGTGTATGTGTGTGTGTGTGAATGGGTTTAATTTAGAACATTTAGCTGTCGATATGACGTCTAAACTAACGTGACATACAGCAACTCGAGTTTCGTTTTTGTTTTGTTTTTGACTTTATTTTCCTTTTAGTTTTTTTTTTTATTTTTTACGCTCCTTTTTCGCTCGTTCGTTCATTTCCTTTTTTTGTTCGCCTTGCATGCGTCTATGTGCGTGTAGATTTGGCCAACTAAATGCAGTCAACAAAAATAAAAGGGAGAGAACGTAGAATGCAAACAAACGTACGAACGAACTAAAAAGTACAAAAGTTTTCAAAACTTTTTTTGTTTTCAAACTGGCAAGAGTATGAAATTGTTAGGCCACCAACAACAAACACAACAGCAACAACAACAACAACAAAAAAGAGGTTAAAAAAATATGGCGCCATTTTTACAAGCCCCTAACATGGATTTAAAGGTTAAATAGGTTCCATCATAGCTTATGTAACATCGTACAGAAGAAAATCATGGAGAATTAAAATATTTCTGCCGCTCTTTAAACTTCTATTGTGTCAAGCAGACATATTTTTGGTAAAGACAGTCCTTTAGTCAGGATTACAACCTAGTTTTTCACACCACCCATGTTGCGTTTGTTAATTTATATTCATAAGTGGCAGGACCTACAGTTTTTTAAAATCGACAGCGAACGAATGATTTTTTGAGAAGCTTTTCATAACATACATACATACATACATAACATAATTGGCCAATACAAACCTTTAGTCAGGATTTCAACCCAGCCTGTCACACGATTGATGTTGTGTGTATTAATTTTATACATGCGTGGGGGAACCTACAGTTTAAAGTCAACTCCGAAAGACAGATTTTTGAGAAGCTTTTTTTTATGGCAAATTTTATTTTTCACTCAAAGTTTTTTGCCAGAAGACTGTTGAACGGTAGTCGCCGAAGAAATATTTTTCATATTTTGTTTTGTTTGACATGTCTGAGTCGGGGGATAAACCACAGGCTCGCTTACCTACTTGACTATGGCTCCAGACCTCTAAATGAGAATAAGATTACGTATCAATATCATTGGAAGGTTCAACTTAATGAGCACTACATCAAATACAAGACTTTTTAATCAAGTTTTTTTTTAGAAAACAAATGATGGCAACTCTTTTATTCTAGAACCTGTTACAATCAAGCTAAAGAAATAAGCGTACGTGATCGATGCACTGTTAAAGTTCCTTTAAGGCGCGAAACAGAAGTTACAAGTGGTATAATTGGGCAATTCACACGACTTTGTATCGTGTATGTTGTATTGAATACACTTGATTGTTTGTGAACGCTCAATGCTATGCTGTATTGTGTATTTCGTATTCCAAATGTATTTTTTTGGCATTCAAACAATTTGATAGCACGACAGTAAAACAACTTTTGAAAAACATATGAAAAAAATGTGTATAAGTGTATCGGATTTTTACATTAAAATTATCAACAACAAGCATACACTGTTGTATAATCGTCCAACAATACATTCAATACAACGATACAACGGCTTGTGTGAATTGACCAAATAAATGTACCGGTCCCTTTAAATAAATTTTTTGAAATGAGAGGTTTAAGCAATTCCAGAGCTGTAAAACTGTAATATTCAGGATTCTGCCAAGCACTACAGATGCTGAATTATAATTTTTGGAAAATGGCTTAGCACTCAGGAACGGTTTAATGTTACTGAAAGCAAGGAACCATGCTACTGATTAATATACCTCGTATGCCTTTTGAATTCGTTGTGTTCTTTAACGAATATAAACTTTTTTTAAGACACCTGAAGTCGGCGTAGTCTAGTAGGTAGTGTGTTGGCTTATTAGATGTAAAGCCCCAGGTCAGGCATCTAAACGAAATATGAAAAAAAAAAATATTTCTTCGGCGATTTTCAGATTTCTGGCAAAAACTCTGAGAGTAAATAAACCTGCCATGAAAAAGTTTCTCAAAAAATCTGTCGTTCGGAGTCGACGTTAAACTGTTGTTCCCGTCACTTACGTATAAAATTAACACACACAACATGAGTGGTGTGAGAAGCTAGGCCGTAATCCTGACTGAAGAGTTGTAATGGCCAATTATGTATGTATGTATATATGTATATTTAAGATACCTTGTTGGAGCATATGCAGGGAAGTTTCTTGAATGTTTTAAGCGAAGAAATTTTCCTTCAAAGCAATTTGTTTACACGCTTATGACCACTAACAACAGCCAAGCAAAACTAATGCTCTTGTGTGTAAGTGTTGCTGTTGTTGCTGGTTTCTATAAAACTTTAATAAATACGTGCATGTGTTGATTTCTTTTCTACTTATTTAAGGATTTCTTTTTATGGTTTCTAATAACTTTTAAAAAGTAAAAGAGATAGAGGGTAAAAAAACTAGAACTTAGAAATTATAAAAAGAGCAGCCTAACTGGCACAATTGAAATTAAAGAAAAAAAAAAAATGCAGAGAAGAAAACACCAATAATCGGAATAAAAAAAAAAATTATTCATTAGAGAACTTGAAAAGAAAATATTTTTTAATTGTTTTTTTTTTTCTAGAAAGCAAATGAAAGATTGTAAAATTAAAATTTCAAAAGAAGAAGAAAAATTACATTTTATTTTCACAACAACATTGCCAAACAACTGCTAAAAATCGTCACAATAAACAATTATTTTAACATGAAATTTTGTAAACAACTATGGAAACACTTATGGATTACAACAGTGACAACAAGAATTAAATTAACACATGCTCTCCTCTTACTTTATGGTAATAAATACTCCTGAACTCCTGTTTAATAAAATTTTTCAAAACTTGTATTAGTATTTGTGTCAATGCATGTAACAAGAGAAAGGCAAAGAGAGAGAGAGAGAAAGAGAGAGAGAGCGACAGCATAGGCTTTAACATAGCATAGGAGAGGCAGCTACACTGACAGTGTGTGTGCACATTTTCCAATGGGCCACCATACAATATTCATTTATTTTTCGTCTTTTTTTTTTTTTTTGTTTGTTTTTTGCTTATGCTGCACCACAGAAAGGTTAATGTCCTCCAGAGACTCAAACTTTTTTGTTAACGATTTTTTATGCTGGCATTTCTTCTGCATTATTTTTTTCGTTAAAAATGCAAAAATTTCGTGTGTGTGTGTTCGTTTCTTTCTCTTCTTTTTTAACGTTTAAAAACGCATAAAATGCAAACGCATTTTATGTTTGCTGGCAACACAGCAACAGCAACTAAAATAGGGTTGATACTGAGCGACAATAACGTTTTTTTTTCGTTTTGTTTGTTTGTAAAGAAAAACGAAAAATATTCATGCAGCACAAACAGTATTGGAGATTTGAACAAGAGAATACAAAAAGAAATTCTGTGTCGCATGTGCGATTTTAATGAAATCATAAATGATTTCATATCATCAAGTAATGTGTGTAATTTGCAAAATTAATTTTAAGAAAATCATTGTCAGAAGTCACCGTAGCCTAGTAGGTAGTGACGAGGTATTAGACGAGAGCCTGAGGTTCAATCCTTGGCTCATACAGCTATGGACATTAAATTAGCACAATATCCATTTATAGTTTGATTATGATTTTTTTCCTACAAGGATAAAGACCTCTCATTCTGGAAAAAAATACTTTGGAGTGATGAAACAAAGATAAATCGTTTGGGACCGGATGGTAGAGTCTTTGTTCATCGGCCAAAATGTCAGGCATTTAATCCACGTTACACTCAAAAGACCATAAAGCATGGTGAAGGAAGCATCATGGTGTGTGGATCATTTTCATGGCTCGGTGTGGGTCCAATCGTCAAAATTAATGGAAAAATGGACCGTTACAAGTATTTGGACATTATGAAGAACAAAATGGAACCATATGCTTTTGAAAACATGCCAGTTTCATTTATATTTATGCAAGATAATGATCCCAAATACACGTCTAAGCTGGTAAAGGATTGGTTTTACAAAGAGCACATTCGCGTTTCAGACTGGCCTGACTTAGACTGGCCTGACTTAAACCCGATTGAAAACTTCTGGCACGATGTGAAATGTGTAATTGCTCAATAAAAGTACAAAAATTATGGACGATTTGTGGCTTGGAACACGGAACGCTTGGTACTCGATTCCCAAAGAACGTTGCCAGAATTTCATTGAAAGCATGTCCCGTAGATGCCACGCGGTGCTTTAAAATAAAGGCTATTCTACCAAATATTGACCAAGTAAACGAAAAACAATAATGTTTTTACTATTTATTAAAATATATTATTTTTATTTCAAAAATTTTAATTTTGTGCTATTTTACTGTCCAGCTAAAATCTAGCATTTGATATGTTGCAGGCCTTAATGAGCAATTCGGCAATTTAGTCAAAATTTTTGTTTTCGCTTTAAAGAAGAATATGCCTTTTATGTTTTTATGTTTAAATTTTTTTGTAAATAGACTTAGAATACTATAAAAAATTAGATTGTTTTTATGAAACATTTTTGTGCTAATTTAATGTCCATGGCTGTATATCTCGAATGGTTTGAACCACGGCCTCACGTCTAATGTGTCAACACACTACCTACTATACTACGGCGTTTGCATCATTAGCAGCATGATTCCTGGCATTCACTAACATTAAAGAGTTCCTGAATGCTGAATCATTGAAAAAAATAGAATTCAGCATCTGTAGTACTTGACAGAATCCTGAATATTACAGTTTTACAGCTCTAGAATTGCTCTAACCCGTCATTTTAAAATGCTAAATTATTTGAATCGATCGGCACATTCATTAACCCACTTATTATCTCTGTTTCACTTTTTAAAGGAACTATAACGAAGCATCTACCACGTACGCTTATTTCTTCAGCTTGATTTCAGTTGTAACACGTTCTAGAATAAAAGAGTTGCCATGATTTGTTTTCCAAAAATAAACTTTATTAAAAAAGTCTTGTATTAGGTGTAGAGCTCATTGAGTTGAACATTCCTATGATATTGTAACGTAATCTTATTCTCATTTCGAGGTCTGTAGCAATAGTCAAGTAGGTAAGCCAGCCTGTGGTTCATCCCACGACTCAGACATGTCAAACAAAATAAAATATGAAAAATATTTCTTTGGCGACTTCCTTTCAGCAGATTTCTGACAAAAAACTCTGAGTGAAAAATAAAACTTGCCATGAAGAGCTTCTCAAAAACATCAATCCTGGGGAGTTGACATTGAACTGTTGTAGATGCCATCACTTATGAATATTATAATTAACACACATACAATATTGTAAGTCGTGTGAGAAGCTAGAAAATCTTATGTTTCTTAAATAAGAGAAATTTTATTTTCATTTTTTACAATAAATTTGTTTGTTATGGAAACCATTTATAAATTTCAGGGACTGCAAATAACCCAAAACATATTTTCAGACACAAAAACAATCATATATACAAACATACATGCACACACACACAGTGATATTTAACATACATTGCGTATTTTACCTATACCAGCGTTTACAAAGTTTATGCAGTTGTTTTCGTACTTTTTTTTTTTTTTTTGTGCAGTTGTTGTCGTTGCAAAAACAGAAAAAATTCGTTTTTTTTTATTACGTTCAATCGTTTATTTTTATACAGTATATGCATGTGTGTGTGCAACTATCTACTGCACATGCACTTTTAACTTCCCATCTGCTTTTATGGGAGCCCTTACCAAAAACAAAAAAAAAACCTACACACACTAACAACGTTTTTTTTACGGCATTTCCCTTAAAAAAAATTCTCCCTCCATACTCTAGGTTTTATTTTAATCCCTACACACATATGTACAACACTGACACGCGTTCATTTACTTATTTACATACTCTCATACATACATTTTTTAATGAAGTCTTATACGCATGCAATTGCAGCGTAAAATTGCGTATGATAAAACAAAAGAATGTTGCTTGGAAAAAAAAACGAAAAAAACACGAAAATGTAAAGAAAAAGAGAAAAAGTTGAAGACAAAGTTTAAATCAAAAAAGCTTGTCTACTAAAACACATATACATACACACACTCGCGGGCACATACTCACTAACACAAACAGTAAATTCTCTTTGGGTTATAGACTTGGCCATAGACATGCATACTCGGTATAAACTTCATTGCCATCTCTCACCAAAACCATAATATTACTCTGCCGCTTACTCTTTCACTTAAGGTCTCACTCTCTCTCTCTCTCTCTCTCTGTGTAACCGTATATTAAGCAAATAGTTTGTTTTTGTATAATTTTCCCTGCCTATATAGTATTTAGCTACGCATGTACACACACATGTGTGTATGAGCCTGTGTGCGTATGTATAGCCATGTTTGTTTATAATTTTTCTTCTTCTTCTTTTTTTTTTCTTTTTGCAACGACAACGAATGCTTTGTAGAGTAATGATGTATTGCCAAAGCAGTATTTATATGTATGGATGTGTGTGTGTGTGCTTGTGTGTCTCTTTGAAGAGTGAGAGTGAGTAACTACTGCTGAGTAAAAGAAATGTTAAATAGAATTTCAACGTATTTTTTGTTTTGTTGATATTGTTGTTTTTGTTGTTTTTGTTTGTTGCCTAGAATGTTATTTAGCTAGAGGTTAACTGTAAGAGTTTTTGTTTTTATGTCTGCCTAACTATACGGTTTTAGGTTCCTTTTTTTTTAATTCCTTCACTTCTCTTTTCTTTTCAATTTTTATGTAATATTGTAGCCTGCCATTAGGCGCCTATATGTAAATGAGTTCATTTTGTATAGGCATTTATGAGAGTGTGTGCGTGTGAGTGTGTGTTAGATTGCATTTTGAGACTTTACTGTCCCACTTGTCTTAAATGTTCTCAATGTGTTGTAATATTTTCTTGAAAATGAAAAAAAAGAAGAGAAACCAACACACAAACAATTTTGTTTTAGAGGTTTCCTCAATTGTTTTTCTCTTTCTAATTATTATAGTTGTGTGACATTAAATCTAACGGTTATAATTGCAACAAGTATTTGTCAAACGAAATAATAGAAATTCTTAAAGCTAATGGCAGGCAGTAAACGCAATTTAATAGATTTTCCTTCTTTTTTTTGTTTTTGGTTTTTTAATTAATATTTCCAGCAACAAATAAAGTTTAATTGCTTGAAAATAATAGAAAAAAAAAATATGATAATCAAGGGTGCTGGCAAGCAATTTCGAAAAAAAAGAAAACATTTAACATAAAGAATCAAGCATTGCTTAGAAGATTACTTATTATTTGTAGTATATTTAAAGAAAATAAATGATTTATGATGATTGATAACTAAATTAAGGAATTGATTTCTTAAAAATAAAGTTTTTTGATTTCTTTTCATCATTTTTAAATACCCAGGCCTGTTACAGAGCTCCATGCCCATTCACTTATTAATATTTCTTTGCTTTGTTTCAAGTCAAGTTTTTCTAACTCAGCAAGTTATTGGTTTACTGCAACAAATCCAAGAAACATCAGCCTCCACGAATAAATATTGTACTGTTGTATTGGATTCTATTTTTTCTCAAAAGGTGATGCTGCCTGATCTCCTTATAGCATTCGTTATTAATATTATCCTTACATTTATGATCCGCAGCTTTCTGAATGAATTAAATAGAGACGAAACAAAGACTCTTCATTTTTAAAATTCGAAAACCATTAATTAAGCACCAGTTTTTGTAAGACAAACAATTTCAGACGAACATTTGTTTGTATGTAAAACACAAATAAAGTTGAGTGACGTTTGTCTGAAATTGTTTGTCAAGCAAAAGCAGATGATAAGATTGTTTTCTTTTCTATACGATTCGAAACTCGATGACGTGCCACTTCACCATGCTATCTTACTTACTTATTTACTTGGTCATTACAAACCCATTAGCGAGGATTACAAACTAGCTTCTCACAGCACCCATGTTGTGTATGTTAATTTTATACATAAGCGGCGGGCTTTACAGTTTAAAGTCGACTCCGAACGACAGATTTTTGAGAAACTTTTCATGGCAATTTTATATTTACTCTCATATTTCGTTTTGTTCAAGCTGAGCCAGAGTTTGAACCATAGGGGTCTCGTCGAATAAGCCAACGCACTAGGTATTAAACTACGGCAACTTTCACAACTCTACCTCTTCCAAAAAAATAATAATATTGTCCATCCTAAACTTCTTATGGCGGCTTGGTAGGAAAAAACTGCAATGGTTGTCATTTTCCGGCCTTAATTTGCCTTTATAAGCATTAAACAAGTGGTGTTATTGATATAAACTTTGAAAAGGTCTACAAAAAGCTTGAATCTGGACGGTATGTACTATGTCTATTTATGTCAGAATCTGTGAAGATCAAACATTTTCTTTTTACATACAAATTTTCAACCTCGTTGCATATACGGCTTAGACGTGTTGTGATAGACAACGTGCAAGACATGGTTTATCAAAGAGTTTGATAAGTCTGATAAGTCTTCTATAGTAGATGCTAGAATGATAAGTTTGCTTAGGAATAAAGTCCCTTTTTGAAAGAAAGCCTATAGCACGGCTTTCTTAGATAATTCGAACCTCAATAAGTTGTACAATTAGGCCTCTTGTTTGCAAACTCTGTCATGTGTACGGGATATGATTTCGATTCCATTATTGTTTTGAATTGAAAGCAAATTTAAGCAAGAATTTCAAAAACCTTACACTGCCTACATGCCTGCATTCTTTATACGCAATCACTCACGTACACAACAAATGTTATTTACAATTCGGTTTGTTCGTTGATTCGTTGTTATTATTTTTATTCGTTCGTTCATTCGTTTGCGCTTTGAATTTATTTAAAAAATATTTGCTAAATTTACAATACATTTGTTGTTGTTATTATTACCCAAAAAAAAAGTAGGTGCCTTTACTCTCCTGCTCTTTTCCGTCTTTCACACACTCACACAAACTTAACACATTTACTTTCTTTCTCTTTCCACTGTAAACGCACAAAAATAAAAACAGAAAAAATTTGTTTTTTGGTGACAGTGGGGAGAAATAAAAAACAAAAACCAAGAGTTTTTATAAAGTGAAATGCAACAACAACAGTTACAACAACAGCAACGGCAATAATAATAAAATAAAATCAAACAGTGTGCATAGAACACCGTTAAATAGGTGCAGTTTTTGGGGTTTGGAAATGAAAATGTAGAGAAAAAAAGAAACAAAAAGAGAAAGAGAAATACATGAAGAATAAAAACAGTACATAACGATAAAATGCAGTAATAACAACAACAACAACAAATTATGTGAGTTTTTTATTTTTTGAGAACAAGAGTGTGGGTTAGTTTGCGTGCACGTATGCGTATGAGTATTTAAATCATCGTTTACCATTTCATAGCACAATTGTGCGGAGAGAACTCACACGCATTCATGTGCTTTATGATTTAGTTGTCGATCAGACTGCGACAAGAACACATGTGCGGCGGATGCTTTACCAGAATGACACTCAAAAAATATTGTATGTTAAAAGATATAAATTTTTTTTAAATGCTTTGGAATGCTTGCTTTTTCTCTATTAATAAAAAATGTTTTTTTTTTAATTGTATTTATCTAAAAATATGGTCTAATTTTTAAGCCAAAGATGGAGGATACCATTACGATCTTTTAATAAAAAAATGGATTTTTTTATTTTATTTTTATTTATCTAAAATTATTAAGCCAAAGATAGATAGCTTTACATATGTATGTTGATAAAATGAAAATCAAAATAACGTATATTACTAACACTTTTCTATGACTGTAAATAAATCAATTCTCTCAATTTATTTTCTCTCTCTTACTCACTAATACACAACCAAAAAATTTTTGGTAAACTCTGATTTAAATGCTAAACAATAACCCAGCAAAACATTTCCTAAGGATTTCTATAAGCAGCAGTGCTTTGTAACAAACTTTGTAACAAAAAAAAAAAAAAAATAAAATAAAACAAGAGTATCGAATATCAGGCTAATTTCCTGTTGAGTTTAGAATGTTAAAAGCAGATATCCGCTTATATAGTCAGGATAATTACACAGCAATATGTAGAATGAAAGTTGACCTATTTGCAGTAGGTAGTGTGTTGGCTTATTAGACGTAAGACCGCGGTTCAAGCCCCCCAGGTCAGACACGAAAACGAAATTATGAAAAAAAAAAAATTTCTTCGACGACTATCTCTCAGCAGTTTTCTGGCAAAAACTCTGATAATAAAATGAAATTACCATGAAAATATCCTAAAAAATTTGTCGTTCGAAGTTGACATTAAACAATAGGTCCCGCATAAAATTAGAACACACAGATCATAATTGGTGTGAGAAGTTACGCCATAATCGCGATTAAAGGGTTGTAATGACAAATTATGTATGTAAGTAAATATCGATCGACAGAAAAGGTGTTGTGCCTCACACATTGTTTATGACTCGCCCGACACCTAGAGAATAGAGCCATCTTAATGAGCCACCTTAATGAGCCATCTTTTTTATGTTCAGAAAACTTAGAAGTTCTTTACTAAAGGAATGACGGCTTTTATTTATTAATTTTATTTATTTATTTAATGGGATATCACATACAACAAGAAATTAATCTTTTAAATTAGAGTATGTGATTATGTAATGATTACAAAAATAGAATTTATATTATGCCATGAAGTAAAAGTAGAATAACAATATCAAAATAATAATAACAATAATAATAATAATAATAAATAAAAAACAGGAACAAAAAAATAATTGAATGTTTACATGTAATAATTTAACTTTAAAAGTTTGAAAATAACATTTTTTTAAATTGCAAAGCGTTGCCAGTGATTTGTAATGGGTTTGGTAACGAGTTCCACAGCCGTATTGTATTTGTGAAGAACTGCCACTCAGATATTAAAGTTCGATATCTTAACTGGATGATTTGGTTTCCTCTGTTAGATATTGCAAATTGAATGCGATTAAATAAATAGGATGGTTCTTGAGTGTAGATAACTTTGTGTAGTAAGATTAATGCTTTGATTTTAAGTAAATCCATTAATTCAACACCATATAATGATTTGGAATACTGAGAAGTACCATATCTTCTTATGCCGTAGACATATGTATCTAAGAATCGCGTTATACGCTACAGTTAATCTAGTTTTACTTGTTGAATCGCAATAAGCAAAAATTTCGCAGCCATATAACAACTTGGGCATTAAATACGTTTTCGCAAGAAGCACACGAATATTAAAAGGTGTAATGTGTTGTAGGGGATATAGCGTTCTAAGCATGGAAAAAATTGTTCGGGACAGAGAATTTATATGGGTATTCCATTGAAGGGGTTTGTTAAAAATTATACCTAGGTTTTTTGCTGATTCTACTATTGAGATGTTTTGATTTCCCAAAGTGATTGGAATATCAACGACAATATTCTGATTTCGCTGGGCTATAATCAGGCCTTTTGACTTTGTAGGATTCAGGTACAAACCATTTGACGATGCCCAGTAGTGTATTCTGTTAAGGTCCTCATAAAGTTTTGCACAGCAGACACCGATTGAGTCCTTTTTGCAATTTATATATGTTTGTACATCATCTGCGTAAAGACGGCTTTAATCCACAAAAAAAAAGGTCAAAATATTATCGCTCAAAATCACACACATTTGGTATAATAGGGTGTCTAGCGTGAGGGTCGTGGGTTCGATTCCCACCAGAGACTCTGGTCTGTGACACTACACCGAGCACATGGTCATATAGCTCATATATAATTAAAATATAATTTGAAATTGTATTGTAATTAATAAATAAATAAATATTTGGTTTAATAAAACTAATAAATAAAGGAAATAAAATTAATGGGAGTTCACATCTTACCCGTAAACATAGCTGCCAGATTTGACGATTTATCGTCATTTTGACGATTTTGTGCTCCAAAAATATCATATTGACGACATGACGATTTATGCCCTTATTTTGACGATTTTTAAAAATTAAAAATTTACATCATATTCTTTACTTTAGTATATTAAAAGCCGCTTTAATCTTTGTATTTGCTTTGTAATTGTTACTATTGGAAAATTATGTTAGTAATAAGGAGTAATGTATTATATTTTTAAGTTATTTTCGATTACCTGTGATGAGTTTTATGTATTTTATGCCTTTTTAATCCCTTAAAAGCCAAAAAACTCCTAGATAACATAATCATAACATAATATTATAATATGCCATTGCAGACAGTTTTAAAAATTCGATTATAGCTTCTAATATTACCATCGGAAGAACAAAGGCAAGTGTCATTATTTTTTTTCATACGACCAACACTCAGAGGATGGCATTGTGTGTGGAACTAGGAAAATATATTATAGGAAGGAGGGAAGAGGGAACAGTGTTTATGGACACTAGGTTTGAATATTTTTATACCATAAGTAACAGGAAAGATCTCTGCAGGAAGTAAGTTCCACATTCGAGTAGTTCGTCTAACAAACGCACTTTGTCTGTAATGCAGTGTGCGTTACACTGGCCAATCGACCACATACGGATGTGTTGGCCGAGAAAGACGAGTGTTACGTAGGAATACATAATAAACATCATAAACAAGTCCCCTTATTTCGCTCGAGCAATAATCGTTGTAGTAGCGATAGAACAGTGAAACCCAAGCCACATTGCAACGATGCTCCAATGAATCAATGGAGTAGGACACACTCTCGTGATTAACGAGCTACTACAGCCTCTCTGTAAACGGTCGTGAAGCCTCAAAATAGACGTTAAGGTCCAACTCATACATGAGAGTTGTATTCCATTCTCGATCGGTTATAAATGCTGTAAATGGTAAATAGATCAGATGAAGTGAAGTATTTATTGTGCCGTCTTAAGAAACCAAGGCACTGAAAATGGGTCAGTTCAAGATCTTCTGACTCTCTAATATTTACATCACACATGCAATATTATTGCTGCTTAACATTGACTATATATGTTTTTGATTTTAAAACCTTTAAATTTATTTATTTATTTTTTCTGACGATTTTTTTACGATTTCAATGAACGTCTTTGACGATTTTGATGATTTTTTCTCAAATAATTAACGATTTGATGCTTCATTTATCTGGCAGCTATGCCCGTAAACTTTATTAAGTTTACACGAATGGATGCATAGAAAAGGAAATCTGGCTTGCAATTCATTAGTTTTTCTTTACCACAAATAAAACGTATCCCTAACACCACTAGAAGTCGTCTGAAAATATTTGCTGGGTAGTGTAAATTAACAACGTATTTATTTTTTTAAATGTCATACATGACTTTATAAAATTTCTATAGGTTTGGGTAGATTAACAAAAAATAAAACAAAAAAAAAAGAGAATAAAATTTTAAAGAACACTGTACTTTGTATTGCGTTTAGTGTATGTACATACATATGTATGTATATATAAGGGAAAGTACCCGCTTATATGAGTGAGGAGTGCATGTTGAAATGTGTTGTTTTTTTTTATTTAAACATTTTTTTTTTAAACACAGATACTCACGCACACTTATTTAGGATTTGCTTGCATTTACAATGAAATTGAAAAAAAACAGAAAAATTCTTTTGGCCTTTCAGAAAAAAAAGCATTATCTTCCACAACAATTAAACATTTCTTGTTAATTTTTTTAAAATTGTTTTTTATGTTTCTACTGTCTATTGCAAGGGAAGGGGTTGTATGCGGAAGGAGTCGAGGGTTTTGTATGTAGTTTTGAATACATACTCTTCTCTTCTGTTTTTATTACACTTTTTATATATTAAACACGCATTTATTTAAAAAAAAAAAAAAATAAAAATATATGCGTGTACAGCACGCACTTTTTATTTTTATATATTGTATGTGCACATACATAAATTTTTTTATTTATTTTTTTTAATGTTTTCTGTGCACTCTCTTTTTTGTTGTAATTAAATATTTAAAAAGTTTATTTGTTGTGCCTTTTTTTCGGTCTGTTATATACATGAGTGCATATATTTCCATATACATATATTTACATTAATGTTTATGTATATTGTATATAATACATACATATATCTATGTATGTATATAATAAGGAATTTTTATTTTTAAATTCGTGAATAGTTTGAAATGAAAAAAAAAATTAAAATTTTTTTCAGAGAGAAAAAAAAATGTAAATTTTTGTTGTAGTCATGACTGTAAAGCGAATGTCATGTCAGCAGGACGATGGATAAATGCAAAGGAAATCATTATTCAGTGTAATAACGTTAATGTAAATGTTTTTTTTTTGTATGCCGAAAATAATGCGAAAAAATTGAAATTTTTACAAAAATTTTATAACAAAAAAATAATCAAAACTAACCCAGTAAACCATTTTTTTTTTTGAATTAAAAAAATTTACTTTTTTTTTGTAGAACTTTATTTGCTTTTAAAATAAGGACTTTTTTGTGGTATACAGATAGTTCAAGAACGAATCTTGGTATAGCAGCAGAAGTTTTTGGCTCCAGAAGAGAGCCTATGGGAGCATGTTTGAAGCAAAAGTCCATAACATCGAAAGATGTTTTCAATTGAACTTGGATAGGGATAAAAACAAGCAGGATATAGTAACACTATCTGAGAGTCAGGCCGTTATTCGAGCAATTAACCCTTTTAGGGCCATTATTACAACTAGCCGTTAAACTTGGGTTTAGTTAAAGGTACCTTTAGCTAAAGGGAACTGTAAAGTTAGCTTTAACTGATTTTCGTTATTACAACTTACAGATAAAATAAAATTAAAATATGGTAGTGCCGGCGCAAAGTCGATAAAACTGCTCAATTAACAAGTTTTTTTTTTAACGCAGTGGCAACAGCGGACTTCGTTTTTATTGTTGTTATGCTCATTTTTGTTTAAATTTGAAGTTGCCATATTGAAAATAGTATATGATATGGCAAGTTTAAACATAAAGTGACCTTTAAATGTTAAAGGTAGGATGATCTTCCCTTTAGCTTAACGATCACTTCTGTCTTATTGGCTACTCATAATAATGAAAAACAATTTATCTGCCCGTTAAAATCCTCCTTTTAGTTAACGGCAAGTTGTTATAACGGCCCTTAAGGTTAAATCAGTGATTGTATGGGACTGCATGGAGAACCTGATTAGGCTCTGCTGGGTGCCAGCTCATGTGGGAATTTTTCGCAATGAGTAAGCAGACGGACTTGCGTGAAGGGGAGCAAGGAAAAGATGTTTGAGAGGCTAGAAGGGGAGCATACAGGCCGCTTATAGGACCAGAACTTTCTATGGAGTAGGAAGGGATGTTTGAGCCGCCTTTCTCAATCCAAATGGTTTTCTGGCAAACGAAACTTTCGTTAGGAAACTACAATAAAAGGTGATCTAAGTCATGCAGCAGACTATTCAGGGACTGGGCTTTTGATAGGGCAGGTAGCTCAGGGTACACTTATGTATTTAGAGTGGGTGTTGTATCGAGCCCAAACTGAATACTCTGTGACGATGAGAATTAATCATTTGAACACATTCCTACAACCTGAAGGACATTAATGCATACCAGAAAGAAATATCTCGATGGATATCAAGTGCTTAAGTTGCCGTGGTCTAGTAGGTAGTGTGTTGACTTATTAGACGAAAGGCCCGAGTTCGAATCCTAGGTCAGACATAAAACCAAAAATATGAAAATATTTCTTCGGCGATTTCCTCTCAGCAGATTTCTGGCAAAAACTCTGAGCGTAAAAATTGCCATGAAAAGCTTCTCAAAAATCTGTCGTCCAGAGTCAACTTTAAACTGTAGGTCCCGTCACTCATGTATAAAATAAACGCACACAACACGAGTGGTGTGAGAAGCTAGGACGTTGTACAATGGGTCAATTCGACCTCCGGGTACTGTACTTGTCACAGTAGACAAGTACACGTCCTCTAACCTAACCTAACTTATATCAAGTGCTAAGCAGAGAAGTGTCAGCATTGACAATGCATTGAAATGCATCTGAAATTTTTCAGAGCAATAGGCTTGCCGTAGTCCAGTAGGAGTGAGTTTGTTTATTAGACGGTATTTTGACTAATTTTTCTTTTTTTTTTATCTAAAAACCTGTGCTCAAAACATAAACTTACTGATTTATTGACTCATTCTTGGATTCGTTCTAAACAGTGTCATCGTATCAGTGCAGGCTTTACTTAGTAATTCAATTTTAAATTCATGTTAAATTGTCTGTTGGGTATCATTGTTGTCTGACATTGTCTGGCATTAACACACACACACACACACCCACAAATACACAGATAAACCTGTGTTTACGTAAAACTGTGCATATATGTAAGTCTCCCTGATGACCCTTAATATGTGTGGGAGAGAGAGAGAGAGAACGGGCAGTACAGCATGTGTATGCGTGAGAGTATGTATGTATGTATGTTTTATTAAAAATTGGAAAAACAAAAAACCAATTGAAATTGAAATGTGATGTTGTTTTTCTTTTTTGTTGGTCTGTTTTCATATATATTTTGTTGCAATTGTTTTTGTATATTTTTCTCCTGTTTGTTGAAAATTGTTTTTTTGTGTTAATGTTGGCATGTTTCGTTTGCAACCAAAAAAAAAAAAAAAAACACCAACAACAAAAAAGTGGAATTAATGGTATTTTTTAATTTTGACATTAACGGGAAAACAAAAAAATTGTGCTGCCAACAGAGCAACATCAACAACAACAACAAGCAATGCCATTAACATTAAAATTCACTGGAATTTATAGAGAAAAATTAAACAACATGTCAATAATGGTGGCAATATGTAAGGCTATAAGAGAATATAATAACAACAACAACAAAGAAAAAATCAATATTTTTTTTGGCGTCTTTTTGTTGTATTTCAATAGACTTTTTTGTTTGTCCATAAAAATTAAAAAACGTGTTTTTTTTTTATTTAAAAAAATATACAAATTATGTTTGTCTGTCTGCTGTCTGTCTGTATATAAGATTTTATGTACATTATTAAGCTTATATGGTACATATGCAATGTACATGCTATACATGTGTACATATGTACATGTATGTAAATGACATTCTCTTATATTTGCTCATACCCAGACATGTATGTACTCTCCCATGTATAATACACAATCACATGCATTTTAACGGTACATACTTATCATTACACTCATTGGTGTGTGGGTGTGTGTGTGTAAAAGAATTCCTTTTTAATCATCAGTTTCATCGTTTGTCAAAAACAATGGCAGTGCGTGCAAAGAGAATGAGTTGAGACAACATGTGCGAGTATGATAGGGAGCGTGTGTCCACTATGTGTGCGTATGTGTTTGTGTCTCTTATAGGTGTTGCTGATTTCCGTTTAAATATTTAAATGACTGGGCATAGGCATGAGCATACACAATTGATTTTTATAAGATTAATTAAATATTTTTTGTTGTTTTTTGTTTGTTTTTGTTTTCAACATTTTTAAATTGACAATAAAAATTGAGAGTGTGTCTATATACATACACTGCCTTATTACATTACATTAGTACCACTTGTTCCCATTAGGAAAAGGTTTTTGTTCATTAGTTTCTGTTCTTTCCTGAAGGCAATGCCTCTTGACGCTCGTTCTTTTCCCTACCTTATGGTTATCAATAAATTGCATTCGATTGCCCATCGGTCCACAAAATTTTAATGAATCAAGTCCAAGCATATTCTGATAAAGACTTGTAATATGTCCACGTTGTTGTATTCTACACTTCACAACACAATACATAAGGTAACAGATTAAAGATCTAAGTCTTTGAGCTGAACAAACACTCATAATCCTGTTGAAGACATCATCGGACAAGATTTCTTATTTATTTACTTAATTATGGGATTTAATCTCCTTAAGTCTGGATTACAATCAAGCTTCTCAAACCACCCATGTCGTTGTCTGTGTCAATTTTATCCATGAGTAGCAGAATCTACAGTTTAAAGTCGCATCTAAACGCCAGATTTTTGGGAATCTTTTCATGGAAATTTTATTTTATTTGCAGATTTTTTTTCCAGAAGACTGCTGAGAGGAAGTTGCCGAAAGAAATATTTTTGATATGTGCTTCGTTTTGTTCTAGATTTCTGAGTCAGGGTTTGAACTGAAGCCAAATACACTCCATAAATTCACATAAAACAAAATGGAACAAATCAACAATTCGTCGATAACAAGCTCATTAGTTCCATATGCCCTAAGGAGTTTAAGGCCAAGTCGGAGCTTAGTATTCCTGCAAAGATGATAAGACTTTAGAAAGTGAATCTAATTGAAGATATTACTATCCTTGGTCAAATACTGTGAGACCTTAATTGTAAACTTTCCAATTAACGAAAAGGCATCATTGAAAGTGGGTGTGGAAGTTAATGAACCATGTGGACATTGTCTGTGCTGTGCACTGAAAGCAAGTGTTCAACATTCATTGTCAATTATTGCGATGTAAACCATCATTGAAGCAGGTGTAGGCTTTCGAAGTCGAAGTGGTCTAGTAGGTAGTGTGTTGGTTTATTAGAAGTGAAACCTCGGTTCAAACCTCAGGTCATTCATTTCCAATTAAACAAAATATAAAAAAATATATCTTCGGCGACTTCCTCTCAGCAGATTTCTAGCAAAAACTCTGAGACTAAATATAAAATTGCCATGAAAAGTTTCTCAAAAAATCTGTCGTTCGGAGTTGACTTTAAACTGTAGCTGCCGCCACTCATGTATAAAAATTAACACACACAAAATAAGTGGTGTGAGAAACTAGATCGTAATCCTAACTAAAGGGTTCTAATGACCAATTATGTATGTATGTAGGCTTTCGAAGAGGTTCTCACAAAGCATCTTCCATATTTCCTAAATACTTTCTTTGGTTCTCTCTAAGCAAGCGATTGATTTGCAATTGCATGTTCTAGATTGATAGAGTTGCCAACTGCCATCGTTTAGTAATGTTTGTTAAAATGTTTGACCATAAACCTAAGCAATCCCAATACGAAGAAGAGCAAACACAAAAACAAATTTTCATCATTATTTTTGTATTTTAAAAATGCAAGGCTTTCAGTCTCTACCGAATTCAAACTCAAACAGACTGTTTCTTGGCAAATATTTTCTTTTCTTTTTTACCATTTGTTCGTTGTTCTTTAGGTTTTCATTATTTTCATTTCGTCGCGCTCCTATCACTTATCCCTTAAGTAAAATTCTGTAGTACAAGCATGCGAGTATGTTCGTTTGTATGTCCTGCTCATATACGAAGAAAAATGTATCGTCATGTAATGAATGGAATAAAAATTAAATATTGTTTGTATGTAGATGGTCTGTGTGGACACAAGAAAAAGCAAAATTATTTTCTTTTTTATAATTATTGTTGTTGTTGTTGTCTATTTTCAAATTCCTATACACACACCACTTATGTACACAAAGAGAGAGAGTCCAATGCATACAATAAATACGCATTTTTTATGTATTTCAAATGCAAAGAAATTTGAAAGAAAAGGATATGCCGTTAAACGCTCTCTCTCTCTCTTTCTCTCTCTGCCTCTCTTGCAATATAAACATGTGTGTGAGTGTTAAACTAACGGAATGGTAACCATAAGACCATAAGGTTACGCACTTTTTCTCATTTTTATTGAAATGCATGCAGAATTTTGTTTGTATTTGAGAACAAAACATAAATGTTTGCCAGTGGAATAGGTGTGTATGTGTATGTGTATGTGCATGTGTATGTAGTTGTTTTTGTTGTTTTTAATTTTCAATAGATTTCTTTTTGTATACAACTGGTCACTAAGCTGGTCTTTGGTGAACCAAAAGACAAGGTTTCTTGTGTGTAAATGTGACTATAAATGCTTGTATGTGAAGTCAGTGGGGTGTAGAATGGTTTAACCCATTGGGAACTTAAATCTGCTTTCAGACACCTAAATTTTATTATCGTTCTAATCGTTTGTCTGTCTGTCAGGCTTCATTATCTTGTATGGGTGATACTGTTCGTTCAATAAAAAAATTTATAACGAGATCACCAATGAGTATTTAAAAAGATAAGTAGAATCGAATAATACTTATAATTTTTGATACTTATACGCATCCATACTTATTTTAATATCATGGAACCTCTCTACTCATATTCAAAGTTTGAAGTACTCATCATATTCATGCTTAATAACACGTATGATTGATTGATGATTGATTTCGACTCTCCATAACTCAACATATACACGAAGCACAAAATAAGTATGAAAATATTTACTAGAAGGTTGTGTGTTTGGTCTACTTGCTGCTCTGTCTTTTTTGCTTATGTGTCTTTTTCGTTTTTTTTTTAGAAATGCAACAACAACTAAGACTGTAAATTTTGATGAATGATTCGAATCACTCGAGTATAAGTATTTTTCTAAAGTTATGAATCTAAATGATTAGACTTATGAATCAAACATATTTCGAAAGGTATGATAAGGTTTGATGTTAACGTTGTATGCATACTCATTGCAACCTGTACTTATGTATAAATAAACGTTGTAGTGAGTATGAATGACTCAGAGTACATAATTAAATTTTAATATTGTTGACTCACTCACTTATATTCAAAATTTCATGAGGGCTTATGAGTAGCGAAAAAACGATTCATTGCTGATCTCTGATCCTGACTGAAGGATTGTAATGACCAATTATGTGTGTATGTATGCATGTGTATGAAAGTGGATAAACCGTTATTTTAATTTAATAGGGTTTATGTAGCCTTTTTAAATGAAAATCCCATATCTAATGCCATATCGATTGGTAATGGCCACATTGATTTATTAATTCTTATGATCTATAAACGCTTTCAATCAGAACTTTTACATTTTAGTATTCAATTCAGTTGCTAGTTTTCTTTCTTTTTTTTTGCCAACAAAAGTGCTTTTATTTTTTCTCCATTTAAAACGAAAACATTGCGAAAAACAAAAATAAAAAACAAAACAATTTCCCTCTAAAGAATCCAACCATATTTCATGCCCAAAAACAGAGCCCCCAAAAAACTAAACACGCTACAAATTTAGGCAGAAATTCTAAAAAAAAATATCCCAACAACACTAACTACCACCAACAATAGCAACAACAACAACTATCGAATGAAAAAGAAAATAAAAACCCATCATCAGCAATAATTTAAAATACAATACATACACAACACTTGTGCTTGGGCTTGTGTATTGTAGTTGCATTCATTATTATTATTATTATAACAGTACTTTAATTGTATGAGTGTGAGTGTGCAAGTGTTTGTGCTTGTATTTGTGTTTGTATTTTTGGCCAATCATAAAGCTTTAAAATGAGCCTAAAATATTAAGGACAGAGACAGAGCAAAGTAGATATAGCGACAGAGAGAGAGAGAGAGAGAATAATGCAATGTACTCGTATAACGTACGAGTAAATAGTTGTGGATATTATATTTTCATTGTAAGTGTGTGTGTGCGAGTTTACGTTCGTATTTTAATGAAAGCCAAAAACAATAACAACAACAACAACTACAACAACAAACCGAAACTATAATGCATATTTGAACCAAAAACAAGAACAAGAAAAATAAAAACAAAAAAGGCAACAAAACTCACCCTTACCCAAAAAAAATGTATACGATTTTAGAAACACACCCACACACTTTTTGTTGTTGTACACTGGCTAAGTGTTTTATGGAAATGTGAGTGTGCTTTTGTGTATGTGTAAGCCTGCGAGAGAGAGAAAGAGTATGTGTGTGTTGCATAAATACTTTTTGCCCATTTATAGGCAATTGTTTTATTTGATAATAGTTTTCTTGGGTCTTTTTTCAAAGGATCTCCAATAGATTTTAGAAAAATATGAGATTTTAAGTTTTTTTTCGCTATTTTCTGACGAAATCAAAATAATTTGTAATTTTTATAATCCGATACACAGCAGAGAGAGCAGTGCAAGCCTTGGTTACCTCAAAACTTCCCATGAATTTTCGGCTGGTCATCAATGATTTGTATGGCTAGCTTTTGTTCTGACAGACAGAAGTATTTTCTGTTATGCAACACTGAACATCAGTTTTGTTTAAACATAACAAATGTTAGTAAGACAGTCAGTGCAAGCCTTAAGTTCAAAACGTTCCAACTAAGTGCAGACAATTTTTGTTGGGCCATCAACTTTTTTCGTAGCTGGTGACCAGAGGTCATTGCTGACATCGTTTGTTCATTACTCATAATCACTCATGAAATTTTGAATATAAGTGAGTGAGTCAACAATATTGAAATTTAACTACACTACTCTGATTCATTCGTACTCACTACAACGTTGATTTATAAGTACAGGTTGCAATGAGTATGCGTACAACGTTGACATCAAACCTCATCATATATGTTTGAAATATGTTTGATTTAAAAGCCTACTTATTTAGATTCATAACTTTAGAAAAATACTTATGATTCGAGTGACTCAAATCCAGCGTTGCCATTTGCCAAGTTTTCCCTTTTTTTCAAGTTTTTGGAGATGCGAAAAAGTTTTCATTAAATTTGTTTTCCAACAAAACAAGTTTTTTCGACAAAATTAAATTTAACATTTTTTTCAATAAATTCAGTATTAAAACAGGAAATATTTACATTTTTAAATAATATATTGTGTATTTTATTAGTCCCGGACAAAAAACGCAAAAAAACACCCACAGGGTGTTTTCCGGGCACCGGGCTCCGGAATTTCCTTTAAAAGTGTTAGTGTTTTTGTAGAAAACAAGTTTTTTTTGTAAAAAAAAGTTTTTTTTCCCAGAAATAGTTTGTTTTTTAAAAATCTGGCAACGCTGCTCAAATCATTCATTAAAATATACAGTCTTAGTTGTTGTTGCATTAAAAAAAAAAAAAAAAAAAACAGACACATAAGCAAAAAAAGACAGCAGCAGTAAGCAGAGCAAACGCACAACCTTCTAGTAAGTATTTTAGTGTTCGTACGCGAATCATACTTATTTTGTGCTTCGTGTATATGCTGAGTTATAGAGAGTTGTTATCAACAACAACATACGTGTTGTAAAGTATGAATATAATGAGTATTTCAAACTCTGAATATGAGTAGAGAGGCTCCATGATATTAAAATAAGTATGAATGTATAAAAGTATCAAAAATTATGAGTACGATTCGATTCTACTCATATTTTTGAATACTAATTGCTGATCTCTGGTTCGGTGTTCGTAATGAAATTTCATTCACAAATTCACGACCGAAACGTAGTGCTTTCTTAAAATCTTAAATTACTTTGAGATCAATTATTAATTCATTAGCATCCTTCTTCTTCTTTTCAAATAAATACGAGACCAATATTCTGTTGGTCTGATAGCCACACAATGATTTGTGAAACGTTGCTGCAATCCGAAAACATTGTGCATACGAATTAAAATGTTACTTTAAGTAAGAACATCTTTTAACCACAAAATAAAACCAATTCAATTCCCTTAAACTCAATGCCATCAAAAAATTTCTAAGGCCAAGAACCAAAAAAAAAAAATCACAAATATAAACGATAATGATATCAAACGACATTATGACTGTCTAGAGTCGGAGTGAAGGAAAAGTAAGAAGAAGAAAAAAGACAAGAAAACTTAAATGAAAATAGTTTTCTTGTTTGCCACTTGTTGCATACGACACAACAAAATCCAACAACTTTATGTTCAAAAATTGTTTTATTGCAACAACAACAACAACGACAACAATAACAACCACAATCACAAGTACTAGTACAGACACAACATTAAACATGAAAATGCTGATTCAAACTCTCTTTAACTGTGGCAGTCGTTTTATGCATCCGTATGTTGTATGTGTGCGTACAGCATACATTGCTTGCAGCACAGCATCAGCAATGGTTGTTTGGCTGCCAAAAAATCTAAGAATTTAATGCCTGCTTGGCTTCCTTCACTTCAACACACAATAAGTTGAAAAAATAAAATTGAATTCGCAGAGCAAACCGTGCATGCCGGCCTTGTTAAAGAAATTGAAAAGTTTTAGGGAAGAAAAAAAAAATAAGAAAAAACTCAACTGAATGAATGAATGAATGAATGAACAACGGAATGGATGAGTAAGTTAGTGAATGAATGAAAAGTTGAAGTAACTTTTGGTAAATATTTAAAGATCTTATGTTTGCTGCTTAGATAGAGTATTTGAGGTTGTTTTACAAGGATGTTGTATGGTTTGTAGAAAAATTTATGGGTTTGAGGAAAAAAAATTTATTTTTTTTTTTACGAATTTAAATTTAATAAATTCAAATCGAATACGTATATTTTTAACACACTTTTACATGAATGCACTGTCATTAGGATTTTATCATTCGTAGGTGCAACTCTGTAGTCTAAAGGGTACACCCCAGCCCAGATATCTCGAACACAAGAATATATAAAAAAATAATTCTTTCTTCGGCTGCCTCTTACCAGTCTTCTGGCAAAAAAAAAAAAAAGAAAATAAGAAAAAAAAAAATTTGCCACGAAAAAGCTTCAAAAAAATCAGTCGTACGGAGTCTACTTTAAAAAGTATGAGCCGCCAGTCATGGATAAAATTAACACACGCAACAAGGGTGGTGTGATGAGCTATGTTGTAATCCTGACTGAAGGGTTGCAATAACCAATTACGTAATGCTTATATTATGAAAGATTTCCCGACATGTCTGGGATGGAGTTTGAACCAAGGAATCGCGTATATCTACTAGACTACTTCGATTTTGTCTCAATTATTCGTACGGCAGCCAAAAATTAAACTCTTTTGATAAGACAACAGTTTTTAAAATGATCATACCATTGAGTTTGCTGTCAACGTTGTACGCCTACGCATTGCAAACTGTACTTATAAATCAACGTTGGTTGTAGTGAGCACGAATGAATCAGAGTACATAGTTAAATTTCAATATTGTTGACTCACTTATATTCAAAATTTCATGAGTGGTTATGAGTAGCGAAAAAACGATTCATTGCTGATCTCTGGTCCAAGCAGAACACAGGATATCTCTTTATTTAAGTTTCTTGAAACAAGAATATAAAGCTAACAGGTCCGTGGAGGATAGAGTTAGCAGAGCGATATCATGTACAATAATATGGGTACCAGGCCACAGTGACATTCCAGGTAGCCGTAGAGCGGATGAACTGGCCAGACGATTCATTGCTGATCTCTGATTCTGCAGTCTTTCAAATGGAATGAAAAGTGAAACTGAGCTGACATAAATCTTAATCTGAATGTTTAACACATTCGCGGACAGTTAAATTCTGTGTTGTCTCATTGTGGGGCATGGAGCGAAATCATTAGAATCAAGAATATAGTCATATTTAGTCAAATTTTTTAATAATTTTATTCAACGGGTAATGCCGTCTTGTCCCAGCGATAATATCAAGTTGATAGCACAGGACACTCATTTTAACAAATCATAATATAACATTAACTTTACTGCGGGAGCTACCGTTTTGTCCCAATGATAAATAATATTGGCGACGGTAATTGACGGCATATGCCGTCTTGTTAGCGAATGTGTTAAAGAGAACATACTTTTTCCCTTACCCTATAAGTTGTGTGTGTGTGTGTGTGTATCAGCATCACATGATCAAATATTTATCTGTGTCGGCACCTGTTAAAGACGACAACAGAAACTGCAACATATAAAAACAATATACCAATAAGCCGGGTATTGTATGTTGAATTCAACAACAACAATTTATTTCTATTATTTTTATTGCTTTTCTATATATACAAACACACACACACTCGTACACATACAACACTATGCTTGTTGCATGCAACAGCAGCAACAACATCAGCAACAGGAGTAAAACTAAACAAAAATTTTATGAATGAAAAGATTTTTTTTTTTTTTTGGTGCATTTTCTGCTCGTATACATACATACATATATTATCTGTATCTGTGTCGAGGTGTGTGTTTGTGTGTGTATCTAAATATTTCAAATACAAATTTTCTAGTACAATAGAATAGAATTTTAGTTTGTTTATCATGCATGAGCATGGGCATGTGCATGTATGTACAAGTATATTCAATAACAGATTGTGCAACAGGCATTTTATTTTAGATTCTATGTATACGAATATGTATGTAGTATGTATATGAGTATATATATTTATATCTATAGTATGTATTGCAGTACACATATGCTATACATTGCACATATATATATATGTATGTATGTATGTGCTGCTGGTGTGTATGTATTTTAATGGTTTTGTTACATAAATCCCGAAAATAAAATGAAAAATAAAATCTAAAAAATAAATTGTTTTTGCAAACATTCTTCTAGTACTTCTCCTATGCTAAATAACAACAACAAAATTATTTGTTACTTTCTGTCGACACACAGATAATAAATACATTAAAAAAGCATTTGTTGCATGTAAGCAAAAGGGTGCAACATTAGGCGAAACAAATTGATGAATAAATTAAAGAATTTTGAAATTTTAAGAGTGACACTAGGTTAAATCAAACTTACTTACTTAATTCATCATTACAACCCTTTAGTCAATATTACAACCTAGTTTCTCACATCACTTATATTGTGCGTGTCAATTTTATCCATGAGTGGCAGAACCTAAAGTTTAAAGTCGACTCTGAACGAATTTTCTTTAGAAGAAAACGCTTTAGTTGGGAGAGTAAAACATTTTTTATAATCGAAGGTATTGAACACACATACATAATTGGTCATTACAGCCCTTCAGTCAGGTTTACAACCTAGCTTATGTTAATTTTATCCATGAGTGGCAGGACCAACAGTTTAAAGTCGACCTCGAACTTTTCATAGCAATTTTTTTTACTCTCAGAAATCTGCTAAAAGGGAGTCACCAGAGAAGTATTTCATTTTGTTTAAAATCGCTGAGTTAGGGTTTGAACTAGGGCGCTGGCCTCTAATAAGCCAATAAACTACCTACTAGAGTAAGGCAACTTCAAGTGAACATATCTTTTAATTTTATGAGAAATTTAGTTCAGTATACTGTGGTCCACAAAACCCGAATGCAGGTCAAGTTAAACGGCTAAGCTGTTAGGTCTATTATGATATCTCTGTAGTTGACATTCCCTACTAGTCTAGGACCTGTCAGTCCGTTCTTAATTGATTATTACAATAATTTTGTCAGGCTTACGATCTAGTTTTTCATGCCACCCATGCTGTCTGTGTTTATTTTATACATGAGTGCGTTCCTCTACTGTTGAATGTCGATTTTGAACAACAGATTTCAGACATTTTTTATGGCAATTTTATTTTACTCTCAGAGTTTTTGTCGGAAGGCTGCTACGAGGAATTCTCCGAAGAATTTTTTTTTCAAATCTTTTTTTATTCAAGATGTCTGGGTGTCTAATAAGCCAACACACTACCTCAGATAAATGACTCCAGACCCAAGAAAAAAATTATCTTCCAAATATTTCTAAACGCGAGCCTTTTCCTAGGCAAGACAGCTCGCCTAGTTCACAGTAATAGCGGCTTATTATGCCTAATAACAGAGAAATTTAAAAAAATTCTAAGTTTTTGAAGATTGCCTTGATTATGATCAACAAAGAGTAGAATTAGTTGACCGGCCAATAATTGCATACAGTTGTCCATATGATGGAGAATTTCTACACTTAAATCATTACATGGCTATTAGCAAAGTTTACAATTTTTTTGGAGAAATTTTTTCATGGCAATTTTATTTATTCTTAGAGCTTTTGTCAGAAGAGTGCTGAGAGGAAGTTGCCGAATGAAATAGTTTTGCAAATTTCATTTTATTCAAGAGGTCTGGATGTCTAATAAGCCAACACACTACCTACTAGATTATGGCGACTTCAGATAAGTGACTCCAGAGTAAATAAAATAATACTCATCCTAGTTTTTGCCAGAAGATTGCTGAGAGAAATATTTATTCTTATATCGTTTTGTATGACATGTCTTAGCTGGAGTTTGAACCAGAGATCAGCAATGAATCGTTTTTTCGCTACTCATAAGCCCTTATGAAATTTTGAATATATGTGAGTGAGTCAACAATATTGAAATTTAACTATGTACTCTGATTCATTCGTGCTCACTACAACCAACGTCGATTTATAAGTACAATAAGTATATAAGTTGCAATAAGTTTGCTTACAACATTGACAACAAACTCATACCATTCGAAATATGTTTGATTCATAAGCCTACTCATTTAGATGCATAACTTTAGAAAAATACTTACAAATGATTCGAGTGTCTCATCAAAATTTATAGTCTTAGTTGTTGTTGAATTTACAACATTTGCATTTACAAAAGACTCGTAAGCAAAAAAGACAGAAGCAGCAAGCAAAGCAAACATACAATCTTCTAGTGAGTATTTTAATGTTCGTACGCAACTCATACTTATTTTGTGCTTCGTGTATATGTTGAGTTATGGAGAGTTGAAATCAACAACAACATCATACGTGTTGTTAAGTATGATGTATGATGAGTACTTCAAATTTTGAATATGAGTAGAGAGGTTCCATGATATTAAAATAAATATGAATGCGTTGTAAGTAACAGAAATTATGAGTATGATTCGATTCCACTCATCATTGCTGATCTCTGGTTTGAACCATGGGTTCACGTTGAATAATCTAATAAACTACTTACTAGACTACGCTGACTTTTATATGCTATTATTATATTATATGCTATTCAGCCCATCTTTTAAAAGACCATCTCTATTTAGTGTAACCTGTCGGCCATCCTTTTCCTGTAGTTAACTTTTGGGTGCTTGTTTAGCTAACTGTTGCTGCTATTGTTGCAACATGTTTAGCCACTGCAAACTGTGTCTGTATGTATGTATGTCTGTCGCTCTGTTTCTGGCTGGATGAAGGCAGTAAATTTTCGTAAATGGCTTTAATGGAGTTGGAGTGAGTATTACAAAGGTTGCCAGTTTAGATGAGTATTTAAATAACAAAATACTCTCGTTTAGCAGTTGCTGTTGCTGTAGTGGCTGCTACTGCCATTTCACCCAAATTGAATTTCCGAATTCAATGAATGAATGAATGAACGAATAAACGACTGAGTAAGTGAATAAAGAACAGAAAATAAAACCGGCATTTTAAACTATTATTGAATGAATGCTTGAATGAATGAATGAATGAATGAATTGAAATTGTAAATTGTTGTTGATATTAGATTTAATAGTTGTTGTTGTTGTAGTTATTACTGTTATTTAGAGAGGAAGAGAGGCAGAGAGAGAAAGCGATAAAATGATTGCAGAAATGCCAAAGCATGAATTTTCTATTGATTTAAGGACGTGTTGCTTCGAATATTAGATTTTTTTTAGATTTGTTTTCCAGGATTTTTTTTGTGGGCATTTCATGCAGCAGCCTGTTGCATTTTGTACATGGTTTTTGTTTCCTTTTTTTGTGTGTGTAAAAATAGTTTTAAATTTATTCTCTAATGATTTTTATATTCATCTCTAATAGTTTTGCTCTTACTTACAACAAATAAATTTCTATTTCTAAATTTATTTATACAGCTTCGTTTTACGTTTTTTTTTTCTACGATTTTTACAGGAAATTAAATTTTCTATTCCATATACAATGATATTGATATTGGTTTTTTATTTTTTATTTTTATTTTATTTTTTTCCTAACAATTTAAAATGAATTTTATGTCCTAAAGAGTAGACAATTACGATACGTCTGGATGATTCAATTGTTTAAGGGCACACCATAACAAGCATGTTGCAAGTAAATAAAAACGTATAAAATTTATGGATTATGAAAATGAAATGAATGCATCAAAGGCTATATTTATAAATAAATATTGTTTTCTAATAGATATTAGATTTTAAAAATTATACAAAGCAATGGCAAGGGCCATGAAATTCTTTTAATAAACAATTCTTAATGCAATCAAAAATAAGTTTAAGTATTAAAGTCAGTATTAAAGCTTTAAAACATTCTAATCTAAACTCTGAGAGTAAAATAAAATTGTCATGTAGAATTTCTAAAATCTGTTGTTTAAAATCGACATTCAACAATAGAAAAAGCCGCTCATGGATAAAATAAACATAGATAGCATGCGGGCCGTGAAAAACTAGATCATAATCCTAACGAAATTATTGTAATGATCAATTAAGAACGGTCTAGAACAGTGTTTACCATTTCATAGCACAATTGTGCGGAGAGAACTCACACGCATTCTTGTGCTTTATGATTTAGTTGTCGATCAGACTGCGACAAGAACACATGTGCGGCGGATGCATTAGCATTTTATTTCGGAATGACACTCAAAAAATATTTTATGTTAAAAGATGCTAATATTCAATGCCTTATATGTATGTTATAAAACATTTAAAGAATGTAGGGAATATGTTCTTAAAAGACATTTTGTATGTTAATATGTAAAAAATGAATTTTTTATTTTTATTTATCTAAAATTATTAAGCCGAACATAGATAGTTTTATGTATGTTGATGAAATGTAAATCAAAATAGCGTATATTACAAACACTTTTGTATGGCTGTAAATAAATAAATTCTCTCACTTATTTTCTTTTTCTTACTCACTAATACATAACCAAAAATTTTTTGGTAACCCTTGGTCTAGAACTTGACTAGTAGGGAATGTCAACTACAGGGATTGCATAATAGACCTAGCAGCTTAGCCGTTTAACTTGACCTGCATTCAGGTTTTGTGGACTACAGTATGCCGAACTAAATATCTCATTAAATCCAAAGATATCTTAACTTGAAGTCGCCTTAGTCTAGTAGGTAGTGTATTGGGTTATTAGAGGCAAGCCCCTTGGTTCAAACCCTAACTCAGGCATTTTAAACAAAACGAAAATATGAAAAAATATTTCTTCATCGACTTCCTCTCAGCAGATTTCTAAGAGTAAAAAGAATTGCTATGAAAAGTTTCTCTAGAATCTGTCGGTCGAGGTCGGCTTTAAACTCTTGGTCCTGCCTAGGTCATAAACCTGACTGAAGTGTTGTTATGACCAATTATGTACATATGTGTGTTCAATACCTTCGATTATAAAAATTGTTTTACTCTCCCAACTAAAGTGTTTTCTTCTAAGGAAAGATTAGGAGACGAGGAAGAGTAATGACTGGCATGGCAAGAAGGCACATTTTAGACTCTTAGCATAGGCTCTTAAAACAATTAAAGCACAACAATTTTATTTGTTATTAAAACTATAACTGACTTTAATTAACATGAATAATTACTATACAAATCCCCTTTAAGCCTCTTTTTGCACAAACCAAATTTTTTTAAATGCAATTCAAATAATCGGTCGAAAAGGATAAACGATAGTGCATTGCTATGTAAAAAATCTGCGATAAAAAAAAAGATAAAAGCCTGAAAAAAAATTGCCCGGCAATAAATGGCAGCGCATATTTTGGCACTTTTTTCTTTACAAAAAAAAAAAAACCGAAAAAAAACCCCAAAAAATGGGGAGAAAAATTCAGTCGAAAAAAAAAATAAAAACTGTAAACAATATGCCCAACAAAAGAGCACTTGAAAAATGCTTATGCACCAGGGGGGTAGAGAGAGAGAGAGCGAGAGAGGAAAAAAAGAATAATCGAAAATTGTTTAAAAATCAGCAGACAGTTAAGTACAGACAGACTATCAGATTTTGCCAAAAAAAACAACAAGGAAAACCACATCCCTGAGCTCCTATCCTATGTATGAATGTGAAAATGAATAAATGAATGAATGTATGAAAGAATGTATGAACGAATGTATGAATAAATATGCAAACAACTTGTACGTGCTGATGCTGTTGATGGTTGCAACATGAAATAATAAAAATGCAACACACAATATAAGATAAGCACTTGAATGTGTTTTTCTGCCATTCTGTACATGTATGTGTATAAGTGTAAAAGAAATGCCTAAAAACAGGCAATACGTTTTGCCCAATTTTGTTAAGCCAGCCTCATATTTTTTTTCGGGGAATATCCTGCCGTTTGTTATTCTGTTTTTTTATGATTGTATTTTGCTTGATTGCATTGATGCCCAAATGCTTTTTGCCTGCACTTATTTAAGGCATTCTGTTTTGCAGGCTCTCCACCATATGAAAGGAATATTTTGTTAAAGGATACAATATTTTGGCGAATTTTACTTTTTTTTTTATTTGGTGCTGCAATATTGGCCAGGAATGAAAGTGATTTCTTCTGCTGTTAATTTTTCAAATAAAATTGGAAGACATCAGCAATGAGTATTCAAAAAGATGAGTAGAATCGTATCATACTCATAATTTCTGATACTTATACGCATTCATACTTATTTTAATATCGAGGAACCTCTCTACTAATATTCAAAGTTTGAAGTACTCATTATATTCATACTTAACAACACGTATGATGTTGTTGTTGATTTCGACTCTCTATAACTCAACATATAAACGAAGCACAAAATAAGTAGTAAAGTAATAAAGGTTGTGTGTTTGCTTTGCTTGCTGCTCTGTTTTTTCTTTGCTTATGTGTCTGTTTTCTTTTTTTGTAAAGGCCTAACAACAACTAAGACTGTAAATTTTGATAAATGATTCGAGTCACACGAATCATTTATAAGTATTCGTAAGTATTTTTCTAAAGTTATGAATCTAAATGAGTAGGCTTATGAATCAAACATATTACGAATGGTATGAGTTTGATGTCAACGTTGTACGCAGCATACTGATTGGAACCTGTACTTATAAATCAACGTTGTAATGAGTACTCTGAATGAATCAGAGTAGTTTAGTTAAATTTTAATATTGTTGACTCACTTATATTCAAAATTTCATGAGTGCTTATGAGTAGCGAAAAAACGATTCATGGCTGAACACTGGTAGTGACTACTGTTTATGTATTTTTTATAAATGAAGTGTCATTTACAAAATAAAAGAATGAATTCATTACCAGTTGTTGTTAAATACGTCATAACAAATATAAAACAAATGAAATTGTTAGATGACATGCTTAAACGGAGAAAATGTGCATGATTTAGGAAAACTAATACAGCAAGATGCGTTCCAGTAAGTTTCAGCGCTAAACGAAACAACCTTAAATGAGGCAACTTAACGCGTACATATGTAAATACATTGCGACTCTGGAAAATACAGTTGGAATCCTTATTCTGGACAGACTAACAAAAGAGCGTTGAGATGGATACGTAGAATACACCGTCGCTATATAGTGCACCGCTTTTGGTTGGTGCATGGCCGTTTCATTTGCACACATATACAACAAGTATCAATACAGTGTGCGATTTAGGGGAATCCCAATACTACCGCGTAATACTGAAACAGCATTAAATGGAGCAGCGTTAAGCGGGGTCTTACTGTACGATGTTTCGATTCCCATTTAAACAATCTGTCCACAACCTGCTGTGACCCCTTAGTAACGTCCAAAGTAAAGCATCAACAATGAACATCACAGAGAGTTCAGGCAACAGCTATATCTTGAGAAAGAGAACGAGAAGAGGGCACAGTTTATTACATACTTTTATACTCATTACAACAAACCAATTTCAATATATTTTCATAGACTGCGCTGGTTACCCTATTATCATTCATTACTGATCTCTAATGTGCATGGATTTCTTAAGAAATTACTATTTCAACCAGCCAATATATATTCACAAACACAAGGAGAGAAAAAATGGAATGCCGAAAAAAATTGCCTGGCGGGACTATCATGTATGGCGTCAATTGCCCAATTCACATTTTTGTTGCCGGTTATTTGTGTGTACTCATGTCTGTGCCTTAAAACGCATTACATGTGTGTATTGCACTAGCGTATTAACGCCACTTTTTGCGTTATTGATGTAACGTTCTGTTTTTGCTCACATTTCATTCCGCCAACAGATTTGATGTCTCTATTTTAGGGGAAAAAATTTATGATATTCCGCCAAAAAAAAAAATGAAAAAAAAAAGAATTTTTTTTGGCCAAATGTGTCTGTTATTTTGTTATTTTTCAATTTTGTTTTTTTCTGGTTATTAAGGATATAAGAAGAGTATTTTAAATGCATGGTATTAACTTGATCTGTATGCAATCAAAAATTTGCTTGTTATCCCATCATAGCCTTAATATGAATGGTATGTGTGTACTCGTATATGGCAAGGCAATGGATGGGTACTTTAAATTTGGCAACGTTAAGTGAGTCTGACTGTGTGTAAGTGTTAGTGTAAGTGGCTGTATGTCTGTATATAGCAAAAGGACAAGTGCATTTATGTTGTTGCCGTTGCCACAAGCATATTCTATATGTGTGGATGCTTTTGAGTATGGGTCTCCAACAAGCCTAGCCATGTACGAGTACATTCATGTCATACATGTGTGACCCTGTAAGGTTGCCTTATCCATGATAATGATGATGATGATGATGATGTTGATCATAATGTTGTGCTGGTAGTTTTTGTTTTTCTTTTAAGCCGTTTTGTAGCACAAATTGTAAATTTGTCTGGTTGAGTTTCATTTTTTCTCTTGTTTTGTTTTTTTTTTTTTGGCCACACTTGACTTTGGTAACTTTTTCTTTCTTTTAGTTGTTTGAGATATTTTTTGTTTTTATTTTTGGCAATTCTCTTTTACACACATACACATACACATTTACCAATGCATACAACCACTTGTTGCATTATGTCGTTATCATTATTGCTTGTACGCCTTATATGCTGTTGCACTATTATGTTTGCAACATACATACATACATAGGCGCTCGCTCAGTAAGGCAGTATTTGTTGCTGTTAAATAAACAGCTTTATTAAGTGTATGTAGTTGTGTTGTGCATTGTATTTGTATTTGTTTTTGGTTTTAAGGATTTTTAGTTGGGCACTTACTATCGAGTCTTGTTGTATTCAACAACACTTTTGTTAATCAACCAAAAATTGAGGCCCTCCCGGAAACAAGTTAAATCTGTGTGTTACCATACTTGTAGCATGTGGCATGTGGCTTGTTTTTATTTGATTACTTAAGTGTTCTAATAATCATTTTATAATCTTGCATTTAGGTTTTCAAAAAAAAAAAAAGTTGTAACACTTCACAGTAAAGGGACGATTTAACATTGAGACTTAAAGGAAGTGGTTAAAGGAGTTCAAAAGATTGTCGTTTTGAAGGAATTTTTGTGGTCATAGAACATACACACATATGTAGTTATTTTGATTCAATAATTAATTGTGATTTAAAAGTAAACAAAAAGGAAGAAAGGAACATAAAAAGAAATGTAAAAAAGGAAGTTAAGGTTAGTTTAGGTTAGGTTAGCAGGTAGCTTGCTATTCACAGGCAAGTTCACTCAGTGGCCATAAGGCCCATTGTGTTACCCAGTGTGAGGTAAGCCCTCTTGTCATGATGAGTTTGAACTACCCCAAGCTCCGGATGAAATCCACCAGTTCCCTTAGTAGCACATTCGCCACCATGCCCAGATATTCAAAAAGATATTCAGTCATGTAAAAACTGACAAAATCTAGTCGGAAGTGCAGGGTACTTATATAAAAAATCTTGCACCGATTCCATTTCCTTTCCCATGTCCAGTTAGAATTCCTATTACGATACGAACCGGTTTTCTTGTCGACCTCAAGTAGTTCTCTGGTGCTTCCTCTGTCCACTCCTGGACACAGCAGTTAAAGTTATTAGATAAGAGCTCATAGTTCAAACTCTGGCTTACACATCTCAAACAAAATAAAATTTAAAAAAATATTTCACTCGACACTTCTGCTCAGCAGTCTTCTGGCACAAACTCTGAGAGTAAAAAGATAATTGCCATTAAAAATATCTTAGAAATCTGTCGTTTGGAGTCGATGTTTAAATTGTATGTCCCAACACTCATGGATAAAAATTAACACACACAATATGGGTGGTGTGAGAAGCTAGGTTGGAATACTGTCTAAAGGACTGTAATGATTAAACAAGTGTGTAAGTAAGTAAGTAAGTGAGTAAGTTGGAGTGTTTAAAAGCATACATATGAACATTTTCTACTGCCTGTCTAGATATTTTTTAATCGAATTAATACTCATGTAATGGCCTCTACTCCTACAGTGCATTGTATTGATATTCGCAATGTAGGCTCCAGAAGGTGCCAAAGGCAGAGCGAGTTATTATTATTAATTGCTTTCGCGCCGTTTAGTTGGTTCCGCTTAGATTTTTATCAAAGGACTTTATCTCGTCTAACAAGCTTCTTCACCACGTTCCACACAATCGACTATGGCAATCTCACCTGTCATGAGTCATGTATCGCTTCCGTACAATACTGTTTTCTCATTCGCATCGAAGATCCGTATGTTGGTTACAGATGATAGTTTTCGGCATAATTTTGAAAGACGTGTAATTGCCCTCTTTTGCCTTCCCAAATCGAGCCTAGAGCCAGCATCTGGGATGATTAGCTGCCAAGATAAGTAAAACTTTGCATTTTTTCAAAAGGCCTATTATCAAGAACAATGTGGCCGCTGCGTGAATTGTTGTTTTTTGTTGGCATTGGTTCGTAAGTAACTTCGTAAAATATTTATGGGTGTTACTAAACCCACGTAATATTTTTACGAAAATGAAAAATGTTTTACTTTTACATCGTTTAACATTCAAAAAGCTACAAAAACAAAACAATGCAGTAAACAAACCTGTTTACAAATTATCGTACTGTTTAATATAACAACAAACACCAGCATAAAAATAAGAATAAGAACCAAAACAAATATACAACAACAAACGCTAAAAGAATAAATGTAAACAACGCTGTTTACATTTATAGAGACTACGAGAAGGCAAAGTCGTAAACATTCGCCTTCAAAAACATTCATCAGACTGTTTACCCTGCCATATAAAAGGCAAGGCAAAGCAGGCGAGTGAGTTAGTGAAGTTCAGTCAGTCTTGTGTGAAGACGCGGTGCGTTTAAAGAGAGTAATAGTGATTTGAAGATTTCCGTTACAAAGGTCTGTCTAGTAATTGTTATTGCTTATGCAAAGTGTATAAAAAGAGGAATAACAAAGAAAAGCAATTGTTGTTGTATACATCAAGTTGTGAACAGTGGCACACAGAATTGTGCGAATAATAAAGAATTTTAATTAACATTAAACACAAATTTATTTTTATTTTATTTTCAATCTACGAACTCATATTTTAAACGTTTTTAAAAGGTAAAAACGTAACAATATTTAAAAATAATTAGACTTTAAGATATCTGCGAATTTCTAATAAGAAATCAATAGATGACCTTCATTACATATTATAACTTTGATGGCAATAAACAACAAAAAACTAACAAAAAAATAAATTTATTCAGCCATGATTTTTTTCAACAACTTTCGCAATGATATCATACACGTATTGGCTTTTATTTCCGGTCAAATTATATACGTAATGTAACGAATAAAGTTAAACAATAAATGTTTAAAAAAAAATAAAATAAAATAAAAATGAAATGCTTTGCCTTATAAAATGCAATCATTTGACATTTTAAAAACTATTATAAAAAAAAAAAAATCAAATATTTTGACAGTAAACTACGGTGTTTTTTTGTCTCAAACTTTTTTATCTTTTCTTAGGTTTTTTTTTGTTTTTTTTTTTTGTATTTTTCGTTGTTTATTTTCTTACAACAAGTCACGAAATATTCCTTTTATTACAAAAATCTATATGAAGTATAATAAATATTTAAAAAAAAAAAAAATAAAACAACAACAATAATAAACAATAAAAACTGCGTCATTTAAATACGAATAAAAAAATTAACAAAAAACACAATTTTTTTTTCAAACTTGGGATTGTCATTTTCTATTTAAGTAAACAAGACACAAAACTTTATACAGAATTCGTTACACAAAATTCATATTAAACAACAACAACAGAGATATACATACATACAGTATTGGCCAAAACTAAAGCACCCCCTCAGTACATTTAGGATTGAACCGTTGTCCGTTTGGCCTGCCTCTGGATGCCTTATGCCATCTGAATCCTTTAATTTAAACTTAGATTCGTCAGAGAACAGCACATTCATCCATTTTTGGACACTCCAGTTGAGATGGGTCTTGGCGAATTCAAGTTTGGCGATATCAAAGGTTTTTTGCTGGTCGTCGACTGAATAATCCGGCCTCTACCGCCCTTCTGGGAATCGTTCTTTCGGTTATTTTTAAATCTAAGCGGTTTCGTACGTGACTAGAAGATGCTGTACGATCATTTTGGATTGTCCTTTTAATTAAGGAGTCTTCATGTCGCAAGGTTTCACGTGACCTTCCTCCAGAATGAGTAGGAAATGTGCGACCAGTCTGTAAAAACTTTTAAATTAGCCTAGAAATAATTGATCTGTTGATTGATTGTTTTGCACTCAATTGATGCCTTGATAAGCCAGCTCTCCAATCCAATCATTAACTTAAAAATCAACCCACAAAATTGCAAAACCACAGAAGATTTATTTGAAGCCGCAAAAATAGCCTGGGAGGCAATATCTCCTGAAATAATTAATAATTTAATGTCCCCTATGCCTAAAAGATGTGCGTGTGTCATTCAGAATAAAGGATTCGCAACGAAATATTGATTTCAATAGTTTTGTGTGCACCTTAATTGGGGGGTGCTTTAGTTTTGTCCGCTTATATTTGCGACTTAAAATGTTTTTTGAATTCTAACTTTTTTTTTTAAAATTCTGAATTCTTTAAATTTGTGTTTTTCAATAATAAGGATATAAATAAATAAAAAAAATAAAAATAAAATTTTAAAAGCTTTGTTTTCTTAAAAAAATTATCATTTAAAGAAAATGTACTGAGGGAGTGCTTTAGTTTTGGCCAATACTGTACATATGTATGTATGTATGTACATATAGAAAAGTTTTTTTTAAAACAACAAAACCATTATATTTTATAAAATATTAAAAGTTTTCTAAAAAAACAAATAAAAAATTAAATTAAAAAAAAAATTTGTTGTTTAAACATACACTCTTAGAAACCACAACCATTTTTAACACGCCAACAAACACCACACCAATTGCAATTTTTTACAATCATATTATGAACTTTGTTTTGTTGTTGTTGCTATCGTTAAAAAAAAACAGAAAAATTAGAAATTAGAAAAAAAAAATATCGAAGAGGAAAAAAAGAGGAAAAAATCTAAAAATTCGCTGTCATTTTTAATAAAAATTACAAAAATCAACAACAATTATAGCATATTTATAAATGCATAATAGTGTTTAGCATGTGTATGTGTGCACTTCTGTATTGGGTAGGTGAAAAAGCAATTTCTTTTATTAAAACCATAAAAAAATTAGAAATTCTATTCCTATATAAACAATGTGCTTAAGATCATATATTTTATATAACCAAATCGAATTGGCATCTTCTTTGCAGTATCTTGTATTAGAATCGAAGAAATAGATTGTGGCAGTAAGAAAAGGGGGAGTAGTGTTTACAGATGTTAGATTTGCATATACAGGGTAGCTGATATATAATGCAACAAAGTAAAGCGCTATATTTTTTTAATTTTTTTTTTAATTTTATTGTTCAAAAGCAAAAAATGTTGGAAATAACATCAAATTTTAGAATCAGTTTAGATTTGTTCGAATTGGCCACCTTTCGTACGAATTATGGCCTTCAAACGGCCGACAAAGCCATCACAGGCTGCACGAAAGTAGCTCTGCGGTATTTTGGCCCATTCCCGGCGAAGCGCCGTCTTGAGATGATCGACACTTTGGTATTTTTTAGTGAGAACCTTACTCTCCAAAATGCCCCAGGCGCAAAAGTCCAACGGATTGAGATCCGGAGATTTTGGTGGCCATTGTGCGGTAGAAACGAAGCGAGGAACCTTCTTTTTAAGCCATTCTTGGTTGACGCGTGCTGAGTGCGGTGGTGCTGAGTCTTGGAATGTCCATGGTCTGCGGCCGAAATGTTTGTCTGCCCAGGGCTTCAATACTGTTTTTAAGACATTTTCCCGATAATATTCGGCACTTATTTTGACCCCACGGTCGATGAATACGAGCGGGGAGCGACCATCGGCCGTTATGGCGGCCCACACCATTACCATCGGCGGCGCTTGAGTTCTGGTGGCCAATCGCAGGTGTAAATTTTCAGCTGACCTCTTTGGCAAGTAAACCCGATAATTTTGTTTGTTCACAAACTGCTCAATTTGGAATGGCTTCTCATCAGAGAAAACCAAATTCGGTAACTGGTCACTTTCGTGCAAGCGAAGTAACTCCTTGGCTCTTTCCAGTCTAACTTTTTTTTGTCCATCGGTGAGCTCTTGCACTTTTTGGAACTTTAATGGCTTTAGTCCAAGCTCATTTTTCAATATGTGTTGCATCCGTTCTCACGATATGTTCAGCTCACGAGCAATTTTTCTACCACTGCGGCGTGGATTTTGATCAAATCTGGCCTTCACTTTTCGGATCATTTCTGGTGTTGTTACCGTTTTTTTGCGTCCACTTTTTGGACACGATGCAACACTGCCATTATCACGGTAACGAGCAATAGTACGAGAAACAAAATATTTATTCATATTTAAATGCTGGAGGGCTCTAACGATAGCCACCTGTGGTTTTCCAGCCAAATATAAAGCAATCACACTACCACGCTTGAATTTCATCACGAATAACTTTTTTTCTGAATGCAATAGATCAAAATGCTTTTGTAAGCTTGTAAATAATAAAATGAACTGTCACTGGAATAAATCTGTCAGCTATCAGACGAGCGGTTTACAAATGATAACAACCTGAAGTTGGTTGCAATACATATCAGACACCCTGTACATACAGTACAAATTTTCTTTAATTATATGACCACCTGTATGCTTCAGGTTACTATCCTCCGGTTACTTCTCGATAGTTCAATGCAAAAATTAAAACACTTTTCTCTGTAATTACATAACAAATCCCTTGGACTTGAGATTATAGAGCTTATTACTATCCAGGCGACAGTTAAGGAGTTAGGTGACAATGTTCCCTGATGAATTTTGCATTAAATTTGTCTTTCAATTAATGTAACTATAGTCTTCATGGCTCTGATTTTCCCTATCATATGCTTACTTAATTGATTGGTCATTCCAAGCTTTTAGTCAGGATTCGAACCTAGTATCTCACACCAGTTATATTATGTATGTTAATTTTATATGTGAATGGCTGGACCTACAGTTTAAAGTCGATTCCAAACGACAGATTCTTGAGAAACTTTTTCATGACAATTTTATTTTTTCTTTCAGAGTTTGTCCTAGAAATCTACTGAGAGCAAATTGCCGAAGAAATATTTTTTCGTTTTGTTTAAAATGCCTGAGTTAGGGTTTGAACTACAGGTTTGCCTCTAATAAGCCAATACACTACCTGCTAGACTAAGGCGACTTCAAGTAAACATATCTTCGGATTTTATAAGAAATTTAGTTCAGCCTACTATGGTCAACAAAACCCAAATGTTCTGTGTAACTGCAGGTCAAGTTAAACGGCTAAGCTGTTAGGTCTATTGTGCAATCCTTACAAATCCTTGCAATATTTTCTTCTATTTCGTTTTGTCTACGACAAAGATGAGTCTTAAGTAAAATGTATAATTTTCGGTAACAAATCCATTTGTCGGTTGTTTGCAGCTAAATTACTATTAGTATAGCTGGAAAAAATTTTATGAATGGAACTGAAACAAATTGAAAAAATAAAAACGATTGTTTGAATAACAATTTACATACATACATACATACATAGTTAGTTATTACAACCTTTTAGTCAGGATTATGATCTAGTTTTTTACATCACTTATATTGTGTGTGTTAATTTTATACATGAGTGGCGGCACCTACAGTTTAAATTCGATTCCGAACGACAGATTCTTGAGAAACTTTTTCATGTCAATTTTATGCAGAGTTCTTTCAGAGTTTTTGACAGAAATCTACCGAGAGGAGGACGCTGACGCCGAAAAAAAGGTTTTTCATATTTTGTTTTGTTGGAGATGTCTGATTTGGGGTTTGAACCAAGACCTCATGCCGAAGAAGCCAACACACTACCTACTATCCTACGGGGACTACGGTAGTGCATTTCACATACGGAAAATGTGACTGTACGAGTACCTCGACGGAATATGAAAAAATTTATTTCGTTGACTTCCTCTGAGCAGTCTTCTGGCAAAAACTTTGACAGTAAAATACAGTTGCCATAAAGAATTGAAAAAAAAACTGCCGAGATCAGCAATGAGTATCCAACAAGATGAGTGGAATCGAATTATACTCACAATTTCTAATACTTATCCGCATTCATACTTATTTTAATATCATGGAACCTCTACTCATTTTCAAAGTTTGAAGTACTCATCATACATCATACTTAACAACACGTATGATGTTGTTGATTTCGATTCTCCTAAACTCAACATATACAAGAATCATAAAATAAGTATGAATCGCATACGAATACTAAAATATTTACTAGAAGGTTGTGTGTTTGCTCTGCTTGCTGCTCTGACTTTTTGGCTTATGGGTCTTTTTCTTTTTTTGTCAAAGCAACAACAACTAAGACTGTAAATTTTGATCAATGATTCGAATCATTTATAAGTATTTTTCTAAATGAGTGGGCTTATGAATCAAAGATATTTCGAATGGTATGAGTTTGATTTCAAGGTTGTGCGCATACTCATTGCAACCTGTACTTATAAATTAACGTTGTAGTGAGTACGAATGAATCAGAGTAGTGTAGTTAAATTTCAATATTGTTGACTCACTCACTTATATTCAAAATTTCATAAGTGATTATGAGTAATGAACAAACGATTCATTGCTCATCTCTGGTTCGTATGCTGTTTATCAAATATTATTTCAGAGAATACTTTTTCCCATAACCAATCTTGAATTCATAGAAACAATGCTTCAAACCCACCAAACTACAAGTTTTTTGTTTGTATTTTTTTTTATAAGAAATGGAAAAAAAATGGAATTTTCAAACCGACCGTAAAAACCTTGAAATTGAAAGCAATTGATTTTTTTTTTACTTCGATCGATCGTTTTTGTTAAGTTTAGAAACTAAAAACAAAAACAAAAAAAAAAATAAAATTACAGACGAGAATTAAATGCAATAAATATATATTATGGAATATACATATATGTACATATGTATACATATAAAAAAATTTGTAAAAAAAAAATAATTTTTTTTGAAAAAGAATATTTTTTTTTTACAATAATTTTCTAAATTAAAATCAACTTCTCTTTTGCAGCACCCTGTTATGCACAGCATAGCCATAAATGGCATGAAACAACAGGCTGACAGACAGACAGGCAGTGACATTCATCGGATTGAAAAATGCATATTTAGTTGGAGATTTAAAAATTAAAAACAAAAAAAAAGAGAAAAATATTTGCTACCGTCTGACAAACTGACGGAAAGCCACACTAAATCACACTGGATAGCATTATGCCAGTCGGTTTTGTTTTTTTTTGTGTTTTTTAGAATTTTTTTTTTTTCTAATTCTGTTTAAAATTAATTCCGCATACGTAAGATTGGCTGAATGGTTGGCCGTTTGGTTGCAAGATTTTGTACAATTTTTTTACGGATTTTGTGGCAGTTTTCCTATGGCACCGCAATTTGTCATTAAATTTAAACAAAAATTACTCAAATCTTGTTTGAATCAACGTGCTTGCGTTTCACTTCCCTTGATTCGATAATAATTTGTTAGTTTAACGATAGCATATAGCGATAATTCATTATGTTATCAGTTATCAATAGAGACTTTTGGTGAAATTCCATTATCGAATTTCAAGTGTGTCGGTAGTTATTATTTCCGCTGTATAATCAAATTGTAACTTGAGAATATCGTTGAAATTGGGGCAACTTGGTAAGGCTTCTGTTTAAACGCTCTTCATTTGTATCAAAGTGGGGGTTTCCCTTTTAAAAGTACTTTTTCAAGTACCAAGATGAGATAAGAATTTGTAAAAAAAACCTAAAAAGGAACATAATAAAAATACTGCAACTTTAACTAATCAAATCCCAAATAAAAACGATTGTTCACCCAACTAACTCTTAAAACTCTTTGAAGACTCTTAAATTCAAGAAAACGAAGACAAATTTATTCTAAAATTATTTTAAAAATTGATGCCAGTCCGTATCTTAAAAAAGGAAAGGAAAGCTACTCACTTTTATACTCAATACAACAACCGTACACATTTTCAAATAGAGCGTTGATTTTAGACAACGACACATAGCAACTCTATTATTCTAGAACTTGCTTAACTGAAAAATATAATGAATAAAGTTGAAGCAAAGCAAAGGTGGAATAAAATGTTAAGGAAAATGCTTTGTGATCGTCCTAAGTTTCCTAAAGGAATTGAAAGAAATAATAGGAATACAAACTTCCTTATGATTTAGAGGAAATGAGATCTCTGGAATAGTACGAGTAAAATACAAATTCACAACTGAATTGTAGAGAACAAATGCAACTGAACTGGTAATAGACGTAGAAAAAATAACCACTTTTTTCGATTTAATGCAAAGAAGCATCGATGTTTTCTGTGCAACGTTTGATTTTTGTTACAACGAGTTGTTAAAGGTTGAGGAGTAGCATGACCAGACAATTTATTTTACTGCCCCCAATCTATATTGAATATGCCCTCAATCTACGTAAGCTGTCTCGCGTAAACATCAGTATGCTTTTCGGGTATCTCCTTGCTTATTACTTGATAAATATCAAGATGTTTCCTTCTGAGATGCATTAACGCTGCCCAAATTCCAATTATGTGTTCTGGTGATTCGTTGTCCCCATCATCGAATCTACAAATTTATTCAGAATTAAATATTCTTTGAGTCTACGATCAGTGGTAAAATTCAAGTTACTATCCTTCGGCTATTTCTCGATGGTTTGATGCAAAAATTAAAACACTTTTCACTTATCCAACAAAAGTATAGATTGTCTTAAACCTCTTTGACTTGAGATCATAGAGCTTATTTCTACAGTCTGGAGAACAGTTAAGACGTTAGGTGACAGACAATGTTCCCAGATGAATCTCGCATTAAATTTGTCTTTCCATTAATCTAACTATAGTCATCATGGCTCTGATTCCCTCGATCATATGCTTACTTACTTGATTGCTCATTCCAATTTGTTGGTCTGGATTACAGCCTAGCTTCTCACACCACCTATGTGTGTGTATTAATTTTATACATGATTAGCGGGACCTCCAGACGACTTCGAACCACAGATTTTTGAGAAACTTTTCACGGAGTTTTTGCCAGAAGACTGCTGTGAGGAAGTTTGCTTTCATATTTCTTTGTGTTCGAGATGTCTGGAATAGGTTTTGAACCTAATAAAGCAACATACTACCTACCAGACTAATAGTCGCCGTAGTCTAGTAGGTAGTGCGTTGGCTTATTAGACGTAAAGCCCGGGTTCGTACCCCAGGTCAGGCATTAAAACGAAATATGAAAAAAAAATATTTCTTCGGCGAATGCCTCTCAGCAGATTCCTGGCAAAAACTCTGAGAGTAAATAAAATTTGCCATTAATATTTTCTCAAAAAAAAAAATCTGTCGTTCGGAGTCGACTTTAAATTGTAGGTCCCCGCCATTCACGTATAAAATCAACGCACACAACATGAGAGGTGTGAGGAGCTAGGACATTGTACAATGGGTCAATTCGACCACCGGGTACTGTACTTGTCACAGTTGACAAGTACACGTCCTCTAACCTAACCTAACCTGCAACGGGTTTAAATTCAACAGACCCTGCAGCGTCCTTATCAGAGATCAGCAATGAGTATTCAAAAAGTTAAGTAGAATCGAATCATACTTCTAATTTCGGATACTTATACGCATTCACACTTATTTTAATATCATGGAACCTCTCTCTACTCATATTCAAAGTTTGAAGTACTCATCATATTCATACTTAATAGCACGTATGATGTTATTGATTTCGTCTCTCCATAGCTCACTGCAACCTGTACCTTGCATCAACGTTGTAGTGAGTTTTAATGAATCAGAGTACATATTGGCAATTCACACAAGCCGTTGTATCGTTGTATTGAGTGTATTGTTGGACGATTATACAACAGTGTATGCTTGTTGTTGATAATTTTCATGTAAAAATGCGATACACTTATACACATTTTTTTCATATGTTCTTAAAAAGTTGCATTGGTTTCGTGCTATCAAATTATTTGAATGCCAAGAAAATACATTTGGAATACGAAATACACAATACAGCATAGCATTGAGCGTTCACAAACAACCAAGAGCATTCAATACAACATACACAATACAAAGTCGTGTGAATTGCCCAATTGTTAAATTCCAATATTGTTGACTCACTTATATATTCAAAATTTCATGAGTGCTTATGAGTAACAAAAAAACGATTCATTGCTGATCTCTGGTTCTTATACGACAGTTTCGTATTGGCCTCCACTAAGCTGAATTGATTAGAGACTTTTGTACAAGTTAGCAAAAGTTATGGGGGTCCCGAATACATTTGGAGAAGAAATTTATTAGAATTTAAGGTTGGCGATAGCGTGGCATGAATAGAAAGAGGCAAACCTTGTTATTTTAAGTTTTTTTTAAATTTTCTGTTTTAGGTAGACAATAAAATACAACAACAACAACAACTATAAATTAGATTATTTAAATTAATTTTTAATTGTTAGTATTTGTGTTAGTATTAATCGAGGAAATTTTTTTTTATGGAAATTATTTTTTATTCACAAATTCTAAAAACCGGTCTGATTAAATAGAATTATTAAGTCTTAATATTTTAAACACATTTTTTGTTGTTGTTAGTGGTGCGGTATTTGTTGTTATTATAATGAATAACAACAAAATAAATTGTTATTAAAAACAACAGAAAAAAAATGTAAAATAGAAGAACGAGACGAAAATTACAATCATTTACAGCATTTAATAACTTGGCTAATTGAGGTGGTTCTCACACAATACAAATCGTTGTTGCTGGTGTTGTTGCTGGTATTATTAAATGTGGCTATTATAGCTATATGCAGTAGTAGTTGTTGTTGCCAATTTTAGTTTTTTTCGCTTGTTTTTTTTTTTTAATAATTTCAGACGACTTGTTAAAAAATTCTACAAAAAAAAAAAGAAGGCATTTAAATATAAAAACTTATGCTTCCTTGTTGTACAACCATTGACCTTTAGAATTATGGTACACAGGTAAACAGGTACACAGGTACAGCTACAGGTATTTAAATTTAATTAATTTTACTTTTTTCGTGCTTTTTTTTTTGTTTTGTTTTTTTCTACATTAAATTGGAAAACAATTTAATTTAAATATTTAACCGGTTCGCGTTTGTTTTTTTATTTTTTCTTTTAATAATTTTTTATTTACTTTTGTTACTGTTGTCGTTGTTGCACTTTGTGTTTTTTTTTTTTGTTTCTTAATTAATAATTTTTTGTTCACTTTTTATTTCACGTTTTTAATAGATTCCAAATAAGATTAAGTACCCTCGTTTAGTTTGAATGTAATTTTCATGTTTCATTTCTAATTCTCTTCTTGAAACATTTTGTAAAAAGTTTTCTTTTATTTTGTTTTATTGTTTTTATTGTTGTTTTTTGTATGTAATTAATTATTTTATAAATTATTTATTTTTTTATTTTAATTATTATTTAAAAAATGTTTAAAAATCATTTGTCACTGTCTGATTGTTAAATAAAAATTAAAAAGAAAAAACGCAACATTAGCATACTTTTCTGTATTCAATACAATATTAATTAAGCACATTGAAATTTAATTCAATTTAATTAATTCAAAATTATTAGAAATTTAAATTAAATTTTTTTTGGAAATTTTGATCAGATATTGTTGTTAAACGTACAAAAATTATAAAGTCCCTTAGACAGTATCAGCTTTGGGAAAAGATTCGCAACGAGAATGATTACACAGCCCTGCATGGGTTTTGCAAATAAGATGGCTCCAGGTGTTTCTAAAGGCATTTTGCGCTCTGAACACGAATCAGAATTTTCAAGTAAATCTGATTAATTTTTATAAACCTTGACCTCCATATTGGATCCGCCATTTTGAATTTTTTAAATCTCAATAAAGACGCCAAAAACCCCTGAGTAACAATTTTCAAGTAAATCTGATTAATTTTTAAAGACCTCCGTAATGTGTTTCTTTTTCTCTTGCACCTTGACATAAACCCATGACTTTGGGCTCATTCTAAAGAGCAAAGATCAATTGTCAATTTCTGACAATAGTGTTGGTTCTAGCACGTTAGTGTTTAGCTCTAAAATTTTTTAAAAATGGCCAAAAATTCTATTTTTAGGGGTTCCAACATCCTTTTTCTCAAAAACCCCACGTGAAAACCAGATTCGTGTTCAGCGCGCAAAATGCCTTCGGAAACACCTGGGGCCATCTTATTTGCACAAAAAAGTCCAAATTTGCAGGGCTATGTTATGGTTGTGTGATACGAATAATTTGTTTGTTACATACTCTTTTAAGAGATGGACACACATGGGTCAAAGATATTGGCGCAATCGGCTGAAAAGTTAAATATTCAAAGTCCATGGGGAAACTAGCGAGTTGTTTTCAAACAAAAAATGCGCTCTATAGACTAGAACAGGAAGTACAGAGGATGAGCAATACATGCCAGAGATCAGCAATGAATCGTTTTTTAGCTACTCATAAAAACTCATGAAATTTTGAATATAAGTGAGTCAACAATATTGAAATTTAACTATGTACTCTGATGCATTCGCACTCACTACAACGTTAATTTATAAGTACAGGTTACAATGAGTATGCTGCGTACAACGTTGGCATCAAACTCATGCCATTCGATATATGTTTGATTCATAAGCCTACTCATTTAGATTCATAACTTTAGAAAAATACTTACGAATACTTATAAATGAGTACGAGTGATTCGAATCACACATCAAAATTTACAGTCTTAGTTGTTGTTGCATTTACAAACTTTTGTTTGGGTAATTAGAATAAGAAAGGATTTAAATTATGCATCACATGCTTGGAATTTGTAAAGTAATAATGCATCTCATATAATTATCAAGAAGCTATACGAACAGCATCTTCAGGTTTCAGTATAGATTGAGGGTAGTAAAGTAAATTGTCTATTTACGATGCACAGAAAATATCAACGTATTTTGTGAAAAATGGATGCACCCAAGCAACATATTGCATCGAAAATGTGATGCCTTTAGAAAAGAAAGATGAGAACAATAGGAGGAGAATAAAGATTAGTGAATGAAAAACCTACATTACGCAAGGCATTAGGTGAAGGACAATAAATAAATAACCTAAAACGCTGGCTAGTTCGTCTGAAAATCATTGTATTAGGCATTTTTACTGTTTAAAATTTGTTTTTTTTTTAATTTTTTAAATTTTATTCTGTAATAAATATATAGTATACAGTACAGTGGAGGTAAAATCATTATCATTGGAAATTAAGGAATGTGTTGTACTTACGGGTTTATTTAACAAAAATTTCATTCTTTAAGTATTGATTACACTTACCTAAAAATAGACAAAAAAAAAAAATACGATGATTAGAAACAATTTGGAATATTTATAGGAAAAGGATTATAAATTTGAATGTTTGTGTTTATATTTCATATAATTCTCTACATATGGTTTACAACATTTTAAAATTATGATAATAAAAAAAAACAAAAATAGATATCTGGTGAAAATATTTGATAAATTACCATGCAGTTCTAGAAGTTGACAAGGCGAAAAGCAATGAAATATAAATAAAGCGAAAGATAATGTTGTCAGTGAGTAGTAGTAAAAAAAATGCTTGACACATATAAACTATGACATTCACAGATTGATGGCGATTAAAAAGGAATTTAAAAAAGGAATTAAAAATAAATTTTTTTTCCCAATTATCTTGGACCCGAAATACTATTTTTTAAAAACATGAATACTTAACAATACGAATTATATCTATACGAATGTGAAATAAGGAATGCGATCATTTCAATTCTGGAATGAGTTCCAACATTAACATTCTATCGTATAACGTCAAATTGGTCAAAGACAATTCCAATGGTTGGAGCACAATTTACTTTGGGTGCTGACCACCTGAACAAACACCAGCTCATTTGAATATCATAAAACAGAATACATAAAACATAGGTTATGTTTTAAGAATGCTAATGATTGTAACCCACAGGGCAGCTCTCATACGTTTAGAGAAGACGGTGTGAAAAGGCATTGAAAAAACGGAAGGATTTGTTTTGGCACAACATTTCAATTTCATTTTCTTCTGAAGTCCTCATAGTACTGTGGTTGGTACATATTTTTGGACTTTAAGGATCCCCTCTAGCGACTTTTGCATATTGTCATCCCTATGGTAGGTGAGTATTTCAAATTTATCGGCATTTGTAATTATTATAGGCTCTCCGTTTGTCATGCTATACAGCTCTTAGATTGTTGTAGTTTTAGGGCAGTCTATGAAATATTTCTATGCTAAGTAGTTCAACATTACTCAAGTTTCACATCCTTAGAAAAATATAGACTTGATATAAACATTAAACATTTCTATTTACGTCTGTAAGCATTGTCTTTCAAATGCCATTCAAACAGTATTAAAAACGTCTGTCAAGTTGAGGAAAGATTTTGAAGCGTTCAAATATTTTTATGAATTTGTCTGCCATATTGTTAACATTATTTTTTTTGCTTTTCCTATTAGAATTTCCAATCTTATATTGCTTGCTAATACCATTATTAATCAGCATAGAAAATGACTCTGTCAATATAATGATGGAATATTATTATCATTTTCAAAACTTGCTAAAACCGATCGTTGTTAGATATTCAAAATAAAACCGGCTTCCAATATGATATTTACATGGTAATGGCATGTGGCATTATAATGCCGTTTTGTGTACACAAATGGTGTTAAAAATTTGTTGTAATTTGTTAAACAACAAAATTGACTCGAAAAAGAAATGCAAGAAAAAAGAAGAAAGTAAGAAAGAAAACAAAAGAAAAAAACACATTTTTACTTGTGATGGTAACGAACAATAACTACTATGAATACAACAACAACTACAACAATTATAGTATTAACAATATTGTTTAAGTAGCAACAACAACAATGAAAATAGTCAACATTTTCGATACGAAAATAACATCCAATAATATTTAAGCAAAATGCGAATTTAACGAATGGAATTTTAACCAACAATTGCAATAAGAAAACAAAAAATAAAAAAAAAAATAAAGAAATTTAAAAAAAGGTACAGTCAACCCTCCTGTAACGTGGTACTCTCAGAACGCAGTTTTCATATAATGCGGAGCTGAAATTGCGACAGCCCTCCTTTAACGCGGTACTCTTACAGCGCGATTTTCATATAATGCGGAGCTGAAATTGCGACAGCCCTTCTATAACGCGGTACACTCAGAAGGGGGTTTCATCATATAACGCAGTACCCTCAGAACGAGGTTTCCATATAATGAGGAGCTGAAAGTGAGACAGCCCTTCCATAATGCGGTACCCTCAGAACGCGGTTTTCATATAACGCGGCGCTGAAATTACGACAACCCTCCTATAAAGCGGTACTCCTACAGCGCGGTTTCCGTTCAACAACATCCCATAAGTTCCTTACGCTAGAATTATCAATGAAAGAGGTTATTTACCTGATCGGATTTTTAAAGCTGATGAGACGGCATTATATTGGAAAAAACTACCATATAGGAGCTTCATTCTGAAAAATCAAAGACACGCTCAGGGCTTTAAACTTTCAAAAGAATGTATCACCCCTTCATGTGTGCAGCAATCTATCAGGGAGCCTGATGATAAAACCAATGATAATAAATCGTTCTTCAATGCTCCGTGTAATGAAAGACATTAATAAGACCCAATTGAATGTATAATGTATATGTATAATACATACATAATTGGTCATTACAATCCTTCAGTCAGGATTTCGACCTAGCTTCTCACACTACTTATGTTGTGTGCGTTAATTTCATACGTGAGTGGCGGGACCTACAGTTTAAAGTCGACTTCGAACGACAGATTTTTGAGAAACTCTTCATGGCAATTTTATTTACTCTCAGAGTTTTTGCCAGAAATCTGCTTAGAGGCAGTCGCCGAAGAAATATTTTTTTCATATTTCGTTTTGATGCCTGACCTGAGATACGAACCCGAGCTTTACGTCTAAGAAGCCAACACACTATCTATTAGACTACGGCGACTACTATTGCCTGTATTCGGGCGATCTAATAAGAAAGCTTGAATGACTCAAGATTAATTTAAGGATTGGTTTTATAATTGTTTGATCCGGCAGTGGAAACCTTTACTTTGTATTTCAAAGTTTTTTTTTGCTCAACGCAGAGCTTAAAAGAGAGTTAAGAAATTGCTTAGCTCCCTATAGAGAGGTTTTAGTGGAGTTGGAAAAAAAAAGCTACAATCGAAAACCAATGTGAAAATGAAACAAGTGAGGAAGACATTTTGCCCATTAAAAGAAGACGAGTTAGGTGACTCATATCTGACAGTAAGTCAAAAGTCTTCTTATTTCTGTTGGAAAACAGCCTTTTAGTTTAGTTTTTGTTTAATTTTTTGATCAATCCTTGAATATGAACTCTTTAATTCAATAAAAATAATTTATAATTTATCTTGTCTTTTGGTTCTCCATATAATGCGGTACAAATGGTGGGATTTGTACTAATTCCGAGTTTCTTATAATGCGGTAGACGGTTTTCATAGAACACACTACGAATTAGCCTAGTTTGTACGCACACACCGCGTTATAGGAGGGTTGACTGTACACAAATCTATAATATTAAAATTTTTGTTGTTGTTGTTGCCACTATTCCATTTGGCGTTCTTTTGTTAACACTTAACAGAAAAAAAAAAATAAAAGAGTTTAAAACTAAAACAACCGCAACAGAATATAATTTTTAGGTTTTTGTTTTAATTCTTCGTTAACAAGTACAAATAACTGAAAATACAACAAAAAAAAAATTAAAAAAAAATAAATAAAAAACGAAAATTGAAATTATTATGCGTACATAATTAGAATGCACCTTGGTTTTGTATTGTAATATCATAACAAAAACAAAAAAAAAATTAGCAGAAAGTTTTAAAAAATAATTTTTTAATAGTCGACGTTTTTAGTTTTATTTTAAGTGGGAAAACGAAAATTTTTGTAGAATTTGGGTTAAAAATATGATTTTTAAAAACAAATTTTTTTAATACGCATAAAATTTTTAGTTAAAAAAAAAACGTTTAACAAAACTGAAACGAATTTTATGATACACATGCAAACAACTGGATGAGAAAACTGACTGTATAACATCAAACTAAGCAATGTTTAGCAAATTGACAGCATTTATATTAAAAAGATTCAAACAATCATATCCTTTCCATAGAGAATAAAATCATTAACAAACGCCACAAGAAGATCACACAACGCTTTCTCTAAAGCAGAACTCAATGACCAAGATTCCTTATTACTTCATCTTCTTCTTTAACTGGCCATTAACAACCCGATTAACCCCATTAACGATCTGCCTTAATACATCCTTCTAGGCGCCTCTGCTTCTTGCACGCCTACGTCAGTTGGTTACACCAATCGATGACAGGGCTTACTCGATCTGATCGTCCTTTTCGCCGACTACTGAAAACACCCGTCTCGCCGGAACATTCTCCTCCATTCGAACGACATGGCCGAGCTAGCGCACAGCACAACGTCCATGTGTGTGAGATATTTGAAATGAAATTTTTCTATTCGTCAGAATGACTTATTGAAGCCATTATGTGTGGAACATGACAACGTTCAAATGTCCGCTGCAGCTTCTTTGTGTAGAGCGCTTCTGATATATTCAAATTTCTATGAATTTGGCTTATAAATCCGTTCGATGGCAAAACTTATGTTGGCTTTGATTTATGATTTATTAGCGTACATACACCTACGACTTCAGAAACCTCCACAAAAAAGACTTACTGGGTCAAATTGCACGCTTTCGTTATCCAGATACCATCTCCTTTAAATGAGTTAACCATGCTCTCAAATCGATCGTGCAGAATATTCAATGTAATATGAGCTATGTGGCACATTGCGCCATTCTGTTGAGGCCACATGACAACGATGACCTGATTAATGCCGTTCTCAAAAATATTTGAACCGACAACTCTACCAGAATAAATTCATACTAAACAGTGCCTAGTGATGCATTGGAGGCTTTGGGGTCTCATGTGGATTTGTAACGTCCCAGCCTCATGGCAAAAGATAATTTTTCTATGGGAGTTAGGATTAAAAAAAAACACATGTCGTTGCTTATCCATGGTTGTCCATAGCGAACTGACAGATGCAGACTCAACAAAATGGTCAAAATTGACAGTTAATAAGTCAAAGTTCTGAAGTTCCTGTTGGGAGACCCTAGAGTTGTACATGGCAAGGTTTGGACTATAAGACGGGTGAGTTTTATTTTTAACAAGTAATGAAATGGGCAGCCCATCGTTTTCATGATGGATTGTACATGGCAAGGTTTGGACTATAAGGCGGGTGAGTTTTATTTTTAACAAGTACTGAAATGGGCAGCCCATCGTTTTCATGATGGATTGTACATGGCAAGGTTTGGACTATAAGGCGGGTGAGTTTTATTTTTAACAAGTACTGAAATGGGCAGCCCATCGTTTTCATGATGGATTGTACATGGCAAGGTTTGGACTATAAGGCGGGTGAGTTTTATTTTTAACAAGTACTGAAATGGGCAGCCCATTGTTTTCATGATGGATTGTACATGGCAAGGTTTGGACTATAAGGCGGGTGAGTTTTATTTTTAACAAGTACTGAAATGGGCAGCCCATCGTTTTCATGACGGATTGTACATGGCAAGGTTTGAACTATAAGGCGGGTGAGTTTTATTTTTAACAAGTACTGAAATGGGCAGCCCATTGTTTTCATGATGGATTGTACATGGCAAGGTTTGGACTATAAGGCGGGTGAGTTTTATTTTTAACAAGTACTGAAATGGGCAGCCCATCGTTTTCATGACGGATTGTACATGGCAAGGTTTGAACTATAAGGCGGGTGAGTTTTATTTTTAACAAGTACTGAAATGGGCAGCCCATCGTTTTCATGATGGATTGTACATGGCAAGGTTTGGACTATAAGGCGGGTGAGTGTTATTTTTAACAAGTACTGAAATGGGCAGCCCATTGTTTTCATGATGGATTGTACATGGCAAGGTTTGGACTATAAGGCGGGTGAGTGTTATTTTTAACAAGTACTGAAATGGGCAGCCCATTGTTTTCATGATGGATTGTACATGGCAAGGTTTGGACTATAAGACGGGTGAGTTTTATTTTTAACAAGTACTGAAATGGGCAGCCCATCGTTTTCAGGACGGATTGTACATGGCAAGGTTTGGACTATAAGGCAGGTGAGTTTTATTTTTAACAAGTACTGAAATGGGCAGCCCATCTTTTTCATGATGGATTGTACATGGCAAGGTTTGGACTATAAGGCGGGTGAGTTTTATTTTTAACAAGTACTGAAATGGGCAGCCCATTGTTTTCATGATGGATTGTACATGGCAAAGTTTGGACTATAAGGCGGGTGAGTTTTATTTTTAACAAGTACTGAAATGGGCAGCCCATCGTTTTCATGATGGATTGTACATGGCAAGGTTTGGACTATAAGGCGGGTGAGTTTTATTTTTAACAAGTACTGAAATGGGCAGCCCATCGTTTTCATGATGGATTGTACATGGCAAGGTTTGGACTATAAGGCGGGTGAGTTTTATTTTTAACAAGTACTGAAATGGGCAGCCCATTGTTTTCATGATGGATTGTTAAGGCGAATATTTCGCAAGCGAGTCAATTGTGTTTAATCGATGCAACTGTGATTGGCTGGTTTAACGGAGGGTTTTTCGAATTATTAACTTACTGCAACAAAAATCTGTAGCTAACGGTACTATAGCTAACTGTAGCTAACGGTACTATTATTTTGGCAATGGTACCTTATATCTTCACTATAAAACTGCTGCCAAATTAATAGATGTAAAGATTGAAATAATCACGCTTTTGTTTGTTATCGCATTCGTTTTTAATGGCATATGGAAACAAACAAAAATCATAAGAAAGAGTAAAAATATTTATAACTTTACGATTTATTTTTTTTACGAACTTTATTTTTGTATTCCTAAATATTTTATGATTTCTTAAAATGGAACGCAGGTATATTATTGTAACGTCTTCAAATCTATAAAAAAAACCCCTTTAAAATTTGAACAACAAAAATTTATAATGAAATTTTATCTTCTTTTGTGGTATTTATTATACATTTTATCTGCAATAAGGGCAGCTTTTCTGGCCATTCTGTTACGCTTTAATCTATTCTTAATAATTCAATTGCATAAAAATATCACACAGTGATAGAAAACACAGTTTAAATTTTATCATAAGATTTGAAAAATAAACATGTTGTAGAATTCTTTTCAGTTTTCTGAGTTAAAATTTAGTGTGTAATTAAATTTTTGGAATTTAACCTGTTTTTGCTTTTAGCATCTGTGAGATTTGTTTTTGCGTTTTTGTTTTAAAATTTATACTAAATTCGCCTATTTATACTCTACAGCAGTGTAAATGACATTCATTCGTATATGATGTCATGTGGCAAACAGGCAATATGTACCAAAGATGCTTGTTGACTCAAAAGGCTGCTATAAATAGAGTACGGGAACATATAATGCATTAAGGGCCAATGGTTGATAATGAATTGGTTCCTGACCATCATATCAAGGTAGCTGAGTGAAGTTAAGATCAAGCGGAGGAATCTTTAATATCTTAAAGTGTAATATTGATCGTGAAAACACTCTCGCTTTTTTCGTTTTTTCTTCGCTGTAAGAGTGGCACTGATGATTCCAAGCATCTGTATTCGAATAATGCAATCTCCGTGCTGCGTGTGTTTACATTGCAAAAAATGGACCTTGACAATGTGATTTTATGTGCCCTAACCAGCAGTATTGATTCATTAAACCCTCCTCTCAATGTATTTTGTATTTCACTATTCAATTGCCACTAAAGCGGATTGTGTTGTGTGCCCTAGTAAAATGGGGGAAATTTATCCAAAAAATCTTAGATTGCTACATAGCATTCATCTGTCCGTCTCTATACACACATATATCGGCTAGTAGATCGTACGATCCACGCTCACTTCCTGCAGTAGCCTTTCGAATTTTCACTGGTGTAGAGGCCATCTAATGGTCGACCATTAACACCCAATGTAATAGTGTTACTTGAACTAAATTTTATTTTTTAAACTTTAAATACTAAATTTTACAAAATGCTAATCTTTATGTCTACTCATTTATTTAAAAAAAATTTTTTGCTTTTTTGTTATTTTTGTTGTTATTATTTTGCCCATTAAACAATGAAGATTCGTCTTCATCTATTTGCTCAAAAGGTGTTAATTATACGAGCCAACCAACTCATACAATATTTGTTTAAAACAAATAAAAACACGGCAAAAATTCTAGTTGAACAAATTCATAGAAAAACACGAACATATATTTTTGGTCGTATAATTTTAAAGTGCGAAATAAAAAATAAAAAAATACCTAAAAAAGAAATAAAAAAATTAAAAAAATTTGTCTTCAATAGTTAGGGAAAGAGCCGAAGAGGTAGTGGGGGAGGGGCAAAGGAAATGAGATAAGACTTACAAATTATCAGTTCAGTTCAGTTGGAAGTAAAATATTCTAAAAAAAAAGAAAGAGAGAAAAAATATTTTGAAAAGAAACGTTTGCTTGGCTTTAAGCAGCATATCACCACCTAAAATATGAAATCGGCTAAGGCGAGATTAATATTTTGTACTGAACAAACTACAGAGAATACTCTTATCTATTAATACTGCTATGTGCACTACTTTTTATTGATAATTTTTATTGAATTTTGTTGATTTTTTTAAAAGAAAAATTAAAGAGTCCAGTTGTTAGGATTAAGACCTAGCTTCTTATTTTATCCATGAGTCTAGAGCGATCTATAGTTTAAAATGGTTTTCGAACAACAGAGTTTTTGCTAGAAGACCGCTGAGAGAAAGTTAACGAAAGAAATATTTTTTCCGTATTTCGTTCGAGATATCTTAGCTGGGCTTTAAACCACTATCTACTAGACTGCGACAACTTCATTACACATAATCAACTGGCCAGAGATAAGAGAACACACATAATCTTCCACACAGAACAATATCAGTAGCTGAGACCCGAACCAGAGATCAGCAATGAGTATTCAAAAAGATGAGTAGAATCGAATTATACTCATAATTTCTGATACTTATACGCATTCATACTTATTTTAATATCATTGAACCTCTCTACTCATATTCAAATTTTAAAGTACTCATCATATTCATACTTAACAACATGTACGATTAATTGATGATTGATTTCGACTCTCCATAATATACAGCTCATATACAGGAAGCACAAAATAAGTTTGAATCGCGTACGAACACTAAAATACTCACTAAAAGGTTGTGTGTTTGCTATGTTTGCTGTTCTGTTTTTTTGCATATGTGACTGTTTTCTTTTGTTGTAAATGCAACAACAACTAAGACTGTAAATTTGGATGAATGATACGAGTCACTCGATTTCATTTATAAGTATTCGTAAGTATTTTTCTGAAGTTATGAATCTAAATTAGTAGTCTTATGAATCAAACATATTTCGAATGGTAATTTCGCCGTAGTCTAGTAGGTAGTGTGTTAGCTTATTAGACTAAAGACCCGAGTTGAAACCTCATGTGAGACTTCAAAACGAAAATATGAAATATTTCTTCGGCGACTTCCTCTCAGCAGATTTCTGGCAAAAACTCTGAGAGACATGAAAAGCTTCTCAAAAATCTGTCGTTCGGAGTCGACTTTAAACTGTAGATCCCGCACACAGTGGTGTGAGAAGCTGACTGAAGGGTTTTCATGACCAATAATGTGTGTATGTATGTATGGATGAGTTTGATGTCAATGTTGTACTCATACTCGTTGCAACCTGTATTTATAAATAATGTGATGTTTTTGTAATACAGGCTATTTTACTTGCCTGCCCGTTTATATGGGAAACACAAACAAAATTGAGTGTTTTTGTTTGTGTTTTCTATGCAAACAGGCAGGCAAGTGAAATAGCCTGTGTTACAAAAACATCACATACACGTTGGTAGTGAGTACGAATGAATCAGAGTACATAGTTAAGTTTCAATATTGTTTTTATATATTTATATTCAAAATTTCACGAGTTCTTTTGAGTAGTGAAAAAACGATTCATTGCTGATCTCTGATGTGTGCCACCTTTTATTGCTAATTTTTATTGAATTTTATTGATTTTTGTTAAAGAAAAATTAAAAAATAAAGTTCACTTTTGTACTTAATTGGTCATTACAATCCTTTAGTTAGGATTACGACTTAGCTTCTCCTTTAATCCATGAGTGGGACGAACTATACTTTAAAATGCACTCCGAACGACAGAGTTTTTAGAGAAAATTTTCATTACACTTTAGAGTTTTTGCCAGGAGACAAAAGAAATATTTTTTCCGTATTTCGTTTGAGATATCTTAGCTAAGCTTTGAACCACTATCAACTAGACTGCGACGACTTCATTACATATTAGAAAAACTGGTCTGTCTTTCTAATCCACTGGCAAGTAGAGCTGCAAAACCATCGATAGTATCGATAGTTTTATTTTTAATGGACTATCGATGGTTTTTTTTTCGATAGCGATAGTATTGAAAAAAAAAAAAAATAATATCGGCGTATAAAACGTGACATCGGAAATTGTATTCATTTTTAAAGTTAAGGTTGAAAAAAAAAAAAATAAAATAGAAACAAAGTTCAAAAATGTTTATTAAGGACTTTAACTATTACAAAATAATTTAAACTTATAGAATAGCTGTAAAATGAACCGTTATATACAATCAAAATAGAAAATTTCGTTATGGAAAAAGTAGGATATCTATAAATTTTTTTGTGTGTTTCTATTATTTTTTCCACCACTATATATATACACATATACATATACATATATACATCTATTTATATACGTACGCCTGTATAATTTTTAATTAAAAGTGGGAAATTTAGTACTCTTCTAAAAATTCGATATTATCGATAGTATCGATAGTTTTATACCGGATTATCGAAACTATCGAATGGGCCGACTATCGATAGTTTTGCAGCTGTACTGGCCAGAGCTAAATGAACACACATAATCTCAGTATCAGTAGCTGAGAGCCGACCCAAGCCCAGGAGATCTTTAAGATATCTTAGCTAGGCTTTGAACCACTATCTACTAGACTGCGACGATTTCATTACATATTAGAAAAACTGGTCTGTCTTGCTAATCCACTGGCCAGAGGTAAAAGAACACACATAATCTCAGTGTCAGTAGCTGAGAGCCGACCCAAGCCCAGGAGATCTTTAAGATATCTTAGCTAGGCTTTGAACCACTATATACTAGACTGCAACGACTTTATTACACTTAGAAAAAGTAGACTATCTTTCTAATCCACTGGCCAAAGGTAAAAGAAAACACATAATCTCCCACACAGAATAATATCAGTAGCTGAGAACAGACCCAAGCCCAGGCGATCTTTAATTATGATCCATTATAGTTTTTAATTAAATTTCGAGTTTCGTTTTCAATTTTATTTTAACGAAATTATTTGCAGCCACGTGTTTTTTTCCATATTAGTTTGATTATTTCTTTCTTTCATTAGAAAAATAATAGAAATAGAAAACAGAAAATGAAAATAGAAATAGAAGGGCTGAGTGTGAAACTGATAAAATTATTTGTTCAAATTAAATGCTTTTAAGGCCAATAAAAATTTTTTTTTTCAAATAATTGTTGTTGTTGTTATTGTATTGAATAAAAAAGTTCTCTTATTGCTGTTGTTAATAAACGTTGTTGTTGTTTTTTGCACTTCCGGTTAAAAGACTAAAATGCCAAATGTTTGTATATTGTTGGTCTAATTAAAGAAAATGTACCGACCAAGCCGGTGTACATAGAACATAGCCTGGCAACAATTAATGCCCTGCAGCGTAGTAGCATAGGCAGAAATTGTTTTTCATTTTTTTTTTTTGCTTTTTTTCTTTCATTCTATTGGCAAATTATTATGGAAGAGACCCATAATTTCCTAAGTAACTTGGTTTGGTAAACATAAACAGGGTGGTAATGACTTTTAACTGCCTTTCTCTCTCCATCTCTCTCTGTCTGTCTATGTTTTATTCTATGTTCTCTGTTCTGTCCTGTGTTTTTTTCAAACATTTAATAACGTTTAGTGCGTGCATTGCATTTGCTTGCCATACAAACGAATGAATTAAACCTAACGAAATGTAGTGAAATGAGAAAGAAAAAAAACATAGAAATGAAGCAAAGAAAGAAAAAAGAAAAAAAAAACAAGAAAATAGTAGCGAAAATAGAGGAGAATAGAAAAAAAAAACATGTAAATTAATTTACATTATAAGTGAAAGAAGGCTTTTTAAATTTTATTGTTGTTGATGTTGTTGTTTTTTTTGTTGTTTGTTTGCTATTATTTTACACAATTATTAAACACGGTATAGAACCAACGTTGTAGATGAGGCTGAAGGAAAAAACTTTATCAAAAGAATGCCTAGTAAAAAAAATTTTTAATAAAATAACTTCAAGAGAAATGCAATACAGAGATGCAGTAATAGAACTAGAAACTGAAAAATAAAACAAATAAAACAGCAACTAATGCACTCGCATGTTAAATAAATAATAATATTAAAAACAAAATAATTAAAAAATAAAAGAAAAGAAAAGAAAAAAATAAAAAAAAAACAAAAAATTATTCTAAATATGAACCCCCCGTAATATTGTTATACAGCGACTATATGCATAACGTACAACATATGTACATAAGTTTTTGGATAATATTTCTCAGCTAGCAGTCAAGCACATTATACTAGATTTTGCTAGTATCATAGTGCTATTCATACATACATAATTGGTAATTACAACCCTTCAGTTAGGACTATGAACAGGATTTTTAATCGGGATTAAATTCGAAAGGCTACTATAGGAGGCGAGCGTGGATCATACGTTCTACTAGCCAATATATGTATGTACAGAGACAGACAGATGAATACTATGTAGCAATCTAAGATTTTTTGGATAAAGTTCCCCCATTTTACTAGGGCACAAAAATCCGCTGTAGTGGCAATTGAATAGTGAAATACAAAATACATTGAGAGGAGGGTTTAATGAATCAATACTGCTGGTTAGGGCACATAAAATCACATTGTCAAGGTCCATTTTTTACAATGTAAACAGACGCAGCACGGAGATTGCCTTATTCGAATACGGATGCTTCGAATCATCATAGCCACTCTTACAGCGAAGAAAGAACAAAAAAAGCGAGAGAGTTTTCACGATCAATCTTACACTTTAGGATATTAAAGATTCCTCCGCTTGATCTTAACTTCACTTAGTTACCTTGATATGATGGCCAGGAATCACTTCATTATCAACCAGTGTCCCTTAATGCACTGTATGTTCCCGTACTCTATTTATAGCAACCATTTTAAGTCAACAAGCAACTTTGGTACATATTGCCTGTTTGCCACATGACATCGTATACAAATGCCTGTCACTTACTCTGCTGTAGGGTATAAATAGGCGAATTTATTTACAAATGCAATCAGTGGCCCCTTAATGCATTGTATGTTACACAACATAACATACATAATTGCTAATTACAACCCTTCAGTCGAGATTACGACCTAGCTTTTCACACCACTTATGTTGTGTGCATTAATTTCATACATGAGTGACGGCAGCTCCGGTTTAAAGTCGATTTCGAACTACAAATTTTTTTGAGAAACTTTTCATGGCACTTCCAATTACTCTCAGAGTTTTTGCCAGAAAACTATTGAGAGAAAGTTGCTGAAAGATATATTTTTTCTTATGTTCGTTTTGATGTCTGACCTGGTGTTTGAACCGTGGCCTTACGTCTAATAGTGGCCAACGCACTACTATTAGTGGCCAACGTACTACTACGACTTTAATAGTGCTACACTATACCTTGAATCGCAAACACGAAGTTTGCATGACAAGAATTTAAAATAATATTGGCTACACCATTAAATTTCATATTAGTTTAGGTTTAAAAGCAAAGATTGCTTTAAAAAGCGAATAATAATTGAGTTTCCAATAATTTCAAATCCGTAATGAACCAATTTTCATTACGTCTGTCATAGGAATATTTGATGATATTGTTTACTCAAGCATACAATTTTGACATAATTGGATTAGCTTACGGTAAGGTTATGCTGGACCCAGTGGTGTTGTGCTAATTTTTTTTTACCGGAACGCTTATATATAATTATATAGACATGTCTCATGTCCCAAATTTAACTACGGGGGTGATTTTCCATGATAATCCTGGCGGCGGCGTTTTTTTTTTTTTTTTTATGTCTCATGTCCCAAATTTGACGACGGGGTGAGGGAGATTTCCCCCAATTTTCGCCCGCCGGCAGGATCGGCCCTGTATATAGCATAAAAAGGAAAGGAAACGAAAATAATTTCCAATTCTCCAGAAATGATCTTTAGTTCCGGAACGCGTTTCTGTCCAAAAAGGAAGTACCGGAACGACGTTCCGGAGCGTTCCGGCTCGACAACACCACTGGCTGGACCTAGTTTTGCAATTGATTTGAGCTTTATTGGCTATATAGTGGTTTAGTGTATTGGCTAAAGTACTTCAATCTAACCATAGCAGTTCGAGATTGTGTTGGTATTTCGAATTTCAATAACATTTTCGAATAAGAATTAAAAGGTTCGGAAATAACCACAACAGTTCATCAATCACATGCTTAGCTAGGAAGCCCTTGAATAGGCGGCAATGCTTTGTTGTAATATTTCTTAAATGTTGACTTATTAGACGTGAGCCCATGGTTTAAATCCCAGCTGAGATATCTCAAACAATATTTCTTCGGCGACTTCTTCTCAATAGAAAATCCCTAAGAGTAAATAAAATTCCTCTGAAAAGTTTCTTAAAAGAGAAAAAAAATCTATTGTTCGGACTCCACTTCAAACTATAGTTCTCGCCACTCATGCGTAAAATGAACACACACCACATGGGTGATGTGAGAAGCCTAGTTGTGATCCTGACTAAAGAGTTGTAAGAACCAATTTAGTAAGTATTTATGAATCAACTTTACTGTACTGAAGGCCTGTCTAAGGGTTTTTCAGTACAAAAAACCACAGATTCGTGACATGTGTTGTTCAGTAATTATTATTATTTCACAGTGAAAAGACTAACAAACGAATATCATTTGTAAATGTTTGCATTTTCAGAGATATTTTTAATTCCTAGGGTACATCCACAAGTAGCATTGCCAAATTTGAAAAGAAGCATTGCCGGCGGACCGTACTACATCATGAACGATTAAATATCCTAACATTACAGTAAATAGAGAAAGATGCCGTGCGATGAGTACTGATTTTTTTTGAGGAATTGGATTTGTTTAACAATGGTAAGCCAGCTGCAATTGCAGCATTGCAGCTGAGATACCAATCGGAATTTAAGTTCACAGGTGGATCACCAATGGCACAGGTGCGCATCACATTTAGAAACAGTAAAAAGTAAGTGATGGAGATTAATTTAAATTATTTATTCAATTATAACTATATTCACTTCGATTCAAAGCAGCGCATAGAACATCCTCTATTGAGATGGTTTTGATTGCAATTCAATTCAACGATTTCAAAATGTTCTATTACCATTAGGGGATAGGTAGCGCGAACTGTGATATCACAATGGGCCCCATGGGGCCTAAGTGCGTCCATCGAATTCATTTGGGGGGACGGCCACTTATACCTACCTACCTATTGCCACATTGTACATCAGAAGTGATTCGAAATATCGAATCATTTGCGTCTCACTTGTATTCATGTTTAGTTGTAATTTCACTGATACTTAAATTTTTTTATTCGGCCATCATAGTGTAGCTGTGACAGATTTCTCAGTTACTTGTCATTTGCTGAAGTCGCCGTAGTCTAATAGGTAGTGTGTTGGCTTCTTAGACGTAAAGCCCGGGTTCGTATCCCAGGTCAGGCATCAAAACGAAATATGAAAAAATTATTTCTTCGGCGACTGCATCTCAGCAGATTTCTGGCAAAAACTCTGAGAGTAAATAAAATTGCCATGAAGAGTTTCACAAAAATCTGTCGTTCGGAGTCGACTTTAAATTATAGGTCCCGCCACTCACTTGTAAAATTAACTCACACAACATGAGTGGTGTGAGAAGCTAGGCGGTAATCCTGACTGAAGGGTTGTAATGGCCAATTATGTATGTATGTATGTATACTGGATCCAGTATATCTAATTTAAGACGAAAAAGCTGTCCATGACGAACAATAATATCAACTTAAATCTTACGATTGTGTATAGATGCGAGGGTACTGCAACCAGATGGCCTATTGTACTTGCCTTAAACCTCTTAATAATGCTTTTCCTCATGGAACTCGCTCTTGTAGTATAAAAAGTAAATTTTCACGAATTGCATTGAATTAACTACTGATCTTTACTTTGAGTTTAATGCTACATAAGCAAATAATGTGACATTCAAGCCACAACTCGGCGATATAATGTTGCATTAAACAGAATATTACTCCCAACATTAATGTGGTGATGGTTGTAGGGTATACGAATATTGTTGTCTAACCAAATGAGATTGTCTGTATGCATTTATTTTATAATTTGTTGTTATTGTTTTTTATTCTATTTCTAGGCATTTAATTTTGTTAATAAACAATTGCATTTCAAATAAATAGGCAACCAAAGCAACAGTAACATCATCAGCTAAAAAGCTAAAGTAACTAGACCAGTAGCAGCAACAGCAGCAGCAGCACGGTAAATGTAACATCGCAACAAGCAAAACAACATATTATAAACAGTACCCGAGTTGTGGCAAGCAACAACATACGAGTACATACTATAATAATATGGTAAATATGCAACATTGTGTACAGGGGCAATTAGCTGCATTGCATTGCATTTAATGCAAAGTGCTTATATAATTGCTATAACCAATACAAATACACAGACACACACACATACATAGATACATTGTTAGATCAGTATAGCCAGCCCATTACTAAATAGTTTAACTTGCATGTACTGTAAATTTATGCATATAAAGTGTATAAAGTGCCTTGTGCCTTGGTGGCAGCTGTTCTTCTTCTGCTCTAACTAAACATACCATTTCGATTGGGTTTTCTCATAGGCCGGCCATATATGTATGCATGTAAGGGACTGCATCTAATTATTTTCATTTCTATTCAGTTGTGATTTAATTTCTTAAAAAACTTTTTAATAAAAAGTTCTCGAACAACTGCTATGAAAATAATAATAATAACCACAACGATTGTCTTAGGAATTGGCGAAATAAAAAAAGAAATTCTTTCTTAAGGAAATTTCTTAAATTTTATAAAAAAGAAAAAAAACAGAAACAAAAACATTTCTAAACACAAAATTAGATTCTTTAAAAACGTTAGGAAAACATTTTAGTTAACTGCATTCAATACAGACAGTTATTTAAAGGTATGCATTGATTGCATAATATGGACAAAGCACTACACTTACTTCATTGATCATTATAATCCTTTAGTCGGGATTACAATCCAGGTTCTCACACCACCCATATTCTGTGTGTGTGTGTTGATTTTTATTCATAAGTGGGTTCCAGTAAGTGCCAGTTTAAACGTCGACTCTGAACAGCGGATTTTTGACAAACTTTACAAGGCAATTTTATTTTTATTCTCAGAATTTTCACCAGAAAACCGCTGAGAATAAGTCGCTGAAAAATTATGTTTTACATCAAACACACTACCCACCAGACTACGGCGATTTCAATAAGGCCTTTAGTATGATTAAACTCTAGCCGAAGTCTATGAACTTAAATACTGCACTTCACAATACAAAAGCTCTTAAGCCTAGTTATAGAAAAGGGGGATGATGACTGCAGTTCATCGTACGCCTGGACATAACAATGATCGGCTGTATTTGAAGACTCACAAGGACTTTGATATTAAGAAGAACGCAAATGAGGGGTAGCCTAAACATGCCAAAACCTGATTACAGTCACTAGTGGAAAGAATTTTGAAATATACGAGCACATTGCAAGATTCTATTTATTTTTAATAAGGGGTTATTTTTTAAAAGCTATAGGAAAATTTTTCAAAAAAAAAACACATAAAATTCAGAAAAATGCATGAAATCTTTATTTGAATCGATAGTACGGTCCATATAACTTAATTTTTGAAGGATATTTCATGCAAATGTTGACCGCGACTGCGTCTCAAATGGTCCATCCGCTTAGTCCAATTTTGGCATAATCTTTCCAACATTTCGGCCGGTATCTCACGAATAAATGCTTCAATGTTGTCTTCCAATGCGTCAATTGAAGCGGCCTTGTCTGTATAGACATGAGCTTTAACATAGCCCCACACAAAATAGTCTAAAGGCGTTAAATCGCACGATCTAGGCGGCCAATTCACCGGTCCTGAACGTGAAATAAAATGTTCACCGAACTCGCCTATCAATAAGTCCATTGTTACGCATGCTGTGTGGCATGTGGCACCGTCTTGTTGAAACCACATGTCATGCAAGTCAAGCTCTTGCATTTTGGGCAAAAAAAAGTTGGATATCATCTCACGGTAGCGCTCACCATTCACAGTTACGTTACGATTCGCAGCATCTTTGAAGAAGTACGGTCCAATGATGCCAAATTCAATGATTTGCAAGCGTTGTTCGTTTGTAAGACGATTCATGGTTAAATTATAGACCAAACTGAAGATGTTTGACAGTGAAACAAAACACGAAACGTGCGTGAGCTGTTTAAACCAGTGTTGCCAAAAAGATAATAGCTAAAAAATCACCCTGTAGAAGACATATCGCTCCTTATCGTCAAATGTGGAATAAATTATGCTAATGTGATAAGAGATAGAAGATATTGATTCATGTGTGGAGAAGAAGTTCTAATGGTCGGTGACCCTATAATCGACAAAATATAGAGAAATCGTCAAATCGGAGCTACGGAAAGGACACCTAATAACTCAACCCAAAACAAAAACATTCCATCTAGGATAGTGCTAGGGATAGTGCAGGAAAGTCATGAGCGACTGAGGTTTTAAGCACGATAGTAGGCACAATAAGCTAAAAGCAGTAGATTTTCCAATTACAGAAGGAAGCACTTCACCAAAGCTTCTGTTTTTAAAAAAATGTGCTGTCCTTTTGGATGTACTTATAAAGAGATGTAAGATGCATGCGGCTTTTGATAGGTGAAAACGATCAAATGTGGAAGGTTAAAGCTGTACAAAACACTCAAACCGAAGCAAAAGTTTGACAATTAAAAAGTTTTTGTGTTCAAAACTTTATAAAAAACAATTGTCTGTTAAACGCATTATATGATGAAATTCTCCCTGTTGCTTGCACTGTAAACAGATTCAGATTCTAATCAGAGGTGAGGAATGAATCGTTTTTTCACTACTCATAATTACTCCTGAAATTTTGAATATAAGTGAGTTAACAATATTGAAATTTAACTATGTACTCTGATTCATTCATACTTACTACAACCAACGTTGATTTATAAGTACAGGTTGTTGTAATGAGTATGCGTACAACGTTGACATCAAACTTATACCATTCGTAATATGTTTGATTCAGAAACCTACTTATTTAGATTCATTACTTTAGAAAAATACTTACGAATACTTATAAATGAGTTCAAGGGACTCGTATCATTCATTAAATTTGTTGCATTTACAAAAATAGAAAAACAGACACATAAGCATAAAAGACAGAACAGCAAGCAGAGCAAACACACAACCTTCTAGTGAGTATTTTAGTGTTCGTACGCGAATCATACTTATTTTGTGCTTTGTGTATATGTTGAATTATGCAGAATCGAAATCATCAAACAATCATACGTGTTGTTAAGTATGATGTATGATGAGTACTTCAAACTTTGAATATGAGTAGAGAGGTTCCATGATATCAAAATAAGTATGAATGCGTATAAGTATTAAAAATTAGGAGTATAATTCGATTCTAATCATCGTTTTGAATACTCATTGCTTATCTCTGATGCTAATACATTGATGGGAGAAAAAGAAGAAGACAATAAAAAAAATGCAACCAAGTTTTCTTTTTAATTTTCACAATATTAACAGGAAAATCCTCTAAAAACAACAATGAAACGAAAAGAAAAACGCCTTTATCATGAAGTAGATTTGAAAAACAACAGTCTGCAATAGCAACAGCAGCAGCAGCACATGTGTTTAAATAGCAATTAGTGTTCTTAACAAACAACAATTGCAATAAAAACAAGAACATGCAACAGCAACAACAATTGAAAATTGATGCCTACTCGCCACCAGTACATAGCACTTGTTAAAGCTTTTTCAAAATTATAAGCCACAGAATTGTCTGCAATTTAATCTCCCGGTGGCTTATTATTATTGGCTAAGCCGTGTCAAGTTTTGTTGTTGTTGTTCGTTGGTTTCTATTTTTCTTAAGCTTTTCTTACAATTTAAGCATGTAGTGTATAGCCAAAGCTGATAATAACGATTATGATGATGATGATGATGATAATGAAATAAATAAAACAGCAGGAGATCATTTTTATACATTTTTTGTTTGTTGTTGTTGTTTTTGTTTAGATTTCTTAGCATAATTTACGGTGATGTCTTCAAATGTCAGCAACACATCATCACTTGCAACTAAATATTACTGACATCTACAATTAATTCAACTTTAATACGTATTTACGCTTAAAACTCGACTCGAATTCAATTTATTTCAGCGCTTAATTTTTTTTTTTTGATGGAGACGAAATAAAATTTAATATTTTTCCTGTCCATAGCGTTGGCCATGGGTCCGGGGTGATTGTGGTATTGCGTGCCGGTTGCTAATTTGACATGTCTTTCATGGTGCAAGCAGAGAAATAAATAATCTGTTGAGAACATAATCATTAGATATCATGATGATTAATTTTCAAACAGAAAACTATCTTCCCCCCCCAAAATTACTGTAAATGGTCAAAACAAGTCTAAAAACAAATCGGAAACTTGGTAGGTGGACTATATTAGAGATGAACAAACAAACACAATCATGGCCTTCTTTTTAAAAACGTAAATGGGGGTGTAATAATTAGCAGTGTTCTATTTGAAACTCATACATATGTATCTGTTTAAATAAATCGTTTATTTGATTTCGTGTATTTAATATGAAAATATTATTCTGAATTTATTCGCCTTATAAAGCTTAATTAACCGTACACCTTACATTGGCCTATCACTGTTGCATACTAAATAGACAAAAAAAATTAAAGAAATCATGTTTAAAAGCCATAAAAAAATTCAAGTCATGTTTGAAAATATTTTGTACAATTCCGTTAAATATGTCTCATTCACTTAAAAGTTCAACTTTGTCTCTAAGAGCAGCAGCTAAAACAGATACTTTATGCCACTGTCATGTACATATGTATGTATGTATGTACATACGTATATTTGTTTAGAAGCGAAGCGAAATTTTAAAATTCTTTGGAATTAGTAATTTATTAAACCTTAAAAGCTTTACGAAATTACAATTTCATACATGTTAATTAAAATTAGAAAAAATTAACTCGTAATTTAAATGTATTTTCTTGGCAATAAATTAATAAAAATAAATGTAATTATGCCCAGGTTTTATGCGCATATTTAATAGGAGTTTTTAATCTCCGATGAGCTACAATTGGAAATAATTTTATAAAGTTTAGTTGCTAAATTTGGAAGTGAAAAAAATCTACTTTTACTAACAATTTTTTTAATATGTTTGTATACTGGTGAAATTCAAGTTTCTAAACAAGTGCTGTTAAGCTTGAATAAATCAGAATATGTCTAGACATTAAAGGGAAAGAGAAACTGGTCGCTGTTGAGACACCCTTCTAGAACTCATTTTCAGCTCTCTAGCGGATATTTGATGCCGTTGGATGTTTCAGGCAAGACACACCCCTATCAGAGATCAGCAATAAATCGTTTTTTCGCTACTCATAAGCACTCATGAAATTTTGAATATAATTTTGAATATCAAAAATATTGAAATTTAACTACACTACTCTGATTCATACGTACTCACTACAACGTTGATTTATAAGTATTGGTTGCAATGGGAATGCTGCGTACAACGTTGACATCAAACTCATACCATTCGAAATATGTTCGATTCATAAGCCACACTCATTTAGATTCATAACTTTAGAAAAATACATATAATACTTATAAATGAGTACGAGTGACTCGAATCATTTATCAAAATTTACAGTCTTAGTTGTTGTTGCATTTAAAAAAAGAAAATAAAAATCCAATGAAATGATTGATGTAAATCAACTTAGTTTGGAATTTTCGAATATACCGGGAATTGATGCCGATTTGGAATATTACAACGCATCTGATGCCTTCCCCACTACTAACCACTTGTTTCAACCAAATTTTGAATTTAGTAACGTGACACAGTATGACGTTGTTGAGAGCATTTTGGCCGTTAAGTCTAACTCCATAGGAAGTGATGGAATTGATTCCAAATTTGTGAAATTAATTTTGCCATATGTTCTACCGTGCATGACTCATTTAATGAATACGATAATTACATCTTCTACTTACCCTGCAATGTGGAAAAGTGCCAAGATAATACCAGTGCCGAAACAAGATAAAACTTACCGACCAATCGCAATATTGTCATACTTATCGAAAATTTTCGAGAAATTAATTTATAAGCAGATGACCCGATACTTATATGACAATGGCGTGCTTTCTGAGAGGCAGTCTGGTTTCAGACCTAATCACAGCTGCATTTCTGCGCTCATTGATGTTTCGGAAGAGTTGCGATTAAGTGCGGATGACAATATGACATCATTTTTGGTTTTACTTGATCATTCTAAGGCTTTTGACACCGTTAATCATACTATTCTCTGCCAAAAGTTGGAACACATGTGCCATTTTTCGAATACTGCTGTCAAGCTAATCTCGTCGTATCTACGTGATAGAAGTCAATTTGTGTATCATGATGGTACTAAATCGGACAATTTTTTAATACCTAGGGGTGTACCACAGGGCTCGATTCTTGGTCCACTTTTATATTCGATATATTCTAATGATCTGCCAACTAAGTTGAAGTTTTGCAAGGTACAAATGTACGCAGATGATGTTCAGTTGTACATTAGTTGCTTGCCATCTGATATTACAAATTGTATAGCGAAAATAAATTGTGATCTGCATAATGTGTTTCAATGGGCGTCGATTAATGGTCTTTGCCTCAATCCGAGGAAATCAAAAGCTTTAATAATAGGCAAGGTAAACTATACGGCACAGCTTTCACCATTACAGATTAATAATACTTCTATTGAGACTGTACATAGTGTTAAGAACCTAGGAGTTATCTTTAATAACAGCCTTAATTGGTCCAACCATGTGAATTCTATTTGTGGTAAAACGGTTGCCATGTTGCGAAGTCTTTGGCTAACGCAATATTTTACTCCGTTTGATATTCGTATGCTGCTCGCGAAAACATATCTCATCCCCACTCTGCTGTACGGATGTGAACTGTTTTCTAGTTGCGACTCAGTAAGTAGGAACAGGCTTAAGGTCACTTATAACAGTATTGCTCGATATATTTTTGGTCGTACAAGGTACAGTAGGATATCTGAGTTCTCATATAGAATCTATAATACATCTTTTGAAAATTTGTTGAAATGCCGTACTCTCTTGTACCTACATAAAATCATCTATATTAAGAAACCCCATTATTTGTTTGATAGATTAGTTTTTTCAAGATCTAATAGAGGCTTGAGAATTAATAGCGTTAGATACCGCAGGCAGATATCTGAGAGACACTTTTACATCAATGCAATCCGTCTCTGGAATGAACTCCCAAACAATATACAATTACTAAGCAATGCTAAGCATTTCGAGACTGCAATAATTAAATTTTTGAATGAACATAATGCACATACGTAATTAATCAATCATATTTTTTTTAATATAATTATAAATTTTGTTTTTAATAATATTTGTTATGTTAATTTATTTTTAACGTTATTATTTTGTATTTTCTTATATTTTGTTATGCCTATATCCTTAGCAGTACTATTAAATAAGATGATATCTTGTTGTACTGTATTTACGCCTGAATGAATAAATAAATAAATAAATAAATAAATAGACACATAAGTTAAAAAGACAGGAGCAGCAATCAGAGCAAACACACAACTTTCTAGTGAGTATTTTAGTGTTCGTACGCGAATCATACTTATTTTGTGTTTCGTGTATATGTTGAGTTATGGAGAGTCGAAATCAACAACAGCATCATACGTGCTGTTAAGTATGAATATGATAAGTACTTCAAACTTTGAATATGAGTACAGGTTCCATGATATCAGAATTTATGAGTATGATTCGATTCTACTCATGTTTTTAAATACTCATTGCTGATCCCAAAATCCTATCGATATTGTCAATGAATTTGTTTATCTTAACCCAGCTAGCCGTAGTCTAGTATGTAGTGTTGTGGCTTATTAGACGTGAGCCCACGGTTAAAATCACAAGTCAGATGAAATGTGATAAAATATTTCTTTCGGCAACTGCCTCTCAGTAGATTTCTGTCAATAACTCTGAGAGTAAAAATAAAATTGCCATGAAAAGTTTCCCAAAAATCTGTCGTTCGGAGTCGACTTTAAACTGTCGACTTTAAACCCGCCAATCATCTATTAAATTTACACACACCACATATGTGGTATGAGAAGCTAGGTCGTAACCCTGACTTAAGGTTTGAAATGACCAATTATGTATGTATGCAAGTATGTGGATGAGCCGACTCGACCATGTCGTTCGAATAGAAGATGATCTTCCAGGTACTAGTACTCGGACCTTCTCTGACGTCTGATAATTGAGCCCCGAATATGTTCTAGAACGGATTAGTGTGGCGGCATGGTTTCTCTGTATCAATTTTTGACATTGAAGCAGTAATAATAGGCTGGTAAACACATTTTTTATCTATTTTGTGTGCAAAATGAAGCGTAACATAGCATGTCGCTTCTGTTTATGGGTACACCGATATACTGAAAACGTATTCGAATGTTTTAAGGCTACTTCTGAATTGCTTTTAATTTGATTAGAAATTAAGCAATTTCGAAAGCCATAAGAAGGGATATTTGTTTACTTATTGTGTATATGTAGGGTGTAGTAACATGTTGCCTATGTATGCCTACATTTAATGAATTTATTTGATTTCTTACCGTATTTTGTTGTACAAAGAAAATTTCTATAAGAACTGTAGTAATAAATTAATAGAGATTAATGTGCTTTAAACATACAAACATTTGCTAATTTTTACGGTTTTATTATAAAATTATTAAAAATTATGTTTGTTGTTGTTTTTATTAATTTAAAGCTGATACTGTGCTCTGCTGTTCTGTCTTCTAAAAACAAAATATTCGGTGGGAAATATTCGATTTCTTGGATGTTTTTTTTTTCTTTAGTTTTTTAAAAAGACGCAATAAAACTATACACAAAAAAAGCAACAACAATACAAAACTAATAAAATAAAAACAAAGCAAAGAAAAAAATTTAATAAAAAATTTAATAAAAAAGAATATTTTCTTAAAACACAAAAGCAAAACAATAAATTATGTTTCTTTATTTATTTTATTTCAAGAAAATAAAAACAAAAACAAATTTTTCTTAAATATAAAAAAATAAGTAAAATTAACATTTTCTTAAAAAAACAAAGAAAATTTAAAAAAAAATTGTTTTTAATAAAAAAAATTATTTATATGGGGGAGCGCCAGCAACAATAGTTTTTTTTGTTTGTTTTGTTTTTGTAAATAATACAATAAATAATAATAACAACAGCAACAATAATAAATACAAAAACGTCGAAAATCATCAGCAGCAGCAGCTGGAGAGTTGTCAACTTTAAATAAAAGAAAAACTCTAAAATTTATCTAAAAACGTCTATTTTTGTCAAGTCTTCCAATAGGAACATTAAATGTTTGGCCGTAAATAACGTCCATTTTGTTGAAGCAACAGCTGTCAATTTAGTTGTAATTTATTCCGTCCGTTTTGCCAAATCAGAATGGACGGATGTAGCATTCAACATTCAGGCAATTTAGTGTATGTTTTTCTTCAATGAGGACCAGATCTGAATGTATTACATGGACAATCAAAATTTTCGAATATGGATCGATACCAAGACACATGGAATCCAATAGCGTCGAATGCATCATAAAAAGTCACTCCTTGGTGTCGACTTATTAGCAGTACATATTACAGTACATTACATTGGCCAGGCCATTGCTCTCAATGGCGAGCACTATAGCTCGATGATTACCCACTACTTTTGGCCTGAATTGCTTGAACTAGACACCAACGATATGCGGTTTTAACAGAACGACGCTACGTACCACACACCTCATGTCATATTACATATTCTCCGCAAGCGTTTTGAGGGCATGATTATCTCACGTGGAGGTGATGAGAACTGGCCATCGAGATTGTACAATATGACTCGCTTAGAATTTTTCTTGTGGGATTTTCTTATGTCGCAAGTACATGCAAATAATCCGCTAATCCCAGAGGTCCTTAAACCCAACAAAGCCGAAAGCAAAATATTTCCAATCACAATAAACAATTGCAACCATAGTTGCTTTTATTATTTTTATCTTCAAATTTGAATGCCTTCAATATTAAAAAAAAAAACGCTATAATAAGCAAATAAAAGCATAGAGTTGACAATACTGATCAACTGCCGCAACAGCAACAGCCAGAAAACAACTCACGCGTATACATGACTAAATGAAAAGCTTTAACAAAATATCGCCAGAGTTTTTGCCTTAAACAGAAAGCCAGAATGATGAAAACGCCAGCGACAACCACAAAGACAATAATGCTAGTACAACAACCACAACAAAAACAACAAGAAGAACACAATAATTGCAACGACCGTCGCCTTGTCGTTTGCAAATCCATGAACTGGAAAACCTTGAAAATTTCAGCTGCAATTTGTTTACAAAAAAAAAGTTGTCGTTGTTGTCTTTGTTTTTTTTTTTTGTTTTATTTTTACTTTATTATTGTTGTTTTTATTGTTTTTGTTGTTAACTTTAAAAAGCTTTGTTTTTCAAAGTCTACCTGGTGTAGAGTATCATTTACGAATTGTTCTTTAAAATGCAGCAGCATTTTTTATTTGCGAGGGGTTTTGTTTATCAATTTTTTTTTTGAAGCCCTTAAACTGCATAAGAAATTTTGTTTGAAAAACGCTGAGAAAAATCAATAAAAAAATTATAAAAATTTGTTTATGATTGTAAACAAATCATGATTGATGATGATTACAAATTTACGAACATTAGCTTAAGCGTTCAGAGTAGTCAGAGTAATTTCTGCAGGAGTGTCTTTAATTATTGCCGTGCTTTCCTCAGGAAGAGTTAATAACTGGAATAACTGGCTAAAGAATGTACCAAGCAACTCTGTAGTTAAACCAGAAGTTTGATAAATCCATCAAGGAGTATCTGTTTACCTGAAGCCTATCAGAATCGTTTCTTCGATACTCATAAGCTCTCATGAAATTTTTAATATAAGTGATACAACAATATTGAGAACCTGTTGATTTGAATAAAATTTTGTTAAAAATAATAAATGTTTTGTTAAATTAACTAAAATTTATCAAAATTAAATAAATCTACTAGAATAAAAATAACAAAAAACTTTAGTTTTTTTTAGTCATGTCGAATAATTATTTTTTGTTACTTTTAAAAATTTTTAGTAGAATTGAAGAAAATTCGTTTAATTTAATTATGGTACTGTAAAATTAAAGAAATTTCGTCAATTTAACTCCTTTATTATAGTAAAATTGAAGAAATTTCTTTAATTCAACTCTTTTATTTCTGAAATTAAAAAAAAAAAACGAAGTAGGCGTTGGAAAAATTATTCTCAGAATGTTGGATTCATTTATTATTGAAGTTTTAAAAAAACCAAGTAGGCGCTGGAAAAATTTTGTCAGAATTTTAGTGTCATATCTGCTACGAAAGTGTATACTTATATTAAAAAGTTGTGGTTTTCGTTAAAAAAAAGTGTTAATATAAAGTGAGATTTTTTTTTTATTAATTTAACAAAATATGAAGTGTTTTAAGTGTAAAAAATTATTTTTTTTTTCAATAAATGCTTTAATTTTGCATTCGGTTATATATTAGGTAAGGGCTATAAATTTAGGTAAGAGCTGTACAAACATATTTAAAGTATTAAGTGTTATAATTTGTTATGTCTAATTAGATCCTCCTGAAGAAAACACTGAGGAAAGCATCGAAGCAATCCTTCTCGACAACTGCACTTGGGAGAAAATTGACAACCATTGGGCAACTACCAAAAACTACCAGCTATCTGAAGTAGCAAGTGCGAAACACACTTCGAACATAATAGACAAATGGCCGCAATATAAAAAACCACTTGGTTTTAAGTTGGTATGTATGTATGTTATTTCAAAATAAAATGAAAAAGATTTCCGTTTTTTAGTTAGGAAATTAGTATTTTAAATGACAATTTTTAATTTATGTAACTGTCTTTTAAGGAAGTGTATGTTTGATTAATTTTTCAGATCGATATGGATTTCATGCACATGTATCCAAAATCAGAGCCCATACGTAAATTACCACAAATACAGATTTAAACAGCCCACAAATTAATGCATCAATTTCAAGTTTGAAATAATTTTTATTTAATTGTAAACTTACGTTTTTTATTATATATATTTAAGTTTTTTTTTAACTGTTTTTTACTAAAAGTACATATGTATGTATGTATATATAATAATTATAATATTAACGAAAAATATTAATAAAATTAAATAAAAATTCTCTAATATAAATAAAAATTATTAGTAAATTCAAATAAAATTTCTTCAATATAAATAAAGTTTTTTATTAAATTCAACTAAATTTCGCAATATTTACATACATCCCTTAAAAATAACGAAAGCATTTTATTCATATTAAAGAAATTTCTTTAATATGAATAAATGAAGAAATTTCCTCAATATGAAGAAATTTTTTCAATACGAATAATTTACTAAATTTGTAAATTTTTACTAAAAAAAACGTAGATATGAATACACATTTTTGTTAGCTGATATATAAAGAAATTTCTTCAATTCTACACCCCTTTTTATAGTATTTACGAAAATTTTTGGTTCAGTGTCAATAGAGATTCTATGACAGTGAAATAAGTATGACTACTCATTGCTGATCTCTGGTATGGACATGAAGAGAAATATAAAAAAAAATTATAAAACTGTCTGTGAAACCTGCTATCCGTCTTACTGTGCCTATGTTATGGTATTAAATAATATTTGATAGCCATTGAATGATATTTTCGCTGTTGAAATAAATGAATTTTAAATTTCTTTTGATTTATTTTTTTGTCATACAAATTAACTTCCCTGTTAATTGGCAAATTTGAAATGAAACTTTCTAAACTTTCCAGGCAATATTAATACCAGGAAATTAGAAAATTAAAAGAGAAAAACATTACAAAGAAATACAATTAAGCTAATATAATAAAAACCTAATAAAAAAATTAATGCAATAAATAAGAGAAGTAAACGAAACGAAATCTAATATTTACAATGAAAATGTTGTTGTTGCAGTTGCAGTTACTGTTGCTGAAATAATAGAATTATTAAATTTAAATTTTAATTTAATACTGACACAACGAGTTTTAATGTCATTTAATGAAATTTATTATTTAATAACGTGCGTTTTTCATTTTCTAAAATGCTTTTCAACCCCCCTCCCCCCCACCCTGCAAATTTAAAATGCATGAGCACGTTAGAGTTGTTGTTAAAGTATTTGTAAGTAGTCTCAGCCTATTTGACTAATAATTGTAATTTTTGCTTCATCGCAACTTCTCCATTTAATTCCCAGGCTTCTTACCCCCTTGTTTTTATTCATTTTTTCATTCTTCTTTTTTTATTAAATTGTTGCCTGCTTTTAATTGCTTCGTTAATGCATTTTCATGCTGTGTATTCCCTGGCCTTGCTGCGCATTGCCTAGCCTTGCCTTTACACTGAATTTATTTATTTTTGCTGTTGCTATTGCTGCTAATGTTGGTCTATTTGATTCCATTTTGTGGTATAAATTTGTAACATTTTCCATTTGCTTGCCTGGTTGTTATGTTTCTTAATAGATTCATTAAGTCTCAGCGTTAATATTTCTTATTTTTTTTTATTTTTTATTTTGAGAGTTTTGGTTTCTAATTTGAAGATTTTTATCTTAATAGAAAATATGTTCTCATATTAAGAAATTGATACATAAACAATGTATAAAATAATGTACATATGTACGTACGTACAGGCATTGATGACTAAGCCAAACTTAAAATATCACTACTCACTATTACTACACAATTATGGACATTGTATGTGTGAGTGAGTAAGTGACTACTGTTTTTGTTTGTTTTTTTGTAAATGAAGTGTCGTTTACAAAATAAAAAATAAATTCATTACCAGATGTTATTAAATACGTCAGAACAAATATAAAACAAGTGAAATTTTTACATGTCATGCTTAAACCGAGAGAATAAACGTGATTTACGAAAACTAGTACAATGTTTCGATTCCCTTTTAAACAATTTTTCCAAAACCAGCTGTGACCCCTTATTACGTCCAAAGTATAGCATTGACAAAGAACATCACAGAGAGATCAGGCAACAGCCATATCTTGAGAAAGAGCAGATCTCCATAAGCAAAGTTTATCACCTTTATAACTATTACAATCAATCAATACCAATAGATTTTCATAAAGTGCATTGGCTGCCCTATTATCCTCGAATATGCCACAGTAGATCAGATACTTGTTTTGATAGGACAAATTTTAAAAGGAAAATACAAAAATAAGGAAGAGATAGGCTTTGTGAAAGCCTTGTGTATTGGCCCATCTTTATATGTATAACATCCTCTAGAGATCGTTCAGAGCTTTCAGAGTTTTTTGAGTTAGTTTTTGACAAGTTTTTCATACATTTCAGGGGGTCTCGAGATCTCTCGGTAATAACTTGACGAATTTTGGTTTTGAAATGCTCGCTAGTTTGACAATTGTCTTCGAACCAGAGATCAGCAACGAGTATTCAAAACGATGAGTAGATTCGAGTCATACTTATAATTTCAGATACTTATACGCATTCATACTTATTTTAATATCATTGAACCTCTCTACTCATATTCAAAGTTAGAAATACTCATCGTTCTCATACTTAACAATACGCATGATGTTGTTGATTTTGACTCACCATGACTCAACTTTTACAAGATTCACAAAATAAGTATGACTCAGGTACGAACACCACAATACTAGCTAGAAGGTTGTGTGTGTGCTTTGCTTGCTGTCTTTGTCTTTTCTTTTTTCGACTTTTTTTCGAGTGACTCGAATCATTCGTAAGTATTATAAGTATTTTTCTAAATTTATGAATCTGAATGAGTAGGCGTATGAATCAAACAATGAATCGAATGTTGTGAGTTTGATGCCAACGTTGTACTCATACTCATTGCAACCTATACTTATAAATCAATGTTGTAGCGAGTACGAATGAATCAGAGTAGTTGAATTTCAATACTCTTGACTCACTCATACTCAAAATTTCATGAGTACGTATGAGTAGCGAAAATACGATTCATTGCTGATCTCTGTTTCGAACACAGAATCTTTGGTGTAGCCTCACAAAAATGTCTACACATAACATAATTGGTCATTACAACCCCTTCAGCCAGGATTACGACCTAGTTTCTTACACTACTTATGTTGTGTGTCTCCCTTTCCTACTTCCTCTCCTTTTTCCTATCCTCTCTATTATTCTTCCTTTTTAAGGACGTTGTACAATGGGTCAATTCGACCTCCGGGTACTGTACTTGTCTCAGTCGACAAGTACACGTCCTCTAACCTAACCTAACCTATGTTGTGCGTGTTAATTTTATACACGAGTGGCGGAACCTACAGTTTAAAGTCCATTCTGAAAGACAAATTTTTGAGAAACTTTTCAGAGTTTTTTGCCTGAAATCTGCTGAGAGAAAGTCGCAGAAGAAATATTTGTTTTTATTTCGTTTTGTTGTCTGACCTGGGGTTTGAATCCTGACTTTACATCTAATAAGCCGACACACTACCTATTAGACTACAGCGACTTGCACAAAAATGTCTAGAGGCAATAAATCTCAAGATTTTGGAGACCATTTGATCATCATCAAAATCTGAAATTACACTCTTGGCAATGCCTGATGGCACCGTCTTGTTGAAATCACTTTCAATTACAGCTCAAAAGATGTCGGACTTGAAGGTAACAATTCTCAGAAAAGAATTGACATCCAAATAAGACCTATTAAATATTTTGCGTACGAAACAGCCACCTCTTCCGAAAACGAAGACTTTTCTACAATCACTTTTGAGTTCTCTAAACTCCATAAGCGACAATTTTGTTGATAACGAATCCTTACTTCCTCACTTAATTCATATTTCTTTGAGAATGACGTTGATCAGAGCATTGATGTCAATGGCGAACACTATAGGCCGATGATAATCAATTTCTTTTGGGCTGAATTCAATGATCTGGACACCAACAATATAAGGTTTCAACAAGACGGCGCTACGTGCCTCTTGGCTCATGTCATACTTGATATTCTGAACGAGCGATTTGAGGGCATGACCCTGATCTTATGTACAGGTAATGTGAAATGGCCACCAAGATTGTGCAATTTGACCAGGAGGTTAGAATTTTTCTTGCGGAGTTTGCATATGTCGTGGGTGTATATATACATAAGTTCCTGTTGTTCCTATAAGCAGCATAGGGCCTTAACGATTTCGTTCCATTCACATTTATCTGCTGCTACGATCTTCAGCTTGTTCCTCGTTTTGTTGACTTTGGCTGCTTCGATATCTAATTGTCGATGCCAGGTGTGACTCGGCCGACCTTTCCTGCGCGTGCCTTGTAGATTCCACTCGTGGGTGTATGCGAATGTGAAAAACAAACCAACAAAACCCATCACTGACTTCATTGATTATAATAACGCTTAGGTCAGTATTACAACCTAGCTTATCGCACCACCTATGTTGTGTGCGTTAATTTTATTCATGAGTGACGGGGACATACAGTTTGAAAGTCAATTTCGAACAACAGACATGAGAAGCTTTTCATGGCAATTTTACATACTCTTAGAGTTTTTGCCAGAAAACTGCTGAGAGAAAAACGTCTTAAGAAATATTTCTTTTTTATATTTCGTTTTGATCGTTATGTCTGAGCTAAGGTTTGAACCTCGGATTCTCAACTAATAGGCCAATACACTGACTACTAGACAACGGGGACTTCAATGATAAGGAGGAATAAGCTAGATGGCTAAAGACCCATATTCAGACACTTCAGTTGAAATATTCAACAGTTTATAGCTTTGCCAGACTGGAGGTTTTGATACCACTAGCTGGATAACCCATTATAGATGTGTAGTAATAAATAATTAAAAAAAAAAAGAGAGAAAAAACTCCAAACAATTTCAATTGATATTCAATAAATAAACAATTTGTGTCGGTAAAATTGCAAACCACATGTGAATGATTAAATTTCAACACACATTGGAAAAAAAACTAAAAAATTGAAAAAAAAAAAATTTCCCAAGAACTTTAAATATTAGATTTTCCAAAAACAATACCAAAAACAAAAAACCTGATATTGTTTTTTAAATAAAATAAAAAAATAAAAAAAAAATATTTAAATTCCAAGTAAACTGACAACAAATTGTAATTATATTCAGTTTTTCTAGACAACAAATTGAATTTTTTAATAAAAATTATTCTTTTTTTTTTTGTAAATAAATTCTAAGAATCTATAATCAGTTCTAATTTCCTTTTTCTCTAATGTGTGTAGTAATTTGTGCTTAAAATTCAAAAACCCTTTAAAACGCTCTTTAATCATTACAACAAAAAGAGGGTTTTTTTTTATTAAAATTTTTCAATTTTTTCTTGATTTGTTTGTATGTAACAATTATTTTAGAATTAATTTCGTTTTAATGGCTTTTGTGTTGTTGTTGTTGTAGCTTTATATCGAAAAACGTAGTGGTCCGTCCGTCGTTAAAATAAAATGAAATTTTGTTTTTTTTTTGCAACGTCAGTTAATAACGATGCAATAATTAATAACCATTGTTTCTGTATCGCTTCATATCGCCGTATCGTTTCGTTAAATATTTTTTTTTTAATTTTTTTGTACAATTTTCTGATATTTTATTTTATTTTTTATTTTTTTTGCTAAAACTATAGAGTTTAACTTATAATTATTACTTTGGCGTTTTGAGTAACCCTTTGTTAAATATTTTCCAATAATTACACTGAAAAGATTTAAAGGAGTTGCTTCCAAAGGAAAATTTTAATTCAACTCAATAAATCGATGGAAATCCTGTGGCTAATAATTTCCATACATACATACATACATAATTGGCCATTACAACCCTTCATTACGGCCTAGCTTCTCACACCACTTATGTTGTGTGCGTTAATTTTATACGTGAGTGGCGGGACCTACAGTTTAAAGTCGACTCCGAACGACAGATTTTTGAGAAACTTTTTCGTGGCAGGTTTATTTACTCTCAGAGTTTTTGCCAGAAATCTGCTGAGAGGAAATCGCCGAAGAAATATTGTTTTTCATATTTCGTTTTGATGCCTGACCTGGGATACGAATCCGGGCTTTACGTCTAATAATCCGAACCACTATCTACTAGACTTATCTACTAGACCTACTAGACTACGACGACTTCAAATGCATTATATTATGCGATCATTCAAATACCGGAATAATTTGTGAAGTTTAAGGAAGTGTATGCTTTTCAAGTAGATATGATCCATTAAACACTTAAAAATCACTGCAATCAAGGAAAAAATATGACATACGGATACTTAAACAGCAATGCAGCGTTCCTACTGATCTCAGAATTGCTTACCAACTTACAGTTGTAAACTATTTAAAGAAAGTTGAATACAAAAAGCAGTTCAAGGTACGAATGTCACAATAAAAATGTAATGAACTAAGTTTTCCTTTGCAAATCACCGGTAACATGCATGCAAATCTAAAAATAATGTGAAAATAATGTGCGGTATAGTAACGCAGACTTTGGCAAAGCCGGGTTTGACACCAAGCCAGATAATGCTTTGTATCTGCTGTTGATTATACATTTTATTCCGATCTCCAGTGCCAGCAATTACTGTTATTTAACCAAGTAATTCAATTAAAAATGTTGGAATAAATCATTAAAAATGTGCTAGACTACGGCGACTTTGGCTAATAATTTCCTTTTTTACAAAATAGAAGACATGGGTAACAAAAGGTAATTTTTTTTGTATATAAAAATATTAATCACATGTGGCTTAGTGATGAGAGAATTCGTGCTCGGAGCGAAAGGTTTTTCTATTTAAAAATTATCTTCAACTTATTTTTGGTTCAATCAACAAACAGAATTGCAGCTAACTGCCTTTGGCGAGGAGACGCCAACATGGACTGAATGATGTATTATCCGATGCACTTTGTTGACCAGGCCAACGCCGAACGACAGATTTTTGAGAATCTTTTCATGGCAATCTTATCTACTCTCAGAGTTTTTCCCACATAACAGCTGAGGGGAAGTTGCCGAAAGAAGTATGAACGCGTGTAATAAGCCAACATACTACCTACAAGACTACGGCGACTTCAATAGCCATTAAATTCAACCAATTTTTCTAACATACATATGTAAAGCCCGGGTTCGTATTCCAGGTCAGGCATCAAAACGAAATATGAAAAAAACGAAAAATATTTCTTCGGCAATCCCCTCCTAGCAGATTTCTGGCAAAAACTCTGAGAGTAAATAAACCTGCCATGAAAAAGTTACTCAAAAATCTGTCGTTCGGAGTCGACGTTAAACTGTAGGTCCCGTCACTCACGTATAAAATTAACGCACACAATATGAGTGGTGTGAGAAGCTAGTCCATAATCCTGACTGAAGGGTTGTAATGGCCAATTATGTATGTATGTAATCTGGAAGCTACATGAAACGTTTTTTCGCTACTCATAAGCACTCATGAAGTGTTGAATATAAGTAAGTCAACAATATTGAAATTTAACTATGTATTCGGATTCATTCATACTCACTACAACGTTGATTTTAATGCACATGCTTATTATAGGAAACACTTGATTGATTTGACAAGCGTAATATAAAATTCATTGGGGAATTTCGGGACCTAAGGAATCCTTCACTGTACCCTGGACAAAACATGTAGACTCTATAATTTTTGAATGTGCTCGTAACGAGACTTAGTAGCAAAAATACATGGAGTAATATGGAAGCTACATATATACCAGAGATCAGCAATGAATCGGTTTTTCGCTCTGATTCTATCATACTCACTACAACGTTGATTTATAAGTACAGGTTGCAATGAGTATGAGTACAACGCTAACATCAAACCTCATCATACCATTCGAAATATGTTTGATTCATAAGCCTACTCATTTAGATTCATAACTATAGAATCGAGTGACTGGAATCATTCATTAAAATTTACAGTTTTAGTTGTTGTTAGGCATTTACAAAAAAAGAAAAAGACACATAAGCAGAAAAGGCAAAAGCAGCAAGCAGAGCAAACACACAACCAGTTATGAGTATTTTAGTGTTCCTACGGGAATCATACTTATTTTGTGCGTCGTGTATATGTTGAGTTATGAAGGGTCGAAATCAATAACATCATACGTGTTGTTAAGTATGAATGTGATGAGTACTTCAAACTTTGAATATAAGTAGAGAGGTTCCATGATATTAAAATAAATATGAATGCGTTGTAAGTATCAGAAATTATGAGTATGATGCGATTCTACTCATTTTTTCAATACTCATTGCTGATCTCTGCTCTGTACGACAGATTTTTGAGAAACTTTTCATGGCAATCTTATTTACTACCAGATTTTTTGCCAGAAATCGGCTGAGAGGAAGATACCGAAGAAATATTTTTTCATATTTCGTTGCAGATGTCTTAGCTGAGCTTTGAACCACATTTTCCCATCTAATAAGCCAAGACACTGCCTTTTAGACTACGGCGACTTCAACAGCCAAGTAAATTCCATCAATTTTTCTCATAATGAAATTAATTTTGAAATTTTGAAAACCCAATCGTAAAATTACTTTAAAAAACTGGGTTTTTTTTTCGGTGTACAATATTTAAAACATTTGCGATGTCAAAAAACATACTTTAGACTCTTTTGTAAGCGAAACATTTATTGTTTTTGTACTTGTTTTTTTTGTGAACTACAATTTAAGTAATTAAAAAATATTTATTGTAACAAAAATAATGACAACAACAATAACAACGACAATAGAAAATAATAGAAACAAAGAAATAAACACACACACACACATATAATATAACAGGCCGCAATACACAAAATGATTAAATTGCAATTAGAAATATTGCTGCTGCTGGTAGAGAGGTGGTCGTCGTTGGGTCAGGGAATGTTAACAAAAAAAAGTTAGAAAAAGAGTATTGGAGAGAGAGAGAGAGAAGCTAGAGAGGGAAAAGAAAGTGAATGAAAAAAAAAACAACAAAATAATTGACAAAAAATTATCTTAAAAACGTTTAGATTGGCAAAGCAATCAAAAACAAAACATAACTAAAATAGAACAGATGTTAACGAAAACAAAAAGGAAAAAAATTAAAGAAAAGAAAGAAATTATCAATTAAAATATTCAAAAGCCATTTGAAATGATGGAAAAATATTCTAGGAGGCCAGAAACAACTGTTTGCTATGCTACACTACAGTGACATTTACATAAAGATGTTTCAATTTATTTTTGTGTTCAATAAAGGACTACCGAAGACACGAACCATCAAATACTGTCACCAGAATAAAGGAGAGTTCTCTTTGACATTCAAATATTGCAAACCTATATACACAGGCTCAAAACGTTCATCGGCAATCAAGTTTGCGGAAGTCAGCCTTACCGCTGATCGCCGCATGTGCTGACTAATAACACGGTGCGACAGTGAAAATACACCCGAGTAACTACTTAGTCCACGTTGTTCAGTTGGTTGAGTAGAACTCAAAAATACCTTCTTTATATTTCTCGAACCCTCCAAACTTGTTTTATTTGACAAAAAACTGCTTTATTAGACTTTAGCACAAATTTCTTGTTTACTCAAACATTTCTGAACCGATTTCCAAAATTTAAATCTTATTGGAAAGGGGAGAGATGCACCTTTAAAACGGTATACATATATCTATTATTTGACTTAATATGCTATGAGTTTTGATGAGGTAAACTTGGAAAATTCGAATTTTTTTCATATTTTTTCAAGTTTGTCCATTCATAGTAGCAAATTTTAATAAAAAAATATAGGATAAGTTATAATATTCTTAAAACCTGTTCTGTTGTGAAGAGATTGAGTCATAAATTTATCAAATCGGACAAAAATTGTCGTAGTTATTATTTAAAGAGTCTAACAGTCGAGTGATATTTTTTATATATTTCATCACATCAAATGAACTTTTAGTTCAAAAATTTTCAGAATTTTTGATGGATCTTGATTGTTTATCACAAAATGTGTCAATATCACGTTTGCACGACTTCCAGAAGTCGGCTAATATTTGTGTTTTTTGCAAATATTATTATTTCTCTTTGCGCAAACATTGGCCAACTTCTGGTGGTCACTCAAACGTGAAATTGACACATTTCCCGATAAACAATTAAGATCCATCAAAAATTCTGAAAATTTTTGAACTAAAAGTTCATTTGAAAAAATTTATATATGAAAAATATAACTCGACTGTTAGACTCTTTAAATAATAACTGCGGTAATTTTTGTTCGATTTGATCAAACGAAGTGTCAATCTCTTCACAAGATAATGCACTTTCAGAATGTCATCACTTATTTCATATTTTTTAAGTAAAGTTTGCTACTATGAGCGGACAAACTTGAAAAAATATGAAAAAAATTCGCATTTTCCAAGTTTACCTCATTAAATCTCATAGCATATTAAGTTAAATAATATAGATATATATATATACCGTTTTAAAGGTCCATCTCTCTCCTTTCCAACACGATTTAAGTTTTGGAAATCGGGTCAGAAATGTTTGAGTAATCCAGAAATTTGTGCGTAAAGTAAAAAAAAAACTGTTTTTGTCAAATAAAAAAAGTTTGGAGGGTTCGAGAAATATAAAAAAAAATATTTTTGAGATCTACTCAACAAAACTCACAACCTACACTATGTCAATAGCCGGGTGTATTTAATTTTTTCTATTTTGTCGCATAGTGTAATTAAACGATAAAAATTGATTTCTACAGATGTACACACACTCTATTCTTTATGACAAGATTAATATTTGTTGCCTGCCATACCAATTAGTAAAACCAGTTAAAATAAAATATCAGCGTAAAGCCATCGCTCATAGGTTTTGCATTTCATAGCCGTCGTTTGCGTATGATTTGTCAAAACGAATTACAATAAAATATATTTGTTGTATTTATATGTACACATAAATCAAATGAGATCAAATCTCTATCTTGAATTTTGACAAATGTTTTGTCAGATGATTTCTTAATATTATTACACGACATGTCGACATTTTGCAGTGGTGATACATGTGACATGTCAGATGTAAAACACGAGTTGTTTTAGAAGAGTTTCAGCAAAAGCTGAAATTGTTTTTAATTTGTATGGATTAAAATGCTTTTCGGGGTCTATCAATATATAGATAAACTATATGATCATACATATATACATAATTGGTCATTACAAACCTTCATTCAGGATTAGGACCTAGCTTCTCACACCACTTATATTTTATGTGTTAATTTCATACATGAGTGGATGGACACATTTTTTGAGTAACTTTTTATGGCAATTTTTTTTACTCTCAGAGTTTTTTTTTCAGAAATCTGTTGAGAGGAAGTTGCCGAAAAATTTTTTTTTCATATTTCATTTTGGTGGAGCTGTCTGATCTGTGATTTTAACCAAGCCAACACACTACCTACTAGACTGCGGGACTTCAAACAATCTGAGCGTGTTTGTTTTATGTGAAAATTAAGTGACAATTTAGACTGACATATTGACTGCCTGCTGCATTAATAGTTTGACCAATAATAACTGCCACGAAACTACATACACAAGTTGTGAATATGAAATAGATTTCGGATAGTCTGAACGTTTAAATTTGGCAAAAATTATTGAATTTTTCAGGTCCATTAAAATGTCCATAAACAGAAGTAGAAAAACACAAGATCGACTTGATTATATTCTATATAAATATCGTAAAGAGGTGGCTTAGAACTGCAATCATACGATCTATTGTACTCCCCTCAAACTTTATAGAATATCTCTATTAAGGCCTCATCATGTCTGACAAATTTTAGGATTTTGGTCGATGTTAACAATGAAAAACCTCTGCCTACAGCTTGATATGCATCCTGGTGTCCCTCAGGTTTCAAGAAAGTGTTCCGATAATTTATTTTTATCGTCACCGAATCTATATGTTGCACTCAAGAAAACACCCATTCTGAATAAATTTAACCTGAGTCTACAGCGCCCTGTCAAAAGACCGGTTACAAAGCCCAGGTTATTCCTTGATAGTCTGTTGCATAACTCAGATCACCTCTAATTGTGGTTTCGAATGCCTCACATCCACTTAGTGTGGGAAAAGTCTTTTCCTCTCTCTATCTCACATCTCGCATATATTTCCAAACATCTGCTCCCACTCCATAGAAGGATTGGAAGCGGCGTAGAAGCTTCGCCCCCCCTTGCAAGCTCGTCTGCTTGCCTTTCACCGAGAATTCCCACATAACGTGGGACACAGCAGAGCTGATTCAGCTTCTCCAGACAGTTCATTGCGAAACTGTAAAGTTGCTATAGCCTTATTTAATCCTATCAAGAACAACGCTTTCAGTACGGCTCTATGTCCACAATGCTGCAATTATCGCAGTATGAAGAACACCTAAAAGAGGATTGGAAGCCGGGTGGAAACTTCTCTCTTTGTCAGCTCCTCTGCTTGCTCATTGTCGAGAATTTCTACATGACATGGGATACAGCAGAGCTGAAAAATCTTCTCAGACAGTTCCATGGTAAATTCTAGTCAGAAAAGGGTTGCTACAGCCTTATCTAATCCTATCCAGAACAAGGCTTTCAGTACGGAATGCTGCAATGATCGCAATAAAAAAAGAGGATTGGAAGCGGCGTGGAAGCTGCTCTTTTTGTCAGCTCGTCTGGGATGATCTGGGACACAGCAAAGCTGATTCAGCTTCTCCAGTCAGTCCCTTAGTAAACTGTAGTCAAAAAATGGTTGCTATAGCCTTACCTAATCCTATCCAAAACAACGCTTTCAGTACGACTCTATGTTTGGAATGCTGCAATGATCGCAATTCGAATGGCGCGTAAAAGAAATGTAAGCTGTCATCGTAAATACTAAAACAGTTTAAAATGCGTGGCAATTTTGTAAAAAAAAACTCATTACTTTGGCATTGCAATCAAAGCGCGTTACAGATTCAATGATCTAAGCATAGAACAGAGTTACCTAGCTGTCACAAAGTTTAACAGTGAACGTAGAAGATCACCATCATCCATCCTATAAGGCTGATGCGAAGTCTCTTATAAAAAAAATAACGAACATGACTGAGGGCGTATAAGTAATATTTTTTTCTTTTTGTTTTACCAAGTAACAGTGAATGAAAGAAAGTGTGAATGGATGTATGTATGTAAGCGTCTATGCAACTGTGTAAGCTTACTTGTTTGTATTGAATTCGTTAGAAAAAGTGTTAAATTTTCATATTTTATGGCACTTGTTGTTGTTGTTCTGAAGAAATTGAAATTTTAATTGTTATTAAAAAAATAAAAAAAAAATATACACAATAAATTATGGGGCTATTGTTATTGTTATTGTCTATTAAATTGATAAAAATGAAAAACGTAAACTAAACAAACACACTCGCACTCACACTTACACACAAAAATATTTATAAACTATTATGTATGTATCTGTGTATGTATGTGTTTGTATATTAGAAATGATGTCCTTGTTTTAATTTTAACTGTTTTATATAGAAAGGATACGGTTTTGGAGGCGCAGCAATGCGAAGGAGGGTAGCAGTAGCAGTAGTAGTATGGCGCCAAATCAACAGGATATTCATGTTCATTTAAAAGTAAACACCTCAACAGGAAATTTAATATCGTTTGGAGATACGGTGGCTGTTATTGTTGTCGTGTTGTTGTTGTTCTTATTCATTTAGTGTTGTGGAAAAGTGAAATTGATGAGTATTTCATTACAAATATTGATTCGGAAGACATTGGCTTAAAAAACGTTTTCTTTAGAAGGCCATAGCCATTTGTAAATTGAAAAATTTTAAAAAAATTACGATTGAAGTCGCCATAGACTAGTAGGTATTGTGTTCAAACCACGAAAATATATCTTCGGCGACTTCGTTTCAGCAGTACTGGTACATAGAGACATTGCCGGTAACTGCAAAGCGGTTTAACTGGCCAAAAGGGGCACGACCATTGAACTCTCTGATGAATTCTCGACATTGGGGTCCCTTTGGTTAGTTGCATCCTTATAATTGACAATGCAATTGTGAACCTTGTCAACAATAGATGGTTAGCTTCGAACACGGGCAGAACGGCGCAGTAAAGCTAGCCAAGGCTAGATAAAAAGTGAGCGGTAGCTCTGCTTAAACTCCAAAGAAGTAGCTTCAGCACTGTTATCGGGGTTATTACGGGACATTGTATTATAGGAACGCATGCGATGCGTATTGGTCTTGGACACCTTGCAAATGATTTCTGCAGAGGCTATGGAGATGTGGATGAGACCTACTATGCACATGCCCGGCACTTGGTCGAAGCAGAAACGGGTTTACCTGGGTTTTTACAATATGCAGGATCTGAATAAACTGTCATGCTTTGATAATGGCAGTCTGAGTCGCTTCATTAGAAGCTCCGAGTGGCCCCTGAACTATGGGAAAATGTGAAACTTTGGTATCACAATGGGCCCTGTATGTGGCCTAAGAGTGTCCGCTCTTAACTCCATCGAGTGGACAGCCAGTTCTATCTATTTCATTACCTGCCTGCTGAGATTTTCTGAGACTTCTGGAAAGTCTCAGAAACACTGAGTTTGAGATAAAATTTCAAAAATAATCTGTCGTTCGGAGTGGACTTTAAACTGTAGGTCCTGCCACTCATGGATAAAATTAACACATACACCATATGTGCTGTAAGAATCTAGGTTGTAATCTCAACTAAAGGCTTGTAATGAACAATTAAGTTAAGTACGTAAGTAAAAGAGACTGTAAATTTGATAAACCGAATTTCGAATTTACACAAACTCGATTAAATTATTCGATTATTTCGAGTACACCTTTACACCATCTCTGTCAACTTCTTATACCTTCCCCCCCCAAGGGCTGTTGCTTACATTTACTTAAACTTTCTTATGCTTACAGTGTAGAAAAAAAAAAAATTCTCTTGACTCCACTTTATGCCTCGAACCAGAGTATTATTCTGCTAGGATCCTGATACTCATTTCACTAATATTGTTTAACTAAACGAATGCAATTTTGTAAATTATTTTCATTTTCATATTGTTTTTCTTTTGTTTTTTTGCAGTCTTTTTTTTGTCTTTTGTTAAGTGATTATTAAGGTGTGGTCCAACGGTCGGTCTGTCGGTCCATCACAATATTTTGTTCATTTTTATACCAAGAAAATAGGAGAGAAAATAAAAAGACGTACAAAAATAACAACAAAATGAAACAGAATTGAATTGAACTGAACTGAACGCTTATATTCGCAACAGGCAGTATGCGTTACATTTGCTGTTAATTTCTAGCGAAAAACAAATACACCAAGGACTGGTTTAACGGCTTAACAAATATAAAACAAATGATGAAGATGAATTACAAGTAAATTCTGATTAAAATTTTTTTTCTCGGAATCCATTATAAATCAAATTGATGAGTCCCCATGCAAAACCAAAACACTTGAGTATGCTTTTACGGGGTACCTTATGTTCATTTGCGTAAATCAGAGATCAGCAATGAAAATTCAAAAAGATGTGTAGAATCGAATCATACTCATAATTTCTGATATTTAAACGCATTCATACTTATTTTAATATCTTGGAACCTCTCTACTCATATTAAAAGTTTGAAGTACTCATCATATTCATAATTAACAACACGTATGATGGTGTTGTTGATTTCGACTCATCATAACTTAACATACACAAGAAGCACAAAATAAATATGAATCGCATACAAACACTAAAATACTAACTAGACGGTTGCGTGTTTGCTGTGCTTGCTGCTTCTGTCTTTTTTGCTTATGTGTCTTTTTTCTTTTTACAAAGACTGTAAATTTTAATGAATGATTCGAGTCACTCGAGTCATTTATTCGTATTCGTAAGTATTTTTCTAAAGTTATGAATCTAAATGAGTAGGCTTGTGAATCAAACATATTTCGAATGGTATGAGTTTGATGTCAATGTTGTATGCATACTCATTGTAACCTGCACTTATACGTTGTAGTGTGTATGAATGAATCAGAATACATACATACATACATACGTAATTGGTCATTACAACCCTTCAGTTAGGATTACGACCTCGCTTCTCACACCACTTATGTTGTGTGCGTTAATTTTATACATCAGTGGCAGGACCTACAGTTTAAAGTTGACTCCGAACGACAGTTTTTTGAGAAGCTTTTCATGACAATTTTATTTGCTCTCAGAGTTTTTGCCAGAAATCTGCTGAGAGGAAGTCGCCGAAGAAATATTTTCATATTTTCGTTTTGATGTCTGAACTGGGATTGGAACTCGGGCCTTCAGTCTAATAAGCCAACACACTACCTATTAGACTACGGCGACTTCATGAATGCATCAGAATACGTAGTTAAATTTCAATATTGTTGACTCACTTATATTCAAAATTTCATGAGTGCTTATGAGTAGCGAAAAAACGATTCATTTCTGATCTCGGGTGTAAATTTCCTAAAACTAGCTGGCTATTGCTGCTATTGTTGGTCACTTTTTGTATTTGTTGTTGCTAGTGTAGTTGTTGTAATTGTCCTTATTTTAGCTCAACTAAAAAGGTTTTATTTTTATTGTTTCTATTCGTTCAGCAGAGTTTAGTTTTTTTTCTATTTTTCTGTTACAAAAAAAAGAACAAAATTGATGCCACTTAAAATAATAACGTTTGTTAAAATGTCTTATTTTTGTTGTTGTTGCTAATATTGCAATTGTTTTTTTTTTTCTTTTTATTGTTAATAAATTTTACTCGTTGTTGTTTACCTTTTCGAATTGTTTATTAAAAAAAAAAAAATTAAAAGCCGCCCCCTACCATATTTCATTACAAGCAGCCGTTTTCATTTCACAAAATTATTATCAAAAGTGGCTCGTTTTTGTTGTCAACGTATATGAACGAACGACCATCAGTCATTTACGCAAATGTTTCATGTCTTAACGTACATACGTTCATCAATGTCAGTCGAATGTTTATGGCATACATTTGTTTATTGTTTATGGTGGCTTTTATACTTTTTCTTCTTATTCTTTTTTATTTATTTATTTTCGTTTTTTTTTTTAAATATGATAAAAAGAAAAGGTGGAAATTCGTTGATGAAATAGAAGAAGAAAATGTTCAGAATCAAAGTAATTTTAAAGGAAGAAAATAAAAACAGAGTGAAATTAAGTAATAAAGTCCAGTTGACTGAAGATTATGCAGCATTTTCTTTAATTACATAACACTAGCAAAGGAATAAAAATACGAATAAGAGTTCAAATTAGTTAACCAGCGTTATTTACAAAATTTCATAAACTTTGTTCAAGTGTTTTTCTACACACACATAACCTACATAATTTGTCATTAGAACCCTAGCTTCATACACCACTTATATAAGCACTGTGTGTGTTATTTTTATGCATGAGTGGCGGGATCTACAGTTTGAAGTCCACTCCGAATGACAGATTATTTGAGAAATTTTATCTCAAACTTATTGTTTCTGCCAGAAGACTTTTGAGAGGAAGGTAGGTAGGTACGTAGGTAGAAGTGGCTATCCTCTCAGTGGAGTTCTGAGCGGACACCATTAGGCCACACACAGGGCCCATTGTGATAACATAGTTTCACATTTTCTCCTAGTCCAAGAACAGTTCGGAGTTTCCGATAAAGCGACTCAGACTGGCACTATCAAAGCATGGCAGTTCATCCAGATCCTGCATATTGTAAAAACCCAGGTGCCTTTTACTCCTCCGACTACGTGTCGGGCATGTGCACAGTAGTTGAAGAACAGTCTCATCCTCCTCCTCATCTCCACAGTTTCTGTAGAAATCATTTGCATTTCCAAGACCAATACGCCTCGCATGAGTTCCTATTATACAAAGTCCCGTAATAACCCCGATAACAGTGCTGAGGCTACTTCTTTGGAGTTTAAGCAGAGCTGCCGCTCACCTTTTATCTAGCCTTTACCAGCTTTTCTGTGCCGTTCTGCCCGTGTCCGAAGCTAACCATCTATTGTTGACAAGGTCCACGATTGCATTGTCAATTATAAGGATGCAGGTAACCAAAGGGATCCCTAATGTTGAGAATTCATCAGAGAGTTCAATGGTCGTGCCCCTTCTAGCCAGTTAAACCGCTTTGCAGTTACCGAGAAGGTCTCTATGTCCCGGTACTGCTAAAAGGAAGTCATCGAAGAAATATTTTTTTAATATTTCGTTTTGCTGGAGATATCTCACCTAGGGTTTGAACCGTAGCCTCACATCTAATAAGCCTACTAGAGATTATCTGCTAGACTACGGCGATCGATTTCTATTCTATATTTCCTAGTAATCTCACAAAATATATCCACTATCTTCTTTGCATTTCTCTGCATAAACGATTGGTCTACTATAACTGGTTCTAGAATGACAGGGTTGTCATATGTTGTTGCCTATATACGATAAAGTATTTGGAAATCTGTTGAGTTCTTGTATAAATTGTATGGACCTTATATCCTCCATTGGTTGTTGTTTTCTTTACTAACATTCAGAAGTCAGGAATACAAACAAGTCTTCATACATACATACATAATCGGCCATTACAACCCTTCAGGCAAGATTACGGCCTATCTTCTCACACCACTCACGTTGTGTGCGTTAATTTTATACGTGAGTGGCGGGACCTACAGTTTAACGTCGACACCGAACGACATATTTTTGAGAAACTTTTTCATGGCAGATTTTAGAAGAAATATTTTTTTTCATATTTCGTTTTGATGCCTGACCTGTGATACGAACCCGGGCTTTACGTCTAATAAACCAACACACTGCCTACTAGACTACGTCGACTTCAGACAAACAAGTCTTTACATAAACCAAATTTATGTCACCTTCATAAGGCTTTTTTGTCTTTTTCTCTTCATCTACATTTCGAAACGGTTTTCACAGTCACTCATTCTTGACTTGATTTTGTTAGAAATCAAAACCAAATTTATTTCTCATTTCAGTTACGCTAATAATTAACGTGTGTATATTTTGTTACAAATTTGTTTCAATTTAATTTATTGTGTATAGAAATGCCAACAACAACAATATAAATAAATAAAAATTAAAAAAATTCTAACAAATGTTTTGAAAAAGCAAACAATAATTTGTGAAATTCAATCATCATTGTCCAAAAACGTAGAACATTTTATTTTAGCAGATTCTAGATTAAATAACCCAACAAACATTTAAGCCGTGATCTATTTATCAACTGACACTTGTCTGACGCTATCAAAATAGTTACTTTGCTTTTGTTTAAAGAAATTCTATGTAATGCACTTTGTTGCCACTGTTACATAAATGGTTTACTGGGTTATACTGTCTGTACATTTCTATTAACATGAGCTAAAATGTTTTAAGGTGTCAAATTATTTGTTGTTTTGGTTAAAAACAGAATTTAGAACTTTTGTGAAATGTTTTATCATGAGTTTCGTTTGTTGACACCCCGTATTAGAATCAATTAACAAGTCTACACTAATTGTTCAAATACTTAAAGCCATTTTAAGAAACATTTTTTGTTCTGAAAATGGGAAATTCTTTACATGACAGCCACATTACAAAATGGTTTCGGAATAGTTTTTGAAGCAAATTATATTGGATTTCCTTAAAAACAATGAAAAAATTTCATTAAATTTTCACAATTCATGGTAGTTTTATTGCGTCAATATTGATTACTCGTAAACGTTTGACAGTTAATTGACAAGGGCAACACTCTCTGAGCTGCTGTCGTTTTCGTTTTAGGATAATAGCAGACTTGATGGAATATTTTCATACAAACTGTTTTTAATATTTTTAATTTTTATTTTCAGCACAGCAACCTAAATCTTGTTCGTTTACTGCAACTCTATTATTCTAGAAGTTGCTATAAAATATCTGCTGCATGAGAAAAACTTGATTAATGAAACTGAAAAAAAAGCAGAGGAAAAATGAGAAGAAAACGAAAGTGGGAAGGCTATTTTGTGACAATCCTATGCTCCTTACAGAACGATAAGAAAAAAGAATTATTATTCGCGCTTTTCGTTTATGACACAACAGTGATCAATAGAGTAAAGGCTCTTTATGTATAGTCACTGTAGTCAAGGCCACGGTTCAAATCCCAGCTCAAACATTTCGAACAAAACTTAATACGGAAAAAATATTCCAGCAGTTTTCTGCCAAAAACTCTGAGAGCAAATAAAATCCAGAACAGATGTTCTGAGTCTCATTGAGAGTTAGTACCGCGCTAATATCCTCTTCCGATAGTTTCATAGGATCCTTGCATTACCTTCGAGGATCCTTGCATGACATGTATTAGCTGTATACCACTGTCTAGTCACCTAGAAAAATGCCTACTAATCTCAGCCGCCAAACCCCTACAATAAAAATCAAGCTGAAAGAGGCAACGAATTGTCTCAAGGTCTAACGTAGGTAGTCGTAGACGTAGTCTAGTAGGTATTGGGTTCGCTTACGAGACGTGAGGACGTCTAGTGAAAAGTTTCTCAAACAAATCTGTTGTTCGGAGTTGACTTTAAATTGTAGGTCCCGCCACTTATGGATAAAATTAACATACACGGCATGAGTAATGTGAGAAGCTAGGTCGTAATGCTGACTGAAGGGTTGTAATGACGAATTATGTACATATATATGAATGTATGTATGTATCAGAAATCAGCAATTAATCGTTTTTTCGCTACTCATAAGCACTCATGAAATTTCGAATATAAGTGAGTGAGTCAACAATATTGAAATTTAACTATGTACTCTGATTCATTCGTACTCACTACAATCAACGTTGATTTATAAGTGCATGTTGCGTATAAGTATGCGTACAACGTTGACATCAAACTCATACCATTCTAAATATGTTTGATTCATTAGCCTTCAGTCATTTAGATTCATAACTTTAGAAAAATACTTACGAATACTTATAAATGTGTACGAGTGACTTGAATTATTCATGAAAATTTACAGTCTTAGTTATTGTTTCATTTACAAAAAAAGAAAAAAGACGCATAAGCAAAAAAGACAGAAGCAGCAAACAGAGCAAAGACTCAACCATTTAGTGAGTATTTTAGTGTTCGTACGCGCATCATACTTATTTTGTGATTAGTGTATATGTTGAGTTATAGAGAGTTGTTATCAACAACATCATACGTGTTGTAAAGTTTGAATATAATGAGTACTTCAAAATTTGAATATGAGTAGAGAGGTTCCATGATATTAAAATAAGTATGAATGCGTATAAGTATCAGAAATTATGAGTATAATTCGATTCTACTCATCATTTTGATCCTTGCTGATCTCTGGTCATAACGCTGACTAAAGGGTTGTAATGACCAATTATGTATGTATGTATGTATGTACGTATGTATATAAAGGCTCTTTACAGTTTGCTTTATCTTGTTTGGAACACCCTTAAATCTTGCTTGCTTTTACCAAATACTGTTCAAAATGCCTCTTAAAAACCAAAGAATGCTAAAGAGAGAGAGAGAGAGTGTTGCTATTCAACAGAGTTTGTTTTATTATTCTGAAATGTGATCATTATCGAAAGCTGTCTGCTCTTTATGAATTTATAGAATCTTGCATTCAGCGATTTAACCTCTTCACGCCCTTGGCCACATATGTGGACGTTTAATTTTTTATAATTATAATTGTAATAATAATACAAACAACAAAAACTTGATAATAACTTATTGACTACCAAATCCTCTAACAAGAGAAGTAAACATTTTACCGTTTGTCTGCACTGATGATATTATTTCCGATGCATAGTTGGATACTTAAAAAAAAATGTGAAATAATTCTTTGGCAATCTGTTTTATTGGTTATATCAAGAAATCGTTAATATTTGAAAAAAATAATATCAGATATATTTAATGTAATAAGTTTTACCATCACTACCTAAAAAATCTAACAGCTGCACTAAATTTAACCCTGGAATCAGACTGGACGGTATAAGTCATTATCCTAAATACAAGAAACTGAAAAATCCCCCCAGATGTCACGACAAAAATTGTATAAGACGAACTCTCTACATTTGTGAGAAATGTTAAGAATATATATGCCTGATATGCCCGGAATGTATGAAAGCATTTCACACATATATGTGTTACCATTAACGCTCAGTGGCTACAAATGTGGACGTTATCCCTTTTTGTGAATTTTCATTTTTTTTGGCTTTTTGAATTCCTATTAAAATAAAGTTAATTAATTTAAAAAGAAAACAAAATTTAATCATTTTTTTGTCACCATAAAAAAATCGTCCCTGAAGAGGTTAAGCGATTTATTTTCCAATAATTTTTAATAAAATTCAAAATAATTTATTGCTCCCGCTTATGTGCTTAAATCATTAGTCGTCTGCGTAACTATTATAAAAACAATCTTCGCCGACAATTTATTTCAATTTGTTCAACCAACTTATTTTATTTCTCTGAGTGTATTCAACTATAATTACTATTTATTTTATTATGAATTTTTTTTGTTTTGTTTCGTTTTTTTTTCTTTGCTTAGATTCTTATTTAACTTTTTTAACTTTAACGCTATTATTGTTGTTATTTTTGTTGTTGTCTTACTCTAGCGCAATTCTAGTATTGTCTACACTTTTTTTTCGTAATTTAATCTTTACAAATGCTTTTTCTCGCTTTTTTTCTATACATTTTTTAAATTTTTTTCTTTTTTTTTTAAATAAAATTAAAAACTTAACTGACCTACGCCTCGAATATGATAACCCTTAGTAACAACAACAACAACAAGAACAATAAGAAGAAGAAAAATATAAAAAGAAATAATGAAACACTAAACATTTTAACCAGACTAACTTCCCATAATGTATACAACAGGGAATGGAAATGTGGAATGAAAATGAAATGATGGGAAGGCAGGGATGTTTGAAACGTGGGCAACGTAACGACTGAATATGACTGAGTATGGCGGCTGAGCGAATAGAGTGGAGTGAGTGATAATTGTTTTGTTTAAACAATAAAATAATAATAACAACAACAACGACAGCAACGATAATAAATAATCATAATTTTTATTTTTTTATTGCTATTGCCGATGTTGTTGTTTTGTATGAATTTCATTTAAATTGATTTTAAATTAAAAAAAAAAATCAAGACAAAATGCTTAAGAAAGTAAAACGTCGTCAGCAAATGGAGAGATTTTTTCCAAGTTTTTTTTTTTTTAATTTTTATTTTATTAAGTGACCTAAAGCTTCGAACAAGGCCGTAAACATGGCCAATAGAAATGAATTTCTTTTAAATGTATACAAATCATTTAAAAAGAATTTGTTTTTTTTTTTTTTATTGCATAAAAATATGCCATTGAGTTGCAAAGCTTTTTGCCTTGAATTGCAAATGAAATGAAAAGGAATCTTTTGAGCCTTCGTTTGTCGTTGTTTAAATTAATTTTTCTTTCTTTCATGAGACAGACTTTAAATTATAAAAATAAGGACGATACTTTGTTTTACTTTACTTCTATAATATTTAATGAGTTTTTAAGCAGGCTTAATAACCACTGGAATTCAATGCAACCTTTAACCCAGTCTGTATGTATGTATCAGAGATCAGCAATGGATATTCAAAATGATGAGTAGAATCGAATTATACTCATAATCTCTGATACTTATACGCATTCATACTTATTTTAATATCATGGAAAGTCTCTACTCATATTCAAATTTTGACGTACTCATCATAATCACACGATGAATCACAAAATAAATAAGGAGTGCGAACAAAAAAAAAAAATGGGCCTACTTTTAAGCTTAAAACTTTTATCATAATTGAAAAAAATGAATACCGTTACATTGTTTTTGTTAGTTATCTGTTTCAAAATCCACGTGCTAAATCTCATTGCAATAGCAAAATTAGTTTTTTGAAAATGGGCACCCAACAAGAATGTCGTAAAAAAATAATTGAAATTTTCAATGAAAAAACGGCGCCGCTTACAAAAAACGATTACTAGGCTCGCAGGTGTTAACCAAAAAACAGTTTCTAAGGTAAGAATAAAACAATATAAGGAGTCTTTAAGTATTGAGAGAAAGCGTGGAAGTGGAAGAAAAACAAGGATTTGCCGACCAAAACAAAGCAAGTAAAATAATACGTATTTTTCAAAAAACACCCCAACATGTCTGGAAGAAAAGTGGCTCAAAAAGTTGGATGCTCTGAGACCTTTGTCAGAAAAAAATTTTATACACAAAAGAATTCAAATATTATTTACTTTAATTGAAATATAAAACGAAAAAAACCGCCACTTAGTTTTATTTCTATAACGAAAAGTGTAAGTCCAGTTTTTTTCGTGCGCACTCCTTATGTATGTAGCAGAGATCAGCAATGAATATTCAAAAAGATAAGTAGAATCGAATCATACTCATAATCTGTGATACTTATACGCATTCATACTTATTTTAATATCATGGAAAGTCTCTACTCATATTCAAAGTTTGACGTACTCATCATAATCACACGTTGAATCACAAAATAAATATGATTCGCTTACGAGCACTAAAATACTCACTAAATGGTTGTGTTTTTGCTCTGTCTTTTTTGCTTATGTGTCTTTTTTTAGCATGTAGTGTGTTGGCTTACTAGACGTGAGATCGTCTAGTGAAAAGTTACTCAAAAATCTGATTGATCTGATTGATTTTTAACTGTAGGCCCCGACTCATGGTTAAAATTAATACACATGACATGGATTGTAAACCTGATTGACTTCAGAAATTTTGGAAAATATTTAAATATACATACATAACAGAGATCAGCAATGAATCGTTTTTTTGCTACTCATAAGCCCTCATGAAATTTTGAATATAAGTGAGTCAACAATATTGAAATTTAACTATGTACTCTGTTGCATTCATACTCATTACAACGTTGATTTATAAGTACAGGTTGCAATGAGTATGCGTACAATGTTGACATCAAACTCATACCATTCGGAACATGTTTGATTCATAAGCCTACACATTTAGATTCATAACTTTAAAAAAATATTTATAATACTTATAAATGATTCGAGTCATACGAATTACATTATTACGCAAAATTTACAGTTTTAGTTATTGTTGCATTTACAAAAAAAAAAAAAAAAGACAAATAAGCAAAAAATAGAGCAGCAAGCAGAGCAAACACACAACCATTTAGTAAGTATTTTAGTGTTCGTAATCGACTCATATTTATTTTGTGCTTCGTATATATATTGAGTTATGGAGAGTCGAAATCAATAACATCATACGTGTTGAGTATGATGAGTACTTCAAACTTTGAATATGAGTAGAGAGAGGTTCCATTATATTAAAATAAGTATGATGGCTTATAAGTATCGGAAATTATGAGTATGATTCGATTCTACTCATCTTTTTGAATACTCATTGTTGATCTCTGATTCAAACGAGACATTTTGTTGTTGAAATATGGGCAATTTCGTGTCAAGTGACCCAATTTTTAAAATCGATGTCTTTCGATTTGGATGAAATTTGCACCAAGGTTAGTACTATTGGATAGTAGGCCAGACACTTAATGAAATGCGAGTGAAAAAACTTTTGCGTGCGAAACTGAAGCTCTAGTAACTCCATTTTATCAGCGAGATGATATGAGTCGAATGATGCCAGGAATGAAAGACTGGGTGTCTGTTCGAATCGATGGCCAGAAAGTCCAAATGCAGAAGAGGATGGTTCTCTGTAACCTGAATATGCAACATTTCAATCTGAACACGAGGACGTCAAAATTGGATTTACAAGATTTATCCAACTGAGGCCAAAGCATTGCGTTTTGGCAGGAAGCAGCGGAACTCACACTGTATGCGTTTGCGTTTAGTATTAATAAAAAAATATATATTTTGCAACTTTTCTACAGAAAAAAGTGACTTTATTCGATATCGTCGGAAAGGTTAATTTGTCTAGTAACTCGGTATATGTTTTATTTTAATAAGTAATAAAACTTACACAGAAATAGGAAAAAAATGAAAATAGTGCATATGGTAAAAATTGAAACACTTTCTTCTTTGAGTTGCAATTTTTTTATAGATACCCCAAAAAAATAAGTTTTCCCACTCGCATCCCATTAAGTGACCACAAAGCTCTTAAAGGAAAAGAATTAAGCTTTCTTTAACCAAAAAAAAACATCCATTAAAAAAAAATATAGTGCATATGGTAAAATTTAAAAACTTTGGATTTTGAGTTAAAATATTTTTTTTATAGATATGGCTCTTGCTACTAAGTGCCCACAAAGATCTTAAAGGAAATGGTCTAAGTTTTCTTTTGAGGAAAAATAAAAAAACTCCAATTCGAAAAAAATGGGGGAAAATTAAAATGGTACATGTGCCAAATATTGAAAAATCTTATTCTTGAGTTAAAAAATAATTTTTTTTTGATAGATGTCCCACTCGCATCCCATTAAGCGATTATAAAGGCCTTAAAGGCAATTGTATAAGCTTTCTTTTGAGAAAAAAAAAAGCAAAAAAAAAATTAAAAAAAAAATTAAAAAAAAGTATTTAAAAAAAAATAAAAAAAAAAAATTTTAAAAAATTAAAAAAATTATTTTTGGAAAGATTGAAGAAATAGCTATCTAATATCCTTTTTGCTAGGACCAATAGGTGAAAAGTTACACACATTTTAAAAAAACGCTGTATGACCAAAATGTTCAACTTTGACCCCCTCTAACTCCGGCAGTTCTTGACTGATAGAGCTGAAAATTTGTATCTGGCCTACTATCTAATAGTACTAACCTTGGTGCAAATTTCATCCAAATCAGAAGACATCGATTTTAAAAATTGGGTCACTTGACACGAAATTGCCCATATATTTAGGTGATGAAAGATGTAATACAAGAAATACGATAATAAGAGACCAAAGGAATTTTCTTATGTGAAATCTAATATTTCTTTCGAGATCTGAAATCCATCAGTATAGTAGTATAGGGTTCTACCACTACAGCCATTTGCCGTTGGACTTGCATTAGCGTGTTGCTTGTTTTATTACAGTCAAACAACTAAATTGAAATCCCGAAAAAGAAAACTCCTCTAAGGAATATTTAATTGAAAATTTAATTTGTTGACATTTACTAGGAAGCCATGCAACATTGTTTGGTGTGCAACAACAAAATAAGTTTGTATGGCAAAATTATACTTTCCATGTGAATTTTTTGTAGAATTCGGGAAGGTTATCGTTAGCGTTTCCTGTATATTTGACAGACACATGTTGATAATTTACATTCGCCAGTTATTACCTACCATTACAGGTAGATACATATATACAAAGGATGAGAGAGAGAGAGGGGGGGGGGGGGGAAATACTGCCAAAAGAACACAAATCAACAACAATATTGCAACCTACAAATCATCATCATCAACATCATCATCAGGCATATAAAAGACTCTTTAAACTATTCAAACAACAGCAACTAGACATGAGTGCTTCTTTCTTCGACTCTCATCTGTACAACGAATTTGAAAAACAGAAGAAAAAAAATTGGAAAAACAGTCAATAAAAAACCACTTGTATTATATAAAAGCAGAACAGAAAAACCTAAAAAAATGAATGGATTTTGAATGGAGGCATTATATGTTGAAGAAGAAAAAGTAGCAGCAATAGAACAAAAACAAAACAAAAAAAAAATGTTGTTTTTTTTTTTTTTTTTTGTTGCCAAACATTTTCTAAACGGAAACAACTGTCTGGCAACGAAATGTATTTTTTGTGTTTTTTATTACCCTCCCCCCAGCCACAACTTTGAAATGAAAGTACAAGAAACAAAACCGAAAAAAATAAGAAGAACGGACGACGTCGATGACGACGTACAATTGTCAAAATGCCAAAAGGAAGCTGTTACTCTATATTGCAACCAACAAATAACAACTACAACTACAACTACGTGTATTAGTACTAGAAGTATGACGTTTTACTTTAAATGCTACTTTGAAGCAAACTGTAAAGCAACTATAAAGCAGTTACAGCAGCCTCGTGGTAAAATAGAAAAGAAAACATAGGAAAAAAGAAACCAGGAATTATAGCCGGAGTAGGAGAAGCTTTAAAATCACTCCACCACAAAAGCTTATGAACAAAACTTGGCTAACAACTTGCAACAAACAACAAATTTCAGTTTCTCTGGTTGATTTTTTTTTCTTTTCTTTCCTTTTTGCCATCAACATTCAAATGTTACTTCTTTTTTGTTGTTGTTCCTTTAAAGAGGCACTCTTTCTTTATGATTTTTTTTGTTGTTCCTGGCGGCGGCAAATTCAAAACTAAACAGCCACAACAACAACAACAACATCTAAATCTAGCAATAAGAATAAGAGCAAGTGCAACTGCAAACAGCAATCAATTGCAGAAAAAAGAAAAAAAATAGAGAGTCGAAGGAAAACGAAACGAAATACGGGCGGGCAATTTAAAAATAATCGTGCAATTCACCTGCTCTGACAATAATTGCAACACAAAATGCAACTGCTGCCTAAACAACTGCAACAAACTGCAAAAAGTACTTGCAACCAGCAGCAGCAACGACTAAAGCAGCCATAAGTGTATAGAGCCTAGCTTGGCTTGAATGGCTGGCTCACTGTATCTATGTCTGCATGTATGTCTGTATGTATGTATGCCGTTCATATAGGCAAATGTGTTGCAAGTTTGAATATATGGCAGCACGCACACTCACTCACACACAATTCCATGAGTGTGCAATAGTTTTCTTCTTCTACATTTTATTGTGTTCTTATTGTAATGATTGCGCCTTTTTTGTTGTTGTTGCTTTTTTTTCAACTTGGCATAGAATGAATTGGAATGGAATGGTGGCGGTGTTGTATTGTGTAGTAAAAACAAAAAAAAAAAAAAGAAACCTAAAAAAACATCATCAACATGCATTCTCTTGAATAGATTTACATCTGCATGTTTGCATGTTGCAGCTGTATTAAGCTGTGTTTTTTCTTCTTCTTCTTCTTCTTCCTCTTCTTCTTTCATTCATTTGTTCCCTGTTCCATTTTTTTCTTTGCTGGCTTCGTATAGTTTTCTAGGTATTCTGGCGTAATTTTTTTTTGCCTCCAGTTTTTCTTTTTTTTTTCTGATTAGTAGCCAACTAAAATGCCTGCCTAGATATTCAAAGTTCTTTATCTCACTTAAGTTTTTCCCGTGTTTGACTGGAGTTTTTTTCGTTCTTTTTTTTTATGACAGAGCTGTGCTTAATACTCGTCTCAAGCTTTTTACTATTCTGCCGCAGCAGTAGTTTAACGTTTCATATGCTGTTGACACTGACTCCCTTTTTAAACAGCTGCTCTTTGGGTTTTTTTTATTTTCTTTCTTTCTATTTCCCTTTATTGTTTTGCAGTTTTAAAGCATCTGCAAGGTAGTGTAGTTGTTGTTTTCTATTCGTATACAAAAAAAGTTTTATTCACTTTTAACTCTTGCACTATGGCTTGAAAAGTTTGAAAAACTTATAGACGAAAAAAAAATACTCAAAACAAAATGTAGGCATAGCAGCTGAAACATAATGCATATTATTGTTGTGGGAAACACTTGATTGATTTGACGAACGTAATATAAAATTCATTGGGGAATTTCGGGATCTAAGGATTCCTTCACTGTACATACATACACACATACATAACATAATTGGTCATTACAACCCTTCAGTCAGGATTTCGACCTAGCTTCTCACACCACTTATGTTGTGTGCGTTACTTTTATACATGAGTGGCAGGACCTACAGTTTAAAGTCGACTCCGAACGACAGATTTTTGAGAAGCTCTTCATGGCAATTTTATTTACTCTCAGAGTTTTTGCCAGAAATCTGCTCAGAGGTAGTCGCCGAAGAAATATTTTTTCATATTTCGTTTTGATGCCTGACCTGGGATACGAACCCGGGCTTTACGTCTAATAAGCCAACACACTACCTACTAGACTACGGCGACTACAATCCTTCACTGTACCCTGGACAAAACAAATAGACTTTATAATTTTGGAAAGTGCTCGTAATGAGACTTAGTCACAAAAATACTTGGGGTAATCTGGAAGCTGAAGTCGCCGTAGTCTAGTAGGTAGTGTGTTGGGTTATTAGACGTAAAGCCCGGGTTCGTATTCCAGGTCAGGCATCAAAACGAAATATGAAAAAAAAGAAAAATATTTCTTCGGCGATTTCCTCTCAGCAGATTTCTGGCAAAAACTCTGAGAGTAAATAAACCTTCCATGAAAAAGTTACTCAAAAATCTGTCGTTCGGAGTCGACGTTAAACTGTAGGTCCCGCCACTCACGTATAAACGCACACAACATGAGTGGTGTGAGAAGCTAGTCCGTAATCCTGACTGAAGGGTTACAACGGCCAATTACACGGTGCGACAGTGAAAATGCACCCGAGTAACTACATAGTCAAAGTTGTGAGTATTGTTGAGTAGAACTCAAAAATACCTTTTTTATACTTCTCCAAACTTGTTTTATTTGACAAAAACTGTTTTTTTTTTACTTTACGCACAAATTTCTGGATTACTCAAACATTTCCAACCCGATTTCTAAAACTTAAATCTTGTTGGAAACGGGAGAGATGGACCTTTAAAGCGGTGTACATATATCTATTATTCGACTTATGCTATGAGTTTTGATGAGGTAAACTTGGAAAATTCGAATTTTTTTCATATTTTTTCAAGTTTGTCCATTCATAGTAGCAAACTTTAATAAAAAAATATATAGGATAAGTGATAATATTCTTAAAATCTGTTCTTTTGTGAAGAGATTGAGTCATCATTTGATAAATTTGTATAAAAATTACCGTAGTTATAATTTAAATAGTATAACAGTTGTGTTATATTTTTTATATATGTAGTATGTCATCTCATCAAATGAACTTTTAGTTCAAAAATTTTCAGAATTTTTGAAGGATCTTAATTGTTTATTACAAAATGTGTCAAATCTCAATCTCTTCACAAGATAATGCACTTGTAGAATGTCATCACTTATTTCATATTTTTTACGTAAAGTTTGCTTCTATGAACGTACAAACTTGAAAAATCTAAATTTTGGAAATCGGGTCAGAAATGTTTGAGTAATCCAGAAATTTGTGCGTAAAGTCTAAAAAAACAGTTTTTGTCAAATAAAAAAGTTTGGTGGGTTCGAGAAATATAAAAAAAATATTTTTGAGATCTACTCAACAAAACTCACAACCTACACTATGTCATTAGCCGGGTGTATTTAATTTTTTTTATTTTGTCGCATAGTGTTATGTATGTATGTAATCTGGAAACAACATGAAACGTTTTTTCGCTACTCATAAGCACTCATGAAATTTTGAATATAAGTGAGTCAACAATATTGAAATTTAACTATGTACTCTGATTCATTCGTACGCACTAAAACCAACGTTGATTTATAAGTACAGGTTGCAATGAGTATGCGTACAAAGTTGACATCAAACTCATACCATTCGAAATATGTTTGATTCATAAGCCTACCTAATATGATGAGTACTTCAAACTTTGAATATGAGTAGAGAGGTTCCATGATATTAAAATAAGTTTGAATGCGTATAAGTATCAGAAATTATGAGTATGATTCGCTTCTACTCATCTTTTTGAATTCTCATTGCTGATTTCTGGCGCTAACATTTGGTCAGATGGAATATCTTTTACGCATGGTTTGTGTCTTTACTACATTATATGGCAGTTTATAGGGTAAATAACTGTCATTTACGATCACTTGGTAGTAGAATGAACGAGGAAGAAGAACAATATTTACGCTTTTCTTCAACTTAATCGACTTATAGAGCCCTATTTGAGAAGAGCTTGGCATTGCTACTTCAATTTAAAAGCACTTTTCAGCTTTAGTACATCGATTTCTTACCAAAGCCGAAAATTTTCGATCGCTTTCTATCTGACATCCATAGATACATGGTTTATGGGATTCTCCATGTAGAATATCATAAAGTAATGGCTGAAAAAAACCCATTGTGCAATTATTAACAGTAACTGTTAATATTATTATAAATTAGTTGAAATAAAATGTTTTTTTTTTCACTAATTTTTCACCACCCATGCCCATTGTGCAAATTTAGAAAAGTTTAGTTCTTTACTATCTCGGACTCTGTCTTTATTTGCTCGCTTTCTTTTTCTCTCTCTTTGGCTGCTTTAAATGATTATTTCCACTTTTTCTTGTTTTTTTGTTTTTTTGTTTTTGTGTTTTTCTTTGCAACAACATGTGCATGCATTTGATGCAAAAGTGTGTTGTGGCATATATGCATACATACTTACAGTTGCAATGGTAGATTTTCTAAGCAACTAAGTGTGTTTGTATGTAAATTTATTGAAAAACAACAAGAAAAACAACAACAACAAAAAAAGAAATGAAAAAATGCTTACATATGTACAGACAGACATTATTATTTGTAGGGTTCATGCGAGTAGAGTGACTATCTATGCTTTTTGAGTTTTTTTTTTTCTTCTTCTCTATTTTGTATACATTTTTACAAGGTGTAGAATGACATTGGGAAGCGCCAATTCATTCATGTTACTGTTACTGTTACTGGCAAATGCTGCTTCAGCAGCTGCCTTACTGTGGCAGTGGCAGCAGCAACTACTAAATGATACAGCTGTGGCAGCTGTTAACATGTTTGAAAAACAAAAAAAGAACAAAAAAATTGTACAGAAGAATAGAATAGAGTTGAGCTGGGTCTACAATTCTGTCTCCATGGAACACTTGTTGTACGCCAAGTTGTTGCAACAACAAAAGCCACCACGTCTAATCTCGCTGGCTTGACTGTAGTTTTACATTTCCATTGCTTTTCTCCATGGGCAAATGGGCCAGTGTGTGTACGTTTACGTTTTATTTCGATCGTTTTTTTTTTTCGTTGTTGTCGTCTCTTCTTCTTCTTTGTTTACAAGTGTCCCGTGAATGTATGTGTGTGTGAGTGTGTATGTGTGTTAAATTTTCGAATTTAATGTTACAATTGTAATACATTATTACAACAAATTTGTTAGATGCTGATAAAGTTGTTAAAGTCATTGATGATGAGAGATGCTGTTGCTGCTGATACTGATGCTGTTGCTGCTTCTGTTACTGCTGCCTCATCATGATGATAGTGATGATGATGATGATGCTGACGATAATGATTTTTGTGTTGTGTTGATGTTGTTGATAATGTTTGTTTATTTTTATTTCAGCATTTGATTGTATAATTTGCAACACACAATACGAGTATTCGTCTCCTAATGTCGAGTGTAGATTTCCTTTTTCCCATTTATAAAATGAAATGAAATTTATGACGGAGGCTCTTTATGGTTCTGCTAAAAACTTTTAATAGAAATTTATTTGGCCAAAGATTATGGCTGATAATGACTGAAAGTGTGTGTATAATGGTCAGGTGTTTTCGTTTTAATTGAATTAAAACATTTGATTTAAGATATCCAAAGGCTGATAAAAAAAAAAATAAGAAAGAAAATTATTTATGTTTTCTTCATAATTGTTTGTCTATATGAAGCCATTTTTTATTCGCTACAAAATTGTTGGAAAGTATCTTTTAAATTAATAAAGAAAAAGCAAAGCCTGTGTAAGACACTATTGAAATTTTTCTATTCGTTAGAAAGCTTTATTGATGGCATTATGTGTGGCATGCACATACATATGTACATACATAATTGGCCATTACAACCCTTCAGTCAGGATTACGGCCTAGCTTCTCACATCACTCATGTTCTGTGCGTTAACTTTTATACATGAGTGGTGGGACTTACAGTTTAAAGTCAACTCCGAACGACAGATTTTTGAGAAACTTTTTCATTGCAAATTTTATTTACTCTCAGAGTTTTTACTAGAAATCTGAAAAACTTCGGAAATCGCTGAAGAAATATATTTTTTCATATTTCGTTTTGATGCCTGACCTGGGATACGAACCCGGGCTTTATGTCTACTAAGCCAACACACTATCTACTAGACTACGGCGACTTCTGTGTTTGGCATATAACACCATTCAAATGTTCACTACGGCTTCTCTGGTTGGAGCTCATACGAAATGTTAAATTTTATCATGTTTCTTGAGCCTAAAGCAGGATGAATTTAACCAATTGTTCGATTTATCCTTGGCTTGGAGATCCGCTATGGTTAGTGGCATATCCACATATACCTGCGACATAAGAAAACCCCACAAGAAAAAGTCGAATGGTGCCAAATCGCAAAATCTCTGTAGTCAGTTCATATCACCTCAAACACAGACCGTCAAATCACTTGCGCAGAATATTCAATCCAGCATGGAGCTTTTTGTGGCACATATCAGCGGTGTTCGTAGCCGCTAGTCTCATTAGAAGCGAAGCTACGCTTCAAACCCCAGGTCAAACATCTCCACAAAACGAAATATGAAAAACTATTACTTTCGGCAACTGCCTCTCAACAGATTTCTGGCAAAAACTCTGAGAGTAAAATAGAATTGCCATAAAAAAGTTTCTCAAAAATTTGTCGTTCGAAGTCGACTATAAACCATAGGTCCCGTCACACTCTTGTATAAAATTAACACACACAAAATCAGTGGTGGGAGAAGCTAGGTCGTTATCCTGACTAAAGTGTTGCAAAGTCCAATTATGTATGTATGTGGGTAAATCTCTCAATCACCTCCATTACATGAGTTGACCATACCTTCAAGTTACTCGTGCAGAATATCCAATCCGGCATGAACTTTTTGTGGTAGTTAGATTGACGTAACATGTTGTTGGTATCCATTTTATAGAATTCAGGCCAAAAAGAGTTGGTTATTCATCGATCTATAGTGCCTGCCGTTGATATTGATGGCCCGGATAACATTGTTCTTAAAGTTATAACTCAGGCAGCTCATAATTCACACCAAACAGTCACTTTGTTGAGATGCATTAAATGATGCTCTTGCATCATATGTGGATTAGTATCGTTCGTCGTTTTCTCGACAATTTTCGTTAATGTACCCGTTCACGTATCATTCAGAAACGGGCCTTATTACTGAAAATGATATTTCCATGAAAATATGGGGTCAAGTTGCCAATTGCTGTTGAGCTAATTCAGCTAAAATTCGTTGTTGCCTATGGTCGTTAACCTTCCGTTCCTTCCGTTAAATTTTGTAAGAGAAGAGATCTAAGTCACAATGCAAAATTTGCCACTTTATGGTTACCATAGCTTAGTAGGTAATGTGTTAACTTATTAAAGACAAGCCCCTGGTTCAAACCTTAGCTTAAACATTTCGAACGAAACGATATACGAAAAAATATTTCTTTAAGCGACTTTTTCTCAGTAATTTTCTGCCAAAAATTCTGAGAATCAAAAAAATTGCCATGAAAAGTTTCTCGAAGATCTGTCAATCGTAATCGACTTTCAAGTCACTCATGTATAAAATTAACACACATAATCCGGGTGGTGTGATAAACTGGGTTGTAATCCTAGCTAAAGGGTTGTAATATGCAATTAAGCAAGTTATGTTATATAAGCGGTTATGATTTTTATGAATTGAATTTTTAATTTAAAATTTAATGAAAATTTAAATTAATTTCCTTGAAATCCCACAAAATTATCTGATAATTCCTGTTTTTCTTGTGTTTTACTATTTTATTATTTTCATTTATCATTAAATGAAATTAAAAAAAAACTATTTTAATAAATGAAAATAAATTCAAATTAAATGCAAACTAGCTTTACTGATAAGAATTCACTTTTTTTTATTTTTTCAATTTCGTTTTGAAAACAGCATTTCCAAGAAGCAACAAAATTTTCTAAAAACTAAAGGAAAAGAGAAGAAAACAGCAACAACAGACATACATAATATTTGAACATAATAAATTAATAATTAATAAATTAAAAGCAAAAATAGAAAATAAATAAAAAAAATATGCACAATTTATGATTAGAATTTCAAAATGTTAATAAAAATCTATTGCAGATGGATTTTATTTAAAAAAAATTAAAAGTGAACCAGAGATCAGTAATGAGTATTCAAAATTATGGGTAGAATCGAATCATACTCATAATTTCTAATACTTATACGCATTCATACATCTTTTAATATCATGAAACCTATACTCATATTCAAAGTTTGAAGTACTCATCATATTCACGTATGATTGATTGATGATTTCGACTCTCCATAACTCAACATATTGTTACGTTTTTACCTTTTTAAAAATGTTTAAATATGAGTTCGTTGATTGCAAACAAAGTAAAAACAAATATGTGTTTAATTTCAATTAAACTCTTTATTGTCCGCACTATCTTATGTGCCACTGTTTCCAACTTATAGCACGTATACAACAATAACTATAACAATATGTGCTTGTTCGATATTCTTCTCTGCTTACAACCTTTTGTAAGCGACAACACTTGTTCGTTAGATCTGTATAGCGGAGATCTTCAAACCACGACTGTTCTCTTAACACGCAACGCGTCTTCACACAAGACTGACTGAGTTACTACTGACTCGTTGTCTGCTTTGTTTTGTCTTTTTATATGCGCTACGAATCAGTCTGATGAAGGTTCTTGAAGTGGAACGTTCGGAGTTTCGCCTTCTCGAGAATTCTATTGCGACATATTGCTTGTTGTTGCGTTTGCTTACTTGTCTATCTCCTTTTCTTATACTGATGTTGTTGTTGGTTTACTTATAATAAGTTCGATGATTATTGTCTTCATGTGAAATAATATTAGGTCGTTTCCATTTGCGTAACAATATACACGAATCACAAAATAAGTTTGATTCGTTAACGAACACTAAAATATTCACCAGAAGGTTGTGTTTGATTTGAGTTTGATGTCAACGTTGTACGCATACTCATTGTAACCTGTACTTATAAATCAACGTTGTAGTGAGTACGAATGAATCAGAATACATAGTTAAATTTCAATATTGTTAACTTACTTATATGCAAAATTTCATAAGGACTTATGAGTCGTGAAAAAACGATCCATTGCTGATCTCTGAAGGGAACACATATCTTTTATTTGTATGTGTAGTTTAATCAAATTTTCAAGAAGACAAAAAAAAATGGGAATACATACATATTCGGTATAAGAATTAATTCCATATTTTAATTCCATATTTTAATTTAATTCAATATTTGTAATTTATTTTAAAAATATTTAAGAATTTCTCTTTGTTTTGTTGCTATTTTTAAGCTTTAAATAGAAATAGAAATCGATATGGAAAAATTAAGCAACAGAATGTTCTAGTTAAACTTTTGCAAGCTGTAATGCCAGGCATTGATAACGTCGATCAAATTGAAGCTTAAAAATATTTTTTTCTAAGGCCATGTGATGTGGTTTTTAATCAATTTTTATTTTTTTCGCTGTACAAAATTCTTAAATTTTTATTCACACCAAAAACAAATGCAAGCCGTGCCGTAATGAGCTCAAAATGCCGCTTTTGATAAAGAAAAAATTTTGAAAAAAAAAAATTTATTTTATATTGCAGGCTATGAATTTTGTTTGATAAGAGAGAAAAAATTTGAAAAAAACTAAAATTTCAGTTTTTGCCGCATTTTAGTGAACAAATAGCAGAGATTTTTTCAAAATGTTACACATCTGATGATACCGATACTGACTGTATACAAATGTAAAAGAAATTCATTTTTTTCTTTTTTTGTAATTATTGTTGCTAATTTGTATGAAGGAAGAGATTTGTGTTATCGCTCTTTATGATTTCTTGTCGCCAATCAAGTTCTTGTTTTATTGCTGAAAATATTGGTGTTTCTGCTGCTGCTGCTGCAGATGGTGATGACGACAATGTTTTTGATTTCCTTTTCATAAATATTTTTTGTTGTGAAATATTTGGGTCATAATTACATATTCTTGTCATATTTTACTAACGAAAATGATAAGAATGAATTTTCATTTACATAAAAAAAGAATATTATCGTTGATATTTTTTGTTTGAATTCTTCTTGAAATATTTCTCAAATCAATATTAAGGTTGATGTGGTGAAATGCTCCATACCAAAGATCAGCAATGAATCGTTTTTTCCCTACTCATAAGTACTCGTGAAATTTTGAATATAAGTGAGTCAACAATATTGAAATTTAACTATGTACTCTGATGCATTCATACTCACTACAACGTTGATTTATAAGTACGGGTTGTTGCAATGAGTATGCCTACAACGTTGACATCAAACTCATACCATTCGAAATATGTTTGATTCATAAGCCTACCTATTTAGATTCATAACATTAGAAAAATACTTACGAATACTTATAAATGATTTGAATGACTCGAATCATTCAACAAAATTTACAGTCTTAGTTGTTGTTAGGATTTACAACAAAAGAAAAACAAACACATAAGCAAAAAAGACAGAGCAGCAAACGGAGCAAACATACAACTTTCTAGTGAGTATTTTAGTATTCATACGCGATTCATACTTACTTTGTGCTTCGTGTATATGTTGAGTTATGCAGAGGCGAAATCATCAAACAATCATACGTGTTGTTAAGTATGAATATGAGTATGAGTACTTCAAACTTTGAATATGAGTAGAGAGGTTCCATGATATTAAAATAAGTATGAATAGGTATAAGTATCAGAAATTATGAGTATGATTCGATTCTATTCATCATTTTGAATACTTATTGCTGATCTTTGATCCATACTTGCCTATACTAAACGGATTGACTTAAAAATATCCGAAATGTGTTTGGGACATGAGTAAGTCGCCATAATCTAGTGTAGGTAGTGTGTGGAGCTTATTAGACGTGTGGCCACGGATCAATCCTCAGGTCAGACATCAAAATGAAAATATGAAAAAATATTTCTTCGGTGACATTCTCTTAGCAGATTTCTGGCAGAAACTCTTAGAGTAAATAAAATTGCTATGAAAAGTTTCTCAAACATTTGTCGTTCGGAGTCGACTTTAAACTGTAACTCACGCCACTCATCTATTAAATTAACACACACAACATAAATGGTGTGCGCAACTAGATCGTAACCCTGTCTAAAAGGTTGTAATGACCAATTATGTATGTATGTATGTAGAAGAGTACCATTATGATACATAAGAACTTTTAAAATCGAACGGATTGACGTAAAAATATCCCGAATGTGATTAGGACACGAGGCCATAGTATTCAAGTGTGAATATTGACAAATATTAACAAAATGTCGCCTTATATAGTTTACCTCAACCTAAAGATCTTACAACTACCAATTCATTTTTATTGGGTATTCATCTTCAACACGTAAAGGCCCATAAATCGTAGAATTGAATACTGCCTGCAATTACTCCTCTGATCTGTTCACAGACCACATCTCAGCTTCATACTGCAGATGTTGTATTCTGAGGGATTTGAAGAGTGTTATTTTCTTACTTTAGAAGAGGACTTTCGCCGATAAAACTGTCACCGTTGTGTAGTTGGTAGTGTGTTCATGGATAAATCTCCAGCAAAATTAGATAAGTTGTGGTTACTGTAGTCTAGTAGGTAGTGTGTTAGTTTTTGTTTAAAGCTCAGCTCAGACTTCACGAACAAAATGAAATTCAAAAAAATTTTTCTTTCGCCGAGTTCCTCTCAGCAGTCTTCTCGCAAAAACTCTGCCATAAAATTGCCATGAAAGGTTCCCCAAAAAAATCTGTTGTTCAGCGTGGACTTTAAACTGTAAGTTCCAACACTTATGGATAAAATTAACCCCCACACAACAAGAGTGGTGTGAGAAGCGAGGTAGTTTTATTGTTGTTGTTATTTCCAGTTAAATAAACGATATGGCTACTATAAAGGGCAGTCCCGAAGTGGTCTTCTATATTTGCCTAAATCTCAAACTCGAACTTAACTTTCGTATACAGCATTTATGTATGCATGTGTGTGTGTAAACGAAAAAAAAATCTCTGCTTTTATTTTCATTAAACAGATAATTTCTATTTTATCTTGACAACACAAGTCAAAAAAAAAAAACAGAAAAAAACGAAAAGACCGCCGTAATCGAAAATGTTCATGCAAAAAAGACTCAAGTTGGTGATAAGGTTGTTGTAAATGTAACAACTATTTAACACTTCACATAGTTGGTGTTGCTGTTCTTGTTGTTGTTGTTGCTCTTTTGAAAATGTAAATGTACACATGCACACACACACACCCATACACTTTAAACGATTCACATCGTAATCATTAACAGCAACGACAGTAGTTAACATCTCTACAGCTTTTCAAGTCGTCATTTCGTCATTACGAAGATTCATTTTGCACAGATGATTGTCAATTGGTGGTCGGGGTGGTGTTGCTCAGGCTGGTTGACAGAGACAGTCAGCTAGTTAGTCAGTCAGTCAATCAGCCAGTAAGTTAGTCAAGCAACTAGCTATTGATGCAGTTATTCATTTAGTTGTTGCTGTTGTTGTTGTTGTAATTGTAAACAATAATGTAATGTAAACTTGTAAATTTATACTCGCATGTGATACGTATACACTATATACATGTATGTATGTATGTATGTATGCATGAACATACATTGGATATTTTTAAGTTTCTTGAACTTGCGTCCTTAAGTACAATATTTAAATACGTAAATTAATATACTTAAAAATACATACATACATATACACGTATATACACATCCATACATACATATATTTATTTATGCATACAATATAACTTTACATAGTTATTTACATTGCATACACAATGTACGAGTATTTCTTTAATTTACTTTACCTCTACACATGTTACAGTGAGTAAGTCTTTTTGAGCGTCTTTTTTTTACGAGTATTAAAGCTGAAGATGTTGTTGTTGCTGTTGTTATATCTTGTAAGCAATTTTTGTGTGTTTTTTTTATTGTTATTGTTGCTGCTGCTACTACTGCCTTCTTCATGCTTATTTACTTGATCTTTAAATCATCTTTTGTTGGCATAAAAATTTTTTACAGAAGTTTTTAATTTTTTTTTTTTTTTTTTATAAAATTTGAAGGACTCTCTATAGTTCAAGGTAATTTTGATTTAAATTTGTCTGCTTGGTTTTTTTCTCTCTCTCTCTCTCTCTTAATTTTATTTTTATTTATTATTTTTTTTTTATTAATTATTTTGTTGTTGTTCTTGTTGTAAAAGAAAAAGTTGATTTATAATCGAAACAATCTTAAACGGGGTGTATGTAATCATGTAAATATTTGCAAAAAAAAAAGATATTTTAAAGGAGATAATTTTTGTTCAAAATCTACTACGTGTTCATCACATTCATTGATTTGAGGCAAACAACAGATAATGGTCATACAGTCTACAATACTAAGCATATTCTGAGAGGCACAAATAGTGTTAAGATAATTGCAATGATTTTATTCCTTTAAACTTGGCTATCAAGTGTGTAGGGTTTTAAGTTTAAGGAGTAACAGTGGTTTCATAAATTGTTAATGCCTGATTTATTTAAATATTTCATAACTTTTGACTTGTATTTCTCAATTCTTTGCTTGAGGGAATTTGAAGAATTCACCAGGGTTTCCTGAATATTTGTTGATCGGCACCAGAGTATATTGTTACGAAAATGAAAACAGTGTATTGTCGTTTAACAATAAAAACGATAAACAAAAGCTACCAGCTACTCTAACACATATATCGAACTTATTATAAGTAAACCAACAACAACATCAGTATGAGAAAAGGAGATAGACAACTAAACGACAAACAAGCAATGTGAACAAAATACACAAACAACAATAAAGTCGCTATAGAGTTCTCTAGAAGGCGAAACCCCAAACGTTCTGCTTCAAGAACGTTTGTTAGACTGTTTGTGTAAGACTATAAAAGGGCAAGACAAAGAATACGACGAGTAGTAAGAATTCAGTCAGCCTTGTGTGAAGTTGCGTGTGAAGAAAACAGTCGTGGTTTGAAGATCGCCGTTGTAAAGATCTAACGAACAGTTGTTAGTGTTTACTCCAGCAGAAGTGTAAGAAGAATAGCGAATAGTTGTGTGATAAGAATAACGAATAAACAAATTATTGTTGTATCGTCAAGTTGTAAATAGTGGCACACAAAATTGTGCGTACAATAAAGAATTCAATTGAAACTAAACACATATTTGTTTTTACATTGTTTGCAATCAACGAACTCATATTTTAAACGTTTTTAAAAAGGTAAAAACGTAACAATATTATCCAGTAAATTTTAATAGATAGCGTAAAAGTTTTTATAATGTTTTCAACTTAAAAATGAGAAATTCACAACTGATTATGGAACGTTTATACAATTTCTCAATTTGGAAAAAATGTTTTCTTTTTATTGGTCTTTGTCGAATTTGTTGCCAAAAAAAAAATGTAGCTGAAGTACACCAAACTTAACTTAGATATTTTTCATTGAAAGTTCAGCTATTGGGAGTTCAGTTATGTGGCTCAATTTTAATATGGAAAACGAAAACCGCCTAGATTTATTTTTCTTGTTGCTAAACTCGGTAAACTTGTTTGCATAATTAGTGGGAAACGTTTAAAAAACAATTTAAATATATTCATAAACTGCGTGATTCATGTGGAGGTAAGGATATGATACCACCCGGTCTCCATAATTATTCTTCTAAAGTCTCTTCCACCCCTATTGTCCTGACGAATTTCAGAATGATGTTCGGCATCAACAATAACACTTTCCTGCCTAGCAGTTCAGTTCGTATGCACCCAGGTGCTTATTTTTGGAGGTCATAATGCTTCAATGAGTCGTTGGACTCGAAATAAGCCGCATTCTGAATAAGTGCACCTTGTGTCTGCAGTGTTCTGTTAAAAATTCGGTTATTAACAACCTCAGGTTATTTCTTGATAGTCTGAAGCATGAATCAGACCTCTTATCGTAATTTCCCAACAAAAGTTTTAATTATCTCAAACCAAGTAAATTCTTTGCCTCTATTTATCCCCCTTTCGTTGAGCATCCTTTTCCAAACATTCCTTCCCATTCCACAGAGGGGTTTTAGTCCCATCAGGTTGCCCTCCACGCAAATTCATCTGCTTGCTCATTTCTCAGAATTCTCTGACTCAGATTGTTCAGACAGTCATTTACTATCTTCGATTTAACCTCATAAGAGCCGTGTGCACGAATGACCACCTGACTATGAGATGAGTATTGCTATGTCCTGCCTTTAGTACGTCCTATTCAAGTTAAATTGGGCACATCTTTTGATGGGATAGATTTCCACTTTGAAGATGCCACGAGGCATTTCATTCTGGGATCAAAAAATTCTGCTCCTGTTCCAAGATTCGTTCTTCAGTCTTCTACATATCACAAAACCACATTCTTTACAAGAGTATTCCTCTATTAATTTTTGTCACAAATTCTCGTTGAGAAGCACTTTTTAATAATATAAACTCTGGTTCTGGTTCTGTCTAGGGGACAGTTAAGATATATAAGGTAGAATTTCATATCGGGATTGTTTTCCATCAACCTAACAATAATCTCTAAAGTTTTGAACTTCACTACCATATATAGTTGACTTAAATCTATCATCCAGAAGCGCTGTGGGATAGGATGACTCATGGATAATCATATAATAAACTCAACGTAAATTATGTGAGAAGCAATGTAACAGTAATCCTGACTAAAGGGCTGTATTGGCCAATTAAGTAAGTAAGTAAGTAGTGAAAGCATTAACGGTAAGTAATGCTCAATGAGAATTAAGTCGCCGTAGTCTAGTAGGTAGTGCGTTAGCTTATTAGACGGAAGGCCCGAGTTCAAACTCCAGGTCAGACATTAAAACGAAAATATGAAAATATTTCTTCGACGACTTCCTCTCAGCAGATTTCTGGCAAAAACTCTGCGAGTAAATATAATTGCCATGAAAAGCTTCTCAAAAATCTGTCGTTCGGAGTCGACTTTAAACTGTAGGTCCCGCCACTCATGTAAAAAATTAACGCACACAACATAAGTGGTGTGAGAATCTAGGTCGTAATCCTGACTGAAGGGTTGTAATGACCAATTATGTATGTATGAACGAGTATATATGTAATGCTCAATTAGAAATCGAAAGAAAATATTACACAAGAACACCTTGTAGGATTTTACTAGTCGACGCGGAGATAGGAATGATATACGGAGTAGAATGAAATAGACTTGATAACACTGAAGAGAAATTATCTTATTATCTTATAACTGGGATCCTGAATGATAAATTTAATAAGAGGCTTGTAAAATTTCCTGTTTGGAAAATTAAAAAAAAAAAGAAAAACCATTGCAAACTACTCCAAGAAATACTCAAAAGGCAATTAGGAGAACGATGTAGTAGAGGTAGAATAAAAAGCCTCTAATAATTCTAAGCCAATAATGGTTAGAAAACATGGAAAATATAACGAAAATTTGTACCAAAAAATATGCAAATAAAATAGAAAAATATACACGATTTGGAAAGTAAAAGAAAGTGTTGACGCTTTGAGGATAACAGACAACACAAAACAGAAGACGATAATAAACTATGATATCAGGAGCGGCCACAAAGTAAATTGAAGGTTTGTGTTCTTTTCCTCTACCTTCTTTATATTTATAGGCATGTATACCTCATCTGTTTTAACTGTTTCTAAAGGGAATAACACAGGGTTCTACTAGTTGAGAGGCTGCAATTCCTAGAGTGTCTTTAAAAAACTGTTCATACTACTGAGTTTAATTCATAGTGGACATTGTATATATGTAAGTATGTATACATATGTATAGAGTAAATAATTAAAAAGTTCATGTATAAAACTGAAAAAAAAAACTTTAAATTTTTATATATATACGGTAGATATAATTTTATATACTTAAAGTAAATAATAAAAAAAAAAAGAAAATAAATGATTATGGTGTGTGGCAACAATAATACGTACATGGTTCATAGGCGCTGATGTGCATAGCATCATATTTTTTTTTAAATATTATTTCCGCAACAAATTTCGTTTGATATCAACAAAATTTATGTGACTTTTGTTGTTGTTGTTGTTGGATGTTTTTTTCTTTTTTTTTCAAACTTAAAAAAATAAAATAAAATCACTCTGCTTGCCCGCGTTCACTAACTGGCGATTTGTATGTACACACGGGATAAATAAAACACGTACACGAATGCGTCCAATTTTAGTTTGGAATGCGTTTTTAATTTTTTTTCCGAAAATTTAAAAAAAATCATACAACGTTTCAGCACTGTGCGTAAAATGTTTTTTTTTAACAAAAAAGGAGGCGAAATTTACGATTGAAACGATTTTAAATTCTGTTGCAATAATAATAAAATGATAATGACGGGGGGTTTTTAAATAATGTTGGCCACTGTTGTTGCTGTTTATCTCTTTGAATTTCGGTGAAAATTTAAGTACAGATTAAAACACACACACATACACACATGCACGTACGCGCGTATATGCATACCTTTGATGAAATGAAAAGAAAGAGAAGTAAAAATTATTTGCTTGTGTCTGTGTTCTATGTGTATGCATGTGCTGATGACAATGTGTTGTAAATACACACACGCACTTTTTGTTCTCAAATAATTATTGCATACAAGCGGGCTGGCGTTTTTTTAAATAATTATTGCAGGCAAACAGGCTGAGTTCTTTTTTTTTTAATTTAAGGTTTTTTTTTTTGGTTTTTTATTGTTGATGTTTCGTTATTATTTTTATTTATTTATTTGTTGTTGTTGTTGTTGCTGGATTTGGTAGACAGGAGCTGTTACGTTTTTTTTTTGTGTAATGTTGCAGGTGTTGCAGCTGCCTGTGCCAAGCCTCTGCCGCTGTTCTGGCCTGGGTTTATCAACTGCTGCAGGATAATGGCGAGCTGTTAATATAACTGGAATGTTGTTGCTTTACATATATACGTCAGTATGTATCCATGTATGTACCACACGCAAAGTATATAATTTGTCTATATACACACAAGTATATAACAGCCTTAAATAAATGTACATAAACAAATATATAAAGTGTTGCTTGGCATGTGTATAAGTATTGTTAAATGTTTTATTTTATTTTTTGCTTTAAATTCTTATTTGGTAGTTGACAATAAAATGTTTTCCTCTTTTTTTTTAATTTTTAATTTGATATGTTGTTGCTGTGTTATGTTGCAAAATAATTCAAAAGTTTTGAAAATTTTTTTTAAAAAACTTTTCTTGACTTTTTTAATTATTTTTCTGAATTTCTTGCTGTTAAAAATTTTTCTTCATGATTGCACTGTTTTGTTTTGTTTTTTGTTTTATTTGTTGCTAATATTGTTTAAAGTTCTTTCTATTTGTTTATAAAAATCGTTCTTTATTTTCTTTTTTTTTAATTATTTTACAAAAAAATTCTCTTTTATTTTAACAAAAATAATTTGATTGTTAACAAAACCTTCTTTTTTTTGTTTAATTTATTTATAATTTTTGTAATTTTTTTTTTCTGAAATTAAGTTTCTCTAAAAAAAAACCTTTAAAGAAAAAAAGAAATTAAATTTTTTAGAAATATTTTATTTTTTTTAGTTTAACACGTTTAGGTTTTTTAATTTTTAATCTTAAAAATGCGTGTTTACGCAAATTTTTGAAATTTTTGTTATAAAACCACGTTTTGAAATTCACAAAAATAAATTTTTTATTAAAAAAAAAATTGAAAAAGGCCTATATTGAGGCCTAATAAGGTATGAAAAAAAACCAAAAGTTTTTTGATATATTTTACCCCTCAATTAAGAGCAAATTAACACCGGTTTAATATTTAAAATCACACGATATGAAAACTTGTTTACAAAAAAATATTTTTCTTTTAAAAAATTTCCTGAAAAACAAAATTCTTTTTTTTAAATTTTATATTTAAATACATTTTTCCTTACACAAAAAAGTGAAAAATTTATTATAATTAGGAATTTATTTGGTAATGGAATTAATTTATACCGCGCATTTGGTGCATATGCATCCTTGTCTACTAGCTGACGAATAGACCTGCTTTAACGAAAAATATTTTTCAATTTTTTTATAAACATTGAGTGGCGGGACCCACAGTTTACTGTCGACTGCAAACGACAGATTTTTGGCATAATTTTAATGGAAATTTTATTTATTCCCAGAGATTTTGCCAGAAGACTGCTGAGAGGAAGTCCCGTTTTATTCGCAATATATGAGCTGGAATCTCACGTCTAATAAGCCAACGCACTGCCTACTAGACTACGGTGGTTTTTTGAAGATAAAGAACTCCTAAATCTACGAAATATGTTCGAACAATAGACCGGGAAGATTGTTAGAAAGTAAAACCTTCATAAGCATTGGGGACTACTCCTCCTACACACATTATAAAACGTTTCTAAAGGCAAAGAACTTAGAAAGCATATGAGCTAATGATGATAGAAGTTAAATGACGACTTTACACGTCACAATTTTATTTGAATGTCATCAGAAAAAGTAATACTGGGATTGAAGCAAAATAAAGCATATGAGTTGCATGGCCAATTAGCTAAATTAAGGTCATAGTTAAACATTCACAAAGGGAAAGTTTCCATCTTTTTTGGAATGTTACAAACGTCTGGAAGAAGTAAACAACAATCCCACTAGTCAACATTTTGCAAGTTTAGTTCGGAATTTGGTTCGTATATTCTGACTGTCATACGGTTTGCTTTAGAATAGAGCACTTGAAGTTTTTTTTTGGCACAGAATAATGAGATTTTATAACGTTTTGTGTTTGAACATAGTCTCCTTCGAGGACGTCGTAGTCTAGTAGTTAGTGTAATGGCATATTGTAGTCGCCGTAGTCTAGTAGATAGTGTGTTGGCTTATTAGACGTAAAGCCCGGCTTCGTATCCCAGGTCAGACATCAAAACGAAAATATGAAAATATTTCTTTGGCGACTGCCTCTCAGCAGATTTCTGGCAAAAACTCTGAGAGTAAATAAAATTGCAATGAAGAGCTTCTCGAAAATCTGTCGTTCGGAGGCGACTTTTAACTGTAGCTGCCGCCACTCATGTATAAAATTAACGCACACAACGTAAGTGGTGTGAGAAGCTAGATCGAAATCATGACTGAAGGGTTGTAATGGCCAATTATGTATGCGTATGTAATGGCATATTAGATGCGAGTCCGTGGTGAACAAAACGAATTATGACAAAATATTTCATTTGGGGACTACCTTCACAGTAGTCTCATGGACGATTAATCTGTACGTGCCGCCACTCAGAGATACAATGAACACATACACAATGGGGTTGGTGTGAGAAGCATGGTTGTAATCCTGACTAAAAGGTTGTAAGCCTAAGGACTGTAACCAGTCCCGTTTGAGCTGTGCACAACTCACAACGATTATCCAATTTTGTTTTTTATCCTCTTAAATAAATAAAATTTATGGAAATCATCAAAATAGAAGACAAATTTTTGCACAAAATCTTTTTTTTCTGTTATCAAAGGTTCTTCAAATTTTATTAGAACTTAACTGGTAGACTTGTGTTAATAGGAACAGTGTTGGGCATGTAATTAAACAAAGTGAAGGGTCTTCGTAGAGGAATTTTAAAAGATCAAGAGAAATGAATAAATGTAAACCAAAAAATAATTCTTAAAATGTTTTATAACAAGGCCTTAAAACTAAAATTATAGTGACAGCGTACTTTAAAATTATAAAATTTTAATAAAATTCTTCGGAAAGGAGCTGAACAATTTCATTCGTTGCCACGTGCTTTTTTTTCTCTCAATTCCCCTTTAAGCAAAGGGACTTACTTGTCCATAATTTGGTGCTTGAAAAACTATTTTTTTTTTGTTTTCCTTTTATTTTTGCTTAAAAAAAAGCGAAGAAAAAACGCATTAATTCCTATAAAACGCAGACAGCAGTAGATGAAGGCAAAAAATGAAACAAAAAAAAATTGAAAACCTGAAGGCCAAAAATAATCTAAAAAAAGTATACAAAATGAAATTTTCAATTAGAAAAAATTCTACGTTTACCAAAAAAAACGTAAAATTCCAAAAAAAAAAAGAAAAGAATGATTTTGTTATACGCCATTATAATGGAAAAATATCTTTTGGTGGGTAACAAAACAAAAAAAAAAATTAATTTTTTCAACAATTATTTTTCGACAAAACAAGGAACCAAAAAAACGAATTTTTTTTTTGTCAGTTTTTTTAGTTTTTCTGTCTCCTTTTTTATTTTCTTGTAATATTTAACATTTTTTTTTTGAACGAAAATTGCACACCTAGCATAACTATAGCGTCTTCAACGTTTAGCATTAATCTGCTTCCTCCTTTCCAACTTCCCTCCCCCCTCTCCACTTTGTTTTTATAACCATTAACAAAGTGTATGTCAGCCAGCATCTGCCTGAGATCCACTTCTGGTCTATTTCTACTCATTACCTTCTCCCTGCAATAAATATAGTCTGCGTTCTTATTATTTTTTTTTCTTCTTCCATTTTTTTACGTTTACGTTCTACTTTTTTGTTATTCTCTTTTTGTTTTCATATTTCTTGTTGTTGTTGTAGTTGTTTTTGTCGTCGACATTCATACTTACATAGTCGAGTTCTTAACTAAACTTTGCCGTCGGGATTTCCTCAACTATGATGGCTGGCTGGCTGGCTGTTTGGCTACAGAAAATTTATATTCGAACGAGAAAAAATTCACAAAAAAAATTTTCATTTTTCTCTACCATTTTTAGTTAAAAAATAACGAAAAAAAATACTAAAAATCAGTAGGAAACAAAATTTAAAAAGAAGAGAAATTAAAAAAAAAATCCTTAAATAAAAGGATATTAAAAATGCCAAAAAATAAAATCCAAAAAAATAAATAAAAAGTAGACGAAATGAAGCAGAAGCAGTCAGGGTCTCTTCGTTTATTTTCTTTGGGACATAAAATAATAATGTAAAGTACAGTTGGAAAAGGTTAGTAAGAGTGATAATACGAGTGGCGTTTCAATATGTCAAACAAAAAACTGCTTTTTATTAACGTCAAAAAATTTTGGTAACAGACTAAAATATGGAAGTTCCATCGAAGATCATCTTAATAATGCATAAATAACACCTTTAACAACACACTGTACTAGGGGAATCATTTAAAACCGTTTCAGAGACATGAAACAAGTCAAACTACTTATCTCTCTCTGAATAATCAAAAAAGTAGGTGTCAGAATAAACATCTTCAAGAACCCACAAGATCCAAGTAAATGCTACACATTCTGATTCTTCATAACTTCTCCAAACTCCACTACAATTCAATGTCTAGCAGGTATGATCAAAAAAATATTGAAGGAGGCCACAACTACACACAACTACAAAAAATATGGAATTCGACTTTTCATACGTCCATAACAGAAAATAAACATCTCCCAGAACCCACAATATGCGTGTAAATGCCACAACTTCAGATTCATCATAACTTCTCCAAACTCCACTACAATTCATAAATGAATTTCAATGTCTGGAAGGTATGATCAAAAAAATATTGAAGGAGGCCTACACACAACTACAAGAAATATGGAATTCGACTCTTCATACGTCCATAACAGAGAATAAACATCTTCAAGAACCCACAAGATCCACGTAAATGCTACACATTCTGATTCATCATATCTTCTCCAAACTCCACTACAATTCATAAATGAATTTCAATGTCTGGCAGGTATGATCACAAAAATATTGAAGGAGGCCTACACACAACTACAAAAAATATGGAATTCGACTCTTCATACGTCCATAACAGAGAATAAACATCTCCCAGAACCCACAAGATGTGAGTAAATGCTACACATTCTGATTCTTCATATCTTCTCCAAACTCCACTACAATTCATAAATGAATTTCAATGTCTGGCAGGTATGATCACAAAAATATTGAAGGTGGCCTACATACAACTACAAAAAATATGGAATTCGACTCTACATACGTCCCCAACAGATCACATTCGAAAATTCTAGAACCAAAATACTCACTCTTTGTTTTTCTTTGCCTCAACCATAAGCACGATACTGGACAGTGTTAAGAAAGTTGCTTGTCTCGGTGTAATTCGTACAGTGATAACCTATTGAAAATTCAGCTCCATGGGGTGTAAGGTTAATACGTCTATGTGATGAGTGCAGATCCGCGTTCGATAGTAAAGGTATTTGCAAAATGCTTTCACGTCAGTGGGCTTTGACGTCTTATGCATTGTTTGCATCACCAACCATAGTCAAGCCAACCAATAACCAACCGTGATTGTTTTCCCGACTGAGATCATCAGTGGTCAGTTGTGCTGAGATCAACATAGACAGTAAGCTTTAAGCGAATACGATTACTAATTTCTTAAAAGGTAAGAGTAAGGCAGTCTTAAAACAATTGGCACTCATTGTCTTGCATGAAAGTTTATCAAATGTTGCTACAAAACGTTGCAGAAACTTACTTACTTAATTGGTCACTACAACTTTTTAGTAAGGATTATGAACTAGCTTCTCACATCACCCTATATTGTGACCCCGGCCTTTCGTATAATAAGCCAACATACTATCTGCTAGACTACGGCGACTTTGTTGAAGAAACTAAGCATCTGTAAACAGATGCCAGTTGTTTTGGGTCCCTTGACACCAGAAAGTACTGGGTTGGGAAGCTGCTAAGAAAGTATCCGTAACACCTTATATTGTAAGTTCTACACTGTGCAGTGCCTCTTACTTCTATTCCCCTCCGCAAGGGTGTGAAACACTGAAACAGGAGATTGGACAGACGTTCAGCACCCAGCTTGGAAGCCTCTCGAGTGTGCTCAATTATGGCAGGCCAGATTTGAAACTTCAAATGGATTTTTTATGATTCGAATGGCTCATATGTATATATATAGAGGATGACTGTGGTTGATGTGTTAAGATTACATCAAATGAATTCTATCTGCCTAGCGTTCAGAGTATTAAAAGAGTTAGTGCCGCTGTTTAAAGCAACGGAAGGTAAAGTTTTTAAAAATAAATGGTAGATGTTTTCATTTTTTCCTTACCAAAAATAGCGAAATGTAAAAATTTAATTGAATGTGATTTAGTATATAAGAGAAATATGTAGATTTTTTGAAAGATCTTTAGCAAATTTTTTTTATTTAAAAATTAAAACTTTAAGGGCCATTATTAAAACTTGCCGTTAACTAAAGGGAGGATTTTAAAGGGCTAATAAATTGTTTTTCATTATTATAAGTAGACAATATGATAGAAGTGAGCGTTAAGCTAAAGGGAGGATCATCCTATCGGTAACTTTTAAAGTTAAGTTTATTATTTTCAATATGGCACCTTCAAATATAAACAAAATTAGCATGTACAACAAAAAAAACAAAGCCAGCCGTTGCCACTGTATTTAAAAAAATTTGTTTAATTGAGCAGAGTTATCGACATTGCTCCGGCACTGCCATATTTTTTGAAAAAGTTAACTTTATTTTATCTGTAAGTTGTAATAACGAATATAAGTTAAAGGTAACTTTACAGTTCCCTTTAGATAAAGGTACCTTTAACTAAACTTAAGTTTAACGGCAAGTTGTTATAACGGTCCTAAGAGTGGAAATAAGTTTCAGAATCCAAGAAAATAAAGAAGATGCCAATAATGAATGAATAGAGGAGCATTGCAACTTTGTTTTTAATTGATGCACCATGTTTTGAAGTAGAAACGGAAAAAATATTATTTCAATTTATTTTTGTGAATTTCTTTATAATTTTATGGTTTTTCAGTATTATTTTTATTTTATTTCAATTTGATATTTATTTTCTAGTTTTAGTTATTTTATTATTTTTTATTAAAACACATTTTATTTATATTTCTGTTTATAAAATTTTTGGTACAATTATTGTTTGTTTATTCTTTAATATTTATATTTATATTTTAATTTTTTTATTTTATTTTTTTTTTAATTGGCTTTATTAAATATTGTATGAAATTTATTGGAAATTTATTAGTTTTTAATCGGTTATTTACACTTCACATTCTTATATATGTACATATGTACTCGTATGTATTTTATAATTCATAAATATTTTAAATTTTATCCTGAATAAAATATTTAATTATTTTTTAATTTTTATATATTTTAATTATTTTTAATTTATAATTGTTTTTAATACCGAGTTACGTTGGTTTACTTTTCCTTTTTTATTAGCGATATTCTTAGAATATATTTTATAACTTAACAGGTTTTTTTTAAGTTTTAAAGTTTTAATTTCTTGATTTGTTTTGTATTATTTTTTTTTAAGTAAAGTTTTAAACGAAATATTAATTTATAAATATTTATTTTCATTGTTATAATTTTATTATTCATATACATACATATATAAACAATATAAACAATGAGAAACCAGGTCGTAATCCTGACTAAAGGGTTGTAATGGCCAATTAAGTAAGTAATAAATTTTTATTTGATTATTTATTATTTTTATATTTGTATTTCTATATATGAGCCGTTCAGTGCACAAAGTGATTAACTCCACTTTTTGAAAAATCTTCAATTTAAGTGTCAAAGCACTTGGGATAGTCATATCTTTTTATATTTATTATAACTTTCCTGAATAGTAAAGATTAACATGATTAAACGACAAAATTTTTTGGGCCATTGAATAATAAGTAATTTATATCAGAAGACATTTTGATTAACTCCATACTCTTATGTAAATCGTTTCAATGTTGAATGATAACAGTTATCAATTTCCAGTTACTGTAAAAAAAGGCAGAACGGGCTCACAGTCAAATGGCTGCCGATTGAATGGCAGCATCGGAAAAAATTTTCATATTTTCTTTCGAACTAGAAAAACCTTTAACCTTTCCTAAACTGACCACATCTGTAGCTTATTATAAGCGAAATTTATATGTTTATAATTTCGGATGTCATTCATGAATTCAGTAAAAATATAAGCCACATGTTTGTTTGGCCAGAAACTGAAGGATATCGTGGGTCTTAAGAAATTTCATTGTGTCTAACAAAGTACATAAAAACTTATGCTGCAAACTTTGAAAATATAATAACATATTCTGATTCGTGTACCGGGCAAAATAGTAAAATTTAAAACTGTCTTAAGTTTATTGAAACTTGTTCAAAGTACGGAAATAAGAGCTGAGTCAATTGAAATGAATTTTTTGGTAAGTGGTCACAGCTATTTACCTAATGACTCAGATTTTGCCATTATTGAGTCACATGCAAAAAAAAATTCAAAACATGATTGGTACAATATAATCAAAACGTGCAAAAAGAAAACACCATTTAATCTAGATTCAAGATTTTTCAAGATCAAGATTTTTTTTCAACCAAACCTTTAGAAAACTCAATCATTAATAGAAAAGCAACCGTTACAGGGTTTCTAGTAAATTGGCTTAAAATACGCTGCATAAAGTTAGAAATATGACTATAATGGAGATTTAGAATTTAACGAAATTGACATAAGGAAATCTGTATGTACTTGATTACTTTTTTCAGTTGCCAAATCGATTAACTCCACCATGAAATTCATAGGTTAGAGGACGTGTACTTGTCCGTTAAGACAAGTACAATACCCGGAGGTCGAAATTGACCCATTGTACCATGAAATTCATAACATTACGGACATTATTCTTTTTTTTTTTATTTTTTTTTTGTCCGAAATTCATAACCTTACGGACATTATTTTTTTGGCTATTCTTTCTTATTAATTTTATATACCATTAGATGAAAGCTATGTAAGTATTTATGTATTCTACAATATGTATGTATTTGCATTTATATTGTAAAGGGAATTTTAAAAATCAATTTACATTATTTCATCGCATTTCTCAACTTTTTGTTTTATGGAGTTAATAAATTTGTGCACTGAGCGGTTCATATAATGAAACCTTTTGAGTGTTCCGAATATATTTTTTATGCCAATTAAATTATTTTCAATTATTACCAGAATACGACGTAATTAAAAACATTATTCTGCCATGAAATTGAATAAATTGTGCCTAAATTTTAAACTTTAACATTTTAAAAAGTTTTTTAATCGTAAGTATGTATTGTTTACAAACATAATTGGCCATTACAACCCTTCAGTCAGGATTTCGGCCTAGCTTCTCACACCACTCATATTGTGTGTGTTAATTTTTATATATGAGTGGCGGGACCTACAGTTTAAAGTCGACTCTGAACGACAGATTTTTTAGAAACTTTTCATGGCAATTTTATATACTCTCAGAGTTTTTGTCAGAAATCTGCTGAGTGGAAGTCACCGAAGAAATATTTTTTCATATTTCGTTTTTCATATTTCGTTTTGATGCCAGACCTGGGATACGAACCCGGGCTTTACGTCTAATAAGCCAACACACTACCTACTAGACTACGGCGACTTCCATGTATTGTCTCCGTGGTAAAAATATTTAATTGGAAAAAAATTAAAATAAATAAAATTTATTTATTTGCCATTATTTTAATATTTTTTGTTTTTCATTTAGAAAAAAATTTAGTTTCCTGACTAATAATATGTTTTAAAAACTGTGAGAGGAATATACTTCACATTAAGCTAATTCGTTCGGATGGACATATGCTTCAGAAATAGTTTAAATCGTTAAAAAAAATAATACAATTATAAAAACTAGAAATATAAAAAAAAATTTTTTTTTTTGCATTTAGTTACCAGAACTAAGCAAATAAAGCTCGAAAATTAATAAAAAAATAAATTTTAAAGCATTAGGAACTTATTTTAAAAAGAACCAAAGAACCTTTAAGAAGCATTTCTTTTCCAAAAGAATACTTTTGTATATTTTAAATAAATTTTCTTTTATATGACTATGTAGTATGTTAATTTCCATTGAAACGTATAAAATGTATTAAATTCAGTTTAATTTCTCTTCAAAGTGTAGAAAAACCAAATAAAATTAGTTGTTTAAATTTTTTAAACTAGAAATCTACATTATTGTTAAAACAATTATATTTTCTATTACAGACTTAAGTCATAGGCGCGTATACCAGTGTTGTATACGTTGATAGATTTGAAAATTAAAATTTTTAATTATTTTTTTCGTTATTTATAATATCGTATATAACGTTATTGACTCTCGTTGCATTTACAAGCAATAAAAAATAATTTAAAATAATTAAAAAAAAACTGAATTATTAGAATTTATATTACCAACATAATTATTTTTTAATAATTTTTTTTATTTTAATGCGAAAAAGTTCGATTAGAAATTGTCGTTAGATATCTCTGGTAAAACTAATTACGTCAGACAACACTATAGCCTGTTGGATCTGGTGATCTCGATGATCCTAGGCAATAACAGCCTAACAGTTGAAAATAATACTTTTGAGAAAAATCACTTTCTTCACTCTTTCAGTTCACAGAAACATTGAGAGAAAAAAATTTATGGAAAAAGCAAGCCTAAGAACAAAAAATTTAAAAAATTATAAATGTAATCTATTTATTAATAACATTACAATAGAAATGGAGATTTCAAGCAAATAAAAAGTTTTGGTATTAGAATACATATATGCTGGCATACATAACTCAAATAAAAGTGGACTTAGGCTGTTTTTTATTAGAGACCACAGATATTATAAGCTTCTTCTCTTTAGAAATGGGGAAAATTATCTACAATATTTGGTTTTCTCTACTAGAAAAGCTTCAAATGCATTATTCACACATACATAATTGGACCTAGCTTTTCACATTACATATGTTGTGTGCGTTAATTTTATACATGAGTGGCGGGACATAGAATTTAAAGTCGACTCCGAACGACAGATTTTTTAGAAACTTTTCATGGAAATTTTATTTACTCTCAGAGTTTTTGTCAGAAATCTGCTGACAGGAAATCGCCGAAAAATATTTTTTTTCATACTTCGTTTTGATGCCTGACGTGGAATACGAACCCAGGCTTTACGTCTAATAAGCCGAACCACTACCTACTAGTAGTAGACTACGGCGACTTCAAATGCATTATAGGCTGCCGGAAAAATTTTTGAAATTTAAGGAGGTGTATGCTTTTCAAGTAGATATGATCCATTAAACACTAAAAAATCACTGCAATCAAGGAAAAAATATGACATACGGACACTTAAACATCATGGCAGCGTTCCTACTGATGTTAGGATTGCTTAGCAAACAGTTGTGAACTATTTAAAGAAAGTTGAATACAAAAAGCAGTTAAAGGTTCGAATGCCTCAATAAAAATGTAATGAACTGAGTTTTCCTTTGCAAATCACCGGTAAAATGCATGATAATCTAAATATTTCTGCATCGCATGCGAAAATAATGTGCAAAAAAATTTATGATCGTTGCAAGGTTAAGTAACGCAGACTTTGAGAAGTCAGGGTTTGACACCAAACCAGATAATGCTATGAGTCTGCTGTTGATCATAACATTGATTTCGATCTCCAAGGTAAACAATTAACGAGATTGAGCCAATAAAAATGTGTTTCCGGCAGAAACGAAGAGAGTTTGGGAAGTTTTGATACATCAAATATATAAAGAATATCTTGTACCTTCTGATAATCAAATGTTTCTATCCATACAGAGTTCTCTTAAAATTGTGAATTTAAATTCCACTCCATTTTTCACTTTGAAAATCTTGAAGTTTTATACTGATGGATTCACGATTTTACCTCACCTTTTACTGGTAAATTTTTTTCAATCAAAGCGGCACATACTTGGTTGAATAAATCTTGTTTCAAGCATAAGAAGAGATAACAAATTTATAATCGAACTTTTCGGCACACTAATAAAAATTTTGTTTTTTGTTAGGTTTTGAAAATATTTTTTAATTTATTTTGTTTATTAATTTATCGTATTTTCTTTCAATTATAAATACTTTTATTCGTTTACAAGTCATTCATTTATTTAGTCGGCACTTGGATTGTATGTAAAATCTCACTTTAAATCAGAAGAAAACTGTTTTCATTTTTCAATAATTTTTTATTAAGAATGTATTTGATTCTTTTTTGTAAGCAGTTTTTTTTATTTTTAATTAAAAATTTACATTCGGTTAAGTTTCATTGAATTTAATTACTAACTGTTGCAAAAAAAATTAATTTCAATATTTTTTAAATTAAATTTAAAAAAATTATTCATACAAATCTGCGGTTAATTTGTTTTCCGTTTTTGAATTGTAATTTTTATAAATTCTTGTTATATTTATAAATACACGTTTAATCATTATTTGTAATCATTGTATATTGAAATTAATGTTAATATTAATATCAAAATTAATATTTTCTTGTAATTTTCCATTGTAGTTTTTAATTTAAATATTTTAAAAACGTTTCTTATAATTTTTTTAAATCATATTTTCACAACTGTTTTTGGTAAAATTAAAAATTAGTTTTCTTGTTTAATACGAGTTTAATACAGTTTTTTATATTTTTTTTTTAGGGTTTTCACAATTATTTTTCAATTCTTACGGAAAATTAATGCATTTCGGAACTTTATAGGTCTTTTGGTCAATAGGATTACACTTTAATGTTTTTTTTTTTTTAATTTTTTTTTTTTTTATTTTATAAGAGCCTTTATGGTTATTGTAACATTTAAAATTTAACAAGAAACAAAATTTTTTATTTTTTTTTTTTATTTTGCATATAAATTTGCAAAAGTTTTTATACGAGTACACTTATAATGCTTTAATCCATGCTGTTCTAAATCGAGTATAAAAATTTCCTTTTTAAATTTTTAATATTTTTTTCAACAATTTATTGCAAATTAAATGATTTTTTAGAATGTTAATTAATTGAAACATTTTTTTTTAAAGTATATTTTTAATTTAAAGTATTTTATAAGAGTATTTTTTTCTACAAAATCAACAAATATATTTTTGTTTATACTTTATTTAACTCAATTTATTTTTTATTTATATTTTTTTTTTTGTTGTTAATTTTTGGTTTACATTCATTTTTATTTTTCAATTTAAAACAAAAATTAAAAGTTTTCCATATTTTTCGGCATAGTTTTCTTTAATTAATTTTTATTTTAATTGGCAGTTGAAGATTTTTCAATGTTTTATGTTGATTTTATTTTCTATATAATTTTTATCTCATTTATTAGTAAACATTTATTGAATTTATACTTTATTTTTTTATTATATTTTATTAATTTTTATTTTATTTACTTTTATACTTTACTTTATTTTATTATTTTACTTTATTTATTTTCTTTTATATTTTTAAATTCTTTTATTTAGGTTAGGTTAGAGGACGTGTACTTGTCAGTTAAGACATGGACAATACCCGGAGCTCGAAATTGACCCATTGTACAAATTCTTTTATTAATTTTATTAAATTATTTTTGAATATATGTAATTTAAATCTTGCTTTAAAATTTTCTTTTATTTCATATATTTTTATTTATTTTAAAATAATTTATATGCCGTTTCTAAATATTCTTTTATATAAAATAAAAGGTTATTTTATTAAATTTTGTATTTTTGTATTTTAAATTGACTTCATATTAATTTTATATTGTTTTTATATTTATTATACACTTATTTAATTTCTTTTCTTTATTATTTCATTATATAATCATATTTTTTAAATATTTTTTCATTTAGCAAAATTTTTGTTTAAATTTTATTAAATTTATATCATTTTTTTAAGTTTTTAATTTTATTTTTATTGTCATAAATTATTATTTTATTGTAATGCAATTAAAATTTTATTTTATTATTTTTATTTATAGTTTAAATCACTTTAGTAATTTTTGTATTCAATTATTTATTAATTAAATAAATTAATAAATTATTTATTTAATTAAATTATTATTATTATTTATTATTATTTAAATTATTATTTAAATTATTTATTTGTTACATTTTTTTCTTGTCATAAAAACATTTTCTTATTTTAACACGATTTTTTTATTATTTTTTTATTATAAAGAAAAACCTTGATTTTAAATAATTTTTATTAAAAACAACACACACTTCCGCATTGCAAAACCACACAGCACGCACTCATGCAATTTGGCAAACTATTATGTTAAAATTATTTTAATAAAAATTTGTATATAAAAAAACTTTTAAATTCTAAGCTTAAATTAAAAAAAATCAAAAATTATTCTTATTTGAAGAACAAAATAAATTTAAGAAAATGAAACCCATGCATTTACATAAAAAACTCATAAAGAAAAGTGTAAATAGATATGCTTTTGTTGTTATTGTTTTTGTTGGTATTATAATAATAATAATTATAATTTGTGTGTTTCTTTTTTTTTTCTTTTTTTTATTACAAGAACGCGTTTCTGTTGTTGGAGGAGCGTTATTATTATTCAGCGGCGAGCAAGTGAGCGCCTAGTGCAACGATTGCAAACTAAAATGGAAAACGATGTAAAAAAACAGAATCAATGGCAACAATAAACGTTAAAACGCGTTAAATTTGACAAATAGCAAAACAAAAAACAATAAAAAAAACACAAAAAAAAAACGCAAAAAATTTAATGAAAAAAAATTCTCACAAAAACAGAACAGAACAGAACACCAGAATTGCACAGAAACGGCAATAACAACAACAAAAACCAAAAGAAAAGTGAAGCAGCATGTAAAGAAAAAAAATTATTTAAAAAAAAAAAAATAATAAATAAATATTGTAAAAACACACACACACACATGCACACGCATACAGAATAAAATAAACCGGGAGATGTAAAGAAAATTAAAAAATTAAAATGCAGAGTAACGCACACACATACACGTTTAACATTACACACACGCACACTGAAAACACTTATACTGGACGCTCTTTCCATGCTTTTGTTTATTTTATTTGGTTGTTGTTATTGTAATACATACAATATGTACATATGTATGTATGTATGTATTGTTAATAAATTATTATTAATTTAATTTTTTTTTTTTATTAATTTCTGTTATAAACACACTTTTTCTCATTGAATTTTTTTTTCGGGTTTCTCTTTTGCTATTCTTTTTATGTACATACATATCTACATATACATACATATGTATGTATGTATTTAGTATAAGAAATTATTTAATAATTTTTAATTTGTTACACTTTTTTTGTTGTTGTCATTATTGTGTTTGTTGTTGTTGTTGCTTTGAATAGTTATTAACGTATGGCTTCGCCGTTTTTAGTATTGTTGTTATTAATTTGTTGAGTGTGTAGATTAATTAAACAATATTTACTATTGGTAGACACGATCGGACGCTACTCGGAACGACTCGGGCCGCGTCCGAAAAATGCGTTCCCGTTGCATATCGTATGCCTGGTATAAATGCGACTAATGGCGGCGAGGCTTCATAAAAAACAAACATACACGCGCACACATCCTCTTATGCATTCTTCCTCTCCCTTAAATCTACAAAACTAACACACCACACACACTCATATATACACTCGCACGCACGCTTACTATTTTACACACTCGACAGGCAATAAGAACCCCCCGAAAATTTTGGTGAATAAACGAAATTGCAACGATTTTTTAAAAAAAAAATAATTTTTTTTTTGTTTTAAATTTTCCGTTCATAATCGGGAAAAATATTCGGTAAAAAAAATTTTACGTACGTACGTCGTCCGTCGTCGATTTTTGTGTGACGTATTAGCGTCGCAAACGTTGTTGCTGTTGGCTGGCCCGACGTTCTGTTCTTAAAAACCACCACATTATAACTATTCTAAAGAAGAATGATGGAGCGCAAAACTGTAATTGAAACGACACACACACACACACAAGCAACATACACACATGCACACATACACAACAACAACAACAACAAAAATTGCACAGAGAATAAAAAAATGCAATTTTTTTATGGTAAGAAAATACACACGAAAAAAAAAAGTGCAGCAGCTAAATATGAAGCTTTTATTTCTATGAATGCAGTAGCAATAGTGGTAGTGGTAGTGGTAAATGAGAGTAAAGCAAAAAGAATTTTACTTAACGTGTGTTTGTGTAAGTGGAAAGCAAAAAAAAAAAAACCGCCATTGAGTATAAAAACTCAAACCAACTCAAGCTCAGACCATTATCACCAATACGATAACAACAACAACAGCAACAACAACACATTAACACACCACATTAACTATAAAAGAAAAAATGCAATTTAACATAAAAATATGAGAGTGTGTTTGTTAAAGCACCTCATTCTCAGAGAATATTAAAATATTTACATACCCTTACATACTTGCATATAAACAGTGTGTTCTTGTTGTTGTTGTTGTATACGCTCTATCTTTTACATTTTCAAGCATACACTCTCGCTCTCTCATAGAATCGATAAGTTTAACTCACTCAAAGCGTTTGCCATGTAAAACCCGAGAACCCTAAGAAAAATAAACAATAAATTCACACACACACACACCCATACACAATCAAACAAAGAATTGGACTTACTTACGTGCTTGCATTTTATAAACACAATGGAAATAGCATTACAACAAGTGAGCAAGAGTGAGTGCAGTTTTTTACACAAGCAAAATGAAGAAAAAAGCAACAACAACAACTGTGTTAAAAAACGGTTCTCGCTAGAACAAAACAATGGCTCTCATTAAAAAAAAAGGGGGAGTTGCAAAAAAATCAAAAAAAAAATAACAATATTCTCTCTTTCTATCTCACACTGTCTTTTGTACGTACAAACGCACACCGATAAAAGAAACATGACTTTGTTGACACACAAATGTTTCATACCATTGCAGTGTTTTTTTGTTTTTGCATTCTCTGTGTCTTCGACTACCTATCTACCCACTGTTGTGTTTTGTGTGAGTTGTATGTTGTATGTTTGATGTAATAAAAATGTTTTATTATGATTTGTATTATTATTTAATCTCCACCATGCTTATATGTTGCATGTTGCATCGTAAATGTTGTAAAGAGTTGTAAACAAACTCAAGTTGTGTTTTGTTTTTTATTTTCGATTTTTTGGGAGTTTAACTCAAACAAAACGAAAAAAAAAACATTCAAAGAATGAGTGCCGTTTTTTGCAAACAGAGAAGGAATTCATGGCCACAGGTTGTTGTTTGGTAGATAAACTCAAACGTTCTCTCCTGATTCTGAGTAATAATGACAGGGGGAAAAAACATCAAACAAGAGTAAAAACATAAGAAGTACACGTGGATATTTGTTTAAATCATATTGAACAATTTCAATGGATTTTTTAAGATTGATTTGAATTTCAACACCATTACGCTTTAGAAATTGAAACAATATTTGTTCTGATAACACTGCAGTGGGGGCAGGTTGCCAAATACACTAAACCACATAGAAATATATGCGAGATAAGACCAGTAGAAGCAAATTAGTAGCCTAACCCTTGGATATTTGCTGTTTTGACATGAAATTAAATTTTTTTCTTTAATGCCTTTTTTGTCCAAGGTAATGGAAAATATAATGGCCAGACAAATCACTAATTATCTGGAGAGTCACAATTACTTTACTCTTAGTCAGTCGGGATTTATGAAAGGTAGAAGTTGTACTACTGCTCTAATAAATGTTGTTGAAGATCTTAGGTCGAAACTAGATATAAATAGTGTAGCGTTTTTGGTTCTGCTTGATCACACTAAGGCTTTTGACACAGTCGATCACGAAGTTCTATTGAGGAAGCTCCAGAAACTGTTTTATTTCTCAAATTCTGCCTGTCATCTTATTTATTATTATTTGTTCCCCAGGGGTCAATACTTGGGCCTCTGTTGTTTTGTATGTATATAAATGATTTACCGGATGTCTTGGTTCACTGTAATGTTCACATGTATGCTGATGATGTGCAGCTTTATACTAGTACTCCTAGGGAGAATATTGATTCTTGTTTGGATTACATTAATCGTGATTTGGATAAGGATTGACAACAGGGCCTCGGCCAATGGACTTAGCATCAATCCCTCTAAATCTAAATGTATTATACTTTCGAGGACCGACAGATCATTTGTCATGCCTGAATTGTGCATCAGGAGAAATAAAATTGACTTTGTCAAGTCAGCAAAGAATCTGGGTATTGTCTTTATTGGCAGTTTATCGTGGTCTAACCATATAGGTGTCGTTGTTGGTAGAATTTATAGTATGCTTAGGAACTTGTGGACTGTTATTGATTCGACTCCTTTTATCATTCGTATGCAACTTGCTAGAACGTATGTACTTAATTCCGGTACTTTTGTATGGGTGTGAAATTTTCGCAAACTGTGATTATGATGACAACCGTAAACTTAACTTGGCATTTAATAACATAGCTAGATATGTATGTCTTTCATAAAGGGCGTCGTGATCATATTTCTCATTTGGCTTGCCGGATTCTTAATGTAAAATTTGATAATCTCTTGAAAATTAAATGCCTTATTTTACTTCATAAAATAATTTACACGGAACGGCCGGAATATTTATTTTGTCGAATTAAATTTGCTAGATCCTACCGGGGTAGGAACATTATTCAGCAACGATTCAAGACTCTTTTGTCTCAGAGACAGTTTTTTATACACACCACTAGGCTTTGGAATTCCCTACCAAATTACATCCAGAATCTAGGCAATGCAAATGCGTTCAAAAGGGAGTTATTTAAATTATTTTCATAAGTAAAATTTTTTTACGATTTGTGATTTGTTTTATTGGTTTATATCGGTTATATTTTTTTATTCCTAGTTTTTTTAGACTGATTCTTCTTAATAGTAACATTTTTTATAATTTTTTTCAACTCTCTTATTTACTTCTACAGTATTGTTAGTTTTTTAAATTTCTTTATATTATATTTTTCTTTATATTTTAACTTAATATTAATTATATTAATTTTGTATTTTTTATTTAATTTGTTTTGTTTCAATATTAATTTTTTATATCTTAATGATTCCAAACATAGCACTGTCACTTATAAGATTCATATCTTGTTGTGCTATGTATATTATAATAAATAAATAAATAAATAAATAAAATTTCGGATAAATCTACTGACAATAATTTATTGCCAGAAGCCCATTTTTAGGGGCAGTGTTCTTATTTCAGTTCAAAAGGCGGTTAGTTTAAAAAAAAAACAGACTTATTGGCCCTCGTTTGTTTTTCAATTTTTATTCCTTAATCTTCAAGAATTCTTGTTATGAACTTTTCTCAATTTATCGCTGCTAGTGAGGGGAATACAAAACTTTTCTATTTTTAGCAAATCGTTGTGGCACCTTTCATGCAAAGGAAATATATATACAGTGCAAGCTCTAATAAACGGACACCTTCCGTCGGCGACTATTTTGTCCGCCAAGTGGAGATGTCCGTTGTTGGAGTGATATTTATTGTCTTATGTTTTTTAAAACAATTCTACATTTTACATTTTAGAAAAAAATCCAGAATATTCTTTTTTTAACCTTATTTCAGTTTTCTTTCATAATTTGCTCCCCATAATAGCATTCTAAATACTTTAAGTGTTCATATGCTGTGTAGTCTTCCTCTGAAAACTTCATTAAACATCTAACTTCTTCTAATGCTTCTTTAAAAGAGGATACTTGGTTTGGATGTTCTTCTACGGTGCTTATGTCATTTTCTGATGAACTTAAATTCACTTCTTCAACGAAAACTTCTACATCATCAGATTCTGTTAAAAGGTTTTCATCAATAGTTGTAAACTCAACACATTCTAAGTTTTGTCTTGCCAACCTTGAAAGAATAGACAAAGGTATGCCTCTGCATCTAATTCTACAGAAAATTATGTTTAATTTAACTTTAATTTTTTTTTAATGTCCGCTTATTACAACTTTTTTCAAAGTATTTTTTTCCTGTCCGCGTACAGTCATGGGAGCGTCCGTTATAGGGAATGTAATTCGTTTGGATTTATGCAAACGGTTCTAGAGATTTAAGTTTTGTCCGTTTAATACAGATGTCCGCTTATAAGAGCTGTCATATATTTAGAAAACATAAAGAGAAAACTTTAGCGCTCTCAAGTACGTAAACCCGTGGTTCAAACACCAGCTAACACATTTTGAACAAAACGAAATATGAAGAAAATATTTATTTTACGATTTCCTTTCCGGCGTCTTCTGACAAAAACAAATCCAAGTGCCATGAAAATTTTCTCAAAAATCTAACATTCTGAGTTGACATTTTAAACTTTAGGTCCCGCCACATGACTAATGTAAGAAGCTACATAGGTTGTAATCCTGACTAAAGGTTTGTAATGATCCAGATTTTGGAATGATAGGGTTACCAGCTTATGCTGAGTAGATCTGTAAACAGTGCCAGCTGTATGTTGAAGATATTTAGCTTTCAATAACGTATTTAGCTTCCGTTAAGTCTTATTCATTTATTTTTTTTTTTTTTTTAAATCAAAAACTCCCATTAAAATTTGAATTTCAAATCCTTAACTGTCACTCTTTGTAGGTGCTTATAATCATCACTCTCAGAGTACAAGAGTACTCTTTACTCTTATAAAAACTGCAGGCTCTTAAATTATCATTTCAAACAATAACTCAATAACCCTTGCATAAGCACAAACTAAAGCAACTCAAATGTCTTTAATCTCTCTTTCGCTCTCCCGCTCTTATGATAAGAAACTCTTTAATTAAGTGCAAGAGTTTAGCATTAATATCGTTTACATTGATGCAGGTTGTTACTGTTTTTTAATGTCATCATACCAATCAATTTCTTATTTTTTTTTTTTTGTTAACTTTTAATTAAGTTCAACAACAACAACAACAACAACACCGACAACGAGAACAACACCACCACCACCACCATATACATAATTAACAACTAATTCACCACACTTTTTATAACAAAATTTTTTATTACTACCCATACACTCTCATTGCTGTTTCCTATTCAAATACAATACAATACTCATACTCATACTCATATCTGTATGTAGTAAGTGAAACTCATTGCATTTTTTACTAAAAAGACACAAAAAAAGGAAAGAAAAGAAAGAAAAATAAAAAACTCAACTTTTTTTATTGTCATCTCTTAGAATTTTAACTCAATTCTGGATAAAAAAACAAAGCAGGCAAAAATACAAATCGTCTCTCATTTCTTTTTTTTACTGTTTTTCTTTTTCTCCACGTTGCTTGGCAAAAAACAAACACACACCCATACACACACGGGCACACAGGCACACATATAGTATTAAAAGAGAATTTTCTTAAACCTCCCCATAAAAACACGAGAACCTCTTTTTCAGTTCTTTTCATATTCTTTTCCGTGTCGTTGTTGTTGTTGTACGTTTTTAACCGTTTTGAGCTTTTTTAAAAATTAGAAAAAAACAACAAAAAAACAACAGAAACAAAATATTTTATTCTACACACGTGCAAAATGTTCATGTTTTTAAAAACCGTTTCTGGTTGTTTTTTTCTAGTTCTCTTCTTGACTTGTGTGCGTGTGTGTGTGTGTAAAAGAGAGAATTTTTTCCATTTAAACTGCAGTGATGCAAATGCGTTTGAATTAGAATGTGATTTTGCACCCTGTGTGCAAATGGTTCAGTTGTTATATATTCTGTACGAGAATTTTACTACAGTCAACCAAGATCGGGTTTTCCATTTAGTGGTTTTAAAATCGCCAATGTATCGAGTCCGCCATCTAACGTTTTTTTTTCAACTAGTGCTTATTTCGTGAATGGTAACACTTAGCTCATGTCTGATTCTACAGATAATTAGTTTTATCCTTCCGCTGAACGAATATTGACCATCCAATACGTTTTCGCTTCGCTAAGTGGGCCTGCGATCGACTTACAGAAGATGCCGATTTTGGCAAAAAAAATCATCTTTTCAGATGAAGCTCATTTTGATCTTGGCGGGTATGTAAACAAGCAAAATTGTCGCATTTGGGGCACAGAAAACCCGCACGCATGCATTGAAAAGCCAACGCACCCAAAACGAGTCAGTGTTTGGTGCGGATTTTGGTCCAGAGGCATAATTGGGCCATTTTTCTTCGAAAATGAGCAAGGAGTGGCCGTTACAGTCAATGGCCACACAGCCGAAGCTACACTCGATGTTTTGCGCCCTGTTTTTGAAGATCGCATTATCAGCCGCAGAGCTGATGTCGTTTGGCCACCTCGGAGCTGCGATTTGACACCGTTGGACTATTATTTGTGGGGTGCCGTCAAAGATAAGTGTTACGCCGACAAGCCAGAGACAATTGACGCTTTAAAGGACAATATTCGTGAAGCCATTGGTGAAATACAGCTGCACACAATCGATAATGTGCTTAAAAATTGGACCGATCGTGTATGCTACTGCATGGCCAGCCGAGGCAGCCATTTGAATGAAATTATTTTCCATTATTAACCGGAAGGATTGTACTTTCAAATAAAAAAGAAATTTGAGAAAATATTCAGTAGTTTTTTTTTAAAGCATTTTCAAAATAAAAAAGTTATTTGGCGGACCCTTTAGTAAGGCTTTCAGATGTTATATATCATTTGAACTGTTATTTACTTAGTGATGACCTAATATTTACGAGTATAAATCATTTAACAATCAAAGAATGTGTAAAAAACTTCCTTAAAATTTACTCCAAAGGAAAACATGGCCACTTTTCGTACATTACATCGCAAGTAAGATTGTCATAATCATAATTACTGCACAAGATTACAAAAGAACGTGAAGAGACTGGAAGCGTTACAAATGTGTGCTGTAAATATCGTTTCTGTTAATAGAATCTGAATTTCTCGATTCGACTGCATTCTCAGCAATAAGGCATACATAAGGGCTCATTTGCATTGGTATTCGCATTGCCATCCAATAAGTCCAATTGACGCCACAATTGACAATGACCACAAGGCAACCGGCTTTAAATGCTCATTCTTGAGACCACAATTTAGTTCATTGGAGTACAAATTCATTCAAATTTCATTGGAGAACAAATTTTTCTGAAGTAATAATTGACTGAAGAGAAGATACAGAGAGATGTGGAGAATATTCTGAAGGCAAAAAGGTTTAAGACATTCTAAAATTTCATATGAGTTATTATAATAACAAGAAATTTTAGTTGTACAGCAGGCTATCAACCAGCAGACAGTAAACCGCCTTCTGATCTGACACAGCTTAAAATAGGGATTGTCTTAAGACCAATATATAGATTCCATATTGAACAAATTAATAAACTGTGCTGTACTTTAAAGCACTTTGTATTTTGAAGTCGTCGCAGTCTAGTAGATAGTATGTTAGCTTATTAGACGTGAGGCCACGGTTCAAACTCCAGGTCACACATCAAAACGAAATATGAAAAAAAATATTTCTTCGGCTACTTCCTTTCACCAGATTTCTGGCAAAAACTCTGAAATTTAAAAAAAATTGCCATGAAAAGTTTCTCAAAAATCTGTCGTTCGTAGTCGACTTTAAACTGTAGTTATCGCCACTTATGTATAAAATTAACGCACACAACATAAATGGTGTGAGAAGCTAGGGACATAATCCAGACTGAAGGGTTGTAATGTATATACATATGTGTGTGTGTGTACTTTAAAGCAGTTCAAAAGAGAACATCTGGGGTCGCCTTTCGAGATAGTTATTCTTACGTACATCAAACAGCACTTCAAGTTAATCAGGGTAATAGCATTGAGGGAGATATTATAGAGATTGACACTGTGTAGGTTAAAAGCACTACAATATACATTACTGTCGTAGTACTCTAGCACCTTTACCCGGCAATAGTAACTAATAATGGTCATTATTTATTTAATTGGTCCTTACAACCTTTAAGTCAGGACTACGACCTAGCCTCGCATACCACACATGTTGCGTGTGATAATTTTTATTCATCACTGGCGGACACTAATCTTTAATGTCGTATTCGAACGAAATACAGTAGGATCTTGATTATCCGTGATACGATTATCCGGCAATATCAATTATCCGGTATGGAAAAAGAAAATTTTTTGCATCGACTTAATTTTATTTTGGATCGATTTAAATTTTTCTACATCGTTTAACCGTGATTACCTCTATTATCCGTGATTATAAGCAAAAATTTTTTTCTATTATTTTGGACAAACAAGCAAAAAAGGGGAATTCTCTCTTTAGTACATGAAATCCTTATCTACTGTTCATTGTTTTCTGACAAAATTATTTTTTTTTTTTATATTTTTGAAACATGTATGTATATAAAATCCTTGAATTATTAAGTTTTTATATAAATACTAGCTGACCCGGCGAACTTCGTCCCGCCCAAAATTGATTTTTTTATTGCCCAAAACAGGTCACATTATATATTTATTGTAATACGCTGCATAAAACAGTTATATAAAAATAACTAACTTACTATAAGTAACTATAAGTAACTATCTAGTTCAAAATTTAATCGAAGTCGGTACGTTATTTAGGTGAGGCATACAAAGAATAACAATAAGAGGTCCGAATCATGGGTAGCGCTGACGAAGTTGTAGTTGTTGTACTCGCTCCAAAACAAAAACTAACAGACATACATGTTATATATGTACACATGTAGTTATGAACCATCGAATTAGCCGACTTATAGGTATCTTTTAAAGGGGGAGGGTTGCCACGCCCATTTTTGATGAGTTTGTCGATATCGACTTCGACTACGAACTTACCCACCAAATTGCATTCGTCTACGATCACTATGTCCCTAAATATTCAATTTTAAAGGTTTGCCACGCCTACTTTTTGCTATATCGAATTTTTTTTTAGACCATAACCTGATAAGCTTTCGAACAAAAAAAAGAATGGTTAAAATCGGTTCAGTAGTTTAAGAGTTATAGATATCACTTGAAGGGGGAGGGTTGCCACGCCAATTTTTGGTGAGTTTGTCGATATCGACTCTACGAACTTACCCATCAAATTTTTTTCGTCTACGATCAATATGTACCTAAATATTAAATTTTAACGATTTGCCACGCCCTCTTAACATTTAGGGATATGAAAAATAGATGTTGTCCGATTCTCAGACTTACCCGATATGCACACAAAATTTCATGAATATCGGTCGATCCATTTCGGAGGAGTTTAACCACTAACAACGTGACACGAGAATTTTATATATTAGATGTACATATTCATTTATTAATTAATGAAAATATCTATTAAAAAACTACCCAAAATTGGTACTCAATTAACCGGGAAAATCGATTATACAGAATGTTTCCGGTCCCGACCATCACGGAAAATCGAGGTACCACTGTACATAATTTCAGAAACTTTTCAAGGCAATTTTTATTTATTCTCACAGTTATTGCCAGAAAACTGCTGAGAGAAAATCGCCGAAGGAAATATTTTTCATACTTCGTTTCATTTGAGAAGTCCGAACAAAAGGCTCGCGTTTAATAAGTCAACACACTAACTACTATACAATTTAGAATTTTGAAAGTATTTTGCCATAATAATGAATACACATTAGACTGCCTCATTAGCCGCCTCATGCGTTTTAATATATAAAAAACCGCTTGATTGTCATTATTACAGATTTGCTAATATTATTGCGCGTTCTGTACTGGAACAGTGACACAGAGAGAGAGAGAGAGAGAGAGTGCGAGTTATCTTAAGTACATGCTGTTTTTTATTGTTGTTGTTGTTGTTGTCTTTATAGTTTTTTGATATAATTTTTGTAAAATCGCCATTACCATTATTAATATTATTATTATTACTGTTGTAGTTGTCATTTGTAATTTTTTTTTAACTATTTTCATTCTATTTTATTCTATGTTTTCTATTCATGAAATAATTTCTCTTGAGTTTCAAATGAGTCAATTTAAAATGTAAGAAACACACACAAAGAGACAGAGATAGAGAAAGAGAGAGAGAGTGAGAGTGTATAGGAATACAAGTGTATTTTCATAACTATTACACATAACGTAACATTTAAATGTGATTGCAATTGCAAATAAAGAGTGTGTAAGTGTGTATATGACTTTCTTGTGTGTGTGTGTGTGTATATGTATGCGGGGATTCGCACAGTGTTTGGTAAGTGAACAAAAAGTGGTTTTTAAAATTCTTACCATTTTCATCGTTTCAGTAATTTATGTTGTGCTGAGTACGACTCGTACTCGTGTAAAGTAGCAACAGTTCGATTTTCATACGATTGAGATTGTATGCGTATTTGATCGTTTTTTTTCTTTGCTGCAGCATAGAAATACGAATTGTAAGTGTATGTGTGCATGTGTGCATGTATGTTTTAATAAGTTTTTGTCCCCTTGTTTGAAATGAATTTCTATAGAAAAATTCTTTAATTTTTTTGTTACGCTGTTATTGTTGTTGTACATTATCTTGGTTGTTTCTCTTGCTGCTGTTGTTGTTGGATTTTGTTGTAGTGTTTTTTGCCTTTAAGTTGTTCGGGTAGTTTTTATTTATGAAAAGATTTGTTTGTTGTTTGTTGCCTAAGTATTGTTAGTAGAATTCATTGCATTTCATTTCATTTCATTTTATTGTATTTATTAAGTTTAGTCTTTAGTTTTTCTTAATATTGCAATTGCTATTGTTGTTGTTGCCTGTAACATTTGTTGTTTTGTTTTTAAATGGTGAGAACAGGAAATGGTCTAAAAGAACGCCATCTTGTAAGAATTTGTTAAGACACTAAATGTTGTCTTTCTTTTTCAATTCATTTTATTTTTTTTATTTTTATTTTTCGTTTCTACCTAATATTTGCTTTTTTATTGTTGTTGTTGTTGTTTTTATACACTAAACAGTAGAGAAAAGAAAAAAAATAACAAAAAAAGAGCACAAAATGTGGTTTAAAGAATTTTTCTGTGTAATTTCATCATAATTTGTAAAGACCAAGCCGTAGTTAAAAAACTATAATAGGCTATTATTACTGCTGTTTGTTGTTGTTGTTTTTATTGCCATAGTTTAGCGTTTTTTGTTTTTTTTTTTTGTATACCATTTTATAAGTTCTGTTTTGCAATGTCTAGAATTTCTAATTTTGTTAAAAAGCTAGAAAAAACTAGAAAAAGATTTCACTTCTTTCCACTTTTTCTTCTCTATTTCTTCAATAGAAATCAACAAAAACTTGCAAAAGTCTACAAAAAAAAAAAAAAAAAAATAACGTACAACTGTACGTATTTAAAATTGTTGAAATATATTCGTATTCGTATATTAAAAGAGCAGAAAATCTTAAGTTAGCCTTTCGAAAATGCATTGTGTTTCTCTCTGTATAAAAAGCCCAACAAAATATTTCCATAATTTCTATGAGAATTTTTAGAAAATTTCAATGAAATCGTATTAAAACTGAAGAAATATTCCTCAACTTCACAACTGTTGAACATTTTCTATGAAAAGTTAGAGGGAAATATAATATCTGAACTGTATTCATTAGATTTTGTTTACAGCTTTTTAAAAAAAAATTCTTTTATACTGGGTTTGCAAAACTGCCTACGTATTGTTAAAAAAGTCTGTCAAATGGTTAAATAACAGTATTTCCGATAAATATCATATTTTTAACATTATCATTACAACCCTTTTAGCCAGGATTACAACCCTTTTAATCAGGATTACAACCTAGCTTGTGACACGACCCATGTTGTGTGTGTTAATTTTATCCGTAAGTGCTAGGGACCTACAGATTAAAGCCGATTCCGTTCAACAGATTTTCGAGAAACTTTTCATAGCAATTTTATATTTACTCATAAAGTTTTTGCCAGAAATCTGCTGAGAGGAAGTCGCCGGAGAAATATTTTCTCATATTTTGTTTGGTGAAAATGTCTGACCTGTGGTTTGAACAATGGCCTCAAGTCTAATAAGCCAACACACTACCTACTAGTCTACGTGCGACTATAGAATGCAACTGAAAATTTGTTTTTGCCAGAAATCAGCGAAAGTCCCGGAAAGAAATATTTTTTTTATATTTCAATTCGGTTGAAATGTCTTTTTGAGCAGCTTAATTAATTGCATTACAAAGGTAGATATACATGCCCTGCGTATATACATGCAATAATACAGGCAGAATTATGACCTAGTTTCTCATACGCTATTATTTTTCACATTACTGTACATACATAAGCAATACGGCTGTAAAATCATAGCAATAACCACAGTATCTGTCGCTATTTTATATGGATTTATTAGGCCTTGTTAGCCATGAAAGTGATAACATTTTGGCATATTTCTTGCACTTTATGGCACAACTTGAACTGAAAACTTGTCAAATGTGCGCTAAGATTTTCAACTGACCTTTTAGTCAGGATTACAACCCAGCTTCTCACTCCACCTATGTTGTGTGTATTAATTTTATTCATGAGTGACGGGACCTACAATTCGAACTACAGATTTTCGAGAAAATTTTCATGGTAATTTTACTTATTTTCAGAGTTTTGCCAGAAAACTGTGCAGAGAAAGGCCCTGAAAGAAATATTTTTCTAATTTCATTTCGTTCGAAATGTCTAGGCTAAAGTTTGAAACACGTCCTCAAGTCTAATAAGCCAAGACACTACCTTCTAGACTACGACAACTTCTACATACGAAACTATGACATTTAAATGCAGCAATATTAAGAGTAGTATGGAGTCTGGCAGAAAAGTGCTTCCTGTGATTTAAGTCTCAATGAATAGTATATGAATTCTGTTAGAATAAAGTTCTGCGTTACTTACATGATGCAAAATAGCATACAGCCCCCTTGAAAGTAGTCGACAGAGTTTGAAAAACCGGCACTACATTGAGACAATCAAGATCAAGGCATAACAAGCGAGATATTACCGCTCTCTTTAGGGCTATAGAAATGGACTCCACATTAATATAGGTCGGGCAGTAAATGAGAACAAAATAAAGCATATGTTCTCAACAAACGGGAATGGAGGGCATATCGAACCCATGATAAACAACTTTTACTTCGACATTGAAGGAGAATTTTAATTCTATCTTGTTTAACATAACAATGCAAAGCAATAATAAGACAGGAGAACAGCTGTTTTTCGACGTCCCTTTAGTCATTAGAGGAAACAAGAGGAATAGAGGACTTTATACAAAAATTGCTTGTGGCTTAAGTAAGTTCTCAGATCTTAAATCAAGTCATTAAAGCTGTTAGTGGACTAACGTCATCCATACGAACATATATCCTTTTCTATTGCTTAAAGCTGCATTGCAGTAATTGCCACAAAACAGATTCAGGTTCTCTCTTGATATTGATGTAAGACTAGAATAGTTTTTTTCGTTTTAAAATAGAATCTATTTTGATACAATTCAGCATAGGCTTCGATTAATAAACTGGTGTAGAACTCTTGTATCCAGACTTAATCAAAAATTGCTTAAACAAACTAAACTTATCCCCCTGTTTTTATAAGGCGAACGAACACTTAATTTTGTTTATGTTTTCCATACAAACAGATGTTTGTCTGCAATTGTTCGTCTTATAAAAACAGGACGCTACTCTCTGTTTTTGTTAACCTTCATATACATATGTAAAATCGCTTGTCCTACAGAAATAGAGGGCTAATGTAGATACCAGAGATTAGCAATAAATCGTTTTTCCGCTACTCATAAGCACTCATGAAATTTTGAATATAAATGAGTCAACAATATTTAAACTTAACTATGTACTCTAACTCATTCATACTCACTACAACGTTGATTTGTAAGTACAGGTTGCAATGAGTATGCGTACAACGTTAACATCAAACTCATACCATTCGAAATATGTTTGATTCATACTACCTACTCATTTAGATTCATAACTTTAGAAAAATACTTACGAATACTTCGAAATGAGTTCGAGTGACTCGAATTGTTCATCAAAATTTACACTCTTAGTTGTTATTGTATTTACAAAAAAAGACAGAGCAGCAAGCAGAGCAAACACACAACCTACTAGTGAGTATGTTAGTGTTCGTACGCGATTCATACTTATTTTGTGATTCGTGTATATGTTGAGTTATGAGGAGTTGAAATCATCAATCAATCATACGTGTTGTTAAGTGATGAGTACTTCAAACTTTAAATATGAGTGGAGAGGTTCCATGCTATTAAAATTTAGTATGAATGCGTATAAGTATCAGAAATTACGAGTATGATTCGATTCTATTCATCTTTTTGAATACTGATTGGTGACCTGTTGTAGATACCGGTATTTGAAGGCACTTTCTTTGTTTCAAAATTTAAGCCACAAATGTGTTAAGAGAACTAATCAAATCCAAGCACTTTTTAATACTTTTATTTGAAGTGCAAAGCTTTAAAAGTCCATTTAAAAATTATTCAATTTGGGCTTGGTTATTGGGTCGTAGAACAAACTTTTTCCGTCGTTGATCAAAATTTTTGCAACAATTTCTTCAAAAAATACACTTTAATTTAAAATTTTTAATATTATCTTCGTTTACTTTCAATGCAATGGATTCACTCAAATTATTTTATTTCAAAAATAAAAAAAAAAAATTAAAAATATTCCCGTATTCATCCGATTTCTCACTGCGTTTACCGTGTTGACCGTTGTTTGACAATGTAAAAGAAATTTTTTAATTTTTATTTTTCGTTATTCGATTTGATAAAAAAAACCGAAACGGTAATGAACGGATTTATCAAAATAAATAAAATTTATTTTTAATAAAAAAAAAAAAAATACAAAAAAGAGAACAATTTTTTTTGTAATGACCACATCACAAGTTGTGGTTTTTCTTGGATTGCGTTTAATGAACCCAACCCAAGCCTTTCAAAAAATATTCGTTTAGACTGTGACCACCAAGACGATCTATATTTTGTTTTAAAAGATCGAAAAAAACTTGCCATATGAGCTGATGAGAGGAATTCTTTATTTTTATATTAAAAACAATTGAATATGAGTAATTCAAGGGGTTTTAAAATACACTTTGAATCAGAATACCACAATTTCGAAACACTGTTACGAATAGTCAAACCGTATACACACCAAGTAGATTGAAATTACAAACAGAGCTAAGCAATATCGTCTATTAAGTGAGACAATGAAATATGAAATGAAAATACAAAAGCGGGAAATATTTTCCATTCGATTTGAATGGTAGATCCACGATCCACGATCCAACGATCCTTAAAGTCAAAAAATTAAACAATCAGAAGCCTTAAATTGTCCTCACTTTGGCCTCTTTCAGATGCATTCTCTTTGCAACCGTTTTGAAGATTTGTGGAGTTATGTCCACTGGTCTTGTGGGGTTTATCGTTTTAATAACAGTCAACTCAATTTGCTGCAGGGAACACTAAATGAGATTGCCAATCATTCTTTAGCAATTTTGAAGAAAGATTTGAAGAGGATCTCTCGTAATACATTGAAAAATTTCTGCGGTTTTTGTAGAACAAAAATTTTTTTTCAGAGCCTCAAGAAATTACTGGATGGTTTAATGATAGCGCTGCGATGGCTTAAGCTTCAAAGTTTAACTAAGTTAAAGTCTTTATTTGAGCAGCTTAAGTAATTGCATTATAAAGCTAGATATACATGGCCTACGTACATACATACAATAATACAGGCAGGATTACGACCTAGTTTCTCACACCACTTACATATGTTGTGTGTACTAATTTTATCCATAAGTGGTGGGACCTACAGTTTAAAGCCGATTTCGATCAACAGATTTTTGAGAAACTTTTCATGGTAATTTTATTTTTACTCTCAGAGCTTTTGCCAGAAACCTGCTGATTGGTAATTGGCGAAGAAATATTTTCTTATGTTTCGTTTTGCTGAAGATGCCTGATCTAGGGTTTGAACCGTGGCCTCACGTCTAATAAGCCTGCACACTATCTACTAGACTATGGCGTTTTGAATTGCCCTACGTAGGTATTCTTAATAAACACGTTTCCTTTGTTATGTTAATGAAAAGTCCTGCAGGCACTATTATAACATTAACGGTTAATGTTATTGTTGAATAATTAAAAGATTATTTTTTTAAGTTTTTCAAAGTTCTTTTCTTTTATTGTTCTGTACTGTTCTAGATCTTTTCCACCAATGACTCACGCCATGTGTTCTTATATGTTAAAAATTACAATATTGCCGCACTTAATTACTAATTACAACGTTGCCAACTATAATTAAAATGTTCTCAACTATAAATAATTATAGCAACTAATTACAATGTTGTCAATTAGAATGTCATATTACTATAACTGATTTCACTACTTATTACAACTATGGTTTATGTGGCAGTGTCAGTGCCATAGAAGATCACCTCTTTAATCTGCGCTATGCCATGAGTATTTCCAGTGCTAAGTATTGGACGATGCAATTCAAAACTATAACCGAGTTAGCACTATGCAGAGTTAGCTCCTATAATGATTGCTGTATTCTGTTATTATCTAGGAAACCAACTAAAAACAGGCCTCGTAAGATAGTGGGGTACCTTGAGTTGCTAGACAATGCAGATGATAAGTGTGAACTCAAAGTCAGGAATTATCATTGGAATTATCTGACAGAAGTTAGTCTTCTAATAAATGTTTCCAAGACGAATATCGATGAATTGGATGCAATATGAGAAAGCCAACAAGCCGCAGGTTAGCAGAAGACAAGGATAAACTACGTTAAGTACGTGTTAAATGTCTTGAGTGTATTCAGGTGTATTCTGAAGACACAGTAGTCTAGCAGGCAATGTGTTGCCTTATTAGTTGAGAGCACGCAGATCAATCCCCGGCTCTCAGAATATTCGATATGAAAAAATGTCTTGAATTCTCTCGACAACTTTCTCGCAGCTATTTTCTGGCATAAACTCTGGGTGTAAAAATAAAATTGGCATGAAAAAGTTTTTCAATTTCCTAATTTTGCGTACTTTCTCATTGTCGCTATTATTTTTTCACATCACTGTACATACATAAGCAATATGGCTGTAAAATCATAGTAATAGCTACAGTATCTGTCGTTATTTTATATGGATTTATTAGGCCTTGTTAGCCATGAAAGTGATAACATTTTGGCATATTTCTTGTACTTTATGGCACAACTTGAACTGAAAACTTGTCAAATGTGCGCTAAGATTTTAAACTGACCTTTTAGTCAGGATTACAACCCAGTTTCTTACTCCACCTATGTGTGTATTAATTTTATTCATGAGTGACGGGACCTACAATTCGAACGACAGATTTTCGAGAAAATTTTCATGGTAATTTTATTTATTTTCAGAGTTTTGCCAGAAAACTGTGCAGAGAAAGTCCCTGAAAGAAATATTTTTCTAATTTCATTTCGTTCGAAATGTCTAGGCTAGAGTTTGAAACACGTCTTCACGTCTACTAAGTTAACACACTACCTACTAGACTACGACAACTTCTACATACGAAACTATGGCACGTATACGCAGCAATATTAAGAGGAGTATGGTAAGAGGAGTAAGTGCTTCCCGAAATTTCAGTCTCAATGAATAGGACGTGAATTTTACTAAAGTGGTAGTACAACAACTGCAACACGTAGATGAATCTGTCCCCTTGAAAGTAGTCGGCAAAGTTTGAAAATCCTGGCACTAGATTGGAGCAATTAAAATCAAGGCATAACAAGCGAGATATTACCGCTCTCTTTAGCGCTATAGAACGGGGGGAGTCTGTTAATATAGGTCGGGCAGTAAATGAGAACTAAACAAAGAAGATGTTTTCAACAAATAGGAATGTGCAGCGTATCGAACCCCTGATCAACAACTTTAACTTTGACATTGACAGAGAATTTTAATCCTATGTTGCTTAATATAACAAAGCAAAGCAATAATAAGACAGGAGAAGATATGTTTTACGACGGCCATTTAGTCTTTAAAGGAAACGAGAGGAATAAATAAGATTTTCAACTGGATTAAGATCACATGATTGACTTGGTCATAGCATAACACCAACGTTGTTATAAGCATTAAAATCTGTAAGCCTAAAGGAGATTATGGAGGGCTACTCATCTCATATGCCAGTGTGGTAAGAAAATAAAAGAAAGGAAGAAAACTTTACACTATTTGCAAGAAACACACACATACACACCTACAGAAAAGTAAAGCGCTCTCTTTTATTATTTTAAAACAAAAAAGGAAAAAAAAAACAACAAAATATTAAAGAGAATAACGAAAACACAAAAAATTGTATTGGTAAAGTGTGAGTAACTGTTTTTGTATTAAATGGCAGAGCATTTCCTTTGTTGAGCTGTGAATGTATGAGTAGGAGAGCCAGTATGTGTAAGTGTTGAAAGGAAATGCAATGCTTAATACCGCGTATATTTTTAAATGTAATTGAGAGCAAAAATAAAAAATCATAAGAGAAGAATTTCATTTTGGTTTTGCTATTTCGAAGTTCGAACACACAGAGTGAAAAACAGAAAGAGAGAGAGAGACCGACATCACCATTAATTTTCTTTATTTTTCCTGCTCTTTTTCTAAGAGATTGTTTTCTTTCTTTCTTTTCCTGTGTGTGCATGAGTGTGTGTTATTTATTTATTGTTTTTTGGTATGCATTACTTTTTTAATTTTTTTTTATTGTTGTTAAAAGCTCTGTGGTTGTATGAGCAAACAGTTTGAATTTAATTTAAGAAAATACAGTGGTTTTTGGCTATTTTTATTCGTATTACAAACGAAATGAACATGAAATCAAATGAATAATTATTTCAGTGATGAATAATTAATTGTATTTTAAATAAAATAATCTGTATGTATTTTTTTTAATACGAAATTTAATTGTAACACAACAATAATACGGGTTACAATTTAATAAATTTTGTGATTCACTAGGCCAAGCCTAAAAACAAAAACTATTTTCAAACGATTCGTGATTTGTGGTCTTAGATTTCAATGACACACACCTACACTGTCTGTTATAGTGTTTTAAAAATGAAACGGGGAAAAATGTTTTATTTTATGCAACATTCCATATGGAAAAACCAAAAACAGAAGAATTTTTTTCACTTTTTTATAAAGGGTCAGCCAAATAACTTTTTTTTTTGAAAATGCTTTAAAAAAAAACTACTGAATATTTTCTCAAATTTCTTTTTTATTTGAAAGTACAATCCTACCGGTTAATAATGGAAAATAAATGATTATGCGTTTTCACTTCGCTAAGTGGGCCTGCGATCGACTTACAGAAGATGCCAATTTTGGCAAAAAAAAATCATCTTTTCAGATGAAGCTCATTTTGATCTTGGCGGGTATGTAAACAAGCAAAATTGTCGAATTTGGGGCACAGAAAACCCGCACGTATACATTGAAAAGCCGACGCACCCAAAACGAGTCACTGTTTGGTGCGGATTTTGGTCCAGAGGCATAATTGGGTCACCTCGGAGCTGCGATTTGACACCGTTGGACTATTATTTATGGGGTGCCGTCAAAGATAAGCGTTCCGCCGACAAGCCAGAGACAATTGACGCTTTAAAGGACAATATTCGTGAAGCCATTGGTGAAACATTGGTGCTTAAAAATCGGACCGATCGTGTAGGCTACTGCATGGCCAGCCGAGGCTGCCATTTGAATGAAATTATTTTCCATTATTAACCGGAAGGATTGTACTTTCAAATAAAAAAAAGAAATTTGAGAAAATATTCAGTACATAGTTTTTTTAAAGCATTTTCAAAAAAAAAGTTATTTGGCGGACCCTTTATAAACGACAGTTAGGGGATGGCCCCTTTTCAAAACAGTACATTGCATTGAAATTACATACATGCATACATAATTGAACATTACATCCCCTTTTAGTCAGGATTACAACCTACCTTCTCACACCACCTATGTTGTGTGTGTGTTAATTTTATCCATTAGTGGCGGGGCCTTACAGTTTAAAGTCCATTCCGAACTACAGATTTTTGAGAAACTTTTCATGGCAATTTTATAACGAACGGAGTGACCTACAGTTTAAAGTTGATTCCGATCGACAAATTGTTTGAGAAACTTTTTCATGGCAATTTTCTTTTAACCTCAGAGTTTTTGCCAGAAATCTGCTGAAAGGAAGTCTCCTGAAGAAATATTTTTTTACGTTCTGTTGAAGATATCTGACCTTGGGTTTGAACCATGGCCTCACGTCTAATAAGCCAACAGACTACCTTTTCGACTACGGCAACTACTTGCTTTGGAATTTGAAAAATTAATTGTGGAAATACAGTTGCCGTAGTCTAGTTAATAGTGTATTGTCTTATTGGATGTGAAACCGTGTCTCAGAACCCAGGTTAGACATCTCGAACAAAACGAAAAATATGAAAAAATAATTCTTTCGGCGTCAGCTTCTCAGCAGTTTTGGTGTCAAACTTGTCAAAATGTCATTGGCACGGTTTTTGTTGCATATCCCCAAAAGAGTGTCGAAATGGTAACAAATCGTATGATCCCGGTGGCTATGATGTCGGCAAAACCTAAAAATGGCTATTTTTACAAATTTCTTGAAATAAAGCCAAAATCGGTCGTATAGTGTGGCTCAAGGCATTGCCTTGTTGAAACCATATAGTCTAGTTGGCAACATGTTGGCTCATTAGACCATGGAGTCCATGGTTCATACCCCAACTCAGGTAGTTCGAATATTATGAATTATGGAAAGCTATTTCTTGGACTAAAAAAAACTGTAAGAATAAAATAAAATTGCCCATGAAAAGTTATTTAAAACTGTCGTTTGCGGCCTCACACTCATGGATAAAATTACCACACACAACATGGGTGGTGTGAGAAGCTAGTATGTCAACCTGATTGAAGAGCCTTAATGTCGGATTAAGTGAGTAAATTTGTTTTAAAAAGGTTCCTTTATTTGAGGAAAATTTGAAAAAAAAAATTTTTTCAAAAAATTTTTTGTACGCTTTTCCTAGAACTTGTAAAAATTACCCGGCGTTTCCATTTGTAAGTTCTACAAGTTAATCTGTACTGTATGTGTGTACTGTAAACAAATGTCAATGATAAGCATTTTGTATGGAGTTTTCATTATGTACAGCGTTTTTTTTTGTTGTTGTTCTTTAAACAATTTAAACAATTAATGCCCCCGCTTATCGTTCACGTTTAGGTTTTTTGCTTTTATTTATAAGAAATTTATTTTTTTTTCTTTTTTTGATAATAACGAAAGTCATAAATACAACAACAATAAGGAATACAAAAACAAAAAAGATAATCAACTACAACAAAAAATGTTTATTTAAGTTGTGCGCGATAAATCAATGACTGCGCAACGAGGCTTTTTGCTCACAAGGGCCAATCTCATTGTAAATGTAAATGTAAAAGACGATTTTATTTACACATTTGTATGGACGTATGTATGTATGTACCTTGTGCTTGACGCGAGTCAAGGTGAAGTTGCTGTCTGTTTTCTTAACACAAACAATTTTTGATGATCGAAAAATTCGAATAAGAAAAATATTCCAGCGTGTGATTATTATTCTTCTACAAAAGTTTTCATTCATTCATCTTGAACTCATAACAGAAATCGAGTATCAAAATTATAGAATTTGACAACATGGCTGAATGATTAAAGACATGCATACATACATAATTGGTCCTTACAACCCTACAGTCAAATATTGGCGGACCAACACAGGCCAAACGAAAAGTGATTATGGCGGCGACAAACTCGATAATGCTGTATGGAAGCGAGATATGGGGAGAAGCGCTGGAGATTAAATCTAAGCGGAAAGTACTAGCAGCAGTGCAACGAACAGCAGCACTAAGAGTTGCATCGGCCTACCGCACCGTATCGGGCGCCGATGTCCTCGTGATCGTCGGTGAGATACCTATTGACCTACTAGCATTTGAGCGAAGAAGATCGTGGAAAACAAGGAGAGAAAATCTCGCCATTAGTAGCGCAGATCTCAGATCTCAAACACTACGGCGATGGCAAAGTAGATGGAGCGAGGAAACAAGCGGAAGATGGACTTATAGACTTATTCCGTCAATAGAGACATGGATACGGCGAAATTTTGGGGAAATTAACTATTTTCTGACCCAGTTTCTTTCGGGTCATGGTTATTTCCGAAAATATCTATACCGCATGGGCAAGGTGATTGATCCTGGCTGCATTTATTGCCAGGAAATGAATGACGACGCTGAACACACATTCTTTCATTGCATCAAATGGCAAGACGAGAAGAACATGTTGATAGAGCAAATTGGCGAATTTACACCCGACAACATTGTGGACGCAATGCTCGAAAGCGAGACGAAATGGAGCGCTGTAAGAAGATACGTTGAATGTGTACTCCGCAGGAAGAAGGTCGACCTTGACACAATACAACGAAATGATACATGAGAAGACGAGCCAATAGCATGAAGCTGGCTTCAAATATGGCGTACCCAGACGTGGGAGAGTAGACAACGGTCCCTAACGGGACGTCGTTCTGGGCCCTTCCCGAAGTAATGCATATAGCCGTCCCGGGAAGGGAGTATCCCCAGAAGAGGAGGAGGGATTGTTTTAGTGGAAGCACCACTCGACGCAGTTGACGACGGTCACTGTAAGTGCGAAGGCATTTTGAACCCTACCTCACACGCCAAAAAAAAAAAAAAAAAAAAAAAAAACAACCCTACAGTCAGGATAAGAGACCAGCAATGAGTATTCAAAAAAATTAATATAATCGAATCATACTCATAATTTCTGATACATACAACGCATTCATACTTATTTTAATATCATACTCATACTACTCATATTCAAAGTTTAAAGTACTCATCACATTCATACTTAACAACACGTATGATGTTATTGATTTCGACTCGCCAAGGTCACCATATACACGAACCAAAAAATAAGTATGATTCGTGTACGAACACTAAAATACTCACTAAATGGTTGTGTGTTTGTTCTGCTAGCTGCTCTGTCTTCTTTGCTTATGTGTCTTTTCCTTTTGTTGTAAATGCAACAACAACAAAAAGTGTAAATTCTGATAAATGATTTGAGTCACTCGAAGTTATGAATCTAAATGAGTAGGCTTATGAATCAAACATATTACGAATGGTATAAGTTTGATAACAACGTTGTACGCATACTCATTGCAACCTGTACTTATAAATCAATGTTGTAGTGAGTATGAATGAATCAGAGAGAGTAGTTAAATATCAATATTGCCGACTCACTTATAGTCAAAATTTCATAATACATACATAATTACATAATGGGTCTGTACAACCCTTCAGTCAGGATTATATACCTAGTTTTACACACCACTTATGTTGGTATATCGCTTAAAATTAAAATTATAAATAAAAGCTACAAAAACAAAACAATGCAGTAAACAAACCTGTTTACAAATTATCGTACTGCTTAATATAACAACAAACCCTAGCATAAAAAAATGGTAAACAAGTAAACAAAAATACACAAACAACACTACAATAATAAATGTAAACAACGATGTTTACATTTATAGAGATTTCGAGAAGGCGAAGTGATGAAGGTAGTGTGTCGGCTTATTAGACGTAAGGCCACGGTTCAAATCCCAGGTCAAAAATCAAAACGAAATTATGAAAAAAAAAATATTTTTCGGCGAGAAAACAATTTTCTATGAGAGAAAATTATTTTTTCGGCGAGAAAACAATTTTCTCTGAGAGAAAATAAAATTGCCATGAAGAGATTCTCAAAACTTTAAACAGTAGGTCCCGCACACAACATAAGTGGTGTGAGATGCTAGGTTGTAATCCTGACTAAAAGAGTTGTAATGATCAATTATGTATGTATGAAGTCATGAACATTCGCCTTCAAGAACATTCATCAGACTGTTTATGCTGCCATATAAAAGGCAAGGCAAAGCAGGCAACTGAGTTAGTAAAAGTTTAGTCAGTCTTGTGTGAAGACGCGTTACATTTGAAGAGAATAATTTTGGTTTGAAGATCTGCGCTACAAAGATCAGTCATATAATTGCTTAGTAATTGTTATTGTTTATGCAAAGTTTGTAAACAGAGGAATAACAAAGAAAAGCAATTGTTGTTGTTTACATCAAGTTGTACAGAATTGTGCGAATAATAAACAATTTTAATTAAAAACTAATTACAAAATTTATTAATTTTATTTGCAATCTACGAGCTATCTAACAATACTTTAAACTATGAAATCTAAAAACAAAAGGAGACTACGGATTGAAGTTAATTCTCCAAAACACTTCAGTACTACCGCCAATTAAAATGCCCCTCATGTTTAAGAAGTTCATTTTAAATGAATTTTGAAGTGGAAAAATAAAAGTAAAAGTCATTTGCATAATTAAAACCGAACGGGCGGCATCATCAAAAAACTTAAATCATATACAGTTGTGTAATGAAAAATAGCAAAAGCTTGACTTTCAGTTCTCAGAACGAAAAAGTGTCTACAAATTAATAAAGAAGCCTGCCTGCCTGCCTGCATGACTTTATTTACTCCTTTTAATTTGCCTAGACATTCTACCGAAATCGAAATATTTCTGGGAGACAATTTTATGCAATTTAAATTGATTTTCGTTGTATTTTTAATTGATGACAACAAATTTAATCACACTAAACGTAAAGAAATCATCCTCACTCATTGCATTTGAATTTGTTTTGTTTTTAATGAGAAGTTCTTGAGTTCTTTAGCACAAAACCTTTAATTCTGAGGAATTTTTTGTGAATTTTTCTTGTCTTTTTTTTTTCTGCAAAAGAAACCAAAAAAATACAGAAACTCGATAAAAAAAACAGAGAAACAAAACGCAACAACAAGCATTTACAGCTGCAACAGCAACGGCAAGAGTGACACCAACAGCAGCAACAACAACAACTACAAAAACAACAAAAAAAAAGCAAAAACAGCAATGACAACGAAAAGCTCCTTCAAAAAAAAAAAAAAAAATGTAATTGACTTGCAATTAAAATGAAAAAAAATCCAAAAAAAAAAACGACATGAACTTCGTTAAGGTCACAGATAATTGTTGCTGCTACTCTGTCTGTTTGTATTTTTATGATTTGTTTGTTATTGTTGTTGTTGTAATTTGCAACATTAAAAGACTCGAACAGAAAACAAGAAGAAGAAAAAGAGAAGCTTACAACGTATTTAAACGTTCACACACACACACTGAGAGATAACTTAAGGGAGCCAGTTGTTTGTTTTTGAGCCTGTGTTGTGTAAAATTAAGCACGCTATGTGTGTCATCAATGAGGTAATCTTCTACACAAATCAAAGGAAATCAAATAAAATAAAATATGGACGTAGTCTAGACGCGAACCAATGGTTTAAACCTATGCTTAAGGAACTCGAACAAAACGAAAAATTTGAAAAAATAATTCTTTCGGCGTTTGCTTCTCAACAGTTTTGGTGTCAAACTTGTCAAAATGTGGGTCTTTAAACGATTCAACGTTAAAGAATTGCCTGCGGTGGCACGGTTTTTGATGCATATCCACAAAAGAGTGTCGAAAAGGTAACAAATCGTATGATCGCGGTAGCTTATTGATGTCGACAAAACCTAAAAATTGCTGTTTTTAAAAACTTCTTGAAATAAAGCCAAAATTGGTCGTATAGTGTGGCTCAAGGCATTACCTTGTTGAAACCATATCGCTCTTTTATTGCAACATAGTCATATCTCAAAAAAACTTGAACTTGGCAAAATGCGATTTAAGTTTTCAAGACATAAGTCCTATGATCTAACTGCTATAACTTCGGTTCAGCTTGGGATATAAAACTGATTTTTTTTCAACATGTACAGAAGGTCTAAAAGAGCAGTTTTGCTTAAGTAACTACAAATTTTTAATTTTTTGAGATATGACTATGTTGCAATAAATGAGCGATATAGTCTAGTTGGCAACATGTTGGCTCCAGTATTGCCAACTTAGTGCTTTTCGCACTACTTATGGTGCTTTATGAAACGTCATACGCGTAAATTTTTTCTTATAGTGCCTTTTTACGGAAAGGCACTATTATGGTGCTTTTCAAATTTCATTACAGTGCTTTTTGTAGATTTTTAATAGCTTTTATATTGAAACTACAAAGAATATGAATAAATATGAATATGTGGACGGAACTTAAAACGCATTTTAATATTCTTAAGGACAATGGGTATGTTTTACTTTTACTTAAGGATATGTACAATAATAATAACAATTTTGTATATTTCACGTATTTAAGTTCCATTTTGGGAGAGGTTCAAAGGGTCAATTTAGCATTTGAAGCAAAAAATGCAGACCACGTAAAGTTGTACAATGATTTGTATAGATTGCTACAAAATCTGACTAACAAATTGATAATAAATTGTGAAAATTTTAATTATATAGAAGGTGATATAGAGAGTAATTATAATGAATTTTTCTACCCTGGTTATAGTTTTGTGAAAGGCCTGCAATGAATACCAAATAACAGAAACCGAAAAAAATATTATTAAACAAAAATGTGTTCTTTTCACTAAATTTACAAATTTTACAAAAAGTTTCCTTATTCAGTGTCGAAAATATATTAAATAATATAAATAATGATCGTTAATAGAATTTTTAAGCAATTTTATAAATGATGTATGTAAATATATTATCAACAATAGAAACTTGTTTAGAAAATTTAAGGAATGCTAATTGGGAAAACAAAACTAGAACAGATCTTTTTTGGATAGAGTTTAGTGAATTTAGGAGAAAAGCCATTTTTAGTATTAGCACAGTTTGTTCTTCGAATATTAAGTTTTCCTTACTCTAACGCAGAGTAGTTTTTATTCATGGAGATTTATCAAAAAATAAAATTCGAAACCGACTATCATTAAACTCTGTTAATTCGATTTTACACATAAAATATGGACTGCATAGACTCAATTTTTCCTGTAATAATTATGCAATACCTTCCGAGGTCTGCAAAAATATTTCTTCAAACAAAACTTATATCAAGTCGAAGTATTATTTAAAAACAGTATTGTGGCCAAACGTGGTTGTGGAGGATGAAAATGCAAATGATATCAGCGAAATATTTGTCGAAGATTTAAGTAACATTATTTAAAACGTTTTTAATAAGGAATTTTGTATAAGGGTCATATAATTAAAACTTAAAATTTTTTAAATTATAAATGTTAATTTTATAAACTATACTGAAATATTTATATGAATTGCTTTCTTTTGTTTTGTAACTAAATATATTTTATTAGTTTAACCATAATATTTACTTATCAAATAAAGAATATTAAAAAAGTAAAAGTTTTATAAACGATTTTTCTTACTAAAAAAACGGTAGTGCATTTTTATTCTTTTTAAGCTCAAAAAATACGCGTTTTTAAATTTTTTGTGCGCGTTTTGATATACAATCGTTGGCAACACTGGTTGGCTCATTAGACCAGGGAGTCCATTCTTCAAAACCCAACTCAGATAGCTCGAATTTTACGAATTAAGAAAAGATATTTCTTCGTCTAAAAAAAAAATTGTGAGAAAAAATAAAATTGCCCATGAAAAGTTATTTAAAACTGACGTTCGCGGCCTCACACTCAAGGATAAAATTCACACACACAACATGGATGGTGTGAGAAGCTAGATTGTCAACCTGATTGAAGGGTTGTAATCTGTTCTAAGGTGAGTCTCTTACGCTACCAAAAAAAAAAAAAATGATTTTCTGTCATAAAATAAATGCCTGACAAGAAAATTAAAAAAAAAGCGACAAAAAATTAAAACAAATACAATACAACTGAATAGATATGATCATTCATCAATTTAATGAATTATTTTTTTTTATTATTTCTTTTATTTTATTTCATTTCGTTTTTCGAAGTTCAAAAACCCAACGAAATGAACAAAAAAAAAAGCAAAACTGAACAGGAAATTGTATGACTTCGTTTCTTGACCAGCCACAATACGAAATTTGTCAGTCAAAACGTTTTTATTTTGTTTCTGTTGTTGTTTCTCAATTCTCCTCCCCTCGCCCCCTCCTCCAGCTTATGTTTATTATTGTTGCTCTCTTTTACGTTGTATTTAGCCGTGTTGTTTTTGTCGATTATTTTCTCTTTTTCGTTTTGTTTTATTTTTCGGAAGATTTTGACAAAAAAAAAAAACAGAAAGAAAAACAAAAAACAAAAAAACGTTTAACGTCAGTCATTGTGTTGATACGTGCTGTTGTTGCTGTTATTGTTTAATAATGTTTGTTTGTTGTTGTTGTTGTTTTTTTAATATTATGTGTATGGGTACGAGATATGTACAATACATATGTATGTAGAATATTTTCTTTTGTTTTTATTTTTAAATTTCATTTTGTTTGATGTCATTTTGGTTTGTTTTTGTTGCCGTTCTTGTTGTTCTTATTATTATTATCGTTGTTGTTGTTGTTTTCATGGTTAATAACCTTAAATTTTGTTTTTGCTGTTATTTTATTTGTACTATAGCTGTTGTTGTTCTTGCTATTGCTGTCGTTGCTTTATATTATTTAAACGTAAAACCAAAAAAAAAGAAAAGAAATTTTTACTCGTATTTTTTGTTTAATGTTCTGTTATTTTTTGTATGGCTTCAAATTTGTTTTGTTAGTGTATAAGTAAGAAACAAACACACACACACACACACACACGCACATACATTATTTACAAAATTTATTCGCACAAATAAGTTGACAATGACTGACTGGTAAGCATGAATCAATGGGTAGATGTTTGTAAATGTAAATATAATATGCAGATGTATGTATGCATATATGTATGTATGTATGTGTGTATGTACGCATGTATGTGCACTGCTTTAATGTTTAAGCTTTAGTACAGAGTACTAAAGTTTTAGTTTTATACAGTAAGAAACAGGGACAGGGGAAGCGAGCGAGTTGGATAGAGCCAAAGAACTCAATAACAAAGGCAGAAAGAGAGAGACACTCTTACTGGTACTTGTATTATGGCATGTTATTATTGTTGTTGCTATTTTTGTATTTAATTTCGTTTTTTCATTTCGTTGTTATTCGTATTATTATTGTTGTTGTTTTTGTTGTCATTTTTTGTTAACTGTACCCTATCCTATCCCAATATTTTATTTATAGACTGTGTACAGGCAGTGTAAGTGTTTTTATAATTGAATTCCCGTATTTTGGTTTTCGTTGCTTGTTTGTTATTCCCTTAATTTTTGTGCCAGTCAGTATATACATACATATGTACACTTTGTACATTACTTTGTTGTATTTGTGTGTGTATTAGTGTCAGATTTTTTTATAAAAATTTTGTCTCAGCAAACAAATTCAATTGATTTGGAAAGAATTTTAGAATTTTTGCACAAAATTGTGGGATTTTCTTCATTCTTTTGTAAACGTATCTCGATTGTAAATGAATTCCTTTACTGACTTTGTAATTTCCATCTGACAGCTGTTAAAAGAAAAGAAAATCCCTTAATGAACGAAAACGTCATAGCAGAAGAATATTAAACTAGGAAAACACTGTACAAACTGTGAGTTTTCTATTGAATTTCCTTGCAGTAATACAGTGTGGTGAAAATGGAAAAAATCGCGGCAGTGGAAGCACAAACAATAACAAAGTAATTACGGGAATGGAGACACAAACATCAATCAAATTACAATAACAAAAATACATATGAAACAAATAAATCAACAGTAAATTCTAGAAGTTGCCACATCGAAAATATGGATTTGTTGCCAGTAAGTTGTAACAGAAATTAAAACATATAAACCCTGTATTATAAAGGGTCCGCCAAATAACTTTTATTTTTGAAAATGCTTTAAAAAAATAATGAATATTTTCTAAAATTTCTTTTTTTATTTGAAAGTACAATCCTTCCGGTTAATAATGGAAAATAATTTCATTCAAATGGCTGCCTCGGCTGGCCATGCAGTAGCCTACACGATCGGTACAATTTTTAAGCACATTATCGACACAGTGTAACCAGTGGCGACAATTATGACGTTTGAAAAACGCTTAAATCAGCAGTTTTAACCCTCCTCGTAGAGGGAGAAAAAAAATGTTAAAAGTTTTTGCAAAGCAATTGTGTTAGAAGCAACACATATACAGAATGAAAACTGGCGGATAAAGTGAAAAAATTAAATGTAAATAAACATTTATTTTGTGTTAAAAAAGGGCAAATTTGGAATATTTTTTAATTTCTTCAATGAAAATCTTAAAAGTTCATAAATATTTAAATATTAATCGAAATGTAACTGGTTTTTGGTCAGAATGAATATAGATTCTTGTGCAAAACGTAAGTAAGCAGTTAAATACATCAAGATGAAATAAGACATATTGCTTATAAAAATTTGTTCTTTTAGAACTTTGTGTATATTACTAGTATATATTAATTTCTTGAATGAAAAAGTTAAAATTCGGTAATTTTTTCATTATTAATCGAATTCTTAGCAATTTCCCTTCACACTGAAAAAGTTCCGTGTGCAAAAGGTAAGTAAAAATAAAAATATAACAAAATATATACTCAAAACTTTTTGTTTCAGGAATTTGTGAATATACCTTTAAATTGGTTAAATACTAAGTCAGTGACGACCGATGAAAGCTGTCATAAAAAATACATTAATTCCGAATTACGTTTCCCTAATAAAACAGTTCATCTCCTTTCAAAATTATTCTAATATTCTACAAAAATACCAAAAACTTCTACCAAAATAGAATAATAAAAATCCACCCCGAAATCTAAAAAAAACATAAACAAAACAGACAGGCAGTCAGAGAGGGACAGAAATACTTTTTTTGGTAATATTTGCTGTCCCTTTCTAAGTGAGGGTTAAACGTCAAAACCGTGACGTATCTGTATACCTGTGTTATCGATTGTGTGCAGCTGTATTTCACCAATATTGTCCTTTAAAGCGTCAATTGTCTCTGGCTTGTCGGCGTAACACCTTTCCTTGACGACACCCCACAAATAATAGTCCAACGGTGTCAAATCGCAGCTCCGAGTTGGCCAAACGACATCAGCTCTGAGGCTGATAATGCGATCTTCAAAAACAGGGCGCAAAACATCGAGTGTAGCTTCGGCTGTGTGGCACGTAGCGCCGTCCTGTTGAAACCAAATGTTGCCAATATCCTCCTCTTCAATTTTTGTGAACAAAAATTCGTTCAACATGGCCCGATAACGATCGCCATTGATTGTAACGGCCACTCCTTGCTCATTTTCGAAGAAAAATGGCCCAATTATGCCTCTGGACCAAAATCCGCACCAAACAGTGACTCGTTTTGGGTTTGTCGGCTTTTCAATGTATGCGTGCGGGTTTTCTGTGCCAAAAATGCGACAATTATGCTTGTTTACATAAACGCCAAGATCAAAATGAGCTTCATCTGAAAAGATGATCTTTTTTTGCCAAAATCGGCATCTTCTGTAAGTCGATCGCAGGCCCACTTAGCGAAGCGAAAACGCATTGGATGGTCAATTGGCTTCAACTCCTGAACCAATTGGACTTAGTATGGCGTCATACCAAGGTCTTTATGCAAAATTCGTCTCAATGATGTCTCCGAAATGTTCAATTGTTGAGAACGACGGTGAATTGATGTTGATGGCGCTTCACGCACACTTTCTACCACAGCAGCACTGTTTTTGGCTTTTCACGCTTTGGTTTATCGATGAAGATGCCAGTTTCTTTCACTTTTTTCACAAAATAAAGAACCTACGGAGCTGACGGTGCTTCTCTTTTTCCAAAATCCGTACGCAATTTTCGCACACATTCTTATGATTTTCAACACAACATTACTATGATTTTCAAAGTAATGTCGCAATTTTTCCCAGCGTTGTTCAAGCCTATACACAACCATATTCGTTCAGCGGAAGGACAAAACTAATTATCTGTCAAATCAGACATGAGCTAAGTGTTACCATTCACGAAATAAACACTAGTTGAAAAAAAAACGTTAGATGGCGAACCCGATACAGTGGGAAGTTTGACGTTTGTAGGTTAAAGGATCGTTTATCAATTACAATGTGTTGCTTAATTTGAAAACTTAAACTTACTTAATTTGTCCTTACAACTCTTTAGACGGGATTACGACACCTATGTTGTGTGTTTTGATTAGGCATCGAACGGCTCCTTTTCTTAACTTCTTGGTTGGGTTGGTCCAATCATACTGTAGATGTGTCACATCGTAATTGTGCAAATTGTAGAATTTACAGGCTGCTGGGGCTGCTGATTGGACAGTTCTGGAATGGAATGGGTCCTAAACCTGAGTAGAGAGCGTGATAAAGCCTTAATAGCCAAATTTTTGGCTTCGTATTGTGTTCTGATTGTTCTGATGGCTAGAACTAGATTGTGCAACACAGGCATCATCATTTATTGCGGATTATAAGCTAATAAAAGAGAGCCTGGGACGATCCAAAATACCATGTGTTCGAGGTCAGCTATTTAAAGACACAAATGCAGGTTATTAGGCTTTGGAATTCTTAATGAGAATTAGCGTTTATAGGGAGTTCTGACTAGAACCAATACCATGAGCAAGCAGGCAGATATCGTCTGCATATGGTAGTAGTTTAAGTAGCAGGTAATTCCATTAGGAATATATTTCTACTTTTGCCATGATACTCTCAATAGCTACGTTGAAAAGCAAGCTGATAGCGAACATCGGTTAATATGGTTAACACTCCAATTTGTATTGCTATTGAGTAAATAATTATAGACTGTTGTGGGAGCTTAGTGTGGCTGAATAATTGCTTTGGTTGTCTGTAGTATTTCATTGCATTGGAGTGCTTACCAAATTATGTATTGTGTCGAGCACCAGCCGAGCGCTATTCTACTGCTAGCTTCATTATCATTTTGAGCCTGTTAATAAGGTCGACTTTAGATTGATTGCAGAAATTGTCCAATACGTCTTACAGTTGTTTATTTATGATAAGAATTATTTTGGCAACACAATACATAGTTTTCAGCTACTCAGAGGCCATTTCTTGCCAGACAAAATGTTAAAAATTTCAAAAAACCAGAATATTTGGAATACCATTACAACAACAGCTTAAAGTTCGCAAAATTTTTGAATTATTTGCGCAAGTCATTGTTTGGCAAGCTGCACTATACGAGTGTTTACAGTTTGACCTGATCATTGAGTTAAGCCGGGATATGACAGACAGACAAACATACAGACAGAGTGAGAGAGACATTCTTATACTTCCATGTGTACAATATATGTATGTATACATATGTATAGTATATGTATGTATGCATGTAAGCGAATTAAAAATCATGAATAAGTGTCTCAATATGTCCAATTATGTTCATTTCGTTTCATTTCATTTACAACACAATAAAAAAAAAAGAAAAAATGAAAAATAGAGCCCCATAATCATTATATTGTAATAAAAATGTAAACTGCCACACGTTGGCCTTGTACATTGACAACGAATGCGAATGCGGCTGCGAATGCAACATACTTATGGCCGTATGACTGTCTGTCTGTCTGTCTGTCTATCTGTCCATCTGTTTGTCTTGTTGTGGAGGAAAGACGTAGTGGCCCGTATGAGTAAACAATAAAAATGACAGACAATAAATGTTATGCATGGTTGAAATAGAGAGAGAGCGGGAATATAGAAGTGGAAACATTGTAACAAAACTTAGTGAAATAAGTCTGTCAGCCAGCCACTTAGTGAGTTAATATGGGTGGCAGTTGCAACAGTACCAGAGAGCACAGTTGTTGCTGTTGTGCTGCAACTATTTACAATAACAATGTGTGTATAAAGTTGCAAACATGCTATTGGCATCAATAATAAAACCAGCAATAAGAAGAACAATAACAACAACAACAGCAACAACAACATTCTAGAAACTGCAATAACAACAAGCACATTACATTGCAAATGGCAACTTGTTGACTTGTGCGACATTTACGCGGAAGCATTTACTGAAAGTCTATTTCCACGATTTACAAATTGTAACTTCATAGCTAGACACATACACATACATATAAACACACACAAGACACATATATACATACATACATACTTACATCTAAGCAGAGAATGTTTTCCATGCAACATCTACATACTGACGCCATTTGACAAGGCTTTATGACTCTCAGATTCATCAAAACAGGCTGTCACAAGAGGCTAAATGGTCAATATTGTGTGTGTTTAGCTAGCGGCTTGAATGCCATCACAGATCTATTGATCAATCTTAAACTAAAGGGTGATTTTTTAGCTATTATCTTTTTGGTTCTGGTTTAAACAGCTCACGCACGTTTCGTGTTTTGTTTCCCTGTCAAACATCTTCAGTTTGGTCATTGGAAACATGTGGTTTCAATTAGACGGTGCCACATGCCACACAGCACTCGTAACAATGGACTTATTGGGAGGCGAGTTCGGTGAACATTTTATTTCACGTTCGTGAGCGGTCAATTGGCCGCCTAGATCGTGCGATTTAACGCTTTTGGACTATTTTTTGTGGGGCTATGTTAAAGCTCATGTCTATACAGACAAGCCCGCTTCAATGGACGCATTGGAAGACAACATTGAAGCATTTATTCGTGAGATACCGGCCGAAATGTTGGAAAGAGTATGCCAAAATTGGATGGACCATTTGAGGCGCAGTCGCGGTCAACATTTGCATGAAATAATCTTCAAACATTAAATTATATGGACCGTACTATCGATTCAAATAAAGATTTCATGCATTTTTCTGAATTTTTTGTGTTTTTTTTTTTGAAAAATTTTCCTATAGCTCTTAAAAAATCACCCCTTATAAGTAGAGTTTTAAGTTGATTTTCGGCAATATTTTCTCTTGGAAAAATCAAACTTTCTGTACCTGCTGGCTCAACATACCACGATTTCGATGGTTGAGGGCGACATATACTATGTACGTGGCCAGTGTGTGGGCGGAAACAATCTCTGTAAAGAGGACAAGGAGGAAGGTATCAGCCCAAGCCCTATTAGGACATTGCATGACAAGCATAGAGAGAGTACTGCTTACATTTGGAAACTCCAAAGATAGGTATTGTCGTCCGTGACATAATGTACTTGTTTGTCTAAAGCCGGATACCGTACAATGTGTGTATATTGTTGTTGTCCGTTTGTTTTTGCCAACTTTAGAAAAATGAGATCTTTTCATACTACATTGTTAATAGAAATTCAGGTCCTAGGCCTAATATATATATGTTCCCTACCATTGATATATAAAAATAATACCCTAAGGCCGCCATTAAAGTTGCTGGTGTTTATTAAGCTGTTTCAAACTACTTGTTATTCGCATTTGACACTGTATGCATTGTGGGTTGTGCGTTATGCGTATGAAATGCCTATGCAATGCCAATAACAACTACACTAAAGAGAATTCTTATAAAAATACACACACACATACATACACACACATACATTGATAAAGAATAATAAGAACTTATTAAAGCTTAACAAGAGTTTAAAAAACTCAAAAAAAAAAAACAACAAATCAACTTATAGGCAACAATAACAGTAACAACATTTATGTATAAAACAAACATTCTTACGCACACATACTTATACAAATCAAAATACGCACAGATGTTCAATTTTATTGTTGTGTGGTTTTATTTTTATTTTGTTTTTTTTTTTCTTTTTTTTTAATACAACCGACCATATGATAAATACATACATACGTAGCTGTAAAATACAACAACAACTTTTCTGGTTTACCTTCTCTCTCTTTCACTCTGTGATTTTAAGATTTTTTCCTTATTTTTTTGTAAATTCATTGCGGCTTACTTATGATTTTTATTATAAAAAAAGTGATGATCTTTCTCTCTCTCTTCTATAAGTCATAACAAACACATATGCATGCATGTGTGTACGTGTATGGTTGTGCATATTGCTGCCTGTATGGTTGTGCTCTATTATTAGCAGTGTATTGGGCGAGGTTAATTGTTGTTGTTGTTGCTGTTGTCATAAGTTCAAAGTAAGTCAAGTTTAAGTTAAAATAATCACAATAATAGGAGGTAAAAATGATAAAAAAAAAATAAAGAAATAAATGAACAGCAAAAGCAAAAGCAACTGCAACAACAACTGCAACAGCAACATGTAAAATATGCAGTGACAGTCATTTGGGTGAATAAACAAACACATGATATGCAACTAAATGTTTGACACACGGTTTGATTGAATTTTTGTTTGTAATTCTCCCTGCATTTCATAAGATTTTAAAGATCATTTTAGTGAAGATCGATTGATTGAATATATACAGTGATGTACAAAAGATTTCGGATTTTTGGTTTGTGAATACTAAAGATTACTGGCAATCTTTTTTCTTTGCTCATTACTTGAATAATCTAGATACTGGTGTTTTACTTTTACATTGCTTAACATTAAAATTATAAACAAAAGCTACAAAAACAAAACAATGCAGTAAACAAACCTGTTTAAAACTTATCGTACTGCTTAATATAATAACAAATACCAGCATAAAAGAAATGGTAAACAAGTAAATAAAAAAACCACAAACAACACTACAAGAATAAATGTAAACAAAATACATAAAAAACAATAATGAATGTAAACAACGATATTTACATTTATAGAGATTTCGAGAAGGCGAAGTCACGAACATTAGGCTTCAAGAACATTTATCAGACTGTTAACCCTGCCATATAAAAGGCAAGGCAATGCAGGCGACAGGAGTTTGTGACTTTCAGTCAGTCTTATGTGAAGACGCGTTGTGTTTGAAGAGAATAATCTTGGTTTGAAGATCTCCTTTACAAAGATCTGACGAATAATTGTCTAGTAATTGTTATTGTTTATGCAAAGGGTGTTAACAGATTCCTTTACGTGTTGCAGTTGTTGTACTACCATTTTAGTAGTATTCATGTAAAATTCATTGAAACTTAAATCACAGGAAGCACTTTTCTGCCAGACTCCATACTCCTCTTAATATTGCTGCATTTACATGCCATAGTTTCGTATGTAGAAGTCGCCGTAGTCTAGTAGGTAGTGTGTTGGCTTATTAGACGTAAAGCCCGGGTTCGTATCCCAGGTCAGGCATCAAAACGAAATATGAAAAAAAAAAATATATTTCTTCGGCGATTTCCTCTCAGCAGATTTCTGGCAAAAACTCTAAGAGTAATAAAACCTGCCATGAAAAAGTTCCTCAAAAATCTGTCGTTCAGAGTCGACGTTAAACAGTAGCTCCTGCCACTCACGTATAAAATTAACACACACAACGTGAGTGGTGTGAGGAGCTAGGCCGTAATCCTGACTGAAGGGTTGTAATGGCCAATTATGTATGTATGTATGTGAAAACAGAGGAATAACAAAGAAAAGCAATTGTTGTTGTATACATAAAGTTGTAAACAGTGGCACACAGAATTGTGCGAATAATAAAGAATTTTAATTAAAAACTAAACATAAATTTATTTTTATTTTATTTGCAATCTACGAGCTCATATTTTAAACGTTTTTAAAAGGTAAAAACATAACAATATCAATATATTCACTGTTGTACTTGTTAGAATAGGGTCTTTCAAAAAGGGCTTACGAAATCTGACAGTGGATAAGGTCCATCTTGTTTACAATTTGATGACATCTGTCAAATTAGTTGTCATTTATTCAGACTATCAGTGTGTTTTTCACAAATATTATTATTTCGTTTCCAATAATCAACCAAGATTCAGCAAAAAATTTTAAAATTTTTTGAACTGGAAGTTCATTTGATGAAAAATATGTTCCGACTGTTATAATCTTTAATATCATAACAACAGTAATTTTTGTTCGATTTTATCAAACAAAGTGTCAATCTCTTCACAAGAGAATGCACTTTAAGACTGTCAGCATTTGCTTTATATTTTTTTGAAAAAACTTTGCAGTTAAGAATGGTCAAACTTGACAAATTAAGGAATACGGAATATTTTAATATTTATAATTTGCATGATCATTCTAAGTTTGCGCGATCAAAAATCATAACATATCAGTTTGAACAATATTTCGATGTACGTTGTGTTAAAGGGTTATCTCTCCTCTTTCCGAAAAACTTTGGGATTTTTAAATCTGTTTGAAAATATATGAGTAATCACTAAATTTGTATGAAGTTGAAAAACAAATCATTTTTTTTTCAAATGGAGGGTTTGAGGAATATAAAAAAAATGTTTTTGAAATCTACTCAAACAAATGTACACACATACATACATAATCGATCATTACAGTCCTTTAGTCAGGATTACAACCTAGTTTCTCACACCATTTGAATTAAGTTGAAGAGCCTACAGTTTAAAGTCTATTCCGAACGACTTTTCTTGGCAATTTTATTTACTCACAGAGTTTTTGCTAAAAAGGAAGTCGCCGAAGAAATATTTTTTTTTTCATATATCGTTTTAATGTCTAACTTGGATTTTGAATCGAGTATTGAATCGACAGTATTTTCTCTGTTAATAAATTTCAACACATATCCAGTGGACCTACAATTTTTGCAAATTTATTTGGACTTAAAAATTCCATTCCGTGAAATTTTCAACAATGAAAACCTTTAATGAAGAAGGAATAATAATTTGTTTGACTAACATCAATGACTACATTGTATTAATTTATAAGTAAAACTTGAATACTTATAGAGTTCTTAAATTCAAAACATACTTATCTTGCAATAGTTTCACAAAATGTTCACAGAAATAACCAGAGTGACAGTTTTCTATGCACTTACCTGTAAGAAAAAATAAAAAGAAAAATAAATTAAAAATTATTCATCACATTTGTATAATAAATGTATGCACATCGATATGCTACTGTATTCTTTCCTATCAGTTTAGATATTTTTATAATTTACTTTTCAAAGCCTATAATCATTCGTTACGTGTTAGCTGTGATTTAATTAATTGGCCATAACTACCCTTTACTTACGATTACATCCTAGCTTCTCCCACCACCCATGTTGTGTTTATTCATTTTTTCAATGAGTGGCGGCAGCTACATTTTAATGTCGACTCCGAAAAAGAGATTTTTGAAAAAGTTTTCATGGCAACTTTATTTACATTCAGAGTTTTTTCCAAAAGACTGCTGAGAGGAAATCGCTAAGATATCTGAATCAGGGTTTAATTGAACTGCGACCTCACCTAGTAACCACTAACTACTAGACTACAGTGACTTTACTTATTTTTTCACTGTTATTGCATATGGCATGACTTCACTATCTTTTTTAGTGATTAATAGACTAGAGAGAGACGCATTTTTAACATCAAAACATTAGATCAGAAACAAAGATCAGCAATGAATCGTTTTTTCGCTACTCATAAGTACTCATGAAATTTTGAATATACATAAGTGAGTCAAATATATTGAAATTTAACTATGTACTCTGATTCATTCATACTCAATACAACCAACGTTGATTTACAAGTACAGGTTGCAATGAGTATGCTTACAACGTTCACATCAAACTCATACCATTCGAAATATGTTTGATTCACAAGCCTTCTCATTCACATTCATAACCTTAGAAAAATACTCGACTCGAATATTTCACTTTTACACTCTTTGTTGTTGTCGCAATTAGAAAAAAAGAAAACAGACTCATAAGCGAAAAAGACAGATCAGCAAACAGAGCAAACACACAACCTTCTGGTGAGTATTTCAGTGTTCGTACGCGTATCATACTTATTTTGTGTAATTCGTGTATATGTTGAGTTATGGAGAGTACATCAAACTTGGAATATGAGTAGAAGAGGTTCCATGATATTAAAATAAGTATGAATGCGTACATACATATATAATTGGTCATGACAACCCTTCAGTCAGGATTACGACCTAGCTTCTCACACAACTTATGTTGTGTGCGTTAATTTTATACATGAGTGGCGGGACCTACAGTTTAAAGTCGACTCAGAACGACAGTTTTTTGAGAAGCTTTTCATGGCAATTTTATTTACTCTCAGATTTTTTTTTGCCAGAAATCTGCTGAGAGGAAGTCGCCGAAGAAATATTTTCATATTTTCGCTTTGATGTCTGACCTGGGATTCGAACTCGGGCCTTCAGTCTAATAAGCCAACACACTACCTACTAGACTACGGCGACTTCGTACAAGTATCAAAAATTATGAGTATGATTCGATTCTACTCATCTTTTTGAATACTCATTGCTGATGTCTGATCAGAAATGACAGAACTTTTTAGGGGCGCTATTTTTTTGTTACAGCATCGACTGGGAAATGCTTTAATGAAACTGAAACAAAGAAAAGAAATAAAGATAAGGTAAAGGAGTTGCTTTGTGACAGAACTAAATTCCTTAAAGGAACTAAAAGAAACAATCAAATAATAAGGCAGACATCATCATCAAGTCATCTAAAACATTAAATAAATATTAACGACGCAGTCAAGATCACATGTTGCATACTACACAATTAAGAATGATGTTTAAGTCGCCGTAGTCTAGTGTGTGTTATTAGACTTAAGGCCACGGTTCACACCCCAGCTCAGACAACTGGAATGAAAATATGGAAAAATATTTCTTCATTGACTACCTCTCAGCAGATTTCTGGCAAACACTCTGAGAGGAAATACATAATTTGGTATGAAAAGTTTCTCACAAATCTGTCGTTCGGCTGCCGCCACTGATGTATAAAATTAAAACACACAACATAGGTGGTGTCAGAAGCTAGGTTGTAATCCTGACTAAAGGGTTGTAATGACCAATGATGTATGTATGTATCGACTAAGAAATTTTTTTTATTCAAATATATGACGACAAAAAAATCGCCTATAGTCATATACAATAATAATAATCGTTATCTACATACGTCCAAATACTTTATAACGCAATTAATTTCAACTTAATTTTTTCTTTTACATTGCCCCACCCAAAAATCAAGTCCAGAATAAAATTATGTACAGAAAAAAAAAATATTTTATCTGCGTTCACGTTTTGCAACATTTTTATTCTTGTGGTTAAATTTCATTTAAATTTCCTTCTTCTTTACTTTTGTTTTCTTATAAAGTTTCTTTCCATTTTTTGTCTTTTTTTTCATTCAAAATGTATCCTTTTCGAGTTTTACGTTCCCTTTTTGTATTTTTCTTTTCTTTTTCATAAAATTTCTTATGTTTTGCTTTCTATTTCGGTTGTCCATCTGTCTGTCTTATTGTAGTCTCATCGTATATCAATTTCCCTAAGTTTGAGTCGAGGTTTGAGTTTTATTGATTTATTGAATACAGTTAGAAAAATTTAAATTGATTTGAAAAAAGAAGACAAACTAATTTGAATCCTCAATTTTGTTTCAGGGCATAAAAGTACGAATGGTTCTAAGGCATATCCGCTCCTTGCAGTATGCATTACAAATTTATTTAAATGTTTTTTCTTTCAATGTATTTTAAAGTTCTTATAAAAATTTACAATTTTTTCTTTCCTCACATTCATGTCTCCAATTTCGTTTTGTGCCATTATTTTTAAGCATTTTTCACATTTCTCTTTAGGTTTTCTTTTCAGTTTGTTTTCCATCTCAACCATCATCATCATTAATTGTCGAAGACCACAATTTTTTTTTCATTATCTATTCATTTTCCTTCAGTCCTTTATTGGAAAATTGTTTTGAAAGAGCTACACACACAAAATCGATTACAATCGTGAATTTATTTTTGTTGCCTTGTGATCGACCTATTAAATTTATTTCAACCGAAATTTCATTTAATTACTCACTTTGAAAATGGAAAATGGAAAAATTTAATTTTTTTTTTAGTATTTTATTGTGGAAATAAAATTTTCTTTAGTTTAACAAGTCTGAAAAGGTTTTAAGTTTCATCGTGAAAGCATATAGATGTTGGTCTATATGTAAGGGGGTTATAGGTTCGAATTAGTGCCTGTATACGTCGAAATATAACATAGAGTTACAGCCTGGAATGTAAGCAACAGGATCAAGACAACACCAGTTACAGCATTGGTAACAGTATGATATCTCTAACCAATTGACATACTAGTGCGATATGAGGCGAGTTAAACCAACGTCGCAATACGACGAACGTACAATATGTGTTACTACATATCTGTGCAAGAACTTCACAAGAGTCTCCTGCAAATTAACTATAAGCTGGCATAATGGCCAGACTGATCAAATCCGGCGTAAACATTGTTATGTTTATATGTTTCTAAAAATGTTTAAATATGAGTTCGTTAATTGCAAACAAAGTAAAAACAAATATGTGTTTAGTTCTAATTAAACTCTCTATTGTACGCACTATTTTATGTGCCACTGTTTCCAACTTATACAACAATAACTACTTGTTCGTTATTCTTCTCTGCTTACAACCTTTTTGTAAGCAACAATACTTGTTCGTTAAATCTGTATAGCGGAGATCTTCAAACCACAACTGTTCTCTTCACACGCAACGCGTCTTTACACAAGACTGACTGAATTACTACTGCTTGTCGTCTGCTTTGTCTTGCCTTTTTATATGCTCACGTATTCAGTCTGATGAAGGTTCTTGAAATGGAATGTTCGATGTTTCGCTTTTTCGAGAATTCTATAGAGATTTCATTGTTGTTTGCGTATTTTGTTCACATTGTATGTTGTTGCATTTTCGCTTACTTGTCTATACCCTTCTCTTTCATACCGATGTTGCTACTTTACTTGTAACATGTTCGTTTATTTATTAGTGTAGCTATTATTAATCATGTTTATGTTAAACGATGTTTTCATTTTCGTAACAATATGTTTATCTGGAAGCAGTACTCATATCAGTTTGAGAGAGTTCAGTGTTCTCAATAAGGAGTCAATAGTGAAGCTTCCCATTCTCCTCAACATAGACCCCCGAACTGGTGGCAGTCTCCATTTTCGGGGCGTAGCAAGACCTTTCCCTCGCCATTCTTTCACACTCGTAAATACAATGCCAGCGCTGACAACTTTTATACATTCTCCATCTACTCTGACCATAAAATCCATTAAAATTATACTCTCAGCGACCATTATATGCCACAAACGACATCCCACAAAAATCTGGCAATATCTTGGATAGGCGAACCCTCTAAACCTAGCAAGACCTCTTCCAAATAATCTGAAAAAGGTACCACTTGTCAGACTCTGCTTTTTGCATAATTTCCTACGATATTTGAGGAGTGCTACTGGAGATACAGTCATGATATACTTTTTAATTTACTTGTTAGCTCGCTTCAGTGAAAACGAATGTTGACGCAAAACAAACAATTTCCGATTCAAAGCGAGTATCGGGTTTAAAATGTAATTTATATTGCGTTCGACAATAATACTGACATGCAGGTTTTAAAATTTTTAATAAAAATGCTTTAACGATCAAATTTAAAAGTTATCCACAGCGTATAAGTAATATTCGCTTACATTACGTATTAAACGTAAACGCTAAGAACTATGTGGTCATCTCACTACTGCACACCAATGAGGATAAGAATACTTCTGGCGAAAACATATTTAATTCCCACTTTACTTTATGGATGTGAACTTTTTTCTAATTGTGATTCTTCTAGTAAGAGAAAGTTAAACGTTGCCTACAACAACATTATTCGTTATGTATACGGCTTAAACAGACGCACCAGAATTTCAATGTTCGCAGCTCAATTGTACGGAATTTCTTTTGATTGCCTGCTTAAATTAAAAGTTTTGGTACTTATGCACAAGATAATTTATACCCGCCAGCCGGAGCATCTTTACAATAGACTCTCTTTCGCAAATAGCTGCAGAGGTAGAAGAATAAGATCGTTTGGGTACAAGAGCCTTATCTCTAGTTGGCATTTTTACATATTTGCAACAACTCTCTGGAACTCGATCCCCTACAGCTGTCAAGTATTAAGTAACGCACGACAATTTAAAGCACAACTTATGAAACTGTTTTCAACGTAATAATTTTCTGAAAGTCTACTAAATGTTTGTATTTATCATGCATGTATGTAATTTTTGATATCTAAAATTGTTATACTATGTAAAATTTAAATTATATTGTTATTTAATTGTATGTTAACATTGTTTCTCTTACATGTTAATTAGTTTCATACTGCAATATAAGACATATGGTCTTGTGTATGGAGCTTTTAAATAAATAAATAAAATAAATAAATAAAAAAAAACGTACAACGGAGCGTATGATTTAATACAAAACGTAGACGAAAACTTTTCATTTGACGTCTTTCTCTCAACAATACAATGTTTGGAATACAATACAAAGAAGAATTTCTTTTCTTTCAAAAAAAGTTTCAAAAGAAACTTGAGTTTTACATCAAAACAAACACGCCTCATGATGTTTGCCCAAAAAAAAAAAAAATTAAAGAAGGAAAGAAAATAAACAACAAGTTGAGTAGCGCTAAAGAACAGTTGTAAAGAAGTTTTTCCAATGGAAACTTTAAAAGTTTTGTCAAAAAAACCAAGATGAAGAAGAAGAAAATGGTAAAATAAATAGCAAACAGCAACATAAAATCAACAAGTGAATCCTTACTGAGTTGTTACACAAAAAAAAAGATTCTTAAAAAAAATCTTACAGGAAATCAACAAAATATGAAGGAGTACACACACACGTACACTCACATACACACAAAAAAAAGACGAGTGGAATATGGGGAAACAGTTGTGGAGCAGGAGAATACACTTGTTGCTCTAGTAGTAGGTATACATGCATAATAATCTCATACACTTGCTTACTTGCACATACACTCACTCTCACTCTCTTCGGTGGATGCCATTATTGTATGAAAATAATGGAGAATAATTGTAGACACATTACGATTACAAAAGCATACACACCATACCACATCACACCACACTGCACCACACATACACATACACATAGTAACAGTTATCACAGTCAACAAGTGTCAGGAGTTGGGGTGGTAAACCAGCATGTGTACTCTTACACTCTCTCTCTCTCTCTCGTATATGCATTAAACTTATGGAGAAGGTAAATGCAACTATAAAAACAAAAATCAGGCTAAAAACTAACAACAAAAACAAAAACAATATATATTAACGCGCAGGATATACACACACACACAAGCCCACATGCTTATAAAACAATCAACAGTTTATTTAGATGTTGTTGTTGGATTTTGGCATTAGTTTTCTATTGTTTTTGTTGTTTTTTGCAAAATTTATTGTTTTTTTTTTTCGAACACAATACAGTATTCAGGTACATTTTTTTTGGAGCACAGCAAAAAAGAGAGAGAAGAGAGAGAGAGAGAAAAGCAACGAAAAAAAACTGTGGCATCAAATGCACAAACTTGTTGATTATTTTTTGGGAATGCAGCATTTTCGCCAAACAACTTTGTACACAGTGTGTACACAGTATATGACAGAAACACAGATTGAAATGCCCTCGTCACATCCAATCCTTTGCTAACAAAAAATGCCAAAAAAATACACAGACACAAAAAAAAAATCCTTTTGAAATGCAACAGGTTTGTTGCATTAGATGTTTAGATGTGATACTGAAACTATTTTTTTTCTTTCTTCACAGCATCTGTGTGGTGTAGAATTGTTTTGTACTGGATACGGCACAGTATTGGGACACTTAGAGAAGCATGAATTCTGCATACGAAGTAAATTGGACTTGTTGCTCAATGATTACTTACAATTTGAACAGATTTTTTTCATTGTTCTTTAGGAAAACACGATGATTGTCGTTTTAATTTTGAATGTTATTTTATGACTAGAATGTAAGCAAGTTGTTATTGTTCTGCTGGAGTACTGCGCGACAATTTCATTAATACACTGCCCTTATTACGTGTTGTGTATCTCCATAATATCTCCCTTAACACTTTTGTTCTAACAAACTCAGACAGTTGTTCAGTATCGTTGATGGATTACAATCTAGCTTCTCGCACCACCTATGTCGTGTGTGTTAATTTTATCCACGAATGGCGGCTTCAACAGTCTAATGTGACTTTGAAAGACAGAGTTTTGAGAAACTTTTCATGGCAATTTCCTCTCATTACGACGCCTGTTTAGTGAATGGACTTCAGGAAAGCCGGATTAAGTTCGGTTTTACTATCTACAACTGTTTCAGGTACAATGCTATGCTGAATTGTGCTCAATGGGTACGTCAAAAAAAAGAAGCATTAGTTTAAAGGGTATTTAAAAAAAATAAACTCTGAAGCAGTTGAGGTCCTTTTACTGCACACTGAAAAATGCTTTGTTTGGTGCGATTTTATTGAATTGCATTTCTTCGCCAACCATGAAAACACAGCAACAGTACGGTTTGCAAGATTATGTGTGATGATTATTGCCTTTCTTTTTTCGCCCAATATGGAAGAATTGGATTTGGCTGATATGTGGTTTCAGCAATACTGAGTCATATGTCACATGATACGCGATGCCATGAAACTATTGAAATGCCTGTGTAGATGCAGCAAGTAATCGCACATTTTGGAGCCGTCCAGTGGCCACTAAGACGAGCGGTATATCATGCGCAGGCACAAACCAACCACAATTTCAACCTTAGAAGAGATACCGATCGAAATGCAAAAAAGTGTTACGCAATTGCAGCACACGTTATTGTTACTTACATGAAATAATACTTAAAAAGCTACTGATAGGCATCAATTTATGTGTCCTAAATTAGATTTTTTCCAGATTTCAAGATGAAAACTGTTCAAAAACCATTCGCTATAAAATTTTCTCTTCTTTTATAAATTAAATTTGTTGTTGGTCGGTCTTTAATCTTATAGAATTTGCTGCCTTGCCTGTTTCGTAACTGAAGAATAAGTGTCTGGTCAATATTAATCGACTTTTTCTTTAACGTTAATCAGACATCTCCAATAAAACAAAATATGAAAAAATATTTCTATTATGTACACAAGTGCCGCTGGTTTTCCGTCAAATTTATTGCAAATTTGATGGCTTTGAAGAGTTTTAAAACATCACGTGGGTTTTTAATGAAGCAATTCACAACTACTACTACATACTACGTTTATTGTGAAATACTGGAGTACAATATAACGTCTTTCAAAATATTATTTGACGTTGGCTATGGTGTTCAGAGCGTAGTAAGCTTAACAAGAGCAGACCGTCCACACTTATATTGGGCGCGAAAATTTTTCCATGGAACTTAAAGAGAAGTTTGGAAGACAATAGAGAAAGGTGAAAATAGACATTTGCTATTCAAGCGAGGCAAGAAAATTTGAGTTTTGCATCAAATAATCTTACAATGGATCAATTTGACCTCCAAGTATTCTACTGGTCTCAATGGCAAGTGCATGTCCTTTAATCTAAGGGCATTGAAGCCTCAGGGAGTAATTTGAAATGTATGTATGTATCGTGAGGAGGAAAACGAGAATCATCAGAACACTTACTCGGCATCAGTGGTGCCTTAACACATTTGCGGATTTCTCAGAGATACTATGTGAGGTTGAAGTCGCCGTAGTCTAGTAGGTAGTGTGTTGGCTTAGTAGACGTGAGGCCACGGTTCAAACCCCAGATCAGATATCTCCAACAAAAGGAAATATGAAAAGATGTTTCTCCAGCGACTACCTCTCAGCAGATTTCTGGAAAAAAAACTCTACGAGTAAATAAAATTGCCAAGAAAAGGTTTCTCAAAAATATCAAAAATTAACACACACAACATGATTGATGTGGGAAGCTTGGTATTAATTCTTTAGAAAACGACACTGAAGAAGCGATAAGTTTAAAAAAAAAAAATTGAAACAATTATTTAAGGAAGGTACTGGATATACCACTCAGCAAGTCTAGTCGACTCACTAGATTGTTCTGCGAACAAATAGCAAGACGGACATTTAAGGCACCATAGATTTCAAAAATAGGCCTACTCTTCTGCTTGGTGAAACTGTTGCACAAGACTTAATGGTTATGTGATTGTAGATTAGAAGTTCGAAGAGTATGTTTAAGTCAATATTGAAAAATGCTTAGAGTTCTTTACGACCTAAATTCAGAACTAAAGATGAAAGTGTGGCCAATTGAGTGACCCAATGTTCTAGTTGGTAGTGTGCAGAACTTCAATAGGCGAGGCCTTGGGTTCGTTTCCCACCAAAGACCCTGGGAGTTTGTGATTGTCTAACTGTATCACATGCATACATACATACATAATTGGTCATTATTTTATCAATCAATTTTATTTGCCCTCAGACTTTTTGCCAGAAATCTGCTGAAAGGAAGTCGCCAATGAAATATTCTTTCAAATTTTCGTTTTGATATGTGACCTGGGGATTGAACCGTTTCCTTACGTCTAATAAGCCACCACACTACCTATTAGACTACGGCGATTGTATCACATTCCACATAACCATAAAGAAAGTGAGAATTATTACAAAGTTATACTCGAGAAGAAAAGTGAAGAAATAGTCATTACAAAAAAAAAAAAAAACACTACCCCTCTTTCCTTGCTTTTATTACTATCTTTCGTGTATTCCGATACAATACAAAGCGTGAATAGGAGAAATTTCCTGAGTAATGGTCTTAGAAAAGAAATCTTGGCCCACTACAGTAGGATTTACTGGAACAAAAATATTCTAACATTGATTGATCTTAGAGCTCTTTGATTTGATGACAAATCTTTCAAATTAACATGAAGAAAATGCATAAATTAGACTGTGTGATAATAAGGATAAGAAATGAGTTGAGTCGACAAAGACAGCAGTTAGCTCTAGTCTTCGATAATAACAAGATTCGTACGAAAGAGAAAAAAATTATTCTTATCTTACAGTTTTATTAACTTTACTTTACTTTAAACGACTGTGGAAAGCGAGATAATTTCCATGTCCTGTTTTCGTTTTTTCTTTTATATTCTGCGGACTACCAACCGATAGTTTATTGGATTCTATCCCCACCAGTGACTCTGGGTGTTAGTCATTGAGTAATTGTTAACGTGATATTCTATATGATTAACTACAATAGAAAAAGCAAATTAGAATTATTACAAAGCTATTCTTGAGAAAAAGAAAAACACCGTATGAGGTACATACACTGGTTATTAAAAAAAATTTTTTTTTTGTTTGAATTTAAGTTTTCAATGTGAATTGTTAATTTTCTTAAATTTGTTTACGTACGATCAAATTGAAATTTGATTTGCATACGTCGCCATTTTGATGGAATTAATTGCAATGTAAAACGAGGTTTTACTGTATTTAAGTTGCATAGAATAATTTTCGCCAAATAAATTGAAAATATATTCAAATGTTGCTTACAAACACTTACCATTTCTTTAGAAATTTATTAATTTTAATAGGTTATTTTTTTTTTTGTTGCAGTGTCTAATAACGACTAAATATTCAAACGTTTCTAAATAATTTGTTTAAGCATATGTATGCTGCAAGTGATTATGTGAGTTTATGTAAATTAATTTTAATTTTTTATTTATTTATAATTCTTTTCTTCTACTTTTTTTTTTTCAATTTTTTTTTTTTTTTTTTTGATAGTTAAATTGATTATTATTAATGTATTTACCATAGAATATGTTGTTTGTTTATAGTTTTTTCTACAATTTTTTAAAAATTTTTCTCTTTTTTTTAAATTTAAATTTAATATTATTAAAGAAAAATTGGCTTTTAATCGGCAAATTATTTTTTTATTCCCTTTTTCTATTTTTTTAATTATTTTATTTTTAATTCATTTTTTCTATTTTTTAATTTTTTTTATTTTATTTTTTTAATTTTAAATTTTTTTATTCTTTTTTTTATTTTTTTAAGTTTATTTATTTTTTTTTTATTTTTTATATTTTTTAAATTTCTTTTTTATTTTATTTTATTTTATTTTCTTTTCTTTTATTTTTTTTTCTAATATTTTAACTTTACAAACATGTTCAGGTTTATAACAATTTTCCTAAATTAATTTATTAATGTTTTAAAAAAAATGTTGTCTATGTAGCGTTTTTTCACGTTTATTAATTACTGCTTTAACAGATTTTTTTTTGCACCTAATACCTCTCCACCTTTATTAGTTACTACTTTAACCAATTTTTTTTGCAACTTATCTGTTGATTTTTTATCTTATTTTGTATGGAAATTTATTACAAATATTTATGCTGATAAGTTAATTGCTTTCGAATATTTATTTTCCAACTAAGTTCTTGTGAAAGCAAAATTTATTTAAGTCAGTTTGTTTACAACGATTTCGTTCACTTAACTATTTTTCTTGTCCATAACTCTTCCACAATCTTACACGTCTTGACTTTTCTTTCACCCACCACATAATTAATTAATTATACACTTTAAATGTGGCTTATGCAGTGCTTTTCTCACTTTTCTTGTTTTATAAAACGCTTTGTAATGCTTTGTCTTTAATTTTTATTTCAAAAATACTTGAATTTTTTTTACTTAATTTTACAACCACTTGTTGCTTTAACAATTGCTATTGAAAAGAGCAACAGTTGTTAGCTTTTTCCAGCATCAATAGAGGCCACAATTGTTGTTAATGTTATTAATGTCAACACTACTATTGAGCACATATACATACACAATTTAAACACCACACTGTCTATATATGTTTATGTTTATGAGTGTGTTAGTGTGATGTTATGTCTTGCCACCGGAAGTTGCCAAAGAGTTTGAAAGTTTTCCTTCAAGTTACAACACAAAAACCTTGAAGATGTGCGTGCTTGCCACAAGCCTGTTGCTTTTAAGACTAACAAACAATTATTGTTGACAAAGACTCTGATGCTGTGTGCAGCCACAGCAATGCACCCACAAAAATAACAAAAAAAAACAAAAAAAAAGCGTTAAGAAACCAAAAAACACTGCCAAAAAAAACAAAGTTTTCTTCTGGTATTGCACTAACGGCGCTTTACAGTCTGCTGCTAAGTATTCGTTAGTGGAGAGGGGTTTTAAATGACGTTTTATACGTTTAAACAACACAAACACACACTATGCCGATTTAAAACGTTAACAACGAAATATATGGGCTGTTGCCTGTTGTCCTGATGCCAGCTATTGCCAAACTCACTTGTTGCACAATGCCAAAAGCTTTATAACACAGCCAAACAGCCATGCTCTAGAATAATGTGAAAGCAGCCAAAAAACATACTCAAATGCTCAACAAAACTACCTTGTTGGAGCACAGAACAGAACAAAAAAACAAACAAAAAAAACCAACAATTTCGTTAAAAAAAGGAAAAAAAAGAAAGAAAAACTAAAGAAAACTTCCCTAAATACCCCTACACTACAGCCTCAAACACACACTACCCATTACAGCTCTTGACAAACAGCAAATGGCCAAAAAACTAGTTGCACTACTACGACGGCGAAAAAAAAAGAAAAAGAAGAAGAAAGGGAAAATGGTATAACAACAGAATTTTATGGTTGAAGTGCGCCCCTTTAAATGTGTTGTGTTGTGTTGTGTCGTGTTGTTGCTACTTACCCCTACCCAAACCTAGTAAACTAACAGCCAATGATGCAGCCAGTGAAACGTAATAACAAAATATTAAAAAACTTTAAACTTGCACCTCTCCGCTTCCGCTTCCCTTCCCCAACTCATCCTTACGAAACATAGAAAATTTAGCACCCAAAAAAATAAATCAAAAAAGAAAAGAAAAAAAAAACTGGAGCTACCTACTCCTACTGCCGCTTTTCACTGCTGCTTGGCTGTTTCAAACAGCTGGTGCTGGTGCTAGTGCTAGTGCTGTTGCTGCTGCATATAAAATATCTCCGCATACAGCTTACAAAATAATAGGATGTGTGGGGGACGTGGTGGTGCTTTTATATTTTCCCATTTTTATAGTCAGTCATCCTTATTTCGAGCACACGAAACTGTTTTTTTACACAAAAAAAAAATGAGAAAAAAAAAGAAAAATTCTATGAAAATGGAAAAAAACGATGAGCTTTAAAAGAAGAATTTGCAGTATTTAGTTATTGTTGTTGTTGCTGTTGTTGGTTTTTTTTTCGCCATTTTGTTTTTCAACAGTTTTCGTCGATGCCATACAACAAGTTGTTGCATTTTTTTTCCATTATTTCCAATCACTTCTACTACAGCATATAGCGACACAACATATACATATACAGACACATATACATATACACACACACACATACATGCTTATATAATGTGCCAGTGTAGTGGTGTAGGAAATAGTTTTAAAAATTTTTATGTTTCTTGTCTTTTTTTATGAAAATTTTTTCGGTTCGTAACCCCCCCTTTTTTTTACCACCCTTTAAACGCATACAAAAGCAACGTATCTGGGTGTGTGCGTTTGTTTGTGTGCCTAAGTGTACATATATAAAAAATCTATAGGAATGTATTTTATTTTTGTTTGTTTTTGTTATTGTTACTGATGTTGCATGGAACAGATACGTACGTGTAGAACATTGCTGCCATATGGTAACCTAAATTCCATTCAAAAAAGTCAACAAAAATCAAGAGAATCGAATTAAATGTACGAAAAACGATAATTTTCATCAAGAATTTCTGAATTGAAATGACCAATTAAGGTGTGTCCTTGGATCAACAGGATATGTTTTAAATGTTCAATGTATTCTCATTAAATTTTCTTTGCTTTAAAATCATTTTTATGCATTTGCTGCATTTGTTAACACCCAGTAAACTGACAAGTTTTCAACAACCCAAGTAGATATTTCGAACTTCAAACTGTGTCAACCTAAATATTTATAACAAAGCCCTGACCTTTTAATGAACTTGTATTGACGAAAACGTGCTTTTCTGAAATCATTAACGCAAGAAGAGAACTCTGTGTTCTCTTTCAGCAGCGTCAACAGTAATTTTTATACTGAATATCATGAATGCTAAGCCTGTCGACTTACTATCATCCTAATAACTACCTATGTATGTCGATTGCTAATCATTAATAATATTGAGCTTCTTCGATCTACGATCAATTCGGTACAGTATCCCATGGAAAATGTTTGCAAGAATAGAATATTCGTTAAGTTTCATCAACGATATTGCGAACTGACAGGTGCAGGATTTTCATTGAACGAGGAAATAGGAAGAGCTCCTAAAACAGTCCAATGGGAGTAAAAATAAAATTAACTTCAAAAGTTTCTCTAAGATCTGTCGTTCGAAATCGACTTTTAACTATAAGTCCTGTCACTCATTGATAATATTAACGCGTACTCAACATGGATGGTATGAGAAGCTATATGTCGTAATCCTGCCTAAAGCGTTGTAATAACCGGTTATGTAAGTAACTGCCATATGCCACAGTGTCCTTGTCTCATTGCAATGGACAAGTTATACTAACACCGATCTTTGATAAGAACAAATCTAATTTAGATTCTGGCGCTTCTATATTGACAACGTAAACAGTAATTTTTATCAAAATAGACAATTGCGGGTCTCCATGATACTGCTATCAGTGCAAGAGAGTTTTCACATAAATTATTGAAAGAAAAACACTATAACCTATTAAATTACCGATATTTTGAATTCCGGCTGTTATTCAACATCAAACTGGACTTAATTTTGTAGCACTCAACACATACTAGAAACAGCAAAACATGTGAACTCGACTACTTTGACGATATTTGCTTGTTCTCTAAGAATTTGTTCGAAATATTCGATAGATTGCAACAAATATAACGTATTATCAGATGACAATCGATGTCTGCCTGCTTATTTTTGAATCTTTTTTTCCCTTAAGGAATGTAATTCCATTACAAAGTAACTTCCCTGTCATTATTTCTAACCTTTGTTTCAGTTTCATTAATCAAGTTGTCGTTTGACCTCATCATTGAACATGTATTTGATAGATCAGTGAGGTAAGGAACTTTACTGATTGAGAATTTTTTGTTGATATTCTCTTCTCTGAATTTTTCTAGCCTTCTCTAGGGTGTGAACACGAATTGTCGAATATTTGTAATCAATCACTTTAACCTTCAAACAACGTCCTCTCCTGCGACTTGCTTATAACATAGACATTCTAAATGAATATTGAGCAACGAAGAACTCGAAAATTCAAATCGGAAATAAAAATATATCCGATTCTTTACTTATGTTTTCCGTAACTATGCGACATTTAAAATATAGATTCTCTATAAGCACCTAATAATGTAGTCGCTGTTTACGAAACATTTAAAACACATATTCTAGCTTCAAATAGAAGTTTCCGCAATGATAACCAAGGACTGATATATCAGGGTAAAAGGTCTTGAAATGTTTACGCTTACACCTAAAGAAGTCTATTATGATTTTAAATCGATTTAAAGAACTGATTTAATTCGAACTAAAACTGATAGAGCAACATAGATAGATTCAGTTTAAGAATTTTACGAAGCTGGCACTTCTTCGACAATTCAATCATTCGATAGTCATGTAATGTTCATGTCTATCTAAAGAAAAATTTGGTTATTCTGATTTTCTAGTGGATAAAAGAATTGGAATATGCTTCCTTTGTTAATGATCTCATATTGCGGTCTGTATTCGGGCATCTTAAGAGGTAAAACCATATTTAGCCTGAGTTATTTTATACATCTAAGGTTCTTTCAAAAATCTCTTTAAAAATTATTAAATATTATTACAAAAATGAAAAATCTAGATACTGATGTTTTGATTTTACATCGTTTAACATTAAAATTATAAACAAAAGCTACAAAAACAAAACAAGTAAACAAACCTGTTTACAAATTATCGTACTGCTTAATACTCGTATAACAACAAACACTAGCATAAAAAATGGTAAACAAAATACACAAACAACAATAATATAACAACAAACACTAGCATAAAAAAAGGTAAACAAAATATACAAACAACAATTATGAATGTAAACACCGATGCATACATTTATAGAGATTTCGAGAGGGTGAAGTCACGAACATTAGGCTTCAAGAAAATTCATTAGACAGTTTACTCTGCCATATAAACGGCAAGGTAAAGCAGATGAGTAAGTTAGTGTAGTTCAGTCAGTCTTGTGTGAAGACGCGGTGGGTTTGAAGAGAGTAATCGTACGTAATCATATAATTTGGACGTAATCATTAGCACTTTAATTTATAAGATTTCTATCTTGTTGTTTTAAAATAAAATAAATAAAATAAATAAATAAAAAAATAAAATAATCGCGGTTTGAAGATCACCGTTACAAAGATCTGTCAAACAATTGTCTAGTAATTGTTACTGCTTATGCAAAGGGTGTAAACACAGGAATAACAAACAAAGCAATTGTTGTTGTATACATCAAGTTGTGAACAGTGGCACAAAGATTTGTGCGAATAATAAAGAATTTTAATTAAAACAAAACGCAAATTTATTTCTATTTTATTTGCAATCTACGAGCTCATATTTGAAACGTTTTCATAAGGTAAAAGCGTAACAGTATTTTGTGCACAGTTTGATTAAATCAAATCACATCAAATCAACTTGTGACATTAGAAAAATCGTCTGACCTATTAACTTTACTAAGAATTCAATCTACTAAATTTATTTTCTTATGTAATAATGATATTTTTTGTTTTAATTTTTAACTGGTAAGGATCTTTAATAAAATGAAGTTGCCGTAGTCTGGTAGATAGTGTATTGGCTCATTAGACGAGGGTCCATGGTTCAACTACTGGCTCTCAGACATTTTGCACCAAGCGATATATAAAAAAATATTTCTTTCGTTGACTTACTCCCAGAAGTCTTCCGGCAAAAACGCTGAGAGTAAAATTAAAATTTCCATGAAAAGTGTCTAACAAATCTGTCGTTCGGAGTCGACTTTAAACTTAGGGTGCCTCTACTTTTGGACAAAATTAAGTAAGAAGCTTGGTTGTAATTCTGACTACAGTGTTGTAATGACCAATTAAGCAAGTAAGTAAGACTGATTGGAAATTATTGTGATTATTTTCTTTTAAACGATTCATAATAATACAATACTCTGTGCCATGGAAATCAAATTAAACAGTGTATAAAAATTAAAGACTTTTCCATATTTAATGTGCTTTCTTTTCTTTGGTTAGATCCTGATCGATCCTCATTAACTGTTTTGTTGCATCTAATTTTCCTCCTCTTGTATGAATCCATCTGCTTACAAATGTTTGTTAATGCAACCTTTGAGTTCCATGTTAAAATCAACACTTCTATCCCACAAAGTACATTTTTAGCGTGTTTGGATACATGGAACATGGTGAGTAGAAGTTTCAGAGAAATCGTCGTAGCCTAGTGGATAGTATGTAGAGAGATCAGCAATGAATCGTTTTTTCGCTACTCATAAGAACTCATGACATTTTGAACCTGAGTGAGTCAACAATATTAAAATTTAACTACACACTCTAATTCATTCATACTAACTACAATGTTGATTTATAAATACAGGTTGCAATGAGTATGCTTACAACGTTGTCATCAAACTCATACCATTCGAAATATGTTTGATTCTTAAGCCTTCTCATTCAGATTCATAACTTTAGAAAAATACTTACGAATACTTATAAATAGGTACGAGTGATTCGAATCGTTCATCAAAATTTACAGTCTTAGTTGTTGTTGCACTTACAAAAAAAGAAAAAAGACACATAAGCAAAAAAAGACAGAGCAGCAAGCATAGCAAACACACAATCTTCTAGTAAGTATTTTACTGTTCGTACGCGATTCATACTTATTTTGTGCTTCGTGTATATGTTGAGTTATGAAGAGTCGAAATCAACAACATCATACGTGTTATTAAGTATGAATATGATGAGTACTTCAAACTTTGAATATGAATAGAGGGGTTCCATGATATTAAAATAAGTATGAATGCGTATAAGTATCAGAAATTATGAGTATGATTCGATTTTACTCATCTTTTTGAATACTCATTGCTGATCTCTGATCCAAACTTTCCAATCGCTAAATATTTTCAGCAGTTCTTACTCCTTTGTTTCTGAGTGGTTTTCGATCAATGCTCGCTTCAAACAAATCAGCTTCAGCATCTTATATTAGAAGAGAGTTTTTCAGTCTCACTAAACGCAGCAGATTATAAATTTTAAATACCCTAGCTTTTATCTCACTATATGTCGTATACAGCATTGCCATTTGCCAAGTTTTCCCTTTTTTTCAAGTTTTTTGAGATGCGAAAAAGTTTTCTAACAAAACAAGTTTTTTCGACAAAATTAAATTTAAAATTTGTTTCAATAAATTCAGTATTAAAACAGGAAATATTTACATTTTTAAATAAAATATTGTGTATTTTATTAGTCCTGGACAAAAAACGCAAAAAAACACCAACAGAGGGCACCGGGCTCCGGAATTTCCTTTAAAAATGTTGGTACTTTTATAGAAAATAAGGTTTTTTTTTTGTAAAAAATAGTTTTTTTTTCCAGAAATAAATTCTTTTTTAAAAAAAATCTGGCAACGCTGGTCGTATACCCATTCGTATACCATAGAAAGATACCTCTCCTAAAACAGTATACCTTTGTAAAGCATAGAGTTTACTGGTACTATCACTATGCCGGCTAATAAGTCTCGGGTTTCTAAACCACATCGAATGTTTTTAAAACATCGATGAATATAGTCAGTCCACCATTAGGTGTTTGTTGCTGCAGTAGCTACCAATAATTTTGGAAATTCTTTTTAGTTTGTCATGAGTATTCGTAGATCCATTCCTGTGATATATCGCCTACGAATTGATTTATTTGATTGATTGGGTTCGCTGTGTTTCAGGTTCAAATCACAGCTTCTGGACCATACAAACATGTATGAATGGAACATATTTATGATAATCTTCGGTGTATAATCAAGGCGATCAGTTCTTAAATTGAAAAATTAAAGGAAATCTTCTCGCAAAAGATGCTTGGCACAGAACTTGAGATTTCTGAAGATTTAAAAAACTTTAAATTCAAAAACTTTAAATTCAAAAAATTAATTTCTTTTTTGTTGTTTTTCTTGTTATTAAAATAATATTATCCTCTTCCATTTAATGTTTGAATTTTTTAAATAAATTTTTGTTTTTAATTTAATTCTCTAGGTGTTAGTCCCTTAACTTAATGAAATTATTTTTTTTATTTTTTTTTATCATTTATTAATGCTTAAGGAATAAAGCGATTCCAATGCGAAAATAACTCAAGAGTTGCATTAGAAAAAACAAAAATAATTGAATTTACTTTCAAGCAGGTGTAGAAGGGAGGAGCAGTAGGAAAAAGCGAAAGAAAACTGTTTTCGATAAACACGCTTTAGCGATCACTTGTAGCTGCTGTTGAATTTTATATTCGTTACGTCGAATCTTATTTTCGTTATAATTCGGGTAAGCGTATATAACTGTTGTTTTTGTTGTTGTTTTTTTGTAGTGTTTTTAGTTTTTATTTTTTAAAAATGGGTTGGGTCTTCTTATTTCGGTCGAATATGCAACGGAAAAAAATTTCATTACGAATAATGTACATATACTCACACTCACACTCATGCAGGCAGCATCTAATTTACGAAAAAAAGAAGAACGAAATAGAAAACGAAAACACGAAAAAGCATTGAACACACCCTTACTACCGAAAAATACATACAAATTTTTTTTTTCAATTTCATATTTTCTTATTTTATTTGTTGTTGTTTTTGTTGTTGTAGTTATCGTTGTAGTTTTTCTCTCGTTTCCCACTCTATTGTTTTTTTTTTTTTTATTAAATTCATCTCTAAACTAAAACTAAATCCTTTGGATACATAAACAAACCCACGTACATTAACAAATTTTTGTGTTGCTTTGCCCTCAAACCGAAAACCTGGAACTCCTCCTTCTCGTTCTGGTCTAAAATGCATGACTGCTGCTAAAGGAATATTTACTAACGTCCTTTTTAATGCAATTTTTTTTTTTTTTTTTTTGAGAGTAAAAATTTGTCTATATGGGTGTGTGTGTATTTGGCTTTTTAGGGCCCCACCAAAAAAACACGTGCTCTATATACTCTCAGCGTACACAACGTAACATAGCCATCCACCACCCACTTGTAGCTCTTTATATACCAGAATTTTAAGCAACCAATTTCGTATTATTTTCTTCTTCTTCTGCTTCTTCTATTCTTTTCTTTCTCTCTCTTAAAAAAATTTGTTTTTTTTTTGTTCAACACTCCCTGTTGTTGTATGTTGGCAGCAGGAGTAAGAGTAGAAGTTTAAGTGAAAAGAAAACAAAAAACAACTGAAATGGGCGAACTAAAAATCGGTTCCTTTTAACATTTGCTTCCTTTATTGCTTCGCTATTCCTTATGTCTTGCATAATATTGCCGTCATCAGCATCAGTTATTGCAGCCAACAACACTATTCCGCACCATCCATAGAAGAAGATGAAGACTAAGGAGCAGACGAAAAATTCTCTCGAAAAAAAGAAAGGAAAAGGAAACGTTTATAACCTAAAAACCCAAACGAATAGAAAATGAAAAAATAAAAATGGAACGATGAAATTCGCTCAAAAAATGTTTTAAGCATGAGAAAAAAGGAAGAAGACGAAGAAGAAGACGAGAACGTAATGCTTCCTAAATATATGTGTGTGTGTACATAGTCAGTACGTATACAGACTCTTACCATTACTACACAAACTATTTACGGTTTTGTAGTGGTGGTGGTGATGATGGTGCCAAAAGGTACGTTTAAAGGTACTTTTTTTGCAAGGAAATAAGAATAAAAGGATTTTGGTGAGACTTGGAAGTTGGTTTTATTATTTCATTTACTAGGCAGGGGAAAGGCCCCTAATAACGTAGAGCAATATGGTTAAAGAAGTCGTCGTAGTCTAGTAGGTAGTAAGTTGGCTTATTAGACGGGTTTAAATCCCTGGTCAGACATCAAAACGAAAAAATATTTCTTCGGCGACTTCCTCTCAGCAGATTTCTGGCAAAAACTCTAAGAGGAAATGAAACTGTCATGAAAAGTTTCTCAAAAATCTGACATTCGGAATCCACTTTAAAACTGTAGGTTCCACCACTCATGTATAAAATTAACACACAGGACAACAGTGGTATGAAAAACTAGGTCGTAATCCTGACTGAATTATGTATTTATGTATGTAAAATGGTTAAACCATGAAACTACAGGGTCTTGTTCAACTGTATCCTCTCTTTAAATTAAAATAAAACCAATTTTTATTCGTTGGAAAGTCCTTTTGATGCCATTACATGATCAAATGTCCACATCTTCTTCTCTGGGTGGAGCTCATGTTCATTTTTCCATTACTCGGGCGCATAAATCAGGTTGAATTTGAACGATTTCTTCTTCAATATTGGCTTTAAGGAGCACTATAGGTTGTGGCTTAATTGCATGCACACGTGACTTCAGAAAATCCCACAAGAAAAAGTCTAACAGGAATAAATTGTACGTTCACTGTGGCCAGTTTACATTACCTCCACTTGCGGTGCTCATGCCTTCAAATTGCTCATGATGCAGAATATTTTTTATGCATGTAGCACCGTCCTGTTGAAACCACATGTCGTTGGTGTCCAAACAATCCAATTTAGGCCATATGAAGTTGGTAATCATCGATCCATAGTGCTTGCCATTGACAGTGAGGAAATCTCCAACCTCGCTCTTAAAGAAATATGGACCGATGGCACCGCTAGCCCACATCATTTTCACATCAAACATTAATTTTTTTGGGATGCATTGAACGCTCTTGGATCTCATGTTGTGTTGTATGGTCCTAAATTAGCCAATTTTCTATGTAGTTGCTGCGACAATGCACGTTTTTATATAAAGGGAAAATATGAAAGTCATTCTTTAGTCAGGATTATGACCTAGCTTATCACACTACCCATGTTGGGTGTGTTAATTTTATCCATGAGCGCCCGGATAAAATTAGTTAATTTCGAGTCTGAAAGACAGATTTAAGAGAAACTTTTCATGGCAATTTTATTTGTTTAGAGGGTTTTTGCTACAAAACTGCTGAAAAGATGTCGCCGAAGAAAAGCTTTTCCATTTTTCATTGTGTTCGATATGTCTGAGTTGGGATTTGAATCACGGGCTCGTGTCTCATAAACCAACACACTATCTACATACTAGACAATGGCAATTTGTTGATGATATTTTATTAACTTGATGATTGATTACACGGTTCGACAGTGAAAATACACCCGAGTAACTACATAGTCCACGTTGTTCAGTTAGTTGAGTAGATCTCAAAAATACTTTTTATATTTCTCGAACCTTCCAAACTTCTTTTATTTGACAAAAACTGTTTTTTTTTTTGACTTTACTCACAAATTTCTTGATTACTCAAACATTTCTGATCCGATTTCCAAAATTTAAATTTAGCCGACTTCTGGAAGTCGTGAAAACGTGAAATTGAATTTTGTAATAAACAATCAAGATCCATCAAAAATTCTAAAAATTTTTGAACTAAAAGTTTATTTGATGAGATGACATATATACAAATTATCACTCGACTGTTAGACTCTTTAAATAATAACTAGGGTAATTTCCAAGTTTACCTCATCAAATCTCATAGCATATTAAGTCCAATTATAGGTATATGTATACCGTTTTAAAGGTCCATCTCTCCCCTTTCCAACAACATTTAAATTTTGGAAATCGGATCAGAAATGTTTGAGTAGTCCAAAAATTTGTGCGTAAAATAAAAAAAACAGTTTTTGTCAAATAAAACAAGTTTGAAAGGTTCGAGAAATATAAAAAAAATATTTTTGAGATCTACTCAACAAAACTCACACTATGTCATTACCCGGGTGTATTTAATTTTTTTTATTTTGTCGCATAGTGTTATTAATCCACAATAGCGGCCGTGAATGAATTCATTCATTATAGTCAATCACTTTTGAAGCGATGCTGTTCTGGACTACTATATGGTAAATACTGGAAGCGATAATTCGTTACCACGTCTAGCAAGCTTTTATACAGCAAACGTATCATCTAGTTGGCTCCTATGTAAGACACAACAGTTAGAATCGAAGAAGAAGTTCTTTATAAAATCTCCCTTACATCTTAGTACCATTCATGTGATAAGTTGACAAATGCAAGCCTTAAGATAATTGACGTCATCTGTTGACAATTTAATTTGGCTCATTAGAGTCCAATTTATCATTTCTCTCCCCTTGACAAAATTGGGATTGAGATAAAGGGTGATTTTTTAGCTATTATCTTTTTGGCAACACTGGTTTAAACAGCTCACGCACGTTTCGTGTTTTGTTTCACTGTCAAACATCTTCAGTTTGGTCTATAATTTAACCATGAATCGTCTTACAAACGAACAACGCTTGCAAATCATTGAATTTAGCACCATTGGACCGTACTTCTTCAAAGATGCTGCGAATCGTAACGTAACTGTGAATGGTGAGTGCTACCGTGAGATGATATCCAACTTTTTTTTGGCCAAAATGCAAGAGCTTGACTTTCATGACATGTGGTTTCAACAAGACGGTGCCACATGCCACACAGCACGCATAACAATGGACTTATTGAGAGGCGAGTTCGGTGAACATTTTATTTCACGTTCAGGACCAGTCAATTGGCCGCCTAGATTGTGCGATTTAACGCCTTTAGACTGTTTTTTGTGTGGCTATGTTAAAGCTCATGTCTATACAGACAAGCCCGCTTCAATTGACGCATTGGAAGACAACATTGAAGCCTTTATTCGTGAGATACCGGCCGAAATGTTGGAAGAGTATGCCAAAATTGGACTAAGTGGATGGATCATTAAAGGCGCAGTCGCGGTCAGTATTTGCATGAAATAATCTTCAAACATTAAATTATATGGACCGTACTATCGATTCAAATAAAGATTTCATGCATTTTTCTGAATTTTATGTGTTTTTTTTTGAAAAATTTTCCTATAGCTCTTAAAAAATCACCCCTTATTTCTCTGGCTTTTATTTTTAAATAAAGTTACCACCATTTGACCAAAAAAAAAAGAAAAAACATTGAAACAGATTGAAAATATTTTGCGACTCTCTTAGAAATTTAGCTAATCGTGTTGAATCCTAACATTTGGATGCATTTCTGATTTTCCTTCGAATATTATGAACGTCTAGTAATTCAACATTTATGAGCTGAGTTTAGAACCCACAACTACTGAGTAAGGGAGTGAAGATCTGCTAAAATCTTAAGTGCAACAGAAAACTGTTAGAGAAAAAGTACCAAAGTACTGCTAGAAACTTGAATATATTCCTTTGTATACTTACTTCTATGCAACACAAAGACAGACAGATACTCATACAGACGCAGACACAATCAAACCTTAAAAAAAAAATACCAACAAAAAACTCTAAAAAACACATTATGCTGCTTCTTCTCTTTTGGGCACAAATACAGTCATGAAAACGAAACAAAACAAAAAAAAAATTTGTTACGAAATAAAAAAATGGAACACAAATACACAAGCAAAAGAGGAACCACTAATACCACTACTACTACTACCCATGAAAAGTAGAACTTGTGATTACACCACACCATACCATACCATGCCGTGCCATACCTTGTCATACCATTATCGTATCACCACTACAAGTGCAATTTTATTTTCGTATATATTGTATATGGTGTTTGAGCAGTAGTTTCGGTATTTTTTTCGTATTTTATTTTCGTTTTAGTAGTTGTTGTAATAGTTGGTTGCGTTTCAAGTCCTGACAAAACACAGCAACAACTCTGAAACAACAAAACGAGGAAGAATTGGTGCCATATTATAACGACGATGACGATGACGATAACGATAATGTTGAATGTTGAATTTTGTTCGTTTTCGTTGCAGTTTTGTTGTGTGTGTGTTGTTTTTTTTTTGTATCCGGTTTTTCCGAATTTTATAGTTCTTGTTGTTCGTTGTTGTTGGCATAGTAGTGGTGTTTTATATATAAATACATACATACGTATATATTTTCCTTTACTATGTATTTATTTGCTTTTTGTTGTAACTAAAAACAAAAAAAAAAACAATTTTTTAACGCCAATCGCTTTCATCGTCTGTGCTCCATTTTGCTCATTCCTTTTTGGCTCATCATCCACTTTAATTTTTATTTCGTTAATGTTGTTGATTCGTTTTTTATTTTTTATTCGGGCCAAGTCATTATTATTATTATTTTCATTTCATTTCACATCCTTCACATCCTTCTCATACATCTTCTTCTGCTACTTCCCAAAAATAAAAAATTTTTCCTCTTATTTTGTGTGGGTGTGGGTGTGTGTGTGCGGTGTGTTGTTCGCTTAACGTCTGTTCTCTTGTTGAACGTTATTGCTGTTGAGGAAGGCAAATATTTAGTTTTATCAGGTTTTTCTCGTATTTTTTTTCTTCTTGGTTCCTCTAAAACCGTAACCGTAGCAAGTGAAATGCATACAGAGCCAGTGAAATAGAGCTGTTCGGGGTAGTTGTGAGCTAAGCTAGTGTGCTGACGGTGCTATAAAGTATGTTTCCATACACTGTTGTTCTGTAAAGCTGATAAGTCTTGAAATTAAATTGGAAATCAATTAATTTGATCAATTAATGTCGTATTTACATCACGGTTTTGAAGCACAAATTCATTTAAAAGCTTTTAATCAAGTTGGTCACTACAACTCTTTAGTCAGGACTAAAACCAAGCTAGCTAGCCTAGCTAGCATTACCAATGTTGTGTGTGTTAATTTTATCCATGAGTGCAGGGATCTACACTTAAAAGTCGACTCCAAAAGACAAAATTTCTAAAGAAACTTTTCATGGAAATTTTATTTACTTTCAAGAGTATTTTCCACAGGATTGCTGAGAGGAAATTGCCGAAAAAATATTTTTTTTTGCATTTCGTTTTGTTCGAGATGTTTGATCTGGTGTTTGAACCATGGGCTCACGTGGAACCAGACAACACACTACCTTCTACACTTTGTTTTAGATTAGTAGCCCAACTAACGGCGGCATGAATTTTTTTTCCTAACAAAATATTGTTAAGAAATGCTTTCAGGTTTTTTTTTCCTAATTTTCCCAGCCACGTCACTGTCTCAGCATGAAATGTAATTTCCCCATAAGGACAAAATATTTCGTAACATTAACAGAAATAATGGTGGAGATATGATAAGAAGAAAATTCAACATAAAATTGCAAAAGGGAATCCTGGGAAGAGAAAGAAAAACCTGATAATGTAATGAAAATAAAAAATTAAAAAAAAAGAAAAAATTGAAAGAAATTTTAGCAGCTGACTTCCTTAAAGCTACAAGTGGATGTATGGAAGATAAATGAGGAAAAAAATGTTGGCATTAATGCCCACCTACAACATCATCAACTGACTGCATCTCATTTACACCACCACGCACAACAAGAAGTTTTTAACAACAATTTTTCGTCTTTCTACGTTTTCTTATTGCTGGGTTATATCGTTAATACGATATGGGGAAAAAAATTAAAATTTCATTTCATCGGTGTGAGAACGTGTTTCCGAGAGTGTGTGTTTGCTTCGAAGTCGGAGGAAAATATAATGCAGCAACATGAAGAAATGCAATCGTGAATTCAAAATTCATACAAAACTCAGACAATTTTAAGAACTTTCAATTTTTGTATGTATATATGTACATATTGTTATGTTATTATATATGAGCTCGTAGATTGCAAATAAAATAAAAATAAATTTGTCTTTAGTTTTAATTAAAATTCTTTATTATTCGCACAATTTTGTGTGCCACTGTTCACAGCTTTATGTAACCATGCTTTGTTTGTTATTCCTCTTTACACTCTTTTGCGTAAACAATAACAATTGTTCGACAGATCTTTGTAACGGAGATCTTCAAACCACGATTATTCTCTTCAAACGCAACGCGTCTTCACACAAGACTGACAGAAATTCACTGACTCACTCGCCTGCCTTGCTTCGCATTTTATGTGGCAGGGTAAACAGTCTGATGAATGTTCTTGAAGGCGAATGTTTTTGGCTTCGCCTTCTTGAGATCTCTATAAATATAAACATCATTGTTTACAGTCATTATTGTTTATGTATTTTGTTTACATTTATTTTTGTAGTATTTGTTTTTATTTTTTGTTTACTTGTTTATCATTTTTTTTTTGCTGGTGTCTGTTGTTATATTAAGCCGTAGGATAATTTGTAAACAGGTTTGTTTACTGTATTGTTTTGTTTTTGTAGCTGTTGTTTATAAATTGAATGTTAAACGATGTAAAATAAAAACATCAGTATCTAGAACCGAACAAGGTATTGAACATCTTTTTTGTAAAGCGGCAAAAATGTACAACAATTTTCTAATAGAAGGACTTTTTTCAAAGAAATGGCAACTACAGCTCTTAGTATTATTTCTCAAGCTTGGTAACTAGCCAGACCAGACGCCATCATACAGTTCTTGAAACAGTTTGGCAAATTGTGTAAGCGGTTGATATGTTGTAATCACTTCCAAGTATACCTCGTAGGCTCGAATGGCCTCAAAACAAGCAATTTGATTTTAGCAGAACCCGATCTACACCGGATTATAGGAAGCGTTCAGAGTGAAATTCAGTGCGGTAATCACATTAAATGTCAAGAATGCCTTTAATTTGGCGAATTGGACATCTAATGCCTCCCATTTTGGCATCGATGGAAGGTTTCGGCGTGCCTGAGTGCTTAATATTGACGAAGAGTACAGTTTTTAGTCACTGTGTTCTACAGAACGAAAGGGAGGCGGATATCAGAGAATATAGGGTCAAAGGCGGCATTCCACGTGGTCTCTTTTTAGACCAATATTGTGAAATACGATGTACGATGACCTAATAAGCTTTACTTGTCCAGATGGTGCCTTGGTTATATGGGCTGTGTGAACGGTACCGCATTGGTCATTTTTGCAGATGGAGCGTTGATTATAGGCTATGCGAAGGATATTGCATTGCTTGTGGTGGACAAACGATTTCACATGCCGGAAATGAAATGTAATGTCACTGCAGACAGAATCAGGGAATGGCAAGATATTGCAGGCCTCGAATTAGCTGCATAGGGAACCAAAGCGTTACTGATAAGTGTGCCCAGACAGAGAACATAAAATTGTGAATTGTTGGACATGAAATAATTTTATAGGAGGCAATAAATTACCTTGAAGTAATAATTGATGCAAGATTTGGGTTAAAACAGCCCTTGGAAACCGTTGATGTAAAGGCTGAGAACATAAATCGTGTGTTCGGGAGTTTAATGCCGAAGTTGGTGGTCCTTCTGTCGTTTTTAAAAGACAAGAAATTTCAAGAAATTTAGTTTTTTAATATCAATCGTCTTTTTGAAGAAGTCATTCTTTTAAAGCTCTTTTCTAAATACTTATGTACATATAATAAGTCCAACAAAATATAAGTTGGGGTAGTAGTCGACGTCATAGTTAGTAAAGCAACGAAATGGATTTTCTTTTTTTTGCATCATGTTTCCTTCACACATGTATTCCAACAGTAAAGACACCAAAAATAGTTCAGCCTTCCCAGTCTGCTTAGATTTTTTTGTTCAAATTAAGCAGTTTTTCGTCTTATTTTAACCAGTAAAGTTCGGGTTTTGGTGGGGTATGCTGTGATACTGGCAGACGCCATTATTTTTCTTTTTATTTTCGCTGCTTACCCATACACTCAAAAGAGGTTTTGGGTGCAGCTGTTGTTGGTATTGGTTTAGTCCGTATGCTTCATTATCTGCTCAATATTTGTTCCTTTTTTTTTTCGGAGAGAGAGAGAAAGTCAAACTCCTCCTTATTTTGGCATAGAATCTGGTAAATATATACAACGACTTTTACAAGTATACATACAAACACACACAAATACATTTGCAACAACATGTTGCTTCTCTGCTTTAAGCAAAACTTTTTCTTTACTTTGGCGAATAATCGCCAACACAACAATACAAAAAAAACTTTGAACACATGCATACACACACACACACACAAAGAAATTATTGTCCTTGTCGTCATCACTTTTAGTCTGGCAGTAGAAAGATGTTCGAAAAAAATGTGGAGATTTTTTTGTCGCTTCTTTGTTTTGCTGTAAATGGCAACAGGTTTGGGGTCACCAAAGTATACACAAAAAACCCTGGCTGCTCAACAATTTTTTTCCTTTTTTCTTTTTGGGAAAGAACAAGGATGTGAATTTTTTTCTTCTTCTTCTTGTGTAACAGCACAACAGTAACTATCGTTTGAATTGGGAACACACAATGAGGAAGAAAAATCATAAAAAAAAAACAGCAACAAGGACGTTACTCTTAAGACAAGCACGTTAAACATGTAGTAACGTTGCAACGAAAAGAAAGAAGACCCTACATTTGGGGATATGAAACTAAATTTAAAGAAATGTCAACGAAAATTTAAAAAAACTTGACATTCACTTGATAAATGTCTTAAAGAACTTAAAGAATTGCCTGCATAGACAAGGTTTTTGATGCATACCCACAAAAAAGTGTCAAAACGGTGTCAAATCGTATTTTCCCGGTGGCCAATTGATGTCAGCCAAACGTGTAGCTGCCCTATCAGCAAAATTCTGAAGAAATAAAGCCAAAATAGTTCGTATAATGCAGTTCGAGACATTGTTGAAACTGCATAGTCTAGTTGGTAGAATGTTGGCTCATTAGACCATGGAGTCCATGGTTCAAACCCCAGCTCAGACATCTCTAACACAACGAAATATGAACAAATATTTTTCACGGCGACTTCCTCTTAGCAGTCCTTTTTGGAAAAAATCATGAGAGTAAATATAATTGCCATGACAAGTTTTTAAAAATCTGCAGGTTTCACCACTCATGCCTAAAATTAACACACACAACATGAGTGAAGTGAGAAGGTGAGTTGTAATCCTGACTAAAGGCTTGTAAAGAGGGTGGAAAGCAATATCCCACATCAATGTTAAGTTCATACTGCTATTTTGAAGTGAGTCATGGCACGTTACACAACAAAAAATCTTCGATTAATTGTTGTATTCGCAGAATATTGAAAATCTTTTGGTTTGCGCGTATTACTAATGTTGCTTTTTGGATTACTAAGAACCAAACTGTTTTGACACTTGGAATCCACCAACGAAAGTGTTGTACAATAGTAGCCTTAGTCTGAAATGTGCAAATATGGTGGAGATAGTTAGGGATGCAGTAGAATAATTCGGCTTATTTGCATTGATAGGATTGATTGAACCTATTTTGTAATGATTCAATTTTAGGTCAGGTTAGCGAGTAACTTAGGTTAGCCGTTCACAGGCAAGTTCACTCGGTGGCCACATGGCCCATTATGTTACCCATTGTGAGATAAGTCCCCTTCTCATGATCCGTTAGTGGTGCGACCATGGCAAGGCCGCTTAGTAATCCTAGAGTGCTGGCTAGAAATTACTGTGCAAATGGATACAGAATCCATGTTATTGCAACAAAATCTGAATTATCAATTTCCAGTGCGTTTAGATCCTAGCCAAACTTAGATATCAGGCGGAAATTATGCTAAAAAAGGTTCTGTTTCATAAGTTGGGTTTGAGTTGGACTTCTTAGACGGCTAAAAGATCAACCAGCTCTTTACTAATCAGAAATGCAAAACAATATTGAATCGTTGAGTATTTCTCTTGTAAGTTTGTCTTACAAAAGCTTGTCTGGAATTCATCAGCTTAAGTGTTGCTAATCGGAAGGTTGAGCTTGTTTTTCTATTGACTTTTGAGAAGAAACTGTTTTCTGCTATACTTTTACAAACTTTCAGGCCAATTTCTAATGTTAAAATCAGAGAGCGCAGTGCAAGCCACATGTTAAATCTGTAGTTAGCCTTATTGGTGGTGTGATGCTTGACACTCGATGCTTGATTTATAAATCGATTAAATTACACGATTTGTTCATAGATTTGTTGGTGGATAGTCTGAAATTGTGCGGTGAAAATCTCATGTTAAATCTGTAGTTAACCTTATTGATGGTGAGGTTTGGTACTTGATACACGATGCTTGATGATGATTATAAATGATTAAATTACACCATTTTTTCACCGAAAGAAAGCGGGGTGGAAATCTATTGTTAAATCTGTAGTTAACATGATAGACCTGATTGATGGTAAGGTTTGATGCTTGATGATAATTATAAATCGACCGAATTACGCATTTTGTTCATCGATTTGTTGGTGGATATTTTTAAATTGTGCGGTGCAAATCTCATGTTAAATCTGTAGTTAACCTGATTGATCTGATTGCTGGTAAGGTTTGATGCTTGATACACGATGCTTGATGATGATTATAAATCAATTAAATTACACCATTTTTTCATCGAAAGAAAGCGGGGTGTAAATCTCATGTTAAATCTGTATTTAATATGATTGACCTGATTGATGGTAAGGTTTGATGCTTGATACACGATGCTTGATGATAATTATAAATCGATTGAATTACGCGATTTGTTCATCAATTTGTTGGTGGATATTTTTAAATTGTGCGGTGCAAATCTCGTGTTAAATCTGTAGTTAACCTGATTGATCTGATTGATGGTAAGGTTTGATGCTTGATACACTATGCTTGATGCTTGATTTATAAATCAAAATTACACGATTTGTTCATCGATTCATAAGCGCGCAGTAACTTGCGGCACACTAGGTTTAATTAATTGTGTAGGGCTTTATGAAATCGAATTGGTCTTAACACGCCCATATATTTATTCTTTATTTTTATTATCGCATTAATTTTAGTTACAGCTACGTTTTAGTTTACAGCCAAATATACTTTTGGTGTGGCAAGAGTACAAGAGAGAGAGAGAGGGGGGAGAGAGTGTACACTGAATTGTGGCAGGTAACTGTGTTGAGGTGGCAATAAGAAAATATTTCAACTGCACACTAAATTGTGGACATGTGCCACAGACACTTGACTTGCTATTGTTGGATAGGACTACGAGTAAAACATTTCTTTCTATGCAGGGGGTAAGGAAGCTTTTGGAGAACCAAATAAACGTAAGGATAAGATGAAAAGCAAAAATAATGTTCGCATATTAAGCAGTTGGAATGAAAAAAAAATCTTCTTTAAAAGACGACATTTATAAATAAAAACCAAAGAAGAAAAAAAAAACGGAATGAACTTTTACAGTAAAACTAAAAAGTTTTTTGATTAAATTCGTACTCTCCACACTACTTGCAACATCATGCAACAGTTTCTGGTTGTAGTGTGGTGGTGGCAGTGGGGTGTGTTGTCGCATTGGGGAAATGGTATTATCGTACATAATATTTTTCATATAAGTTTTCTAAAGATTCCAATTTTCCTTTTCTGCCATAAATCAAAGGACTTTAATAAAAAAAATATAGAAATTGCTATGCAAGTAACATTCTTGTTTGTGTTCCTTCGTTTTCTTTCTTGTATTCTACTCATGCTTTTTGGTTTGAAGAAGGAAAAAAATTGTAAATCTTAAGCAACAAGTGTTTGTTTTTATTATTATTCTTACGGAGAAAAAAAAAAGAAAAATAAGAAAAAAAAATTCTATGGCATATGCTTTAAAAGAAAATGCTTTACTTGAAGCATAAATTTTAGAATTTAAAGGAAAATAAAATTTTGTTGCAATGAGATATGCTTGCAATTCATTTTCTATAAACCTATAAATTTCCGATGTTTTTCCGTAAAATTTGTTGTAAATTTGGTTGACTTTGAAGAGTTTTAAAATATCAACATCATATTGAATGAAGAAGTCACAATTATGTAAACAACAACAATTGCTTTGCTTGTTATTTCTCTGTTTACACCCTTTGCATAAACAATAACAATTACTAGCCAATTACTCAACTGATCTTTGTAACGGAGATCTTTAAACCACGATTACTCTCTTCGAACACATCGCCTCTTCACACAAGACTGACTGAACTTCACTAACTCCGGCGCCTGCTTTACTTTGTCTTCTATATGCCAAAGTAAACAGTCTGATGAATGTTCTTGAAGGCGAATGTTCACGACTTTGCCTTCTTGAAATCTCTATAAATGTAAACGTCGTTGTTTACAATTATTCTTGTAGTATTATTTGTGTATTTTTGTTTACTTGTTTATCATTATTTTATGCTGGTGTTTGTTGTTATATTAAGCAGTGGGATAATTTGTAAACAGGTTTGTTTACTGCATTGTTTTGTTTTTGTAGCTTTTGTTTATAATTTTAATGTTAAACGATGTAAAAGCAAAAAACCAGTATCTAGATTCATCATTTTCGTAACAATATTATTCGACGCTGGCCATGATGCTCAGAGTAGTACGATTGACAAGAAAGTATCATCCGCACTGTTATTGGGAGCGAACATTTTTCCGTAGAACGGAAAGAGAAGTTTGGAAGATTATAGAGAAAGTCGGAACCAGCTGTTTACTATACAAGATATTTGAGTTTAGCATCAGATAATCTTACAATGGGCCAATTTGACTTCCAAGTATTGAACTGGTGTCAATGGCAAGTACACGTCCTCTAACCTAAGAGGTATTAACCGCCCTCTTGGCTGGACATTGAAGGCTCACGAAGTATTTTGAGAGAATCGAAATGTATGTATGTATCGTGAGGCGGAAAACGAGAATCATCAGAACACTTACTCGGCATCAGTGATGAAAATAATTGCAGATTTTTCTCTGATACTATGCGAGGTTGAAGTCGCAGTAGTCTAGTAGGTAGTGTGTTGTGTTATTAGACGTGAGGCCCTGTTTCAAAAACCAGATCAGACATCTCCTACGAAATGAAATTTAAACATTCCTTCGGTGACTTTCTCTTAGCAGATTTCTGGCAAAAACTCTGAGAGTAAATCAAATTGCCATGAAAAGTTTCTCAAAAAAAATCTGTCATTCGGAGTCGACTTTAAACTGTAGGTTCCGCCACTCGGGTATAAAATTAAGACACACACAACATAAGTGGTGTGAGAAACTAGGTCGTAATCCTGGCTGAAGGGTTTCTCATTTCCGGTAACTACTTGATGACATCATAATGTGTACCGTGCCTTGTCTATTGTACTTGTTAAACGGCTTCTTACATTCCAGGACACGCCTTGATTCTGCATCCCTGATAATGGATGTGTGCGTATGGAAGTATTCACGATTTTAATGCCATCTCATGTCATCTCGCTTAGATATGAGGCACAAATGGCTTGTGCAAATTCACAAATAAAACAAGAAATTTTAATTAATTTTATTAATTTCTCTTGGTTTTATTTATTAAAAAGAAAAAATATGCTGTTTATACGAGTATATTAATTAATTTCTTTCTCTTTTTAATTTTTACACACAATTATTTTCAACTTCTTCCTGCAAAAAAAGGACTACAGTTACAGATTTTTTCCCTTTTAACATGTCCTTAACAAAAACGAATCAAAAAAAAAAAAAAAGGAACCAAAACTAATGGCCATGACAAAAAGTTAAATATAAAGCTGAGTTGTGTTTGTAGATCTCCCTCATAAATAACTGTGTACATACAGTCAACCCTGCTATAATGCGTTGAGTGCGTACCGCGTTATGTGGAAACTGCGTTCGGAGAGTACCGCGTTATAGGATGGTTGACTGTATAACGCAATGGTTTAGCTTTGCAGGCTGAAAGCTAGTCGTAAATTTTTTCATCTTTTTATCTTTCAGATGGCTTGTATCTCTTAGTTCTTTCTTCCCTTAAGCTGCATTAGTGGTTTTCGGTTTTCCCTTTATTTTTTTAATGTCTGCTTTCTAAAGATTCACAATTTTTTTTTTAATATCACGTCTGTTTATTGGTAAATTTAGATTCATATCAGTCAGTATCGCTACTTTCTTTTAATAGAGAAAATTAATGTAAACAAAAAAAAACTTTGCAAAAAAGGAACTCTTTAAAGGCGTGACAATGATTTAATGCCAGAACACTAATAATTCGTAATAATTTAAACGAAAACATGTAAAATTCTTCTGATATTCTAAGAAAAACATTGAAAATGAGACAAGAACATCATAAATAAGTGCAACAGGACCACTTTTTAAGAAAGAATAAAAGAGTAGAGATTGTTCGCAATTACGCCCTACCGAACGAGACTTGCTGCAATACATTTATTATTGATTATTATTGATTATTTTATGTTCCTTTAAAGGAGTGAAAAGGATTAAAAAAATAAACTTTGGTGAGTAAATTAAAAAGAGACGGTGATTTTTGCTCTACTCTACGCAAGAAAGTATATGAGAAGCCTTTATAATCTAACAAATTGTGGCAGTGTATTTACATACATACATACATAATTGGTCATTACAACCCTTCAGCCAGGATTATTGACCTAGTTTCTCACACCACTTATGTTGTGTGTGTTAATTTTATACATAAGTGGCGGGACCTACAGTTTAAAGTTGACTTCGAACGACAGATTTTTGAGAAACTTTTCATGGCAATTTTGTTTACTCAATCAGAGTTTTTGCCAGAAATCTGGTGAGAGGAAATCGCCGAAGAAATACTTTTTGTATTTTGTTTTGATGTCTGCCCCGGGGCTCGAACCCTGGCTTTACGTCTAATAAGCCAACACACTACCTACTAGACTACGGCGACTTCATTATTTGGTAGTTAGTATTTGGACATCCTGACTAAAGGGTTGTAAATACCAATTAAGTAAGTAAATGAGGGTGGAGAGCAATATACAACATCATGTTAAGTCCATTAAGTCCATACATCCACCCACGAAAGTGTTGTACAAGAGTAGCCTTAGTCTGAAATGTGTAAATATGGTGGAGGTACATAGATAGGGAAGGAGTGTAATAATTGGACTTGTTTGCATTGATAGAATTGATTGAACATATTTTATAATGATCCAAGCTTAGGTTAGGTTAACGCGTAACTTGCCTGTGAACGCCATATGGCCCATTGTTTTACCCAGTGTAAGCTAAACCCGCTACTCATGATCCGTTAGTGGTGCGATCATGACAAGACGACTTAGTGATCCTAGGTAAGAAATTACTGTGCAACTGGATGCAGAATCCATGCTATCGCAACAGATCTGAATTATAAATTCGTAAAGTTTCGAAGTCCTAGTCAAACTTAGATATCATGCGGAAATTATGCTAAAAATTATTCTGTTTTCATAAGTTGGGTTTGAGTTGGACTTTTTAGGCGTTTAAAAGATCAACCAACTCTTTACTAATCAGAAATGCAATACATTATTGAATCGTTATGTAGTATATAACGTGAGTATTTCTCTTGTAAGTTTGTTTTTAAAAAATTTGTCTGAAATTCTCTATTCAGATAAAAATTTGTAAGGCATCTAAAACAGATTGTAATTATTGGACATGTAAAATATATACATACATACATACATATGTAAATATTGTTGCCACTTACCTACAATTTGCAGCATATCCTTGGAATGTTTCATTAACTCCCGCTTGATTAGACGTCTCTCCTGTAGACAACGCGCATATGAGCATTCGGCCATTTTGTTGTTTAAAACATTTAATTTCTTTTTGTTAATTAAAAAAAATCACTTTAAAAAAATTAAATTTAAATTGAATTCTTTTTTTCTTTATTTTAATTTACTTTTAAAACCAAATCACATATGAAAAGTTTTATTATTTAAACGAAGGGAATCTGTAAAGAAATCAAGAAAAACATAAGAAATTGAATTAGTTTACGACGACAACGATATAAAATTAAACATCAATAGAGAATAAAGAAAAACTTATCATGCAATCCATCCACTACCATATCTACATAATCTGAGATCTAATACTAGCAGTAAAAAATGCTGTCTTAGACCTAATGACAGAAAAAGGAAAGGATGAGCACGTCCTCGCTACGATTCTATTAAATTTTGCAATATCGTTTGCCTAGAACTAAAAGCTAACATTGTTTTATGTTGATCTGTAACTTTGCAAAGGTTAAAGGTCAAGACATACAGATACATTATTAGTTACACCATAACAACCCTATAGTCAGGCCTACGTCTTATCGCCTTACATGAGTCATGTCGTGTATGTTAATTTTGTACATTAATGGCGGGTCCAGAGATACAAATTTCCATGTAGGTCCCTAGCTATCATTATTTGTGGAATCTTCAAATCAAATATGTACATTTAAAAGAAAACATTGAAATTGTCCATAGTATGTTAGACTTAAGGGCGTTATTAGAAGTCACTATATGATCGGACATATAGCGGAAAGAATGCAGATTTTATTAAAGAAAATCAGTTCAATGTTGCAGCAGCCTTGATAGTATTCGAGAGAAAAGTCCTACGTAAGATCTTCGGTCCAGTGCGAGTTGGCGATGATTTCCGCATCCGATATAGACGTTGTGCAGTGTATTAATATCCAGCGTCTGCGCTGGCTTAGCCATGTCGTTCGAATGGAGGAGGATGCTCCGGCGAGACGGGTATTTGATGCGGGGATCTGCATAAGTCAGCGAAGTGGAAGATCTTGTTTGCGTTGGAAGGACCAAATCGAGGAAGCCCTGTCATCGTTTGGTGTGACCAACTGGCGTAGGCGCGCAAGAAACAGAGGCGTCTGGAAGGATGTGTTGCGGTAGGCCGAAATCCGTTAATCGGGTTGTTATGGCCAATTAAGCAAGTAAGTAAGTTCCATGATATCATGAACAAAGTCTGGTCAGAGAGAATTTTCGAATACATATACAGTCTAAAAAATAAGTCTATATTCACCGGTCTACATACCCATTGATTTTTGTTGAATTGAAAAAGATGTTGTAGCGTTCGTTGTTTCAGGCATTTTCAATCAAGATTGTTTAAAGTACAAAACTAATATGAAAAAACGAAACGTATACAAATTAATAAAGAAAATAAAATAAAAATAAGCGGTGTATGTAGACTTTTTCCTTTGACTGCATATCATGTATTATAACAATCTCTAATCTGGATTATGACCTGGTTACTCACTCTACCTATGTTGTGTCTTAATTTTTTCCATGAAAGTCAGGCGGTAAGATTTAAAGTCGAATCCAAACTTATTCATGGCAATTCGTTTAATTTCAGAATTTTTGCCAGAAGACTGCAGAAAAATGTTTTTCGAAATTCTTAGCTGGGGTTTGAACCCTTCAGCCCTACGCTAAAATACTGCTCACTAGACTATGTCGACCAACATGCACGCAGACAGTGTCATTAAATGACAACGTAGACTCAACAATGGGAAATTGGCATGCAGTGTACATAAATTTATTCAAAACAGGTTTACAATTTCTGGGGAATATAAAGATTAGAAACGGAAAAAAGTCATCAGAGTCGTTTGCAGTATTCTCTAGACCTACAGCATAATACAAATCAAATACAAATCACCTGCCGTACTTAATCAATGAAGAACTCATATTGCAGGAAATGAAGAAAGATTGATGAAAAGCTGTATTAAGGGCCACACTCATGGTTGGCATAGGATGTTCAAAAATCTTTGGTGGATCAAAACCACTTGGAGAGCTAAGAGATGTAATTTCAATCATACATACGAAGTAGCAAGTATAACAGCAAAAAAATTATTAAGGTGGAGAGCAAGGAAGGAAGATTGATGAAAAACATTTGATTGAAGCCCAATAGCATATGCCGTTATGGCGAGAATCTTTGGTAGATCAAATAATTTCCTGCAGAGACACGACACTCCTAGAGCTACCAGATGTAATTGCAATCTTACATAGGAGGCAGCGAGAATAAAAGCAAAAAATTAATTAAGGTGGAGAGCAAGGAACGAAGATTGATGAAAAACATTTGATTGAAACCCAATAGCATATGCCGTTATGGCGAGAGTCTTTGGTAGATCAAATAATTTCCTGGAGAGACACGATACTCCTAGAGCTACCGGATGCAATCTTACATAGGAGGCAGCGAGAATAACAGCAGAAAACGGAGTAAGATGAAGATGCCTGATAGAATCAATATGCTACCAAGGCGTGTATAAAAAGTTAAACGATTGTGAGAAGGGTTGTTCATGGGAATTATTCTATGTTGCCTAGGGTTAAGTCGCCTTAGTCTAGTTGGTAGTGTCTGGGCTTATTAGAGGTAATCCCACGGTTCCAACCTAAGGGCAGACATCTCCATTTCTTGCAAATTCTCTGAGAGTAAAAATAAAATTGTCATGAAAAATTAACTCATGTAATAAGCTGTCGCCACTCATGTATAAAACTAGCAAACACAGCATAAGTGGTGTGAGAAGCTAGGTCATTATCCTGACTGAAGGATTGACCAATGGGCATTTATGTATGTATGTTATCATTAAACTTCTTAGCACTGTTGTGTAAATGTTTTAAGGAATTATTGGGAATCGAACAAACAGCAGGGTTCTGAACCTTCGTGGGAATGAAAAATATTTTAAAAATTACAACGAAGTTTTTATATTTTTCTCCCTAAAATTACAAGTTTTACGTGGAAGACTTAAAAATATTACGTTAACCATACGGTATGTATCTGTGTAGGGTATATGGTGGTGGTAGGAATAGAATAAAATTCTAATTAAACAAGATTTATTCAAGGTAATATACAGAACAACAAAATCCAACAAAACTTGTTGTAATTTCAAGTCGCGTAAATAGAATTTTAATGTTGTTGTATTTAATGTTGTTGTTGTTATATTTAAAATATTCTAAAGTTCGGTTTCGGTTACGACAAAAAAAAATGGAAAAAAATTAAAAAAAATTCTATGAAAACAAAACGAAAATTAATTCTGTATTATAAACATGGTGGTGGTACATACGTATGGAAAGAGAAAAACAAAAACAAAAAAATTATTGCATTTATTTAATGCAAAAACAGTAATATCAAATAAACAAAATACAGTCAACCCTGCTATAACGTGGTGAGTGCATAGCGCGTTGTATGGAAATCGCGCTATAAGAAACCCGGAATTAATACAAATCACATCATTCGTACCGCGTTATATGGAGACTACAGACATACAAAAGACAAGATAAATTATAAATTACTTTTATTGAATTAAAGAGTAAAAACTAAATTAAAAGACTGTTTTCCAACAAATATATGAAAGACTTTTGGCTCACTGTCAGATATGTCTGAGTCTAACTCGTCTTCTTTTAATGGGCAAAATGTCTTTCTCACTTGGTTCATCTTCACATTGGTTTGCAATTGTAGCTTTTTCTCTAACTCCTCTAAAACCTCTCTATAGCGGCTTTATAACACTATTTTAAACTTTGCACTGCGCACCATTAAACGATCAGTTTGAATGAAATAAAGTTCTAATTCTTTACACAAATTTAGCCCTTTTTTCACATCTTGTAAATCGCTTTCCATCATTTTCGTTTACCAATGCATTGGAGGTGGGTACATCAATTAATTCCATCAGTTCTTCCTTGAGTACTAGTTCTCTTACATCCGGATGGCTTACTGCAAATTCTTTATGGCTTAAAGGAGAAGCAATGTTTACTATTTTTGTAACTGGGAGTGAAATTGCAGCAACATCTTGTATTGCTTTTGAACCATTTGAGGTAAAAGAGGTTTCCAACATGCATTAAGCGTTGATGGTTCAATTTTCGCGCAAGCTGATGACACGGCTCTAATCAGAGATCAGCAATGAGTATTCAAAAAGATGAGTAGAATCGAATCATACTCATAATTTCTGATACTCATGCGCATTCATACTTATTTTAATATCATTGAACCTCTTCTACTCATATTCAAAGATTGAAGTACTCATCATATTCATATTTAACAAAAAAGTAAAAGTTTTATTTTCACGATCTTCTAATCTAATCTGTCGAAAATAAAACTTATATTAAAACGCTCTTACAATATCTAGTTACTGGAGTCATTCATAGGCTGTGCGAAAAGAACTTATGGAATGTTGTTGAACGGAAACTGCGCGGTAAGAGTACTGCGTTATAGGAGGGCTGTTTCAGCTCTTTCAGCAATTTCAGCTCCGCGTTATATGGAAACCGCTTTATAGGAGGGTTAACTGTAAATAAAATAAATACGGCGAAATTGTGTTGTTTTTGTAAATGGACAACAAAAATATTTCGATACCTATTTAGAGTACATATACATGGACACATCACATACATATATAGATTCTATATGTGTTTGAGTGCGTATTAGTGATATTAAAATAATTATTGAATGTGCTTGTGTGTGTGTTTGTAACTATGGGCAAAATTTAGAAGAAAAAAAAGAAAAAACAACAAAAATAGTTGCTTTTGAAATTTGTTATTCTGTTAGTTTCTGGTTTTATTTGTTTAAGCATGTAATTTTCTTATTTTTATTATTGTTGTTATTGTAGTTATTGTAGTTGTTGTTTCTTTTTGGTTTTAAGCAAAACTGCCGCCTTAAAGATTTTGTTTTTATTTTAAATAAATTTAATAAAAAAAGAATGTCGCTGTTGTTATTGTTGTTGTATTGTTTTAATTAAAATTTGTTTTCATATGAAAAAAAAATACCCCCATATTCCATAATCATATGCAATACAAGCGTATTTTTTGAAACGTAGAAATTTCTAATGAATAATGAAACAATTTTTAAAAGGCGAATTTAAAATATTTGAAATCGTTAAACTATTTTTGGGATTTTCAATAGAAATCAGTTGGAAATTCTCAAAGCTTTGCTGAGGTTTTATTATTGAAATGGGACATAGAATACGGACTGAAAGTAAGCCCAACCAAGACAGATTTATTACTATTCACAACGAAGTACAAAGTTCATAACTTTCCTATCCCTAGTATCGACAGAGTAGCTGTCACTGTATCCAATGGCGTGTCATATACATTTCATAGCATTTATATTTGCTCAGAAAACTTAACTGAAACTTGAATATATAACACAGGACCACTAAGGCGGCTAGTGCTCTTAATTTTTGCAAGGGAGCAAAAAAGGCCTAAACCCTAAAAATGTTTACTGGCTCTAGAATTTTGTAATGAAAACAACTCTAATCAACGAGGCTGCTATTTCGTGGTTGGGTTAAGAGAAAATGTGTAATCAAACTCTATTTGATCGAGTTAGGAAGATGTTAGCGATATTTAGCACTAAGCCCTAAAACTACAGCATATTAAGCATTGTGTGCTGTCCTTAACAGGCTACCGTCTGATATACTGGCGAAACAAGTAATTGCGAACGCGGCAATGAGACTGAGTGCCATAAGAGAATGGAAGTACTGAAGCTATACATACATTTTTGGTCATTACAATCATTCAGTTAGGATTACGACCAAGTTTCCCACACCACTTATGTTGTCTGTGTTAATTTTTAATACAAGTGGCTGGTAGTTTAAAATCGTTTCCGAACGATAGATTTTTGAGCAACTTTTGATGGCAATTTTTTTTTACACTCAGAGTTTCTGGCAGAAATCTGCTGAGAGAGAGTTGCCGAAGAAATATTTTTTCGTATTTCATTTTGCTGGAGATGTCTGACTTGGGGTTTGAACCGTGTTCTCATATTGTCTAAGCTAACATACTACCTGAGTGAATGTATCTATCAACTACACGATGGCAAAAATCTGCTTCCGATCAAGGCTTTACAACAGAGATACCGGATGGAAACTCGGATGTGGAATCTTTTGAGAACAACTGAATGTGTAAACCACATCTAAGATTTTCCAAGAATGCCGGGTGTCTCTGGAAAAAATAGCGAGACATTCGACTGTTACTCTCATTCGAAATACTGAACATGGGGGGCGTCGAAGGTATCAAGGAATGAAGGGATACTGGCGCTTGGATGTACGCACCCTTAGTCTGAGAATATCTCATAGAAACTTCAGAAGAAACTACAACTACGAGGAAGATGAGGAGCAACAGAACATCTTCTCTGTCATTGTCCTGCGCATGGGAACATAAGAAGAAGAGTTCTTGGACACGTAGAATTTTGTTACAAAACACTTCGCCGTAGCCTAGTTGGTGTTGTGTTGGCATATTAGACGTGAGGCCATGGTTCAAAACAAAACGAAAAAATTAAAAAATATTTCTTCGGAGACTTCATCTCTGTATTACGATCTAGTTTCTCACACGACTTATGCTGTGTGTGTTAGTTTTATACAGGAGTGGCAGCAGCTACTGTTTGAAGTCGATTCCGAACCGCTATTTTTTTATTTACTCTCAGAGTTTTTGCCAGAAATCTGCTGAGAGGCTGTCGTAGAAGAAATATTTTTTCAATTTTCGTTTTGTTGGAGATGTCTGACCTGCGATTTGAACCGTGGCCTTACGTCTAATAAGCCAGCACACTACCTACTAGATTACGGCGACTACAAAAGCCTTTTACGACACTGAAATTAAGCAACGAGAAACTACAATAAGAAGAAGAACAAATGGTAAGATTGAGTATCAAAACTTTTACTACTTAATTCTACTATTCGATCCAATGATGAACCCATCAATCCCCCCAACGTTTAGACAACAAAACGAACACTTTGTTTTATTCGAAACGAAAAACAGAATCTTATTTAAAATCTTATGAAATAGATTGTAAAATAATTCGACGATGGCATTTTATTGAAAAAAAACAAATTCAATTAATTTATGCTAAAATTGTAAATTTGCTGTAAAAAGCGTTAAACGTGTTTGGGTTTTTATAGTTAAGCTTCGTTGAAATTCATTTTGCGAGCGATTATTTTTTCTGCCCCGTTTTTTTTTTTTTTTGCTTTTCAAAAATTATTTTTCAACTTTAGAATTAAAAACTATAGGTTTTGTTTTTTGTTTTTGTTGATTTATTCAATAATTTCATAAAGAAATTCGTTGTTATTTCAATTGTTGTTGTAGTTGTGGTTGTTGTTGTGTAAGCGATATTTAACGAATAAAAAGTTTGTATTTATTCGTAATCTAATTGCTTATAATGAATTTAAGTCCAGTTTTTAATATTTTTTTTTTTTTTTGGGCTTGTGATTGAGAGGCAGCCAAGGGGGGTTTGGTGTTGAAATAATTTATTGGATTTCATAGCAATTTCAATGACTAAATATGTTTTCCTGGTATAAAAAAACTCAAATGCACATACTAACACGCGAAACCAGTTGCTAGAAGGTTGGCGAAATTTATTTTTTTTTCCGTTTTTTTTTTGTTTTTTTAGGAAATCAAAATATTTTCTGAGAATTTCTTTGAGCAAAGCTTAGATTATGTTTCAATTTTAACATTCTTATCTTCGTTAAGTAAGCAGATGGGCAACAAGTCTCACTTCTATTTATTTTTGACCATTCGCATCTCAGGCAACTTGCGAATTGCTGTCTACGTTTGTAATAAAGTGGGATCTGGTAACAATTATTGTAAGAGCCTTTATTGTAAGAGAGCAAAGCGTCTAGAACTTGTGGACATCTCTAGACGACTGGACAGAGAAATGAATTAAATATTGAACACTCAAAGATTTTAAAGGAATTTCAAATACTCGGGATTATTGACCACATGATACCTTAACATATCTGCTCAAGGATGTTCAGCTCATTCATTTCGCAGAGAGAGGTTTGAAAATGTAGTGCAATGTACTATGCGAGATATGCTGTCTTTTGTTTTTAAGACAATCACTTAGGGGATGACGCCTACTCATGCAGTACATTGTGTTGAAATTAGAAAAATAGATTATGGGATGGAATACAGAGGGAGTAGTGTTTGTGGACATTTAATTTGAATTTTTTTGTGTATTATAAGTGCCAGAAAAGACCTCTGCAAGAAAGGAGTTCCACCTATGGATAGTACGGCTAAAGAACGAATTCTATCTGTAAGCCGGAGTGCGATCTATTCGGCAATCGACCACAATCGGATGTGCTCTGCGAAAAAGACGAATTACGAATTAATATTTCTTCAGATTACGGAGACAACCGATTTGACAAATTAACACACACAACATAAGTGGTGTGAGAAACTGCGGGCTTCTTGGGGACGATTGCCTGTAGACTGTCTAATGGTGAAGGTATAGCACTGGCCATTTTATAGTCACCTAGCAGCAACTCGTTTCCTTGCCGTTCGCATCTTCCCCCTTTCCACCTTTCCTAAAAAACCAGCACAATGCACTGCATGAGTAGGGGCCATCCCCTGAGTGCTGGTTTCATAAAAAAAAAAAATAAAAAAAAAGACGGATGCTACGTAAGAATGAACAATTTTCGGAAACAAGTTCCATTATTTCTTTCTAGCAAAATCCGATAGAACAGTGAAACACAAGCCTTATTGCAGTGATGCTTCAGTGAATCAGTAGAGTTGAATACCCTACCATCCTGAATAAGCACAGGAGAGGGCTACTGTACACAGTCGAGAAATCTCACAATAGACTTTGAGGCACAGGACCATACTAGCAAATTGTATTCCATTCTCGGTGCATTAAAATTGATAGAAATAGCAAGGAGATCAGATAAAGTGAAGAAATTCTTGCATCGTATAAAGAAACCAAGGCATTTGAATGCCTAGCAACGGCATTATCTGTGAATATGTGTTGAAGGTAGTGGAGTCATTGAGTCAGACTTTTACACCAGTTGCTGTGTAATGACTTCCTATTCCCCTCAGAGGAATCAAATGTCCGGGATGATCAGGAAGCTCTTGAATAAATTTGCCCGGATTTACTGAATTCCTGCTGCTTTTAAGCAAACACTTTAAACCCTCTTTGTAATTTTGGAAGAATTGTTTACACTTGCCGTAGTTAAAATACTGTTACGGAAATGAAAAATCCAGATAATGGAGTTTTGCTTTTACATTGCTTAACATTAACATTATAAACAAAAAAGCAGTAAACAAACCTGTTAACAAATTATCGTACTGCTTAATATAACAACAAACACCAGCATAAAAAAATGGTAAACAAGTAAACAAAAATATAACAACAAACACCAGCATAAAAATATGGTAAACAAGTAAACAAAAATATAACAACAAACACCAGCATACAAAAATGGTAAACAAGTATACAAAAATATAACAACAAACACCAGCATAGAAAAAAACAAGTAAATAAAAATATAACAACAAACACCAGCATAAAAAAATGGTAAACAAGTAAACAAAAATATAACAACAAACACCAGCATACAAAAATGGTAAACAAGTATACAAAAATATAACAACAAACACCAGCATAGAAAAAATGGTAAACAAGTAAAGAAAAATATAACAACAAACAACAGCATAAAAAGATGGTAAACAAGTAAACAAAAATATAACACAGGATAATTAAGCAAAAATTCAACGAATTCTGACAAAGAGTAATTCACATAGCTTTGAAAGATTTAAACAATTAAACTCCCTATAAGTTACCACACATTAATGGTAATGAAAGTTAGCACGAGTTAAACAGAATGACTGCATGAGATTTAAAATAAAAAGAACTCAAAATTAAAACAGAATATTTAAACAACTTTTGTTCACCCAACCCAACTATATGTGGCGACATTTGTGTGACTGACATTTCCAGATGAAGATTGACTATCATCATCATCGTAGTCGTCATTGTCAATATCATTGTCACCCACAGCAAATGTGGTACACAAGTTTTCGTAAAGACACTAAAGAAAGAAAACCGTTGTTGTTGCTGTTGCTGTTCATTTCTCAGTTTCCAATTGTTATTAAGAAATACGAAAAAAGTATTTTGCCAAGTCTTTTTCCATGCCATTCCATGCAATGAATGCTGGATGGAGTCTCATTATTTGGATAACACAAATACAAACAAAAACTCAAACTATATAACCAATACCAACAACTAAATGATGTTCATTTTGGTATTGACACAAACACCCGGATACTCCCGGATGCTCCCACTCTCTCTCCCAGTCTCTCTCTTCCATTCGCAAAACTAACGAAACAAAAGAATTTTCATTGTAATACGAGTTGTAGAAAAAAAACCGACAAAAGATTCCTTGTGAATGTTATTTTGGTGTGTGTGAGTGTGTGTGTGTGTACATGAAAATGTACATGTGTATTGTGTAACACCACAACAATTTTTGACACCAGTTTACATGAATGCCATGCAACAATTACACTGAAAGAAATTTTAAGGGAAATCAACAAACATTTCATGGGTTTTTTTTTCATTATTTTCTTTGTAAATTCGAGTTCTTTGGGAATTTTAAATAAAAAGAAAAAGAAAGGGTAGGTTGCCAGCAAGAGTAGTAACTAAAGCGATGAACAGTGGTTGGAAAAAAATATAAGGACACTAATGTGGTACTTAGAGGCTTCCCTTGTATACGTCGTACTGAACTAACTTCGAGACTTACGTTGTATACGATGTAGTGACCTAACACCCTATTACGAAAATACCCTCCAACCAACAATATTACCGTCACCATGCTTTACCGTATTAAAATTGAATTTACACTGTGATTGTCAGCAGAAATTAATCCTCAATCTACTCTCAGTCTACACTTAAGACGGTTGATATTAGAATTTCTTGACAGTATTTTTTTGCAAGAGATCGTTACTGTAATAAATAGACTGCCGCGAAGCAAGTGGCAGATATCGCCACTCCGTCTAGTTAAGGCTACAAGGACTTTGTTAACATGTTTCTTTAACGAATAGACTTCATGGTCACTGCAATTTTGTCCTCATATTCCAAAAAATAGAGGCCTTATTAAGCCTCCTGACAAAACTCCACATCAAAAATTATTCGTTGTGTCTTCATTTTTTTCTCATGTATTACAGGAGAATTCTCTGAGCCTAAAGTCAACAATTTCATGGATTCCCTATGCGATTTAAATGGAAATACGCTTCATCGGACCTTGATGAACCTTTTTCATCAACTTGACGTTGACTTTACTATGCTTCATTACCCATTAAACGAATTGCCGGCATTTTCCACGGTCTGCTGGTTTGGGTTCCTGACTGGTTTGAATTTTTGTACACAAAATTTGCTGCAGAGTGCTTTCTCACATTTGAAGTTGTTTAGAACAATTCCTAATTGATGTTTCCGGATTTTCGGCGACACTTTCGTTTACAGCAGCAATGTTTTAAAGAAACATTACAAGTCGTTCAGTCAAGATTACGACCGAGCTTCTCATACCACTCATGTTGAGTGTGTTAATTTTATACATCAGAGGCGGCACCTACAGTTTAAAGTCGATTCCGAACGACAAATTTTTGAGAAACTTTTTCACGGCAACTCTCTTTTTATTTACTCTCAGAATTTTTGCCACAAGTCTGCCTAGAGGCAATTGCCGAAATTTTGTTTTTCATATTTCGTTCTGTTGGAGATGTCTGACCTGGGATTTGCCCTAATACTATGTTCAGATAGGCACTTTTATTGCGTACGCCATTCTTAAGCTCAATATTTCATATAAAGTTTCAAGTAATTATTGCGCAATAAATACGCAAATTTTTATAATATTGCGTAAAACTTAAAATACAGCACTGTCATAAGTACGTTCAGTGAGCATATTACAATTTTCCGAACACTTTCAATTACAAACAAAAAAAAAACAAACCAAAAAAGCAACATAAAAAAATAAAATAAATACAACCAGTTGTTTTGTTTACCACTGTCAAATAAATATTGCGTATATTATGTGTCTGAACACTTAAAATATTGTACTCAAATAAGCGAATATTGACTCAATAAAAGTGCCTGTCTGAACATAGCATAAGTCTGCAGAGAGGAAATTGCCGAAATTTCGTTTTTCATATTTCGTTCTGTTGGAGATGTCTGACCTGGGGTTTGATCGGAGGCCTCATGTCAAATAAGCCAATATACTACCTATTAGACTACGGCGACTATCTAATATGAAACCTTCTTAATCCAAATTTCTTATCAAAATATTTCAACTCATAATGGCATTAAATAAAGGCGATCAAATTTCATAAACAATTTTTTCTTTACCGTTTGGTCAACTTGTATGAGTGTATCGCAATACCAACTGTTGCATGTGAATGCCTTTCACAATAGTTTTGTACAGAAAATACAGAAAAAAAAAACAATTGGTTTCTGAGTTCGTGCGTGTGTGTATGTGCGGCAACAAGAGGTTTGGCATCCCGATAACATTTCAACAAAATTGGAATTGACAAAAACAAAAAAAAAGAAGAAAGAATATTTTGTGTTGAAGTTTCTTTGTCTTCGAAATGCAACAAAAACAGCAAAAAAAAGTAGGGAAAGAGGGCTCGTTGTTCTCATTTTGGCATTTTAAACAAAAAACTGAACAAATACAACGAAAAACATACAACAAAAGAAAACATACGAAGAGCAAAAAGTAAAATGAAACAAAAAGCGATGGAAAAACAATAGGAGTGCTTGCTTATGCAGCAGCATGTTCGGTATAATTTCAGTAGTTTTTACAGGTTCCGACACTGTTACTCAACTAGTCTGACACTATTGTAAACGGGAAAAAGGAAATGTTACAGATATATACAGCACACATACAGCACACATTCACACACAAAGAGAGAAAGAGTGTAAAAACTTTTCGTTAAAACAGTTTTATAACGTCTGCTTTTATGAAACTCTATATGAATGTGTGTGTGTGAATGACACTCTTGTTTTTTTTTGTTTTTCTATTTTCTTTAACAAAATTAAGAGCCAATATATGCCAAAAACACTGTGCATGTGTATGTGTCCGTGTGTGTGTGTGAGAATGTCATACTTTTGGTAAATAGTTACACAGACAAAGGCATCCTTTTCAGTTGAATTAATGCTTATCACCATATCTCTGAGCGTGTGTGTGTGTGAGTGTGTTTGTGTATGATATGGTTTGGATTAGGTTTGGTAAACGATTTCGGTTGTTTCGGTTACTGCCAGTCTTTAATATTTTCATGCTTCTTCTTCTCCTTCTCCTTCTCCTTCTCCTTCTTCTTCTTCTTGTTCTTATTTTATTTTGTTGCCTTTGAAACCATTTGTTTTTGGTTTTCCTTTTAAACTCAAACCCATACTACAAACCACAAACACACACACACACACACATAGTTATGTCTGTTTATGTCATTACAGTTCCTGTCTTTCTCTCTCACTCTGTCAGTCCGTGTATTATATGTAGTTGTGGTCGTTTCCTGTCGTTTTCGGTTCGTTTAAAATCGTTTGTGTTGTTGCAGCCAAATAATCGTTAAAAAAACAAAAAAATAAAGAAGAAAACATTGTCCATGTATTTGTAATTTTCGAGGGCAACGACTTGTTGCGCTTTAGTTTCGTCGTTTTTTTTTTCTTCTTATTCTTCCTGCTGTGTGGCATTGTATGTCTGTGTGTAGCAATATTTTTACATGAGTTTTTTCTATTTTTTAATATCCTTTTTACTTTATTTTAATGTTCTCTTCTTGTATTATACAATAGACTTGCTTAAGTATTGGTTGTGCAGATATTATGTCTGGACAATAAAGCAAACGCCATTAAATTCTTTCATTTTTAAAGACTATTTCAAGAGTTTTTCAGTAAAAAAAAGAGAAGTTTTCTTTGCAGGAAAAGAAATTAAAAAATGTTTTAAAATTTATTTTATATTCCTGTTAACAAATTAGATTCTTTAAAATTAAAATTCTTAAAACAGATGCTTGATTCCAACACGGCAATTCGAACTACAAGAAAACGTGTGTCAAACCAGGGGGTTACTCCGTAACTGGAAACGAAAATTAAAATGTACGTATTCGAACAAATTGTACTCTGTAGTACGAAAGTACGGAAAATTTTAGAAAGTGCTACCAATTTTTTCGTACGATCAAAAAACAACTAACTCTGTATTACGAAAACGAGAATAAAAAGCGTAGTAAATATTCGAAAATTTTTCGTTAGCAATTGTGTTGGTGACAAATAATAATAATTTTAAAATGTAAGTAAATTAATATAAATATATTGCAAAATAAAAATAAAATAATATTTTTTAAACAATCTCAAAGGAGTGAGTCAAAAAGAAGTTCATATACCAACCAAAAACAGTACGAAATTATTGTGGAGTTTATGGTGACTCATCCGGATTTGGCCAAGGGACATCTAAAAGTGCCGGATGCAAGAAATAAATCGAATAACCTGTGGCAAAAACTACGAATCGATTTGGATTCACTTGGCCCACCGCAGGTGAGAGAGCCCTAAGTAACGGTCTTGGCCTATCTGGTGCTGATATCCACCTTGTGCCACGGCTAACTTTAAGGATGGACATATAGCGGTAGATCTTTTTCTAGGCTTAAGGCCGCCTTTAATACTCTCTAAGGCATATAAAAAGGCTTCTTTGCTTAGACGAAAATATTTGATAAAACTAAAAATGAAAATATTTGTGAATTTTTCAGATCAAATACTTTTTCGTAACTCTTATTATCAATATTCATAAAATCAGATGTATCTCTTATGAGTTCTCTTTTAACTCTCTCCTCTATAACCTGATCAGAATCCTCAAACCACAAAGCCACACAATCCATTATAACACTCTTCTTTTATATATTTTTGAAATTTTAACTTTTAATTTGTTTGAGACAATTTTATAATTAAAATTTTTTTTATAATTAAAACTTGTAATTACCAAGTGCTGCCAAGTTTATTTTTGGTTTTTGCCTTTATATTTTTACTGCAAACATGAACATTATCGAACGATTTACAGAGTACGCTTTTATTTACTTATCGAAAACACTTTCCGAATACTTTAACTTTTCGAATCGAGTTACGGAGTAACCCCCCAGAACTATTAGAACCAAACTAGAACCAAAAGATGCTGAATTGGAGTCACAAGATAACATAATCACAATCAAAAACACAATCAAATACAAATCACAAGATAAACCTTGAGAAACTGTTTCGAAAAAATGGTTGCAGCCCGTCTTATAAACCAATCCCGTCTTATTGGACTATCATTTGTTTCAAACAATGCAAAACACTTTCACTAGAATAAATTGCATTACAGGACAGTGTTTGAGTTGCACTTACTTATTTAACTTAATTGGTCATTACAACCCTTTAGCCAGGATAACAACCTAGCTTCTCACGCCACCCATGTTGTGTGTGTGTTAATTTTAAGCATGAGTGGCTGGAGCATACAGTTGAAAGTCAACTCCGAATGCCTTTCATGGCAATTTTACTTATTTTCAAAGTTTTTGCTAAAGATAGGAAATAGTAGGAAGTAGTTCAAAGAAGTATTTTTTATCACATTTCGTTTTGTTCGAGATGTCTGGTCTGAATCAGTCAGACGTTTAATAAGTCAAAGCGCAACCTACTAAACTACGTCGATTTAAAGTTGAATATCTACTTTGGCCATCATAATTTAACCAAAACTACAACATTATGTCATAATCCCTTAACAATAAGGGAGTATGATAGGAAACCAGCAGAACACCACAACTACCGGATATAGATGGACTGTGTGAATACTGTTTAGTGCATCAGAGCAGATCTTTGTTTTTAAAATTTACAATGAAATATCAGAAACAACATCTTGAAACGAAGGTAAAGTGATACATTAAACACATCGTGTATAACCGAATATAACAGCAATCTCAGGCCTGCCTTTGCGAGATCATTATTGAAGACATCACTTTCAATGACAGTCTGTACTCTTCGTGGCTTAATTTTGTGAATAGAATGTTTCCCTAACTTACATACATATGTACATACATAATTGGTCATTAACATCAAGGCAGGCGATTAAATATCTGGGAGTAATGATTGATAACAGGCTCACGTTTAAAGAACATCTGAAGTATATCGGGGGAAAATGTGCGGCGACATCATGTGCACTTGCCCGAATAATGCCTAAGCTAGGAGGCCCAAAACAGGAGAGGAGACAGTTACTGATGAAGGTAGTGACATCGATCGCTATATATGCAGCCCCTATATGGGCCGGGGCTATGGATAAAAGGACCTATAGAGCAGGAATAGAAGCGGCCTACAGGAGATCAGCTCTCAGGGTGATTTCTGCCTTCCGCACGGTGTCTACTGATGCAGCGTTAGTGATAGCGGGGATGTTGCCTCTGAAGCTAGTAGTGGACATGGAGAGGAGGAAACAAGACAGACGGAGGAGAATAGATTCTTCGAACCCTGTTCAATTAGCGGATGATACTATGGATAGATGGCAGCAGGACTGGTCCAATTCCATCAAGGGAAGATGGACCCACAGACTCATATCGAACATAGGCGTATGGACCAAAAGGAGACACGGTCAGGTGAACTTCCACCTGACACAATTGCTAACAGGCCATGGATGTTATAGGGCATATCTCTATAAGTATGGTCATGACGTGGACGAGGCATGCCCAGAATGCCGTAATGAAAGGGAGACGGCGGAGCATGTTTTCTTTACTTGCCCGCGATATGTTGTTCAACGAAACTGCCTGGAGAGTACAACAGGATACCAGGTAACGCCCGATAATATAGTTAGCCTGATGTTAACCTCATGTGACAATTGGAACGCAGTATGTGTTTTCGTAAGGAAGGTATTGTTACGACAAAGATTGGCTGAGAGAGCAAGGTCAGCGGAATTTGAAGGCGGCACTCGCTGAATCTCCACCCCCCGAAGTTATACTTGATTGTGGTTCCGGGGGGGGCGAATGGTTGGAAGTGTGACGAACGAGGTTGGGTTTAGTACGTAGGCGCTTAGCAAGCCGAGAGTAAGTCTTGCGGCGAATCGTGCACATTGGTAGGCCGGGCTACGAATGTCTTTCGAAGATTCCCAACCTTTAGCTCGTAAAGCTATAAAAAAAAAACATAATTGGTCATTACAAACCTTCACTCGGGATTACGACCTAGCTCCTCACACCACTCATGTTGTGTGTGTTAATTTCATACATGAGTGGCGGCAGCTACAGTTTAAAGTCGACTCTGTACGATAAATTTTTGAGAAGCTTTTTCATGGCAATTTTATTTACTCCCAGTTTTTGTTTTTGTCTCAAATCTGCTGAGAGGAAGTGGCCGAAAAAATATTTCTGTTCACATTTTCATTTGGAGTTTGAAACGTGACCTCACATCTAATAAGCAAACACATTACCTACTAGACTATCTAACTTAATATTCTCTGAAATACGACTTAAATTCGTTCTCATTGTCTTCAATTTAGATTCATAACAATTCCTTCTGCCTAAAAACAGCTTCATGTTCCATTCAAATCTAATGCATGTGTGTATGTGTGTGTTTGGCAAACATTTTCCATATTTTTCTTTTTTTTGCTAAAAAACTCACTTGGAATGTGGCTGAAGAAAACCTTCAACCAGAATTGACAATTTAATCGCTTTATGGCTGCAGCACAACTATTTGATTTAAAAGCTCTTATAAGTTGCAACAACAACAACAACAACGATAACAAATCAAAGAACTCTTCTTTTTCAATAACCTTCAAACAAATTATCAAAACGACAACATGCAGCAGCAGCAGCCATCGAGCACAGCAATAGCCAAACAGACTGAAAGACATACAACAGCAATGAATATTTACAACTCATCGTCAACATTAGGGTCAAGTACAAGTTGAAATATAACCAACAATGACAACAACAATAACAACAACAAGAATTATAAAGACAAGACAACATCTCTTATGGCATACAAAACAAAAACAAAAACAAAAACATAGTGGAAGTGGCAAGATCAACACTACCATAGAAAAAGCTTCATTCACAATACAAATAATATCAAATGGTATAACAAAAACAACAACGACAACAACAACAACAACAACCACAACAACAAAAGATTTAATGGAGAGACAAACAAAACAGATTTTCAACTCAAGATAAAATACCTGATGCTCTACAGCAGCAGCAACAAGCATCGTTTATTTGAAATGTTTTTTTTTTGTTTATTGAAAAACAAAAAACCAAGAGTTGCACACACACACACACACACACATACATACGTACATAAAATATATTCAAATAAATAAATATCCATACATACCCCCTACAATACTTGTAAACACAAAGTGCAACTTGTTGAATGAATTCAAATACAAGAAGGCATTCAAAAAATAAAAAATAAAAGAAAACACAATAACAACAGCAACAACAAGAATAACAGCTATAATGTCTACAACTCCATCAACAGCAATAGCAATACCAACTACAACGAGAACAACAACACCCAACAATAACATGAATTTAAAATTTTCTAGCAATTGTGGCAGTAGAGCGGCATTAACCGAGTGCCAAGACCAAGTCCAAGTGCATATCGTTACGAGTACAACGAAAAAAAAAATCAAATTTAAGCCACACACAAATACGTCTACAAAAACAAAAAAAAAACAAAAACGCAATCTTAACCACGGCTTGTAAAGTGGCTAAACTAACTACTGCAACAAACACATACACACACACGCACACTAACAAACTTAATGGCAACATGATTTGGCAAACTTATTCATGTTCGTATGCACACACGTACACTGAAAGAAAAATATTATTGGGTTATGCAAAAGGTATTTGCGGTTCTGGGTTAAAAGTTTGAAATTGAAAACTTTTTCATTGAAAATCAGTTTTAAACGGGTATGCATTGCCAAGTGTGGCCATACTTTCGTTTTTCCAAGTACTTTCTACGGTCTATAGGCAAAGAACTTGGATAAGAGTTTTCAAGAAATCAAAACAAATGACAATTCAGATACCCAGACAAGATTCGGGCTTTATAAGGTTTATAGACAAGTAACTTGGACAAGTTGTCCCTTTCCTACTTCCTCTCCTTTTTCCCTATCACCCCTATTATCCTCACCCCTTTAGTACGTTCTACAATTGGCAAGTACACGTCCTCTAACCTAAAGGTAAACTTGGGCAAGAGTTTTCAAGAAATCAAAACAAGTGACAAATCAGACACCCAGACGATTCGGGCTTTACAGTAAGAGCAACAAGATTTCTGAGCCATAGGTAGAGGATTTTAGTCTAGTAAGTGGTGTGTTGGCTTATTAGACGGGAGTTAGTAGTTCAAATTCCAGCTCAGACATCTCGAACAAAACTAAATATGAAAAAATATTTCTTCGGGGACTTCCCCTTAGCAGATTTCTGGTAGAAGCTCGTAGAGTGAATAAAATTGCCTTGAAAACTTTTCTAAAAATCTGTTGTTCCGAGTCGACATTAAACTGTAGGTCCCGCCACTCATGTATAATATTAACACACACAACATGGATGATTTGAGAAGCCAGGTTGTAGTCTTGACTAAAGAGTTGTAATGACAAACATTTTCTTAGAAGCCTGAGCAGCTTTGTTTGCACAGTGTATCAGACCAGAGATCAGCAACGAGTATTCAAAACGATGAGTAGATTCGAGTCATACTTATAATTTCAGCTACTTATACGCATTCATACTTATTTTAATAGCATACTACTCATATTCAAAGTTAGAAATACTCATCATATTCATTTTTAACAATACGCACGATGTTGTTGATTTCGACTCTCCATGATTCAACATATACACGAAGCACAAAATAACTATGATTCGAGTACGAACACCACAATACTCGCTAGAAGGTTGTGTGTGTGCTTTGATAGCTGTCTTTGTCTTTTCTTTTCTCTTCTTTTGTAAATGCAACAATAACTACTTCTGTAAATTTTGATGAATGATTCGAGTGACTCGAATCATTCGTAAGTATTATAAGTATTTTTCTAAATTTATGAATCTGAATGAGTAGGCGTATGAATCAAACAATGAATCGAATGTTGTGAGTTTGATGTCAACGTTGTACTCATACTCATTGCAACCTATACTTATAAATCTATGTTGTGGCGAGTACGAATGAATCAGAGTAGTTGAATTTTAATACTCTTGACTCACTCATACTCAAAATTTCATAAGTACCTATGAGTACCGAAAATACGATTCATTGCTGATCTCTGTATCAGACTACCATAGATTCTAATCCTACGAATTTTAGTAAAATAACTCACTGCGCCTTATAAATCAGACTTGTGTGGCATAGAAAACATCTCCAAGCCAATGTTGGAGCGTAGTCTAGTAGGTATTGTGTTGGCTTATTGGCCGTAAGGCCACGGTTAAAACCCCAGGTGAGACATCAAATGAAATTGTGAAAAAAAAAATATTTCTTTGGCGACTTCCTCTCAGTAAATTTCTGGGAAAAACTCTGAGAGTAAATAAAATTGCTGTGAAAAGTTACTCAAAAAATCTGTCGTTCGGTATCGACTTTGAACTGTAATTTATTTTATGTATAAAATAAAATTAACGCACACAATATAAGTGGTGTGAGAAGCTAGGTCGTAATCCTGACTGAAGTGTTGTAATGACCAATTATGTATGTCTGTATGTCTAATCGTAGCTCTATTATTAGGGTCTCAATTCTTGAGAAGACAATTTTATAAAGGCCTTTATTTTTTCCAGTACCCTTGAACAGTACATTGCATCAACTAAAGATGCCTTGGGATTAAGCAAGTGCATCATGTAAGTAAAATTTTCTCAGTGTATAATAACTTTATAAGCACTTGGCCAAACAAGCTTTCTAAACGTGAGTCTTTTACCATCAGCGACGTTTTTCAGCTGGTGCTGGTGCTGGCTGGTTATTGCATTTACGGATTTGTAGGTGAACATAGCCATGAATGTTGAGTTCAAGACACCAAACAGTAACCAAAATCAAAATCAAATGAACTGAACTGAACACGAAAAAAAAAATTAAAAATAAAACAACAAAAACAACAACAACAACAACAACAAGATAAAAAAACTGATACAAATTGGTGTGAATTTGAAAAAAAAAAAAAATAAGAAACAAACAAGAAAACCTTCTATTGATCTTGTACTATGAACATGGTGGTTATAAATGGTGGCAGCAACAACAACAACAATAACAATTTAAAATTACAAAACAATTTAATTACAACAATAAAAAGGAAAATAAAAAAATTTTAAAAATTTTAATGGGAAACAAAGTGTTTGAACAAAAAAAAAATTAACAACAAATTATGTTGTTGATGTTGTTGTTGTTGCTGTTGTACGTAAAGTGTCATTACAATAATTTTATTATTGCTAAACAGGCATTGTAGCAATGTGCCCTACCACACGATATTTAAAATGGATTAATGGAGGCATACTGCTTCCAGTCGCGCCGTAGTCTAGTAGGTAGTGTGTTGGCTTATTAGACGTAAGGCCCGAGTTCAAAGCCCAGGTCAGACATCAAAACGAAAATATGAAAAAATATTTCTTCGACGAATTACTTTCAGCAGATTTCTGGCAAAAACTCTGAGAGTAAATAAAAAACTGTCATGAAAAGTTTCTCAAAAAAATCTGTTGTTCGGAGTCGACTTTATACTGTAGGTCCCGCCACTTATGTATAAAATTAACACACACAACAGGAGTGGTGTGAGAAGCTAGGCCGTAATCCTGACTGTAGGTTTGTAATGGCCAATTATGTATGTACTCGTATGTAAAGGGCTATCCATTTCGTGGTTTCAAAAGTATGGGACTGGAATTCGACATCTGTCAAAACTAAGTTGTGAAACCAATTTTTTTCTTTTCAGTTGAAAGTCTGACATTGACGAAAATGGATCGCTTAACTATCATACAACGCATAAAAATTATCAAAACCTACTACAAAAATGGTGATTCTGCCACAGCGACGTATCGTGCGTATCGGCAATTTTTCGAACAAAATTTTCTTCAGCGATGAAGCACATTTCACACTCGGTGGGTATGTTAATAAACAAAATTGTCGTATTTGGGGTTCTGAGAATCCTCAAGTAATTGAAGAGAGACCATTACATCCAGAAAAAGTCACTGTTTGGTGCGCTCTTTGGTCCGAAGGTGTGATTGGACCTTACTTCTTCGAAAACGACGATGGAACGACTGTCACCGTCAATTCGGAGTGTTATGGTCATATAATAACCGCCTTTTTTTTTTTGCCTGCTATTGAAGAATACGACTTGGAGAATATGTGGTTTCAACAAGACGGTGCCACATGCCACACAACTCGAGCGAATATGGCTTTATTTCAAGAGACATTTCCTGGCCGCGTAATTTCTCGTCGTGGCGATATCAACTGGCCACCAAGATCATGCGATTTGACACCATTAGACTTTTTTTGTGGGGCTACGCGAAAGACCGTGTTTATGCAGATAAACCTTCAACTCATGAGCACTTAAAAACCAACATTCGTCAAGTTATGGCTGAGACAAGGCCCAATATGTGTCAAAAAGTGGTCGAAAATTACCTCAAAAGAATCAATGCTTGCAACACTTCGCGTGGAGGTCATTTAAATGATGTAGTGTTTCAAACATAATGTCAACGTTCAAACTTTACAATAAAAAAGAAATATCTCATGAAAAACATATTTTATATGTGTTTTATTTACGTTTACTTTTGAAACCACGAAATGGATAACCCGGTATATGCAACAACAACAAAGACTAGAAATTTTGGCGAATAGTTCGAGTTAATCGAACTCATTTATAAGTATTCATAAGTATTTTTCTAAAGTTAAGAATCTAGTATGAATCAAACATATTTCGAATGATGAGGTTTGATGTCAACGTTGTATGCATACTCATTGCAACTTGTACTTATAAATCAACGTTGTAGTGAGTATGAATGAATCAGAGTACATAGTTAAATTTCAATATTGTTGACTCATTTATATTCAAAACTTCATGAGTACTTATGAGTAGCGAAAAACCGATTCATTGCTGATCTCTGGTACACACACAGGCATTGACAGCAATGTGCAGTACTACACGATATGTAAAATGGATTAATGGAGGCACAATGTTTCAAGTTAAGGCTACAAGTATTGTTCGATTGCCAACATTTTATTACGGCTGTTGCAGTCATGCTGCCGAACTGATCATGATCTTCAATATTTAATATGATTATTATCGCCTCATCACTATTATTGCCAACATCATCGCCATCGTCATCGTCAAGACGATCATCTCGATTGTATGTAAAGCATTGCATTGTTTTTGTTGTTGTTTGTGTTTGTGTGTACGAAAACTCATTTGCAATAATAAAATGGAAATGCGCTTCGACAAATGTGTGTTACTGGATCGTGTAAGGCATGTGGTTTCGATTTCAATGCCTCTTCCTGCCTGTGCAAAATGTGTGTGTATGTGTGTGCTGCAAGTCTTTTAATATTTTTATTTACAATTGTGCTGCTGCCATAATACCAGCAATAGACGCCAATGCTGCCTATTGAAGTTATTGCATTATTGACTGCCTTCAAGGTGCCATTGTTATTGGCAACTGCACCGGCAATGGCAACAGCAAAAGCACGAGCATCGTCATCTCTTGATCTCTCACTTCATTTTAAATGTTTGCCACAACATCGTCGGCGTCATCACTACCATCATTATCATCATTATTGTAGTTGTAGTTGTCGTTTGTTGTCTTGTTATCTATTCTAATGGTTTTTAATGTTTGCCACGAGTTGTAATCCTCAAACACACACTCATTGCCTTTGAATGCTTTCGATATGATCGTGTATTACAACAACCATTAACAATTTGTTGTTATTGCTTGCTGTGGCTATATGGTTGTTGCTGTCGTTGTTATTGTATTTTAATGATATTTTGAAAGCGATATTGTTGTTAATGGTCATGTAAAAGACGTACTTTTAATGGCTTAAAACAAATAGGCCTGTTTATAGCTGCACAGATAAAATTCTATTGTATGCTGTATTGTGGCACAGCATTGATGATCTTGTCGATTTGTTACTGCTTTCGGTATGGGGTGCAATGTTCATAAAATTGGTAATAAATTTTCATCTTTATGGTAATAAGCCATTGACATTGATAATGTCGATAGCAATCGCATGGCGTTTCCTATTTTATGATCTTCTAATTGATTAATGTTATTTAGCAAATTATCGAAAAGAAAAAATGGCACAGTTTGTGGCAAATTGTTTTCGGTTTAAATTACTCTTTCTTGTAAGACATCTTCATTCAAATCTTTAATTAATTTTCGTTAAGCACCTGAAATGCTTAACCAGACAAACAAGATTTAGGCAACGTTTCATGTGATTTGCTCTTTTAGATCATTTAAGTTTAATATCGGCTTTGGTTGTTCAAAATTTAAGTCAAGTTTTGTGATGAGGACATTTCCTAGAAGTTCTAAGTACAGTAAGACCCCGCTTAACGCTGTTTCAGTATTACGCTGTAGTATTGGGTTTCCCCTAAATCGCACACTTTATTGATACTTGTTGTAAAGGGTGATTTTTTAGCTATTATCTTTTTGGCAACACTGGTTTAAACAGCTTACGCACGTTTCGTGTTTTGTTTCACTGTCAAACATCTTCAGTTTGGTCTATAATTTAACCATGAATCGTCATACAAACGAACAACGCTTGCAAATCATTGAATTTTATGATCAAAATGGGCTCTTGGAAAGTTGGCCGAAGATCCACTTCTTTATCGAAAAATTGTGTTCAGCGACGAAGCATTGCAAAAGCTACCAATGCACCCAGAAAAAGTCACAGTTTGGTGCGGTTTATGGGCTGGTGGCATCATTGGACCGTACTTCTTCAAAGATGATGCGAATCGTAACGCCTTTAGACTATTTTTTGTTTTGCTATGTTAAAGCTCATGTCTATATAGACAAGCCCTCTTCAATTGACGCATTGGAAGACAACATTGAAGCATTTATTCGTGAGATACCGGCCGAAATGTTGGAAAGAGTATGCCAAAATTGGACTAAGCGGATGGAGGCGCAGTCGCGGTCAACATTTGCATGAAATAATCTCCAAACATTAAATTATATGGACCGTACTATCGATTCAAATAAAGATTTTATGCATTTTTCTGAATTTATTTTATATATGTATGTGTGCAAATGAAACGGCCATGCACCAACCAGAAGCGGTGCAATATATAGCGACGGTGTATACTATGTATGTATCTTTTTCAACGCTCTTTTGTTAGTCTGTCCAGAATAAAGATTCCAACTGTATTTTCCGAAGTCGCAATGTATTTACATACGAACGTGTTAAGTTGGCTCGTTTAACGCTCTTTCATTTAGCACTGGAACTTATTGGAACGTATCCCCCGCGTTAAGCGGGGTTTTACTGTACTTAATTGATTATTGGAACCTTTTAGCCATGACCGCAACCTAGCTTGTCACACCACCCATGTCGTGCACATTAATTTTATCCATGAGCGGCGTGACATGAGATTTTTTGAGAAACTTTTCATAACAATTTTATTTTACTCTCAGAGTTTTTGCCAGATGTCTGCGGAGAGGAAGACGTCGAAAAAATTTTGTATTTATAGTTCGTTTTGTACGAGATGTCTGACCTGACCTCACGTCTAATAAGCCAACACACTATCTACACTATCCGACACACTACACACATCAGTCCAGAACAAGTGTGCTTTTGGACAAAAATAATGCACAACTCTCACTGTATATCTCTGTTAACCATGATTTACACGCATTCGATACATCTGATAGTTACTGGAAAAACGGCTCTTGCCCTCATACTAAATCTGAAATTTCTGTTGGAGCCTTAATTCTGTTTTCTATATTCTATATTTTTAGCCTTCTTTTTTGTCTTCTTCTCTCTTGATCTTCCCGATTTTTATTCTAATGTGATTAAGATAAACTGTAGAGGGCTGTACAGTTAAGAGAGAGTGAGTGCTCTGGTAGTGGATAGTGTGCCAGACTATAAGTGTGAGGGTTGTAGGTTCAAATCACCAACCAAAAACACTGGTCGGTTACAATAAAAAATCGTGTATTTGAAAACCTCCTCAATGGCTAAAGAAAATCACATACATACATACAAACATAATTGTTCATTACCACCCTTCAGTCAGGATTACGACCTAGCTTCTAACACCACTGATGTTGTGTGAGTTAATTTTATACCTGACTGGCGGCTCCTTACTGTTTAAAATAGACTCCGGTCTCCGACTGATTTTTGAGAAGCTTTTCAGGGCAATTTCATTTACTCTCAAAGTTTTTGCCAGAAATCTGCTGAGCGGAAATTTCTTTAAATTTTTTTCCTTGTGATATCTGACCTGGGGTTTGAACCGTGGCCGTACGCCTAATAAACCAACACACTACCTCCTAGACTACGGCGAGTTCTTTTTATTACAGTGAATGCTATTAACAGAAACTGTTAAGTTAACATAAGACAAAACATGGGTGTATGCATAGAAATAAATTAAGAACATGTAATTAAGTGCGGTCAAACGATTGTCTATGTTATCATAGAATGTTTGACGATGTTTTAGCGTCATAAAGTTGTATATTTGCTCAACACGTCCTAGCTGAGATAAAGAAGTAGTCAAAGGTGTGAATTTCATTGAGAGAATACTCGTAGTGTCAAAAAGAGACGATGCCATTGATATTTCTATTCTATATTTTTCTATTTTGTTTTGAAACCTTTTTTTTTTTAATTTTTTTTACATCCAACAGATTTCACATTTAAAGCGGATATAAATTGTAGTTTTATTTTCGTTTTTTTTTTTGTTTTTGTTAATTTAACACTTTGAAAAGATCATTTCAGGCTTAAAATTCAAATTGAAATTCAAATCAAAATGGAAACAGAAGAATAACTAACGAATAACGAATACTGCTCACTCGTAACATTCAATTTTGTTCTGCTCCCATAAACATGGCAAGTAAAATATAAAGTTCGAGGTTAGACAAAACAAAAAAAAAAAACAAAATTAAATTAAAAAAATTAGATTTCAGGCACAAAAAATAAAATAATAACAACAACAACAGCAACAACAAAGGTTATAAAAAAAAAAACAATTGCATGCCATTTAGCCAACAACAATTGAAAAAACAGAATAAAAACCGAAACCAAAACCAAAAATATCAATGACAACAACACCTTTGGCAGTTGTTGTTGCTTTAAGCGAAGTGCATACAAAAGACAGACAGACAGACAGACAGATAGATAGACAAACACACAATAAAACATCAAATATTTTAATAGAAGCATGGAACTGTATTTTGGACTCGTTTTATAGCGAATCGAATATTACAATTAAGCTTCAATAACAACAACAACAACAAAAAAAACTCTGAATATAAAACCTCGACTTCTAAATTCGTTACAAAAAAAAAAAAAAATTTTTTTGAATTTTTTTTCTTCAATTTTTGTTTTCATTGTGGCAGCATAAAATGTGGGGAGGCCTTTAATGCAAGCATTTTATAATTTTTATTTTTTTTTTATTTTATTGAAACAATCAAATTTGAAAGAGACACACAGATAGATGGCATAGCCCCCTATAATTTCATTCAATATTTTAACAATAAAAGTTAATTCCATGAGGTCGTGCTAAGGATTAACGCCACACCACAATAAATTTGAAAATATCGCTGTATTCCTTAATACAAATTCGTCATAGCGAAATACACTTTTCCTAGCGACATCTGATAGTTGCAAACAGAGATCACAAATAAGTATTCAAAACGATAAGTAGAATTGAATCATACTCATAATTTCTGATACTTACAACGCATTCATACTGTTACGAAAATGGAAACGGTGTGCCATCGTTTAACATTAAAACGATAAACAAAAGCCACACAGACAAATGCGGCGACCATTTTACAAGTAAACCAACAACAGCAACAGTGTGAGAGAGAAGGTGATAGACAAGTAAACGAACGCAACAACAACCAATGTGTACACAATACACAAACAACAATGAAGTCGTGATACAGTTCTCTAGAAGACGAATCGCCGAACGTTCGACTTCAATAACCTTCATCAGACTGATTACGTGGGCATATACAAAGGCGGGACAAAACAGACAATGAGTATTAAAAATTCAGTCAGACTTGTGTGAAGACGCGTTGTGAGCGAAGAGAACAGTCGTGGTTTGAAAATCTCCGCTATACAGATCTAACAAACAAGTGTTGTTGCTTACGCAAAGGGTGTGCGCAGAGAAGAAGAATAACGAACACGTAGTTATTGTTGTATACGTTGTATAAGTTATAAACAGTGGCACACATAAATAGTGCGTACAATAAAGACTTAAGTGAAATTAAACACATATTTGTTTTTATTTTGTTTGCAATCAACGAAATCATATTTTAAACGTTTTTAAAAATGTAAAAACGTTACAATACTTATTTTAATATCATGGAATCTCTACTCATATTCAAAGTTTGAAGTACTTTACAGTACTATTCATAGTTAACAACACGTATGATTGATTGTTGATTTCAAATCTTCTTAACAACATATAAAGGAATCACACAAAATAAGTATGATTCCCGTACGAACACTAAAATACTTTCTAGAATGTTTTGTGTTTGCTCTGCTTGCTGTTCTGTCTTTTTAGCTTATGTGTCTTTTTTCTTTTGTTGTAAATGCAACAACAACTAAAATTGTAAATTTTGATGAACGATTCGAGTCACTCGAATTATTTATAAGTATTTTTCTAAAGTTATGCATTTAAATGAGTAGGTAGTATGAATCAAACATATTTCGAATGGTATGAGTTTGATGTCAACGTTGTACACATACTCATTGCAACCTGTACTTATAAATCAACGTTGTAGTGAGTATGAATGAATTAGAGTGTGTAGTTAAATTTCAATATTCTTGACTCACTTATATTCATAATTTCCTAAGTGCTTATGAGTAGCGAAAAAACGATTCATTGCTGATCTTTGATACATACATACATAATTGGTCATTATAAGCCTTCAGTCAGGATTGCAACCTAGCTTTCCACAATTAATGGAATAAAATTCTATTTGCTACGTTCATCACGTATGTATGCATGTATGTAATGCGCTTGTGTTTTCTTTGCTAGTTCGACTGAGTACAGGTATTCCCCGACTTACGACCGAGATAGGCTCCTGGTCATCAGTCGCAAGTCGATTAATTCGTAAATCGAATTTCATATAAAAAAATTTAAGAAAAAAATTACATACGGTACTACTAACTTTGAGGGTCAGGGGAAATGAAACTACCCAAAATTTATATTTATATTTACTTATATATATATAAAATTTATATTTTAGGAATTCCCCGCAACTACATATTTGTCTTCTTTAAGTATTTTCTATGAAAAAAATTAGAAAAAAAATGATCGTAAGTGCTAATAGTCGTAAGTCGAACGGTCGTAAGTCGGGGACTACCTGTATATCAGAACTGATTTATCGAATGTGATTTATCGAATTTATCGAATTAATAAAACAATAATCGTTTACGTTTAAAGGCATCATTTAAAATCAAATTTCTTAAATTACAAAAACACACAAGCATTTCATAAAAGAATATTTACGATTAGAGAATGAATATCTTCTTTTATCGGGTCCGCCAACTAACGTTTTTTTTTCAACAAGTGCTTATTTCGTGAATGGTAACACTTACCTCATGTCTGATTTGACAGATAATTAGTTTTATCCTTCCGCTGAACGAATATGGTTATGTATACGCTTGAACAACGCTGGGAAATATTGCGACATTACTTTGAAAATCATGGTAATGTTGCAGAATGTGTGCGAAAATTGCGTACGGATTTTGGAAGAAGAGAAGCACCGTCAGCTCCGTATGTTCGTTATCTTGTGAAAAATGTGAAAGAAACTGGCATCCTCATGAGTGTTACGCCGACAATTGACGTTTTAAAGGACAATATTCGTGAAGCTATTGGTGAAATACAGCTGCACACAATCGATAATGTGCTTAAAAATTGGACCGATTGTGTAGGCTACTGCATGGCCAGCCGAGGCAGCCATTTGAAATTATTTTCCATTATTAACCGAAAGGATTGTACTTTCAAATAAAAAAAGAAATTTGAGAAAATATTCAGTAGTTTTTTTTTTAAAGCATTTTCAAAAAAAAAAGTTATTTGGCGGACCCTATAATTATTCAATAAATTTCATTTCAGTTGGTATTGTTATTGTAATTATTTTTTTTTTTGTTTTCTAATTAAATTTCTATTAATTATTATTATTAATAATAGAATTAGAATTGTTGTTTTTTTTCATTATTTTTGTTGTTTGAATATGCCAAAGTAAAGATTTAAATTTGGCTTGTTTGTTTGCTTAACTGCCTGCCTGCGCATTATTTATCAGCGATTAGTAAGCCGTATGCGGAAATTATCAATTATTGTATTTAAAAACACAAACAACAATAAAATATAAAATAAAATAACAATATTTGTTATAACAATTTGTGCATACTAAACAATATTATTTATGATTACAGTATTCCCTCGATTAACTTTGTAGAATGTTCCGGAAAAAGGCGACGTAAATCGAAACGACGTAAATCGAATTTCATATTGCTCATACTACAAAGTAGTATGTTTTTAACAAGGAACTTAAAAAAGTTACAGTAATCTTTCGATTTACGTCACAGTTGGTTCCAAAAAAGTCGACGTAAATCGAATGACAACGCAAATCGAAGTTGAAGGGAACAAAATTTTTGAGGACGTTAATAGAAACAACGTAAATCGAGGGAATACTGTATTTGCAATTTCTTGATTTCGTTTATTCCTTTTTTTTTTTTTTTTTCTTCTAATTCTTGTTGTTTTCTAACTGTTGCTTCTAAAAAATTTCAACTTTTCTTAAATAGTTACGCTTTTTAATAAGATTAATTACAGCACATTTGCAACAACAACAACAACGACAACAACTTTCTAAATTTCTTTTTTCTCACTTATTTTAATTTATTAACTTTTTTTTATTAATTTTATTGTAAAACTAAAAACCGTTATTAGATTTTAATAAGTTTAAGGAACTTAAAAAACTTTTTTGAATATTAATCAGAAGCATGAAAAATATTTTTATTTGGCTTGAATTTTAATTTTCTTTCTCCTCTAAAAATTGTCTGAGCAATCTTCACTGACAATTTGTTATGATTTCCTCAAAGAAGCCCGATTTTTTTTTGTCTTACACTACATCCAAAAGCTGGGTTGGTAGCAGAGATTAGCAATGAATTGTTTTTTCGCTGTTTATAAACCCTTATGAAATTTTTAATATAAGTGAGTTAACAATATTGAAATTTAACTATGTACTCTAATTCATTCCTACTCACTACAACCAACGTTGATCTATAAGTAAAGGTTGCAATGAGGATGCGTGCAACGTTGACATCAAACTCATACCATTCGAAATATGTTTGATTCATACTACCTACTCATTTAGATTCATAACTTTGGAAAAATACTTACGAATACGAATACTTATAAATGATTCGAATGACTCGAATTATTATAGATTATATAGGTAACTCGCAAATTTTTAGTTGGTTTACTATTAGAAGTCGCCGTAGTCTAGTAGGTAGTGTGTTGGCTTATTAGACGAAAGGCCCGAGTTCAAATCCCAGGTCAGACATCGACAAACGAAAATATGAAAATATTTCTTCGGCGACTTCTTCTCAGCCGATTTCTGGCAAAAACTCTGATAGTAAAAATTGCCATGAAAAGCTTCTCAAAAATCTGTCGTTCGGAGTCGACTTTAAAGCCCACTTCACACGGTAATACTTTACGTACGTAAAGTCTAATGAAAAAGTAAAATGAAATTCCATCCGTATGACAAAAAAGAGAATAAAAGTCGTATGATTTATATTTTTTGTGTTTACATGATCGGTATAAGACAATAACAAAGTAAAATGAAAACAGCTGTTACACTTTTTTTCTATGTGTTTACATAAAAATACATCTCTGATCTAATGCGACTTGCTTGTTTTTTGAATCATTTCAAAAAATGAAGAGAGCCATACGACTGTCAAACTTTTCATCCGTATTTTCTCTCAATGTGTGATGGTTTCATTACATAGTACGTTTAGACGATCACATCCGTACTCTTCTACACAAAATTTTGACAGATCATATTACTTTTGGGACCGTGTAAAGTAGGCTTAAACTGTAGGTCCCGCCACTCATGTATAAAATTAACGCACACAACCCGAGTGGTGTGAGAAGCTAGGACGTTGTACAATGGGTCAATTCGATCTCCGGGTACTGTACTTGACACAATTGACAAATACACGTCCTCTAACCTAACCTAACCTGACCTACTATGGCCAAAGGCTCTTTGTGATACCCAATATCTGCTCACTTCACCTATGTTGACTGTATTAATTTTATGTAAGACTAGCGGGATCTACGGTTTAACCGCAAGCCTCCTTGAAGAAAGAGGTTCTACGTAGGCCATCATTTAGAACTATTGTGAAACCATAATAAATTTTCAATCCGGTGAAATAAACATAAACATCCTGGAGGAAACCAAACCAAATTCACAATAAATCTTTCTGTTGCATATCTTATATTCGAAAGTTCGGTTAGGGATGTTAGAAAGTCAGAGGCCAAAAACCTTCGTGTCTTAATGACAAGAGCAGTGAACTAATATACATATAAAGTGAAAGGCAGTCTCTTTCTCCCTTTCGTCAAATCCACAGCTGCATGCAGAAGTCATTTGCAAAAAATGTCGACTTTTTTTCCCATGCCTATCTAAAGGACAGTGGCCCTTGAGAATCGCTATCGATATTTTGCCATGCAATATAAGGATAGAAGTAAATCTGTACTCTTGCTATCCGCACGTGTCCTTAAGAGTTTAGCAATATTGCGCGTACCCTCTTTCTGCGTGATGGAGATAGCTCGCCTGAGGCTGGAGGAAGAAACTGCCTTTTACCTCATATATAGTGTTAGTGCTTTGCTCTTGTCATGAAAAAATGAAGGTTTCATGACATCGTTGACTGAGCTCCCTAATATAGAGATTGCTTCGATAGAAAGTTCTATTCTGGACACGGTTTGGTTTCCTCCGTCACATTACCTAACCTTATCTAAGCTTGGCTCAAAGAGCTTGCTCTAATCACTTTTGCCTTTGTAAATATTGAAGGCACTTATCATTCTACAGAGAGACAGTAACCATTTTAAAAGAAATTTTTGTTTTCAAAAATTTCTAACAGCATCATGGAATCACTATGCACCACAAAGGTTTTCTAAGTAATGCTATGACGGTTGTCCGATTTCAACCAATCTACGTTTAGTCGGTATTATTTCCTTCTTCAGCTGTGCTCGAAGTTCCACTCGACTACAGTTTTTGATATGTTCCCACGTGGTGAGAGTGTGTCCTTTGACTCGCAAATTACTTGTACAGTATGGGTCGTAAATAAATGAACATATTTTTAGTTTCAATTTCAATTAAATTTATCACCTGCCAATGTTAAGGAATTTTTGTTTTTTTTTTGTTTTTGTATTTAATTTCCCCAATTAATCGGAAATAAATTTTGTTTTGTTCGAGCAAGCGATTGCACACATTGTCAAATGCTTTTAAAATGTAACTCTATTAACCACTTATACTGGTTATTTTTCTATTTTTTTTTCCTTCTAATTTTACAATAAAATATTTTAACAATAGCAACAACAACAACAGCAATCAGACAAACCAAACTCCAGGTGATAACAACAAATACAAAAAAAAAAATGCATTTTTCATAAAACAAGATTTCAAGGTTTGAAACGCAAATAGAACTGGTTGTACTTGAAATTTTTATTTTTATTTGCAACTGAATTTGAATTTGAATTTCAATTTTGTTTTCTTTCGTGTTTCTTTTCATAACGAAAAAATTTTCATTTTGGAAAAATTATTTTGACAGCCATTAATGTCATGCATAAATGGAGAATTAATTTTTTTTTTTTATTTAAAATTGGAAATCTTTTTGAAGGTGGTTTCAACAGAAGCAGAAGATGTAGAAGAAGTTTCCAACGTAACGTGAACGTAGCGTTACTTTATTATTATCTTTCTTATTGATTGAGTTTTTTTTTTTATTGTAAATTGTAAGTACAGGCAAACGTTTAGTTGCTATGAAGTTTAAATAGAAAACCACTAAACAAGTTGAAGGTTATATGTTAACTATTTTGGAATTTAATTATCTTCATATCAAATCAAAAACTTTAAACGGAGGAGAAAAGGTTTTGGGCAAAATATCACTTCTTATGGAATAATAAAGAAGAAAAGGGGAAGCATAAAATCTTCCAATTTGTGGGTGTTGGTTTCCGAAAGAGTTTACCTAAAAAATAATCGAATTATTGCTTCTGGAGGTAAGATGCATACCAGAGATCAGTAATGAGAATTCAAAAAGATGAGTAGAAAGGAACCATACTCATAATTCGTTTATAAATATTCGTAAGTATTTTTCTAAAGTCATGAATCTAAATGAGTAGGCTTATGAATCAAACCCTTTTTCGATTGGTATGAGTTTGATGTGAACGTTGTATGCATACTTATTGCAACCTGTACTTATAAATAATGAATCAGAGTACATAGTTAAATTTCAATGTTGTTGACCCACTTACAGTATTGGCCAAAACTAAAGCACACCCTCAGTACATTTTTTTTAATTATAATTTTTTTAAGAAAACAAAGCTATTAAAATTTTATTTTTATTTTTTTTTATTTATTTATATCCTTATTATTGAAAAACACAAACTTAAAGAATTCAGAATTTAAAAAAAAAAAAAATTAGAATTCAAAAAACATTTTAAGTCGCAAATATAAGCGGACAAAACTAAAACACCCCCCAATTAAAGTGCACAAAAAACTATTGAAACAAATATTTCGTTGCGAATCCTTTATTCTGAATGACACACGCACATCGTTTAGGCATAGGGGACATTAAATTATTAATTATTTCAGGAGATATTGTTTCCTAGTCTATTTTTGCGGCTTCAAATAAATCTTCTTTGGTTTTGCAATTTTGTGGGTTGATGTTTAAGTTAATGATTGGATTGGAGAGCTGGCTTATCAAGGCATCAATTGAGTGCAAAACAATCAATCAACAGATCAATTATTTCTAGGCTAATTTAAAAGTTCTTACAGACTGGTCGCATATCTCCTACTCATTCTGGAGGAAGGTCACGTGAAACCTTGCGACATGAAGACTCCTTAATTAAAAGGACAATCCAAAATGATCCTACAGCATCTTCTAGTCACGTACGAAACCGCTTAGATTTAAAAATAACCGAAAGAACGATTCCCAGAAGGGCGGTAGAGGCCGCATTATTCAGTCGACGACCAGCAACAAACCTTTGATATCGCCAAACTTGAATTCGCCAAGACCCATCTCAACTGGAGTGTCCAAAAATGGATGAATGTGCTGTTTTCTGACGAATCTAAATTTAAATTAAAGGATTCAGATGGCATAAGGCATCCAGAGGCAATCCAAACGGATAACGGTTCAATCCTAAATGTACTGAGGGGGTGCTTTAGTTTTGGCCAATACTGTATATTCAAAATTTCATGAGTGCTTATGAGTAGCGAAAAAACGATTCATTGCTGATCTCTGATACATACAAAAGTGGTAATTACAACTCTTCAATGAGGATTACGACCTACCTGCTCACACCACTTATGTTGTGTATGTTAATGTTATACATGAGTGGAGAAACCAACAGTTTAAAGTCAACTCCGAATGTCAGATTTTTTGAGAAACTTTTCAAGACAATTTTATTTATTTTCAGAGTTCTTGCCACAAGTCTGCTGTGAGGAAATCGCGCGAAGAAATATGTTTTCATATTTCGTTTTGTTGCAGATGTCTGATCTAGGGTTTAAAATGTGACCTCACGTCTAATAAGCCAACCACTATCTACTAGATTAAGGCGACTATTAAATATGAAACAAAGGTGTTAAGGTAGCATGTGAACATCGATAAATTAGTAGCATGTGAGCGCATAAACAAGAATTTCCAAGCAACCCACATTCAATGTATGCAGACATTGAATTCAAGTCTATACAAGTACATACATACGAACTTAACGATCCCTGCTATGAAATTATAACGAACAAGAGAAAATCTGGCTTCTAAAATCAAATGGTATTAGTAACTGAAAGAAATAGAATTAAGGCTATTCACTCTGTGAAAAGATCATAAAAGCAAGTGCTCATACACAGTATACTAAACTACATGGGCTGTAGAAGCCTAGGGTAGGGAGAGATAATCATAAATAGGAAAGAAACATAGCCACAGGAGACTACCAGGCAACCAACCGACCTAGAAACCAGTTAGATATTGTAGTGGTACGCTTACAATAGCTAGCGTGAGCAGAGTGATCTATGGCCACATTATTATCCGTAGATACGCAGTGGTTTTCCCAATGTTAGCCTATGAGTTTTAGTTTTAAGGGACCGGTAATGTATTTATACAAACATTTAACAGCATGCGCTGTGAGGACTGAGGATATATTTTAACAAAATGCCTCTCTGGTAAAATAAGCGGAATAGTAACCGAACTATCAGTTCGATCAGTTTCAAAAAGGCATTAGTTTATATGTAACACCTTTTTCTTCAATATAAACTTGACTCGTATCATAAGTCGATAATTTAGAATTAGAAAGAAGAAGTATAAACTTGTATGGATCTCGTAACGAGTTAAAACAATAGGAGCACAATGGCCGTGTAGCCTTATTTAATTCCTACATTGGTTTTGTGGGTAAATCTCGAGGAACATTTTTACAAAAAACTTTTTTAGACAGAGATAAACAAAATGTATATCACAGACAGAACAGCATTAAAACTAACCGAGGAACTATATTAGGTACACTACCCAGCGTTAAGCCGCAGAAGAAGGAAACATTTGAGCCTCTAAAATGTAGATGATCTTACAGATCTGTCATTGTTAGGTGTTAGGAGACTAGGCGGCATTATTAGTATTGTAAGAATAATCAGCTTCAACAGCAAGGATATTCCGGAAATAAAGAAGAATAACTGCGGCATCGTAATGGACAATATTTGCCTTTAACGTTCTCATTCTTTTTAGATTAAACGCTTTTATTATCGTTATGTTTAATGTTCAATTCAAGCTCGAGCTTCACTTATCACGATCATGAAATGTATCTTGAATGAAATGGCTGTCCTTTTACCTGCAGATTGCATTCGATCAGACTACTGTGACAATTTTATCCCTTATTAAAACTTTTCCTGTGAATTGGACGATTGGGTTTTGGAGTAACAGAAAGTTTTTTAGCTATTCTGTCGTTATTTCATTATTTATGAGAATATTTTATTATAAAGATTTACAGTTGACAGTTTTACAATACAATTTGAAGACAATTTGAAGTCGCCGTAGTCTAGTAGGTAGTGTGTTGGCTTATTAGACGTAAAGCCAGGGTTCGAGCCCCAGGCCAGACATCAAAACAAAATACAAAAAGTATTTCTTCGGCGATTTCCTCTCAGCAGATTTCTGGCAAAAACTCTGAGAGTAAATAAAATTGCCATGAAAAGTTTCTCAAAAAATCTGTCGTTCGGAGTCGACTTTAAACTGTAGGTCCCGACACTTATGTATAAAATTAACACACACAACATAAGTGGTGTGAGAAACTAGGTCAGTAATCCTGACTGAAGGGTTGTAATGACCAATTATGTATGTATGTAGTTTTACAATATCATAGTGTACCATTATAGGTCTGTCAACTTCGAGAATGTGATTGTTGATTTGTTATTGTGCACATTGCTAGTTAATTTCAGATTTTCTTACATTTACTGCATTCTATAGAGTATATATTGGATATAAAAATTCGTAACTTTGTTTTAAAACGTGCATGATATGCTTGGAAGTGTTTTATGTGACCTATCAGTTGTCAGTTGTCAGACATCAAAAGGAAATATGAGAAAACTATTTCTTCGATGATTGCCTCTCAGCAGATTTCTGGCAAAAACTTTGAGAATAAATAAAGTTGCCATGAGAAAGCTTCTCAAAAAATCTGTCGATTGGAGTCGGCTTTAAACTGTAGGCCACGTCACTCATGTATAAAATTAACACACACACACAACATAGGTGGTGTGAGAAGCTGGCTTGTGATACTGATTGAAGGGTTGTAATGGCCAATTATGTATTATGTGACCTATCTGTTTTTGATATTAAATTTTTCATGGGAATAACATTTAAAACTTAATTTACTGGGCATATGAGTTAGCATATCTTGTTCTGTTTGGTTTTTTGTTTTTGTTTTTGTTTTTATTTATTAATAAACTATAATTAAAATATTTCCATTTTTTTTTGTTATCTGTCTTGTATTTTATAATAAATAAACGCGATTGAACACAATAGTGAGCATAAGCAACTTGGCTTTCAATTTTTATTCAATATTTAATCAAAAAAAAAACAACAAAAAACAGAAAAATGTTTTTTTGTTGTTGTTGTATAAAGCTCTGATTGAACTAATATATCAAAACACATTTAGATGGAACAATAACAACAACAACAACAACAACGAGAAAAAAGAACACAAAAACCAATTTATAAGAATCTATTTTATCGAATAAATTTTTTAATTAAAATCATGTCGATTCTGTTTTTTTTTTTTACTTTTTCATTCTTTACTTATTTCTTTTGTTTCGTTCTTTCGTTCATACATTATTGGTGCTCCTCCATTGTATGAAAATATGCCAGCCTGTAGCAGCATAAATGGCAAAAGCGAAATGAAAAAAAAGGCAACCAAACCAAGATGATGGAAAAAATAAGCAGAAAAAAATACAAAAAAAAATAGAAATAATAACAAGTAGCTGCTGCTGTTGTAGTTATTTGTTGTAATTACTAATAAAATATTTAAAACAAAACCCCCACCCCCCCTTCCACACAATTCGCTCGTTCTGAACACAGTGTAGAAGAAGACAAGCTTTAAAACTGCAACTGAATCGAAACTAAACTAAATAACTAATAGGCAATTTGTTACACCCTCTCCTTGTTGCAAAGAGCAATATAAAACATGCCACATGCCTCAATAGGCAGGCATACTCATATGAAAGCCATGCATGAGTATTTTCAACAGCATACGAGCGTTAGCTACATTGCATAGTCAGGCACATATGTACATACGCTATGGTATGGTATGGCATGGCCGTAGTGCAACATGTTGAAATAATTGTATGCTTTGAAGATTATAAAATATTTGGGGAAATATTCTTAAAGAGTGGCCATCGTCCCTTCGTTCATTTCTTTAAAGTTTTAAACAAATAAAGATTTTGGTTAAGGTAAGCCAATTGGCAAAATTATTTTTTAATCTCATGTTAAGTCCATACAGTGAAGTGCGAAAGCATTTCCGTATTTGTATGATATATAGCAGAGATCAGCAATGAATATTCAAAAAGATGAGTAGCATCGTATCATACTCATAATTTCTAATAATTACAACGCATTCATACTTATTTTAATATTGTTACGCAAATGGAAACGACCTAATATCATTTTACATGAAAACAATAAGCAAAAGCTACACACACTAACAAATACACCGCACTTGTTCCACGTAAACCAACAACAACAAGCATGGGAGAAAAAGGAATAGATAAGTAAGCAAACGCAACAACAAGCAATGTATCGCGATAGAATTCTCGAGAAGACGAAACCCCGAACGTTCCACTTCAAAAACCTTCATCAGACTGATTCGTGCGCATATAAAAACGCAACACAAAGCAGACAACGAGTCAGTAAGAATTCAGACAGCCTTGTGTGAAGTTGAGTGTGAAGAAAACATTCGTGGTTTGAAGATCGCCGTTGTAAAGATTTAGCGAATAGTTGTGTGATAAGAATAACGAACAAGTAGTTATTGTTGTATAAGTTGGAAACAGTGGCACATAAGATAGTGCGGACAATAAAGAGAAACTAAACACATATTTGTTGTTTAGTTTGTTTGCAATTAACTCATATTTAAACGTTTTTGAAAAGGTAAAAACGTAACAATATCATGGAACCTCTCTACTCATATTGTTAAATTTAACTATGTACTCTGATTCATTCGTACTCACTACAACATTGATTTATAAGTACAGTATGCGTACGACGTTGACATCAAACTCATACCATTCAAAATATGTTTGATTCATAAGCTTACTCACTTGGATTCAGAACTTTAGAAAAATATTAAAAAATGGTTCGAGTGACTCGAATCGTTCATCAAAATTTACAGTCTTAGTTGTTGTTGCATTTACAAAAAAAGAAAAAAGACAGAAGCAGCAAACACACAACCTTCTAGTGAGTATTTTAGTGTTCGTACGGGAATCATACTTATTTTGTAATTCGTGTATATGTTGAGTTATGGAGAGTCGAAATCAATAACATTATAAGTGTTGTTAAGTATGAATGAATGGAGCTGTTGGCAGTGGAATTTTTTCGGAATCGGCTGGAATAGCCCAGTCTATAAGACTGCCAGACCACTGTAGTGTCTTTCAGGCGGAGGTGGTGGCAATACAGGCTGCGGCGAGAATTATTGGCGACAGAAGGGTCTCCAAGCGGAACGTGACAATACTTTCGGATAGCCAGGCGGCTATCAAGGCTCTAAGTTCTAACGTAATGAACTCCAAGATGGTGTACGGCTGTCGCAGATATCTCGACAAAATAGCGGAACAATATGATATCCATATCGTATGGGTACCGGGCCACAGTGGTATTCCTGTTAACTGCAAAGCTGATGAACTTGCCAGGCGGGGCACGACCATCGAACTCTCCGATGAGGACCTGCAAGCTCATAATTGATAATGCGATCGTCGATTCCGTCAACGACAGGTGGGCGGCCTCGGACACGGGTAGAACGGCTCGTAAAATCTGGCCAAGGCTGGATGATGGGCGCACATTAAGTCTACTCAAACTCCAAAGAGGCGCGCTCAGTGTAGTTGTCGGTATCATTACGGGGCATTGCATTATGGGTACGCATGCGAGGCACCTTGGTCTTGGACACCTTGCTAACGACTTCTGCAGAAGCTGCTGAGATGAGGAAGAAGAAGAGACAGTCACTCACCTGCTGGGTACATGCCCGGCTCTTTGCCAAAGGAGATGGATGATCTGGAGGAACTGTCAAGGATTGACATTGGCAGCCTGAATCGCTTCATCAGGAGCTTCGAGTGGTTTCGAGACTAGGGGATAGTGAATAACTGTGGTAGCACAATGGGCCCATTGCGGCCTAAGTGAGTCCGTCTAAAATTTCTTTTCTAGGATGGGCAGCCACCTCTACCTACCTACCTAAGTATGAATGTGATGAGTACTTCAAATATTTGAATATGAGTAGAGAGAGGTTCCATGATATTAAAATAAGTATGAATGCGTTGTAAGTATCAGAAATTATGAGTATGATTCAATTCTACTCATCTTTTTAAATACTCATTGCTGCTCTCTGGTCTGAATTATTTCCGTATTTTTCTGTGGAGGCCATTTGGGTATTGAAACCTCACAAGTTAACATTGTTGCCTCATTTTTCTTACTGTCCTGCTCCTTACCATGAATCACTTTTAAATGCCTAGAGTGTTTATAAGCATGCAATTTAGATTTTTATTAGAATTTTAAATATTTTAAAAATGTGGTCACCCTGTATGCCAACTAAATAGCGTCAACATATGAAATGTTAAAAAATTAAAAACGAAAAAAATTGTTAAAAAAAAATGAAAATGTTTAGATTCTAATAAAGATAAACACAGAGTATGTACTCTCCTATGGATGATAGGCGATCCATTCACAAAAAAAAAAAAAAAAAAAAAACAGAAAAGAATCAACAGACTTATGCGAACATTTGAAAGACGTCAACATCAAGTTGGTCATCAACATGGTGGTGTGGGCTAAAATAGAAAAAAATAAAAAAAACATCGAAAATAAACCCCCAGAAGTGCAGATGCGTTCTTTTTGTTGTTGTTGTTGTTTGTTGTTGTAAATAAAGAAAATTGAAGGTTCTTTTTGAGTGATCAATTTTTCTTTACATTTTTCTGTTTAAATTAAGCACCACAGAAGAAATAGGCAGGTTTTCTTGCGTTTTTTTTGTGGATTTTCAAATTGGCAAAAATATTGCACTGGACCAAGGCTATATTATATGTATGACTGGCAGTTGGCTAAAAAGTCTGGTTAACAAACTTTAGAAAAAAAAACAACAACAACAAATTGTGTGGAAGAGCAAAGAAAATTAAAGTTTTTTTGGTGGCCATTATCATTGCTGTCCAATGGTAGCAGCATCTATCGATCGATCTTTCATTGCGATGTACAATATAAAAGGCATTCGTTGAAGTAGACACTTTCCTTAAGGTTTTTTTCGATTTTTTGTTGTTGTTTTTGCAGTTTTTCATGGCCAACAATTGTGGCAACTGATGGCTTGAATAGATGCAATATCGCGAAGCAGTGTGTGTGTGCATAGAAGTGACGACATGCCTTGATAAAGACTGGAAGCTGTTCAACCACATTTTCCTTTTTTTTTTTTGTTTTTTCTTTGGTTTGATTTGTTTTTGTGCTTGTTTTTGTTTTTCGTTAATAATTTTTCGTCATTTTTTGTTTTTGTCGGTTTCATTTTAGTTGTTCTCTGTGGCCGTCTTAGAGGCAGACAAATACATTTTGGTTTTATCTTTTATTTGTTGCAACAAACAACATAGCATGAGATGATGATAAGTGAGTGAGGCACCTTGAAAATTGCCGCCACATTTTGCTACTGCCACTGCCACTACCACTAACACTGCCTGAAGCTGTCTTCTCTTGTAAATCTCCAAGACATCAGTACGTACTGCAACATGTTACTGTTGCTTCAGTTTCAGCTCCAGCTCCAGCTCCAACTCCATCTGTAGTTCATACTGTTGCTCCGTTTACTGTGTTATTGTATGGCATATGGAGGGCGTGTTGATTGCACTCACGTTTAAAACGCTATATGTGTGTGTGTATGGATACAATATATTTGTTAGAATATTGTTTGTAAAGAAAAAAATTTTGTTTTTTTTTGTGTCCATTCACAGCCAGCCACAGCTGGGCATTGCCACTGACATTGATTATGATGGACGGTGATTTGATGTTGCTTGTCTTATGTTGCAGCTACTGCTGCTGCTGCTTTTTTTCGCTTGCAAGTTTTATTCTAAAGTTTTACCAGCTTTATGCTTTAGGATATCCTTGTAGAAAGGAACATCGAACATCTAATTTAACGAATTTGGTTCGTTCAATAAGATTTTCAAATCAATTTTTCAATTTCTTTTACATTATTTGTCCCGTTGGCCTTTCTCAAACGATATATGGAATTCGTTTGAAATTTAAAACTAATTCTTGTACCGGAAGGTAAAAATTGGTTACAAATAATATAGAAAGAATGAATATTTTTGAATAAAAAGGTAGCTGAGTTTATTAGCAAACTTTACTCTGGAATTTGATAAACATGCGGAGGAAGTCTAGAATATGAAATTCCTGACGATCTCATTATTCCAGTTATATAATATATAGGATTAAAAATTGGTTCACAAATAATTTGCAGTCAGCTATTCTCATCACTACCGTGCTCTGTTCTCTTCCTAATAAGACATTATTTGCCATACTCCATAGGCTTGCCATTGACCTTCCATAAAGGAAGAGGGCTGAGCTGGCAGCAGTATGACTCTATATAGTTAAATTGTGGTTGCTGTTCTAAGGCCGATTATATAGTTCCTAATAATGTACTAAGTAGATTCCAATTAGGCACGTCTGGCCTAAAGATCCAGAGGTTCTCAACGGAGCCCTTAAGATGTATACTAATGGCTCTAAGTCTGTTGGCAGAGAGGACTGTGATATATTTATTAAGGTTTCTGACCTTAAACCTTCTAATAGATTGCCTGGCTACTGCAGTGTTGTCTAGTCAGAGGTCTTGGCTACTTGGAAAGCAATGCAATGCATCTAATTCTTCTAATTTACTCGGAGAACTAGGCAACGATTAAGTTTCTAATGAACTTAATTTCAGCGTCTATCATTGTCCATTAATGACGAGAATTTCTCAGGGAAATTTCGGATCATTCAAATATCTTAATGGGTTCCGGGACATAAAGATATCGTTGGCAAGGGCCGGTACAGAGCTCGCAATTTCCGACATGTTATAGGGCATAGGTACTCCGACTGCCTCAGTTAAATTGGAAATTATCCATTTGTTTTACAGGGAAGTTAAATCTCACTGGCAGCAAGATGGTATGTGCAATACTGCTAAACTCTATTGGACACATGTGGCTAAGAAGAGGACCGTCTCACTTCTATCCTGAAATCGCATGGCCATTCATCGTAAAATAGAAGTTCTTACGGGCAACTGCCTTTTTAGTAGGCGTGCCGAAAGACTTGCAATTCCCACAAATGACTTATGCAGGAGCTGTGGGTCTAAGGAAGAGGAACAGACTGCCTTTCACCTCATGTATCAGTGTCATGCTTTAATTATGCCATGCATAAAACAAAGGGGGTTTTGACTTTTCATTTCATTACATTTTTGACTACGATAAAAACATTTATTTTGAATTCGAGTTGGTTTCCTCTAGGAAATATTTGATCCTCGTGTTGAATATTGATTGTGGTGTATCACAACGAGCCTAAACGCAGGCGTAAATGTGACAATTTCCTGTAAGTGGGTTCGTCACCCTACCTAACCTAACCTATCATAATTTGTACCGAATGATGGTAATATGGTTGTGGGGTATGCGTAGTCTAGTAGGTAGTGTGTTGGCCACGGTTCAATTGAAATACAAAAAATTATTTTTCGTCGACTTCCTCTCAGGAAATATTCGGGAAAAAATTTGAGAGTAAGTAAAATTGCCATAAAAAGTTTCTGTCATTCGGAGTCGACTTTAACCTTTAGGTCTCGCCACGCATGTGTAAAATTAACACACATCGGTGTGGGAAGCTAGGTTGTAATTCTGACAGAAGGGTTGTTGTTTACGCTGGCCACCCTACTTTTAAGTTTAGACTTAAGTTTTGGTATACCCCATTTACACTACAGCGAAATCTAGTACTTATGAGATTTCGAGACAAATCTAGTTGATTTTAACTAGATTTCCCGTACAAAACAAAATCTACTTATTTAGTAGATTTCGGCAAAATCTACTCAAAATCTAGTAAAAATAGAAATGCAACTATGTGTTTTGCCAAATAGTACTTAAAAATACAACGCTGCGCTGGAAAAAAATGACAGTTCAATTTAAAAACATGTACCCATTCCATTCTGCTAAAGGGTCCGCCAAATAACTTCTTTTTTTTTTTGAAAATTAATTTTGAAAAAAAAACTACTGAGTATTTTCTCAAATTTCTTTTTTTATTTGAAAGTACAATCCTTCAGGTTAATAATGGAAAATAAATGATTATGCGTTTTCGCTTCGCTAAGTGGGCCTGCGATCGACTTACAGAAGATGCCGATTTTGGCACAAAAAATCATCTTTTCAGATGAAGCTCATTTTGATCTTGGCGGGTATGTAAACAAGCAAAATTGTCGCATTTGGGGCACAGAAAACCCGAACGCATACATTGAAAAGCCGACGCACCCAAAACGAGTCACTGTTTGGTGCGGATTTTGGTCCAGAGGCATAATTGGACCACCTCGGAGCTGCAATTTGACACCGTTGGACTATTATTTGTGGGGTGCCGTCAAAGATAATTCTTACGCCGACAAGCCAGAGACAATTGACGCTTTAAAGGACAATATTCGTGAAGCCATTGGTGAAATACAGCTGCACACAATCGATAATGTGCTTAAAAATTGGACCGATCGTGTAGGCTACTGCATGGCCAGCCGAGGCAGCCATTTGAATGAAATTATTTTCCATTATTAACCGGAAGGATTGTACTTTCAAATAAAAAAGAAATTTGAGAAAATATTCAGTAGTTTTTTTAAACCATTTTCAAAAAAAAAAATGTTATTTGGCGGACCCTTTTTTTTAGCAATTGTATGTAGTAATACATTTGCATTATTTTTTAAATCTTATATTCTACAAATGCTGACGTTTTTTTGCACCAACATTATTTCTGATTGGATCTTATTTGGTCTTGATGAAAACGATACTAAATGTCCTATATTTTTCATTTTTGTTTGGTATTAAACTAAATTTGGAAACATTATTTTCTTTTAAATTTCAGTCAGCTGTTTTTGTTATTAAAATGAAATCTTGCTACTGTCAAATAAATCCAGTGTAAACGATCTAGATTTTGAGCAAGATTTAAAATCTAATCTACTAGATTTCGCTGTAGTGTAAATGGGCTATTAAGGTGTATAAACCAACCCTGTGTTAACATGAATTAATTGTAAATTATAAAGAATTGAAGAAAATAGATCATTACCCGATCAACCCCCAACCCGAAAGGTACGTTTTTGTACTATAAATAAATAATAATTAGATTATTAACACAAATACTTTTGTATTTTCTTCCCCATGTCCTCGCCAAATATTTTATTTTATTATTTCCCCGCTCACCCACACAGTTGTAATGACTAATTATGTTATGTAATCATGCCACAGTCATACTGTTCACCTCATTTGTTCCACTGTGAATATTTCATGTTTCGCTGGTTGAAACATTCCCTGAATGCTAGTAATTTTACAACACTTAGGAAGATATAGATGGCCATGAGCGTTGTTTTGTGCAATGTTTTGAGAATTTGGAAAATTTTTCTCAATTTAAGAGACAGATTTAAACGAAGGACCTCAGTTTCTTTGCGTATTTGGACAACCGAAAGGCTTCTCCTCCTCTCCATATTTAATTGTGCAAAAACGCAACCCAGATACCATGTAACTAAAGTAGAAAAAATTGAGCTTCTCCACTGTCAATATAAATAAATGAATGAATAAATAAACAAATACAAATACAAATAAAAAAAAATAAACGAATTATTATTCAATTTCAATAAACGAAAAATAAAAATTTACAATGAAAATTTATTTTTGTTTAAATGACATGCAAAAAAAAAAATACTGCAGCAAAATCAACAACAACAACACGAAATAAAAAGAAACTAAACGAATCCAATTACGTATTGAGTGCAACACAATTGGACGAAAATAATGGCGACAACTACAAAAAAACCTACAAAAATTAAATGAAATTCACAAAAAAAAAAATTATAAACAAAAAAGAAGAGAATAAAATAAACAATAAATAAAATTTATAGACCAAATAAGAAACACAAAAACAGAAGGAAAAAACAAACAAAATATGGAAAAAAACAGCTGAAAAAATAGATTAAATTTAAGCAAAAAAAACATTACAACAACAACAACAATACAAACTAAAAACAAAAAAATATGGAATTGAATTGAAGTGAAGTGAAATCAATTTGAACAAAAAAGTGTCGAATAAAACAAACGCACTCTACTGCAATGCACAAAAAAAAACGCTCGCATAGAATTTCTTCCTGTATTTCAGTTGCAAACTCCCCCCTTTCCTCCTTACCCGCAACAACAGATAGTTATTCCAATGGTGAGTGAGTCCATCAAAAGCTGTACGTTTGAATCAAATAAAATACGTGTTAAGTTATATGACACACGCACACAAACACACACTCGCACTCACACTCACACACTTACATATATACAATCAATTTTGAAAAATGTTTACATACAAGTGTGAGTGTAAGTGTGAGTAACTTTGTATTTCTATAAGAATTGTTTCGTTTTTGTCGCAATTTAAATTGCAATTCGAACGAAATAAATTGCTGTCTGCCAACAAACGACAACTATTTTGTTGTTGTTGTTATTGTTGTTGCTGTTAGTTTTTTTTTATGAATTTATTATTTTTTGTAATTCATTTTTTTTTTTTGTTGTAAATATCAAGGCCAAGTTTTTTGCATATTAGATTTTTTCTCTTCTTGTTTTTGTTAGATTTATAAGAGGGTTGTCTGCTAAGCATTGTGGTAAATTGTTTTGAATATGATTCACATGAAAGTGGAAAATAAAAAAATGCAATAAGTTTTTTACAGCAGTCTAGAGCTCGAGATAAATACTGAAATCCCAGAAATATTTTGGAAATGTTGCTGTGAACTCATCAGGCATTTAAGATGTTCCTTTGAAGAGGCCAGAACATAATTTGACTAGCGACTTTACTGACCTCCACAATAATGTCAGTGTAAAGAATGAATAGTAAATGGCATCACCGTTTTATCATACTCAAGGAATCGATAGCATTCTGTTTCGAATTATCTGTGGAAGGATGCATATACCAGAGATCAGCAATGAGTGTTCAAAAAGATGAGTAAAATCGAATCATACTCATAATTTCTGATACTTATACGCATTCATACTTATTTTAATATCATGGAACCTCTCTCTACTCATATTCAAAGTGCGAAGTACTCATCATACTCATAACATTAACAACACGTATGATATTGTTGTCCATAACTCAACATTTACAAGAAGCACAAAATAAGTATGAGTCGCGTACGAACACTAAAATACTCACTAAAAGGTTGTGTGTTTGCTCTGCTTGCTGCTTCTGTCTTTTTTGCTTATGTGTCTTTTTTCTTATATTGTAAATGCAACAACAACTATGACTGTAAATTTTAATGAATGATTCAAGTCACTCGTATGTTCTGTTCGGTCTATGCTCAGGGCATAAACATTGCCCTTGCAACACATTTTATTGCGACTAAGAAATAGTGAAACTTAAAAGAAAGGATTATGTACGGTCAGCAGATATATAAAGGATAGGAAAGACCTATCCTTTCTTTCTGAAATACATTCTGTGATCAACTGTCCAGTCAACCACAAAACTCTGGACTCTACAACACAGACGAGTATGATATAAAGATTTACGATATTTTGGAAAAAAATTAGCCTTACTTTAATAGATCACATTTCACTAAATTAGAGAGCAATCAGTTTAGGCCAGCTACGTTCGGATCCATTATTTATCACATCCTTTCTAATAAAAATCAAACTTTCACTGGTCAATACAACTGTGCTTAACGCTCGCTTTTAAATACAACTCTCGGTTAGCTCTTCACAGTCTGATTCACAATTCAGAACGGACTTTACACTTTGCTCTATTTATGATCCTTTATTGTATGCCTAGCAAACTGGATTTTGGTTTTCTTATCATTATTTTGTTCACTTCTCATATATTCTCGTATTTAATAGTATGTAGATGTGTGTGTAATTCTGAATACCGTATAATGTGTGTATATTGTTGTTGTCTGTTTATCTTGTTTGCTTACTTTTGTTTAATTTCTGTACGCTTAATAATATTGTAGGAATGCGAATCCTGTACAAAAATACTCCAGTTCTTTGAATTTTTCACAATGTTCTTTACTTTTCTCCGGCTTTTGTCTGAATTTTTAATTTCTGCATGCAATGTTTTACGCCATATTGTCATTGAGGCCATACTGCTTTTGATAACCTGCAGATTTCAGTGTAATGTCTGATTGGGAAGTTTGTGGTCATTTTGGATCGATCATTTGAGCGACTTACATTAACTCTTTGCAACACCTGCTCAGAAATATTGAATTAGTCATAATACTAGGTGATCATATTCTCAATATTTTTCTTAGGGAAAGTTTTATAAATACTTGCAATAGATTTACCAAGCTGCCAGACATAGCGTTTGACGTCAAAACTCGCTATTTTGTCATCAACTCAATTCAACTTAAAATCTAATTTGAACATACTGTCACCAGCTGTACCCTCGGTAATGTGTAGGCTGTAAAAGTAATAAATATTTCAAGTGTACTTTTCCTTCGATACAGAACTGTTTAGCTAGCCAGATCGCTAATACATGGTTTTGAACTATTTGTTGTAGATCTGTAAACACCAAGGCACTTGAATGCTTCTTTAGGCTCATCAAATTTATGCTAAACGCAGAAAATAGTCAGGATTACGACCTACGTTCTCACAGCACTTATGTTGTGTACGTTAATTTTTATATATGAGTGTCGGAACCTACAGTTTAAAGTCGATTCCAAACCACAGATTTTTGAGAAACTATTCATGGCAATTTAATTTCTACTGAGAGTAAGTCGCCGTAGAAAATATCTTTTCATATTTTGATATTGTTCGAGGTGACTGAGCTGGAGTTTGAATCGTTGCCTCACGTCTAATAAGTTAACACCCTACCTAACTTTTTGTTAGAAAAATAAGATCTTCTGACTCTTATAAGATCATATAAAAATATTTCCCAAAACCTCGGCGAATGATATCGAGCGTGTAGCTCAAACGGATTATGTCGTAAGAAAATTATAATAATAATACATAATACATGTCCTTTGACCTAAAATAAATGAACATATATATGTACATATACATATATCTGAACATATTTAAGGTTTAGAAAGCTTAGAAGCTGAAAAAATATCAAAAACAAAAGCATCTAAAAATATTTTTCTGTCACTTTACACGCAACCCTCCAATAAATTAAAATATACAAAAAAAAACAACAAAAAAATCAAATCATACGGGCAGTTTAATATTCGATTTAAAAAAATTCTAAATCGAATAACAAGTTTGGAATTGAAAACAAAAAAAATATTTTTTATCAGACAAAGTCGCTTATAAAAAGAGCGTTTTTTTAATAAAACTTCTCAGCCATTTGAGAAGCACCCGTGTACAGTATTAGAATTAATGCTGTAGAGCATGTAGGGTAGCGTTTATAAAAAGAAAAACAAAAAATTCAACTTAAACTGCACTCGTGCATAAACGTTTTCATTCAAATTATAAACAAAGTCCAGATTTACTTTATTTTCGTTGTTGTTGTTGTTGTTGTTTTTTCTATTATTATAGTTTTTAGTGTTTTGTTCTTATTTCTTAAATAAAATAGATTTTTAATTGAGAACAAAGAAAACGAAAAAAAATTCAACTGAAATTGATTACAATTGCTGCTGCCATTAGGGGCCCTTTTTGAAGGAAAGAGTAGCACTAAAAACGAGGGGAAGAGAGAGTGCGGATCAGAGATCAGCAATGAGTATTCAAAAAGATGAGTAGAATTGAATCATACTCATAATTTGTGATACTTATACACATTCATACCTATTTTAATATCATGGAACCCCTTTTACTCATATTAAAAGTTTGAAGTACTCATCATATTCATGCTTAACAACACGTATGATTGTTTGATGATTTCGACTCTCCATAACTCAACATATTATATGCTTGCTGCTCTATGTTTGCTTATGTGTCTGTTTTTTTTTTGCAAATGCAACAACAACTTAGACTGTAGTGACTCGAATCATTTATAAGTTTTTTCTACAGTTATGAATCTAAATGTGTTGGCTTTTAAATCAAACATATTACGAATGGTATGAATTTGATGTCAAAGTTGTACGCATACTCATTGCAACCTGTACTTATAAATCAACGTTGTAGTGAGCATGAATGAATCAGAATGTGTAGTTAAATTTCAATATTGTTGACCTACTTATATTAAAAACTTCATGAGTGCTTATGAGTAGTGAAAAAACCATTAATTGCTGATCTCTGGTGCGGATGTACAGATATTACAAATATATATTATATTTGAGACGAACCTGGAAGTTAAGCAATAAAATCTAAATAAACTACCAGGCCCAAGACGTGTTTTTTTACTGACAAAATTATCAGTCATTTGAGTCACGAACGTAAAATTATTTGTTTTTTATTGTTTTCAACCTTTTAACAACAATAATAATAAAATAATAATAATACAACAAAAACAGTGTGATATTCTTTTGTTTTAATTTATTTTCAGTTTAAAAAAAAATTTATTTTTATGTCTTAACATTGATCATGACCCAGTTGCAGCAGAACTGGCAAATTAAAAAAATTCTACACTTAGAGCGTAAAAATCTATGAAAAATTAAGATAAAGTACATACAACAACAAAAACAACAACAATAATAGCAACAAATTACAGGAAAAATACAATTAATTTGCCATTTTAGCCAAAAGCAGCAACAAAAGCAACAACTGCAGCATTGACAATGGCTGAGACAATAGCCATGTAAAGGCCTTTAACTTGGCTAAAAGCTAGAAAACGTAAAAAAAAAGAACTAACAGAACACACAAAGAAAAACATAAATTCTTAAGTTTTATATTTATGGCTTGGCAAAGACCAACAGATAAAACGAGAGAGATAGCAAGAGATAGAGAGAGACATCAAAATATTAGCAAAAGTGGAAAATATGTCTTAAAAGAAAAAAAACACACGTTTCAAGATCCGTTCATTCGTTGTGGTCCATTTCGGTTTTCTGGTATGTTTTTCGTTTCTTTTTACAGAATTTGCAACGAAGAGTAGTCAACAGCGTCAAAAAATTTTATGCAACAATTTTAACAAATTTGGTTAAAACCGCTTTTGTCATAACATTTATTCGTCATTTGCTGCTGCTTATTTCAAGTGCGGATGTTGTTTGTTGAATATGCAGAAGTTCTCTAACAGATCTAGAAAAGTAGTGCCAAACTATTGTTACGAAAATGAAGAATCTAGATACTGGTGTTTTGCTTTTACATCGCTTAACATTCAAATTATAAATAATAGCTACAAAAACAAAACAAAGCAGTAAACAAACCTGTTTAAAACTTATCGTACTGCTTAATATAATAACAAATACCAGCATAAAATAAAATGGTAAACAAGTAAACAAAAATCCACAAACAACACTACAAGAACAAATGTAAACAAAATACACAAACAACAATAATGAATGTAAACAACGATGTTTACATTTATAGAGATTAAGAGAAGGCGAAATCACGAACATTCTCCTTCAAGAACATTCATCATACTGTTTACTCTGCCATATAAAAGGCAAGGCAAAGCAGGCGATTGAGTTAGTTCAGTCAGCCTTGTGTGAAGACGCGGTTTGTTTGAGAGAGTAATCGTTGTTTAAAGATCTTCGTTACAAAAATCTGTCGAACAATTGTCTAGTAATTGTTATTGTTTATGCAAAGTGGGTAAACAGAGGAATAAGAAAGAAAAGCAATTGTTGTTGTTTACATCAAGTTGTGAACAGTGCCATATATAATTGTGCGAATAATAAAGAATTTTAATTAAAAACTAAACACAAATTTATTTTTATTTTATTTGCAATCTACGAAGTCATATTTTAAACGTTTTTAAAAGGTAAAAACGTAACACTATTGTACTTCTTGGGTTCTCAGTTAGTCTAGTGGAATTGCGGCAAACAGTCTACTGCCTCAGAGGAGACATTAAAAATATACAGCCTATGTTAGGCTCAAGACAACCTCAATTCTGAAGCCTATAGTGGCCTATCAAAAGTTTGGCTACCAAGTTCAGGTTATTCTTGGATACTCTGGTGCATGACTCAGATCTACTTTTATTATAATGAAGTCGCCTTTGTCTAGTAGGCAGTGTGTTGGCTTGTTAGACATGAGGACACGGTCCAAATCCCAGGTCAAACATCTCCAACAAAAGGCATATTCTACGGCGACTTCCTCTCAGCAGATTTCTGATAATGCTGCAACGAACAAGTTGGAGTCATCTAGTCACTATCTACTAGTGTGTAGGCTTATTAGACGCGAGGTCACAGTTTTTTCGACGACTTCCTCTCAGCAAATATCTGGCATCAACTCTGAGAGTAAATAAATATTGCTATGAAAAGTTTCTCAAAACATCTGTCACTCGGAGTCGGCTTTAAATTGCAGGTCCCGCCACTCATGTATAAAATTAACACACACAATATAAGTGATGTGAGAAGTTAGGTCCTAATCCTAACTGTAGGATTGTAATGACCAATTATGATTGTATGTATGTATGTATGAATATTGTGTCGTTGGTATCTTATCTGCCAAACTGAATCGACTGTCAAAGCTTTTGAATTGTGCCTGGAAAAACTAGAAACATATAGCGGCACAAAAAAAAACCATTAAGAAACACTGAACCCAGACATCTATTCTTACCATTTTAGCATTTCTGCTTAGACTTATTTGAAAACAAAAACAGACAGAAATAACAGCAAAAAAAGAAGAAAATCGTATTGAAAAATGGCCAAAACCAGTGATCAAGTGCGAAAACTGTTATTTTCTTTTGAAAACGATGTTGTTGTCATTGTTACTGCATTGCATTGACGCGTTACTGTTGCTGTTGTTGTTCTAAAATCATCCATTTAATGTGACAAATCAGTTAAAATGACATTTCAACTAAATGGCCAACAATAACGATGAATGCATCGTAATGTGTCTCCAAATCATGTATCACAATGGAATTTTAAGTATCACTCAAGTATGTGCGACAAAATAGTGACAAAAACGAACGGGTACAGCATAGACAGACACCCAGCATAGACTGCAAATATTGAAACACACTCTCTCTCATCTCATCTAGTAGCAGTCGTAGACGTAGTGCCTTTTTTGAAGATGATTTTTTGTTTTGTTTTTTTTTTTAAATCAAATGATTTTTATTTGTCTTGCACTTCACTTTACACTCCAGTTCCTAGAAGCCAAAGACAATTTGCATAGAACGTTATGGGATTTAGACGTATGAGATAAGCTGGAGAATAAATTTATTCGTTGAATTCCAATAGAAAACTATTTTGTGTGTAATTTTGCTTGACAATAATTTTTTCAATTTTAATTATTTCTACATGGTAATGCTAAAATGCCTGATAAACGTATTTCGTAGAAACTGTAAAGGTGTCCGATGTCCCTTCGATGATAATTTTAACAGTAATCCAAAGGCGAGGGAGCTCATGCAGATGTTCTAAATAAAATCTCTAGTGAAACATTGAAAAAGAAAAATAAACATTTCAGGAATAAGGATAAAATATCATATTACAAAAACAAAACTACATGAAGAATAACAAGAGTCTAGAAGTTGCCATATCGAAAATAAATAAAGTATAAATAGAGCGAAAAGTAACGTTGCTTGTTAATTGTGTTTCATAGTTTCTTTCCCTGAATTTTAATGGAATTGAAGAATAGAGTAAATGTTGTAATTGTCTTACAAGAACACTTTCTAGAAGATAGGCTTTAGATTTCTACATATAAAAAAAGATAAGGAAGATAATAAAATCATACAAAAAAGTCTCTTGTCATTACCATGCGTTGACGATGTGATACATCTAACGTTACTGCACTTAAAGAAGTTTCCATAGGATCGTCAAAACTGTATAAGTGTGATTGAGATCAATTAATAAATACTTCTGGGTGGTATAGTTAATGTCGATTAACTTTATATGGACCCTTTTGGATTTCTTCATGTTTCCGGTTCGTTTGAGCATATTATGACGTTATCAGTTTACTTTTAATATCTCAAACAGCTGCACACTAGTGCTTAGGATGCTATACTTAGGTTAAGCGAATTGAAAATTTCTTAACAATTCAGTTTTTACATTACAGACGGTTTGTTTTTTTTGTCCTATAAGGTGTGAGAAGCTATTACATATATACACAGTTTAGGTAGGTTAAGTGGCGGACCCTTCTTGAAAACGAAGATCTTACTTAGGCTAGCCTTTAGAACCCTTGGGATATCACAATTAATATCCAACTTGAGAAGCAAACAATCCCTATAGGCGTTATACACGACCGTAGATAAATCTTTCTATTGCAGCAATCTTTATATTCAGACGTCGGCACAAAGAGAACATGATAAAAATGTGTGTGTATTTGTGAGAGGCATGTGTATAAGCCGGAGGAAAATTGTTAGTAATATTTTCTAGTATAACCTTATATTTTCAAGTGTAATCTAATAATATATTTATGTAGTGGAAAGTGTAGAAAAAATGTACAGCGCCAAATCCGTAAAGACTGCGTATTTAACTTGATAAATATTCTTCCAAAAATGGAGATCATTTCTCATTGTTATTAGTGAATCTCATTAGAAAATAGTGAATCCTACTGCAATTTTTCTTTGGGTGTATAATTGATATAAAAAAAAATTTCATAAAGAAGCGACGAGAACCTGCTTCACTGAAAGCTGACAAGCAACTGAATGCATTTTCGGCTTGCCAAGACAAGTTCTTTTTTACAACTTTTTTGCAACACTCTGTAACGAATTCGGAATCACAGTACAAAATTAAAAATTCAAATCAAAATTCAAAAGCCTTCACAAAAGGACGACCATTTGTAAAAATAATTTTTGTTACGAATATATTGCTAAGAAAATGGAAATGGTGTTCTTAAAATGATAAATAAAAGCTCCAAAAACAAAAATAATAGACTTGTTTACATGATCGACGAATAAACAAAAATATAGCAACAACATCAGTATAAAAAAGGTGGATAAAGAAGTAAACAAGCAACAACAACATGCAGTATAAAAAATGGATAAACAAGCAACAACAACTCTGCAAGGACAAACGTAAACAAAATACACAAACCTGTTTACATAGAGATTTAGCGAAGGCAAAGACATTCTCCTTCATGTGCATTCATCAGACTGCTTACCCTGCGATATAAAAGGCGAGACAGAGCAGGCAACGGCAGTTCAGTAAGAATTCAGCCAGTCTAGTGTGAAGACACGTTGCGTGTGAAGAGAATAATTGTAGTTTGAATATCTCTGTTAAAAAGATCTATTGAACAATTGTTATTGTGTACACGGAAGAAGTGTAAAGAATAATAACAATTAAAGCAAATTGTTGTTGTTTCAGTCAAATCGTTAAAGGTGGCACACGGATTTGTGCGAACAATAAAGAATTGATTTGAAACTAAACACAAATTTATTTTTATTTTATTTGCAATCTACGAACTCATATTTTTAAAGTTTTTAAAAGGGTAAAAACCTAACACTATTTTGAAAGAAAAATTTATCGTTTTAAGGAGCAGAATCTGTGGTACGTTAAATGTCATAAAAAAAAGCTTTTACTTTATTTACGTATACATTCATTTTCAGAATGTAATTTGAAAGTAATTTAAGCGTTCAATTTTTCCAATAATTGTTTAAAACAAATATGGATTGTTTTGTTGTATTTTATTTTCTTTGGTGTCAAGTTTTCCAAACACAAACAAATTTTATTTCAAATTCCAATAAATAATGCCAACACGAATACACAGATGAGTGAGTGTAAAGACTTAAACATTTTGGACTGCCCATTTAAAACCTATTTTTACCACCCCATCATTGAAGAAATATTAAAATATTGAACGATTATTAGTTGTTCGTTAAAGTTTTTTGTGTGTTACGAGCACAAATAAACAAAAAAAAAAAAGTCAACATTTATTTGTTCATTCATTCATTGCATTTCATTTATTATTTGTGAAATTTCATTTGTTTTTATTAGCAAAACAGTAGCGTCGAAACAAAAAAAACAACACACAAAATAAAAAAAATGCAAAAACATGCACATTTGAAAGTCATTAGAATTGAAAAGCCATCATCAGAAATTTTTGAAAAATATTCCAACCACAATGGCTCTGTAAAAAGAACAAAAAAAAACGAAAACGAAAACTTAAATATTCATGTCTTGCTCTCTCTTTAACGTTTAGTGAGATGTAATTGTCGTCGATTGACGGCAATAATGACAACGTCTAACGATTGATGACTGACGAACGTCGAACGTCAACATCAACAAATATTTTATGGCACATTTTTTGTTAGTTTGGCAATTTGTAAAGAAAACAGACCAAAAAACACAAAAAAAAAAAAACAAACAAAAAATATCGGAAAAAACCCAACGAAATCGATAAAATGTGCAATACGCAGATATTCTATTACCACTACATATATACATACATACGTAAAATACATACATACACACATATACATGTTCATTGTTTCTAACACTTGTTGCACTTAAAAGCATTTCTTTGCAGCTGTATCGGATGACAATTTTTGTTTTTTAACAGAGAAAAAACAAAAAAACGTCACAAAAAATAAGTTTTTATGAGTCCACGTTTGTTTTTTTTTTGATATTTTTTTTTTTGGATGGTGAAAATAAAGAGCGTATGCATTTTTGTTTGTAGCACCACTTTGTTTTTATATTTTATTTTAAATACGCTACACTCCTCCTATGCTCCCTAGGGGAGTAAGAGGAACATATATATATACATATATGGGCAATTTCGTGTCAAGTGACCCAATTTTTAAAATCGATGTCTTCCGATTTGGATGAAATTTGCACCAAGGTTAGTACTATTGGATAGTTGGCCAGACACAAATTTTCAGCTCTATCAGTCAAGAACTGTCGGAGTTAGAGGGGGTCAAAGTTGGACATTTTGGTCATACAGGGTTTTTTTAAAATGTGTGTAACTTTTCACCTATTGGTCCTAGCAAAAATTTTCCAAAGGATATTAGATAGCTATTTCTTCAATCTTTCCAAAAATAATTTTTTTAATTTTAAAAAAATTTTTTTTTTTATTTTTTCTTAAAAATTAATTTTTTTTTAATTTTTTTTCAATTTGGGCCCTTTTTTTTTTTTTTTTTTTTTTGCTTAAAAGAAAGCTTATAAAATTTCCTTTAAGGCCTTCATAATCGCTGAATGGGATGCGAGTGGGATATCTATCAAAAAAATTATTTTTTAACTCAAGAATAAGATTTTTTCAATATTTGGCACATGTACCATTTTCATTTTCCCCCATTTTTTTTTTCGAAATGGAGTTTTTTTTTTATTTTTCCTCAAAAGAAAACTTAAACCATTTCCTTTAAGATCTTTGTGGGCACTTAGTAGCAAGAGCCATATCTATAAAAAAAATATTTTAACTCAAAATCCAAAGTTTTTAAATTTTACCATATGCACTATATTTTTTTTTTAATGGATGTTTTTTTTTTGCTCAAAGAAAGCTTAGTTCTTTTCCTTTAAGAGCTTTGTGGTTACTTAAAGAGATAGAGCTTCATACAAAATCCACTAATAGGGATTTAAATAAAAAAGCGCATAAATTCAAATTTAACCCTTAAAATTCAAACAAAATCGCATATAAAAAATCAACAAAAAATGAATCCCTTGCTGAGACCATACAAAATAAGGAAAAATATAGGAAATAAACAACAACTAATACAAAATTCCAAATAATGAAGAAAATAAAATAATTTTTCAATAAAATAAAAATATAATATTACTCCACGTCCATAGCATTTGAATAATACTTCATACATCAGAACCGGAAATGCCGAAAAAATTTAAAGATAGTAGTAACTTTGTTACGAACAACACATTTTTTTGGATTTTAACATTCAATATTTCCTTAAAATCGTTTTTGCAAAGAAAAAATTTGAGAATTTTGAAACCGCATAAATTTGAATTCGCATAAAATAAATTCGCATAAAACGAGGTTTGAGTGTACTCATAATTTCTGATACTTATACGCATTCATACTTATTTTAATATCATGGAATCTCTCTACTCATATTCAAAGTTTGAAGTACTCATCATATTCATACTTAACAACACGTATGATGTTAACTCCATAACTCATCATATGCACGAATCATACAAAATAAGTATAAATCGTGTACGAACACTCAAATACTCACTAGAAGATTGTGTTTTTGCTCTGATTGCTGTTCTGTTTTTCTTGCTTATGTGTCTCTCTTCTTTTTTTGTAAATGCAACAACAACTAAGGTTGTAAATTTTGATGACTAATGCGAGTCACTCGAATCATTTGTAAGTATTCGTAAATATTTTTCCAAAGTTATGAATCTAAATAAGTGGACTTATGAATCAAACATATTTCGAATGGTATGAGTTTGATGTCAAGGTTGTACGTATACTCATTGCAACCTGTACTTATAAATCAATGTTGTAGTGAATACAAATGAATCAGAGTACATAGTTAAATTTCAATATTGTTGACTCATTTATATTACAAATTTCATGAGTGTTTATGAGTAACGAAAAAATGTTTCATTGCTGATCTCTGATACCATTATCAATCTTCAACCCGGGAAAACACTAGACTAGAGGAAACCAACCCGAGTCCAAAATTTATCTTGCTATTCCAGCAATTTTTATATTATATAACTTAGTCAAGGATGCGAGAGGTCAAAAACCTCCGTGTGTTCATGACAAGTACAGTGCACTGACATATGGAGTGAAAGACAGACCCACAGCTCTTGCAGAAGTCATTTGCCAGAATGCCAGGTCATCCGGCATTCCTACCAAAAGGACAGTTTTCTTTGCTGGATCAATTAAATATTGTTTTGCAGCTGTCTTTATTACAGAGAGCTGGTGCAAGGAAGCCAGAAAATAAAAGGTCAAAAACCTCCGTCTTTTCGTGACAAGAGCAGAGCACTGACACCTGAAGCAAAAGAGAATCATTTTGCTCCTCCTCAGACCTACAGCTTTTGCAAAAGTCATTTACCGAGCCCGTGAGAATCCCTAGTGAGCGTTGAATGCCCATGCGATTTAAGAAAAGAAGTAAGTCGGTCCTCTTGTCATCCATACGTGTTCGGCAGAATCCAGCAATATTGCACGAACCGTTTTGCTGCCAACGAGTTTGAGCGTCCCCGTAAATCGAGTGGACAGTATCGAATTTAACTTTGCCCTGTAACATGTCGGACATTCCGAGCTACGTACCAGCTCTGGCTAGCTCATCAGCAATGTAATTTCCAACGATATTCCTATTTCCGGAACCCATGTAAGTGTTACTTCTGAAGGATCCAAAATTCGTCTTAGAAATCGTCGGCATTCATGGACAAAGGCGGACGTTGAAACCATGTTCGTTAGGCAACTAATTGCAGCCTGGCTGTCCGAATAAATTAAGAGATTATCAGAGAAAATCCCGCCACCTTACGGCTTTGTCGCATCAAATTAAGACAATCAGTCAGGATTACAACCTAGCCTTTCACACCACTTATGATGTTGTATCTGATAATTTTTATCCACGAGTGGCGGGACTTTAAGTTTGCAGTCGACTCCAAGCAATAGATTTTTAAGAAACTTTACATGGCAATTTCATTTATCCTCAGACTTTCTGCCACAAGACTTTTGAGCGGAAGTCGTCGAGCCTGTCTTTCAAAGCTTAGCTCACCTCTAATGAGCCAACCCACCACCTAGACTACGACGACTTCTTTTACACATGCCATGAGAAATAAATCGTCTGGTGGTAGTAGTTTAGTACCTCAATTTTAGTACCAACGGTTATAAAACATCGAGAAACGATGAACGATTTTAAATATGTAAACGAGCATTTTATAAACGGTGCCCTGTCTAGACGATTGAAATTAAAGTGTGCATGAGCAGTTGAAGCTACGTTTCAAGTAGTAGAGTGAAGATAAGTTTTTAAGTATTGAATTTTACACGAACTGCTCGAGATGTTTAGAGGGATTAAAATCGTTAAACGACTTGAGCTGACGAAAACATGTACCAACATAAAAATGCTCCTGGAAAAAATGGGAGAATCCTATTCTGGCTACTAACCAAAACTCAGGTTAACAGTCCTTCAATCAAACTATCCAGTACAACTCTCCCCAGTATAGTATGGCAGGGTATCTAAAACACGGGTGTGGTCGCTTACAACCTTCTCACATGTTTGTTTGTGTGTTTGTTTTTTTCAGTTCAATATGTGGTCTTCCTTATCTAATAAATGAACGACAATTTCGTATATTTTTTTTTTATGACGACTGTAATAAAAAACTAAAATATTACAAAAAAAAAAAAAACCATTTTTTGTTTTTGTCAAAAATACTTGTCCCTCTTTAAACGAGTTTAGTTAGCAGCACCAATGAAGATATGAAATGTTTCACATAAAATTGTTTTTCTAGAACACTACTAGCAATTCCATCTATCAAAGGGGGAATCAGGGAATTCGGAATTTGGGAAACCACATTTAGAAACCAACCAACACTCGTAGAACTAGTTAGTGATGTAATAATAGTTTATTTTGCTGATATTTTTTGTGGTCTTTCCGAAACTGCATTTAAAAAATTTATAAAATTTTTTTTTTGTTTTTTTTTTTCGGTGCAATAAAATGTTTTTATTGTTGCTGGTGAGTGAGTCGAAATCAGGGCAAATTCATCATCGCATAAAGATAAGGTTTTATTTCATGTTGTTGCTGCCAGACATACCACCCCCCAACCAAGCAACCAACCGCTTTTCATCCGTTCTTTCTACAGATTGGCTGGCTCTGGGCATAATTTAAGCTTTTCGTTGTTTCATTAAAAAAAAATTTTTGTGTGATTTTTTTTTAGTTTTTTTTAAGTGCTGTTTACTTTGGGTTGTTGTTAATCATTTTGGCTGTATTATTATTTTATTTTATTTTTTATTTTTTTGTTTATAAATATATATTGTATAGCGAATAATATTTTTTGATAATGCAAAGGTGACCTCAATTTGATGAAATTATTTTTGCACACAATTTTTTTTTCGTTTTTTCCTGTTTTTGATAAGAATGGATTTCATTTCATTTTAGTTTTAGTTTCAGTTTCTGTTTTTTTTTTTTTTTTTTTTGTAATTTTACAAAGAATTTTTAATTTTTTTTTATTCATAAAGTTACTGGAGATGTTTTATTATAATTTTTAATGCCTGAACTTACATTGTTTTTAAATAAAAACCGCAAAATTGTTCATAAACTAATGGCGATTTCTTTTCTGGCATAAATGTTGCCTTTATTCTGCCTTTTTGCCCTTTTGCTGTTCTTTTCTAAAAAAAAATGCAATTTTGTAAATTAGTAACGTGTTCTTTTCTAAAAATTTTGCCATAAAACCCAGAAAATATGCTGCATGTTTGACCCTCAATTTAATCAAAGGGTTGTAAGGGCAGCACTTTTAAAACAGCTGTTCTTGTTATTGTTTTGAAAAAAATAACAAAAATTATTTGTTTTAAAAGTGGTGAAATGGAAGCAGAAAATATATTTCAGATATGGAGGACATGTATCCATTATTATTAAAACGAAACTCTTGCCGCGAGTTTAATAGTTTGCTGAAAATGTTATTTATCAGTATTGCGCCAGGTTCTAGTAACAAATTTATAAACAAACAACAGCTGACTATAGGTGTTGATAATTTTATTTTTGTAAAAGCAGAATGAGCTTTAAAATCGCTAAAAAAAATTATTTTATTTTAGCGATATGAAATTTACTAGTCGAGTACTACAAAGAAACATATGCATAGGTATTATTATACCAACAAAAATGGTTTGAGATGAGTTAACTTAAAAATTAACATTTTTTTTTTAAATTGTAATAAGAAGATTATTTATAAATACTTTTAAATGGAATTTGGTTATTATCTTTTGTAATAAAAATATTTCCCAAAAAATTCCAAAAATTATATTTTTGATTTGATTTTTAGTTTTTATATAGAAATTCGAAAACATTTACTAAATAATTAATAACATATTGGGCCCTAAAGTTGAATTTTACATAAAAATAAAAGTTTTAACTTGTATGACCCCGGAGCCCCTGGGTAAAAATATTATTATTTTTTTATTTAAAACATTTTATGTAATGTTAGCTTTCCGAAAATAAAAAAAATAATTTAATTGGAAATTATTTGGATAATTAAAAAAAATATTTTTTCATTTTCTCTACAATGATTAGTTTTAAAATCGTTAATTAAGTAAAAAAAAGCTAAATTGGTATAAAACTACAAAAATAATTGCATAACGGGCAATGATTTTTGTTCTTTTGTAGTCGTTTAAAATGCAACACATTATGAGGGTTCGTTCTACAAAATATATACGCAACATTTTTTACCAGAAAAGAAATCACCATAAGGCAACCTTTTCCATAAAATTTATCAGAAGAAAACAAAAAACCAAAAAAAATTTAATTAAAAATGTAGCACTCAACACAATTTTATTTCTCTATCAATATCGGTTAAAACAACAACAACAAATATTTTCAAAATTTTTGCCAACATTGGCGTCCTTGACAAGCATAAAAAAGTCCAATCAGATGAAATGTTTGAGTATTTTCTGGAACAGAAATTCAAATGAAGAAAACATCTGAAGGATAGCGACAGAAAAAACCCACGAATGAGCTGGTCCATATTAGAGATCAGCAATGAGTATTCAAAAAGATGACCAGAATCGAATCATACTCATAATTTCTGATACTTATACGCCATCATACTTATTTTAATATCATGGAACCTTTCTACTCATATTCAAAGTTTGAGTTACCCATTATATTCAAACTTTACAACACGTATGATTGATTGATGATTTCGACTCTCCATAACTCAACATATGTATACATGATGCACAAAATAAGTATGAATCGCATATGAACACTAAAATACTTACTAGGAGGTTGTGTGTTAGCTCTGCTTGCTGCTTCTGTCTTTTCTGTTTATGTGTCTTTTTCCTTTTTTTGTAAATGCCTAACAACAACTAAGACTGTAAATTTTGGCGAGTCACACGAATCATTTCTAGGTATTATAAGTATTTTTCTAAAGTTATGAATCTAAATTAGTAGGCTTATGAATTAAACATATTATGAATGGTATGAGTTGGATGTCAACGTTGTAAGCATACTCACTGCAACCTGTACTTATAAATCAATGTTGTAGTGAGTACGAATGAATCAGCGTACATAGATAAATTTCAATATTGTTGACTCACTTATGTTCAAAATTGCATGAGTGTTTATGAGCAGCAAAAACGAATCATGCCGATCTCTGATCCACATGTAGGAGAGTTATAAAACTATGTTAGACGTCACTCAGGAAATGTACACACTGGCTCTACAGGAGACATACATGAATTGTCATTACAACCCTTTAGTCAGAATTATGACCTAGTTTCTCACACCACTTATGTTGTGTGCGTTAATTTTTATACATGAGTGGCGGTACCTCCGAACGACAGTTTTCTGAGAAACTTTTCATGGCAAGTTTATTTACTTTCAGAGTTTGTGCCAGAAATCTGCTGAGAGGAAGTCGCCGAAGAAATTTTTTTTCATATTTAATTTTGTTGGAGATATCTGACCTGGGGTTTGAACCGAGGTCTTACGTCTAACAGGCCAACACACTTAATAATCTCCTACAGGACATCCTATACTAAGTTATGCTTCAGTAGCCAGGAAGTAGTACTCTAGCCAACCGAATTAGTAAAATGCATATGCAATATGAGGCGGCACTTACGGCGTATTGTCTCCAAGTTAGGCGAAATCGATCAAACAGATCCTCAAATAGAAGCTTAATTAATTGGTCATTACAACCCTTTAGTTAGGATTACAATCTAGCTTCTCACACCACCCATATCTTGTAGGTGAATTTCATCCACGTAAGGTTTTAATTGCAGATTTAAGAAACTACTCTGAACGATATATTTGAGAAATTTTTTGTGGAAATTTTATTTACTCTCAGGGTTTTAGCTAAAAAAAATATTTTTCATATTTCGTTTCGTTCGAGATATCTGAGCCAGGGATTGATCCGCACTTTTTAATAATAAGCCGACTACTTTTTAGACTACGGCTACTTTACATATTCAGTATAAGCTTCCGTATATAATCGATAAATAAAATTGCCATAAAGAGCTTCTCAAAAAATCTGTCGTTCGGACTCGACTTTAAACTGTAGGTCCCGCCACTCATGTATAAAATAAAGTTAACGCACACAACATAAGTGGTGTGAGAAGCTGGGTCGAAATCCTGACTGAAGGGTTGTAATGACCAATTATGTATATAATCGATAGGCTTCATTTCAACTTTCCTGCAACGATGCTAAGATTTGTAGGTAGTCTGAAGGGAGGAGACCGATAACAGGATTCAAAGCATCATGCCTATCGACATACAACTTAACCTACCAGTAGGCTTGTTATACGCTTGCCTCGAAGGAGTAGCAACTACTACTCTTCTAAAACGAGTTCCAATGTCTACAAAGTTTGCAGGTGAAGAATTGTAGCCATGAACTCCGTGAAGATTGTTGTCACACCCAAGAAGAATTTTCAAAATCATTAGGTTGCAAAAAGGCAATTGTATATCACTTGTGTTAAAACTATGATTAAATGTTTATAATCTTAAAACTGGAAGGACATTCACTACGACTACATCGCCGTTAAAATAATTAACTTTAAACAGCTAGGATTTAGAAAATCTATGACTTGTGTTTAGTACCTAAAGTCCAGAACTATTTTCGAGAACCTAAAGGGTTTTAAAAGCCTCATATGCCTGAAAGTTCTTGGGCACAGCAATCGGAAGTGATATTATATTCTCATGTAACGCAGATTTTTTTCGGGACCATTTATTTACAGGGTGATAAAAGCAAAACAACAACAACAAAAAAACTGAAAACATTTAAAGGAAACGAAACATGAAACGAAATTTGAATGAAAACAAAAGCAAAGTAACAACAACAACATTTCATATCAACAGTTGCAACCATGACATTCGTAACAGAAGAGAAAAAAAAAGAAGAAAGGAAAAACTAAGTAACGATTGTAAATGAAATGTTGCAAGTAGCAATAACAGCAGCAACAGTGGCTATAGCAGCATTAGTGGCTATAAATTTTGTAAGGCCACAACTACAGGAATACACAGAGTGAGAGGCAGACAGAGGCTGAAGCAATATACATAGAGTACATGTCTTCCAACCCATACCCTTTATTTCTTTTGTCATCTACCTCATGCCACATGCATTGTGAAGCCTAAACAGCCTCTTTTATGGTGAAGCTTGTAAACAGGTACCAACAAACAAAATACATCTGTATGTACGTAGTGGAGTTTTATTTTATTTTTCTTCCATTTTTCTTGCAACAGTTTTTTGTTTTTCTTCTATTTGTGTTGTTTGTTATTGCGTGTGTTTTTTCAAGTTTGTTGCCAGAAGACAACAATAGCATCTGTGGAAGAATTGTTGTACAATTTTACAATAACAACGGAAGGAAGGATTATTATCATTTTTATAAGATTGTTGTTGTTTTCTTATTACAACAAATATTACTACTACGACCGCTGCTGCTGTTGCTACTGTTGGTGCAACTACTACTACCTCTGCTACTACTGCTACAACTAGAAGTTGTTGCTATTATTGTTTTCGTTGTTATTGTTTACAACTACTACTGCTGCTACTACTGCTATTATCAGTCGTTGTTGCAAATAAGCATTGTGGCAAGGAAAAAATCAAAAAATCAGCCCTATTCAGCAGGTCAAAAAAACAGAATTTTTTTTTTAAATGTTTCAAATTTCATAAGAAATATTATGAGTTCAATAACTTTTTCTATTACATTTAAGTCAAGTGAAATTCTTTACCAATAATACTCTAGAAGACGCTCACTCTCCCCATGCTTCTTAATGGTGCTAAGGCATGGACACTATTGAACACTGATGCAGCATACTTCAGAGTATTCGAGAGAGAAGAGTCCCACGTAAGATTTTCGGTACAATGCGAGTTAGCAATGATTTTCGCATCCGATTCAACAATGAGATCCTCAATGACATGGAAGTGTTGTGCAGCGTATTAACATTCAGCGGCTACGCTGGCTTGGCCATGTTGTTCGAATGGTTTCATGTTTCATGCGGATATTTCTGAAAGTCGGCGTAGAGGACCACCTTATTTGCGTTGGTAGAACAAAATCAATTATTATCGAGTGTGACCAACTGGCGAAGACATGAAAAAGCAGAGGCGCCTGGAAGGATGTGTTAAGACAAGGCGAAATCCGTTAATCGAGTCGTTAATGGCCAATTAAGTAAGTAAAGTAAGCAAAAAATTCTTTGCAGAAATAATTACTGGCATAATTGTCTTGGCAAAGAAGAGTGGGAGTAAGAACTCGAACTTTACACGCTCCTAACGAAGAATGCCAGGCTAAATTCGTTGGAACCACAGAATTTTTTGCTGCATTATATTTCTATTCCTGTTCCTCTTCCTATAAGCATAGTCTCAAAAGCTGTGGTCTATACTACCATGTGCTGTAGGGCAGGTCTTCATTGTCTTTGTTGTACCAACACTCGTTTGCCCCTGTATGTTGCGCAATTCTTTACAACTTTTTAGGTTTTAGGTTTGTTTTTTCTACCTATCCAACCAAGCTCCTCGTTAGCGGTGAAGTAACCCGATTCTGTTGGCACCCTTATTTTCAGCCACACGTTACTTAAAATTCCTTATTTTATAAGTTATGTAGTCTTCTGAGTTTAGTAGGTAGTACATAGAAAGTATAATTGGTCATTACAACCCTTCAGTCAGGATTTCGACCTAACTTCTCACATCAATTATGTCGTGTGCGTTAATTTTTTAGATGAGTGGCGGGACCTACAGTTTAAAGTCGACTCCGAACGACAGATTTTTGAGAAGATTTTCATGACAATTTTATTAACTCTCAGAGTTTTTGCCAGAAATCTGCTGAGAGGCAGTCGCCAAGGAAATATTTTTTTTCATATTTCGTTTTGATGCCTGACCTGGGATACGAACCAGGGCTTTACGTCTAATAAGCCAACACACTACCTACTAGACTACGGCGACTACCTAGTAGCTAGTGTGTTGGCTTATTAGAAGCGAACCCGTGGTTCAAACACTCGATCAGACATCGCAAATAAAACGAAATATGAAAACATATTTCTTCTACGGTTTCATCTCAACTGGCCATTGTTCGCAGTCGACTTTAAACTGTACAATAAAAACAACACACAATATGGGTGATGTGAGAAGCTAGGTTGTAATCCTGACTAAAGGGCATTACCATTGGCATTGGCATATATTGTCTGTATTAATTGAACCATGCTGGGACTGAAATTGGAGTATAATTTAAAATTTTCAATTTTCTTTCAATACTTCGATAAAAAATAAATCTTTTTTTAACTTATTTTATTGAATTATTTCCAGAATAGGGCAGCATTTAAAAATCTTTATCCACTAACTGGCTTTTTCTTCCTCAAGCTATCAAAACTCTCTCTCTCTCTTTCTTATTTTGCATCGCAATGTAGTGTTGCCTGCCTGCATTCACCTTTGTAGCTGTGTCTGTATCTGTATCTGCATCTGTATCTGTGTCTGTCTATTTCTATTAACATTTAGAGTTTCTATAAACGTCCCTGTATATCTGTTCCTCTGACTGTCTGTCTGTCTTTAACTTTGTGAGCGCACCTGTTGCAAATTTTCATTCATTCAATATTTGCAACTGAATACATACCTAATGGTTGCAATAACAATAACAAGAACACCAACAATAACAACAACAATAACAACAACACTATAACAGTGTGCAATTCACCTTTTTCAAGGGAAATAGAAAATTATACATTATTTTGGAGACTATAAAATTATGCAACATGTTGTTATTGTTGCTGTTGTTGTTGTTGCCATTAAATATTAATTATCTTCTTATTATTTTCTTCTAATATTTCTTGTTATTTTTTATTTTGAATGATTTTCATCAGTTTCACTAATTCATCATTAAATTACGTCCGCCTTTTTAAGACGTTTTTACAAATTGAAGTGAATGAATTCAATTAAAGACTGTGATGGTTAATTAAAAGTGTAGAAATCTTTCTGTTAAGAAGCATAAATTGTGGACACAGGATGTTAAGAACATACTATTCAAAATTAGGATTGAATGGAAACATAAAAATTGGTTGTTGTCTTTGCTATTTAATCTTTATCTTAACAGTCAACTAATAAAAGCCATGATCGGAACATACATAATTGGTCATTGCAAACCCTTCAGCCAGGATTAAAACTTAGCTTCTCGCGCCACCTACACAGGCCCACAAAAGTATACATACGGTTAACAAATTTCAAAAATTTATGAAATTTCTTAAATTTGTTAATCGTATGTATACTTTTGTGGCTGAGTGTATATTGTGTGCGTTAATTTTATCAATAAGTGGCGGGACCTACAGTTTAAAGTCGACTCTGAACGACAAATTTTTGAAAAGCTCTTCATGGCAATTTTATTTACTCTCAGAGTTTTTGCCAGAAATCTGCTGAGAGATGCCGTTTTAATGCCTGACCTAGGATACGAACCCGGGCTTTACGCCTAATAAGCCAACACACTACCCACTAGACTACGGCGACTGGATCATGATCGGAACATGTTGCTTTATTATCGGTTATGCAGACGATGAGACAGTAGCAAGGATTCTAAATTATTTTCGGAATTTCTGGAAAATGTTCCAAGATTACTATCGAAATGGTGCAGTGGTTATAGAATGAGAGTTAACACAACCAAGAACAATTTATTACAGGGATCAACAAAGGCCTTCAATTTGCTACCTCTCAGAATCAATAGTAGCTTTCACTCTACCCTATTAAGTCTTAAATCATGGAATATTATTGGTCATACATACTAAAAAGGAGGCCGTAGTCTAGAATTTTGGCTTATTAGACATGAGGCCTCGGTTCTAACCTCCAACAAAACGAAATATGAAACAATCACCCTTATTCTGGTTGTCGTCGTCGTCGTCGCCGTCGTCGTCGTTACCAAAAATGATGTCGATAAAATCAGAGTCGACACAACACAATATCGACGGCGTATTGACTCACTGAATACCAAATGTGTGTCCGACAGTCATCTATAACTGTCAATAACGACAAACAGAATACCAATTTTAAACTGTCGACGCAAGATGACGTCGACGACGACAACCAGAATAAGGGTGAATATGTCTCCGGCGACTGCCTCTCATCAGATTTCTGGCAAAAACTCTGAGAGTAAATCAAATTGCCATGAGAAAGCTTCTAAAAGAATCTGTCGTTAGGAGTCGACTTTAAACTGTAGGTCCAGCCACACACAAAATAAGCAGTGCAAGAAGCTAGGTCGTAGTCCTGACTGAAGCTTTGTAATGAATGTAATGTAATGTATGTATATATGTATACTAGACTACAACACAAAAACACAATGCAGAAGCACAAATGCGATAACCCTAAGACAGCAATAGGCCTACCTTACCCACCCCAGTTAGGCCTATACAGGCATTGCGACTTTGTAATGAAACCGACTCTAATCAAACTGTGTTTGAGCGAGTTGTGAGGATGATTAAAGTTACATCAACGAAACCATTATTCATCATCTTTAACTGGCTATCATTAGACATCGTGGGGAAACAAGCGATTGCAGACATAGCAATAATTATCGTCTTTCAATATTTGTTCGATCTTTGTATTACCTCGCAACATAAATAAGTCGTCTTTACACGTTGAAATCGTAGGTCTTTATTCAGCATAAGCTGTGGTGAATGACTGAAGTGTCTGAGTGGCTATTATAAGTAAAAATAAATAACTGATGTGTACCAGAGATCAGCAATGAATCGTTTTTTCGCTACTCATAAGCACTCATGAAATTTTGAATATAAGTGAGTGAGTCAACGATATTGAAATTTAACTATGTACTCTGATTCATTTATACTCACTACAACCAACGTTGATTTATAAGTACTGGTTGCAATGAGCATACTTACAACGTTGACATCAAACGCATACCATTCGTAATATGTTTGATTCATAAGCCTGCTCATTTAGATTCATAACTTTAGAAAAATAGTTACTAATACTTATAAATGATTCGAATGACTCGAATCATTCATCAATATTTACAGTCTTAGTTGTTGTTGCATTTAAAAAAAAGAAAAAAGACACATAAGCAAAAAAGACAGAGCAGCAAGCGGTGCAAACACACAACCTTCTACACAACCTTCGCACGCGATTCATACTTATTTTGTGTGATTCGTGTATATGTTGATCGAGTCGAAATCAATAACATCATACGTGTTGTTAAGTATGAATATGATGAGTACTTCAAACTTTGAATATGAGTAGACCTTCCATAATATTAAAATAAGTATGAATGCGTATAGAAGTCGCCGTAGTCTAGTAGGTAGTGTGTTGGCTTATTAGACTGAAGGCCCGAGTTCGAATCCCAGGTCAGACATCCCAAAGAAAAAAATAAGAAAATATTTCTTCGGCGACTTCCTCTCAGCAGATTTCTGGCAAAAACTCTGAGAGTAAATAAAATTGCCATGAAAAGCTTCTCAAAAAACTGTCGTTCGAAGTCGACTTTAAACTGTAGGTCCCGCCACTCATGTATAAAATTAACGCACACAACATAAGTGGTGTGAGAAACTAAGTCGTAATCCTGACTGAAGGGTTTTAAATGACCAATTATGTATGTATGAATGCGTATAAGTATCAGAAATTATGAGTATAATTCGATTGTATTCAACTTTTTGAATACTCATTGCTGATCTCTGGTACGCATTGAATTTCATAGAAGTTATTAAAGACATAAACAATCTGTGAAAGATATGCGCTATGCACTAGATATGCGGTTCTTTTTATACTTATTTTTATTCTTAAAAAACCTTTTAAGCAATTCCATAGTAACTTTAGGTCGAAGTGGTAGCTTTAATTACCAAAGCTCACTTGAGCAGCACATTAAAAGCACGACTCCAAAGTAGCTTTGCTTTAAACTGAATTATTGTCCTGTGATTAAATAGAAAAAAAAACTTTATCGTCCCATAAGTCATTTCGTTTAAAAAAATTTCTAAAAATTAAAAAAATTCGATAAAGTTTTTTTTCTTTAAATTTAAGATTCGTTTGATACTCAAAGATTCCATTTCTGCCCACATTTCTTTTCTTTTTGTGTTTAATTTTTTATTTTGAATTTTTTTTTATTCATTTATGATGTCATAAAAATTTGTTTAAAAAACAATAAAAAAACAACAACACCAGCCACGAAAAATATTCATTCGTTTAAATAAATTTATTTCAACAACAGCAACAGTAATAGCAACGATTATAATTCAGTTTCTTTCTTCTCGTTTGTTTAGTTTTTTGGTTTTTTTTTGTTTTTTTTTTTATTTAGAATTTTTATGGTTTTTAATTTTAACAAATAAAATAAAAAATTTTTATGAAATATTCCAAAAGAAATAAGAAAAGCATTCGTTGTTGTTGCGTTGTTTTTTGTGTGCTTTTTTTTATAATAAATTTGATAAAAGAAAATTTTTTATTAAAAACGTACCAAGCAAGTGACTATGAGTGGATGTTGGCGTTTTATATGACATTACAACGCAAGACAAAAATATTTTTAAATCGTGGAAAGCAAATGATGATGACAAACAATCAACAAAAAAAAAAAAAAATAAAATAAAAAGAGGGGAAGAACAAAACTATGATAACAAGTGACGATAAGGGTCGACTTAGTAAAGCATTACATGCCACAGGGTACCCTAAGAAACATATTTGTTTGGTTTTGAATCGAACTTAAACGAAATCGAAAAATTCATTTGTAATGCACATGACAAGTCAAATAGGCATTTGCCAGTTTATGTAACACAATTTGGAGCGTATTAATGGAGGCCCTTCATCGTTATAATAGTTAAAGTTGCATAAACTGCACAAACTGTTACGGGTGCCTGGACGGTGAAAGTGAAAGTTGAAAGTGATGGTCACATTCAACCAATATTTAATGAAAACTCAAAACATATTTGAGCTAACTATAGTAGGAACTTAGAAAAATTTTCCATTTTATTCTGTATCTGGAACACAAAAAAACTTTTTTTATACCAAATGACGGTTTTGATAGACTATGGATTACATTTTTTAAGGAATATTTGCATAATGTGACATAAAACCTTCAGATTAAGAAGGTTTTCCAATATTACTTCCATTATGCAACACTGTAGATGGCTTTAAAGTATAATAAAACTTACATTATTCAGTGAAAAGTTATCGTCGTTTGAAAATGAATGAAAAATTAAGTGGGCATCGCAGGCTTCTGAAAAAAAGTATAAAATTTACGGAAGTGATACTGTAACCAGATATACATACAGCAATCAAGGGATTTGCTCGTTTTCGATTTGTTAAAAAACTGAGAAAAACCGGCATATAAGCTGCATAGAAATCCAACCATTTAAAGAAACTCGTTGCTGGAGTGTCACATGACCTAGCTGTAGAAAATTTAGGTGACAGAATTTCTAATTGCAAATTCACTGTTAAAAGCGAATGATTACATACATAAATAATTGATCTTTATAACTCTTCAGCAAGGATTACGACCGAGTTTCTTCCACCACTCATGTTGTGTGCGTTAATTTTATACATGAGTGGCGGGACCTACAGTTTATGGTCGACTCCGCACTACAGATTTTTTGAGAAACTTTTAGTGGCAATCTGATTTTCTCTCAGAGTTTTTGCCAGAAGTTTGCTAAGAGGAAGTCGCAAGAGAAATATTTCTTCATATTTCGTTTAGTTCGAGATGTTTAGACAGATGACTCAGCCAACACACTACCTACTAGACTTCGGCGACTGATTATAAGCGATAAAAAAGAAAACTGAAGAGGATTTTTCAATATGAGCTTCATATAAAAAAATTTGATTCAATTGGGTTGACGATCGAACAGAATAGGACTGAACTTATATCGGAGAAGTAATGGAACAGCGTTATTAAATTAAATACAACAGCCAACGATAGGTGACAGTCTGCATTTTGACGTGGACAAACACGTAATAAAACCGGCAAACTTGTCAAGTTTACCTATACAGTGTATTGGAACTAGAGAAATAAGATTCGGGAGCGAAAAAGGTAAAAAGTACCACAAAAGGACCAAGCAAACCAAACGGCAAGGATTATCTGAACTGAACTCGTCTAATGGGACTTTCCATTTTATCTACAATAAATGTAACTGTCCTTTGAAGCAGTGGATGAATGCACAAAGACTTTGGATTTTTCTTTAGAAAGTTTTTGGAAATCTCTTTAAAAACTTGTAGCAATAAAGCTCTTCATCCTTTCTTATTTACTGCAAATTCTGCTCTATGTTCGGAAAACTTAGATCAACTTTATCTTTTCCATTTTCGATTTCATTATCTCTTTTAATATCTTTTTTCCTGTGCTTAATTTTAATTTAATTTAATCGAATTTTTCAGTCCAGGAGGATTATTTTAACAATAACAGTTTCTGGAATGATAGGGTTACCTTGTATTTTTGCATAGAAACCGGTTTGAAAATGTATTGGGTTGTTGAATTGAATTTGTAATACCCTCTCCAACTTGGTGGATCTGACAGGCATCACAGTGATGATCGTTGCTGATCGCCATGAAGCCACTGGAGGCTTCTGAATAGATTATTTGAAGCGAGAATAAAGCCTGATAATGCAGATTATTAATATTCTGTCGTATTAATATTCTGGCATACTTCGCTTTATACTCAAGCTCTTGAATTCAAAATTAAAACTAACCGGGGAGAACACAATTTAGAATACAAACCTCTGGCTGGAAGTATGGGCGAAAGATCCAAAACAATGCAATTAAAATGGCAATTAACGTATTAGAAGATAAAGAAGATTTTCCTGCACTTAGTTAGATAGGGTCCATGACAAAAGTGAATTTAAGGGACTTAAAACAAATACAGATGCTAGAATTTTATTACGACCCTTTTCTTTAGTCATATCAACAGCAGTTATAGCAATCCATATATGTTTCTATTTACATGTATAACGCTTTCCGTAAGTCCACAAAAGAAAGCTTATTTACTAGATAGTTTTCGTGTTAAACGGTTTTTGTGACTATTTTTTCGGAAAAATTTTTTCGTCTACGTTTTACTGGCATTCGGGCATAAACAAAAACATTCATTGTTCTGCTCAACAACGACAACAGAAGATTGTCACAACAAAAGCAACAAAAAACTATAAAAATTACGAAGAATAACTATAATAGGGATGGACTGAAAGGGGGGAATGGGTAAATAAATAAGTCAACACTCTAACATGCTGCTGAAGGTGGTAAATAAATGGTAGAGGGGGAATATGCAGCAAATAGAGCTAAAAATCTAAATTTTATACATTAAAAGCGACAGCGAGAGAGAGGACAATGGAGACCGAGTGTGGAGAGTGAGCCGGGTGTATAGAATTTCGTATGCGACATTGTGCAGCCATACGCTTGATGAATTTGACTCCGTATTTATTGCAAAATTTTTCTGTTTTTTGCTGCACAAAAAACAAATTTAAAGCGACGAATTTTTTTATTTTTGTACATATTTATTCCCTCTTTAAAGGGAGTACGATGGAATGGACTGTGCTGGCATGGACGTAGAGCAATAGTAAACGAAGTCTTCAAAAAAAATCGCTTGCGTTTAGAGTAGCATAGGAAAAAATGCAAGAATAAATAAAAAAGCAAACGAAATAAATAGAAAAAAAAAAATGAAAATATATGCCATTAAGTATATAGAAAATAGCAACAACAAAAATATGCTTGTCTATGTACTTAATATAGAAGGCAGGAAGATTTCAAAAGGGTAACGGGATAAAAAAAAAATGTACAAAAAAATGGGTTTTATATATATAAAAAAAAATTAAAGAAAACTATGAAAAAATATACGAGTATACATAGAGATGAAGAAGAAGAGGAAACCAGAACTACGACGAGGTGGCAGTCCTTGTCTAAGGCAGCTGTTTATATAGCAAAACATCCTTGCACTCACACTCACAAGCTAACTTCACTAGCAAAAGCTTGCTAGGGAGAGTGGGTTTAGAGATAAGATGTTGCAAGTAGTGTGGCGTAACAAAATACACCTTAGAAGAGCGGTTGTTGGGTGCAATTCTATTGCCATTTTAAAGTTATTCCTTTCATTCCATTCTTTATTTTTTGTTTTGTATTTTCGTTTATATACCCCCACCGAGAGCATACAAGGACAGCTGAAAAAATGCGAAAAAATATATACACTATGAAGGCAGCAAGAAACCGAAAATGGAAACGTTGCAAAAACTTAGCAAAAAACTCACACTTGCGCATTTTCAGAAAATAAAAAATTTTGTGCTCGAAATATTATGAAAAAAATAAAATAAAATAAAAATAAAGGAAAGAAAAGAAAGACGTAAAATTGTTTTCGCCTTTATATGCAACAGGCGGTTGCATACAGGAGATCTCTTTGTATATGTACATATATACGACGTAAATACATACATATGTATATATAAAACTGAATTTTATATACGATATTTACAATATATTTTTCCCTTCTTTTTTGTTTTGTTGTTGTTCTTTTTTATACTAAAATATTTACTTTAATAGCTAAAATACCACATGAATAGAGATACAAAATTTAAACCCTAAACCCATACTATATCCCCTTTTAAAACATTCAACAGTTAGTTTATAGAGACTTTTATTTTGGGCATACAGGATTTGAGAATTGAAACTCAAATCTTAAGAAAAATTTTCGGTTTTTTGATTGCAAAAAACTGCAACTGAAGCAGCATGACGTACCGTAACGATGCTCTAGGAAATCTTTTCTTGAAAAATTTTTGTTTCAGTGGATATCCAAACAAACAGAATTTGCTATGAAGAGCAAAGGGACACATTTTGGAAGACTGCCACTGCTTTCTGAATAATTTACTGTCTGATGCAACATCATTGAATCGAACTTCTTTAAGAACAGTCAATAAACCAAAGTTCTTTGTGATGATTATTGTCTCCGTTTTGTTCCAAAATTAAAGATTTCAATGTAATTAACATGTGCTATTAAGAAAGCAGTGTCACCCACCATACGGCATACGTTACATACATAGTTTGCATAATTGGTCATTACAACCCTTCAGTCAGGATTACGACCTAGCTTCTCACACCACTTATGTTGTGTGCGTTAATTTTATCCATAAGTGAAGGGACCTACAGTTTAAACTTGACTCCGAACGACAGATTTCTTGAGAAACTTTTTATGGCAATTTTATTTACTCTCAGAATTTTTTGCCAGAAATCTGCTGAGAGGAAGTCACCGAAGAAATATTTTCATATTTTCGTTTTGATGTCTGACCTGGGCTTTGAACTCGGGCCTTACGTCTAATAAGCCAACCTACTAGACTACGGCATGCGTTGAAATAAACCTATTAAGAGGTTTATTTGTTAAGTTATAAATTTCACTCTCCACTAAACTACTACTTCGTTTCCGTGCTACGTAAGGTCTCTACAATTTTCAGCACTGAAGTATAACAGTGAAGTGAAAGCTGAAAAATGTATGAAACAAAATTGGTGCTCTCGGAAGAAACAACTACGACATGGCAGCAGACCAAAATTTGTATGAAATTAAGCTGAGAAAATATTGTCCTGCCAAACACAAGTTATGTTGTTTGAGTTAATTGTATACATGAGTGGTGGGATTTACAATTTAAAGGCGACACAGAAAGATAGATTTTTGAGAAACTTTTTCATGGCAATTTTATTTTAACGCTCAGAGTTTTTTGCCTAAAATACTGCTGAGAGGCCGAAGAAATCGCTGAAGAAATATTTTTTTATTGGAGATGTCTGGCCTGCGGTTTGAACCGTGGCCTCACGTCTAAAATGCTAACACTCTACCTACTATAATACGGCGACTACAACAGAACTTTTGATTACCTTAAATCCATTCGTCTTGAGAAGGATTGAGAATTTTTGCCTCTTTTTGTCTGCCCTTTCGTTGAGCATACTTTTTTATACAGCCATACTCACGTCACAGACATTTGTAGTCGCATCAGTAGCGCAGAAACTACCTCTTCCTCGTCAGCTTGCTTTTTGCAAAGAATTGCCATCTAACCTGGGCCTACCTATTTGATTCAGTTTCCCCAGACTGTATCATAGTATCTTCGATTGTACCCCATAAGAGCTGAAGGCTCTAATAGCTTTCTGACTATCAGACACTATTGCTATGTCCTGTCTTTTATACCTTCCATCTAAATTTAGTTGAACACATCTTTCGATGGCATAGACTTCCGCTTTTAAAATACCCACGAGTTTTCCCATGGGCTCGAAATAGTTCATTCTGGGAGCAAAAGATCCGTTTTTGAACCATGTGTATACCACAAAATAAAAGAGTATGTAAGTTCCATTTTATTCCATTCATTTTTCTTGCTAAGTGTCGTTGTAAAGAATTTCTAAAAATCACAGAATCCACAGACTTTGTCTACAGGGCAGTTTAGGAGGGAGCTGTTAGACACTCAAATCCTTAGGTGATGAAATTTCCCAACGAATTTCATGTAAGTATATATGTACATATATACACATACTGTACAGCATATATAGTACATACATACATATGTACAGTGAGCACCAAAAGAAAGTGTACACTATGGATAAAATTCTAACAATCTCAACTCAAGTTTTCCACTTAAGGAGAGTGCCCGAAAAAATTTTACAATATTTCCAAATTTTTTCTAATTCTTTTCTTCTTGTTTCAATTTTAAAAACTGGCAATAAAATAATTTGAAAAAAAATTAACGGTAATTTATTAATGTATATTTTTTGAATTGTACACTTTCTTTTGACTCTCACAGTATATGTATGAATATATGAACAAATTTCATTATTCTGTTACACACGTTTACCACTCATTACACTATGCGATAAAATACAAAAAATTAAATACACCCAAATAACTACCTAGTCTAAGTTGTTCAGTCAGTTGAGTAGAACTCAAAAATATTTTTTTTTATATTTCTTGAACCCTCCAAACTTGTTTTATTTGACAAAAACTTTTTTTTTGGCCTTTACGCACAAATTTATTGATTACACAAACACTTCTGAACCGATGTCCCAAATTTAAACCTTATTAGAAAGGAGAGGGATGGACCTTTAAAACGATGTATGTACATATAAATATTATTTGACTTGATATGCTATGGGGTTTGATGAGGTAAACTTGACAAATGCGAATTTTTTCATATTTTATTAAGTTTTTCCGTTCATAATAGCAAACTTTAATGAAAAAACTATGAAATAAGTGATGACATTCTGAAAGTGCATTATCTTGTGAAGAGATTGACACTTCATTTGATCAAATAGGACAAAAATTACATACATACATAATTGGTCATTGCAACCCTTCAGTCAGGATTATTGACCTAGTTTCTCACACCACTTAAGTTGTGTGTGTTAATTTTATACATAAGTGGCGGGACCTACAGTTTAAAGTCGACTCCGAACGACAGATTTTTTGAGAAACTTTTCATGGCAATTTTATTTACTCTCAGAGTTTTTGCCAGAAATCTGCTGAGAGGAAATCGCCGAAGAAATACTTTTTGTATTTTTTTGATGTCTGGCCTGGGATTCGAACTCGGGCCTTTCGTCTAATAAGCCAACACACTACCTACTAGACCACGGCGACTTCACGGACAAAAATTACCGTAGTTATTATTTAAAGAGTCTAACAGTCGGGTTACATTTTTCATATATGTACATTGTATATACTTTTTCAAATGAACTTTTAGTTCAAAAATGTTCAAAAGCTTTGATGGATCTTGATTGTTTATTGAAAAATGTATCAATTTTACGTTTGAGCGACCACCAGAAGTTGACCAATATTTGCGCAAAGAGAAATAATAATATTTGCAAAAAACGCAAATATTAGTCGACTTATGGTAGTCGTGCAAAGGTGAAATTGACATACACAGAGCGCCATAAGTGAGTCAACACCCACTATAATTTTAAATTTTCTATTATAAAAAATATACTTGTAGCACAACAATAATTTTTGCGATTTTTTTGTTTTAACATTTTATAAGTATTAATAAACGTTTTTAATTTATGGAAATTTATTCGACTATTCTCATTTACTTTTCTCGCTATCCTAAGAAAATGAATTATTTCAGCGGTGTTTACTCACTTTTGATGCTCACTGTATTTTCCGATAAACAATCAGGATTCATCAAAACTTTTGAAAATTTTTGAACTGAAAGTTCATTTGATAAGATGACTTATATAAAAAATATAACACGACTGTTATACTATTTAAATTATAACGACAGTAATTTTTGTTCGATTTGATCAAACAAAGTGTTAATCTCTTCACAAGATAATGCACTTTCAGAAAATCAACACTTATTTTATATTTTTTAATTAGATTTTGCAACAAAGAAAAGCTAAACTTGAAAAAATAAGAAAAAAATAATATTTTCAAAGTTTAAACCATTCAAACTCATAACATATAAGTTTGAACAAAATGGTTATGTACACCGTTTTAAAGGCTAATCCCTCCCCTTTCTAAGAAACTTTGAACTTTTGAAATAGGTTCAAACATATTTGGGTAATCAACAATTTGGTGTAAAAAGATTAAAAAAAAAACGTTTTTGTCAAATAAAACAAGTTTGGAGGGTTCGAGAAAAATAAAAAAAGGATTTTTAAGTTCTACTCAACCTTGTGAATAACCTAGACTATGTAGTTACTCGGGTGTATTTTCACTGTCGCACCGTGTTATTAAATTAGTTTAACTTCTTTTCCTTTTATCTGAAATGAAATTCGCAAATTTATTCAATATCTTTTGATTTTTATTTTGCCATTCAATACAATTCTATTATAAAACAAACGCTTTAAATTTTTTTATTCTGTTTTTGTATTACAATTGGTCACCGAATACAATATTTTGACAGAATGAATAAAAGCTACAATGGAAATTTAAAAAAAAAACCTTTTAAACAAAAAAAAACGTTGCATTCGTGCTAAAAACCCAAAACAATTTGGAACAACAAAAACTGAAACGGAATAATTGAATTTACGAAAATAATGGTGAAAACACAGATATACAGCCGGACAGACGAATGGGGGAACGGATGAAAAAAACAAAAAATGTTTAAGTGAAAAGCAATTTGGAAAGGCAAATAAAGACAATTTCGTTAGAAGCAACTAAAAATTGTTGTTGAATATTTTAAAACAACAACTACAATAACAACAGCAATACAAATTTAAATTCGTTTAACTATTATTTGTTCCTGCTGTAGTTGCATATGAATATGGAAAATGTTACAAAAAAAAAATATTTGAAGAAAAAACAAAAACAAAAAACAAAAAACATGTCACGAAAATATAACACAAAAATTAAGAACATGAAATGGAATATAGAACACATACATACACTCGCACACACATACAGAACACACGCATACATATAAAAACAATTACTCATGTATTTACAAATTTATTTTTTTTAGCACATGAACATGAACACAAGTGTACAGGTACTACTATATATAGTACTACTCATCGATATACAAATAAAACATTTACACACACACTTATACAGTTATACGTATAAATAAATATTTAATCAAGTTGAATACAAAACGAAATGCAGTGACAGTAACAGGCAAAAGTAATGTCATGCCTCTCTATTCATTTCATTTGTCCCGATGCTTTGAACATTCGGTTGAAGCAAACACTGTAAAGTTACATGCCTAACTATTACGTTTGACTCATAGCTTTGCCGTTATTCTTAACTAGGAAATTGCAATTTTGAAACTGCGGGCTTCTTGGGGACGATTGCTGTAGACTGTCTAATGGTGAAGGTATAGCACTGGCCATTTTATAGTCACCTAGCAGCAACTCGTTTCCTTGCCGTTCGCATCTTCCCCCTTTCCACCTTTCCTAAAAAAACCTGCACCATGCACTGCATGAGTAGGGGCCATCCGCTGAGTGCTGGTTTCATAAAAAAAAAAAAATGTTTGCAACTATCCATATGACTATTGTATTGCCAAAGCCTGCCTTTGGTCTTTAAAGTGCTTGTTTATAAACCCAACCATTCCGGAGCTTCTCGAAGCCGTTGTTGTCTAGTGTGTTGGCTTATTAAACGCGAGCACATGGTTTAAACTGCAGCCTAGACATCTCGAATAAAACGAAATATAAAAATATCTCTTCAGCGACTTCCTCTCAGTTGGTCCTGATCCCCTATTTTGCCACCTCTAAGGCCTCATCAATGGATGAGTCAGGGCGGAAGAGCAGAGGCCTTGGCGGAATGGATTGAAGTGGCCGTAGTCTAGTAGATAGTGTGTTGGCTTATTCAACGAAAGGCCCGAGTTCAAATCCCAGGTCAGACATCAAAACGAAAATACGAAAAAATATTTCTTCGGCGACTTCCTTTCAGCAGATTTCTGGAAAAAATCTGAGAGTAAAAATTGCCATGAAAAGCTTCACAAAAATGTGTTGTTCGGAGTCGACTTTATAAAAACAACGCACATAACACGAGTGGTGTGAGAAGCTAGGACATTGTACAATGGGTCAATTCGACTTCCGGGTACTGTACTTGTCACAATTGACAAGTACACGTCCTCTAACCTAACCTAACCTTGGCGGAATGGATCGGGATATTATGTTTCTAGGCCTGCCATAGACAGTGTTAGAACAGGTTGGCTGCTGCGGCTTGAATAAGGTCAGTTTAAGTTTAGTTATAGGGTTCATTACGGGGTGCAATGCGAGATTAGATCGCTGACAAGGATCTGCAGTAGATCCAAGCCGGACTATTGCAGGTTATGTTGCAAAGAGAAGGAGTTGGGAACTATCGAACTCCTCCTCTGTAACTGTCCAGCGCTTAGTAGGTTGAGGTTGAGGTTAAGAACCCTTGGCAAGGGCTTCTTCGAGAGTTTGAATTCTTTGTCGAGTGTCGGCATTAAGACGCTCCATAGATTCGTTATGAGCTTGAGCTAATTGAGAAGTGCTACGGCTTCAGTAGTGTAGTCGACGGGAGTACAGATGATAATAGAACAAATGACAGTAGAACAGATGAGAGTAGGGCAGATAAAAGTAGAACAAAATAGGACAGAGTATAGAAATGTAAAGAGAAGTTGAAGTGGAGTAAAACACAGCAACAGAGAGGAAAGTGGAGTAAAGCAGAGAAGAGTACAGCATACTAGAGTACAAACAGTGTTAAGTAAAGCAGATAAGAGTAGAGTACTGTGTAGTAGACTAGAACAAAGAATTCAAAACAAATTTTTTAATGTCTTCATAAATTGTATACTTTTGACTTTGACTGTCTTCAAAATAAACTCTGCAATAAATTTGAATGTCATAAATAATAAATTTTTACGAACGAAAAACTAAAAGAGCCGGTAATACTGACGAAATAACAAAAAAACATGCTTGGGTCATTCAAATGCCACGCAATAAATGTCAGCCACTAATGGTGGGGGTGAAAAAATTTTAAGAATTAAAAACAATCGAAAAAAAAATTTAAATTCAACTAAAAGCAATGGAGATAGGTAGTCGGCAGAAATGAATTCATATAAGTTCAGGGGCAAAAAACATTATTATTGTATTTTGGAACCAGAGTTTGAATATCATTTTGGATAATAATTTACGTATATAAGTATTTGCATAATAAGAAAGTAGAAAAATATTAAAATTGATATTTAAAGTTGACTGCGAACGACAGATTTTTGAGAAACTTCTTCATGGCAATTTTTATTTTTACTCTCAGAGTTTTTGTCAGAATACCGTAGGACATTCCTATGGGAGTTAAGTGCACTTGATGGGGTTGGTTTAAATTGAAAAGTCCAACATATACAATGAGAAATGGTAGCTATAGAGTGTTTCCACTAGCAATGCCAAAAGGTTTAGTTTCGGTTACGAAAATCTTAAACAAAATAATATAGGGTAAGCCATATATCGGTTTAAAATTAACTTAGCGGTTATTTCGAATCTGGCAATACTTATGTCATTCTATTCTGTCACAAAATTCTGTATATTATCTCCACTGAACGTAATGAATCGATTTACGCTTGAACAACATTGAGATTTATTGTGCTAACGAGATGCACGATGATGTCGATTTTCCAAAAAAAAAAAATCATCATTTCGGATGTAGCTCATTTTCATCTTGGTAGGTACATTAATAAGCAATATTTTCGCATTTGGGGCTCAGAAAACCCATAGGTGGTCTTACAGAAGCCAATGCAATTATTATGAGTGACTATTCAGAGCGTCTTGTGGTGTGGAGGCATCATTAGCCCATATTTCCGTGAATAGAGAACGGCGCAAACATTACGAGACACCTATCGCAGCATGATAATCGATTTTTTTGTATCCGCTCTACATGGTATTGACGTGAACGATGTTTTGTTTCAACAGGATGGTGCAACTTGCCACTGATCTCATGCCACAATCAATTTATTGCGTCAAACATTTAATGGACGATGCTGATATCATCCGATCTGATCCAACAGTGACTGTATGAGCTCCTCAACGACATAGACGTTGTGCAAAGCATTGCAATCCAGCGGCTGCGCTGACACGGCCATTCGAATGGAAGAGGCTGCTCCGGCGAGACGGTTATTTGATGGGGGATCTGCGGAAGTCGGCGAAAAGGACGACCTTGTTTGCGTTGAAAGGACCAAATTGAGGAAGCTCTGTCATCGATTAGTGTTACCAACTGGCGTAGTCGCGCAAGAAGCAGAGAAGTCTGGAAGGATGTGTTACGGTATCCGATCCGAAATCCGTTAATCGGGTTGTTAAGTGCCAATTAAGTAAGTAAGTAAGTAACATCAATTGGCCGCCAAGAAGCTATTTTTTGTGGAGCGCCGTTAAAGCAAAGTGTTATACCGACAAACCAGAGACATTAGAGAATCTCTTTAATAATATTTGTTAAGAAATATTGAAACCCATTAAAAGTATTTCATGTAACTCAATTGCTTATTTTTTTTAGTTATGCATGCTAGATGCTGCAAAACTTCCTTTAAACGTGGTCACAGGTGTTGTAATTGAATAAAAATTTTATTTGAAAATAATTTTATTATGCAACAATAATCATTAAATAAAAATCAAAAAAAAAATAAAACTATTCGTAATTCTATGCAATTTATTATCAGCATTATATTGTTATTGGTTTTCTATTTTTTTTCTATTTTTTTTTGTTTTAATTTCTTCTATTTTCTTTAAAGCTACACGCACTTAGTATATTGTGGCAGATGCAACACGTTGTTACGCATCAACAAAACAGTACAACATACACGCTGCAAAAATAAAAGAAAAAAAAAACTAGTGAGTGTAACAACTTTGGCAGTGAGACATCTGCCAAGAAAATCAGAAGACATTGACTGTTGAAAACTAGACTGTGGATTAGAGTCACACATCAGACGCAAATAAAATGGAAAATAAAAAACCCAAGAACAATTGATTACAAAATTTATTAAACGAGATATACGGATACACAACTACATACTAAATCTGAGACAGAGAGACACACAGTAATACAGATGAAGTGAGATGATGATATACATAGAAATGCAAAATACTCGTAATAAGTAAAACAGGTTCATGACCTTGACCAGCATTGCCTGGCATTTTCTTTTTATTTTTTATACAGATGAGCTTTATTCCTACTTTTCCTTCTTTGTGCCACCAGCTTTTCTTCTTTTTACACTTCTGTGATTGTGTAAAAATAATAGAAATAGAGAAACAATTCAATTTTCTTTACAATTTTCTGTTAGCCTCCATAACATTCAATGTACCTAACTTAGCCTTTAGTCAGGTTTACAACCTAGCATTTCACATCATACATGTTGCAATGGTTCCGAGTAACTTTTCATGGGAATTTTGCTTACTCTCAGCAGTTTTCTTATAAAAAGAAATATTTTCTTATATTTCGTTCTAGATGTCTAAGCTGAGGTTTGAACCAGATATCAGCAATGACTCGTTTTTTCGCTACTCATGAAATTTTGAATATAAGTGAGTGTGTCAACAATATTGAAATTTAATTATGTACTCTGTTGCATTCATACCCACTACAACCAACGTTGATTTATAAGTACAGGTTGCAATGAGTATGCATACAACGTTGACATCAAACTCATGCCATTCGAAATATGTTTGATTCATAAGCCAACACATTTAGATTCATAACTGTAGAAAAATACTTACGAATACTTATAAATGAGTTCGTGTGACTCGAATTATTCATTAAAATTTACAGTCTTAGTTGTTGCTGCATTTACAAAAAAAAAAAAGACACATAAGCAAAAAAGACAGAAGCAGGAAGCAGAGCAAACATACAACCTTCTAGTGAGTATTTTAGTGTTCGCACGGGAATCATACTTATTTGGTGTGCTGCGTGTATATGTTGAGTTATGGAGAGTCGAAATTAACAACATCATACGTGTTGTTAAGTATGAGTATGATGAGTACTTCAAACTTAGAATATGAGTAGTAGAGGTTCCATGATATTAAAATAAATATGAATGCTTATAAGTATCAGAAATTATGAGTATGATTCTTTTTGAATTCTCATTGCTGATATCTGATTTGGTATACGATGATACGCCCGTAGGAACCTTATATGCAATTATTACTACTACTAGATTATGGCGACTTACAAATGAATAAATATTCATTCATCAAAAAATTATTTTCTCTGAAAACTCTTTGTTTTAAAGAAAACTAGGAAGCATTTTCCATTTTTTTTTTTATGGAAAATTTTGAAAATAATAATATTAACGATCAGACGCATTTATGGCATTTGCCTCAGTTTGTTATTTTTTATTGCACCGGTAATTACGCAAAAAACTAAAACATTTGCGATCACCAAACAGTGTCGGCAACATCTTCAACATCTTCAACATTTTATCGCATGATGACAAGGACATGTCGCTTAATTATTTGATTTTAAATTTTTTTCTCTTTTTTTCTTGAAATTTATTTTTTCATTTGCTGTTCTTTTGCTTTTGAGTGTGTCATTTGGATCAGGCGGAATAGGCGGATAAATCTATTGTGACAGCACAAAGAATATCTGGAAATCGTTTTTTTTTTTTTTGATTATTTGAGTTTAAACGAGTGCATGTGTTGTGTAAAAAATATTTTTATTTGTAGTTTTTTTTTTTTTATTGTTCTAATCCATTTGGATTTACTTGTGAATCACTTGTCATGAAATTAAATGATTTGATTTTAATTAAAATGTAAATTAGCAAAAAAAAATATTTTGTATTATTTTTTTTTTGTTTTTTCATTTGTTTTCTAAAATGCGGAAGACAATGTTTCCAATGGCATTGCAATTGTTTTGATTTATTAAGGAAAAGCCTAAAAAAAAAATTGTTTTTCACTTGCATTGCAAAACTAATTCCGTTTCATTTTTAAATCATTTCATGAATGAATCATACTTCTCAAAAAAAATATGAAATTTTGGGCTTAAAAAGCGGATAACAATTGCTTGCAGCTTTAAAGCAAACTGCCCACGAAGTCATTTTGCTATGTGTGTGAAGATAAATCCAAGATGCAATCCATAAATTTAAGCAGCGCCACATTTGTCGTTAACAGAGTAAAATCTGCCCTTAACATAGCACTGTTAGCTACATATTTAACAGTATCCCTCTGAACAAGCCCACTTGTTTAGGAGCGCAGGTTTGGGAAATACTCTAGGTCCATGAGTGCCATACTATATGCAAAGCAAGATTCCAAGGCCTTTTAATATAATCAGCAACCTAGTCACATATAAAGTGATATGGTATTGAGAAAATTGGCTTTGAAAATATCAATTTTTTGCTCGAATATTCTCTAGAAGATCAGTGGCCATTTTGGAACATATGGGAAATAGTACACCATACAGACTATATAAGTGGCTTCAGGACAGTGTCTGATGAAGCGGTACTGATATTGGCAAAGACAATACCGATAGACATATAGGCGGATGAGATGAGGCGGATATACTTCCGCCGTCTCGAGTGTCCAGGACGGACAGCTGCTATAAAAGCAGAGGAACGAAGGACTTCCATGCACAAATGGCAGTCACGATGGGAGAACAGTTTAAATGGAAGATGGACATTTCACCTTGTCCCTGATATAACCCCTTGAATGGAAAACAAACATTGCGAGCTGAACTACTACGTGACCCAGTCATGGATGCTTCATGAAGTACCTGCACAGATTTGGACATGATACTTCGCCTATATGCCCAAACTGTGTAGATGAGGAGAAAGATGCGGAGCATATTCGAACATGCTGCCCCAGATTTAGATGGCCCGGAGAAACTAGTTTAGGACTAAACCGGCTTATGGAATAGGTGTTGAATTCTAGGGTTCTATAGAGCCAATACAGCCAGAAAATGGCCGAAGTAATAATGGAACTCCGAAGGTTGGAGGAACGAAGGCGAAATTTGAGGTAACGTGATAAAGCTTTCAAGCAAAAAAAAACACCATACAGACTATATGCAAATGGTAGACCAGAGGGTCCTCTTTCGAACCGTGGTAGTGGGATAATCGGAATAATTTTGAGAGTTGAGAAAATTTCCGTACTCCATCTCCACCATCCTTTACATTTCAACACTTTTGTTCACAAATAATAATTATCATAATGAGAATTATATTTTAAAGCAAAATAGAAGACTAATCAACTTATTGCCGCTGTTAAACAGTTAACAGTGCTCTTGATTGGTCATTACAATCCTTTAGCCAGGATTACAACTTATCTACTTACACTGCCCAAGTTGTGTATGTTAATATTATCCATGAGCGTTGGGCCATACAGTTTAAAGTCGATCCTGAACGACAGATTTTAGAAAACACTTTTCAAGACAATTTTATTTTACTTTCAGAAGTTTTTGACAGAATACTGGCTGAGAGGAAGTCGCCGAAGAAATATTTTTTCATATTTCGTTTTGTTCGAGATGAACCATGGCTCTAATAAGCCAACCCACGACTTACTAGACTTGTTACATACATGCATACATACATATGTACATAATTGGTCATTACAACCCTTTAGTCGGGATTACGACCCAGTTTCTCACACCACTTATGTTGGGTGCGTTAAATTTATACATGAGTGGCGGGACGGCGACCTACAGTTTAAAATCGATTCCGAACGACAGATTTTTTTGAGAAACTTTTCCACTATTACCAGAAATCTGCTGAGAGGAAGTCGCCAAAGAAATATTTTTTTTCATATTTCGTTTTGATGTCTGACCTGGGGTTTGAACCGTGGCCTTTCGTCTAATAAGCCGACACACTACCTACTAGTCTACGGCGACTTCAGACAGGATTACGACCCAGTTTCTCGCACCACCTATGTAGTGTGTGTTAATTTTATACACGTGTGGCGGGACCCAAACTTTTCGTGACAATTTTTATCTACTGTCAGAGTTTTTGCCAGATATCTGCTGCTTTGCTGGAGATGCCTAAGCGGGTTCGCATCCCGCACACTACCTAATTGATTTCGGCGACTTCATTTGCTTGCTTAATTTAACTCCGTGCAAGATGCGGCAGGTTACCTGGTTGTTCAAGTCTTCATAAGGGAGCGCTTCAAAATTAGCAAAACAGATATACAGTGGCCATACCTGTATAGCCCTAAAAATTCTACCAAAATTGTTGATTTTTTTAAATATCTTTGCTCTTACCAAAGGCCTAGTTTTGGAAACTAAAAATTTAAATTTTTTTTTTTTAATTTAAAGACACAATGATACACACACATATGCTCCATAGTTTCCCTATCTTTTTTTCTCATTTTTACGAAAGAATGTTTCTTTATCAGTTGGGTTATTATATTTTGCCATTAAAACTGAAATTCATAAATTAATTTCAAATCATTTATTTATAAATTAACACCACACACACACATACACATTGCAATTTAATGTTAATATTTATTTAGTTTTCATTTTTATTTTCTTTTCTTTATTTTTAATTTTTTCTATTTATCAGGGAATAAAAAAGTACTTAAAAGACCATCGAACCTTTATGCAGCGTTTAAAGATTCTCTCTTGTTATCGTTGTTGTACTTTTGTAAACAAAAAATTTTTTTAAGTTTTTTTTAAATTTTTTTAAATTTTTTTTTAATTTTTCCTTTAAGAAAAGCAACAATTTTAAATATAGAGAGAGAAAGAGAGAGAGAGAGAGAGAGAGTAAAAAAAATATTGAAAAAACTATTAAAATATACAAGAAATAAATATAAATAAAATGAAACAAAATGAAATGAAAAGGAAAAGTAACTTGAAAATAGCAACAACAATAGCAAACAAATAAAATAAGTGAAGAAATTGCAAAAAAAAAAAAAAAAAACACAGAAAAACTAGTGCAATAACGTTTATATTGACAAATTTAATGTAATAGACAGCAAGAGAGCAATAGAGGGAAAGAAAGAGAGAGAGAGAGAGAAAGAAAGTAACGGATAAAAACTTTTCGTAAAAAGTATGGAAACACCAACACAATTACATGTAGAGGAGCAGCACAAACAAAGAAAACTCACGTACTACGTGTACTTTCTTGTTGACACGTGTATGTGTAAGACGTATTATATGTATGTGTATTGTTATCGCGTTTACAACGTAAACTACTGCCACACATATTGCATACGAACAAGTTTATTATTGTTGCTCTCCCTCAACAATATGAACGTCATTGTAAGAACCGCCATAATAGAACTTTTATTTAAAATACATATGCTCTCTCTCTCTCTTTCACTTTCGGTAACACACACACATATACACATATGCACACATTTATAACGTATACCGTAAGAGGTTTCTTAGAGTAAAAACCATATTGAGAGTGCAGAATGTAAAAGAATTCAAACAAATTTGAAAAGCTAACTTAATTACTTCCTTACTTTATTGGTTATTACAATCCATTTATCAGAATTTCAATCTAGTTTCTTACATCACCCCCATATTGTGTGTCTTAATTATATCCATGACTGGCTGGATTTACAGTTTAAAGTTGACTTTGAAAGCTAGATTTCTAAGAAACTTTTCTTGGTAATTTTATTTTCTTTCAGAGTTTCTGCTGGAAGACTGCTGAGAGAAAGTCAACGAAGAAATACACATAATTGGCCATTATAACCCTTCAGTCAGAATTACCACCTACCTTCTCACACCGCTTATGTTGTATGTGCTAATTTCATACATAAGTAGCAAAACTTAGAATACAATGATTGGGACTTTAAAAAGGAAACAAGCCCCTGATGAATATCGATAGTTTGTTGAGGTTTATATATAAACTTTAATCCAGGCTTGACTCTCCATCCTACGGTATTATGCTGCGCAAGTAGTAAAACTTGTTTTCATCGCCTGTTTTTAAGGGTTTGAATAGAACATTTAAACGCATTTAATTCCTGTGATTAATTTAATTACACGGTGCGACACTGAAAATACACCCGAGTAACTACATAGTCCACGTTATTCAGTTAGTTGAGTAGAACTCAAAAATACCTTTTTTATATTTCTTGAACCCTCCAAACTTGTTTTATTTGACAAAAACGGTTTTTTTTGACTTTACGTACAAATTTCTGGATTAATCAAATATTTCTGACCCGATTTCCAAAATTTAAATCTTGTTGGAAAGGGGAGAGATGCAGATTTAAAAAGGTATACATATATCTATTATTCGACTTAATATGCTATGAGATTTGATGAGGTAAATTTGGAAAATTCGAAGTTTTTTCATATTTTTTCAAGTTTGTCCATTCATAGTAGCAAACTTTAATAAAAATATATAGGACGAGTGATAATATTCTTAAAGTCTGTTCTCTTGTGAAGAGATTGAGTCATTATTTGATCAAATCGTGAAATTGACACATTTTGTGATATACAATCAAGATCCATCAAAAATTCTGAAAATATTTGAACTAAAAGTTCATTTGATGAGATGACATATATAAAAAATATCACACGACTGTTAGACTCTTTAAATAATAACAACGGTAATTTTTGTCCGATTTGATCAAGTGACAACTCAATCTCTTCACAAGAGAACAGACTTTAAGAATATTATCACTCGTCCTATATTTTTTTTATTAAAGTTTGCTACTATGAATGGACAAACTTGAAAAAATTTGAAAAAAATTCGAATTTCCAAGTTTACCTCATCAAATCTCATAGCATATTAAGTCGAATAATAGATTTATGTACACCGTGTTAAAGGCTCATCTCTCCCCTTTCCAACAAGATTTAAATTTTGGAAATTGGGTCAGAAATGTTTGAGTAAACCAGAAATTTGTGCGTAAAGTAAAAAAAAAAACAGTTTTCGTCAAATAAAAAAAGTTTGGAGGGATCGAGAAATAAAAAAAAATATTTTTGAGATCTACTCAACAAAACTCATAACCTGCTCTATGTCATTAGCCGGGTGTATTTAATTTTTCTTATTTTGTCGCATTGTGTTATCGGTTAACGGTTTTTTTTTTGGTTCTTGAATTCACTATGAATTCCTTTAAAAGCCTGCCATTACACACATGCACATGCACATACACATGTGCGAAATGCTACGTGTATTATTATACGCGTTATTATGTGGTTAAGGTCGTTCATGTTTTACATAAAGATCGAAACATATTTTTATTTTCTAGGATCTACTGGTACTCGCTTTGCTATTCAAAGATGAGAATAATAAAAAATAAAATGGAAACTATTTTCATATTAAAAATAGAAAAAAAAAAAAAATAACCACAAAAATCAATTGTTACTCATAAACATGCGACACACTTGCAATTCACAAATATTCTTAGTAAAATTTTCCATAATTTTTGAAAACAAATACAACAACAACAAAAACAGTCTCAATTAAAAAAATTTACTTTCAATTCAATAAAAATAGAAGAAGAAACACCTGCAAACGTTTTTTTTTTTTTTTTGTAAAACTCGCCAAATCAAATGGCAATTATGCTGATAAAATTATTGTAAATTTGTGATTTCATATTGCATTTGCAACAACACTAACAACAACAACAACTATTTCGACTTCTTCTACTTGTAGTTGTGCTGATAACGAAAATTAAATAATTAATATGGAAAATATTGCAAAAAAACACACACAAAAAAAAGAAATTAAATTTAGCTTGTTATCACCGTTGTAAACTATTACAAGCGTTCATACAACTGTTGGTTATATGCTGAAGTCAACAGAGGACAGACAGAGACAGAGAGAGAGAGAAAGAGCGAGAGAGAATAACTCAAATGGAAATACTAAAAAATTTTATTTTATATGAGCACTTACTTCTGGAGACAGACATTGGTCGGGGCATTACAATAACACACTGACATGTTAACACTATAACGTAATAAACGAAATGTCATCAACACTTGAAGAGGAAATTCTGCAATAGACAACCTATTTTAAGTTAAGGCTCTGATTCCATTACTTGTTACCATAAATAAACAGTGTGTGTGTGTCTGCGTATTATTACGAAAATGAAAAAAATCTAGATACTGATGTTTTGCTTTTACATCGTTTAACATTATAATTATAAACAAAAGCTACAAAAACAAAAACAATGAACTTGTTTACAAATTATCGCACTGCTTAATATAACAACAAACACCAGCATTTTTTATGGCAATCAAATAAACAAAAATACAACAACAAACACTACAAGAATAAATGTAAACAAGTTACACAAACAACAATAATGAAATAACGATGTTTACATTTATAGAGATCTCGAGAAGGCGAAGCCACGAACATTCAATTTCAAGAACATTCATCAGACTGTTTACTTTGCCATATAAAAGGCAAGGCAAAATAGGCAACTGAGTTAGTGAAGTTCAGTCAGTCTTGTATGAAGATAGTAATTGTGGTTTGAAGATTTCCGTTACAAACATCAGTCGAACAGTTGTCTAGTAGTTGTTATTGTTTATGCAAAAGGTGTAAACAGAGGAATAACAAAGAAAGCAATTGTTGTTGTTTACATAAAGTTGTGAACAGTGGCATACAAAATTGTGCGAATAATAAAGAATTTTAATTAAAACTAAACACTGATTTATTTTTATTTTATTTGCAATCTACGAGCTTATATTTTAAACGTTAAGGGAAAGGCAAAAACGTAACAATATTTTAAAAATCCGTTATTATTATTCTTAGATGGTTATTTTCAGTGGTGTTGTGCTAATTTTTTTTTACCGGAACGCGTATATATAATTATATAGACAGGGCCGATCCTGGGTAGGCGGCCGCTCTGTGCGGTCTCATGTCCCAAATTTAACGGGGGTGATTTTCCATGATAATCTTGGTGGCGGCGTTTTTTTTTTTTGAGGTCTCATGTCCCAAATTTGACGACGTCAGCCAATTCTCGTTATCAGAAATCATCTTTAGTTCCGGAACGCGTTCCTGACCAAAAAGGATTTACCGGAACGACGTTCTGAAGCGTTCCGGCTCGACAACACCACTGGTTATTTTCAATATTGTGGTATAAATACAAGAGATAGGAAGAGGATATCAATCCTAGATTCCACACTTAGTTCCAAATAACTCCTGCATTGTGATGCTATAAGACTGAACTCCTTAATTTATATGGGTAAGGTTGTTAGAAGAAATTGTAAACATTTTCTCATCCAAGCAGTGGCTCGCTGAAGTAAGAGGTGCTCACGAAAACTGTAGATCTCGCCACTCATGGTCGAAAATTAAAACACACAACATGGGTGATGTGAGATGCTAAGTTGTAACCCTGGCTGAAAGGGTTGTAAGAACTAATTAAGTAAGTAAGAAGCTTTTGAATATTGAAAGAAAACGTGGAAGTTTAAAACAGCATTGTAAAGTAAATCAAAATTTTATTTTGATTGTCGAAAGCTTAGAAAAAGCAAAAAATAAAACAGTTGAGACTAAAAGATAGTATCACATTTCAAAGGTCTTTAATGGATAATATTATCTTCATATGGTTTCCTGGACAACAAATCCAGTTTTGCATAAGCTGGAATTGAATTCATACCTGAATTTGGCATTCCTCTGGAGAGAAACAAACAAATGCCAAAGAAACATGAGAAAAGGAACCCAATTGTAGAGAGATCAGAACAAAATGTGTGTTAAGGGCGGCCTAGAGTCCATCTCAGGAACCTTGTAGCGGCCATAAAGGAACACCGTCCCATAGAGATTGACAATACCTTACAATGACTTCTGTAGAAACTATAACGACAAGGAAGAAGAGGAGAAACATATACCCAGTTATTATCCAGCGCTTTTAAAACTGAGACGAATGATTCTTGGGTACCCAAAGTTTAGTGGCAGAACATTTCTAGTTAAAACTAATTTGAAAGGTAGCCGCACTATTCTGGCCATATTCTAAGCCGTACAAGTGGCGTCAAATGAGGATTCACGGGAGTACTCGACTATTGTGTCACGCTTGTGCAATTCATGCGCTCTATCGTTTAATGGAATATCACTGTACCCCAGTACGCATACAATATGAATATCGTAGCATCCTCTAATTGAGAGGACTTGCAACAGTTGTAGGAAGTCTTGGAGTTCGTTTCGTTGGAACACTGTGCTTTGAGAACTACCTGTTTGCAGCAATTTGATAATATTGCCTTTAGAGATAACGCAGCCTGTATTGCGGACATTTTCCGCTGAAAGGCGCTACAATCATCCGTTAGCTTTATGTTGATTAAATCGAATGTGCAAACTGTCATAATCATGGTCGTGACTTCTTCACAAACAGAGTTTGGGAGTATAAGAGGTTGTGGTAGCCACGGATGCCTCGCATGGATCTGAGATTTCAATTTTGAGTGGTTACGTGGGTTTAAGCAACCTTCCCACTAAGTGCACATAGTCGGCAAACAATGAAAAACGTACGACAAATCCGCAGGCAGGTTTGGCATTGTTCAAGCACATAATGGAGGAGGTTTCGCTTCTTTTCCTTATTGTGGAGAAAACAGAGATTCAACAACACGTCAGTTTCCAAACAGCCGACAAAATATGATCGATTTTTTGTGTCTATTCGCCGCGTAATTCACGTTGACTATCTTCAAAAGGGTGAAACAGTCAGTGGCGAATATTATGTCAACTTATTGGGATTTTAAAAGAAAAACTAACGCATTTAACCAAGAAAAAAGTTATCTTGCATCAGATGATACCTGGGTACACACATATGCAGTTTCCCTAACAAAAATCCGCGATTTAGGCTACGAATTGGTTCCTAAATGGCACTATTTATTCCGCCTTAGAATATTTCATGTTTCCTTAATCGAAGAAATATATAACTCGCCTGATTAGTCAAACAATCAAATCTATTTTGATGATCTCAAAAAATCTTATTATTTCCGGAGAGACGACATTGAACAGTGTTGAAAAATTCAGTACTTTAGTACTTTTTTCAGTATTTTTCCATTTCGAAAATACCGCAGTACCCCCGCGACGCTTTCAGTACTTTTTTATTATTACATATGTATTTTATGTCGTGTGCTTTTCAATTAATAATGCATTAGCAACACGTTCAACGCAATGCTAAAGTAGATTAGGCTTTAGCCCCGCTTAGCCAAACGTCCACGGAACGTACGTTTCTTTTTTAGAACACAAAAAGCAATGAAAACGCCTGCCGAACCGACAAATGATTTCGGTAAGCATTAACATTGCTCTTCATATGCTACAAACGAAAGTATGTTCCATAACGTTCCGTCGACGTTTGGTGACACGGAACTGTTACATTTTGTTACGTTCAGAATCAGCAGTTTTTGTTTTATATGTACGAGTATGTGAGGAACACGTATGTAAAAGTCGTTATTTTTTCTGTTCCGTACCATACGTGCATTAAATATGAAGAAATAAATAGTCTAGTAGGTTGTGTGCTGGCTTACTAGATGTGAGCCCGCTGTTCATACCCAATCTCAGACATCTCCAAAATAATGAAAAATGAAAAAAATATTCCTTCGGCGACCTCATTCTGTCAAAAACTCTGAGAGTAAATAAAATTGTCATGAAAAGTAGGTCCCGCATAAAATTAATACACACGACATCAATGGTGTGAGAAGATAGGTCATAATCCTGATTGAAGGATTGTAATGTATGGATGTATTTTTTTTACAAAAGTACCTTTTGATGCGAAAAAGTACTCTTTCAGTTATAGTTCAGTACCATTTCAAAATTTCAATTTTTCAACACTGATATTGAAAGCCAAGGAGACTATTTTGACTAATAAAATGACATTTTAATTCAAAACCTATGTTTCGTTTGAAAAGTCAATGACTTTTAAGCCTGCTAACCTCACAGAAATCGTTAAAAATAAAATTCATTTTGTGGTAAACAGCATTCGACGTCTCTTGAAGAGTTAAGTGACACAAAAATACGTCAAATCAAATGAAAAAGCAGTCTTTAAGTCTAGTCATCAATTTAGTTTTAAAAAACTATTCGAAATATTTTTTTTCCACACAATATAAATAGCAAGTATTGCACTTAGTTACTAGCATTAAACAATCCTATTATTATTAACAATTTAATACAAAAAAAAAAAAAAAATTAAAAAAAATAGAAAGAAATTCCAAACCACAAGCAGATATTTGCTCGCTTACATTATAAAGCAAAAAAAATATTTCATATTGACATGTAATTAAGCCCCTTATTTTGGACGTTGCGGCAGAGAGATAAGCTTTATTACAAGAACATATGGTAGTTATTAATTGTCATGGTGTGAGTAATAAATACAAAATATAAAATAAAATTATATCTACTCACCAATACTTTAATGCGAATAAATTCTCTTTCTCTTTTTTCTAGTTCTCTTTGAATTCTCTTTTCATTTTCTCTGCTAAATAAAGAAAAAATTGCACTCAACTTTTTACGGTAGCTGTTGTTGTTGCTGTTGTTTGCATTTTGTTTTCCTGACTTTTTTTTTTCACTATAAAAAAAAACGTATTCTTTTACTCAATGAGTATAAATGATTACAAAAAAAAAAACAAAAAACAATTCGCTCTTTTTTATTTTATTTTGTATTCCTCGTCGTCAACACACATCAATCTCCCATATTTGTAAACAAAAGTTTTTACTCTTGTACTCACATTTATTGTGTTGTAATGGCGGCATATGAAGGGAGAGTTTAAGAATTAAAGGAAACAAAAAAAAACACTCACACTTTAAAGCTTAAAAACGAAAACAAAATAAACCGTTGTTGAGCGTAAATTTTCCACACACACTAACTCACTTTCATGTATTCACGTATTCACAAAGGCTCTCTTACACGATAGTTGTTTTTGTTTTTCTTTCATTCTTATTTTCTTGCTTTTTGCAAAACGTTTTGATAATGCATTTACACGATATTTTTACGTTCAAACACGGACTTTTTTTTTCTTCTTCTTTGCAAAAGAAGAGCGAGAGAGCAACCGCTTTATTTACAACTTTAACCGCACGTTTCTTATGTTTAAATGTTCTTTTCGCTTTTTATTGCGTTTTTTTATAATTTTTTTATGTTTTTTTTTCTTATGCACAGCTTTTTTTTATTATTATTCTTAGAGAGTTCTAGTAGTCGCAGACGACGTCCATCATCTGTTTACGATGGTGTTGTATTGGGGAAAAAAAAGTATGACGGAATGATTGCCGGGTCTGGTTCGTTGGTTTGATACGGTTTGATATGCACTTTAGGAGTTCAGAACCACAAGTACTCTGCTTACACTCGTACACACACTCGCACTCACACACACAAACACACACGTAAAGAATACAAAAATAAAGTAACTCAGCTGAGAGCGTAATGTCACAAGTTTATGCCGTAAACGTAAACGGTCTCTGGCGTGTTAGTAACAATTGTTGTTGTTGTTGCACAAGAAAAAAAAATCTTTTAAAAGTTTTTCTATTTACGAATTGAAAGCGTAAAAAAGAATCTCGTCTCAATAAAAGCAACATGCGACACCAAACAAAACAAAATTAACACAACACAACACAACATACAGTATGTAACAAAACAAATGTAAATAAACAAAAATTATTGATGATGACGACAACAACAACAACACTAAGAACAAGAATAATAATAATAATAGTAACGTTTAATACCAGAACGTCGCTCAACGTGCACGAATGCAACTGAATAGCAAACTGAGCTCGTTTACTCGTTGCACATGCACTTTTCGTTTAAGTTTTTTTTCTTATGGTTGTTGTTGCTGTTGTTGTTATTGCTTTTGTTTCCATCCACTTCTCAAATTCAATTGGGCGAATTGCTATTTTTTTTTCTTACAAAAAAAAAAGGCAACAACAACAACAATAAATTACACACTAAAAAAAACATGGTAAAGAATTGAGACTCTTTTGTTTTGTTTTTTTTTCTTGATTACAAAAATAGCAAAAAAAAAAACAGAAACAAAAACCCGAGTATATTGAGTGAAAAAAGCTTAAAAAAATTACTAAAAGCAACAACAACAACAAATAGCAAATGCCCATTAATATTTTGTAAATTAAACACAAAAAAAATTGAAATTTTTTTAGAAGAGTTTGAGGTCTTTTTTTTTTAATGTTAACACGTGTGTGCGTGTGTGCGTGTATGTGTGTGCTTGTAAGAGAGAGAGAGTGGCAGCTTATAAGAAAAAAAAATCGAAAGAAGAAAAAAAGAAAGAAAAACTCCTCAAAAATCCAACCGTGTTTTGGTGCTTTATTATGCGGGTGTAAGAAAGCATAATTTTTGGTTAAATGTTGCTGAAGGGAGGAGGGATGGGGGTAACTGGCTGGTAATGTAATTTTTCAAGGTTAAATAAAATTTGAATTTACAACAACAAAAACGAAGAAAAAACATCTTTTAATTGGGTTTAATCGAACACTCACTTAAAAATTATTGATGGGCTCTACACTGTAAATATCTCTGGTAACGGTAATTGCATCAGACATTATATCAGCTTATTTGAGAGGTGATATCTTAAGCTTCACTTTGTTAGAAGGTGCCATTGAAATCACATTATTCTGTGAAATGTTATCTGCGCTTTAAAATGAACGAAAGCTAGGAACATTACCGGATGTCATAAAACAATATCAGAATGCATTGGAGTCTGCTGAAAATATTTTTAAAGTTTTCTGAGAGAATAATCTGGTTCGAATAGGATAGAGCAAACGCGCTACAACTGAAAACCTACAACAATTTCGAGTCGCATAATACACAGGCTCACAAAAGTATACATACATACGATTAACAAATTTCACAAATTTCTGAACCAATGCAAAACACCGTCTTAAAATCGAGGAAAGTTGTCAGACAATTATAAAGATTTTCAACGAAAATGTATTGGTTAAAAAATTTCTGAAATTTGTTAACCGTATGTATACTTTTGTGGTTGAGTGTATCTCGTTTATAGCTCTGCACCAGCCAGCAAGTTCTAGACAACTTAATGAGAGACTTTTTAAGTCAAGTTCGAGAGTTCTTATGGCAAGTTCTAGACAACATAACCATTCTAGATTTGTTTTTGTGCAGTTTCTTGATGTCACAAGTCTATGTCAACAATTCTCAAGTCTCTTGAAGTTCTCAAAGAGAATATCGATCAGGAATTTGAGAAATTTCATCAGAAGTCCTGATGTAAAACGCCATAAATCGTGAACATACGATAAACTTGGCCGATACTATTCTTTCGACTTTCCTTTTTGATCTACAATTGAGCTGAGTTGGGAACTGAGGGCTAAGGAGGTTAATTTTACTGAGAAACTATCATCAAACAACTCAATTAACACAGACAAAATTGATTGAAGGTCAGAGAAAGGTGACAAAAGAGCTTGGATGGGTAGTTTTGATGACTTCACGATATCGCATAGGACTTTCATGGCCTGATCGGCATTTGTTACGACATTTGCCGAATTCTCTTAATGAGGCACATTTAAAAATCGTAAAAGCCTGAAGTCGCCGTAGTCTAGTAGCAAAGAATATGGATATAAAGAATGCGCATCATGTAGAAGTAAAATTTCTTATGGCGGGATGTACCAGTAACACCCGCTCTCACCAAAATCTCTTTTAAAAATCATTTCTTTATGAGGGAGGGAAGACAGGAGAAAAATAAACACAAACAAAGAGCGTAACAATGTGTTGCTCTCATCGTACGTATGTATATGCGTATGTACGATTATGTATGTATGATCGTTGTTATTGTTTGACCAAAGACTATAAATATGTAAAGATGTTGCACACAGTGTATTTAAAATTGACAAAATTTTGTGCTTCTTTCTTATGAAAGCTGAATCGTCGTTCTCACTCTCATGTTAACTGAAAGAAAGAAAACAAAAAAGACTCAGTACACTTATTGTACTCAGAGAACTTATTATACTTAGAGAACGTATTGTTATTTTCTCTAAGCAATTTATTCTCATATGCGTGTATACGTGTGTGCATGTATGTATATATACATTGCCAAATAAAATAGTAAACAAACTGAAAGATTTTTTGTTTTCACAAAATGTATGTGCAAATAGCTTGTGGAAAACTAATATTACCGTTTGTTTTATTGTAGGGTAAGAATATGTGTTTTATTGTTGTAGAAATGAAATTATATCGATTCGCACCGAATTATATATTACTATTCAATTATGTATGTATGTATTTACCATATGTGTCTATTTTTGTATAGAATGAAGTTGTAATAAAACGAATGCTTTTTTGTTTAGTATTTATTTATCATTTTAATGGTTCAAAATTTTAACTTTTTCCATACTGGATAATTTGAATTTGTATGTTTCCCATGTGGAATGCTTCCGTAGTAAAACAACAATTAGTAAATTAAGCATCTCCATTCGGTGTTTATAACACTCGTTATTTTCATCAAACCAAGGAATAAATTGTATTTTTTGTGCTTTTTTTGTATTTTTTGGCTAACTACAAATGTTTTTTTGTTTTTTATAGATTTATTTTCTAAAAAAAATTTTTCGAAGACTTATATGAATTTTGCAAACTTCAAAAAATAAATCAGATGGAGCGCACAAACTTCCAAAGTCGGAATCTTTTATATAATTTTTTGCATAAACGACCATTTCTGAAGGATATGACAAAATTTGCGCTGGTTTGATTATATCCACACGACACCAACAAAATATCGACTTGATGTTAATTCAATTGGCACATTGTTGGACGTAAAACAATCGGTGCCTTCATTAAAATATTCTTTATTTTCATCGTATATATCTGCGACATCTATATCAGGGGTATGTGTACTTTCTGATATATTTCCAGTCCTATCAATATCTTCTAAAAATATGATTTATGGTTTTAATTATATATTTTATTTATTAAACGTTTTGTTTGAGCATGCACTACAATTTTTAAATTCCCACTTTTTATAAAACAGTTTTTCAGTTTCAAATGTCCACACAAAATGTGGATTTTTTAATTCGGTGCGAATCGATATAGTTTCATTTCTACAACAATAAAACACATATTCTTACCCTACAATAAAACAAACGGTAATATTTTTTTCCACAGGCTATTTGCACATACATTTTGTGAAAACAAGACATCTTTCAGTTTGTTTATTATTTTATTTGACAATGTACAAGCACACACGTATACACGCATATGAGAATAAATTAGAGAAGAGAACAATACGTTCTCTGAGTATAATAAGTTCTCTGAGTACAATAAGTGGCAGTAGACGTACTGCCATCGACAAATTTGGCACTGGCAGTGCAACATCTTCATATATTTATAGTCTTTGATCTCATCGCGATGAGAGCAAAGAATGAGAGCAACGCATTGTTACGCTCTTCGTTTCTGTTTACTTCCCTCCCTTCTGTTTCTTTCCCCCCGCGTCATGAAATATTTTTGAAAAATATTCCAAAATATGTTAAGATGCACATTCTTTATACTTTATTTTCTTTGCTAGTAGGTAGTGTGTTGGCATATGGTTCTAACTACAATACAGACAACTCGAATAAAACGAAATATGAAAACGTATTTCTTTCGGCGACTATCTCTCAGCATATATCAAGCAAAAACTCTGGAAATAAATCAAATTGTTATGAAAAGTTCCACAAAAATCTGTCGTTAGGAGTCGACTTTAAACTGTAAGTTCAGCCACTCATGGATAAAATTAACACATACAACATAAATGGTGTGTGAAACTAGGTTGTAATCCTGACTAAAAGATTATTATGTAAGTAGGGCAGAGGAAGGTTTTCCTAGTTGGATAATTTAGATAGGTATTAAGACATCTTTGTTTGTCAAGTTCGGAAAACATATCCGAAAATCTATTCAAATTCGTCTAAATCTATTCAAAGAAATTAATTTCTATTTCGTCAGATTGCAACGAATTGCTTCAAAAGGTTTCTGAAATAAACCGATTTTTTGCTTTGTTTATATAGCTTCGAGTATAAAATATTTTCTCGGCGACTTCCTCCCAGAAGATTTCTGGCTAAAAGTCTAAGAGTAAAAAAAAAAATTGCCATGAAATGTTCTCAAGAAAATCTATTGTTCAGAGTCGTTATTTAACTGAAGATCTAGACACTCATGTATAAAATTTACACACACAATAGAAGTGATATGGGAAGCTACGTCGTAATTCTGCTTGAACGCTTGTAATGCTCAATCATGTTATGTTTCTACAACTTTGAGACTGCGATCCATTTTCCTTCAGTCGATTTGTTCTTGTAGAATTTCTTACTGAATTTTCAAACCATTTTTACACGTCATTTGACTACTCGAACTTGAATAAGAGCTTGTATGTTTGATTTTTTTCCATGAAATTATTTTTTTTTGTATTTATTGTCGTAGAGACTTTCAACAATAATTCCTTTAATTTTTTTTTTGAGCAGCACAAATCATTCTTTTCGAATTTCCAAATACACTGCAGACAAAAGGAAAACCCAATTATCATATTAAACATATTGCCTAAGAGCCCTTTGAATCCTTTTTCTGCAATTCAAAGGATAACATTTAATCAACACAACAATATTTCGTTACTGTTTCAAAATGTCAAAGAAAAAGAAAACAAAAAAAAAAATAATAAACGAGTCTTACTCTCCTCTACCTACAATAAATTATAATTTTTTTTCGTTTTTCTTTGATCAAGGACATGCTGATGATTGCCTTATTTAAACCTGATAAAAAAATTTCAAATCAAAGCATCACCAGTTTAAACCGCAATTGCATCCGAATGCAGTGACTGACTGCAGTGCAAACAATGTTGTTTTTCGTTCTTCGTTCGTAAAAGAATTTAAAAAAAGGAATAAAAAAAATTGAAATAAAATGCACCAAAAATGCATCGAAAAAAAATCAGAAACAAACAAACTGGAAACCAACCACCCTGATTTTTGGTGCAGTCTATAGTCTAAAGGGTGTTACAAAAAGAAAGATGTTTTGTATGGTATTTGGAAGAAAATTGTATCGTTAGATGCATGGAACAGAAGGAGTATGGAAAAATTCCATGGAGATCAAATCGTGATTCCATTCGAATAGCTTCTGCAGGAGCTGTAAAAGCGAGGAAGAAAACGAAATATTTTTTTTCACTTGTTAGGTACATGCCTGGTAGTACATGTATTGGTGAAACAAACATCTTCCTACGCTATTGTCCTCATTGGGTATTCCGAAATGGATTACCTAGAGATGGATTGAGGGACTCTTACATTCTTATTTAAAGGGTACCTAAAGTACTGTAACATACATACATACATACATAATTGGTCATTACAACCCTTCAGTCAGGATTACGACCTAACTTCTCGCCTCACGTGCGTTAATTTTATACATGCGTGGCGGGTACAGTTTAAAGTCGATTCCGAACAACTGATTTTTGAGAAACTTTTCATGGCAATTTTATTTTTACTCTCAGAGTTATTGCCAGCAATCTGCTGAGAGGAAGTCGCAGAGGAAATATTTATCATATTTTCGGTTTTGGTGTCTGAGCTGGGGTTTGGACCGTGGCCTTATGTCTAATAAGCCAACACACTACCTATGTATTAGACTACGCCGACTTCTTGACTCAGATCTCTTCTTACAACAATTTCTCTTTCCTGGTTGCCTCAGACCTCCAAGTTTGAAATGAGTCTTTGCCTTTCTTTATTTTCTCTTTTGTTGAGCATACCCTTTCAAACATTTGCCCACATTACACGGGAGAGTTCTGCTCTTATTAGGAAGATCGCTTTTGCTTGCTCTTTGCCAAGAATTCCCATATGGGCTGGAATCATACTAACCCCATAAAACCCAAGTACTCGAATGGCCACCTCACTGTCAGACAGAAGTTCAACTTAAAGATCTCTATGTCCCCTAAGATTATGATCTTTCACAACCCATTTCATGGACGACTTTGCTTTCCGAATCATTTCGTTTAAAGACGTTTTTTTCAAGCAACATTGCATACCTCTACATACTGCTGCTCTCTAATGACTGTCATAATAAAAGAATTGGAGAAGAGTTGCGAAGCACAGCGAGTTGTAGCCATTTATTTTATAAAAAAAACCTTCCAAATAGCATTTCTTTTGAAAGCACCCTGATTTAAAATTCAAAAAAAAACTTTTAATTCAGAAAATCTTTAACGACTGCAGCAAATAACATAAAAATGCAACGAAATGCACTTCCGATGATAAAAAAAAAATGCAGACACACACTGCAAATATTAAAAAAAAAAATTCTTTATCAAAACCCAAAATTATTAAAAAAAAAAAAAAACACGCACAAACATGTCAACACAGATTCCTTATGCCACTCTCTACTTCATCTACATTTTTTCCAGTTTCCACTTTTTGTCGAAAATGCAATCTTTTGCGAATGCATTTTTTGGTTATAAAAAGAAGGACCCAAAAAAAAAAAAAAGCTGAACCTTTAAAATTAAAAAAAAGCACAAAAAAAAACACAAAAAATTTAAAACTTGAAAAAGAAGCGAACAGAAGAAGGGGTTCCACACAAAAGAAGTGCAGCAATGCATATGCAAGGAAAAACAACAAAAGCAACAATTGCATTGCATACACAGCAACAGCAAAAAAACTGCAGCAAAATAAAATTTTGAACCCAAAAAATACGAAAAATATTCAGAAAAATGTTAAACGAAGGAATATTGAAAAGGAAAACTGAGAAATGCATTCTAAAATTGCTTTTGTTGTTGTACAATACAACAAAACAAAATAAGAACAAAGCAAAACGGTTGACGAGCCTCTCACCCAGCAGCAGGGATATACAGGCATACTTACGCACATTTTATTAAAAGCTTAAGCAGCACTGGTGGCTGCATACTAAATACAAGAACAAAAACAAAAGCAAAAACCAAAGCGAAAATGCAATTTTAATTTCCAACCATGTATGCGTAAGTCCGGTGAGTCTTTAATTTATTAGCATAAGTGTGTGGTGAATATTGTACGAGTACGTATAAAATTCAACACAACTATGATTTGTTTTTTTTTTTCATACGTCTATTATTGTTATAGTTGTTGTTGTATTAATTGCAATATTACACTTGACTTTAAAGTTTAAACCCTAAATATTGTGTTTGTGTGCTCGTGTACGTACGTACAAATTGTCATATTACAACAGCAATTATGTTCTCTCTCTCCTCCTTCTCACTGTTTTTGTTGTGTTCTTAATGCAAATTTTTTAATAACAAAACATTTGTTTTATTGACTCTCAATTCTAGCTGCGTTTGCTCTTGAGACTTAAATATCTTTAGTGAGAGAAGGAGAGAGAAAACTCTTTTAACTTTTAAATTCACTCCACTCCCTACATATGTACGTATTAGTGTGTAAGTAAACTGTGTGTGCCAGAGAGTTAAATTGTTTGCTTTTGTGCACGTGTGTGTATAAATGCATGAGCTTGAGTGCAGTTTAACTCTTATTTGGTAGAGAAGAATGCATTTATCATGAGTTACTATTTCTGTTGTTGCAGTTTTAAAAACTGCATTTTTTCTTTGTTTTGTTTCTCCTCTCATTTATGCTTATTTATCTTTATATTATATTTGTTGTTGTTGTTGTTTTGTGTAAAAATTCTGTTTTGCTTTTCAAAAACTTGTCAACTGCCAATTTAGTTTTTATTATGACAGTCATTAGAGAGAAGCAGTATGTAAAGGTATGCAATGTTGCTTGACAAAAACGTCTTTAAGCGAAATGATTCGAATAACAAAGTCGTCCACGAAATGGGTTGTGACGGATCATAATCTTAGGGGACATAGAGAACTTTAAGTTGAACTTCTGCCTGACAGTGAGTTGGCGTACAACTCATTTAGATTCATAACTTTAGAAAAATACTTACGAATACTTATAACTGATTCGAATGACACGAATCATTCATCAAAATTTACAGTCTTAGTTGTTGTTGCATTTACAAAAAAAGAAAACAGACACATAATCAAAAAAGACAGAGCAGCAAGCAGTGCAAACACACAACCTTTTAATGAGTATTTTAGTGTTCGTACGCGATTCATACTTATTTTGTGCTTCGTGTATATGTTGAGTTATGGAGAGTCGAAATGAATCATCAATCAATCATACGTGTTGTTAAGTACAAGTATGATGAGTATTTCAAACTTTGAATATGAGTACAGAGGTTCCATGATATTAAAATAAGTATGAATGCGTTGTTAGTATCAGAAATTATGAGTATGTTTCGATTCTACTAATCGTTTTGAATACTCATTGCTAATCTCTGGTATGAAATGCAAACTATTTAATAACGTTAGAAAGGAGAGAATGAATGAATGCATACCTTAACATTACTGTCAAAGCGTTCATAATGTTCATAATTTTCCAAAGCTAAGGCCGAGGTTTGGGTTTCTTATTTGTCAGTTTTTCTAATATTTTTAAACAATTTTATTTTTTCTTTTTTTTTAGATTATTTACCGGTTTGAAAACTAAACTGAACTTTAATTATTTGTTCGTTTTTTTTTATTATTATTTTCATATCTTTTTTAATAATTTTTTTATTTTTTTTGTTAATGGAAAAATATTTTTGGACTGTGTGAGGAGAGGGCAATTGTATGTGTTTTAATGTCTAACGCTATTGTTGTTTTAATTTTTCTTATTAAAGTTTATTCAAGCGCAAATTGGGAGCGAGGCTTTTAGTTAAACAAAAACAACAAAAAAAAACAAAAAACAATAAAAATAAAAACTAACGAAACAAAATTGAAAAAATTTAATATTTTTCGTTGCAATTTTCATTCAACATTTTCAAATAAAATGCATTACGTTGGATTCAAATGATTGTGGGCTGCAACCATAGATTTAAGATTTGTTTTGGTGGTTTCGCTATTGCTATTGTTGTTGTAGATTTGAAAATTTTTTTTTAATTTTTTTTAAATTTTTTTTGTTGTTTTCAATGCAATTTTTTTTTGTTAGTTTTTGTTTTAATATTTTCAACTTTGAAAATTCGTTGGTTACGTTCAAGGTAAAAATTTTTGTTAATTTTTTTTGTAGTTGTTGTATTTGTTGTTGTTGTTTTTCTAAACAGGTTTAAAATTTATTGTTTTTTTTTTAATTTTGTTCTGCCTTTTAACATCTGATTTTTTTAGAATTGGTAACATTCATACGAATAAATGTTGATTTTTTCAAGGCTAAATTCTTGTTGTTGTTGTTGTGTTTTTGGTACTTTTTTTGTTCTTTTCAAGGAGCATTTATTTTAGGTGAAACCAGTCTGCACTGTTGTAGGTGGTTAGTTAAAGTTTCTTGTGATAACATTTTAAATGCAATTTAAAAATGAATAATAACACGCTGCAAATATAAATAAAAAAATACGGATTTATGTATTTTTTTTCTTTTGAAAAACCAATCCAAAGTAAATGTTTCCATTAAACAATTTGTGTCAATATTTCCTAAAATTTATTTCAAAAAGAAGCTACATTTGGCTTCTGATAAATCGAAACAGTGCTTGATAATCACTATTTGATGAAAATGTTTGATAATAGGTTTTTCACCACGTGGTGAATTTCTGTAATTGAATTCACAAAACCAAGTTTAAATGTTATTGGATATTGCAGTATAAGGATAACGGCCGATATAATCTAGGAATTTATTTATCTAGGCTTCGCCGTTACCATCAATAAAGATTACAGGCTGGAGATCAAGCGCGGGATCACTCCTCAATACTTCGACCTATGGAAGTTACCCTTTGAGTCCCTTCAAAAACTCGCAGAGTAAATACCTGCCATAAAACCTATCGCGCATAGTCTATTTTCCTCATGAGTACAATTAACACACTAAAATTAACACAGGTTTCAGACAAGGCGATCCCTTATCATGGGACCTCTTCAACTTTGTTATTGAGAGTGTTCTACGAATGGCGGTAGTGCATGGCAATAACACTATTTTCCAAAAAAGCGTTCAGTTGCTGGCGTACACTGACGACATTGACATCATAAGGCGTACCAAGCGAGATGTTACTGCTGCCTTTAGTGCTATTAGTAAAGGTCTCCTCCACTGAGTTTCTCATTTTGCATATGAACTCCTGTCTAGGGGGACTGTGACCCAAAAGCGGTTCCTCTGTTCCACTGTGCACTGGTAGCGTTGCGTGCGATTGCGCATCCTCCTGTACTGGTTTTGGTGTAGAGCCACTCTTCTCATTCCCTGTGCTTCTCCCAGATGTATTCTGGAGGTTCTCCGTTGCTTGGGATTTTTTCGGCGGTGATCTCCTGATTTTCGGGCTGCTCATAAAGGCTATCTCACCCTGCATCATCTCTTCTACTTGCGTTATTCTTTTGTTCATTCTTTCATTTGGGTTTCATCTTCAAGCCGCTATCTCATACCGACTATGCAGTTGTCCTTTAGAGACCCCGTGGGTGCCTATGGTAATTAGTGAGGTCCTCGCGAGGGTTGACGCAAATCCTTATGGGAGTTTGCGTTCAGAGCCAGGTCGGACACTAATTAGGAGTCATCTCAACTAAACCTGCATCACCAACTAAATGGCGACGATAATCGAACGTACTTGAAACCCTGCCAAGGATTTAACGGAACGGAGGCGTCTGCAGCATTGGCCTGAAAGCCATTTCGACCGGTTTTCACCCGGTGTACTCAGGTAACAGAATGCAACAAACGTCAGCCCACTTGCGTCATCTTCAAAATCGATCTTCCAAACATAATCAAGGTCGTGCCGAGTCGTCAATCTCGCCTTCTCACATTACCAGTACCCAGGGAGCGCCTGATCTAAGATACGGAGACTGTGAACTGCTTGGCATGCACCTGCAAGGATAGCACTGGGCTTTGCCAAATTAAAACCCAACAGTGGCGTTGCCTTGCAGTTACATACCCGCTCCCCGACGTGCTGCGTATTGGATCTCAGATAGCGGCCGATAACTATACTTTCGATATAGTCAAGGCATTTCTTTATCTTGGCTCCGACGTTACCACCAAAAATGATGTCAGTCTGGAGATCGAGCGCAGGATCACTTTAGCCAACAGGTGCTACCATTGTCTCAATAGGCAATTGAGTAGCAGAGACATCTTTCGTATGACAAAACTAATACTCTACAAGGCGCTCATCCTCTCCGTGCTTCTTTATGGCGCAGAGGCATGGACTCTGATAAAGCAGCCTTGAGAGTATTCGAGAGAAAGCTCCTACGTAAGATTTTCGGTCCAGTACGAGTTAGCGATGATTTCCGCATCCGATCCAATAGTGAGCTGCATTAGCTCCTCAACGACGTAGATGTTGTGCAGCATATTAATATACAGCGACAGCGCTAGCTCGGCCATGTCTTTCGAATAGCGGTGGATGCTCCGCCGAGACGGGTATTTGATGCGGGGATCTGTGGAAATTGGCGAAGAGGACGACCTTATTTGCGTTGGAAGGAACTAATCGAAGAAGCCCTGTCATCGATTGGTGTAACCAACTGGCGTAGTCGTGCAAGAAGCAGAGGCGCCTGGAAGGATGTGTTGAGGGTTAAGTAAGTAAAGTAAGTATAAGGATTGCAAACCTTATCAACAACCTGACTAACTGCGTCGCCTTTATCACCAAGTCAAGATCTTATTTTTCTAATTTCAGTCGAAGGTGTTTTAATAAACTTCATATGATATGATGTGCAAAACATAATGAATTCGGTTCAGTAGACTTCCTGAATTTACGTGTATGGGGCTTTTAGTAGTATTTTTCAGACGATGAGGTATAGGGTGGGACATTTAATAGTTTAAATTTAAAAATGCAATAACAAACAAAAACGGTTTGAAATTTTCGCAAATTTATTTTTTATTTTTGTTGTGAAGTACAATTGTTCCGTTTAGAGACGGGATATTATTTCATTCAAATGACTGCCGCAACAGGCCTCAGAATACCTCATTCGATCGGACCACCAATTTCCGTGCACTTTTTCGTGTGTATGGGGACTTAATTCGGCAATGGCATCATGCTGCTCAATTGTCTCTGGTTTGTCGGCATAACACGTCCCATAGAAACTAGTCCAAAGGTATATAATCGAAGTTTCTTGGCAGCCAATTGACATCACCACTTCGGCTAATTAAACAGCCATCAAACGTTTGACGCAATAAATCGATTGTAGCATGAGATGTGTGACAAGTGGCACCATCCTGTTGAAACCAACATCGTTCACATCTATACCATGAAGAGCGGGAAGAAAAAACCGTTTAACATTGACCGTAATGGTTGCGCTGTCCTCATTTTCAAAGGAATTTGGGCCAATAATGTCTCTGCTCCACAAGCCGCACCCAACAATGGGTGGTGCAATGGCTCCACGTGTGGGTTTCCTGAGCTCCAAATACGGTAATTTTGCTTATTAACGTACCCACCAAGATGAAAATGAGCTTCATTCGAAATGATGATTTTTTTTTTTTTTGTAAAAATCAACATCATCGTATAGTTTATGGTTGGCCCATCTAGCGAAGCGAAAACTAAGTGGATAGTCATGCGGCTTCTACTCTTGTACCAATTGATCTTTATAAGGCGTCATACCGAGAACTTTTCACAAAATTCGATATAAACTGTTGCGTGAAATATTCAATTCACGTCTTGATGGATCAATAATGAAAACAGTTTCACGAACTTTAGCAATGCCGCAACTATTGGTCCTTCTTTGTGACCAAATTTTGTATGACATTTTCGTGAAATTTCCGATTAATTTTCTTTGTTTTGGAAATAAATTCCTAATAAATCCCAATGTTGTTGCTCCAGCGTGTTCAGTGGAGATAATATACTGAATTTATGACAGAATAGAATGACATAAGTATTGACAGATTCGAAATAACCGCTAAGCTAAATTTAAACCGATATATGTATGGCTTACCCAATATAATGATTTCGGTTCAGTAGACTTTCCATGTAAGGGTTTTTCAGTAGCATAAGGTATTTTATTCCTATGAAACTGACTTTTCTTCCAGTAAAACAACAAGATTCGTGCCTTGTGGCAATGCCATGAAAACTTAGTACGCTTAGCCATTTCACTTTCAACTGTTGTGCTGAGGTGCCTTAGTATTGCAACCATACGATCTGTTGTACTCTCCCTCCCAGCCTATTACATGCATTACATAATTGGTTATCACAAACCTTTAGTCAGTATTAAGACCGAGTTTCTCACACCACTTATGTTGTGTGTGTTAATTTTATATAAGAGTGGCGGCAGCCACAGTTTAAAGTCCACTACGAACGACAGATTTTTGAGAAACCTTTAATGGCAATTTTTGTTTTACTCTCAGAGTTTTTGCCAGAAATCTGCTGAGAGGCAGCTGCCGAAAAAATATGTTTTTGATACTTCGTTATGGTGGAGATGTCTGACTTGGGGTTTGAAATGTGGCCTCACGTATAATAAACAAACAAACTACCACTAGACTATTTTTTTTTTTGCGAGAAGGAGGGAAAATGCTTTATGCATTCATGAAGGTCGTCACCATGCATGGTATGTCGGACTCTCCCACTGGGTATACCGACTAAAAACCCGCCTTGTCTCCTCACCAGGGTATCATTCCACCTCGGAACCACGGATGCATTACTTCGAGGTGGACCCCTTTTGGCACCTGTGCCAGTTCCACCATTGTCAGCCTACGTCCAGGCTCCGCTCTTCTGTTATTCTACTGCGTCTAGATCATATTTTTTCTTTCGCAGGACATAGTGCACAAATTGTTTAACTGCGTTCCAGTTTTCTCTGCTGTTTATCGTTTTCAGCACGATGTTTGTGGCATTAATAATGCCGATTTCAGCCTCGAGACCCTGACGTCTTTCGGCCCAGCGTCTGCAGCCGAAGAGAGTGTGTTCGGCATCGTCTAAGATTTCCTCTTCCTCGTAGATGCAGAATGGCGAGCGACATTTCCCCATGCGATGCAGGTACTCTCTGAAGTATCCATGACCGGTTAGCATCTGGGTTATGTAGTAGTCTACTTCGCCGTTTTTTCTGTTTTTCCACACTTGCAATTCTGGAATCAGTTTGTGTGTCCACCTACCGTACCGTTCATTTTCCCAGCGATGTTGCCATTTTAAGACGACTTCGTGCTGTATCGTTTCTAGGCTCTGCGACTGAGTCATGCTCTGTCTAGCGTTGAAAATCATCTGGCGCTCAATTGATTGAAGGTCTATGGGAACCATTCCAGCTGTTATTAAGGCGGCTTGTGTTGATACCGTGCGATACGAGGATGTGACCCATAAAGCTGCTGTTCTTTGCGCAGATAGCAGTTTTTTAGCTCTGGTTTGAGTATTCAGAGTAGAAGCCCAGATTTCAGAGCCATAAAGGAGTATACTATTTCCAGCCTCCATGAGTAACTTCTTCCTACTTGGGGGTGGTCCTCCAATATTTGCCATCAGTCTACTCAGCTGTGTTGTAATTCTAGCTGCTTTCACTGTTGCATACTCTATCTGCTCTGTGTAGGTCAGTTTCGAGTCCAGTCTAATCCCAAGGTATTTAATAGATCTCTTCGTAGGGATACCACTAGACTATGGAGACTGGTAACTTAACAACGGTTATTTGAGATCACAGTCACCAAACTGAATTAATTAATTCTAGAACTTCCGCATTAAATCCGTTATTGAATTGGAACAAAAAAAAAAAAGAAACCAGGAAGTAATTATTACACTTCCCATAGGAAAATTGTAATGCAATGCCATGGCCTGTATTTAAATCAACTGACATTTCAATTAAATTGTTGTCGTCTTCCTTATTTTACATCCGCTTTTTAAGAAATTCTTCAAAAAAATTCTCAAGATTTTCAAAACTGAAGAGATTTAATTGCTGGCCATATTATGCTTAACGGAAGGAAATTTCCTGAAATTATAATTCCGTACAGCTTTTCACCACACACTCGTATAGTTTTCCATGCATAGTTGTATGTTGTCTCTATTTGTTGTAGCATTAAATAGTTGTGAAAATTGAGAAACTGGTGCCATGGTTTAATAGGTTTTAAATGATTTATTACTGCCAGCAAAGCTCTATTCGAAACGGAGCAGTTTGTTGTTTGTTGTTGTTGTTGTTTGTGTTACAAATATTAGACTAGAACGGAAGTGTTTGTTTGCAAATAACTTGAAGCGATTTACATCCGTTTTTTTTCTTCTCTATACCAGTGGTAACCAGCATACTCTGCTAGAGAAACTGGCTAGACAGGACGCCTAGTTGGACGGACAAGGCCAGTTTCGTTATGATCAAAAATATCGTATTAGTTTTACTATTTAAACTTCCTACTGTAAGTGCAGGGAAACTTGTAAAGCCATTGAGGTTTACTTGTGGTGTGTTGTTGCATTAACAAATTAGAACATCTTTGTGGCACAACATAAAAATAAGAGAAAAGCAATGAAGAAATTGAAGCATAAAATCAAATCATGTAAATTGGGCACATAAAATCAAAAGAAAAGTGGCACTCCATACACGTTTCGGCCACCAGGAGGACTTGCAAAACTTCTTAGGCACTTCCTTTATATACAAAAACACAAACAACTAAAGCGTGTACACGGCTTAATTTCTACAATTGCAAAGCCTAAGTAAGTAAACTGTTTAAATACTGAAAATCTTTACAAATCGTGCACATACTATGACACCTTCAGTGCCTCAAACTTGGCACACTATCAACAACAGCATAAAATATGAAAAACTGAGAAGAGAAAAAAAAAGAAAAATAACCGCCATTCTAAAGAGCATTTTAACACAATCTCACGGTTTCCACTAGTACTTCCGATAACGAATTTTTCGTTGCACTTTTATGCTTTTGTTGTTTATTTACCAATATTTGTGCAACATACCTGTTGCATGTTGCTGCACAGAAACTCAATTGCTTATTGGCAAATGGATTCATATTTCATTCATAATTTCGAAAATGGAAAAATGTTCGTTTGATATGAAATGCTCATAAAAATGCTCGTCTAATGTGATTATGCCACATTAAATTGATATCCATTTCAAGGAAAAATTTATGTGGGCATGTTGTTGCAACACAAGTATGCATATGGTCTGTTGAAATATGTGTTGCATAGCTTGGGAGAGCATTTAGAATTTTCCATGAATATTTTTCAGGTTTTTTTTATTTAGGAAACCTTTTATTTTTTTTATTTTTCCAAAGCCAGGAAATGTTGAAGTGTATGGAGTTGTTGTTTTGATTCTTTTCACGTTATTTTATTAAAACTACATTTCTGGTGGAAATTCGGTGATTAAAGCAATGAAAATAAATCGTTTTTAGTGTTTCCTTATTTACACAATTTCATGAAACCAAATATCCGGCAATTAGTAGCGTTCTTGATAAAAAAAAAATGTAATGAAATTCTGAACTAAAGTTTAACAAAAAAAAACTCATCATTAGTAATGATCCATTACTCTCGTGAGGTACTGTTATGTACTGTTTCTGTAATTCCGAAAAAATAATAAGAAGCCAGAGTTTTGGAGAAATCTCTTAAACGTCTTCTAGTTCTCTAAAGGATAGGGCGAGACAATCAAAATAACCACTGCAAGGTAGTGGTGTAAAAGTATTGAGTATTTGGGTACTCAGTACTCAATAACGACTGTTTTTTGGAGTACTCAATACCAACTTGGTAATACTCAATATTTTCAGGGTTGTATTTTATAGTACAATAATACACAAATAATACAAAATTGCTGGATGGATTAGTTTACCATGTTTTGCTCACTTGGTTGTTATTGACGGTTTAAAGGATGAGAAATTTCACCTACTAATTAGTATCTGCAAGGCACCTGTTGAATTTTTTCATCGAAGTACTAAAGCATCCAACAAACTCAAAGAAATGCAGGAGCAAATGGGAAAACCAATACAAAAATTAATTAATTCAACTCCAACAAGATGGAACTCGACTCTTAATATGATTTTAAGAATTTTGGAAAATCAAGAAGTTTTAGAAGCTACTGTGGCAATACTACACAAGCCAATTGAACTATTTTCTTTTGAAGAGTGGGAAATATTATTATTGTATACCCTTTTTTCCCTGCATTTTTGAAAGACTCAACTGAGTGTAATGGCACACAATTAAGGGATGTGAAGACCAACCACATCGCCAGTAGTATTTTGCAGACCTTTAAGGAAATAACTACTGAAATGAGTGCTGAAAAAATTACCACTATTTCGAAACTTATAGTTTTAATACGTAGTCTTCAAACATTTTTAAATAAGAAAAAGTCTGAAAACAATACGGAAGTTATATCAGCATTATTAGATAAATATATTTCTAATTTAAATAGACGCTGCTTTAGGTAAGAATACCACGATGTTTTAGCAATTTCCACCTATCTAGATCCACAATTCAAATCCAAAGTAAAGTAAAGTCCAGGATATCGTCATTGTTTAATATTCCAACTTCAGAAAATCGTTTGCCAGTCAAAACAACTAATAATATCAATTCAATTTGGACCGATTTTAATCAGAAGGCTATACCAAATAACACTACATCTAAATGTATAGTAGAGCTGAATAACTTTTGTCATGAAAAATTGCTAGATAGAAAGAGTGATCCTTTGCAGTGGTGGAAGGAGAGAGAAAATGTATATCCCGGGCTTGCTAAAATAGCCAAAAAGTATTTGCCAATAGTAGCAACATCTGTGCCTAGTGAAAGAGTATTTTCTATAGCTTTTTAAGCAACAGAAGAAGTATGTTAAAATCTGAAAATGTTGAAAAAATACTTTTTCTACACTTTAATAAAGTCTAACAAAGGTAATTTATGTTACAAGATATGTTACATAGATATGCAGATAGATTCGTAAATTCGAATCTATCTATTTTTTTGCTTGAACTTCTAATTTTATTCTAATTATATATTTGTTTAAAATTCTTACTAATAGTTTTTATTTGTACTTTTACCGAATATTCAAAAAAAACTTGAAAATAAGAGACTTTTAAGGAACAAATGCCGGTTAACACTTATTTTTATTTTTCTAAATAAAATTTTCAAAAATATTTACATAAATATGAATTTAAAACATTTTAAATAAACTGTCTTAGTTTCTAAGACATTTGTGTATACATATTATAAGCAATATGTTTTATTTATTTATATTTCAAATATAAGGAGTATCTGAACATTTGTACTAGTTTTTGAACTCAAAAAAAAAAAAAAAAACGTTATAGTATTGAGTAATATTGAGTACCCAAAAAAAAATATTGAGTATGTATTGAGTAGTCAAAAGTACCCACAATTTACAACACTACTGCAAGGCAATGACAGTGGATACTGCTTGAGATTAAGAGCATAAACGTATTATTTCCTTTAAGAAGTCGTACGCGCTTTGTATTGTAGTAGGTAGTATGTTGGCTTATTAGATGTGAGGCCTTGGTTCAAACCCCAGGCCAGACGTCTCCAACAAAACGAAATATCAAAGACTATTTCTTCGGTGATTTCCTCTCAGCAGATTTCCGGCGAAAGCTCTGAAAGTAAATAAAATTGCTATGAAAAGTTTCTGAAGAATCTGTCGTTCGGAGTCGACTTCAAACCGTAAGTGGTGTGAGAAACTAGGTCGTAATCCTGTCTAAAGTGATGATGTGATGAGTAATTATGGGGGTAGACATTATAGGTATACTCCCATAAAATTTGAGGGGAGTACAATAGATTCTATGGTCGCAATACAAAGGACTACAGTTAACAATGAAATGGCTAACCGTATTAAGCTTTTTTGGCATTGCCACAAGGCAGAAATCTTGTTGTTTTACACTCAGAAAAATCAGTTTTATGTCAATAAAATATCCCATCGTCTGTAAAATGCTACTGGAAACCAGATACATTGAAATTCAGCCAGTCTACTGAACCGAAATAATTATATCGAGTGGGCCATCTATCGGTTTAAATTTGAACTATCAGTTATTTCGAATCTGGCAATACTTATGCCATTCTATTCTGTCACAATATTCAGTATGTTACCCCCACTAAACGTAATGAATTGATTTACGCTTGAGCAAGAACATTGGAATTTATTGGAAATTTATTTCCATTGTTTTTTATTTCCAAAACAAAGACAATTGATCGGAAATTTCACGAAAATGTCATTCAAAATTTGGTCACAGAGAAGGAAAAACAGTGCCTGGTAAATGCAAGTTCATTGCTAAAGTTCGTAAAACTGGTTTCATTATTGATGCGTCAAGACATGAGAGTACTTGTACCAAAAATATCGAAGCTGTGCCTAAGAGTGTGCGTCATCTGGTCATCGTTCTCAATTGAATTGAACATTTTACGGTAGCAGTTTACGTAGAATTTTGTGAAAAGATCTCGGTATGACGTCCTACAAAGTTCATTTGGTACAAGAGTAGAAGCCGCATGACTATCCACTTCGTTTTCGCTTCGCTAGATGGGCCAACGAAAAACTGTACGATGATGTTGATTTTTCCAAAAAAAAATCATCATTTCGGATGAAGCTCATTTTCATCTAGGTGGGTACGTTAATGAGCAAACATACCGTATTTGGAGCTCAGGAAACCCACACGCGGTCTTACAGAAGCCAATAAACGCATTACGAGTGATTGTTTGGTGCGTCTTGTGGAGCGAAGGCTTTAAGTAAGTAAATTAACAAACAGTAATTCGGACCAAAGCCCTATAATGGCCAATACGTATACAAATTATGCAGCAAATGGTGTTTCATTCAATTGCAAGAACAAAGAAGAGCTCCAGACTGCTTTAGTTTCATGGGGAAAACAATATTCCCTTATACAGGCACATTCATGGCACATTTCTTAAAGTATTACAACAACAATAACAACAACAATATTTCTATTACAAAACCTTTTGAAGTTATTGTTGTTGTTGTTGTTGATTTTTAATATGTTTTCTAATATTTTGACACTGTCATGCTTGCATTTGGTATCTCTGTGAGTCTTAATATCTTTCAGTCTTTGCTTGTTTGCTTCTTAATTATAGAAGATGCTTAAAAGAAAAATTACAAAAAAAAAAAAACAACAAAAAAAGAAAGAAAGAAATAAAAACCAGAAGCAACAATTGCTTGTACATATAGACAGACTATGCTGATCTCCTAGTGGCAAGACCCTTTTTCCTGCTCCTCATATTTTTAATATTTCTATCGTGGTAATCTCTTTTAAGCCGTGTAGTACTTATTTGCGTCCATAATCACAAAATCGACCTCTGGCATTTAATTTTGTACAATAAAATATGCAGCGGAACAGAAATAAAAAAAAAATTTGAATTAAAATTAAAAAAAAAAAATTACTACGCGATATACATACATACCATTATAATACAAAAATATGTAATAATAAAAAAAAAGAATTAAAAAAATATACGAAGAATAAAAACGAAATGAACATAAAATGGGTAAAAGAAAGAAAGAAAGATAGAACGAAAGACCTATTTTAGCCATAGTAACAGTGTCTCGGAGGCTGTTAGTAACTCAACCCCATTTTGTTCAACAAAAAAAAAAAAAAAAAAAATAGGCCTCCACCTCCCCTTTAAGCCAACATAAAACAGGGGACACAAAAATATGCGAGAAAAAAATGTAACATAAGGAACTATGACAGGGCAGGGCATGGCATTTAAAGTGCGTTATGATTAATGGCACCAAGGCGTTTTACTTTAAAAAATCTATGAAAGCTCGTATTTGAAGGAAAGCTGATAGAGTTCAGCGGATTTTAATAGCAAAATTTGTTTAAAAGGAATCTAAAGTATGCTCCAAAATACTTAAAGTGGTGCCATATTAATGAAATATACATTTTTAAAAGGAAGTCTCATTCGAAATGATTTCGACATTAGATGGGTTTTATTTTGATGTGAAGGACTGCAAAAACTGCAACCAGGAAGTGTGAAATGGCCTTATAAACTTTAGTACATATTTATACAATCAAAACCAACCAATGGAAGACCACAGAAGAGATAACATCAAACAATTGAATTTTTCTTCCTAGTATCCAGAGTATTTCGGAGTCGAATAAGGTCTTTTACACATTCTGAATTCTCCATCTGACCTGTAATGTTATTCTGTATAAATATTTAGGATTTTATTTCTACAATCAGAACTTCATTTATCCTTTGGCAGTCGTCAGCCATGTTCCAATGACCTTGATTTGGAGGACTCAGTTATTATCATATGCTTCGTCAGTGAAAATAGGAACCCTCCGTAGTTCGATTTTACAAATGCTTTGTCAGATGACTCTGACAGCGGCAGTTTTGTAAACTAAACAATTCAAGCATTTTGCTTTACAATAGGGCACCTGCGCACTTATCTTTCATCATGTATTCGAAAGTGCTACTATACGATCTTTTCATTGACAACGACGTGGACTAAATGGACTCTGGAGTAGTGGCTAACTGACCCTTATTTTCATTGATAAATCATCTTCAGCGATGAGGTATATTTCTGGATAAATAAGTATGTAAACAAGCAAAAAGTCGCCGTAGTCTAATGGTTTATTAGACATGAGACCACGGTTCAAACCCCAGGTCAGACATCTACAACAAAATGAAATATGTAAACTTATTTCTCTCAGCAGATTTCTGGCAAAAAGTCTGAGAGTAAAATAAAATTGCCATGAAGAGCTTCTCAAAAATCTGTCGTTCTGAGTCGTCTTTAAACTGAAGCTGCCGCTGCTCATGTATAAAATTAACACACACAACATAAGTGGTATAAGAAACTCGGTCTTAACCATGAATGAAGCATTTTAATGACCATGATAAAGGTTTAATGATAGATTTGAAAGGAAAAAGTCCAAATGACTTTATTTATGCTTCTTTAAAAAGTTATTTTTGCTTGGTCACGTTACGTTACCAAAGGTTACAACCTTATTTAGCACACAGACACTCACACACTTATACTATGAAAAAACACAGCTTTCACGCACACTTTGGCAAACAGATAAAAAAGAGAATTTGAATGTGAGTGTGGGTGTGGGAGTGTGAGTGCGATAGAGAGTGCGTTATAAATGCAATTTGCCATTGGCAAGATTTCCGTTTTACTCACACTTTTAAATTTTTACGCATTTTACTTATGTATGTATGCTGTTCTCATCCATGACATGACACACACATGGATACGCATACGCATGCAAATATTTTTATTTTTGAATTATAATTTTCCATAAACTCTTGTGTTTTATTTCATTTTTTTGTTTTAATGAAAAAAGATGAGAGAGAAAGAAAAAATTAATAATTTTTAAATATGACAATTTTGTTGTTGTTGTTGTCAACATAGTCAGTTATTGCTGTTGTTGTTGTTGATTTTATTTTCAATTTGTCAGATTTTTTTTTGCCAACGCATATGATTTTGTTTCGTTTATTTATTTTTTGTCGTGTTTATTATTCTTTTGTTTTTTATTTTTCAATTGTTTGTGGTAATAAAAGCGCGTTTTAGAGGATTTTCGAGAAAATACAGTGTATGTATGTATGTATGTACATATGTGTTGTCTTTTGTCTTCTTAATTCATCAGGCCTGAGTTTTTAATAAATATTTTTGATTTATTCAACGGGATTTTTATTTCTTTTTATTGTTGTTGTAATTCTATGGAGCTGATAAAATATTAGCAATAAACGCTTTTCACATGCATACACTTATGGCCGAAGAAATAAGTACACCTGCTTATTTTTATTTTATGTTTAATTTTAATTACTTTAAAGGAAAGTAAACAAGGCGATTCTATTTTATTTAAACAGCTGTAATATCATGTTTTCATTGTCAGTTAGTTTCGTTCAGGTGGGATTTTAGTATACGGTCAAAACAATAAATACATTGCTCAATTCTTTGATATTTTCGCAGACTGCTCTAGTTTTTTTTTTTGGAAAGACTAGTTATTTTGTTGTTGTTTGCCTTAGGTAGGTAGGTAGGTATAAGTGGCCGTCCCCCCAAAGGAATTGGATGAACGTACTTAGGCCCCATGGGCCCATTGTGATACCACAGTTCGCGCTAACTATCCCCTAATCCTGGAACCACCTAGAGCTTACAATGAAGCGACTCAAACTGCCGACGTCAATGTTGGACAAATCACTCAGATCATCGATGTAGTAGACACCAAGATGTCTCTTTCTCCCTTGACACAGTGCCGGGCATGTTCCCAGTGTAGATGAAGAACCGTCTATTCCTCCTCCTCGTCCCTGCAGGTTCTACAGAAATTGTTCGCGAGGTGTCCCAGACCAATGCGCCTCTCGTGGACACCCATAATGCAATGACCCGTCTCGACTCCAATAACCGTACTGAGCACGCCCCTCTGAAGTTTCAGCAACCTTGCAGTGCGCCTTCTATCCAGCCGCGGCCAGATCATACGCGCCACTCTGCCCTTATCCGAAGCTGCCCACCTGCGGTTGATAGAGTCCGTGATCATGAGCCTACAGCTCCCCAAAGGGACCCCAATACTTAAGAATTCGTTGGAGAGTTCGATGGTCGTGCCGCGTCTGGCCAGTTCATCCGCTCTGCAGTTTCCCGCGATATCATTGTTTCCCGGAACCCAAACAATATGTACATTATACCTCTTCGTTACCTTGTTCAGGTGTTTCCGACAGCTGTAGACCGTCCAGGAGTTCATCACATTGAAGCCCAGAGCCCTTGTAGCCGACTGGCTATCAGAGAATATCCATTGGGGATATTCGAATCCCAGATAATCTTTACCGCAACCTGTATTGCCAACACCTCCGCCTGGAAAAAGCTGCAGTAATCCGGTAGCCTTATAGATTTGGCTATACCTATTGACTCCGAGAAAATTCCACCACCAACCGGTTCCTCCCAGCTTGGATCCATCAGTGAAGATTTGGACGAACTCCTTGTTTGGCTTTATTCATAACAAAATATTTCGTAAAAACCATCAACCATGGGTCGAAAAAGTCACTGTTCTCTGGAGGAGAGAAACATTTTTTCAAGAAATTGGCCAAAGTCTTCGTTCTATAGCAGAAACAATGAATCGGTCGCTATTTATTGTTCGAAATGCTTTAAAGCCTAAAAAACTCGTCATACATACATCGAATTACCGACACTATGACCAGATTCCACTACAAAGATATCTTGTAAAATATGATGTTGGCCTTTGCTGAGGAAAGTATACCTCTTGGATGAACATTCCAGCAAGATAACGATCTGAAGTATACTTCTAAACATTTTATTAAACCGGATATCGAATTGGCTGACAAAAAATAATGTCTTAAATGAGTTCCAATCAGGGTTCAGGAGTGGCTACTCTACAGTTGACAGTATATTCAACCTTGTTAACATTGTTGGATTGAACAAATTAAAGAACAAACATACATATGCTCTCTTTGTAGATTTTTCGTCAGCTTTTGACATGATACCTAGAAATAGTCTATTTTATAAACTAACGTGTATTGGAATGTCATCTAAAACTATAAGAGTACTTCAATCTTTATATGAAAACAGCGTATGCCGGGTATGGGATGGATCTTCTTTCTCAGAAGATTTTGCAGTAGAATCAGGAGTGAAACAAGGCTGTATTCTAAGCCTGATACTGTTTTCATTATATATAAATGATCTTCCTGATAATCTACCCGGTGGCTTACATGTGGCAAATGTAAATGTCAAAGTCTTGCTGTATGTCGATGATATTGTCATTCTGTCGGAAACACCTAATGGTTTGCAAGAAATGATTGATGCTCTTCATAGTTACTGCCAAACATGGAGTTTGAAAGTTAATATATCTAAATCTAAGGTTGTGGTATTCCGTAACAGCCCAAGAATTTCTGCTGACTTACGATGGCATTATGGTAATGAGAACTTAGAAACTGTCAACAGCTACACCTACCTTGGAGTGGATATAACATATAATCTCTCTTTTAAAAAACACTTACAACAAAAATTATCTGCTGCTAAAATTGCCATCTCGTCTACCTGGTCTAAATATATCAACCATCCAAATATTTCAAAAAATAACAAGTTAAAAATTTTCGAAGCATGCTCAAGATCTATTATGTTATATGCTGCGCAAATTTGGGGATATAAAAAATATGATGACGTTGAGAAACTATTTCGATTTTTTATAAAGAAAATGTTATACCTTCCTGCTACTACACCCAATTACATGCTATACTTAGAAACTGGTTTTAAATCATTGTTTATTTCAACTTTAAAAATGCATTTTTGCTATATTAAGAGAGTACTCTCTTTGGGTCCGGAAAGATTACCAAGAATACTTGCAGAGAAAATTATAGAACTCAATATTTTCTGGGCAAAAGAGTGGGTAAATCTATGCAATGAGCTGCATTTTTCTTCGCCTGATGACAGTCGTCCTTTATGTTCATACTGGACAGAAATTGTTCGCCTGTTGGAGTTGAAAGACGTAAAAGACTTCAAATTAGCTGCACTAAGCTCACAATATCATGATCTTTATCGTAAACTTTATTACGATGTAATCCCTTCACTAACTGAAGAATTTTCCTCACGAGCAACAAGTTTAATTATAAAGGCTAGAGGTGGTCTCCTAGATCTTAATGCTAGATGTTTTAAGAGTAATACTGATGGTATATGTGGTATTTGCAATATGGATGAACCTGAAAACACATTTCATTTTATTGGCATTTGCCCTATGTACACAGAATTTAGATACATATATTTTGAACAAAACACACTGACCTATAATGAGGTACTAAGTATATTAAATGGCTCCAATTTTAATTGTCTTTATGGTTATCTTGAATCCTGTATTAAATACAGAAATCTTATATTAAATGAATTTAATACTTAATTTTCTATTTAAAAATTAAAATCATAAGATAAATTAATTGTATTGTCAATCAGGCATACAGCAATATTGCTACGCCTTATATAGTTTGTGATATATGCAAATCTGGAATGAATATATTATATATTGTAATACACAAAACTATTAATAAGTAATAATAATAATAATAATAATATACTTCTAAAGATTGGTAAAGGATTGGTTCCATGATAATAATGTTGCCCTTCTTGACTGACCAAGTCAATCTCCGGACTTAAATCTGGAATCGAAACTCTTCGGGGAGAGTTGAAATAAAGAATTGGAAAGGATCAGTTATGGAATTTTGTTTAAAAAAACTTGGTATGAAATAGGAATAGAAATCTGCAGGAAACTTATTGGCCAGCATGCCAAGAAGTGCCAACAAAATAATTGAAAATAAAGGTGGATGTGCTTGAAAAAACTTGATTTTTTTACTTTTTTTTGCTTATTTTAATAAAATGTACTTATTATTTTGTCCAATGATTTTTTTTGATTAATTTCTTACTTTCTGAAAAAGACTGAATTTAATTTTTGTTTTTTGTTATTGTTTTAGTATTTATTTTATTTCTAATGTTATAACAAAACAAATTTAAAGAAACAATATAGGCTGTACTTATTATTTTGACCATATCTGTATGTATTGTGTTCTCATAACAATAAAAGTTCGAATGCCCAGATTACGCATATTTATTGTGTGTTGTTAAGAATAAGGACTTAAGTCAACAAAAAAATAAATCCAAAATAATACGAAAATGTTGTTTTGATTTAAAATCAACATTTTAAAGTCATGTAAAGATTACCTTCAAGCAACTAACATTGACTTAACTTTAATCAAAATTTTTTAATTCTTCAGTTTACTCTCTATTTCTAGATTTTCTATCACAGAGAACGAATAAAATAATTTCTTTAAATTTGTTGCACCATGTGACCAGCCAGCAGGCAATTCTAATGACAAACACAACGAGCCAAAATGAGAAGTGGCATGGGGTGTATCAAATCCTAGATTACCACCGATAACTATACTTTCAATATTGCCAGTGAACTTGTTTATACCGAAGGAGCAGAAATGATGTCAGTCTAGAGATTAAGCGTAGGATCAGTCTTACCAACACGTGCTACTATGGTGTCAATAGGCCACTGCTGTGTTGTGCAGCGAAACTTACAAGTCGTTTATCCTCTTCGCGCTTCTCTATAGCTTAAAAACATGTACGCTTGGACGCACCGATCTGCCACGTAAGGAAAACAATGAGCTTATCAACGTCATATACTTTGTGCAGCGCATTAACATCCAGCGTCTGCGCTGGATCAACCATTTCGTTCGAATGGAAGAGCATGCGGTACGGAGCCTCCTTGAAGAGACCAACATTTAGATGCATTGTGATGCCAAAATCAATATTCAATACGGTGTTCATACATTCATGATTACAACCTAGTTTCTCGCACCACTTATGTCGTGTGTGTTAATTTTATACATGAGTGGTGGGACCTACAGTTTAAAGTCGACTCCGAACGACAGATTTTTGAGAAACATTTCATGGGAATTTTATTTTACTCTCAGAGTTTTTGCCAAAAATCTACTGAGACGAAGTCGCCGATAGAAATAAGTTTTCAGATTTCATTCTGTTCGAGATGACTGAACTAGGGTTTGAACTGTGGCCTCACGTCTAATAAGTTAAAACACTATCTTCTAGACCACAGCGACTACCAACCGAATCCGCAATAAATTTTTTTATTGCAGTATCCGTTGTCTTTTCAGGGTTCGGTCAAAGATCTCAAAAGCGAGAGGTCAGAAACATTTAATAAAAATGAGGGCACTGACTCGTAAGGTGAAATTAGTTCCCTCTCTTTCTCAGACCAACAACTACTGCTGCAGTCATTTGGCGAAATGTCGATTTTTGAGGCCATCTAAGATGAATGGCCATGCAATTTAAAAATAGATGTAAATCGATACTCTTCTCTTCTGTCTAGGGACTTATTGTCCTTCGTTAGGCACTTAATCGTAGTGTGGCTGTCCGAGTAAATCAAGAGATTTTCAAAAAAATCCCGCCATCCAGCAAACATAGCTCAGCTTTCAAAATGGCACATGATCTCGGCATGGAAAACACTGCAGTGGTACGTGTCTATAAGAAAGTTTAGTATCAGAACCCTTAATTAACATTCCACAGCCTATTCTGTCAAGCATCGTTGACCCATCAGTACAAGATCAAAGAACCCCATAGGAAACATACGGATCTTTAGATCCGGAGACCTAGTGCCTAGTTGGAATACTAGGGTACCATGTAATAGACTTGGCTGTAGCCATTGGGAACCTCCAGGTCTTTAGACCAGAAGTCACTGGTTGAAACACTAGGGTACCATGTAATCAACTTCAATGTTGTCTGTGTAAACTTTATACATGAGTGGCGGTACCTATAATTTTAAGTCGACTTCGAACGACAGATTTTTGAGAAACTTTTCATGACAATTTTTATTTACTCTCCGAAATTTTGGCAGAAATCTGCTGAGAGGAAGACACCAAAGAAATATTTTTCATATTTCATTTTGTTGAAAATGTCTGGCCCGGGCAACACACTACCTACGAGACCACGGCTACATCACGATGTGCCTATGACTTTCCAAAATAGCAGCATGTCCATGAGCCAGACTTTAGCTAGGTTGGGTCTTACTGCCGCCAGCTCCTCTGTGTTAATAGAAGTCCAGTAAAATAATCGAACAATATTTCCTTTCTTTAAAAAAAGCAAATGAAGACTTGAGCCTCAATATCCGGCTTCTACTAAGTTTAGTATATTGAGATCAAACTTTTGTCAGAGTGTTAATTAAAGCCAAAAATATTAGCAATTAATAAACCAATAAAAATTTCTCACCTCTTTTGAGTGTCCTAAACATTATCACTCAATTTCAACTGCCTTTATAAGTCAAGTAACATCTCCAGCCTTCATTTTACATGAACCATTATTAAAAGAAATATTCCATCGTTATGAAGAGGAAAGATTACAATAAAATTTTTATTACCAAATAAATATAAATACAAGAAACAAAAGTGGACTTTAATTTTAATTTTATATAATTTCTGTTTCTACTTTTTCTGCTTTTTCCTGACGTCTGTACTTTAAAGCAACCCCGCAAATGTTTGCATCTAAGGTGTTTTTACGTTTTTACTTTTTAAAATATGAGCTCGTAGATTGCAAATAAAATAGAAATAATTTTGTGTTTAGTTTTAATTAAGATTCTTTATTATTCGCACAATTTTGTGTGCCAGTGTTCACAACTTTATGTAAACAACAACAATTGCTTTGTTTGTTATTCCTCTGTTTATACCCTTTGCATAAACAATAACAATTACTAGACAATTGTTCTACAGATCTTTGTAACGGAGATCTTCAAACCTCAATTACTTTCTTCAAATGCACTAACACAGTCGCCTGTGCTGCCTTTTATATGGCAAAGTAAACAGTCTGATGATTGTTCTTGAAGGCGAATGTTCATGACTTCGCCTTCTCGAAATCTCTGTAAATGATAACATCGATGTTTACGTAGATTCTTGTAGCGTTTGTTGTTGTATTTTTGTTTACTTGTTTACCATTCTTTTTATGCTGGTGTTTGTTGTTATATTTATTTTTATTTTTTATTTTATTTTACTCATTCAGGCGTAAATACAGTACAACAAGATATCATCTTATTTAATAGTACTGGCATAACAAAATATAAGAAAATACAAAATAATAACGTTAAAAATAAATTAACATAACAAATGTTATTAAAAACAAAATTTATAATTATATTAAAAAAACATGATTGATGATTACGTATGTGCATTATGTTCATTCAAAAATTTAATTATTGCAGTCTGTTTGGGAGTTCATTCCAGAGACGAATTGCATTGATGTAAAAGTGTGTCTCAGATATCTGCCTGCGGTATCTAACGCTATTAATTCTCAAGCCTCTATTAGATCTTGAAAAAACTAATCTATCAAACAAATAATGAGGTTTCCTAATATAGATGATTTTATGTAGGTACACCAGAGTACGGCATTTCAACAAATTCCCAAAAGATGTGTTATAGATTCGATATGAGAACTCAGATATCCTACTGTACCTTGTACGACCAAAAACATATCGAGCAATACTGTTATAACTGACCTTGAGCCTGTTCCTACTTACTGAGTCGCAACTAGAAAACAGTTCACATCCGTACAGCAGAGTGGGGATGAGATATGTTTTCGCTAGCAGCATACGAATATCAAACGGAGTAAAATATTGCGTTAGCCAAAGACTTCGCAACATGGCAACCGTTTTACCACAGATAGAATTCACATGGTTGGACCAGTTAAGGCTGTTATTAAAGATAACTCCTAGGTTCTTAACACTATGTACAGTCTCAATAGAAGTATTATTAATCTGTAATGGTTATGTATTAATCATAATGTATTAACCATAATTGTTGTTTTATTAACGATAATTTGTAAACAGATTTGTTTACTGCATTGTTTTGTTTTTGTAGCTTTTGTTTACAGTTTTAATGTTAAGCGATGTAAAAGCAAAACACCAGTATCTAGATTCTTCATTTTCGTAATATATTTTCGTATTTTATGGCATCAAAATCTTTGTGACGTATCAATTAATTGCTAAAAATATTATTGGGTTTCTTACTTTATTTACTTGCAATGCATGGTTGATGCTTGGAGTCAAGGCTTTTTTTTAAAAAACTGAAAAAGAAAATAAAATCTTCAGCTTTTTTTAAATAAATTTTAATAAAAAAAAAAGAATAAAGAAATTAAAAATTCAATGATTATGTAGTATTATTGTTATTATCACTTTGTTGCTGTTGTTGTTATTTTGTTTATTTAAGTATTTTAAGTGTTAAATATTGTACACAAACACACACACAGCAATATTCAATAAACAAAACTTTTATCATCATCATCATCATCATCGCCTTTTCATTGTTAAGGCGTGTATAAATGCTAAATAAACGCAAATTAAGCTGCTGAATGATGTGAAGCAGTAAACAAAAGTAAAGAAAGAAAGAAAAAAAAAACAAAAAAAAAAAACGCAGACACAAAAATATTTTCGAATTTCACCACAATTTAAAAATTATTGCCATAGTCCCTCCGACAACACCAGCAGCACTACAAACGGCCGTAGCAGTAGCAATAGCAGCAGTTTAGCGGTGTGACTACTGATAATAAATGGAAAAATAAACAAAAAACGAGCAACAGCAACAGAACAATGAGGCTTTTTTTTTCTGTTTTCTGTTTTCGTTTTTGAAAAAGGCCAATGCCTTTCGACATTTAATTTAATTTTTTTTGTTCAGGCATTTATAATAACGTCCGATAAGCGTTAAGAGCAGGGACATTATGATAAAACGTTATAAAGAATGTACCAAAAACTAAACTTTACTTAAGTAGAATTTGATTATCGTACAATACATTACCGCGTTAAATAGTAGGAGAGGAGGACAAAAATTGGTGTAGTTCTGCAATTTTATGTTTGTATTGCCGTATTTTCCGAATTTAAAATCAAATTAAGAAATATACGTATAAAATCATTCTCTTTTCCCAAATAACTCACGTCCAACATTATACACAATAACATTACCAGAGGTCAGCAATGAGTATTCAAAAAGATGAGTATAATCGAATCATACTCATAATTTCTGCTACTTATACTCATACTCATACTTATTTTAATATCATGGAACCTCTACTCATTTTCAAAACTTGAAGTATTCATCATATTCATACTTAGCAACACGTATGATTGATTCATGAGTTCGACTCTCTATAACTCAGCATATACACGAACCACAAAATAAGTATGAATCGCGTACGAACACTAAAATACTCACTAATAGGTCTGCTTGCTGCTCTGTTTTTTTGCTTATGTGTCTTTCTCCTTTTGTTATAAATGCCTAACAACAACTAAGACTGTAAATTTTGATGAATGATTCGAGTCACTCGAATCATTTATAAGTATTCGTAAGTATTTTTCTAAAGTTATGAATCTAAATGAGTGAGGCTTATGAATCAAACATATTTCGAATGGTATGAGTTCGAAGTCAACGTTGTACGCATACTCACTGCAACCTGTACATACTTATAAATCAAAGTTGTAGTGAGTACGAATGATTCAGAGTACATAGTTACATTTCAATATTGTTGAGTCAGTCACTTATATTCAAAATTTCATGAGTGCTTATGAGTAGTGAAAAAACGATTCGTTGCTGATCTCTGAACAGTACTGCTCTCCTTTAGAGTCCGCTTGACAAAAGCCAACATTGTTGCACAGTTTCGTCTTCATCGAAGTATTGCTTACTTCTTGATATGCTGTTAACTCAAAAAGAAAAGTTATAGTTGGTGTCTCTAACTACTTTTTTGCCATTTACCTGCAGCTGACATTAATTTATAAGTCCACCAAACATTGGAATTGTTTTCTCGTGTATTCGTAGACTTCTTCACTCTTCCTGCGTTAGATGGTACAGGTCACCGAAGCACCGGTGTAGCAACCTTGACAGTATTCGAGAGAAAAGTCCTACGGACTAATCTTTGGTCTAGTGCGAGTTGGCGATGATTCCCGCATACGATCCAACAATGAGCAGCATGAGCTCCTTAAGGACATCGATGCTATGCAGCGCATTAACATCCAGAAGCCGCGCTGGCTCGGGTGGAAAAGGAGAGACGAAGTATTTACTGCAGAGATTAGAGGAGATTAGTCGCCGTAGTCTAGTGTGTAGTAGTAGGTAGTGTGTTGGCTTATTAGACGTAAAGCTCGAGTTCGTATCCCAGGTCAGGCATCAAAACGAAATATGAAAAAAAAAATATTTCTTCGGCGACTGCCTCTCAGCAGATTTCTGGCAAAAACTCTGAGAGTAAATAAAATTGCCATGAAAAGCTTCTCAAAAAACTGTCGTTCGGAGTCGACTTTAAACTGTAGCTCCCGCCACTCATGTATAAAATTAACGCAAACAACATAAGTGGTGTGAGAAGCTAGGTCGAAATCCTGACTGAAAGGTTGTAATGTTTGATTAGCGGAAGTTGGCATAGAGGACGACCTTGGCTGCGTTGTAAAGGTTGGTGTTACCAACTGGTAAAAGAGTACAAGAAGCAAAAGTGCTTGGAAGGTTGCATTAACTCAGGCCGAAATCGGGTTGTTAATAATAATAATTAAGTATGTAAGTCAGTTAGATGATACAGGTCGAGTAGTTCCTTTGCCACAAAGTTGATTTCTTCCAATCGGCCAATATATCCTTCACTTGAGCAACTTCATTCAAAACTGAATAGAAATGATTCTCATGGAATTATTTTCTAATGAGACATGGAATACAACATTGCATTACGAAGAGGACTTTGGTTATCAGAGATTCCCTATGGATTCTATCTAGAGATGTGATCCTTTCAATATTATGAGTATGCAGGCCACATGAATCCGCGAAAGGAAAAAATTATAAAATGATGCCTTATTAGCTTCAGAAGAATGTCGATTGGGAACGCAAACAGTCGGCTCTATAAGCTAGACTGAAAGTATAACATATGAGAGCCTTTACAATGGTGCACTTACAAAATATATGTTAACGGCTGTGGCTGGTTTCTATTTCCCTACTCTAGTTTCTATTCCTCAATATAAAAGATTTTTTAAAACAATCTTAAGCAACCATATGTTGGTAATATTTGCCATGAATTTGCTCTCGTAAGCCTTCATCTGCAGCTGATGGACGCTTTCCCATAATGCAAAAGCATTACATGTGTTTAAATCTATAGAAAATACCGAAAATCTTTAAAATTTTTAAGCTTATCTAGAACTTTTTTTGTTGAAAAGAATTTCATGGTGCGACATTATTCTTCTTCATATTAAAGTATACCCGTTGATAACACACAATTTTTTTTTTGTTTGACTTCAGTTAATAGCAGATAACCGGGTGCCATTAAACGAAATCCACAATAAATTTCAACAAAAATGAAATTAATTTGAATGGAAGTCTTGATCTTCTTCGTTTTCAAGAACAAACGTACAACACACTACATTTTACATTGGGGTAGGCAGTGTGCTCTGGCACAGAGGTAACTTATGGGTAAGGCCTTACATTTTTAGGGCATTTTCATGGGGAAGGTGTTTAAACATAAGAAAAAAATTCTGATTTTGATTTGATTCGACAAAAAAGCTCGTGACTAACTTACTTTATTTATTCTTTTGCCCAATTTGTGATTACAACCTTTTAGCCAGGATTACTACCTAACTTATCTCACCATCCATTTTGTGTGAGTTAATTTTATCCATGAGTGACATATCCTATAGGGTAACGTGGACTCCGTACCGCAGATTTGAGAAACTTTTCATTGCCAATTTTTTTATACTCTCTGAGTTTTTACCAGAAGACTGCTGAGAAGTATTCGGCTCAGAAATATTTTTTCAAATTTTCTCTTTGTTTCAGGTGTCTGTGCTAGGGTTTGAACCATGCGTTCTCGTCTAATAAGCAAGCACACTATCTACTAGACTACGGCGAATACTAACAGCTTTAGAGAACGTATTATTTTATGGAATGATCATACATGGATCATTTAAGGCATATCTTTTAAATTACTAGAAATCTTGAAATCCTCAGTAAATTGAATTGTTTTAAGAGCTCAGAGCTTTTCTAAGTGTACCAGGAAGACAAAGTTATCGAGTTATGTTCAGAAAACTTTTAAAGTTTAGATCAATGCCTGAGAAAGTGTATGAGGTGTCGTGGGTATAGGCTAAAAACCCAAACATTTCATTTTTAAATACAGAAAAATATAAGCAATTTTCTTCATATCCTCCTTTAAATGCTTTCCCAAAAGTCGCCGGACCCTCAAGAGAAACTAACATAAATAAATACCATTCAAAAAAAGTTCAAACAACGTTATGTTTAGAAAAGAAGAATAGGATACAAAGTTGAAGAGCTGTAGATGAAGGCAAAGAGCTTAGAGAGTTTAAAAATCGGCGTGACAGTAACACACACGTTTTTACCTTTTAAAAACGTTAAAATATGAGCTCGTAGATTACGAATAATTAAATACGACTGCTTAAATTTTTTGAAAGCAGAGCAAAATCAACGATTGTCAATAATTTTCAAATTTGAATGTAAATATATTTTTCAGTGTTGACACTATCAGGTTTTTTGTACGCAAAAATAAACTCACCTATGAAAAAACCGCACACACAAAACATTTATCAAATGAATTCAGATAGTGAAGTCGCCGTGGTCTAGTAGGTAGTGTGTTGGCTTATTAGACTGAAGGCCCGAGTTCGAATCCCAGGTCAGACATCAAAACGAAAATATTTCTTCGGCGACTACCTCTCAGCAGATTTCTGGCAAAAACTCTGAGAGTAAATAAAATTGCCATGAAAAGCTTCTCAATAAATTTGTCATTCGGAGTCGACTTTTAAACTGTAGGTCCCGCCACTCATGTATAAAATTAACACACACAACATGAGTAGTGTGAGAAGCTAGGACTGAAGGGTGCGGACTTCTTGGGGACGATTGCTGTAGACTGTCTAATGGTGAAGGTATAGCACTGGCCATTTTATAGTCACCTAGCAGCAACTCGTTTCCTTGCCGTTCGTATCTTGAAATGTCCACAAACACTACTCCCTCTCTTCCACCTTCCTATAACCCATTTTCCTAAAACCTGCACAATGCACTGCATGAGTAGGGGCCATCCCCTGAGCGCTGGTTTCACCAAAAAAAAAAAAAAAAAAAAAAAAAAAGGATACAAAATTGAATCTATAATTCTATTTTATTTATTATGAATACATGGATTCCTTTTTATTTCTTAATTTTAGAATTGTTCTTTCTCTTCATAGTAAATATTTTTAGCTGTTTTTTTATTATGATTTTATGTTGTATTGGCAGCACCTGCTTAGGTTGTTGTCTTGGATTTTTCTGTTCTGCCTTCAATATAGTCGTTTTCATATAAACGTGTGTATTCTAAACTTGGCAGCTTTCTGTTATCTGTCGTCTATGTGTTTATACCTTAAAATAAAAATAAATCTGTATTTAGTTTTAATTAAAATTCTTTATTATTCGCACAATTTTGTGTGCCACTGTTCACAACTTGATGTAACCAACAACAATTGTTTTATTTATTATTCCTCTTTACACTTTTTTGCGTAACAATAACAATTGTTGGACAGATCTTTGTAACGGAGATCCTCAAACCACGATTATTCTCTTCAAACATACCTCATCTTCACACAAGACTGACTGAACTTTTACTAACTCAGTTGCTTGCTTTGCTTTGCCTTTTATATAGCAACATAAACAGTCTGATGAATGTTCTTGAAGGCCAATGTTCATGACTTCGTCTTCTCGAGATTTTTATAAATGTAAACATCGTTGTTTGATTATTGTTGTTTGTGTATTTTGTTTACATTTATTCTTGTAGTGTTTGTTGCTGTATTTTTGTTTACTTGTTTATCAGTTTTTTATGCTGGTGTTTGTTGGTATATTTTTGTTTACTTGTTTATCAAGCAAAACACCAATATCTAGATTTTTCGTAGCAAAATGTGCGACTTTTAACGAGAGATAAAATGATGTTGAAGAATAATGAATATGAATCGTATTAGGTTTCCAAGCTTAACATTTTTATTTATATCGATATTTAGACTTGTTCTGTGAAAACAAATCAAATGAATGAACACAACTTTAATATACCACCACCACTAATGCTGCACTGCAATTATGACTTGAATAGGCTTAATTAAAAGGCCTTCCCATAGGCCCTTCTGCCACTTCCAATGAATATGCCATAATAAGAGTGTGTATAATTAAAAATTAAAAATAAATAAAAAAATGAAAATGAAAACAATAAAATTCAACACAATCAAACTGGCAAATAAAAAATATAAAATAAATTCGTAAATAAATAAATAAAAAATAAATATTAAAAAATAAAAAGAAACGATTCATCGAGTCAACTTTAAGTTCTTTGTGCCATAATCTTTGTATTTTTTTTTTTACTTATAAAACTGTACGTATGTGTACAGAAGAGTTTTCAGATGAGGAGTAAGGGTTAGATTTTAAATGAACGTACATATGTACATATATTGGACCCTCTTATAAATTGTGCCTGGAGAGAGGGCATTAAACTTTTGTCAACTTTTAAGTTTGTTTTGTGCAAATATCACCACCGACACTATCACCACCACCACCATCACCACCATTGCGTTGAAGACGTTGACGACCATTAAAAAACATTAAAAATTAAAAAAACAAACAAAATAATAATCTTTTAAGGTGGGTATGGGGGGGTGCATTAAGGGGTTTCTAGAATTATTTCAACGAAAACGAAACGAAAATATATTAAACACTGAAGGAAATTTCCAAGAAGCAATTAATTGAGTTGAAAGCATTATTTAACAAAAGTGCGTAATAGCGTTAAAAATAAAACAAATAAAAACAGAGAAAAAAACAAAACATTTCTTAGAAATTTCAATGGGTTTGGTAGATAACGTAGCTTATTATGTAATAAAAATTATTTTGTTCATGAAGGAAACCTTCTATCAAGACTTCGAAGGACTTTAGACGGCTAAATTTAGCTCTACAGGCCATAGCTTTCGAATCCTTTTAAGGAAGCCTCTAACAATTTTCAACTCTCACGTTCACATTAACGTAAACCCGTTGAAATTAATTTGAACGGAAGTCTTGATCTTCTTCGTTTTCAAGAATAAACAAATCAAATGTACAACACACAGCATTTTATATTGGGGTAGGCAGTGTGCTATTGCACAGAGGTAACTTATGGTTAAGGGTTACATTTTGAAGGGAATGAAGATTGTACTTTAAGTGGAAATATCTGCAATTTATAGGACCGTAAACTTGTTTACCTTTTAAAAACGTTTAAAATATGAGCTCGTAGTTTGCAAATAAAATAAAAATAAATCTGTGTTTAGTTTTAATTAAAATTCTTTATTATTCGCACAATTCTGTGTGCTACTGTTCACAACTTTATGTATACAACAACAATTGCTTTGTTTGTTATTCCTCTATTTACATCCATTGCATAAATAAGAACAATTACGACACAATTGATCGACTGATCTTTGTAACGGAGGTCTTCAAACCACGATTACTCTCCTCATACACACCGCATCTTTACAGAAGACTGACTGAACTTTTTATATGGCAAAGTAAACAGTCTGATGAATGTTCTTGAACTCGAACATTCGGGGCTTCGCCTTCTCGAGATCTCTATTAATGTAAACGTCGTTGTTTCATTATTGTTGTTTGTGTATTTTGTATTTTGTTTACATTTATTCTTGTAGTGTTTGTTGTTGTATTTTTCTTTAATTGTTTACCATTTTTTATGCTGGTGTTTGTTGTTATATTAAGCAGTGCGATAATTTGTAAACAAGTTCATTGTTTTTGTTTTTGTAGCTTTTGTTTATAATTTTAATGTTAAACGATGTAAAAGCAATACACCAGTATCTAGATTTTTCCATTTTTGTAACAATATTACCAATTATACTTTATTATATACTTTTGGTTGCACGACATGAGACTTCTATTCTGATAACAAAATGTTTGGTATCTCTAAACAAGATGGACTGGATGGTCGATTCTGGTCTAGAAAACGCACCTGCACTAACTTCAAATGAAAATCGACTGTGAGCTAAAAATGGTATTACACCTCATGCACATCTTCTATACCATCTATATATGGTAGTTAGGTTGATTACCGGTCATTATATAAAAAAAAGGACTATTATACTGAGTCTTTCTCACAGCAACTTTGGCAGAAGCAACAATGGCTTACATGAGAATGAAAATATTAATCACTTCCTCTATGACTGTTTTGTAATATGAAGAATTATGAAAATTGATAATAAAGAAAGAATTGACCGACCTAGCATCCGTAGACTTCCATAATGCACAATCATTGCATTACTTACCGAATATTAGAATCTCTCCTGATTAAAACCTTAGTACTTACAGTAGCTCTGGTGCCTAGCTATGCTATGTTTAGAAAGCAACAAATTGAAATTTTATAGGTTTCATAGTGTGATCATTACATTTACCCAAGCAGGGATGTTGAAATTATTACTATCCTCTCATCACCACAGCTTTTAATATAAATAAAGAAAATCACAGACTTTTTTCCAATACCTTCACCAGCATACAATCCCCTAAGGAGGATTGGTAAGATATTACCAGTCAATTTGATATTTGACAACACAAATGTCAACAACTACACAAAAAAAAAAAAAAAAACAATGTTGTTGAAACAACCAGCTGTTTTGTTTACCAGCTGTCAAATGAATATTGAATAAGCAGCTGAACTGCGTATATTATTATGTCTGAACACTTAAAATATTGTGCTCAATAAACCGAATATTGACTCAATAAAAGAACATGTCTGAACATAGTATTACTCGTATAAGTCTCCCAATAAATGTTATGGATATTCTACATATTCCTTGATACATATATCATGTCATGCTATTTGACCATTTGAAGAACATAAATCGGTAATCGTCGTGAGGCTTAATGTAGACTTGCGTGAGTCTTGAGAAAAGCTGTATAATCAGAAAATTTTGTTGTGTACTGGTCGACATACATACAGTGAGCGTGAAAAGAAACTGTACACTAAGGTTAAAATTCTAACAATCACCAAACTAAACTTTTACCACTTAAGGAGAGTGCCTGAAAAAATTTGGCAATGCATTTCGAAATTGATTTGTTGTGTCAATTTTAAAAACTGGGAATGAAATAATTTTAAAATAAAAATAACGGTACTTTACGAATGTACATTTTTTTTAATGTACAGTTCCTTTTGTCTATATGTATATTAAGTCTGTAGGTGCCCCAAGATTATTTTTGGGAGAACTGAAGCATCGATCAGCTAAGGCAACTCAGATAAATAATTCTACAGCACCTTGCATATATTTTTAATACACATTTGCGACAAACTTTATCATACCATTGGGTATGGCAATGTGCCCGCAACATTTAACTGAGGGCAGGGTCTGCTTATTTATTAAGCGGTAGCCTACCTTGTACTCGCAACTATCGAAGTATGAAAGCGTAGACATATTATTTGTATGTGTGGCTGGCACAAAAAATAATTTTTACCGTGTAATTAAAGAAATTGTTTGTTTTTCTTTGTTTGCATTTGTTTTTAATAAATAAGAATTTAAAAATTAATTTTTTTTTTAATTTTCATTCTTTCATCCCCAGCCTAAAGTCTTTTTATTTTAGAATGAAAATATTTTTCAATTCTTTGATAAAGAAAGGAAAAATTATTGCGTTTCGTAAAACCGCAAATACCATAAATTTTTAGTTTTTTCTTATTTTTTTTTATTTTTCATTCACTTTAGATTTGTTTTCTTTAATATTTTTTTATCTTTCAATTTCAGCAGTACCAAGAATTGTATTTTCTTTAAAAAAATTTTTTTCTACTTCTGATAAATGTTGTTACAAGTATTTAATTGCCATTTTTCTTATTCCTCCTCGTATATTGTTATTGTTGAGTTATTTGTTGATTATTTATTTCACTTTTTTATTTTATTTTTGTAGATAATGAAAGTTTTTACTTTTATTTCAGCAAACTTTGTTATCGAAAAATGTGAAAACATAAACGAATTGCTTTTAAAGTGTAAATAATTTGTTTACAAGACACTTAAAAGAACAATCAAATATTGTCTGGTAAATCTGTAATGCCTTACAATAGGCCCTTATAGGCATAAGTGTACATTGGAGTTCTAATAAGAAATGGATACAGAAAATCACATTTAATCACATTGATTAAGATGTAGACCAGAGGTCAGCAATGAGTTTTGAAAAAGATGATTAGAATCGAATCATACTCATAATTCCTGATACTTATACGCATTCTTACTTATTTTAATATAATGGAACCTCTCTACTCATATTCAAAGTTTGAAGTACTCATCATATTCATACTTAACAACACGTATGATGTTATTGAGTTCGACTCTCCATTACTCAACATATACACGAATCACACACACAAAATAAGTATGAATCGTGTACGAACACTCAAATACTCACTAGAAGGTTGTGTGTTTGCTCTGCTTGCTGTTCTGTCTTTCTTGCTTATGTGTCTTTTTTCTTTTATTGTAAATGCAACAACAACCAAGACTATAAATTCGAATCAAACATATTTCGAATGGTATGAGTTTGATTTCAACGTTTTACGCATATTCATTGCAACCTGTACTTATAAATAAACGTTGGTTGTAGTGAGTACGAATGAATCAGAGTACATAGTTACATTTCAATATTGTTGACTCACTTATATTTAAAATTTCATGAGTGCTTATGAGTAGCGAAAAAAAATTCAGTGCTGATTTCTGATAGAGAGCCTAAAGTTGAGTCGTCCGTATTTATTGATTCCGAGATCACTTGGCATTATTTCTGCCACTTTCCTTTAGTAAGGATGTTGATATAATAGGAGCAATGGTAACCTATTCTACAGCAGCGCTCTCTTTAATATAAGTCCCCTGCATATGGTAGTGAAGGCCAAAGCTTTAGAAGCTATGATTCGGTTGAAGGGAGACAAGCCTAATATGAAATTCATTTGGGGATGTCGGGATCAAAAGAAACGATTGACTGACACCTTCCACATTAAGTGTCTGCTGGACAGTACGAGTAGACTCTACGATTTTGAAACTGCTTTGCAACGAAACTTAGTAACACAAATCGATGGAGTGATCAAGAAGCTGCATACTTTTAAAAGGCTGACTATTTTGTAGTATTCGTAAGTATTTTTCTAAAGTTATGAATCTAAATGTGTTGGCTTATGAATTAAACATATTTCGAATGGTATGAGTTTGATGTCAACGTTGTACGCATACTCATTGCAACCTGTACTTATAAATTAACGTTGGTTGTAGTGGGTATGAATGCAACAGAGTACATAGTTAAATTTCAATATTGTTGACTCACTTATTTCTAAATTTCATGAGTAATTATGAGTAACAAAAAAACGATTCATTTCTGATTTCTGCTTCAAACCACTCTCAGTCAGTTCTGGAAAGTTTGAAAATCCCTGAATACACGCTAGAAATGTGCGATTGACATTATAATGCTAATGAGTCTAACAACACCCAAATAGGCCAATAATGCTCTCAATGGGTTGCGTGTCATAATTATTATCAAAATTTTGATTTTACTGGCCTTCAAGATTAGAATTTCTAAAGAACTCATTTTCTTCTGCTTTTTCAAAGAGATACAGTCAACAGCAGCATCATTCATTTACTCATTCATACAACTGAAATGTATTGTCATCATCATTAGCATCTCCCAAAAGGGGAAAAAAGAGAAGGAAAAAAATATTGTTTTTTTTTTATTTCTTAAGTTATTGTTGTTATTGTTGCAGTAGTAGTTGTTGTTGTTATTTTTTATGATTTTCATTCTTATATGCCCCATCATTCATTCAAACAACCAACCAACCAACAGCCGGCCAGTTAAGCCAGCAACATTATGATGTTTTTGACGTGTTGCTTGAGTACAATTTAACTGCCATTAACATGAAAAATTTAAGAATGTGTCGCGTCAACATAATCAACTTTGGTCTAGGTCAGGTACAACAACAACAACAAAGTAACACAACACATGTTTTTAAATACTTGCTACACTCTCTTGCACGCCTGTTAATGGTGAGAGCATGTCTCATATAAAAACATGCCAACAACAATCGTACAATAACAACAAATAATCATCCTGAAGTAAATACGTACATATGTGTGCAAGTATGAGGGTTTTACTCCTCAATACATACGCACATACAAATTACATATATTTTATATGCATGTGTATGTGTGCTTAAATAAGAGTATCCATAGCTAACACACACATGCACACAATATATTTTTGAAAGATTGTACCACACAGTCATGTGCTTAAATACTTTTTGAACACATACACTAAAGCACATTCATCACACACACACACCCATGTACAAATGAATCCCCATTGTTAAGCACCGGCTTTTTGGAAGAACGATAAAGTAATGGGGGAAACGTATTCTTACGAAACAACAACAGAAGAAAACGTAGAAGCAGCGAAAAAGTCACAAGTTTTTTATATTTTGGGTTGAAATAAAATTACTGTCATGCTAAATGCAGATACAGTGGACCCAAATGAGGCACACAAAGAATTTGTAAAAAAGAAATTTACAGATTTTTTTACATATGTATGTATGAGTGCGGTTTAAAAATCGGCCATTCTGGCGTATGTGGATTTAATTACGTAACTAAGGTTGATCACCACCGTTTGTCTTAATCCAATCACTATTAAACCCAACTTTAATCCTACTATGAGGGGAGTTTACGTTTACGGCAAAAATATGGGAAGGCAGAATCCAAACGATGTCACACATTCACTGCTAAAATCAACACCGCATTAGTAGTAGGTCAATTGAGATATCATCACCAGAAAAGAATTAGAAAATCAACAAAATGCCAATGAATTATCGTCAGCAAAAGGCTAATAAAGCTTTGCGTAAGATGGAAGACCCGTAAGCTCTCAATTGAGTAGTATTTGAAGATACTTCATAACTTCTTCTTTCTTCTGCCAAAACAATCAAGGAATCATCGGTATCTCTTATCGGAATAGAGGAGATTTGAATAATTCGTTCTAAAAGTAACTCGATACTAAACCTTAAAAGTCCTTTAGAATTTTGATAGGTTTCTTAACCGGGAATTATACTCCAAATACATGGCCAGTTTGTGAGATATAGGCGTCCCTGTTCTTTGCAGACTATACAGTAGTGTAAGGGAGATTATTCTGACATATAAATGCCATATAGAAATTTTTGTTATCGATACGATTTCCTATGGAACAGTTTGTTATCGATACGATTTTCTATAGAAAAGTTTGTTATCGACATAATTTTCTATAGAAAAGTTTTTTATCGATAAGAATTACTATAGAAAAGTTTGTTATCGGTACGATTTTCTATAGAAAAGTTTGTTATCGACATAATTTTCTATAGAAAGACTTGTTATCGATACGATTTTATACAGAAAAGTTTGTTATCGATACGATTATCTATAGAAAAATTTGTTATCGTTAATATTTCCAATAGAAAATTTAAGTTAAGGTTTGTAAAAGTTAAGGTTCGTATAGAAATGTTTGTTATGGATAAGATTTCCTATAGAAAACTTTGTTATCGATAAGAATTTCTATAGAAAAGTTTGTTATCGGTACGATTTTCTATAGAAAGGTTTATTATCGATACGATTTTATACAGAAAAGTTTGTTATCGATACGATTATCTATAGAAAACTTTGTTATCGTTAATATTTCCTATAGAAAATTTAAGTTAAGGTTTCTAAAAGTTAAGGTTCTTATAGAAATGTTTGTTATGGATAAGATTTCCTATAGAAAACTTTGTTATCGATAAGAATTTCTATAGAAAAGTTTGTTATCGGTACGATTTTCTATAGAAAGGTTTATTATCGATACGATTTTATACAGAAAAGTTTTTATGGATACGATTATCTATAGAAAAATTTGTTATCGTTAATATTTCCAATAGAAAATTGAAGTTAAGGTTTCTAAAAGTTAAGGTTCTTATAGAAATGTTTGTTATGGATAAGATTTTCTATAGAAAACTTTGTTATCGATTAGATTTACTATAGAAACTTTTGTTATCGACATAATTTCTATAGAAAAGTTTGTTATCGACATAATTTTCTATAGAAAACTTTGTTATCGACATAATTTTCTATAGAAAAGTTTTTTTATCGATAAGAATTACTATAGAAAAGTTTGTTATCGGTACGATTTTCTATAGAAAGGTTTGTTATCGACGTAATTTTCTATAGAAAGGTTTATTATCGATACGATTTTATACAGAAAAGTTTGTTATCGATACGATTATCTATAGAAAAATAAGTTAAGGTTACTAAAAGTTAAGGTTCTTATAGAAATGTTTCATAGAAAAATTTGTTATCGTTAATATTTCCTATAGAAAATTTAAGTTAAGGTTTCTAAAAGTTAAGGTTCTTATAGAAATGTTTGTTATGGATAAGATTTCCTATAGAAAACTTTGTTATCGATACAATCTACTATAGAAACTTTTGTTATCGATACAATTTTTTATAGAAAAGTTTGTTATTGATAAGATTTCCTATAGGAAATTTTGCTATCGGTCAGACTTAGTATAGAAAATTTTATGAATGATAAGATTTTTACAGAAAATATTGTTATTGTTACATTTTCTATTTAAATATTGTTATCGTTTTCTGTATTTTTGTTCACTTTTTGTTAAGTAGTATAGATTTCTAGCATTATACCTACTTTACTTAGATAACCTAACCGTGGTTCAAAACCCCAACTCAGACATCTCGAACAAAACGAAACGATAAGACGAATATTTCTTTCGGTGACTTTCTCTCAGCAGTCTTCTGGCAAAAACTCGGCATACAATCCATTCATTTCTTCAAGACATGATGGTTGCGAATGAAAAATGTGAATTCTAGTAATGCGTGGAGCCATCCTAATCGATGATCAAGCTGTGACGGGTGACTAGTTTGTAGGAAATAGGGTTTCTCTTATTGGCTGCTTTCCTAAGGCGAAATTCTTAATTCGCGTCTATGCTGTAAGTAATACGAATCTTTAGGGGAGGTCTTTTAATAAATACTTTATAATCTCCCCTAAGCACAAAACAATTACAAGTTCGATGTCCAAATCCATTATATTCTATTACTGTTGCACAGTGTATTAATACAGCGTTTAAAGATATTTTGTGCTGCACACACAGTAACAAAACTTTTGGCATTTTAAGTCACTGTAATAACGACCATAAGAAGTTAACATTTGCTGTGGGGAAAAGGTGTCAAATTTATGATGTGACGTCGTCAAGTTGAGTAGCAGTATTATGGAGATAAAAAAACACACAAAAAATGAAATAAAAACATTTTGTTGTAATAGTACTTAACACAGGAAACATTTGCTAAATATACCAGCAACAGCAGTACCCAGTACCAGTTTATGCAACATACCCAAAAAAAAAAAGGAGAAAAAAAACTTCACAGCCAGGTTTTATGGCTGACTGTGCCATCATAATGATGTATGTTTAATTTTGATGTTGCCTCTGCTGTTCTGGCTTCAAATGATGACTCTTTATTTATTTCCCTACACGTACAAATACACGAATTCCTTTTCATTTTTTTTTTTTTTTTTTTTTTTGGTTTATTTTACTGACGACTTTAGGGATTTTAATAGATGTTCTGTGTATAATTTTTTTTTTTTTTTCGTTGATTTTTGGTATGAGTTTGTTAGACATCATTGAGATAGGAAAAGGAGAAAAAAAAAACCAGTAAAAATGCTGCATCAATAAATGTAATGAGCTAAAGTCTTGCTCTCTAAATGCACCTCAAAAATTATCACAAAAAAAATAGTCACAAAAAATGAAAAAAGAAAAACAAGAAAATCATTCACAACAACACACTTGTAAATTAAACATGCAACCCATGCCACACAGCAAATCATAGAACAATCCAACAAAGTCCCGAATGTATAAAAATGTGAAAATGCTTGACAAAAAAACAAAAAAAAGATTTCGTACAGATACTTACGCAAGAAAGCGAAAGAGGGTAGAAGGAAAAAAGTTACGAATGTGTTGCAGAAAAACTCAATGAATTGTTTCTTTGAATGCATTGGCTGATCAGCAGGTACTGCCAACATTTAGCTGAGCTCCCAGAAATATACAAGAAATTGTTGTTCTTCCTTTTTTTACTTCCTTCAAACTTTAAATATGAGTAGAGAGGTTCCATGATATCAAAATAAGTATGAATGCGTATAAGTATCAGAAATTATGAGTATGATTCGATTCTACTCACCTTTTTGAATACTCATTGCTGATATCTGATGTGGATCTGTAAATGAGTATACTCATCTACTCATCTTTTTGAATACTCATTGCTGATCTCTGATGTGGATCTGTAAATGAGTATTCAAAACGATGAGTAGAATCGAATCATACTCATAATTTCTGATACTTATACGCATTCATACTTATTTTAATATCATGGAACCTCTCTACTCATATTCCAAGTTTGAATTACTCATCATATTCATACTTAACAACACGTATGATGTTGTTGATTTCGACTCTCCATAACTCAATATATTGTTACGTTTTTACCTTTTAAAAACGTTAAAAATATGAGCTCGTAGATTGCAAATAAAATAAAAATAAATCTGTGTTTATTTTTTAATTAATTCTTTATTATCTGCACAACCTTCGTGCCACTGTTCGAACTTATTCTACGCATACAATGATAATTTCCAAAATACGTGCTTGTTCTTGATATTTCTCTGCTTATAACCTTTTTTTATAAGCAACAACAACACTTGTTAGTTATTCTTCTTTGCTCACAACCTTTTTTGTAAGCACCACACTAACAACTGTTTTCTTCACGCAACTTGTCTCCACACAAGTCTGACTGGATTATAACTCGATCTCGTATCTTCACACACCACTGGTTGAATTCTCACTTAATTCAACGCGGCGTCGTCACACGACTAACTTCACAAGAAACTCCGAGAATAACGTGTCTTCATACACGACTGACTGAATTCTAACTGAATCATCGTTGCTCGCTTTATCTTGCCTTTTATATCACTGGATCAACAGTGTGATGGATGCCCTTGAAGGATGATGACGACCTTTGGGAACAATCCAAAAATGTAAACAACTTATTTCCATTTTTGTTGTTCGTGTATCTTATTTACTTTCGTCCAGGCAGAGTTGTTGTTGTTTTGTTTGTTTATTCATCGATCTTATAAACAAGCCCTGTTGTTTTTGTTGCTATATGCTTACTCATTCGTTGATCACGTGAACAACTGCATCGTTTTGTTTTTGGAGCTTTTGATTTTATGCGTGATCAAGTCCATTGTGTTGTTCTTGGAGCTTTTGTTTATTATTTTAACAACACCATTTCCATTTTCGTAACAATATGTATACACGATGCACAAATAAATATGATTGATTGTTGTGTGTTTGATCTGGTTGCTGCTTCTGTCTTTTTTGCTTGTCAATTTCAATTAAATTAATAATAACAACAATTATTATATTTATAATAAGAATCTCTATTTTAATTTTTATTGATAAAAATATTCTAACCCAATATTCAAATATAGAAATTAAATCAATTTTTGACATAAATTCATATATCACAGAAAATTCTATATCTCTTATAAAATTATTTTTTCCACAACTAAGACTAAATTTTGATGAACTATTCGAGTCACTTGAATCATTTATAAGTATTCGTAAGTATTTTTCTAAAGTTTTGAATGTAAATGAGTAGGCTTGAAACGTATTTCGAATGGTATGAGTTTGATGTCAACGTTGTACGTATACTCATTGCAACAACCTCTCCTTATAAATCAACGTTGTAGTGAGTATGAATGCAACGGAGTACATAGTTAAATTTCAATATTGTTGACTCACTTACTTGTATTCAAAATTTCATTAGTGCTTATGAGTAGCGAAAAAACGATTCATTGCTGATCTCCCAAACAAAAAAAAAAAACATACAAGAAACTGTTGTTCATCCTTTTTTTGCTTCCTTTACAGATCCACATGGATCATATCCATCTAATTTTTATTTCTTAATAACATCATGCCATGTGGGTAGCCCAGTCCTGTTTCGAAAACATTTGACATTTGATTACACATGTTCATGTGTACCCAAATACACACACACACACACACACAACCCTCCCTAACTTCATTTCATACAGAACAGATGCTTTACGAGTATACTGCGGAAGCGTCAAGTGGTTGTGTCGAGTCGTCGCTATTGTTGCAACTTGTCGTCAACGTCATTAACTTGTATGTTTATGGCTTCATTGCCTAATACTCTCCAACTCTTCTTTTATTTTTATTTTCTTATTTTTTTTTTGTTTTTGTTTTTCTATTTGGAAATGAAAAAAAAAACGAAACGAAAAAAAGTCTGGCTTTTCTTCTTCCATACTACAAGCATAACGTAATCGTTAGAAGTTTTTCTATTCAAGCGAATGTTTGCTTGAAATTAGTGATTGAAACTAAATGGGTAACCGAATAAAAATTAGTTCTGAGAGGACAAAATGTCATCTGTCAGTTATCAAATGACAATTGATAAATTAGAAGAATGGGTAAAAACACGTAAAATGTTCTACAAAAGTGGTGACAGGTACTCAGTCACTCTTCGAGCATCTTGAAGAGATTTTTGTCATCGTAATTAATCTTTTGATATAGTAGTACAGATGTGGTTAGGCATGTGCACCTTTGCCTTGTGCACACTGTCAAATTTGTCGCTGCGGTAGAGAAAATATGGCGGATAATCCTCTGCCCATATACAGTCCAGCATACACCACATTTTAAGCCAACTGACCGTTCACCACACCGTAGATATGCTGGTGGAGTGTTAGATGCAACATGTTTTTAATGCTGCCTTCCCGCATGAAAATTTATTCACTTGATGGTCGCGTGAACAACCAAAACTGTTGCATAAAGGGCTCGGAGAACTCAGAAGTAATTGTGGAATCCAAAATATAACTAGTAGGCATTATAATCTGGATCATAATTTTTCTAAGATGACCCTGGAATATCTGTTGCAGTCAGTTAAGGGCGTTATGACTATGAACTGAACGGTATGTACACATACATACATACATAATTGGTCATTACAACCCTTCAGTCAGGATTACGACCTAGCTTCTCACACCACTTACGTTAGGTTAGGTTAGGGACTGCGTTCACCCGTGGCATCACAACGGGCCGCTATGCGTGCTCAAGTGAGCTTTGTGACATCAGAGCTACACTCCGACCTAACCTAACCACTTACGTTGTGTGCGTTAATTTTATACACCAGTGGCTGCATCTACAGTTTAAAGTCGATTCCGAAACATTTCATGGCAATTTTATTTTTACTCCCTCCCAGACTTTTTGCCAGAAATCTGCTGAGAAGAAGTCGCCGAAGAAATATTTTTTCAAATTTCTGTCTGACCTGGGGTTTGAACCGTGGACTTACGTCTAATAAGCCAACAAACTACCTACTAGACTACGGCGACTTCATGTTATTCGGTATGTGGCTTCAACAAAACGGTGAGCGTGCCATAACCCAACATTTTTGAGGAGAAAGAGAATTTTCACATTCTGACGATATCATACGATTTGACAGCGTCATTATTTTTTTGCACCAACAATTCCAACTTTTGTTCACCTTTCTCAAGCATCACCAATGCAGTACAGGCGCTTATGGGGAGCCCAGTGACCAGTAAATAACACGAAAATGTTTTCAATCTTTTTCTATCCAGTTTCAAAGCAAAGATCGCTCTTCTGACTGAAAATTTTTTTGAAATGCTCGATGCTAATCGGGTCATTTAATATTGAATGTTTCCTCATCTCCTCTTTCAGGAGACTTCAGTAAAGGCCGAGCAATGGAGACACTTTCAGATTCTCTTTTATAATAATGTCCGCCATTTTATTGGCTGACTCTGTATTAAATTTGATTTGATTCTAGTAATTCAATGGACGTAAATGTTTAACTAGTAACAGTCTTGAGAATTGATTGACTGACGCGTATAATTTTTTCTGTGCTTTCCTTTCTGCGAAATTTCCCACAGTTTGTAGTCCAAAAAAACGAACTGACTTCCTGCTGTAAGTATTACCTTCATATGAACGGAGATTGCTTTAAAGGTTTACGAAATCTCAATACTAGTGTTTTGCTTTTACATCGTTTAACATTAAAATTATAAACGAAAGCTACAAAAACAAAAACAATGAAGTTGTTTACAAATTATCACACAGCGTAATATAACAACAAACACCAGCATAAAAAATGACAAACAAGTAAACAAAAATACAACAACAAACTCCAGCATAAAAAAAGGTAAACAAGTAAACAAAAATGCAACAACAAACACTACAAGAATAAATATATAGCATTTTCAGTTAAAATTAAACCTTTTTCAAACTAAATGAAACCTTTTTCAAAATGAACGAAACCTTTTTCAGATTAAACGAAACTCTTTTTAAATTAAACGAAACTCTTTTTAAATTAAACGAAACATTTTTCAAAATAAATGAAACTCTTTTCAGAATAAATTAAATTAAATTAAATTAAAAAAATTAAATTATTCAAATTCAATTAAACATTTTTCAAATTAAATTAAACCAGTTATAGAATTTAATAGAAAACAAACATATTCATTTTTATATAATACTTGTTAAAATTAATAAAGAATTTGTCCACTGACCACTTTTTTTTTTCATTTTTATATAATTGGATCCTCACTGTAATGTGAGCTAACAATTAGTATTCAAATCTTAAAATCTATACTAATTCTACTATTATATTAATTTAGTCCAGCCAGCGCGGGACGAAATATTAATGGTTCACGGAATTAATTTGACATTGTTCTCACTCTTCTTCTTATAAAGTCCGCGTTGTCTCTTCTTCTCAATCGGATGTGACCAGGATCGTTCAAGATTACACGGGCTAGTGGGTTCGGGTGGACCTCGAGCTTCTTCAAATACGTCTCAGCATACCTTGAAATTTCCTCTTTAACCAATGGCACGTTCAGGTCTTTATGAATGTTGGAATTTCTTATAAACTATGGAGCATTTGTTATCGATCGCAATATTTTATTTTGTCGCCTTTGAATACGTTCAATGGTAGAAGCTGAGGCAGTGCCCCATAACTGCACTCCGTAGCACCAGATTGGCTTCAAAATTGCATTATAGAGAAGAAGCTTGCAATCCAAGCTAAGGACCGAATTTCTATTAATAAGCCAATTTATTTGTATCGCCTTCAATTTCATTTGCGTCACCTTAGCATCTATGTGGCTTTTCCTTTTTAACCACAGAACTCTGAGGGATAATTTTGTTGTTTATTCGAACAGGCGGGCAGGATTCCCTACGCAGTGTAAATGTAACGTGAGTAAATTTTTGCTCGTTAACCTTTATCCTCCATCGCTTCAACCAGGCCTCTAGCTGTGCTATATGATCTTGCAAATACCTAGTTGCTTCCTGTGGATCTTCATGGATGCTTAAGATAGCTGTATCATCGGCAAATGTTGAGGTTTGGGTACTACTGCATGTTGGCATTTCAGAGGTATAGACCAGATATAGCATGGGTCCCAGGATACTTCCTGCTTTAGGAATTGTCATGATCATATCCATAACATAGTTCGCACAATCATTTTTATTAATTTGTGCGACACTTTCCTCAATTACACTTATCGAGATCTCGAGAAGGCGAAGCCACGAACATATGACATGAAGAACATTCATCAGACTGTTTACGTTGCCATATAAAAGGCAAGACAAAGCAGGCAACTGGGTTAGTAAAAGTTCAGTAAGTCTTGTGTGAAGACATGGTGGGATTGAAGAGAGTAATCGTGGTTTGTAGATCTCCGTTACAAAGATCTGTCGTATAATTGCTTAGTAATTGTTGTTGTTTATGCAGAGGGTGTAAACAGAGGAATAACAAAGAAAAGCAATTGTTGTTGTTTACATCAATTTGTGAACAGTGGCACTCAGAATTGTGCGAATAATAAAGAATTTTAATTAAAACTAAACACAAACGTTTTTTTTTATATTATTTGCAATCTATGTATGAGCTTATATTTTAAATGTTTTTAAAAGGTAACAACATAACAATATTATTTGACAAACCCGTATTTATACTCGAATATAACTCACATATTTCTTTCCTTTTTTTTAAATTCTTTCACAACGTCTTACATACGTTTCACTCCTCATTGCTGTGTGTGTCTGAAGTGCTACCAACGTACCATGGAAGCACTGGCATTAGCAACAACATAAAGTTACTACTACTGCTGCTGTTTGCTTTTTTTGGTTTTGTTTTTGTCGACTATACTGAGTGTATTTTCTAGCTGTGACATTTCTCCCCTTTAAAACTTTTTCAACTTACAACAACTCCTTAAACAACGCTTCGTATCTGACTTTTCCGTTTCAGCAAGAACATGCGTTTCTCGTTACTTTTTGTATAAAATTTATGGAAAGAAAATAAACAAGAAAAAATGTTGTCACATTCGTTTTTGCGTTTCGGTTACAAAATGTTTTGAAGGACATTGACCTACGATTTAAGACTCAAATGCGCTTTAAATTCAAACACCGCCACACCACACATTTCACACACTTCAATGGATTCGTTTATAAAATTTTCGTTCTATTTTTTTTCCTCACAATAGCTGTGAAGAAGTAAGGAATTGTGTTTGGAAATGTTTTCAGTTTTCAAATGAATTTTATTTTTGAAAAATTTGCTGTCGTCCGTCTCTACAGTCTATCATCATTGATTCGTCCGTTGTGTATTATAATAACAGAGTTATGACTACTGCTTGCCATGTATGTACGTACGGTGACGCTTTTGGGGTCCGTAATACTCATAGAAATTTTGCTTAGTATTGTGACTCTGGGTATTCTCTCATATGTGTGTGCAAAGTTTTGCATGTGTTTTGTGGCAAATTAGGTGTGGGTGTGCCTGCTTAAGTTTCTGTTGCACAATATCATTTCCCCCCACTAAATATTATTTTTTTTCTTCTGTTTTTTTGTTTCTTTTTCGTTTCATTTGCTGTATTTTGTTAATGATTCTTATTTTGTTTTTTTTTGCCGCCCCCTCCCCCCAATTTTTTGCATTTTTTTTTTGGCTGTTTTGGTTGTCTTATTATACTTGAAAATTTTTGTTTGTTTTTCTCTCATTTTTTTTTATTTTTTTTTTTTTGTGGCACTTCACTTGAGTGGCTTATGTTGCATACAAGTGTATACTGTAGTATGTGGCATTAGCATGTGGCTAAAAATGTTGCCAACCAGCTAACCAGTCAACCAACCAACCAGCCAGTAATGGTTTCTCTAGTAAATTTGTTGATTTTTTTTTTTTTTTTGTTTTTCTTTCCATTTTATTTGAATTTTCCATTCAAGAAAAATGCTTAAGAGTTACTTTTTGGTGTCAGTTTTATTATTATTTTTTTCTACGTTTTTTCGTTTCATTACTTTGACAAGTACTTTGTCGAGTGCGGTTCTTAAATGCTATGTATAATATACACGAAATTCATCTTTTAAACATGTTCGTGCAATCATTTTATGCAGATCTTATAAAAGAAATGCAAAAAAAAAAAAAAAAACAAAAAAAAAAAAAAGAGAAACAAATTTGAACCCGGACAATTACAAGGAGAAGAAAAACAAAAAAAGAACGGAAAGTAAAAATGATTTGAAATGTTGGGTTAAGGAACTCATTCAATTAAGTCATCATACTCATGGCTACCAGATGCCTTGCTTGATAGCAAATCGTCTTAGTAACACTACAATTCTTTCGAAATTGTTTAAAGCACTACTTCCAATTAGTTCATGAAGTCTTTTATCAAAAGAACATACTTACTTACTTAATAGGACATTAAGAACCCGATTAATAGATTTCGGCCTGCCTTAACACATTCTTCCAGGCGCCTCTGCTTCTTGCGCGCCTACGCCAGTTGGTCACATCAATCGATAGCAGGGCTTCCTCGATTTGCTACTTTCAACGCAAACAAGGTCGTCCTCTTTGCCGACTTCTGCAGATCCCCGCATCAAATACCCGTCTCGCCGGAGCATCTTCCACCATTTGAACGACATGGCCGAGCCAGCGCAGCCGCTGGATGTTAATACGCTGCACAACATCCATGTCGTTGAGGAGCTCATACACAGCTCTTTGTTGAATCAAATCCGAAAATCATAGCCAACTTGCACCGGACCGAAGATCTAACGTAGGACTTTTCTCTCGAATACTCCCAAGGCTGCTGCATCAATGCTTAATAAAGTTCATGCCTCTGCGCCTTAAAGAAGCACGGGGAGGATGAGCGTCTTGTAGAGTAATAGTTTTATTGTACGAGAGCGGTCTCAGCTACTCAATTGCCTATTGAGACCATAGTAGCACCTGTTGGCAAGAGTGATGCTGCGCTTGATCTCCAGACTGACATAATTTTTTTTTTTTTTTGGTGAAACCAGCACTCAGGGGATGGCCCCTACTCATGCAGTACATTGTGCAGATTTTTTAGGAAAATGGGTTATAGGAAGGTGGAAGAGAGGGAGTAGTGTTTGTGGACATCTCAAGATGCGAACGGCAAGGAAACGAGTTGCTGCTAGGTGACTATAAAATGGCCAGTGCTATACCTTCACCATTAGGCAGTCTACAGCAATCGTCCCCAAGAAGCCCGCACCCTTCAGTCCTAGCTTCTCACACTACTCATGTTGCGTGTGTTAATTTTATACATGAGTGGCGGGACCTACAGTTTAAAGTCGACTCCGAACGACAAATTTAATTAAGAAGCTTTTCATGGCAATTTTATTTACTCTCAGAGTTTTTGCCAGAAATCTGCTGAGAGGAAGTTGCCGAAGAAATATTTTCGTTTTGATGTCTGACCTGGGATTCGAACTCGGGCCTTCAGTCTAATAAGCCAACACACTACCTACTAGACCACGGCGACTTCGAATTTTTGGTGGTAACGGCGGAGCCTAGATAAATAAATTCCTTGACTATATCCAAAAGTATAGTTGTCGGCCGTTACCTGAGATCCAAGGCGTGCGGAGTGTCTGTACTTGTCGTTTCGCCCTTATTTACCGCCAGACCCATCTTAGTTGGCTCCCGTTCAATAGCACTAAAGGCAGCAGTAACATCTCGTTTGGTACGCCCTATGATGTCATTTTCGTCGTCAGCGTACGCAAGCAACTGGACGCTTTTTTAAAAAATAGTGGCATTGCGATACACTCCTGCCTTCCGCAAAACACTCTCCATGACCAAGTTGAAGAGGTCGCATGATAAGGGGTCGCTTTGTATGAAACCTCGCACGGTATCAAAAAGTTCGGAGAGGTCCTTAATTTAAGCCTGTATTTGCAATTTTTCGCGGGCTTAAAGCGAAACATAGATACATAACACAACATAATTGGTCATTACAACTCTTCAATCAGGATTACGACCTAGCTTCTCACGCCACTTATGCTGTGTGTGTTAATTGTATACACGAGTAGCAGATACTACAGTTTAAAGTCGATTCGAATCGATAGATTTTTGAGAAGCTTTTCATGGCAATTTTAATTTACTCTCCACAGTTTTTGCCAGAAGACTGCTAAAAAGCCGCCGATTAACTCTTTTTTTCATACTTCATTTTGTTTGATATGTCTAAGCCAGGGTTTGAACCATGGGTTCGTGTCTACGCGCGAAATAAAATTCGAAGCATCATTTTCCTCGTCTTTCATATCGAACTAAAATAGTGTAGAGGAGATATAATTACGCCGATTTGTTTGATATGAACGTCGGATAGACAACATGGTTGTCATCAAAATCTAATTCGCCTTCTAACATAAAGCGCCACACATAGTTTTTCATATTCAATCATTTCAATTGCCTGTTGATTATCGAAATGTTTTATTTTGGAACGTAGCCAAAATAACGTCACAAAAAATGAAAGCGCTCGCTAATGTTGTACAGCAATTTGATGATGACCTTCAAATCGGTTATATGCTGTGCTCTAAGTGTGTTGTATCGTTATAGAGAGTGAAAATTGAATCTGCGGTAGCAGCGGTCGAAAGCCTAATGCTATGGCAACAGAAATTGCGGTGGAAAAAATATTATTGCTGTGGTTATAACACTATGGGCTTGCAAAAATAAAAAATTTAAAATTTTTAATATATTTGAGAACAAAAGAATTTGTCTAGAGTATGAGAAAATTACATGGGACTGGATTAAGTACATGAAATATGCAGGGGGTCTCAATGGGCCAAATAAACTCACATGGATTGTTAGGAGCAATTCTAAATTAACACAGAAAATTTGTTCTGTTATCTCCTTGCGTATTAAAATGATCAAAAAATTCCAATATGGTCACATCTGTAGCAGCAGGTGAAGATTAAAAGTAATCTTCATAATGCGTTTAAACCCAAATCGATAAAATCGATTCCGAATAACAGATTTTTGAGAAACTTTTCATGGCAGCAATTTTATTTTTACTCTCAGAGTTTTTCCTAGAATTCTACTGAGACCAAGTTGCCGAAGAAATATTTCATTTTATTGGAGCTGACTGACCTGGAGTTTGAACCGAGTTCTCTAATAAACCAACACACTACCTACCAGAGTTCAGCAATGTATCATTTTTTCACTACTCATAAGCACTCATAAAATTTTTTCATGAGTCAACAATAATGAAATTTAACTATGTACTCTGATTCATTCGTACGCACTACAAACAACGTTGATTTATAAGTACAGGTTGCAATGAGTATGCGTGCAACGTTGACATCAAACTCATACCATTCGAAATATGTTTGATTCATAAGCCTACTCATTTAGATTCATAACTTTAGAAAAATACTTACGAATACCAAAAATTACAAAAATAGAAAGGCGACACATAAGCAAAAAAGACAGAAGCCGGAAGCAGAGCAAACACACAACCTTTTAGTGAGTATTTTAGTGTTCATTCACGAATCATATTTATTTTGTGTGATTCGTGTATATGTTGAGTTAAGGACAGTCATACGTGTTGTTAAGTATGAATATGATGAGTACTTCAAACTTTGAATATGAGTAGAAGAGGTTCCATGATATTAAAATAAGTATGAATGCGTATAAGTATCAGAAATTATGAGTATGATTCTATTCTACTCATATTTTTGAATACTCATTGTTGTCTCTGCTCTATACTGACAACTTATCTGTGCAACATTGAATTTCATTATCAAACGTGGTTGTTTTGCTGCGAAATAAGTAGGTCAGCCAGCCACTATGCAGCAACTACGCAAATCTGACTAAAGGGAGGTTTTGACCGCTGTCTAGTAGGTAGTGTGCTGGCTTATTAGACGTAAAAGCCAGGGTTCGAGTCCCAGGCCAGACATCAAAAAATAAAAAAATACAAAAAGTATTTTTTCGGCGATTTCTTCTCAGTTTCTCAAAAAATCTGTCGTTCGGAGTCGACTTTAAACTGTAGGTCCCGCCACTTATGTATAAAATTAACACACACAACATAAGTGTTGTGAGAAACTGCGGGCTTCTTGGGGACGATTGCCTGTAGACTGTCTAATGGTGAAGGTATAGCACTGGCCATTTTATAGTTACCTAGCAGCAACTCGTTTCCTTGCCGTTCGCATCTTCCCCCTTTCCACCTTTCCTAAAAAAACCTGCACAATGCACTGCATGAGTAGGGGCCATCCCCTGAGTGCTGGTTTCATAAAAAAAAAAAAAAAAAATAATGTATGCATGTATGTATGTATATGAACTTCAAGACGGTGTGTAGATATCGCAGTTATGTAAATAAGGTAGCAGAAAATTAAGATATTCTGATCATTTCCAAGTAACTGTAGAACAGATGAATTGGCCAGATGTGGCACAACTTTCAACTCTCCACTCTCCACTTTGGGAATCGTTCTTAGGACCTTCGACCTTATAACTGATAATGCAATCATGAATTCCACCAACAACAAATGCTCAGCTTCGGACATCAAATTCTAAAATGAATCATACTTTTGACACTAAATTGTCTCATCATGCAGCACAATCAGCACAATCGGACCCATTGTGTTTTCTGTTGGGCTGGCATTTTGTGGTTAGCTAAACGGTTAAGTAAATTAAGCTATTTTTGGCATGATTTAGTAGAAGTTGTTGCTGTTGTTGTGGTTGTTGTTGTTGTCGGTTTTATGTAAACAATCAACAGCAGCAGCAGAAAAAACACAAAAAGGAAACCAAAACTAAACCAAAAACCACCCATGGTCGTCTACACTCGTATGCCACATTATAACACAGCAACACAATCTACATGCGTACACATAAGTGTACACACACTTGAATGTAACGTTTGAAATTTTCTACAACTTATTTGATGCTGTACAGTGTACTACATGCATGCATGTACAGCACACGCATTTACTGCGTTGTTTTTGTTTTTTTTTTTTTTGTTGCCTGCAACACAGACAGACACTCGTGCACGGTGTTTATTGCTTAAAATATAAAACAGAGTATGGATGTGTGCTGAGATATTTTCGTTGTTAAACACAACGCATGTATGTATGTATGTATGGAACTGTATTGCAGCATTGACATTGGCATTGAATTGTTTGTGGTCGCCTGTATTACGAAAATTGTGGCAATAAATTTTGTTGTTGTTGTTGTTATGGTGGCTGCTGTTGTTGTTAATGGTGTTTTTAGATTATTTTTAGAGGATTTTTGTTTGTTGTTAGATTTTCTCCAACACACTCTCACTCTCTATCACAAACAAACAAACAAACATGATTTTCAAATACTTTAAATGCATGCGTCCACCGTCCGTCCAAATGGTGTAACAAAAGCCAAAATGCTGCTGCTGCTGCTGCATTAGACTGTGTTGCAATATTACACCATTATCGTGCCCCCGTACAATAAGCAAAAGTGTGCCTTTGTGCCAAGTTTATGTACAGCAAGTGGGAGCACACAAACCAGCAGACAGACAGACAGACTGATTCGGTATGTTAGAATAACAAAAAATTGAAATTCAAATATTTGCTACGAAATCAATTTAAATGTGGCGTTAAATTTAATTTTTTTTTCTCTCTTTCATTCGTTTGAAACTAATGGCACTTGTGTGTGTGTGTGCGTAAGCTTGTGTGCGTTAAATGTTGCATCTGAGAGTTGTTTAGTCACTTTTACCTCCATGCTGCACTTGTTGCTGTCTGGCTGCTATTCAAGTAGATTTTCTTGGTGTATTTGTATGACAAATTAAAGTTAGTGGCGCTATTAACCCTTTCCGTGGTTTTGTCGAATATATTCGACATTACAACATACTCTGTTTCTATGCGCTTTTACTGTATAATAAAATATAGTTAGTTTTAATTTTTTTATTTTAAATAAAAGATAAACACTAATTGTATTTACAATTGTTGTTTATCAGGGTATTTGATCTGTTTTGTTATTTTAAATAGTGTTTTAAAAGAGTAATCACTACGTACATAAAAATAATCTCGTTTTATGTATAAAAAATATATTTTAAGAGATCGGACTATATCGAAATAAATTGTAAGTATTGATACACAAGTGTGAACAAACGATTTTCAAAGCAATTTGTATTAAAAAATAATGCTGGTGCTCTTGGCGATCGTTTTTCGAATGTCGAATATATTCGACATTTACCTTCAGAGGTTGTTTCTTTCCTATTACTATACATTATTAAGTAATTCTTGGGTTCGAATTGTTTTTATAGAAAATGGAAAAATTAACTCTTGATGAAATAATGACCTTGTTAGAAGCTGATTCAGATCTTGATGAGCCAACTGGAGCTGATGATGAGGTGACATTTGACGTACCGCAGTTACGATCAATGGATATTTAGCCACGCGAACATTAAGCTGTCTCAGAGAATAATATTGATGACACTGAGTATATCGAGGATACCTCTAAAGATCACCAAGATACTGAGACAAGTAGTGAAACACAACCAGAAATTCCATTAAAGTATACCCATAAAAGCAATATAAGTTGGAGAACAGTTCTACTACCAGAAAATTATAGAGGCATTACTTTTGAGCCTTTATTGGAAACAGATGATGTACGTGCAGCTGGAACACCGTTCTCATATTTTAATAAATATTTAACAGATGATTTCTTCTCAAATACTGCACACTATATAAACGTGAAATACAAATACAAAAAATTTTATATTTCCCGGATTTAGCGTACTCAAATTACCCTAAATAAAAATTTTCAGATTTTTAGCTCGACCTAAATTATTTTTGACCCTGAAAGGGTTAAAAGGTGTATTCCATGCCATACCAAATACTCAGCCAAGCAAATATTCATTCATTCAGTTTGTGTATGTGTGTGTGTATGTAAGCATTAGGTACTCGCAATTGTTTTTTGTTGCATGCCGTACGACAATGTGGCAAAATCAGTGGGTCAACTGGATGTGTGTCATCAAAGAAGAAATAAAAAAAACGCTTATGGAACGAATCAGGGTCTGTTCTGTTCCAGTTTCCTTTTGGAAACATTAAATGAAAGCGGTTTTTACTTGTCATTTCTCAGGTTTATTGTCATTGAATGTCTTAATAATGATTAGATCAGTGGCTGGATGTGCAAATCATTGAATTTTATTAACAAAATTCGTAACGTGTGAGTAATTTGGTTCCATCGAATAACTATGCGGAATTGTTAGTGAAGTTCGGACACAGTTTGATACCAAGAACAGGCAACGCACTCTGAAATATACTCAGTCTGGTGCAGTTAATGTATCGCCAGCATCATTGAGCAGTATTTCTACAAGAATAATGAAAATAGTAACCTCACGATCTAAAAACGGTGCTACACGACCAGCTATGTCAAGGATCTAATGATAGACGCGTATAGCGAGCAATTAATTCACGTTTTGGAACAATTCTTTCATGCACAGAGGCAGGTCGCTCGTGAGGTAGATCCCTAGTTTCAATATCAAAGATCTTGAAGGAATTTGTCACAGTCAGAGGTATTGACCGTATGATACTGCACTGCACTATGACATTTCAAAGAAGTACAGAAAAGTGGTGTGAAGCACCTCGTGAACGATTTCGTTCAGGTTTTACCTGATGGTCTGAAACTTTTGTGGAATTGTGAGTGGTGGAAAGGCTACCGGTTTATGGAAAGGCTGTCAGCATAGTTTTTAGACGCCAGGTGACTGTCAAAGCACTGGGTTCATACATATCAAACTCCAGAATTGTCTATACCAGTCACTGCTTTCTTAAAAACATGACAAAATGGTACGACATTCCAATTACTTTTCTACCGAGACATTGTGGTCTGGCGTGGCATATCCATTGAACTTTATTTTAAGTTATTGAATATAAGTGAGTCAAAATAATTCATTCATACGCACTACAACGTTGATTTATAAATACAGATTGCAATGAGTATGCGTACAACGTTGACATCAAACCTCATCATACCATTCGAAATATGTTCGATTCATAAGTCTACACATTTAGATTCATAACTTTAGAAAAATACTTACGAATAAGTGATTCGAGTCACTACAGTCTTGGTTGTTGTTGCATTTACAAAAAAAGAAAAACGACACATAAGCAAAAAAGACAGAAGTAGCAAGCAGAACAAACACACAACCTTCTAGGGAGTGAGTATTTTAGTGTTCGTACGCGAATCATACTTATTTTGTGATTCTTGTAAGTGTTGAGTTATGGAGAGTCGAAATCAACAACATCATACGTGTTGTTAAGTATGAATATGATGAGTACTTCAAACATTGAATATGAGTAGAGAGAGGTTCCCTAATATTAAAATAATTATGAATGCGTATAAATATCAGATATTATGAGTATGATTCAATTATACTTATCTGTTTGACTGACCTCTAGTGTCTACTATGTAGACAACATTCATGTTCTGCCAGTAATGGACATTAGAAGTTTAAGTCAGAAGCTCCGCATGCTTCTAGAACTACGGAAAATGAATAACTATGGTAACACAATGGGTCTTATAATGCCTACTTGTATGTATTCGAACTTCTTGAGTGCGCCATGCAAATATAGGGTGATTTTTTAAGAGCTATAGGAAAATTTTTCAAAAAAAAAATACATAAAATTCAGAAAAATGCATGAAAACTTTATTTGAATCGATAGTACGGTCCATATAATTTAATGTTTGAAGATTATTTCATGCAAATGTTGACCGCGACTGCGCCTCAAATAGTCCATCCGCTTAGTCCAATTTTGGCATACTCTTTCCAAAATTTCGGCCGGTATCTCATGAATAAATACTTCAATGTTGTCTTCCAATGCGTCAATTGAAGCGGGCTTGTCTGTATAGACATGAGCTTTAACATAGCCCCACAAAAAATAGTCTAAAGGCCTTAAATCGCACGATCTAGGCGGCCAATTGACTGGTCCCGAACGTGAAATAAAATGTTCACCGAACTCGCCTCTCAATAAGCCCATTGTTACGCGTGCTCTGTGGCATGTGGCACCGTCTTGTTGAAACCACATGTCATGCAAGTCAAGCTCTTGCATTTTGGGCAAAAAAAGTTGGATATCATCTCACGGTAGCGCTCACCTTTCACAGTTAAGTTACGATTCGCAGCATCTTTGAAGAAGTACGGTCCAATAATGCAAAATTCAATGATTTGCAAGCGTTGTTCGTTTGTAAGACGATTCATGGTTAAATTATAGACCAAACTGAAGATGTTTGACAGTGAAACAAAACACGAAACGTGCATGAGCTGTTTAAACCAGTGTTGCCAAAAAGATAATAGCTAAACCTAAACTTTTATAACAAAATTAAAATTCGATAAACTCTTGCTATATTCCTATATCACCTACTAAAATGTAGGGTGTTGTGAATAGAAGACTATTTTCAAAATACATAATTTCAATAATGAAAACCAACAAATTCAACCACAATTCAATTGTTTTAATAATAATACCCAAAACAAGTGGAAGAACGAAGCAAAAATAAAAATAAAAAAAAATGTGTTGGATTTCGAAAGCCATGAGTCAAATTCAAATTTAGAATGAAACGTTGGACTACAGCGCAAACAGCGCAATGGTCATAGAGTCAGAGTCATAATAGAACAACAAAAGTTTCTTGAATTTATAATTGTTGCTGTTGTTTTTGTTGTTTCTTTCTCTATACACTCAGGTCTCGTTTTATGCGATAGATGCGTTCCAAAAAAAATCGCATAAATTGAATTCGCATAAAACGATACTCTAGCTTCATATAAAAATTAACGATTCATTCCAAAATCCTGAAAAACCGCATAAATTCAAATTTTAATTGAAAAATCAAAGCAAAATCGCATAAAAAAATCAACAAAAATAAAATATTAATTCATAATTTACAGAAAAAAACAAAATGATCCAAAAAATATGAAATATTATGAATGTACGATCAATCATTCTGTATCGTTTTGGAATTGGTTCGACGTCACTTTTATCATTACATACCTATCAGATTGTGCATACATATGGAGGGGACTAGATCAACGAATTTTTAGAAAGCTTAATTGTTTCTTCTGAATAAGAGTATTAAAGTGCCAGTTATTAAAAAGGAGCTGATTCTTTAAATCATAAGTAAGGATTGACTTTTGAAGGCTTTTATTGGCATAGTTGGAGCAATCTGATGCTAAACAATTGACTTTTCAATTGGAAACAAACCAGAACGATTGATTTTCACAAGCTATTCGGCATAGAGATCTGATAATATTAGGTGTCAGGCTCAAACTACAGCGTACATTCACAAGAGATCCCCATATACAGCCATGGACATTAAATTAGCACAAAATTCATATATATTTTGATTGTGAATTTTTTCTCATTTGTATCCTAATTAGGCCAATTGTTTTGGTCTGGAATGTTGCACGATGACATCTAGCTGTTGTTTAACTAAAAATATTACCGTTATCGTAAAAATTTTTGGTTTTGACTGCTAATTTGTATCAGTAGCTAAATTCGATCTGGACAGTAAATTATAGCACAACGTGCATAGGTACATAGGTGCATAGGTTCAAGTATTTTTATTCTTACGGTATATTCTTTTAATTTTATGGCATTTATAGTAATTTTTTTAAAAAATGGAACGTTGAAAAGATTGCTCTCCAGAGGAGAATCTCGTTATCGTTGACTTGTGGAATGATGGGAAGAACCTGGCTGAAATTGTTGAAATTTCGAATTGCTCGCGAAAAATGATTTATAACGTGATCATTTCCTTCAAAGCAAACATAATAATGTCGCAGAAAACAAAAAACGAAATCCACGTGTCAAGGAAACAACCGAAGTCGTGGACCGTGCTATTGTCCGGAAGTCAAAGAAGGAGCCTTTCATGTCGTCACGCGATATTTTGAACGAAATTAACTCTCAATTTAGGTTAAATTTATCGGACAGGCTCATACGATGACGTCTTAATCACGGAAAGCTCTTTGGACGCTCTTGACGAAAGAAGCCACTTCTACCAAAAGAAAAATATAGTCAAGCGTTTGACGTTTGCTCGCACCCACAAGGGTACAGATCTCCCATTCTGGAAAAAATATTTTGGAGTGATGAAACAATGGTAAATCGTATGGGACCAGATGGTAGAGTGGTTGTTTAACGGCCAGAATTAAATCAACGTTATACTCAAAGGATCATAACGCATGGTCGAGAAAGCACAATGACGTGGGGAGCATTTTCATGGCACGGTGTAGGTCCCATTGTGAAAATTAATGAAAAAATGGACCGTATCAGTATTTGGACATTTTAGAGAACAAAATGGAAGCATAAGCTTTAATACATGCCAGTTTTATTCATATTTTTGCAAGGTAGTGGCCCCAAACACACATCTAAGCTGGCTTAGGATTGATTTTATAAAGTACACAATCCCGTTTTAGACTAGCCGTTGCAAAGTTCTGACTTATGGTGTTTTCTTTTCTACCAAAAAATGTGCATTTTATTAACGCAAAATGCAATTTTGCGTTTGTTTCTTAAAAATGTTTCGCCCTCTAAAAGGGTGGTATGTTTTATTCTAAGTAATTCGCACTTGCCAATGGTGGAAGGCATTGCATTTTATGCCCTGTATAAATCGAGAGTGCTGATAATGCCCTGTAAAGGAGATGACTTTTGTTTATTTATGGGCTACCAGATGAAATTTAAAAAAAGTTGCCTGGTATTGTTATCCAATTTGAAGTTAATTTTTTCATTGTTTTGTGGAGTAATCTTAAGGAAATATTACATTATTAAAGCTACATGGTCAGCAATATAAAAAATTGCATTCAATGTTAGAACAGTGTTAAAATATTTTTTTTTTTTGTGAATGAAGTCGAAAAATTAGCCTTTGAAAAAATTGGCATTTCCTCATTCATTCATTTCATTTTCTTAATACTTATGTGGTAAACACAGGGCATACCCTTTTTTAATATTTGTGTTATGTTCTTCTCAATTAAAAAATGACATTACAACAGGGTTGGTCAAAAATTTTTTAATGCACCTTGTAAGAGGGTGACATTTTCTTTGTAGAAAAGAAAACACCATTAAACTCGATAGAAAAATTCTGAAACGATGTGAAATGTAATATTGCTCAACAAAAGTACAAAAATTTGGACGATTTGTGGATTGGAATACGGGACGCTTGGTACTCGATTTCCAAAAATCTTTTCCAAAGAACTTTGTCCCTTAGATGCCACGTGATGCTTGAAAATAGAGGCTACTCTACTAAATATTGATCAAATAAACTGAAAAGCAATAATATTTTTACTATTTATTAAGATATATTATTTTTATTCCAGAAATTTTAATTTGTGCTATTTTACTGTCCAGCTGAAATCTAGCGTTTGATATGTTGCAGGTCTTAATGAGCAGACGATTGGCAATTTCGCCAAAATTTTTGTTTTTTTTAAAGACGAATATGCATCTTAAGTTTCTATGTTTAAATTTTTTTATGAATAGACCTAAAATACTATAAAAAATCGGATTGTTTTTATAATGAAATTTTGTGCTAATTTAATGTCCATAGCTGTATGTAAAAAAGGTTTTCAAACCGCAGGGAAATTACTGCCGCTTTCTGAATCAACAGGTAGGATTAACAATAATGATTATATCAGTGGTGCAAACTTATTTTAATTTAAAAATGATGCAAAAGTTTAAAAAGTATCATAACATTTTAAAATCTATAAAAAACGTAAAAAAAATTTTTTCATTTAAAATCGCAATAATTCGAATTCGCATAAAAAAATCCGCATAAAACGAGACCCGAGTGTATTTCGTTCTCTTTTACAATTTCGCTGTTTTTTTGTAAAGAAACACTTGAAAACCCAAATAATTGGCGAAAATATTGTAAAAAACTTTTATAAACGAAAACAAATTTTTTTTTGTTTTTATTTTCAACACCATGTCTCTCTCTCTCCCTCTGGTATTTAAACACACAAAAAAAAAATTAACAAGTTTTTGTTTATTTTATTTGTTGTTCTTGTACACCTTACACCCGCTAATCTAGACGTTATGCGATACGAAAATAAAGTCTGTCCTTACGCTGACGATTGCCTGACCAATTTGTATGTGAATGCCAAATGAAAGAATGAAAAGTAACATCAACAGCAATGGCAGCAGCAAAGGCAACGGCATAAAGTCAACAATAATCAGCATGTTTTTATTTTCGCATTTTAAGTTTTGTTTTCATTGTTGTTGTTGCTGCTGTTGTTGTTGATTTTTGTGTTGTTATTATTGACGCGCTGTTATTGTCGAAAGTTGACGGGCGTATGTATTATTGTTGTTATTATTTTTGTTTTTTCTTATTTGAATTTTTTTTTGTAAAGAAATAATAAACAAACACACACAAGCACACTGCCAAATTGAAAACCATACACACGACGCACTCACAAAGTTTCTTTATACGAATTTATTTACTCTCACACTAGCACACTTTCGCTCCCTTTTTTCTCTCAATTTCTTTTGTTCGTTTGTTACTCTTTTATTGGACAAAGACAAGGTCAATGAACCTGGCCCAATGTAATTTTGGTTATCGTAGGTTAAGAAGTATTATAAACAGCAACAACAAATAAAAATAAGAAAAAAATACAACAATAAACAAGGGAATAATTTTATTATTGTAGAGAGTTGTTTTGTGTGTGCATGTGTGTGTGTGTGTTCGTTAAATTTATAAAATAAAACCTAAAGAAACGAAACGCATCAAAAATGTACAGTAAACAATAAAAATAATACACATACACACATACACAGATACATAAGCTCACAGTGTGTGTTTTATGAGATGTCCCCTGTTTTTTTTTTTTAATATTTTTATTACAGAATAAAACGAAAATATCAATGAAAGTTGCCATCATTCAAGCATAACAGTGGAACGAGAGTGATGCCTCTTCAGCATTTTATTTTTATAAAATTATTATGTGAGGTTAGATAAGGTGGTGGATCCTTCTTCAAGAATAATGGCTCATTTATTCAATCCCCATATTCTATTCAGAGTAAATCGTACTATTGTAGCAATTTTTATATTGGAAACTTCACTCAGAGATGGCTGATAATGAGAGGTAAAGAACCTACGATTTTTCTTGAAAAGAGTAGGATACTGACACATGAGATCCATATCTCGTACAGAAGTCATTCGAGTAAATTCCAAGTCTATCCCTATGCTTTTTAATACGACAGTGGCCCGTTAATTAATTAAATTGTTCGATAGATGGTCATTCGATTTAAGAATAGAAGACAATCAAGTCCTCTCCTTATTTATACAAGGTCAACAAAGTCTACCAACACTACATATACCCTACTGCCGACAATAAAGTTGAGCCTTTCTTTCAAGCGAGTGGAGAAATCCTAGTTTTCTTAAAACAATCTTAACGCCTATGTCCTGTAACATGTCAGAGATTGTGTACGCCGTACAGAATTTGAACAAATCATCAGCAATGCAGTTTTCTACGATATCCCTATGTCCTGGAACCCATATTAAAGTTTTCACTGGATGACATGAAGTTTCCATAAGAAATATTCGGCATTCGTTAGGAATTTAATTGCAGCCTGGCTGTCCGCGTGCAAACGAATGCCTCTGTCAATTAGTCGATAGTGGTCCACCAAATGTGAGCACCGTACAGCAGGGTTGGTTACATCACGACGGTTGGTTGTATACGATAGCGGGTACAAACCCACAAGTCTCACCAACGTTGTAAAGCGCTATTATCGCTTTTTTTTATTTTCTTAATGAGAGTTTGGGATGCAGATCTCTCAATACTTTATTCTCTTTGATAAAAATAACATTCGGCGAGGTAGGTATCTTTTATTGTGTTTTCAAACATCATCAATCGAGTTTAGCAATGATTCACGACTAAACCTCACAATGAGCACCATTCTACATCACCCGCATAACCATACAACTTAAAACCACATGGTTGCAGCTCTTCTAAAATATCATGTGCACTGTCCAACAGGCCGTCTACTAATTCCCTTGCAATATAAGCAAAAAAAGGACAAAAGTTCCTCAAAGAACTTCACAACGGAATTACTTATATTACAACTACAGGGAGAGGGTTAAAGGCGTCCTCCATTGTCAAATGATCCTTTAAACTCATAGCATATCTAATAGTGGAGATTTTCCTTATTTTGAATAGCAATATACATACGTCGCCGCAGTGTCTCGGGTAGGGTGTGAACTAATTAGACGAGAGTCCGTGGTTTATTCCCTGACTAAGACAGAAAGAACAAAGCGAATTATGAACAAAATATTACTTTCGGACAAAAATTCTGAAAGTAGGTCCTGCCACTCATGGATAAAATTAACACCTACAACATGGGTGATGTGAGAAGCTAGGTTGTAGTTCTGACTAAAGGTTTGTAATAACCAATTAAGTATGTGAGTAATATGCGTACATAAACGTTCATTGAGACATGCAATAAAACATTTCTTGACTTGAACTTGGACTTTAGTACACTGTCGCGAATGATGTTGTATTACTTGAGTATTAATTTTTCTCTTAATATGTGAGAATAAGTTATTAATACAATTTTTTCTTTCTTCTATACCACTGTGCGGCTATATTTAAGCACTCATAATAAACACAGACAAACACACACATGCACACACTTTTTGATAACAACAGACAATGACCCAAAACAAAAGCAAAATAATTAAAAAAAGGCAAAAGAAAAACAAAAAACAAAAACAAACACAATGAAAAAAAACAATAAAAACCAGAAATAATTTTTATAAGAAGACCACATTATTGGAAAAATAATATTCTCGCCTGCCAAAATGTCATGGCTAAACGCAATAGGCCATATCTACATAGAATACGAACTCCAAAGAAAATTTAATTCATCCAATAAAAGAAAAATTACAAGAACATGGAACAAGAACAAGAAAATCATAATAAAAGAATATCAATAAAAAGAATTGAATTGAATTTAAAATGGAATGAAATAAAACAATAACAGCAATAACAACAACAATAAGAAAAAGAAAAAAATCTACATTTCAACTTGGCATTTATGGTCAGCAGAACAATAATTATTTTTTGAATATGTGAACGATGTACATATACATATATGTACATACACACATATGCATATGTATGCATGTACATTAGGCTGGTTCCTATAAATATGGTACTTTTTTATATTTTATTATTTTAATGTGGGCCAAACGGAATATACATATGTATATTAAGTACAGTGAAAAAATAACACATGATTTTTTAAAAATATTTGTATTAAGATTTAGGGGTCGCTATCGGCCTTCAAACTTTGGCGTTTTTGAAAAAAAACTTGCTGCCTTTATATGTATATTCTTCCATTTGGGTGTGCATTAAAAGAATGAATTTTATGCACACCTTTATTGAATAAAGATTTTTTAAAAAAGAGGGAAACATTTTTTCGGAATCATTTACTGAGACGGCTAAGCGACTTTTGTCCGATCGTCCTTCTATCTATCGTCTTCGTCAAGTGACGATGATCATACAATATCTACTTTGAATACTTCCAAACCTGCGGCAAAGAAAAAGATATGTATAGAGGTAGAAAAAACATTTTAAATGCAAACTTAGCTGTTAGTCTTGATGTTACAAAGCTAAGTAATCGTAAAGCAGCAATTGTTTAAACAGAAACAGTTAAACACATTGGTGCCGATTCTTCAAAATATAATACAAGCACTTCTTCTATTCGACGACAACGAATTGACTTGCGAGCAAATATGGGACAGTCCTTACGAAGTAATTTTAAACCTAACGTGCCACTTACTATTCACTGGGATGGAAAAATGATAGAATATATCAGCGGAAGTGAAATCGTAGAACGTCTTCCAATTCTGGTGTCTAGTATGGGGGTTGATAAACTTCTAGCAGTGCCAAAATTATCTAATGGAACTGGAGTTGCAGCTGCGTCGGCACACACGTTTGACACATTGGTAGAATGGAATCTTATCGAAAAAGTCACATACATGAGCTTTGACACAACTGCCACAAATAGTGGAAGGCGAAATGGTGCATGTATTTTGTTGGAACAAAAGATGGATAAAGATACGTCGTCGTCAGCCGGAACGCTCCGGAACGTTGTTCCGGTACTTCCTCTTGCGACAGGAACGCGTTCCGGAACTAAAAATGATTTCTGATAACGAGAATTGACTGACGTTTTGAAAAAAAAAATTGGTTTCGTAATGATTTTCGTTTCCTTTCCTTTTTATGCTAAATACAGGGCCGATCCTGGCGACGTGCGGAAATTGGGGGAAATCTACCTCCCCCCCCCCCCCCCCCGTCGTCAAATTTTGGACATGAGACCTAAAAAAAAACGCCGCCGCCAGGATTATCATGGTGTTATAGTATATCCGTATTGCTACAGATATACTATTTGTTTTATAGTAACCCTGGAGGATCCCGTAGGATGCGCAGGGTTCTATTAATGACAGTTATACAGCCTATAGTACACCAATCCTCGAGGGTCCCGTAGGAATCGTAGGAGGTGCCAATAAATAGACTGTGGTTTACTTGGTTATATTATTCTTTATTTACTAACCTGGAGGGTCCCGTAGGAATCTCAGGCCGATCTTTTATAAAGTGTACAATAACAATAACTGTTTAAACCAAACTGTGTCTTATTCTAAAACTTATTAACTATTTATATTAAAAACCTATAGACAATACTGCTGACTGGGAAAATCAATCATTGGTTACAAACCAATGATTGCGTAACTGCCAGTCAGCACTATTGCCGGTTCATTCTTATTTCTTAATCATTTTGCTGACCAGCGGAAGTCTGCAGGTGTTGCACAACCGCTAGTCAGCATTTTGATGTTATTAACTTATGACCTACTTAAAGTAAATTTAAAGTTGCGAGGTGACTCACAACATCCCTCCCCCCTTCGAGTGATTCGATGTCTGGTGTGGGAGAAGCAGGACGGGGAAGATGTTACACTTGGGCAGTTGTGTTTATTTGGACTTGCTGAGCTTGTAGGTTGGGCTTTCTAGTTGGCCTTCGAAAGGATCTGTTCGTCTTTACCATCGTTGGCTACGTGGTTGTGGGTGACTTTGTCTTGATCTTTGTGTTGCTTGGCCGCTGCTTTGAGAAGATCTTTGGCTGGATCTCAAATATGATGAATTATTTGAAGTTGTTGTAGAGTTTGAGGCGGAGGATGTGTTTGATGTTTGTTGCTGCTGTTGTTGTTGCAGATGATGATGCTGCACCGGATAATGGGCCTGTTGAGACATTTGTGACATTTGCTGAGATTGTTGTTGATTATGCCTGAGTTGTTGCTGCTGTATATGCTGTTGATACTGTTGAGCTGCTACAGCAGCTTGTCTTTGTTGTTGGTGGTGATGCTGTTGTTGCTGCTGTTGTTGTTGTTGTTGTTGCTGCTGCTGCTGTTGCTGTTGTTGCTGTTGTATAACCTGAGTTTGGCGATTTCTTCGGGCGGCATTGGATGAGGATGTCACCACCACATTATTTTGTGTGTTTGTTGTTGCCAGAGTCTGTGTATTTGCCAGAGCGGCGGTATTACGTGCAGCAGCCGCCGTTGGCATATTATTAACAAAAGGACTCCGTCTTTGGGATTCCATTTTACGGAAATAGCAGGGATGTATCATAAGTAGAGGTTCGACCCGTTGCCCCGCTGGTGGCTTGGGCTGATTAGGCAACTCATATTCCACACTGCAGTCCACATGCAAAGGTATTGAGTAGTCTTTGGCCGCAGCCGACGTTTGCTGGGACGACGACGAGGAGGAGGAGGCGGGTGGTTTGTTAGAGGGTAATCGATAATGACATCCCTCCCCCCTTCGAGTGGTTGATTGTATTTTGTTGGTGAGGGAGGGTGTATCAGATGATACCCTTGAACAGCTGCCAATGTTGTTGTATGACGTTGGTTCTTCGTAGTGGTCCCCTTGTTGAAGGTTTTTTGTGGCTATTGTTGTTGCTGGTAGTGCCCTTGTTGTTGCTGGTTTCGCCCGTAACTATTGTGATTGTTTATTGATGCTGCTGTTGATGTTGCCCATGTTGCTGCTGCTATTGTGGTTGTGGCCGATGAATCAGCTGTAGTGTTGCTCTGATTCCGTCAGGATGATATTCTGTCACTTATTCTAAAACTTATTAACTACTTATATGTATATTTATTATTATCCGTCAGGATGATATTCTAAACTTAGCGATTTATCTCATTTTTTTTTTTTTTTTTTTTACTTAAATTAGCTTAAAACCTCCTTAATTTTAATCCATATTCTTATAATGTAAATTTTTCTTATTTATTATTCCTATTCCCCGACCTACATTAACAAAACTTCTAGTTCTGTACTTGGCCTTGAAATTATTCTATGCCGTCGTTCGCACAAACATTTACATATACATATGTATGAACATATGTATTTTTAATGCATGTGCGAACTCAGCTTTGGATTTTTCTTTCTTGATTTTTCCCAAGAATATTTGCTTGTATAAAAGTACGTATGAATGTATTAATGTATGTCTATATGTACATATCTTTCAATGCCCGCACAAACACGGTTTGGAATTTGATTTTATTATTATGTTTTTTTTTCTTTTCTCTATTCTTACTATTGCCCAAGACTAATTGTGTGTACGAATGTACATACTTGCACATGCATATACATGTGTACGTATTGTATGCATGGGGATGTGTGTAGTGTTTTTGGTGTTTGGTTTAACCCAATTCGCCACGCGCTTTCAATTTAACCTTTGATTAAACATAAGGTTTTGCGCGTTTATAAGACATCATTAAAAAAAAAAAATTGGTTGTTTGATGAAAAATATATATAAAAAATTTTGGATGATTTTTCCTCTTGTTCTTAAAAATTTTTCTGAAAGATTTCCTTTATTATAGCTTTTATATCAAGCATGTGCAACGAAAAACAAAAAATTTCGTTGCAAATGCTTTTTGTATTCTTCCAGCTGTATGGTTTGCTGGGGTTTTTTTTTTTTTTTTTTTGTAACTTAAAATAACATTATTGCTATTGTCATTGTCTGGAGTTGCTTGCAAGTAAATGCTGACTGTGCGTTCCTATAAGAACAAAATAATCGCATTTTATAATGAGTATTTTTGTTCGTTTTCATTTTTTGTTTGTGTATAAAATTTTTATGGGGCAACCAAAAATCTCCGTTTTAGTTGCTTTTTTGTATCAATTTTTAATTGCCCGCAGTATAATTTCTGGTGGTTCTCGCGGCGGTTGTTTTCTGACCACCTACTACTGTGTAGATAATTGTCTGTTCTGTCATAAATTGAAGTAATTATTGAAAAACATGTATATTTATTTGTTTTTGTATTTATTCTCGGAGAATATGTTTCCCGTTCTTCCGTCATCACATGAGAACCCCTATAATTAGAGTGGTGGGGCCAACTGTGAATATGCCGCTGATAATGTCAGGGTTAGCTTCATCATGTCAGTTTGGCTGATTAAGAATAATGCACCATCTTAATCTATGAACTGCCTGAGAGCTTGCAGTTGGGGATATCGTCCAGAATGTGGGCGTGATTGTGGACGCTAAAGCCCATCATGAAATGTTTACCACCCACTACTTTACTGTTTGGATCGTCCAAAGCATCGGTAAGTATTGTTCCATCTCAATCCTTATTGAGACAAATATAACATTGTTTTGTTTATCTCCAGAGCTGGACCGCATGCTTGATGACCTCAGAGGTAGGAGTTTTAAACTCCTAATTTGTTATTTTCTCGGCATACAGTTTTACCAAGTTTCGATGTAGGGTTTTAAGTTTCCCTTTAATTTGTAGTTGCACGTTTACCGATGTGAGGAACCCTTTCACTTCATAGGGGCCTTCCCATAGGGGTGAGAGTTTATTTTTCCTGGTCTGATTCTTCACCAGGACTTTGTCCCCTATCTCTATTTTTTGAGACTTGATTTTAAGGTCATACCTTTTCTTTGCCGAGATTTTGGCCTCGTTCTGATGCATGCGTGCCAATTCATATGCGCGTTGGATTTGGTGCTTAAGTACCTTTGAGTAGTCGTCAGGGTTGTAGAGGGGAGTACGTATTTTAAGATTTGACGGTAAAGGTACGTCAAATCCATATAGTACTTTAAATGGGGTTTGTTTGGTGGATGTGTGCTCCGTGTGATTATGCACATGCATAGCAGGAGCCAACCACTGGTCCCAGTTTGACCAATCTTCTTTTGCGAAACTCCGCAAATACTCTGCGAGGGGTCTGTGGCTTCTTTCGAGCGACCCGTTCGCCTGCGGATGGTAGGGAGTGATATGCTGCTTTTTTATCCTCAAAAGTTTGCACACACTCCCGAACAACTTGGATGTGAAGTTTGTACCGTTATCCGTTATTAATTTGGTTGGAATTCCATACTTAGTTACAATTTCGGTGTAAAATACCCTCGCTAATGTTTCCGCCTCTGCATCGGGCATTGGTGCGCATATAAAAAATTTGGATAGGTCATCCTGAAGAGTCAGGATGTATTTGTTGCCCAGCGTGGTAGTGGGTAGAGGGCCTACCATGTCCATGTATATTTTTTCAAAAGGCCTGCCAGTCAGGACCATGGGCTCCTTATTGAGGGGCCCACTTTTGTTTCTCTGGCATTTTGGGCATTGTTTGATGTAATCTTTGATTTCACGCAGCATCCCTTGCCATTTATATTGTTTACGTATTCGTGCATATGTCCTTTTTGCCCCCTGGTGCCCGCCAAGAGGAGCGTCATGAAAGCTCCTCAGGATCTCACTTATATCCTTTTTGTCTACTATCCATTCGGCCCTGTCCTTTTTGCTTTTATCATTCGTGTTGTTAGATTGTATCCCCTCTTCTGCGGAATCTTCATGGCCCTGATTGTTTGTTGTATCCGTTTTATTATCCAAGATTTGCGCCCTAGTCACCACTTGTATCTTGTCTTCCTCCAGAGGTAAACGGCTTAGTGCATCTGCATTTAAATTCGCCTTGCCCGGCTTGTATAAAATTTCGAAATCATACTCCGATAATTTGTGCCTAAAACGGGCAAGCCTTGACGTCTGATCCTTCAGGTTTGATATGCCCTTCAAGGGCTGATGATCCGTAAAAACGGTGAAATGTCGTCCTAACAAGTAGGCGCGGAAGGTGTGTGTTGCCCAGACTATGGCCAGCATTTCCTTCTCTATTGTAGAGTATCTCTGCTCCGTTTCGCTCAGTGTTCGGCTTGCAAATGCTATGGGGTGGTCCTTTCCATCCCTCTCCTGTGATAATACTGCTCCCAGCGCGATATTACTAGCATCCGTTGTTACCCGGAAAGGATCAGAGAAGTTCGGATAGATTAGGATGGGTGGGTTGGTAATCCCTTCCTTGACCTTGTCAAGGGCCGCTTGACACTCCTCCGTCCATACGAGCTTGCAGTTCTTTTTTAGTAGGCGTGTTATTGGGGCGGCCAGCCCCGCCATTCCTTTCACGAATTTTCTATAGTAATTTATTAGCCCTAGTAGAGCTTGTACTTGCTTTACACTCCTGGGTGGCTTCAGATTCCTTACACTTTCTACTTTAGCTGGGTCCGGGAGCGCTCCTTTTTCCGAGCACTTGTGTCCCAAATATACTATTCCTTTACTCAGAAATTGGCATTTCTTCGTATTCAGCTTGAGGCCGCTCTCACGCAGTCGGGACAAAACGTTTGTTATTTTCTTCTCATGATCGGCCACAGTTCTGCCGTAAATGACAATATCGTCGAGGTACACGAAACAGTCCAAACCTTGCAGACCCGTTAGTATTGTATTCATGAGCCTCTGGAAAGTTGCCGGGGCTCCCGTTAAGCCAAACGGCATTCTGTTGAACTCGAAATGTCCCTTATCTGTGCTAAATGCAGTTTTTTCCTTATCGTTACTGTCCAGTAGCACTTGATGGTATCCACTGGCCAGATCAAGCGTGGTGAAATATCTGCTATTCCCCAATTGATCCAAAATCTCGTCGATTCGGGGAATAGGGAATACTTGTTTGATTGTGACATCATTTAGTTTTCGAAAGTCTATTACCATTCTGAATTTTTTCTGGCCGTCCTGTGATTTTTTGGGAACCAGTAGTAGTGGTGAATTCCAAGGCGATATGCTAGGGGCTATCACGCCCTCTTTTAAGAGCTCCGATACCTGTTGATTGATTTCTTCCTTATGTACATGGGGTAGTCTATATTGTTTCTGATTGATTGGAGGCTGATCATGTCGTGTTGGTATTTGATGTTTTATCAATGTTGTGAAAGGCAGCTTATCCCCAAGTAACATGAATACATCGTTATATTGTTCACAAATTCGTTTCATTGATTTTTGTTCTTCTTCATTCCAGTTTTTGTCCTTCATAATTATCTCTGTTAGTTCTCTTATTCTTTCCTCCACATTTTTTGTGGTCATTTCCTTTCCTTTGTGTTGCGTATAAGTATTTAACTTTGAAAATTTTATTTTTATGTTGCTATCCACTGGCATATTTTTCTCTGTTGTGTTCAATATAGGTACTGCCGCTTCGCCATTTTTTACATTTACTATTGTGTTTCCTATGTAGACTCCTGGGCGCACCTCCTGTTTGTGAACCACTACTGTATCGTTGTTTGATCTGATTTTTACGGGTACTATGGTGATTGCTCTTTTATTTATGTATTGATTTCCTAGACCGGGAGCTGTAATATTTTCAGTCTCATCGTGAAGGTTGAAAGTTTTTATACATTTGTTACGTTCATTAAATAACTTCAGAGTTCCCTTAATTGAGCTTATCTCGCTCTTATTCCAAATATTGTCCCTCCCGAGGATTCCGTCCCCCGGGATTTTGCTGCCTTGTGACACCACGTGGAAGTCCCATGACACATTTTCTCTGGCCTCTATCTTTAGGGCCACTGCAAATAGGGTTTTGATGCCTCCTCCGAAGGCGCCCGTTAAACTTTTAATCTCGCCCGAACTTTTCTTGGGGAAAATTTTAAATGCCTCTGCCTTCACGATGCTCGATTCTGCGCCAGTGTCGACCAATAAGGTCATTTTTTCACCCTTGGCTTCTTTGCATGGAATGGTGATAAATACTGCGTCCTTAGTGTCTGATGATCCCAGATCATCGTTACTGGCATTGACCTGTAGCGGTATGTTTCCTAGGACGACTCCCACATCTTTGTTATCCGTGGAGTCTTGCTTATGAGACGTCCTGTCGGTATTCTGAAGTGGGGCTCCCTCACACCCTACGTGTGACCATACCTTTTCCTGTGCTTGATTCCCGACCCTTGAAACATTCGTATTGTCTATATTCACCGATGCATTTTGCATATGAAATGCATGGGTCCATGGAACTTTTTCCTCATACACAGCTTTGTTTGCTACAGTACTAGAGTCTGCTCCAGTGTTTGCAAGTGCGCTCAATTTTCTCTTGTCCACTCCTTGACGAGGATTCAAGGTGAAAATTGTCTCCACATTGCCTGGTGACTTCCTGACTCCAGTGTTGTCTTTTTCACCACTTTTTTTGTGAACTGTTTCCTCCACGTTTGTATGTATGACTGCCCGGTGTATTATTTTATCCGGTGCCTCAGCCTCTGAGTCGCTCGCTGACTCTTGTTCATTTCTGTTGGTAACAGTCGTCTTAATTTTTTCACCATTTCTAGGTAAATGTTTCTTTCTTGCCTGTGTTTCGTCTAGTATTGGATTATTTTGTTTGGATATTTTGTGTATATATTGTTCTGTGTCCATTCGTTGTTTTTGCCTGATTAATTCGTTTTTTATTTTCGGGTTCCCCGTTATTGGCTGTAACTGGCCCGATTGGCGTTTCCCGAATTATTATTTAGAGGTTTGTTGAAGGACGGTTTTTGATTTGACTGCGTGTAGGTTGCGTCACGTGTCGTAAAATTGCTCTGGCATTCCCTTGCGTAATGGCCCGTCTTGTTGCACTTGTAGCACAGCGGAACTCTATTCCTACTTTGTTCTCCTATTCCAGGTGGCTTACGTTCCATTGCCACGCTGTTTCCCCTATTGTCACTTCTGCTGAAGGCCATCCCATTGTTTGTTTGGCCCCTGCTGCTCCACTGGTTTTGTTCTGTTTGCTGTATACAATACTGATTCTCACTATGGCCATTTATTCGGCATATTCTACAGTACAGTGATGCCAATTTTTTCCTGCATTCACTCACAGTGTGCCCCTTCGCCCTGCAAAAATCGCAGCTTTTCTGCTCAGTCTTGCTTTTTCTACATTCAGGGCCGACCTCGTGTCCGTACCTGCCGCAATTCGTGCAGTAGGGAGTATTAAGCCTCTCCCTGCAAGTCAACCGTTCATGCCCATGCTTATTACAGAAAGTACAAGGTGTTGACTCCATGACCGTATGGATGGTTTGCTGCGGCTCGCCGAAAAGTTCCTCGGCTTCTTCGACTATTGCTATCAGGGAACTCAGCTCCTCCCTTTCTTGCCCAATAAAACGCACCTTTAGTGCCTGGTCTCGCAGCCCCTTTATAAAGGCTCTCACCGCTAGGCGCTTGAAGTCCTTTATCATTGTATTTCGGCTATTCTCCTCTGACCATTCTGTGTGAATTGATGTAGCCGCTTCGTTTAATAAAATCTCCAGTCGTCCCCCAAATTTACTCGCTGTCTCTCTGGGGCTCTGCTTACAGCTTACAATCGCCTCCCGTATTTGGTCCAGGCTCTTTTTCCTCAAATACAACTTCTTGATGTGGTTGCATAGCGCGTCCATAGTTCCAAATTTGACCTCCGCTATACGAGAGTATGCGGATCCCATCAATCTCAACTTTACGCATTCTAATACGTTTTGAGTTATGTCGGCATTTGGCTCCACTAAAAGTTCTCTTTCGACCATTTTGCATCCTTGTATGAATCGGCAAACCTCCGACGATAAGTCAGGGCCCTCGGTGCCGAAAAAGGTAGGCACCGTGTTGTTTACAATTTTTGTGATTTCGAAAAGGGCTGGTGTTCTGACTGCCATATTAGCTTCTGTACTCTGCACTGGTCTGGGTGATGGTGACCGCCTCTCTAATAATTCTTGCGCCGTAGATATTAGTCTGTTGAATTCGATGGCTACGTTATTATCTAGGCTTCCTGTTACTTCAAGTTCTTCGAACTGCTCCTTATAACGTTCCAAATCACCAAATTTTTTGATTTTAGTTTCCGTAGTGTAGCCCCTGCTACCAGCTTTCCGCGCGTTACTTATAATACTCTTTATTGCCTCTATTAGATCTAATGCACTTGCTTCCTCCTCGGACAGTCTTATATTTTGGGCTTCTTTCTTGTCCACGTAGCTGATATCGTCCAGAGTTTCCGTTACAACCACAGAAGGGATTCTAGGGTCTTTGTGCCCTGAGCGTATTTTAAGTTCCTTGCTTAACGAAGGAGTGGGCGACCTCGCCCTATGAATAATATCCAACTCTCGACGCGCGTTCTCTAATGCTGTCTGGAGCCTTACTATTGTATCGTCTTTTGTCTCTATTAGCTGTTTCTGTTTCAACTGTTTTTTAAAGTCCTTATCACTTAATCCTTTGTCTTCTAATTTTTTCACTAATTCCGCGTTTTCTGTAACTACCTCTTCTAGTAAATTGTCCGTATAACTAATTTGTTGTCTTAATTTCTTACAACTTGCTTCCAACAATTTCTTGGTTTCCTCTAAGTCCTCTATTTTCTTGATACATTCTACTGATTGATCCCTATTTAATTCTCCCACTAATTGCAGAACGTAACTTACTTCATCTAACTTTGTTAATTTTTGATACCTGATTATATCCTTATGGTGTTTAATAAATTCCTTATCTGCATTTAGTTCCTTCAATTCTGTCCACGCAAGGACCTGCAAGCTATCCACTGAATAGCTAAACGTGCCTAGTTCTGTTATTAATTCGTCCGTTTTAGTCTGCGGGTCCATTAAAAAGGAAATAACAATTTTATAATTTACTCACCAATACCTTGTGGTACATTTTTTTTTTTTCTTTCTTTGTTTAAATTTCACAGTTAAAATAAAACTTTTCTAGTAGTTTTGTTTGTTTAAACTTTATATATTATATTTCAAATGTTCTAAAATAAAAAATAGCGTATATTTTTTTTTTTGTTATTGTAACAACCGTGCCTTCCCGACAGTACAATCACAAAACCACCCAGCTCAAAGGTCGCTAGAATTTAGTCGTTATTGAACTGTATGATCCTGTGGCAATGTCTTAGAAGGATACGTTCCCGTGTAGTATTTCCACCAATGAAGTTTGAACAAGCCAAAAGTTGCTAGAATTTAGTCGTTATTGGCTCGCTCTTACTAAACTGATAAGTCATACAAGACAAAACGGCACTTTTGTTGTTTGAATAACCGCGTAAATATATTCACGCGCTTACCGGCTGCGCCAAATGTTATAGTATATCCGTATTGCTACAGATATACTATTTGTTTTATAGTAACCCTGGAGGATCCCGTAGGATGCGCAGGGTTCTATTAATGACAGTTATACAGCCTATAGTACACCAATCCTCGAGGGTCCCGTAGGAATCGTAGGAGGTGCCAATAAATAGACTGTGGTTTACTTGGTTATATTATTCTTTATTTACTAACCTGGAGGGTCCCGTAGGAATCTCAGGCCGATCTTTTATAAAGTGTACAATAACAATAACTGTTTAAACCAAACTGTGTCTTATTCTAAAACTTATTAACTATTTATATTAAAAACCTATAGACAATACTGCTGACTGGGAAAATCAATCATTGGTTACAAACCAATGATTGCGTAACTGCCAGTCAGCACTATTGCCGGTTCATTCTTATTTCTTAATCATTTTGCTGACCAGCGGAAGTCTGCAGGTGTTGCACAACCGCTAGTCAGCATTTTGATGTTATTAACTTATGACCTACTTAAAGTAAATTTAAAGTTGCGAGGTGACTCACAACAATGGAAAATCACCCCCGTCGTTACATTTGGGACATGAGACCGCACAGAGCGGCCGCCTACGCAGGATCGGCCCTGTCTATATAATTATATATACGCGTTCCGGTAAAAAAAAAAAATAGCACAACACCACTGGTCGTCATCACATCTTGGAAATAATGCTTGAAGCTGTGTTCCGCCAAACACTTGGTACTTCAACTGGGCCTGAAGCATTGATATTTAAAAGATTTAAATTAGCCTGGAAAAAAATTAATGGGAAAAACTTTAAATCGGGAATTTCTGTGAAAATGTGAAAAATATTACTGATGACACCATTTGCTTCATCCTAAATCATTTAAAAGAGTTTCAGCCTCGAGATGACTACAAGGAACTATTGAAGCTATCTTTAATATTCTTGGGAGGTATTCTCGAATCTGAAGTGTCTTTTAGAGCACCTGGAGGTCTTCACCGGGGTAGATGGATGGCTAAAGCCATTTGCTGTTTAAAGATTTATTTATTTAGAAATGAATTCAAGCTAACTCAAAGCGAAGCATCCTCAATTCGAGATGTTTGTATATTTTCAGTAAGAATTTATGTAAAGTACTGGTTTGTAATCCCATCAGCGGTTTGTGCGCCAAGAAATGATCTACAGCTTTTAAGGGACCTAAAATATTATGCAGAAGTAAATGATTTCATTGGAACTGCAGCCATTAAAAAATCCTTGGTCATCTTTGGTACTTATCGGAAGAGCTTATTGCATTCGCCTTATTTGACGACCAAGTTTCTGTTGATACAAAAAAAAAGATGGTGGCCGCTTTAGATGTTGAAGGACCGGAAAATCCCTTAAAACGAATTACATTAGATGCCACTCTAATAATTAGCAAACAATTAGAAGATTTTGTTTCTAAAAACACTCTTAGATTTTTTAGCATTACCATACCGGTAATTCAATCAATTTCTTAAAGAAAAGTGTTGAAGATTGGGAGGAAGATGAGGTTTACGTAAATGGTAAAGACATAGTTCGTTCTATGAGAGTTGTTAACGATATAGCAGAAAGAGGAGTAGCACTGATGGAGGAATATAATAAGCTACATACCAACAATGAACAGCAGAAGCAGTATTTATTGTCGCTGGTGAAAGATTATAGACAAAAAAAAAAACCCAAATTGCAATAAATCAACTTTGCTCCAATAATTATTTTTAAGAAACTATATTTTATGTTAATCACCATTAATTTCATGAATTGACTGATTTTGTTAGATTCATATTTTACGTTTAAACATTAAAACCATTTTTTTTAAATGAATACATATGGGCAATTTCGTGTCAAGTGACCCAATTTTTAAAATCGATGTCTTTCGGGGCCGATAGCGACCCCTAGACCTTAACAGAAAAATTTAAAAAAATCATGCATCATTTTTTCACAGTGCTTAATATATCTTCCGGTTGGCCATTAGCAAAATCCAATGATTTTATTTATGAACCACCCTAATGTACATTCTAGGCATGTGGCAAATCAAATTAACTTGGTGTTCATGTACGTACATAGATTTGAAGCCATTCAAAAATATCAGGCGGAGAACAAAAAAAAATAGTTTTTCTTGAAAACCTGTCATCTTTAGAGAGCAAAAATATCAAAGAGTTTCAAATTACGTTGTTGTTGTTGTTGTAAACACAACAGAAGGTTTTACTTTCAACTCATGTTGCTGGCGTTGCTGGCATTAAACGAAATTTTAAAATTTTCAATCACAATTTAGAACAAGAATATTAAAACGGTATTGGAAGGCCTATACTAAGAGATCAGCAATGAGTATTCAAAAAGATGAGCAGAATCGAATCATACTCATAATTCATATACGAATCAGAGATCAGCAACGAGTATTCAAAACAATGAGTAGATTCGAGTCATACTTATAATTTCAGCTACTTATACGCATTCATACTTATTTTAATATGATACTCATACTACTCATATTCAAAGTTAGAAATACTCATCGTACTCATACTTAACAATACGCACGATGTTGTTGATTTCGACTCTCCATGATTCAACATATTCCCGAAGCACAAAATAAGTATGATTCGAGTACGAACACCACAATACTCGCTAGAATGTTGTGTGTGTGCTTTGCTTGCTGTCTTTGTCTTTTCTTTTCTCTTCTTTTGTAAATGCAACAATAACTACTACTGTAAATTTTGATGAATGATTCCAGTGACTCGAATCATTCGTAAGTATTATAAGTATTTTTCTAAATTTATGAATCTGAATGAGTAGGCGTATGAATCAAACAATGAATCGAATGTTGTGAGTTTGATGTCAACGTTGTACTCATACTTATTGCAACCTATTCTTATAAATCAATGTTGTAACGAGTACGAATGAATCAGAGTAGTTGAATTTTAATACTCTTGACTCACTCATACTCAAAATTTCATAAGTACCTATGAGTAGCGAAAATACGATTCATTGCTGATCTCTGATACGAATTCATATACGAATAGTAAGAGAATAATATTCAATATAATATTCATCGATTTGAAAAATATTCGATTATTTAAATTAAAAAGGAGTTACGTTAGGGGCTCAAATGTAAAGGCATAGCTATCCGGTTTATTACTCTACTTCATGCCGTATATAGTAGTCGTTACAGTCTAATAGGTAGTGAGTTGGTTTATTAGACGTGAGGCCTCGGTTCAAACCACAGGTCAGACATTTTGAACGAAACGAAATATGAAAAACTATTTCTTCGGCGACTTCCTTTCAGCAGATTTCTGGCAAAAACTCTGAGAAATTGTTATGAAAAGTCTCTCAAAAGTCGGCTTTAAATTGTAGCTCACGCCACTCATGTATAAAAATTACGCACACACACACAACATAAATGGTGTGAGAAGCAAGGTTGCAATCCTAACCAAATGATTGTAATGACCAATGTCTAGATATGTGTTACTTGTATGATCTAAAGGCTGCAACATGTTTGAGAGCGTTTACTCTATTAAAAGTGCTGGGGAAACTGAAAGTCTTGCACAAAGTCGAGGGGCTGCTAATGCTTGTCTTATCGAAATAGGAACTGAGGATCAAGCTTACAATATTGACAATTAAATGATGTATGCATTCAACAATATAGCTGGTAAAAATCAATTAAGAAATGAAGTAGAAGAAACTGAAATCTTTTTAAAATTCATTCAAACACATGAATTTGTGATCTCTTGGTTATTTCTTAAATTCTAGCTTAAAATTGAAATCTTTTGGCGGCTTCTCTTGAAGAGTCACACTTGAGGTAAACAATTGATATTTGACAGGCATAATGTTAATAAGAAATGGAATCGAAGTAGATTTAATAGACATACATACGTACAACAACAACAACATACAACATGTTGGTGGTAAAATGGTGTTGACACTATAATGGTTTCTTTTCCTAGTAGAGTTATTAACTCATGTTCGCAAAGGACATTCACATTGGAAATGAGAAGAAAAAACAAACAAAAAACATCACATTCGAAAACCACAATTCTATGCGATAATAATAATTAATAATGCATACGATTGCATCGACATTTTATTTTAACAATTCATATATGATTTGTTGCAAGTTTACTGATATTCTGATTTTGTGGTTTACATACCACTCTTTCAGTTTCTTTATTTTTCATCCTTTTTTTTTGCTTTATTTTTGGCCACAGTAACTCTGTGAAGCATGTGGTAAGTGTGTAACACATGTTGAAAGATTAATTCATATTCGAGATATTATTGTTGCTGGTGCGTTAAATCGTTTTTGCGCTACTCATAAGCACTCATTAAATTTTTAATATAAATGAGTCAACAATATTGAAATTTAACTATGTAATCTGATTCATTCGTACTCACTACAACATTGATTTATAAGTATAGGTTGCAATAAGTATGTGTACAACGTTGACATCAAACTCATACCATTCGAAATATGTTTCAATCATAAGCCTACTCATTTAGATTTATAACTTTAGAAAAATACCTACGAATACTACAAAATAGTCACCCTTTTAAGAGTATGCAGCTCATTGATCACTCCATCGATTTGTGTTACTAAGTTTCGTTGCAAAGCACTTTCTAAAATCGTAGAGTCTACTCGTACTGTCCAGCAGACAGTTAACGTGGGAGGTGTCAGTCAATCTTTTACTCAGATCCCGACATCCTCGAATGAATTTCATATTGGGCTTGTCTCCCTTCAACCGAATCATAGCTTCTAAAGCTTTGGCCTTCACTACCATATGCAGGGGACTTATATTAAAGAGAGCGCTGCTGTAGAATAGGTTCCCATTATACCAACATCTCTACTAAAGGAAAGTGGCAGAAATAATGCCAAGTGATTTCGGAATAAATAAATACGGACGACTCAACTTAGACGCTGTCTCTACATCAGAGATCAGCAATGAATCGTTTTTTGCTTTTGTGTGCTTATACTCATGAAATCTTCTATATAAAAGTGGATGTGTGTATGTATGTAACGTATGGACTCCATAACGGCTGGGCCGATTTTGACAAAATTTTCTGGGAATCTTCAGAATATTCAGGCGGGTAACACTGTGAAGTCTGATTTTTTATTTCCGGTCTGTGGGCGGAGGGGCGTGGCAAAATCCAATTTGTTTGTTTGTATGTACCTTATAGGAGCGTAAACTATGCATTTGATCATGTAATGATCTTTAGCAAAGTTGTTGCTCATGAGCCGGGGAAGGTTTGTAAGTTGGTATGACTAATTTCCGGCAGGGGGCGCCACTGAAAATTACTTAAAATCAATTAAATCGTAAACTGTGCATTCTTTAACAAAGTTGTTGCGTATGAGTCGACGGAGGTTGGTGCGATTAATTTCCAATGGATGGCGTCATTGAAAATTATTCAAAATGAATGACAAGCAATTGGTCGCTCTGCACCTCAAGCACGGAAGAAAAGAGCATTACGAGCCTCAGAATCAGACGAGCATTGAGACTGAAAAATCTTCTAATATATGCCGCTGAGGCCCGTTCGCTTGAACCACTTGAACAATGAAAAGTGAGATTAGAAACTGATCGAATGCGTACTACTCAAGCCCGTTCATCTGAATCATAAGGACAACGGGAAACAAAATCAATAAAATGATTCAAAATTAATTGGACATTCGTGTAATGTCTTTCCTTCAAATTTATTTTAGTTGGTGGCGCAGTAACGCGGGCCGGGTCAGCTAGTATTGAATATAAGTGAGTCAACAATATTCTTCTCTGATGCATTCGTATTCACTACAACGTTGATTTATAAGTACAGGTTGCAATGAGTATGCGTATGCATACAACGTTGACATCAAACTCATACCATTCGAAATATGTTTAATTCATACCACCTACATACTCTTTCTGATTCATAACTTTACAAAAATACTTATAAATGATTCGAGTTATTTGTATGTATATGTTGAGTTCTGGAGAGTTGAAATCATCAATCAATAATACGTGTTGTTAAGTATGAATACGATGAGTACTTCAAACTTTGAATATGAGTAGAGAGACGTTCCATGATATTAAAATAAATATGAATGCGTATAAGTATCAGATATTATGAGTATAATTCGATTCAATTCATCTTTTTTAATACTCATTGATATCTGATCACTGATATCTGATCGCTATGAAGGCAAATTCTATGTTTCAAGTGATACATTAGATACACAAAAGCATTGTATTGTATTGTATTTTTAAATGCTAATTCGTCTGTATTTAATAAATAAAAATAAACAATTCTGTTAGTATTTAATAATAATTTGTTCGTTTTTTTTTTTTTTTATTTACCAACCCATTGTGCAATACGTGTTTTCGATGATGACGATGATGATGATGATGGCAATAATAAAAGCAAATATTTTCAGTTTGACAATGTCAGAGGCTTCTACTTAAAATGCAAGTAATTTGAGAACTTAAGAAAAAAGCTTCAGAAAGGCAAAAAACAAAAACAAAAATCCAAATGAATTACATTGAAAACAAGAAGAAGAAGAAGAAGAAGAGTGAGAAAAAAGAGAAAAAATATATTCAAAGACCTAAACCGACGAGCCGACTTTTGGGGGCTTCTTTAGTAAATAAAATTGACAAACGAAATAAAAACTAAAAAAACAAAAACAAACAAAAAACACACACGTAAAGTTACTAACTTGGCTTTAAATAGTGGCTTATTACATGATGATGATGATGATGTTGATTTTCATACGATGACGATGACGATGATGATGATGACGGTGATATGAGTAGAAACAGAAAAGTTGGTAGAGTGTGGCAAATGCAAACGTGTGTTGTGTTGTATTATTCCTCTGCTATTTTGGATAGGAGCTGGTTGGTTATTCTATAACATTTGTTTTTTAAGCCATTTTTCGTTCTTTTTTTCCTCTGTTGTTGTTGTATTTTCTTCTATGGTATATACATACATATGTACATACATACAATATTTAAGCCTTTTTGTAAGTGGTTATTTGGTTTTTTTTTGTTTTATTTTTAATTTTACGATAGCCTTTCAAGTATTTGGTTTTCATTTTTTGTTTGTTTTTGTCGTCGTTGTCTTTTACTGGTTTTAAGCACATGGCATAGCATAACACAACGACCCAAACTTGATGAATTGGGAATTAATTCCTTTGACATCGTTTTCATGCTAAAATAAACACATGTTCGGTTCATTCTTTCAGTCCTTTTTGTTTAATTTTTCTTTTAAAAGAGCCTATAAATTATACACAGAAATATAAAATTTGTAAACTTAGAGTCTGGTATTGGAAAGAAGAACAAAAAAGAGAGGTTGTAGTTACTAGGCATGGGTGCTTTGGAAATTAATAGTCAAGGCATCCCTTCTGATATTAGTTATTGGAGGAGTCATACAAAAATGCTAGTCCAGAACACAATCATGGAAATGAAATCTGTGGATGCGTAAAGTCGCCATATTCTAGTACGTAATGTGTTAGCTTATTAGACGTATGGCCACGGTTCAAACCGCTGATCAGAAATCTCCAACAAAAAGAAATATGAAAAAAAGTATTTCTATAAATATTTCACAGGAAAAATTTTTGGATTTTAGAACTTCCGGGGTTCGCATAACATAATTTGGCCATTACAACCCTGTCTGTCAAAATTACGACCTAGCTTCGCCCACCCATATTGTGTGTTAATTTTATACAGAAGTGGCAATTTAAAGTCGACTACGAACGACAGATTTTTGAGAAACCTTTCATGGCAAATTCATTTTACTCTCAGAGTTATAGCCAGATATCTGCTGAGAGAAAGTCGCCAAAGAAATAAGTTTTCATATTCCGGTTTGTTGGAGTGGTCTGAGCCGGGATTTGAACCGTGGCCTTACAGTCTAATAAGCCAATGTACTACCTACTAGACTACGGCGACCCCCTTCTGCGGTTCACACTTATGTCTATAATGCTGGGTGGTTTCGTAGCATTAACCATATTTTTGACACGATTCAATCGTATTCGTATGCTATTGTGACTAGCAGTTTCCATATTTGACGTAATATGTCTTAGACTTGCTGATCGATCCTATTCGACTCAAAAATGACGAATGAAATGTCTGTTACTGTAAGGAAACTGTTGATGATAGCAACGATCGTATCCAAGATGCTCATTTAAATGCCGCTAGACTCCCAATTAAACAGATTTCATTATTCCTAATAGTTGGCAGCGTCCATGGCTCTTAGATTAAAAAGCTTACACACTTTAAAAGGTGATCCTTCTTTGCAGACGAAAACGTTAATTTAGTACAGAACTTGGCACACATGCTTTAACTTACCAAACAATCTCGTTCGTAACTATTGCAACTTTTTTCCCTTTGGAAAAAGCAACGAATTCTCGTATATTTAATAGCACCAGTACAATATTTACCTCCTCTTTATATCACTGATATAATTTTATAGAGCCTAGTAAGGGTTTTAAAAATTCTTTGGAACCTTAATAATCTGACATAAACAGAAGGACTTAAGCAACACACACTCAAATTGTAAAATAAAATACTTTTCATATTCTTTTATCAATTTCATTGACTTATTAGACGCACTACCGATAACGCACCATCAAAAACTTCTCCATTATTGCACGTCTATCTGCATAATTATAGTAAAAAAAAAACAACAAATGAAACCTTAATCCTCAATTTTCCTCCTACCGTCTGTTCGCCAGTAGGTTTGTTCAGACAAAAAAGCAAAACAGAATTGTATTCGCAAAATTATAAAAAAAGGACAATGTACCCTACGTCATGAAAGTCGTCGTAGTCTATTAGGTAGTGTGTTGACTTATTGAACAAGAACCGGTAGAGCAAAACAATATTGCCATCAAAAGTTTTTCAAATCAGACGTTCGGAGTCGACATTTAACAGTAGGGTAAAATTAACACCCACAGCATGAGTGACGTGCTAAGCTAGGTTGTAATCCTGACTAAAGGTTTGTAGTGACCAATTAAGTAAGTACCCAACGTCTCACTATTTGTATTATAGTGTTAATGCATTTATGTTGACCTTGAAATTGTTCATATTCAGAAAATAAAGAATCGTTTCAAACTTTAACTCAACATTATTTCTTCCAGCTCGGAGTTAAACTCCTGCAGAGTAAAAAATTATTTTTTTTTTCTAGAGTGTTCAGCTCAGCAATGAATCGTTTTTTAAGTGAGCCAACAATATTGAAATATAACAATGTACTCTGATTCATTCCTACTCCCTACAACCAACGTTGATTTAAAAGTACAGGTTGCAATGAGTATGCGTACAACGTTGACATCAAACTCATACCGTTCGAAATATGTTTGATTCATAAGCCTACTCATTCAGATTCATAACTTATAACACACACAACCTTCTAGTGAGTATTTTAGTGTTCGTACGCGATTCGTACTTATTATGGGCTTCGTGTATATGTTGAGTTATGGAGAGTCTGAATATGATGAGTACTTCAAACATTGAATTTGAGTAGAGGTTCCATGAGTTTAAAATAAGTTTGAATGCATATAAGTATCAGATATTATGAGTATGATTCGATTCTACTCATCTTTTTGAATACTCATTGCTGATCTCTGGTGTCTACCCAGGCTTGCAAGTAAACATATTCCAAAAATTAAAATGACTTCATATTTTCAAATTACAGCAGCATTGACAGAAAATTCTAAGGGACCTGTGGGAACAAAAACCATTTTTTACCGAATTCCTAGAGAGACTATATAGGACTGAATGTAGGTGGAGATATTACTCTACCAAACACAATCTTCAGGAGAGAGAGCTACTCAGGTAAACTTACGATTTACCAGACAAACTTCTATTCGGGTAAACCAACCGCCTACAACTTGCTATTTGCTAAACCATAAGAAAAAGTTTGTGCTGTGTGTAGAGTGTTTCATATTCGGCTTTGATCAATTATAACTTGTTATAAAAACGTATTTAAGAAGAGAGGACCACAGAAGGCATAAACATACTGTCCTGGGTCAAGTTCCAAACACTACAAACAACATATTATTTCTGTTTTCATCCTTATTTGTTGTCTTCTTTAAACTCTTTTATTCCAGAAAGAGATAGAGTGTGTGTTAAAGTGTTTTATATTTGATCTTCTGGAATTTCATTTGTCGTTTTTTTTTTTTTGTATTTCATTTTGGCATTTGATATGTTTTTAATAAAAAAAAACGCTCCCATTTGAGTCTCTCCATCTATGTATATAGACATGGAAGCACATGTGTTTCGTTTGGTCTTTTCTACTGAATATCTGGTCATTGCACCAATTCATTAGGCATTCACTGTCATCGAATGGTTGTGGTGGTGGTAAAGGTGTTTTTAAGTTTTTTTTTTTTTTTATTTGCTTAAAACGGTGTATGTTTGTATGTATTTTTTAAATTTATTTTTTACTTTTTTTTTTCTTTCCTCTAGCTTTTGTTAAGCAGGTGTTTGATTTTTCGATTACCGGCAATATTTTCAGCAATTTTTGATAGAATTCGCCGTGGTGGTAACAATGTTGTTTACATTGTGATAGGTTAGTTTATTCAAGGGTGACCAGACTTTAAGGTATACATATATAGTACACTTAAATTTATATACTTAAAATTATTTGAAGTGCTACTTTAGACTTTTTCAATTTGTGACAACATAAGGTTTCCAATTCAAAATAATTACTCAGTAATAAAGTGAAGCGTACTCCAGGGAAAGCGTTCTACATCATTCAAAATGAAAGCGTTCACCATTTGGAGAAAATATGAATGTAAATGGCTCTCTTCGTCTACAAATTTTATTAGTTCGGAGATGCATCAATTTTACTTTGTTTGGGTATTTTTACTACTCGTCTAAATACAACACAATCTGTTGTTCTTACGAATGGAATTTTGTTATATTGTCTCTACAATTAAAAATTTTAATGTGAACATAAGCAAGAGATGGTTTGATGCGGTTTGTGGTTTGGCAGCATCAGTCTACTGTAAATCGCAACGTTACAACTTCAGTCAAGGTTACGACCTAGCTTCTCACACCACTTATGTTGTGTGTGTTAATTTTATACATGACTGGTAAGACCTAGGCTGCCTTCCAAAATGTATCAATACAAAGTTTGTATGCAGTTCTACTACTGTATATAAACTATGTAGATATGCAAAGTAACCAAACAATGCATCAACTATAAATCCGATGCCAGTTTGCTTTTTGACTGCTTTTTGTTCAAACACAAAGCAACTAACATTTTGGAAGGCAGCCAAAGTCGATTTTTTTTTTAAAGTCGATTCCAAACGACAGATTTTTGAGAAACTTTTTCAAAGCAATTTTGCCAGAAATCTGCTGAGAGGAAGTCGCTGAAGAAATATTTTTTTCATATTTTCGTTTTGTCGTTTGACCTGGTTTTTGAACCGTGTCCTTATGTGTAATAACACAAGATACGATCCAAACATGCCTTTTAAATACGCAATACACAAAAACAAAAGTGTGGTTGTGTTGTTAAGTGAGCAGCAAATGGGAATTCTCAGTGGAAAGTCTCGGAAGATTCCTGAATGGTATGGATTACAAAAATTTACAAACAAAAAATCCTGTAGCTGTAGTCAAGTAGGTGTGTGTTGGCTTATTACATGTGGAAACTTGGCAGGGAGTGAGCTTTAGATTATTTAACAACACCTGTGTTTATAAGACAGCTTATTTGGAACCAATTCTGACAGCTCTATATCCTGAATCCGACTAATCTATGACCCTTAAAGAAACTAGATGGATTAATACATTTAATACATACACACGCACACTACTGTATGTAAACGCCAGAAATAATTTCCCTTACATATCCTATTTATAAACTGCCATTCATTCATAAATTGCCTTTTATTATCCTTATCCTTAAATGTAACGAATAAGCAGAACCATTTCTAAATATTGTTTTCGAAATTTAAATCCTCCTACAATTGTTCTCAATTTTTCTTTTCTTATTGTTTTTTATTCCACAAAATTATCATATTCAAATAAAATCTAATATTTTATGTCAACATTTCACATAAAAAACTTTTAAAAAAAAATTATTGGAAAAATAGGAGGCAGCAACACTGAAATGAAAATAATTCAGATAAATAAACAGAATGAAATTAAAAGAAAAAAAAAAAAAATGGAAAAAAATAGTAGAAAAGGATAACAGAAAAATTCTGTAATTAAAAATTCATAATTTTCCGCTAAAAATTCTATTAAACAACAACAATAAATTGCAACAACAAGCAACATACATACATACATGGATTGTAAATTGCGCTGCTGTTAGTATCAGCCAACATTTATGGCCCATTGTCTCATTGTATTCCATGGATTTTTCTAATTAAAATATGATTTACAATTGGTTCATAGACATTCGGGGCATAATAAAAATAATTTTTCTCTCTTGTTTTCTATTCAAAAACAAAAAAAAAAAAAAATTTTTTTAAAAAACTGGCGGATTTGCAATTTTTCTTTTTGTTTTTAATATGGAAACTTTTTTGTTGGTTGTGTTACTGATATTGGTATTGTTGTTGTTGTTGTTGCTGTTGTTTGTCTGTTTATTTATTTGCCATAATAAGCCGAAACAACAAAAGCCACGCTAAAACTATAAAATGTTGGTGTTGCATATTGTTAGAGATGGGAAATGGAAGGCGGTGGAAGTGGAATATTTTTTTTTGAATTTTAGTTTTGATCGGTGTAGTGGAATAATTGAATGCCTTTTTCATTTCAATTGCTTGTATTTTATTTTCTTTCATTGAGAAATTAAATTAAATTTGGTTTGAGAGGAGTCTTTGCTTCCCTTTTCTCTTTCCTTTCGCTGAGCATACCATTCCAAACATTCTCCGCCACTGCACAGAAGGGTTTTGACCGCAACAGCGGCGTTGATAGCTGTCCTCCTTGCAAGCTCGTCTGCTTGTTTACTGCCGGGAATTTCCATATAACGTGGGACCCAGCAGAGAGTAACCTTATTTTGCTTACTTAGCTGATTGGGCTTATCTAAACAGTCCCATATTGTCGTCGATTTGATTTAATCTCATAAGACCCGAGTGCTAGAATGGCGGCCTGACTTTCCGATAGTACTCCTATATTTTGTCTTTTGTACCTCCTGTCCAATTTGAATTCAGCACATCTTTTGAATTCATAGCTTTCGCTTGTTAAATACCCGCAAGTTTTCCTATTCCAGCAGCCGTTGTTGATCCATCTGTGCAGAACAGAATAGTTCTTTTTTTAAAAGAGAATGCAGCTTCCACATTACTCCACTCAATTGTGCTACAAAGTCTCGTTGCGAAGCACTTCTCAAAATTATGGGGTCTACTAGTACTGTCTGAATTTCATGTTAGACTTGTCTTCCAACAACCTACCCATATTCTCCAAAGCATTGGGCTTTACTACCATATGGCCCTGTAGTGCTAACACCTGCTAGTCTCTTCATACTGTCCAACGCTTCCGATAACCAACTTTCAGGAATCTATTGTTCGGAGTAGACAATCCGCCATTCGCGGATTGAAATAAAACATTCATCTTAGATGGTGTGAGGAACTAGGACGTAGTCCTGATCAGAGATCAGCAATGAGTATTAAAAAGGATGAGTAGAATCGAATCAGACTCATAATTTCTGATACTTATACGCATTCAAACTTATTTTAATATCATGGAACCTCTCTCTACTCATATTCAAAGTTTGAAGTACTCATCACATTCATACTTAACAACTCGTATGATGTTGTTGATTTCGACTCTTCATAACTCAACATATGTATACACGAATCACACAAAATAAGTATAATTCGTGTACGAACACTAAAATACTCACTAAAAGGTTGTGTGTTTGATCTGGTTGTTGCTCTGTCGTTTTTGCTTATGTGCCTTTTTTTTCTTTTTTTGTAACAACAACAACTAAGGCTGTAAATTTTGAAATTCGTGAAAGTCAATTGAATCATTTATAAGTATTCGTAAGTATTTCTCTAAAGTTATGAATCTAAATGAGTAGGCTTATGAATAAAACGTATTTCGAATGGTATAAGTTTGATGTCAAGGTTGTACGCATTCTCCTTGCAACCTGTACTTATAAATCAACGTTGGTTGTAGTGAGTATGAATGCAACAGAGTACATAGTTAAATTTTAATATTGTTGATTCACTTATATTCAAAATTTCATAAGTGCTTATGAGTAGCGAAAAAACGATTCATTGCTGATCTCTGGTTTGTATGTCTTAACAGCCCTTGTCTCAATACCCATTGTAGGGTATTATGGTAAGTGAATATGAAATAAAAACGCGCGGGAAAAAAAAAGTTCAACAAAATGAATTAAAACTAAAACTCTAAACTGTTTATGGAACAGCTAAAGAGCATGTTTGTTGGCAATAATGATGAACTCGAATGTCATTCGTTTTGTTTGTTTCCTTTTAATTATTTTCACAAAAAAATTCAATTTTTTTCTTTTTTTTTTGTAAATTTTTTACATTTTTTCACAATTTTTCTTTTTGCGGCAACAATTGTCATAAATTTGTTGTAAAGTATTTAGAGGACTTATATACATATTGTCAAATATATGGCATATGTATGCTTCAGCTGTAAATTTAAAAACAATATGTCACCACAACGACAACTGTACATACATACATCCACACATCGATGCAACATTTTTACAGCAAAGGAAAGAATAAAGAAACAATTTTTTGTTTGTGTGCAACAAAATATGCAAAAAAAACCAACAACAATAATAAAAACAACAAACAGCGCTAAACAAATACTGTATGTGCTGTGCTAATTCATCATCAGGGCAAAAAAGGGGATTAATAAGGCCTAAAATATTTGCACAACAACAACAGCAAAAAATAAAAAAAGTATACAAAATTAAAAAAAAATACAAAAACGAGCTAATGAAGCACTACAATATTAATAGACAAAAAACAAACCGTGCTACACACACACATACACTCATACATACATATATATGTACATGAACATTTTATTGAACAGTGGAACAAATGGGACTCTTGAATATTTCTCGAATTGTCTAGAAAGTTCGCTCAGAAGTTTGACAAAAAGTTGAACACTTTTTCACATATGGCACGAGCTCTATTAAGTCAAACAAGTGGCTCGATAATATTGTTACGAAAATGAAAAATCAACACTAAAAACAATATAGTAAACCAACCCGTTTACAAATTATCGTACTGCTTAACATAAGAACAAACACCAGCATAAAAAACTGGTAAATAAGTAAACAAAAATATACCAACAATACTACAATAATAAACGTAAACAACGATGTTTACATTTATAGAGATTTCGAGAAGGCGAAGTTAGCCATGTAATAGGCAAGGCAAAGCAGAGGACTGAGTAAGTAAAAGTTCAGTCAGTCTTTTGTGAAGACGCGGTGTGTTTGAAGAGAGTAATCGTGGTTTGAAGATCTCCGTTACAAAGATTTGCCGAACAATTGTCTAGTAATTGTTATTGTTTATGCAAACTGTGTAAACAGAGGAATACAACAAGTTGTGAATAGTGGCACACAGAATTGTGCGAATAATAAAGAATTTTAATTAAAACAAAACGCAAATTTTTTTTTTTTTTTTTTTTTGTCGAACGTCCCCGGCCTCACACGAACCCACCCTCACCCGACCGCGGAGGGCTCGTCCCCATTACGTAGGGACACGTACACACTACAGTCCGGACTATAGCGGGTTAGGGAAAAGTAAAGGCAACGACAACATAAATCAGCTACAGAACTTAATCACAAGCTGAATAAAGCAACAATAAACCATAACTACTTAAGACAAGAACGAGAATATATTTTTCTATAATAATTTACAAATTAATGGCAGCATATAAGCTACGTTTAATATTGTAAACAGTACAATTAAAATCAATAAAATCATAATACATGTTAAAATCATTACATAATCTACGAAAAGGAAAATTACAACCATAGTTTGTTCTATAAAAATCTAGGGAAAAAGGACGATAGTGCCGTGAAAATCTTGCTGGAATACTGAAATTTAGGTTACAAAGCAAAAACTCGGAATCGATATCACTCTTAACCAGATTATAGACAAAACAAACGCCTAACACAGCCCTTCTACGTTCCAAAGTTGAAAGTTTTATCAGACCTAATCTAGCCTCATAAGATGGAAACCCATTGGCATAATCCCATCTTAAGCCACGTAAACAAAATAATAAAAACTGCTTCTGCACAGACTCTATTGAATCACTATGACAACGATAGTATGGATTCCAAATAACAGACGCGTATTCCAAAATAGGCCTAACAAGTGAAATGTATAGCAGTTTTGTTATATAAGGATCAGTGAATTCCTTAGCCCATCTTTTCACAAAACCAAGAACAGCCCGAGCCTTGCCAATCACCATACTAATATGATCAATAAAAGACAGTTTAATATTCAATAATACTCCCAAATCAAGAAATGAAGTAACAGTTTCCAAAGGGCAAGAATTAATCACATAAGTGGACGAAACTACGCCCCCGCGAGAGAAAACCATGCACTTACACTTTCTCAAGTTAAGATCCATCAAATTAGTCACGCACCAAGTTACAAAGGAATCAATATTTCGCTGAAGAACAGCCTGACCATGGCCATCATCAAAAGTATAAAATAATTTAACGTCGTCAGCATACATCAGAATATTACAATCAGAAATAGCACAAGGAAGATCATTAAAAAACAATAAAAACAGTAAAGGACCCAAATGGCTACCCTGCGGAACACCAGAAGTAACATAAACAGTCTTAGATAATACATTCCTAAACAATACCCTCCTATCTTTCCCTTAGGACTAGATAGGAGCCCAGCCAACGATGAATAGTATCAGGAATACCGATCAATGACAGTTTATGAAGCAAAATTCCATGATCAACCCTATCAAAAGCCTTACTGAAATCAGTATAAATTATATCAGTCCGAGCCATGGCAAGAAAACCCCTGAAAACATGCGTAGTAAATTCAAGAAGATTAGTGACAGTCGACCTACCTTTCAAAAAACCATGCTGGAAAGGGGATATTAAAGATCTCGTATTAAAAATTTATTTTTATTTTATTTGCAATCTACATGGTTATATTTCCAACGTTTTAGAAAAGGTAAAAACGTAAAAATATGTTGAAATAAAAACGGACCCAAGCTCTATTCGCAGACCATTGCGAGCTTTCAGTAACTAAGAGGTTACCAAAAATTAATTTGGCCTTGTATTGTTATAATGAAACGCAACATTTTTTTTCTATAATCAATTGAATAGCTTGCTTCAAACACGTCTATTGTTTACATCCAGATATAGAAGCTCGCAGTGAACAAATCCTTTTCAGTACTACAAGACACATAATGCTGTCCATCCTGGATTTGCCTCCGTTTGGCTCCATTAATGTCATACATGAAAATCTTCACATCATACATACATACATACATGCCAGAGATCAGCAATGAATCATTTTTTCGCTACTCTTAAGCACTCATGAAATTTTGAATATAAGTGAGTCAACAATATTGAAATCTAACTATGTACTCTGATTCATTTGTACTCACTACAACGTTGATTTATAAGTACAGGTTGAAATGAGTATGTGTGCAACGTTCACATCAAACTCATACCATTCGAAATATGTTTAGGCTACTCCTACCACTTATATTCATAACTTTAGAAAAATACTTACGAATACTTATAAATGGTTCGAGTGACTCGAATTCAGTCGTTCATCAAAATTTACAGTCTTAGTTGTTGTTTCATTTGCAAAGAAAGGAAAAAGACAGAGCAGCAAGCATAGCAAACACACAACCTTCTGGTGAGTATTGTAGTGTTCGTACGCGATTCATACTTATTTTGTGCTTCGTGTATATCTTGAGTTATGGAGAGTCGAAATCAACCACAACATCATACGTGTTGTTAAGTATGAATATGATCAGTACTTCAAACTTTGAATATGAGTAGAGAGGTTCCATGATATTAAAATAAGCATGAATGCGTATGAGTATCAGAAATTATGAGTATTCGATTCGATTCTACTTATCTTTTCCAATACTCATTGCTGATCTCTATTACATAGTAAAGTGTGGTAATTACAGAAAACTTTCGTGTAAAATAATTTTATATTTTTCTTTCCATTTTAACAAACCACTGTTTATTGTACATATATTGTTTGGTTTAAAACACTGTGTGACCTCCAGCATGTTATTTATTTGAAATATTTTTCCATATTTTTCCTTTTGTTTCTGTTGTTATTCTCTTAAATACATGGATTAATTAATAATGCAACGCTTATAAAAATTCTATTTGAGCCTTTGCTACGAATAGCATTCGTTACTTTACTTACCCAATTTCCGCTGCTGCTGGCTACACGTTTGCCATTTTCGTCCGTTTTCCCATTCTGCCAAATGAGAGCAGAAAAAAAGGAGAAAAAAAATGTGTCGTGAAACCAAAACATTCATTTACAAAAATCGTTGTTGTACTGCATTTTAGTTGTTCTCTCAATTTTTTATATTTTAATTTTCCTACAACAACAACAACGACAACAGACAGCAACAAAAAAAAATTAGAAAAAAAATTGTTTCTAAAATTCAAAATAACAGCGCAAAGCACATGTCCTGTTTGCAGTAAAAACAAAAAGAGAAAGAAGAAGAAGAAAAAATTAAACCACAAACTGTCAGGAAATCCACTAAAAAATATGCACACATAGAGAGAGAGATATTTAGAGGATTTACAGATCCATATAAATGGCTTCCTTACTTATGTATGTATGTGTATGTATGTGTTTACAGGGACATGTATGTACACACGAATGTATAAAAAATTACTTTTTTAGTGTTATTGTTAACAACATGTTTATTGTTTGCTGTTGTTGTTCTCCGTGTTTTTTTTCCTCATTTAAAAACCGCTAACATTTCCACAAATTTGCACTTTTGGTATATTTTTTGTTGTTTGTGTTGTTTTTGTTAGCTTTTTAATATTCGGTAATCATGCAACATTTTTGTGGCCTGTATGCTTAGATTTGCCACAATCCTAATCATTATCTGTGACCACTTTTATGAATTTTAAATTGTCATTGTGGTGATAGAAAATGATAAATGCATTCTAAACACACAAAATGTTTAAATTCGTGAAAGTTTTTGAAGGGAAATTAACAAATATTTTTGGAGCAGAAATTTTGCTTTACAAAACCAAATTGTTAGGGAAAATGGCTTAATATCTCACTATTCTACATTGAGAGATAAGTTAATAGCATATCAACATTGCTTCTTCAATGATAGTTGGTCTTAACGAGTACTGTGGGATCTCGATTTTCCGTGATGGTCGGGACCGGAAGAATTCTGTATAATCGATTTTCCCGGTTAATTGAGTACCAATTTTGGCTAATTTTTTAATAGATATTTTTAATCAATTAATAAATGAATATGTACATATTTATATAAAAACTAAATAATTCAAGGATTTTATATACATACATACATGTTTCAAAATTATAAAAAAAAAATAATTTTGTCAGAAAACAGTGAATAGTAGATAAGGATTTCATATACTAAAGAGGGAATTCTCCTTTTTCGCTTCTTTGTCCAAAATAATAGAAAAATTTTTTTGCTTATAATCACGGATAATAGAGTTAAACGATGCAGAAAAATTTAATTCGATCCAAAATAAAATTAAGTCGATGCAAAAACTTTTCTTTTTCCATCCCGGATAATTGATGTTGCCGGATAATCGAATCACGCATAATCAAGGTCCTACTGTATTTCTTGTTAAAAAATAAATCTGGCAGAAAAGAAGTTCAAGGCTCCAAATAAATTTAATAGCGTGAGTGTTTTCCACTAAGCACACTACGCTTGAATTTTCAATTTCAATTTCTATAGTTTGCTCTACAATGCCTTTAAATATGTATTCAACAAAAAATGCCGTGTATATACTGCAGGGATATGCAATGAGTATTCAAAAAGATAACTAGAATCGGATCATACTCATAATTTCTGATACTTATACACATTCATACTTATTTTAATATCATGGAACCTCTTCTACTCATATTCAAAGTTTGAAGAACACTTATTATACATATTAATAATACTTAAACAACACATATGATTGATTGATGATTTCGACTCTCCATAACTCAACATATACACGAATCACACCAAATAAGTATGATTCGCCTACGAACACTAAAAGAACTCACTAGAAGGTTGTGAGTTTGCTCTGCTTGCTGCTCTGTCTTTTTTGCTTATGTGTCTTTTCGAGTCATTCATACTTATTTCTAAGTACATATTATAAGTATTTTTCTAACGTTATAAATCTAAATGAGTAGACATATTTCAAATGGTATGAGTTTGATGTCAACGGTGGACGCATACTCTTTGCAACTTGTACTTATAATTCAATGTTGTAGTGAGTATGAATGAAACAGAGTATATAGTTAAATTTCAATATTTTTGACTCACTCACTTATATTCAAAATTTCATGAGTGCTTATGAGTAGCGAAAAAACGATACATTGCTGATTCCTGATATACTGTAGTACCAACAAGCTAAGGTATAAATGTGTTACTCAATTGTTAATTTACTTTGTCTCGAAGTTACCGTGACAAAACTGCAAACACCCTTGGTTTTATTTTAATCTAAAAAAGCGGAATATTCAATATGTTATGCATTTAATGTGCATCATGGATACAACAGAAATTTATTTAAAATAAACATTCTTATCTTTCTGATTATGCATCTCGGATTTTGAGGCCAAGAACAAATCAATTAGCATACAATGTCTTGCATCGATTGAAATATGTAGCTGGTAATTAGACAAGAACTTGACAGTTAGACGGGTGCATAAAAACTTTCCAACTATCGTTTAAATAATTTTAACTGATCTTGCATTGTAAGACCGAGGATTTTGTTGGTAGAATAATACAGTACAGTCTATTCACAAATTCTGAGCTTTTGCTTTTGGCAAATTTATTATTATTTCAATTAATTATTATACGGTCATCACAAACAACTCTAGGTTTTATTACAGTTTCACTGATCTAGTTCCACAGCTAAGCTAGCGTTCGGTATGATCTTGCAGGTTCCAGAATTATTTTCTTGTTATCAGTCTCGGGTTGTTGTATTGGATATAATATGATGTAATGCTACCTACTGTTTTAATGATGCTCATTATCGTATTATTCTTATTCGATATCCAGGGGCTTCTGGATGAATTACTCGGTGGGGAAATGTAGCCGTAGTCTAATACGTAGGGTGCTGGCTTATTAGACGTCAAGCCGAGGTTCAAACTCCAGGTCAGACATCTCCAACAAAACGGAGTATGAGAAAATATTTATCCGTATCTCCGTGATATAACCAATCTTATGTAGCCAATGATTTTCTTACAATCTTACAAATGTGTTATCGTAGAAAGGCTTTAATGGCCATCGTTGTATTTCATTGCTCCTGTGAGGCTTAAGTCGTTGCTTGTTAGGTATTTTTCTGTAAAGACGAGACTATAACGAGAAAAGACCTTCGTTTTCCCTTGTAAGGTAACAAAACTTCTTTAAAAGACATATGAAAACAATTATCGTAAGAAACTCAGCAAATTTTTTGCAGTTTTCTCTTGAAATTTTCAAAAATCAATTTTGTATTCAGGAAACATTAAAAGTGGCTTAAAATAATAGTCTTTTGAAATGTAAATTTCCGTGTTCTTACCAAATTATTGCAGCCAGAAATTTATAAAAAAGAATCAATCGAGGAATAAATTCCAGCCAAGCTATGATATGCAAGTCACATCACCAACAACATCTTTGCAAGTAGCATAAGCGGGCGGGCGGACAAAAAAACCCTTTGGACTTTATCATGAAATCTGTTAGAAAATAAAAAGAAAAACTAAAGAACTTCAACTTCAAATAAAACGTTAATTGTCTTTATTATACCTGATCGGTGTTTGTTGTTGTTCATAAATTTTCCACAACAACCTGCTTGATACTACTGATGCCACAACAAACAATTTTAATTTAAATTCAAATTCAAATACAAATTAAAATTCAAATTCCTATTGACAATCCAACAATGGATACGAGATTGAAGTGTGAATGTGTTTGGCTTTGGCTTTGGACTTCAAGGGAATTGAATTGAAATTTGATAAATGCACCGGAGTGTCTGGTCTGGTCTGGTCTGTGGCTAATAAGTTGGTTGGTTGTGGACACAGCCAATAAAGTGAAATCAAGTCAAGGAATATTTTTACTGTGCATTAATGTTCATTTTAATCACCACAAATGCCTGTTGAATACAAAATTAAACGCGCATACATTGTGAGGAGTTTTTCAAAACAAATTTTTGTTCTTAAATGCGCTTCTCAAAGGCACAATGCACAGGCAAAGGCATGAAAAATGCAAAAACAAGACAAAAAACAAAAAAAAAAAAAACAAAGGATTCCACTAAAGAAACCGACAGTATATGTATGTGGATGGCATGGCATGGGTGCTTGGATATTTCTAAACGTGATGCCATACAACAACAACTCCAACACCAACAACAGCAGCACTAAGTGCTGATGTGATATTAACAAATGCAAACATCAGTGACATTTCCTTTTGTCAGTGTCAAATGATGTCAAATTATGACTTTTTCAGAGAGAAAAATAAAAACAAAAATAAAAGAAAATATTCTACGCTGCTATTCTCTGTTGCATGTATCGGGTATCTGCTGTTATGCAATTTTGCAATTTTCATTTCAGCCTTAACGCATATCCTCGCGGCAAACTAACTTAGCTGAAGCTAAAGTGTGAGTACATTGTAGTAAACACAGGATTGGTAACATTACCTGGCTTAAGTTTATTACAGCAAAGCTTTGCTTTCAGTCAACACTACCGACTTCAGCCTAGCCGTGCTAAACTATGCCTTCAGAGTGCGTTATTTTTAGACTTTAGAAGGAAGGAGTGAAAAAAGAAAAAAGAAACGTAAAATGTAAATGAAATCCTAAAATAAAATTCAAAACAAAGTAGAAAAAAACTTCAACTTATGCAATAGAATTACAGGAATTAAAATATATTTTTAAACAATTCCTCATTTGTATTCTTTTTTTATGTCTTTTTTTCTTTTCCTATTTCTCTTATTATTTTGAATTCCTTTCATTAGGAAAAGAAAAAATAAAATTTATGAGCTGCGATAAGTTCAATGCCTCTTTTTTTCTTATTACATCACCTCACATTTAAGTTTTGTTTTGAAATGCTTTTCAAATTTCTCCAATAAATTTACGACTTGAAATGGTTGAATTTTATGCAATTAAAAAAACAAATAAAATGCACCTGCAATAAATATTCCTAATAATTTGACAATACAACGATGAACAGCTGTCATCTTTACTATTTGATTTGATTCAGAAGTTTCTGTTTCAATTTCCTCCTTAAGTCTATTGCACAATGGGCAATATAGTGTGGAAAAGTTATAACATGTCCAGAGAGACAAAAAGTTAAACAGTGTGTGGCAGAGATCAGCAATAAGTATTCAAAAAGATGAGTAGAATCGAATTATTCTTATAATTTCTGATACTTATATATACTTATGGCTGTACCCTGCGCGCGTTGCTACGCCTCCAACTAAAACAAATTTGAATCATATTATTGATTTTGTTCATTTAAAAAAAAAAAAAAAAAACTTTAAAAGTGTATATATTTTCGATTATGAACATTTATTGAAGTGCTGTCGAAAATTGGTCATACCAACTTGTAAGCCTTCGTCGGCTCATGCGCAACAACTGTGCTAAAGATCATAACATAATCAAATGCACAGTTTACGATTAAATTCATTTTTAGTAATTTTTAGTGGCTCCACCTGTCGAAAATCGGTCATACCAACTTAGAAACCTTCGTCGGCTCATGCGCAACAACTTTGCTAAAGATCATAAGATGTTCAAATGCATAGTTTACGATTCTATAAGGCACATACAAACATACTTTCATTTTTATATATATGTATATAGATTTTTTAGGTAAATCAAAAAAGTGGGCGCAAAAGTGGGCGGGGCAAAATTTTCTCTTGATGAAAACTTTAAATGGATAAATACAAACATTTGAAAGAAAAATTAGTCAAATCGATGGAGCCGTTTTCTGATTTTAGATAAATAGAAAATGTGGGCGTAAAAGTGGGAGTGGCAAACTTCACATAAACCATCTACTAAATAGTCCGAACAAAGCCTAAACATTTGGCTTGGATAGGTGAGCCCGTTCTTGAGTTATAAAATGACAACGAAAAGTGGCATTAAGTTTTATATATAAAGAAGAAGATTAGTCATTACAAACCTTCAGTCAGGATTATTGATCTAGTTTTTCACACCACTTATATTGTGTGTGTTAATTTTATACATAAGTGGCGGGACCTATAGTTTAAAGTCGACTTCGAACGACAGCTTTTTTTGGGAAACTTTGCATGGTAATTTTATTTACTCTCAGAGTTTTTGCCAGAAATCTGCTGAGAGGAAATCGCCGAAGCAATCTTGTTTGTATTTTTTTTTTATGTCTGGCCTGGTGCTCGAACCCTGGCTTTATGTCTAATAAGCCAACACACTACCTACTAGACTACGGCGACATATACGCATTCATACTTCACTTAATAACATGGAACCTCTCTACTCATATTCAAAGTTTGAAGTACTCATAATGCTCATACTTAACAACACGTATGATGTTATTGTTATTGATTTCGACTCTCCATAACTCAACGTATACACGAAGCAAAAAATAAGTACGATCACTACAATACTCACCAGAAGGTTGTGTGTATGCTCTGCTTGCTACTTCTGTATTTTTTGCTTATGTGTAGTTTTTCTTTTTTTTGTTGTAAATCCAACAACAACTAAGCCTAAATTTTGATGAATGATTCGAGTTACTTTTTCTTGTGGGGTTTTTTAAGGCGCTGTTGTATGCTAATAAGCCACAATCTTCAGCGGTTCTTAAATTCAATATAAACCACGCCGTAAACAATTCAACTTAATTTTTGCAATCGAGTTATGGAAAATTAGACATTTCAAATGCGGTCCACCCTAAGAGGCAATAGCAAACATTTGAACGAACACATAATGGCATCGATATGTCTTTCAAACGAGTAATAAATTTCGAGCGACTTATTCGCTAAGATCAGCCATTCAATCAATCTGTTTCGTTAAAATAAAATTTTTAATAAATAATATGGTTACAAATCGATAATAATAATAATAATATTTTATTTTATTTTTTTTTTATTATTTATTACAAGCACAATAAAATAGAATCGCCGTTAATCATACGTCCCCGTATTCTAATTGCAATTGTGCGCATGTGTCTTAAGTCTTTTGTCTTTAACTCAATAGTCGGCAAACTTTTATGCCACTGCATTGGTAAGCAAAAAAAAAATCAATAAAAAATAAATAAATAAATTTTGAATTATTCAACAGGTAACGAGATTTTAAAATCCTACAATACACTCCATATTTAGAAGGCTAGGATGATGCATGATGCAGATTATCGTCAAATTTCACTGGTAGCCATAGCAGAGCAAATGTGATTTAAATCGGATATATTTTGGAAATATAAATGGAAAAATCTAGATACTGGTGTTTTGCTTTTACATCATTTAACATTAAAAGTACATATAAACAAAAACAAAACACCAGCATAGAAAAATGATAAACAAGTTGTAAATAAAAATACAACAACAAACACTACAACAAGAAATCTAAACAAAATATACAAGCAACGACAATGAAATAACAATGTTTACATTTATAGAGATCTCGAGAAGGCGAAGCCACGAACATTCACCTTCAAAAATATTCATCAGACTGTTTACGTTGCCATATAAAAGGCAAGACAAAGCAGACATCTGAGTTAGTAAAAGTTCAGTCAGTCTGGTGTGAAGAAGCGGTGCGTTTGAAGAGAGTAATCGTGGTTTGAAGATCTCCGTTACAAAGATCTGTAATCTAGTAATTGTTATTGTTTATGCAAAGTGTGTAAACAAGGGAATAACAAACAAAGCAAATGTTGTTGTTACATCATGAATTGTGAGAATAATAAAGAATTTTAATTAAAACTAAACACAAATTCATTTTTATTATTCCACAGAAGCAGTATAGTTAGAAAGGTTATTACGGATCTCAGTATATACAATTCTTTTGGACAGAATAGCATGGAGCACTTAGACCATCCATTACACGCCGCGCTGTACTGTGTCGTGTATATTTCGTCGTAGTTGGGGTCTGCTAATATAAATACAAATACCTTAATAATGTCAGGTTAAAGAGTTTTTTTTATCGCCCAAATATTTTCCACATTTTTAGGTTAACAATCTCATCACATATTTCGCAGTTTCGATTTACTGAGGGGATATACATTTTATACGCATTGGAAATAATAATTCTATCCATTTGGTGAGAATAGTACTATGGCTCTGAATATTTTCTAGCCATCAGTTTTTTGGAGATTTTGCGGAGCTATTTACGAGATCGTGAGCTTATTTACGATGCGAATCAAGGACGAAGGAGAAAACAGGTTACGTCTGGTGCAGCTCAAGGATCAATTCTTGGCCCTGACCTATGGAACATAACATATGATGATATCTTTCGCATTGAGATGCCAGATGGCGCATATCTTGTTGGATATGCCGATGACGGAATGTCGAAGAGGCTAAAAGGAAGGTCAACCAGGTGATAATAAGAGCGAAGTCATGGCTCGATGACAGAGGACTCAAACTCGCAACGGAGAAAACGGAGTTGATAATTCTTACGAAGAAGTGTATACCGCTGGAAATCGACATCACGACATGCGACACCACTCTGACGACGCGGAAAGTGGTCAACTATCTTGGCATTCGACTGGACCCTAGGCTGACGTTCTGGGCTGAGATACAACACGCTGCAACCAAGGCAGCTAAGGTTACCTCCTTACTTAGCGGGCTTATGGCCAATATTGGTGGTCCTATACAGAGCAGACGCAGATTGATAATGGCAATAACGGACTCTATTTTGCTTTACGGCAGTGAGGTCTGGGCAGAAGCATTGAGGATCGACTGTAGAAGGAAAATTTTATCATCGGTACAACGAACCGCTGCACTTAGAGTGGCATCTGCGTATAGGACTGTATCTAAGTCAGCAATACTGGTAATTAGTGGTGTATTACCTATAGGTCTACAGGCAAGCGAGCGGAAGAGAGTGTGGGAGACTAAAAACGTGCACGGAGAGACAGTAAATGTCGACGACGCCAGAAAGCGAACCATACAACAATGGCAAGAAGAATGGAACACTGAAGATGAGACGACCAAATTGCATCTATGATGATGCGTCGATTGATGATGCGGAACACACTTTCTTTCACTGTGAGAGATGGAGTTTGGAAAGAAGGGATCTTGAGGCTAAAGTCGGCGCCTTTACTGTCGGGAACTTCTGCAATGTGATTCTGAACAGCGAGGAAAATTGGAGCAGCACAGCCAGCTACGCTGAAGTCTTACTGAAATCGAAGAAAATTGACTTGGATGAGAGAAGTAGAGTGGATGTTTAGGCATCTTCTCGGATTTTGTTGCGCAATCCGGACGCGGATATAAATGTAAAGGGGCCAAATGGTCAGACGGACTCCACTTCGAAGTAATACCACGGTAGTTCCGGAGTGGGGAAAAGGAGTCCAAAAGAGGGGGAGATTTAGTGGGTGAGGGCCCCACACACGGGGGATAGTGACGACTACCCCTATGGTGCGATTAGGTACATTTACTCCTCCTCAGCGTAAAAAAAAAAAAAAAAAAAAAGCCATCAGTTTTTGTCAATATCTGTAAACACTTTTTTTTATAAACATTTCAAGTACACCAGTAAACGGCTTGTTTGAGATAATATATCGTCAGATGAGTACAGGTTTCCCTTCTATATTTAACTATATTTCTTGTCCTTCTTAACGATCTTCTCTTTTCAGCAATCAGTTGTCCCTTCTGCTTATTTGCAGATGTCACGAAGCTGACATAAGCAGGCTGATTCCTTTGGAAATTGAGTTTGAAGTTCTTAATAAGATTAACTCACTCATTACCGACCTACAGGTAATACTTGATACGTATCTGTAATGATACGTCGTAAGATGTGATACCTTATCACTGGGTACCAAAAAACTATGAAAACAAAGCAATCCGGAACCATATCGCTCCTTTATTGCAACATAGTCATATCTCAAAAAAACTTGAACTTGGCAAAATGCGATTTAAGTTTTCAAGACATAAGTCCTATGATCTAATTGGCTCAAACACTTTTTGCTATAACTTCGGTTCAGCTTGGGATATAAAACTGATTTTTTTTTTTTCAACATGTACAGAAGGTCTAAAAGAGCAGTTTTGCTTAAGTAACAACAAATTTTTAATTTTTTGAGATATGACTATGTTGCAATAAAGGAGCGATATGGCAAATTCATGATAATGGGAATGGATTGGACATTCTTGAAGAAAGAACGTCTCAGAATGAAACCCACAGCAATGTAATAAAATAGGGCATATGGCTTTCCAACAATGGATAAAAGCAAAGGCTTTTAAAGAGAAGGCTTTGGAATGCATTCAACTTGTTATGGATCTATGCTACTTACAGACATCATAGCAAAATATAAATTCAAATGCAAACAAAACACAACTTATATGCAGAAAGCAATGTCAAAGTAAGTCTCTTTCAAGATTTCTGAGTACAGCAGTAAAACAAATATTCATCAATGAATATGGCATCGCACAGGCCATTGTGTTAAAACTGGAGTTTTTCGTTAGTAATTGTGTTGTGCTTGGAAAAAACTTTCTTTTGCAGACACTCTGTGTTGCACTTGTCTTACCACTTTTTTTTTTATTTTTTTGTCTGCATTAATTTCTTATTTTTCGTTTGTTTTTCTTTTCGTTTTTATTGTTGTTTATTTTTTTTCTAAATTTTATCGTTCCTCTGCAACTGTTTGACAGTGTGCAATACAAGTTGCTGATGCTTGTGTGATTTGCTGCAATAAAAACAACAACAATCATTTACAGAAACATTGTTGCATTAATGGTCACACAATTATTGTCGCCATTAAATAATTTTCGAAACAAAAAAAGGTTTTGTTTGTTTGGTGTCTTCTTGGCAATAATACGTCCTCTTAAATAAAGTATAACAAAACAAAAGTGTGGCCAGCCAATAAATAAGTGGCTAAATTTATAAGTCACTGAAAAAGATCACTACAACATATGAGACTACAGACACTTATGGAACCAATCGTTTATTAACAGCCGTATATAATTAAAACATCATTGTCTTGCCAACACTCAAAACATCATTATTTAACTGTTGGCTGGCAGTCAGGCAGGCAGGCAGGCAGGGTCAACAAAATTTTAAAAAACAGTAGCAGCTGAATTGATGATGTATTACCACGGACCATACCCAACCATATTTTAATTGACCGTGTCTCTCTCTCTCTCTCTCCCTCTCTTCACGAAAAAGGGGAAGCTTATTGTCTTTCATTTTCGTGCACAATTTTTTTTTATTTTCCTTATTCGTTTTGTTGTTTGTTTTGCCTGTCTTTAGTTCTTGGTCTTGGGAAATGGGGGTTTTTTTTTTTATTGTTTTAAACACTTTGGATTTATTTCGTACAACAAATTTGTATGGAAAAATAAAAAGAGAAAAAATATTCAAATAAACCTGATGATTCTATATGATCCTATACGATCCTATATGATTAGTGACTTACATGCGAAATTGGAAAAGTTATTCACGGGTTTTTAAGGAAATTAAGAAAAAGTATTTCGTTTTATTGACCCTTAACTTTACTGACTGAATTATTAAAATATACTCAAATGCAATCAAAGGATTTAGAGGATTTTCCACATTTTTATATAAATATGTGGCAACTACAGCCAATGTGTATCGACTTCCGTTATACCAAATCAAATGCTGTGAGAGGACGAACCCCTATCAAACTTCAAAGGTAAGTCTCACCAAGAACAAGTGGCCACCATTGACGCATTCGGCTTTTAAGAGGTTAAATCGAAGATAGTATAGGACTCTCTGGGGATGTTGAATTAACAAGGAAGTTAAATAAAGGTTACCCTCTGCAGGGTGCCTTTGTACTGCGACCGTAACGTTTATGGTATTTTCCTGAAACTTTATAGAGTATGCCTACAATATCTTCTCCAAGCCAACAAGCCTGACAAATTTCAGAATGCTGCTCTTTAACAATGATAATTCCCTGCATAGAGCTTGGAGCGTGTTTCTTGCTGGAATGCATTAATGTCACACAGGTTCAAAAGAATGTGTTCTGATGATCTTTTCAGCAGATTTCTGGCAAAAATTCTGAGAGTAAATAAATTGCCATGAAAAGTTTCTCAAAAAATCTGTTGTTCGGAGTCGACTTTAAACTGTAGGTCCCGCCACTCAAGTGTAAAAATAACGCACACAACACGAGTGGTGTGAGAAACTAGGTCAATAATCCTGACTGAAGGGTTGTAATGACCAATTATGTATGTATGTATGTACTCTGAGTCTACAGTGCCCTGCCAAAAGACCTGTTATGCCACTCATATTATTCCTGGATAGTCTGGTCACCTTTTATTGTAATTTCCCAACAAAAGTTTCGAATGCCGCAAATCCGCTTGGTTAGAGAAGAGCCTTTGCCACTCTTTATCTTCCTTTTCATTGAGTATTCTTTTTCAAAAATTCACTCCCACTCTACAGAGTGGCTATCAACATGAGCACATCTTTCAATGGCATAGACTCCCGTTTACAAGATACCCCCGAATTTGTCCAAGAGGTCAAAATATTTCATTCGCGGACCAAAAACCTTCCAGATCCATGTTTGACTTATCTGTTTACCACAAAATAGTCCCTCTTTTAAGGTAGAATACAGCTTTCAGATTACTACACTCATTTTTGTAGTCTCGTTGCGAAGCACTTCTCAAAATCATAGAGCCTACTAGATCTAGCCTGGGAACAGTTAAGGAGGGAGTTGACAAGCAATTGAATCGGAAGGAACCGAAATCCCCAAATTAATCTCGCTTTAGACTTGTCTGCCATTATTTTAAGCATAGTCTGCATAGCTCTGCAGAGGACTTGAATATAACAGAGCTTCCAACGCCCCTATAGGACAGGTTATCATTGCCCCTATTATATTTACCAAACACCCTCTGTACCTTATCCAACTCGAATTGAGCTGTTTTGCAGATTTGTTCTTTCTGCCAAGACAATAGCCATCAATGAGCTACTATTGGTCTGACCATCATGGTATACATACATCCAGTGCATAATTCCTGGGTTGTATCTCCAGGATTTCCATGAATAGCTCAGACATTAAGACACATATGCGGCTTATCAGAAAAATAGGCTTTGAATGTATACTACAGTAGTCGCCGTAGTCCAGTAGGTAGTGTGTTGGCTTATTAGACGTAAAGCCCGGGTTCGTATCCCAGGTCCGGCATCAAAACGAAATATGAAAAAAAATATTTCTTCGGCGACTGCCTCTTAGCAGATTGCTGGCAAAAACTCTGAGAGTAAATAAAAATTGCCATGAAGAGCTTCTCAAAAAAATCTGTCGTTCGGAGTCGACTGTAAACTGTAGGTCCCGCCACTCAAGTGTAAAATTAACGTACACAACAGAAGTGGTGTGAGAAACTAGGTTGAAATCCTAACTGAAGGGTTGTAATGACCAATTATGTTATTTTATGTACATATACTACAAGACAAGTGTGCACATGAGGCAAAATTATAGACTCAACATCAGTTGGATTATAATGGAATTGATTTGTTGCTGCTCTACGTTCCATATGGAAAATATGGAGTTGAACATACAGTTTTTCTGTCTTCACTAACCCCTGTGAATGCTGGAAATCTTTCTAAAAACTTAAGTATTTCATGCACCATCTACAGAAGATGGTCCTCCTACGCCAGGTCCATATAATCATTTCCGCCCGTAACTGTTTAAATACTTTCCATATTTCAATTTTTTATTTGGATTTCCATCACTTGAATCATGTTTGTTTTTTTCTTTTTTTGTTCACATGGCATGTGGTAAAATGAAATTTACGAATTGCGAAGAATATGCATTTCCTTCTGAAATTCAAACAAATTGAGGCAATTACACGAAAAATAAAAACAAAAAAAGCACGAAAACAAAAACAACATAAAACAGAGAACAGAGAAAACAATAAAAAAGAACAGAACAGAACGATTGCAGTTGAAAATGAAATGAAAACATTTTGAATGAAATTACAAGTAAAACTGACAGCAGCATTACAACAATTTACAGCAGAGACTGGCAGCATGCATACACATGCACATGCACACCAAGTTCAATGTACGTTTGGCCTTGAGAAACAAAAATTCAATATCAACCGAAAAAAAACGCCACAACTTTTCGAATGAGGCAACCAAAAAAAAAAAAAAAATCAGAAAAAAACGCAAAATAAACGCAGGAAAAACAGAAAAAAAAAACAGAAAAACAAACTAGCGACTCATAAATCCACAAAAAAATTACGAATCAGCCGAAAAATGAAAGAAACGCCAAAAACAAATACAATGAAAAGACCAGCCAAACAGGCAAAAGGAGACACACAGAACAGAACAGTAGAGAACAGAGCACAATGAGTGAATGAATGCTCCACACAAATTGTGTACGATATTCTTCCAGGTTTTGTTTTTTTCGCTTTTCTTCGTTTTTTACTTCGTTTTTTATTTTGTTTTTTTTTCTTCGTTTCAGAAACTGCATAAATATTGGTTTAATGAAAATCACACAAAATTATGGCAGTGGAGTAAATTTATGGCCTTTTAACCAAAAACCAACAACAAAAAAAAGGAGAAACAGCAATAACAGAAAACAGATCAACATTTACACACACAGCCAGACAGACAGACATTCATATGGTGCAGTTGCAGCTCCAACTTTTTAAAAATTGTGCAAAAAAAAACAAACTGAAAACCAAACAGACTGCATATGCCGTCTTAAAAGCAATGAAAATAAAAACCAACACAAACAACAACAACAACAACAACTAAATCCACAAAAATTTTACTTCCAACCGAAAATAAGTGAAACTGATCGAAACCGAAACTGAAATTCTGGATGTTTTTTTTTTAAAGGGGGGGCTAAAAATACACACAACGAAATGAAACAAAAAAAGGAAAAGAAAAGAAAACAAGTAAAAAAATCAACCAAATATTTAATATCAAGAAGATGAAGAAGAAGAAGAAGTAAACGAGTAAATTACAGGCATTAAATTTAAATGTACGAGGGTAGTGTCACATAGAAACTAAGCAATTGAGTGATGCATTATTCGATAATAACCAACCAAGAGGCAATGAATGGTGATGGAATTGGAAAGAAAGGTAGTGAAGGAGACACAGAGAGAGAGATTAGAACTTATGGACTTATTTACTTGTTAACTTAATTGGCCATTAACAACCCGATTAACTGATTTCGGACTGCCTTAACACATACTTCCAGGCGCCTATGCTTCTTGCAGTTGGCAATCGATGACAGGTTTTCTTCGATTTGGTCCTTCCAACGCAAACAAGCTGGTCCTCCACGCCGACTTCTGCAAATCCCCGCATCAAATACCCCTTTCGTCAGAGCATCCTCCTACATTTGAACGACATGGCTGAGCCAGCGCAACCGCTGGGTATTAATACGCTGCACAACGTCCATGTCGTTGAGGAGCTGATACAGGTCACTGTTGGATCGATCGAATGCGGAAATCATGGCCAACTCGTACTGCACCGAAGATCTTACGTCGCATCAAATACCCCTTTCGTCGGAGCATCCTCTTCCATTCGAACACCATGGCTGAGCCACCGCAGCCGCTCGATATTAATACGCTGCACAATGTCCACCATGTCGTTAAAGAGCTCACACAGCTCCTTGTTGGATCGGATGCGAAAATCATCGCCAACTTGCGCAGAACCGAAGATCTTACTTTGGAATTTTCTCTCGAATACTCTCAAGGCTGCTGCATTAGTGAATCATAGTGTCCATTCCTCTGCGCCATTAAAAAGCACGGGGAGGATGAGCGTCTTGTTGAGTATTAGAATTTATCGACATTAGATTTAAATCAGTTTCACTTACTTATTGGGGGCTGTCATAAAGCGTTTTCTTCTTCTTAATCGGTTTTCATTGTGTTCCAAAATTTTGTTCGTCAAACAAATGTTTGCCGATAAGCACATGATTGATCTGCTTTAGGAGGGCTTTGTATAAAATATGAATTCTCTACGCAACATATGATGCGATCCCCTGTCTAGTTGACAGCGAACAAATATACTCCAGAAAAAGAGAGATGTGTGCTATGTAAACGTATGCAAATTTTAAAAACAAGAGTCTTTATATCAATGGAGCATGTTCATGTTAAGTAATCGATAAAACAACGTAGCACAAATTAATTCGTGATGGGGTTCTTACGAATTAATAAAGTTTTGTAGTTCAACTTCTCCTAAGTGTAGTTGCGATTATTTAAACGAGAAATTGGTGCGTATCTCAATGAATTTGAAAACATATTAAGAGCTTTCGTCTCTTAAGTCCTATAATTAATTGGTCATTATAACCCTTTAGTCAGGATTACAACCTAGTTTGTCACACAACTCATGTTGTGTGTGTTAATTTCATTCATGAGTAGCTAAACTTACTTTTTAATGTCGATTCCGAATCACGTAGGACAATCAACGTCATCTCTTGGGGAAATAGTAGAATCTAAGGAGCAAATTGTTGTTTTTACAACAACAGATGGAAATGGAAATTTGTAAATAAAGAATCTTTAAGTGAAGACCAGATTTGGGAAAAGTAGTAGAACCTAATGAGGAAAGTGTTGTTTTTACAACATCAGATGGCAACCCTATCATTCTAGAACTCACTAAATCTGAAATGGAAATTTTTAAATAAAGAATCTTTAATGAATACCAGATTTGGAAAAGTGGTAGAATCTAATGAGCAAAGTGTTGTTTTTACAACATTAGATGGCAACCCTATCATCCTAGAACCCACTAAACCACAAATGGAAATTTGTGTGAAGACCAGAGTTGCGAAAATAATAGAATCTAATGAGCAAAGTGTTGTTTTTACAACAGCAAATGGCAACCCTATCAATCTAGAACACACTAAACCTGAAATGGAATTCCGTAAATAAACGATCTTTAAGTGAAGATTAGATTCGATTGGGTTAGGACTGGCTTAAGAACATCACAGTCCTGGTTAATTCAGCAAATAATTTCAAATATCTTCTATGTAAACTTTTTCAGCCGCCCCACGTACACAGAAAAGTACTTTCAACATCAATAAAATTATTCTCCACTTATTTTATTTGGTGCCGAACAAAAATGACTGTCTCTGCCTGAGACATCAATAAATTCACATTAAACAAGTTTTTTCTTTTCCCCCTGCTTTGCTTGCTCTCTCCACGCAGTCCTGTTTTTTCGTTTTTCGATTTCATTATCGTTATTGCCAAAAAAAAAAAAAGAGTCACAAAAAAAAATCGAAAATAAAACTGCACATGAAAGACACAGAGACCCAATATTACCCGAAAAGAAAAGAAAAAAACAGCAACGCAGACAAGAGTAAAACAACAACAACAAAAAGGCCAAAAAGACAAATGACCAAAAACACAAAAAACAACAACAATAAAAGACAAATAACCTACCACAAGTCAAAAAATCTTGAGATCCCCAAAACAAAAAAAAAAAAAAAAACGCAAAAGGCACTGAAAATGTGCTGCTTGCCGTATAGTAGATGCGCCAATACGTATACGATTATACTGATGCAATTACGTAGACATTAAAAATAAAAACAACAACAAAAAAACAAGAAAACATTATCCTCGTCCGTCTGTATGTCAGTCAGTGTGTACAAGTTTTTTGTGCACTTGAACCTGGCCTCAATGATGGGCATCCATAAAAATGTTTGTAATTATCGAAAATATTTTTTTTTTGTGGACCGGCAATGGCAAAACATTGGCACGCGTTATTTCAAATGCAATATTAAAGTCAAAAGCAGGGGAATTTTAGAAAAATTTAAATGAGAAACCATGCTTGAGCCGGAGTTTTTCTTCTTCGACCTTTCTGAAGACTCTAGATAAGCGCAGCCCTTGTCAAGTCATCTTATTGTATGCTTAACGTATACCTTAACTAATTCCAGCTCCTTCTTAAGATTTCAGTTGCTAAGGGAATTGTGATGTTGCTATTCATAGATCCCTTTTCTTCATTTTTGTATGTATCCACTTACTTGTAGAGCATTTACGTCGAGGTATCTTTACAGGATACAACACAGTTAAATTTCCATTGATTTTATATGTAAAATAAAAACTACTTTGATGTCATCTATTCGATGAATGAATTCAGCACTTGATCTCTTCTTACGGTCGACCATGATACTCCCTAAAGAGCTGAAGCTCCCATTGCAGAGCCGTTGATAATGAACGGAATATAAATTCGCATCTTCTTCGATTTACTTCTGCTTATTTTAATGCCGTACTTCAGAGCATTTTTCTCAAGTACATAGATTGATTCGACTGCCATATGTATATCTGAACTTGTGTCTTAACAGCCGGCTATCGTATGTACTTTCCTTGTCGTCCAGTTGCCTCAAAATACTCCATTTTCTTGCAACAGTAGTTGTTGTGGCGGTTAACATCAAGATAGTTTAAACAGATGTGGCCCTTCCTGCATAGCAAGGCAAGATGATTGTGTCGAAAACTTTTTCAATAAATTAAAACAGGCGAGGGGACACTTTACAGATCATTCGGGTATGATTTTTATAGAGTTTAACTAGCTGACCCGGCCCGCGTTGCTGCGCCACCAACTAAAATAAATTTGAAGGAAAGACATTACACGAATGTCCAATTAATTTTGAATCATTTTATTGATTTTGTTTCCCGTTGGCCTTATGATTCAGATGAACGGGCTTGAGTAGTACGCATTCGATCAGTTTCTAATCTCACTTTTCGTTGTTCAAGTGGTTCAAGCGAACGGGTCTCAGCGGCATATATTAGAAGATTTTCCAGTCTCAATGCTCGTCTGATTCTGAGGCTCGTAATGCTCTTTTCTTCCGTGCTTGAGGTGTAGAGCGACCAATTGCTTGTCATTCATTTTGAATAATTTTCAGTGACGCCATCCATTGGAAATTAATCGCACCAACCTCCGTCGACTCATACGCAACAACTTTGTTAAAGAATGCACAGTTTACGATTTAATTAATTTTGAGTAATTTTCAGAGGCGCCACCTATCGGATATTGGTCATACCAAATTAGAAACCTTCTTCGGCTCATGCGCAATAACTTTGCTAAAGATCATTAAATGATCAAATGCGTAAACTATGCTCCTATAAGTTACATACAAACAAACAAATTGGATTTTGCCACGCCCATCCGCTCACAGACCGGAAATAAAAAATCAGACTTCACAGTGTTACCCGCCTGAATATTCTGAAGATTCCCTGAAAATTTTATCAAAATCGGCCCAGCCGTTTTGGAGTCCATACGTTACATACATACACACATCCACTTTTATATATATAGATAGATAGAAGAAGAAGAAGATAGAAGATAGAAAATAGATTTGTCAAGCCATGACTTTTCGCTTGCTAAAGCCTAAGATAAGGTTTCAATACAGAATCAATACGATTAGTGGTAATACCTGCAATTACTGTGTTTAGAATACTTAGAAAACTTATTCCTCTCCAGTTTCTATCGTCGGAATTTTAACGATAATGCCCGGTATTAGTGAAAGCATTCCATCTTCTACGAATTCAGTGCAAAAGATAGAAACATTGTAGAAATAGATGAGCACTGACTTGAAGGTCAATTTTCGGAACAACTTATAGAGAAATCGTTACAGCAGATTTTTACTTCAATACTTCCTTGCATGCAGTGTAGTTTAGTACGTATCGTATTGCCTCTGATGTAATCATTTTGCATAATATCGTTACTTTAATGTTAGGTTAGGTTAATGTGGTAGCTTTATACCAAAAGCTCACTTGAGCACGCATAGCGGCCCGTTGTGGCACCACAGGCGAACGCAGTCCCTGTACTGACCAAGTTCCTCCGAGCCAATGAGGCGGAAATCGGTCAGCGCAAGGGCTGCATGTTTAAAGCACGACTACCCCACGCTGGAAAACCAGCCAGAAAGTTTTATAAACGAGGCTATGTCCTTGACGTCAATGGACGATAGCTCCGTCAAGCCAACAAGGGTTGGAGAGCTAAATAACCTATATCTGCATCTCTCAAGAGTTACTTTAAGGTGTTAAAGAAACAATTTCTTCATTCTGCTTATTAGTTAAGCAGTGAAGGTGGTCAATGCGATGGTATCCACCGCAACTTGAGCTACTTTTGCCAATTACTTAGCTTCTAAGATCGATTATTTGAAAGGGAATTGCAGCATCTTAATTACTTGCTTACATAATTGATCATTTCAACTCTTTAGTCAGGATTACAACCTTGCTTCACACACCACTCCTGTAGGGTGAAATAATTTTCTCCATGAGTGGCGTTTCACTTCCTGAAAGCCGTTAGAAAGTTTTTTCTACTCGTTTCTAACCACAGAAGTATAAATGTTGAAATTGAATTTTTTTTAAATACCAATAGGCTTCGTTTTTTAAGGAACCATCGAACTGTGATCGTAGGTGATCTGTATCAGAGATCAGCAATAAGTATTCAAAAAGATAAGTAGAATCGAATCGAATACTCATAATTTCTGATATTTATACGCTATCATACTTATTTTAATATCATGGAACCTCTCTACTCATATTCAAAGTTTGAAACACTCATCATACTTGTACTTAACAACACGTATGATTGGTTGAAGATTGAGTTCGACTCTCCATAACTCGACATATGCACGAATCATATAAAAGAAGTATAGGGTGTTTTTTATAGTTGCAATAAAACAACGATGGATTATTCGATTGACATGAATTTTATTTATCCGAAAGATAATCTTGTGGCACTACATTTTAAATATGATTTCTGGCATATGACCGCCACGGCTGGCGCGGATGTAGTCCAAACTGGACGTCCAATTTTCGATGACTTTTCCCAACATTTGTGGCCGTATATCGGCAATAACACGGCGAATGTTGTCTTCCAAATGGTCAAGCGTTTGTGGCTTTACCGCATAGACCAATGACTTTACATAGCCCCACAGAAAGCAGTCTAGCGGTGTTAAATCACAAGATCTTGGAGGCCAATTCACAGGTCCAAAACATGAAATTAGGCGGTCACCAAACGTGTCTTTGAATAAATCTATTGTGGCACGAGCTGTGTGACATGTTGCGCCGTCTTGTTGAAACCACATCTCCTGGACATCATGGGTATTCAATTCAGGAATGAAAAAGTTAGTAATCATGGCCCATTGACTGTAACGTTCTGGCGACCATCGTTTTTGAAAAAGTACGGACCAATGATTCCACCAGCCCATAAAGCGCACCAAACAGTCAGTTTTTCTGGATGTAACGGTGTTTCCACATACACATGAGGATTACCTTGACTCCAAATGCGGCAGTTTTGTTTGTTGACGTAGCCATTCAACCAGAAGTGCGCTTCATCGCTAAACAAAATTCGCTTATGAAAATCGGGAACAACGGTAATCTCGTTTTAGGCCCATTCAACGAATCTACGCCTTACTTGATGATCGTTTGGCTTCAATTCTTGCACGAGTTGGATTTTGTAAGCACACGCAAACCAATATCCTTCCGCAAAATCTTCCATAAAGTGGATGGACACAGATCCAATTCCTGTGCTCGATGGCGGATGGACTCATTCGGGTCTTCCTCAATGCTACGCTCTACAGCAGCAATACCTTCTTCTGTACGCACCGTACGACGTCTCTGGGGATGCGAGTTATCAATAGGAGTAAACGTGGTGCGAAAACGTTCCTTGGTTAATCGAATTAACTGCTCTGATGGACGATTTTGTCGACGAAAAAACGGACGTAGTGCGCGATACGTTTTCCGCACAGAAATCGGTCGCCATCTTGAAAAGTAATGTCAACTTAAAGTTCTATACCTCTATAAAAAACACCCTTTATAAATCGTGTAAGAACACTAAAATACTCATTAGAAGGTTGTATGATTGGTCTACTTGCTGCTCTTTCTTTTTTTATAAAGACTGTAAGTTTTGTTGAATGATTCGAGTCACTCGAATGCATTTATAAGTATTCGTAAGTATTTTTCTACAGTTATGAATCTATATGTGTTGGCTTATGAATCAAACATATTTCGAATGGTATGAGTTTGATGTTTGATTGCAAACCTGTACTTACAAATCAACGTTGTAGTGAGTATGAATGAATCAGAGTACATAGTTAAATTTCAATATTGTTGACTCACTTATATTCAAAATTTCATGAGTGCTTATGAGTAGCGAAAAAGCTATTCATTGCTGATCTCTGATCTGTACCTCCCTGATTATCATTATTTTACCTTTGTTTCAGAACCACGAATCAAATTTATTCAACAGAGTAAGAGCTGGAGCTTTCAACCTACAGTGCCTGGCATTTGTTGTTCAGCATTTTAATCTTTACCTCATGCCATCTTGACTTTTAAACCCGATCTTCATTAGACATGAATTATAACCTAAATTCTTCACTTTCATTTCGATTTAAAATTCAATTGCCTCAGCCAACTGCTTAATTTTTTGGAAGCGGCACACTTTTGCCAACAATGTACGTCACAGCAGCCTACATAAAGCATTACATTACAGCAGGAATAATATTCGATCCAATTTTGTTTATAAACTGAAGTGAGATAAAAATGATTAAAAATACTTAAAACAACAACAACAATAACAACAACAGCAATATAATTCATTTAATAGCTGTTTTGCTTAAGATCTGTTCACAGAGGATATGGTAATTTCCTTCAACCAAAAAATACAAAAAAAATAAAAGAGGAGCACATGAATACGAAAAAGAAGAAGATACGCAGCAAAACAAAAACCAAAAAAAAAAAAAAATGAAATGACAACAACAACTGTAACAACAACTGCAATAATAATAATAAAAATCAACCAAGTAACTGGCCAGGGCATTATTTCACTCTTAAAAATTCTGTTTTTTTGTTTTGTTTTCTTTTTGTTGTTTATTTCTGTTGTTGTTCGGTCACTGACCGTCCTCAAGGTTTTTCGTAATTTTTCGTACAAAAGTTTTGAATATTTTGTGTGGAACAACAAAAAAAAAACTGCAAATTTTTGTTTGCGGGATAGCAGCACCAGCAATCTAAAGAGATAGGGGAAGAGAAACCGGCATTTATGAATTTTTTTTTTTTTTTTTTTATTGTACGTCTTCCCCTTTTTTTATTTTGTTTTCTTTGTTGTTATTATTAATATAAGTGAGTAAATTACAACAAACACGAACATCCTAAAAAAAACAAAAAAACAACAACAACAACAAAAACTACCACCATTATTATGATCACAATAAACGACAACAACAGGAAAACACATCACATCAATGCAACAAAAAACAACAACAACTAAGAGATAATGACAATGGCGATAATAATGATCTTTGAAAATGTATAAAAAAACAGTAAAATTTCGTTTTTGTTTTCGGTTTTGTTTGCCTCTTTTTTTGTTTGCAATTGTTTTGTTTGTTGACCGTTTCCTTCGCTTTTTAGTGTCCCGCGTTATTACAATTCCATGTTCTCTCTCTCTCTCTCTCTCTCTCTCCTGCTCCTAATGTAAAATCTTTAAAAAATAAAAAAATTTTCACACACACTTAATCACTCAGGCCTTCGCACAGAAACACATTCAAATACGATTCTTTTTTAAAAAGCGAAATCAAAATAACAAAAACGCAGGCACTAAAAAATAGGGGAAAATATTTATTTAATGTGTTATTTATTGTTGTTTTTTATTGTTTTTATAATACGATCCACCAACAAACATATTAAAGACTTTAAAAACATTTTAAGATTAGACCCTACACTCTAGAGATGGAGGTCAGTATATAATGTTTATGCAACAGTTTGTAACACTTTCCACCATTAATGTGGGAGCAAATGATGGCCTCACTTGGGGAATGTTATTAGAATCAACAGAAGAAATTGTTTATTTAATACATAGGGTCTTCCACCAGGAACTTACGGAATTTAACACTTAATAACAGCCAAATTATTATTGGAGCAGTTAACAATTCGGATTCGGAATCTTATAAGATCTTCGTTGACAGTTAGGCTGCCTAAGGGCCATTGCGTCGGTCTGGTGCAAATAACGGCTCATACGCGAGTACAAGGAGTCGTTAAGGACTTTTGGACCAGACCGAATCCGTCTAGGCTAAGTTCCGGATCATAGCGGAATACTCGGTAATGAGACGGCGGATGCTCTCACTAGATTAGGTTCACTTTCTGAGGCCCATGTGATAGTTGGTCCTGATCCCCCAATCTGCCACTTCTATGGCCTCCTCAATGGATGGGTCAGGCGGAAGAGCAGAGGCGTTGGGGGAATGGATCGGGTTGTTATGTTTCTAGGTGTCTATGGCCGGCCTGCTAATAGACAGTGTAAGAACAGGTTGGCTGCTGGGCTTGGATAAGGCCAGCTTAAGATTAGTTATTGTGTTTATTACGAGGCACTGCGAGATTAGGTCGCTGACAAGGATCTGGATCAGATCCCAGCCGGACTATGTTGTGATGAGGAGGAGTTAAGGACTATCGAACACCTCCTCTGTAACTGTCCAGCGCCCTTAGTAGGTTGAGGTTGAATACCCTTGGCAAGGACTTCTTTGAGGATTTGAATTCTGTGCCGAGAGCCGATGGTTGAGAAGTGCTAGGGGTTCGAAAGTATAGTCCCGCTCTCTTGTGTGTTTCGTTAATCTGTGTAATTGCTCTGCTTCCTTATTCCCTCTTTCCTACTACCTCTCCTTTTTCCCAATCACCCCTATTATCCTCTCCCCTTTATGACGTTGTACAATGGGTCAACTGGACCTTCGGGTATTGTACTTGTCTCAATTGGCAAGTACACGTCCTCTAACCTAACCTAACAATTGAACTTAATTTCCATCGAAAAATCACTTTCGACGTGAAGGCCTATTTCTAGGTAAGTGGGTACATGAACACACAAAATTATAAAATTTAAGAGGATACCAATCCACATGAGATCTGAAAGTCACTGTTTGTTGTGGATTTTGGTCGGTCTGCCTCATTGGACCATACGACTTTGGCCAAGCCCTCACTGTCAACGGCAAGCACTATTGGCAGATGATTACAATCGCCTTTTGGCCTAAATTGGATGGAATCTGGACACCAACGACATGTAGTTTCAACAGCTCATCCTACATTGTATATTCTGCACGAGTGTTTTGAGGCCTTGGTCATCAGACGTGGAAGTGATTTCAATTGGCCACCATGACCATGAGATTTTAATTCCTTGGAGCTTGTCTTGTAAAGTTTTCCTAAATCCTTGGTACATAAATGCCAATAGTCAACAGACCATAGCGTTTTTAAAAGCCAACATTTATCAGAATCATGGAATATTAGGGAGTTCATCTGTGCTCCACCTAGAGAAACTGTGGCGGGTGTCTGAACGACGTTATATTTCACACACAATGGTGTCAATGGGGTTTGAAGGTTGTTCTAGTCGAACATAATTAATTCGTCTCCTTTTGACCATAGCCGTGTAAATGATACACGCTCAGCAATAAAAAAAAAACCCCCACAAATTCACTTCACTCCCCGGCTAATTGTCGAGTCTCACGTTAGAAACAACTCGACAGGATTACTTGTGATTGCCTTGATTATATAACATTGTCCTGTACAGCACTGTGGCAAGAGTGAACATTAAAAATCTTACGGGCTTATATTAAAAACAGGGTTGAGGTACCGCCTATTGGAGGTGTAAATAACATAAACATTAGTTTTGCTATCTTTTGCTACCCCAACTTAAAAACCAATCTATCGTAACATGAGCTCTACTAAGACTAAAACAATGAGAATAGTTAAATCGCCTAAGTCTAGTAGGTAGTGTATGGGCTTATTAGACCCAAGACCATGATTCAAACCTCCGTTCAGACATCTCGAATAAAAGGAAATATGAAGGAATATTTCTTCAGCTACTGCCTCTCAGCAGATTTCTGGAAAAAACTCTGAAAGAAAATAAAATTGCCATGAAAAAATTTCTCAAAATTTGGTCGTTCGGAGTCGACTTTAAACTCTAGCTCACGCCACTTGTGGATAAGTGGTGTGAGAAGCTAGGTTGTACTCCTGACTGAAGGGTTGTAATGACCAATTATGTTATGTATGTATATGTTAATTTCAATTACCACACGGGTTGCATGATACCAGAGCGGATATTTGGGAATATTATTATGAGCTTAAGAGCCTTTAGTGAACGCTTAAGGCTTAAAAAAACGGCATCATTTCAAGATGAATACTGCTAAGCGTACTTTATATAACTTTACTTTATTTATTTACTATTCTTTCTTTCTACATTATTTAACTCCATTAATTAATTCTCCTTAGTTAAGCAGCTGTTTGAGGCCTTAGGATGACAGTAGGTTCGTCTATTGTTACGCAGAAACAACACGCTCAATGAGCTTGCATTTGTTGTTGCGGTGAGAGACTTTTTGTTGATTCAATTCTTTTATTCATCAGGCAAGTGACACTTCCTAACTTTCGTTTGACATTTGTTGTCTCTATGCCAATGATGCCCATTTCATAGAGCTTTTGCGCAAACTAAAATCACACATATTCTTATTCTCTTTTGGTGATGCTCAATGCATTTTATGTTATAAAATATTGAAGGAATGTAGAGAATATGCTTTTAGAAGGCACTATTGTTCTTATCATAGTGATATGGATGATTTTAATGATGGGAAAAAAAAAGATTTATTTTGTAAAAATAAAAAAAATTATTTGGAAAAATTGAAGGAGTGGTTACTTGAAGAAGAAAACAATGAAAAAACCTCCTAAAATAAAATGTTAAAAATGGAGTTATTAAACTTAATAAGCTTGGATATTGTTAGGCATGGTAGACCATTTTCTGATGCGGAGTTCATTAAAAATATTGAAATATTCATTGGTTCCAAACAACGCAATAAACTAAGTTCAGCACACCTAAAAAATATTCTGCTTTTACAAAATTGCCACGATAGTATTAATATTGAAGATTTTATTAAAATATAAATAAAAGAAATAACACTGTATCTATTTTTTTGTTTGTTTTTCTAGTCTTTTTCCATAGTCGCTGATTGAACAAAATTTTGTAAACACGTAAATGAAGTTCCACGAGAGAGAGATCTCACTTTTTTCACTTAAATTTTGAAAAATGTATCAACCATATAGCTTTAAAAGTGCTTAAAAATTTCGTAAACAGTACCATAACTTTTTACGTGTTAAAAATAATTAACATTTTATTTTTGCATAAAGTCGAAATGGAGGGAAATTCGGGGAATTGGAATTGGGCGGAAGGTCACTCCTCCTCACGATGTTAATGTAGATATTGATGAATTGAATTATAACTTTTTGAACATAGATATTCCTCAACCGGGGCACAATGTATATGAGAATATGTGTTCAGTATCTATTGAGACGAAATTTAGCTTTCGTTGTGTAAGTCATATTGAGGTTTTAGAGAGTTTTTCTGCTGTAAAATCGAGGGCGACTGGAATGGATGGGCTGGATCCAACATTTATTGTAATTTTATTGCCTACAATTTTGCCGTTTTTAACACACTTGTGCAACACAGTCCTGACAAAATCAGTGTTTCCGGATGGATGGAAACTGTCGAAAATTATTCCTATTCCGAAGGGGAACAACGAATTTAGGCCCATTGCGATTCTTCCCTTTTTGTCTAAGGTAATGGAGAATATAATGAGTAGACAGATTAATGAATATCTTAGGCAACGGAATTTATTATCTGGTGTACAATCAGGATTTGTGAAAGGGAGATCTTGCATTACGGCTCTTACGGATGTAGTAGAGAATCTGAGGTGTAATATTGACAAGGGAATGGTGTCGTTTTTGGTACTACTTGATCACAGCAAGGCATTCGACACAGTAGATCACCAAATATTGACGAAAAAACTAGAGAAACTATTTTATTTTTCTCCAACAGCCTGTAATCTCATTCGCACGTATCTTACAGGACGATCTCAAACAGTTTTATACAATGACAAATATTCAGGGACTCTTAATATAGACCGTGGTGTTCCGCAGGGATCGATTCTTGGACCTCTTCTTTTTTGTATCTATATAAATGATTTACCGAATGTGATTGAGCATTGTGGAGTTCAAATGTATGCTGACGATGTGCAGATTTATAGTAGTTGTGAATTTAATATGGTTTCTCAGTGTGTTGACAACATCAACTCTGACTTAGCTAGGATTAACGAGTGGGCAATTAACAACGGGCTGCGTATCAATCCTACTAAATCGAAGTGCATTTTTCTCAATAGAAATAATAGGATTCTTAATAATGATATTGTGGTGAAAATAAATGATGATATTGTTCAGTTTGTAAGCTCTTGCAAAAATTTAGGTGTCATATTTGATGATAAACTCTCCTGGTCTGGCCATATAACAGCCGTTGTTGGTCGTGTTTACGGAATGCTAAGGAATCTTTGGGCTGTAAAATATTCAACTCCACTGAAAATTCGTTCTTTGCTTGCCAAAACGTACCTAATTCCAGTCCTATTATATGGTTGTGAGATTTTTGCGTTTTGTACAAGATCCGACTTTAATAAGCTAAGAGTTGCATATAATAATATTGCGAGATATATTTATGATAGAGGTCGGCGCGACTCAATTTCCTGCTTCTCGTATAGGATATATCATATGACCTTTGAGAACCTATTAAAGTTTCGTAGCCTAATTTTATTACATAAAATTATGACTACCCAACAACCTAATTATCTCTTTGGAGTATTGAGGTTTGGTAGATCAACACGAGGTAGGAAACTAATACAGCAAAGATATAGGAGCACTTTTTCACAGCGACAATTTTTCATTTATTGCACCAGTCTTTGGAACGAATTACCGAATCGGATTCAGAATATCAGCAGCGCAAAGCGGTTTAAACTTGATCTTCGTGAATACTTGTCTGGATAATGTAAATGCATATATTTTTTTTTTTTCTTCTTTTTTGATTGTTTTATATATATCTAAATTTCCTCTTTTTCTCTTACTTTATAATTATATAATTCATTTCTACATATGTTTTTTTTTCTTCAATCTTCTTCGATCTACATTGTATTTTAATTTAATAATTCTCTGTAATTTATTTATCTTTTTTTCTCTTTCTTAAATTATAATTATAATCTATTAAATTTGTAATCTCACTAGCACTTTAAATTATAAGATTTTTAGTCTCGTTGTGCTAGAATCAATATAATTAAATAAAAAAATAAAATAAATAGTTTAAAAAAAAAAAAAAAAAAAAAAAAAAAAAAAAAAAAAAAATTCTTCAAAACAACTTTTATGTGAAATTATATAAAAATTTAATTATTTTTTTTTTACATATTTCTTTATAAAAAACAAAATTCAGAATCATATAAAACAAATTCAAAAAAAAAATGATATTTTGGATTTTTTTCGTACATTTTATTTCAGTTTACACAACTTTTCTTTCAGTGCAGTTCTCTTTCGCTCACCAATACTACTACAGTTTTAGCTTTGGGCATTCCTTCTCTATGCTCTCTAGGAGGCACAGGAACCCGGCAGCTTCCAATGCGCGTTATTTGGAGGAGATTAAAGTCACTTATTTTTTTTACTTCCGATAATCATGATGACAACTTTGTTACCTCTCTACATAAGACTGAAACTGACTTAATTTGCCACATGTTATTTTCATTTCGTTTCAATTTTATTCCAAAATTTTCTAATGCAGGCCGAGTGTCCCTTTCGATTTACTTAAATTAAGCCAGGCTAGGCTTTATCACCTTCAGCAAAATGGGGTCACAATATATTCAGGAATTTTTAGACAAGCACATAGGCATTGTAAAACGTATGTAAGTTTGTATTTGAAAATTAAAAAAAAAAAACACAAAAAAACTCTCCAAGTTCTGTTCCGTTCTTTACCTGTGTCTTCTGTTTTGAAGTCACAAAAAAAATTTGACTTTTCGCATGTGTGTTGTGCGTATGCCATGCCATGCCGCTGATGCCGTGTGAATAGTGTCATATTTCACGCCAAAAGTTATGACAACCGTAGTGAATCACTTGAAAATTGTTTAAAAAGTCAAATATGGAAAATGTTAAGCAAAGGTTCACAGGGCAAATATTTTAATTACTTTTTGGCTTTAATAATCAGCCGGATAGACAAGATATTCCTTCCATTCATTCATTCGCATTTAAAATTTTAATTAAAAATTCTTGTTTTTTTTTCCTTAAATCGAAACGCAAATTATCGTCCAAAATAGATGCGGAGGGAAAACAGAGAACTTAAGTTGCGTTTTGTGCAGTAACGCATAACGTAACGTAATTTGAGCATGTTAAGCGGCCAGAAATAAAACTTACAACACGACGCATAACAAAATAAAACAATTTATACATGCACATGCACTTATACATACACATACGCAAATACATACGCATCATGATCTCAAATGTTAAAATATTTTCAGTTTTAGTCACACAATAAATGAAGAAAAAAACAAAAAAAATGAAAAAAAGAAATGCCTGCCGAGGACAGAAATATTGTCGTCTCTGTTAGATTAACGATCGGCTATTCAACGAAGTGATCTTTTTAAAATAATTCATTTCCTGAATGCCACTCGTAGCTAGGACAACTAGCTAGGCACTGACCACATGTGATTCATTGTTTACATTGATTATGTGGGTGAAATTTCTAACATACCAGCACAAACATCTATCATGCCTTGAAAAAAAAAAAAAAAAAAAAAAAAAAACATTTCTTCCTTACAGAAGTCATGATTTGAGAACCTCATGCGATCAGCCACACGGTTAGCGAAATAAAGGATGCTCCAACGTCGGCTTCTTTTCTTCTTGATTCAGACAACTCCAGCTTAAGATATTAATGCCGCTCTAACCATAATGAACCGTAACTGGTTACGTTACGTTATTGTTACGTTTTTACCTTTTTAAAAACTTTTAAATATGAGTTCGTTAATTGCAAACAAAGTAATAATAAATTTGTGTTAAGTTTCAATTAAACTCTTTATTGTACACACTATATTATGTGCCTCTGTTCAAACTTGATGATACAACAACAATTTGTTTATTCGTTATACTTCTTTACACTTCTGTTCTCGTAAGCACTAACAACTGTTCGGTAGATCTTTACGACGGCGATCTTCAAACCACGACTGTTTTCTTCACACGCAACTTCACACAAAGCTGACTGAATTCTTACTACTTATCGCCTGCTTTGTCTTGCCCTTTTATAGTCCTACACAAACAGTCTAACGAACGTTCTTGAAGCAGAGCGTTCGGGGTTTCGTATTCTAGAGAACTCTATAGCGACTTCATTGTTGTTTGTGTATTTTGTTCACATTGCTTGTTTGTTGTTTAGTTGTCTATCTCCTTTTCTCATACTGATGTTATTGTTGGTTTACTTATAATAAGTTCGATGTATGTGTTAGTGTAGCTGGTAGCTTTTGTTTATCGTTTTTATTGTTAAACGATACTACACTGTTTTCATTTTCGAACAAAAAGTATTGCTTTCTTGTTTAAAAGTTTAATCAGTGTCCTTGGGATTTCTTCGAGTTTTCACGATGTTGAAGGTGACCTCACACTGGTGGGAATTATTATGTCTATCATGCTATAATAAAGTCGCCGTTGTCTAGTAGGTAATGTGTTGGCTTATTAGACGTAAGGCCACGGTTCAAACGCCCAGGTCAGACATTTTCAACAAAACGAAAATATGAAAAAATTTTCTTCGACGACTTCCTCTCAACAGATTTCTGGCAAAAACTCTGAGAGCAAATAAAATTGCCAGGTAAAGTTTCTCAAACTATCTGTCGTTCGGAATCGACTTTAAACTGTAGGTCCCGCCACTCACGTATACAAATAACACACACAACATGAGTGGTGTTGAGAAGCTAGGTCGTAATCCTGACTGAAGCGTTGTCGTGACAAAATTATGTAAAAAAATTCCGTTATGTATGCTTATGTGGTTGTAATAAATCGTTATTTTGCTTAGTCTACACTTATCGATGTAAAGTCTTTGAAGTCTAGTAGGTAATGTGCTTAGACAAATGCCCGTACTTCAACGTCGGGCTCAGACATCTCGAATAAAACAAAAGAAATATTTCTTCGTTGGCTTCCTCGCACCAATCCTAAATAAATCTAAATCTCCTTACAATGTCCTTACTTCCATCCAGTGTAGTTTTACACTTTATAAACAGTTGATTCGGTTTACACCAGAGATCAGCAACGAGTATTCAAAAAGATGATTAGAATCGAATCATACACATAATTTCTGATACTTTTACGCATTCATACTTATTTTAATATCATGAAACCTCTCTCTACTCATATTCAAAGCGTGAAGTACTCATACTCATATTCATACTTAACAACACGTATGATTGTTTGATGATTTCGACTTTCCATGACTCAACATATACACGAATCACAAAATAAGTATGAATCGCGTACGAACACTAAAATACTCACTAAAAGGTTGTGTGTTTGCTCCTCTGTCTTTTTTGCTTATGTGTTTTTTCTTTTGCCACTCGAATCATTTAAAAGTATTCGAAAGTATTTTTCTAAAGTTATGAATTTAAATGAGTAGGCTTATGAATCAAACATATTTCGAATGGTATGAGTTTGATGTCAACGTTGTACGCATACCCATTGCAACCTGTACTTATAAATCAACGTTGTAGTGAGTATGAATGAATCAGAGTACATAGTTAAATTTCAATATTGTTAACTCTTACTTACTTACTTACTTAATCGGCCATTAACAACCTGATTAACAGATTTAGGCCTGCCGTAATACATCCTTCCAGGAGCCTCTGCTTCTTACGTTTCTACGCCAGTTGGTCATACCAATCGATGACAAGGCTTCCTTGATTTTGTCCTTTCAACGCAAACAAGGTCGTCCTCTTTGACGACTTCCGCAGATCCCCGCATCAAATATCCGCCTCACCGGAGCATCCTCCTCCATTCGGACGACATGGCCGAGACAGCGCAGCCGCTGAATGTTAATACGCTGCACAACATCCATGTCGTTGACGAGCTCATGCAGCTTCTTGTTGGATAAGATGCGGAAATCATCGCCAACTCCACTGGACCGAAGATCTTCATCATTGCTTAATAGGGTCAAATATGGTTGACTCACTCACTTATATTCAAAATTTCATGAGTGCTTATGAGTAGCGAAAAAACGATTCATTGCTGATCTTTGGTTTACAGTCACAGAATTTAGAACTTAAAAAGTCATGTAATAGTGTGCTATTAAATTGTGATTCCGCGTAAGTACAAGTTCCCAGCTTTAATAAAATAAAATGTATTCAAAAAAAAATTTAAACATAGAAACTTAAGATGCGTATTCTTCTTTAAAAAAAAAAACAAAAATTTTAGCGAAATTGCCAATCGTCTGCTCATTAAGACCTGCAACATATCAAACGCTAGATTTCAGCTGGGCAGTAAAATAGCACAAATTAAAATTTCTGGAATAAAAATAATATATTTTAATAAATAGTAAAAATATTAATGTTTTCAGTTTATTTGATCAATATTTAGTAGAGTAGACTCTATTTTCAAGCACCACGTGGCATCTAAGGGACAAAGTTCTTTGGAAAAGATTTTTGGGAATCGAGTACCAAGCGTCCCGTATTCCAATCCACAAATCGTCCAAATTTTTGTACTTTTGTTGAGCAATAGTACATTTCACATCGTTTCAGAGGTTTTCTATCGAGTTTAAGTCTGAACTTTGCGCCGGCCAGTCTAAAACGGGAATGTGCACTTTATAAAATCAATCCTTAGCTAGCTTAGATGTGTGTTTGGGGCCACTATCTTGCAAAAATATGAATAAAACTGGCATGTATTAAAAGCTTATGCTTCCATTTTGTTCTCTAGAATGTCCAAATACTGATAACGGTCCATTTTTCATTAATTTTCACAATGAGACCTACACCGTGCCATGAAAATGCTCCCCACGTCATTGTGCTTTCTCGACCATGCGTTATGATCCTTTGAGTATAGCGTTGATTTAATTCTGGCCGTTAAAACAACCACTCTACCATCTGGTCCCATACGATTTAGCATTGTTTCATCACTCCAAAATATTTTTTCCAGAATGGGAGATCTGTACCCTTGTGGGTGTGAGCAAACGTTAAACGCTTGACTATATTTTTCTTTTGGTAGAAGTGGCTTCTTTCGGCAAGAGCGTTCAAAGAGCTTTCCGTGATTAAGACGTCATCGTATGAGCCTGTCCGATAAATTTAACCTAAATTGAGAATTAATTTCGTACAAAATATCGCGTGACGACATGAAAGGCTCCTTCTTTGACTTCCGGAAAATAGCACGGTCCACGACTTTGGTTGTTTCCTTGACACGCGGCTTTCGTTTTTTGTTTTCTGCGACATTATTATGTTTGCTTTGAAGGAAATGATCACGTTATAAATAATTTTTCGCGAGCAATTCGAAATTTCGGCAATTTCAACCAGGTTTTTCCCATCACCGTAGTCACCGTAGACTAGTCACCGTAGTCTAGTAGGTAGTGTGTTGGCTTATTAGATTGAAGGCCCGAGTTCGAATCCCAGGTCAAACATCAAAACGAAATATGAAAAAAATATTTCTTCAGCGACTTCCTCTCAGCAGATTTCTGGCAAAAACTCTGAGAGTAAATAAAATTGCCATGAAAAGTTTCTCAAATAACTGTCGTTCGGAGTCGACTTTAAACTGTAGGTCCCGCCACTCATGCATAAAATTAACGCACACAACATAAGTGGTGTGAGAAGCTAGGTCGTAATCCTGACTGAAGGGTTGTAATGACCAATTATGTATGTTTTCCCATCATTCCACAAGTCAACGATAACGAGCTTCTCCTCTGGCGAGCAATCTTTTCAACGTCCCATTTTTTAAAAAAATTACTATAAATGCAATAAAATTAAAAGAATATACCGTAAGAATAAAAATACTTGAACAAAGCTTGTACCTATGCACGTTGTGCTATAATTTACTGTCCAGCTCGAATTTAGCTACCGATACAAATTAGCAGTCAAAACAAAAAATTTTTACGATAACGGTAGTATTTTTTGTTAAACAACAGCTAGATGTCATCGTGCAACATTCCAGACCAAAACAATTGGCCTAATTAGGATACAAATGAGAAAAAATTCACAATCAAAATATATATGAATTTTGTGCTAATTTAATGTCCATGGCTGTATGTTATCGATAGCAACTTTCGATAATTGCAACATATTTTTTACCTTTCAGCCTTTGCTGTCCATGCAGTTTCATGCAGAAATTTAATAAAATTTCTTTCCACAAGCTTTCTCGTTTTCAAATATGTTTTGCGTTGCTAGTTTTTCTTTAAAATTTATTTCTTGGTCTGCCAGAAATTCCACAACGCATTTCAAATTATGAAAAATAATTTATTGAGCAAAAAAAAAAATGCATGACGAAAAAAAAATGTCACCAGAAAACCTAAATGAATGTCATGTTCGAATAACAATAAAAAAAAGAAAACAAAAACAACAACGAACACATCAATTGCAACATGATCTTTCTAAGAAGCTGTGCAATTGTGCTGTGTGTGTGTGTGTGCCTTTGATGTTCTGTGTCATAGAAAGTCATTGGAAGACAGGCACTTACTTAAATAAAATTAATGAAAACAAAAACAACGAACAAAGAACAAATAACAAAAAAAAAACTTAAATTAATACAAAAAAATTAAAGAAAAGTTGATGCAACACACACTAACAGCAGTAGAGTAGAGGCTATTGCGGATGAGGATGATTATGCTGATGCTGATGACGAGAGATGATGAGATGAAGGGAATGATGCCTTGCAATTATGCTGTCGAAAATATGAAACGAAAAAAAAAAATTGAAAAAAAAAAGAATCTAAGAAAAGAATTAAAAACCTTAAACGACGACGCCACCAATTTCAAAATGTGCCTGCTGTTGTTGGCTTGTTCGATTATTATTATTATTGTTGTTGTTATTATTGTTGTTGTTATTATTGTTGTTGTAATGCAGCTGCAATTTGTGCATTAAATTCAAAACTACTGCCTATATTTTGAATCTGAAAAGAGGGTAGGGAGAGAAGAGATACTTAAGTTGCCTAAACATACTGGAAGGAGAGGAGGACAGAAGGAGATGAGCCAAATAAGCGGAAGAGTATGAAGAGAAACGGACATACTGAACGTTCAGTGACCTCCTTCGTGTACTCCATGTACAGTAGTACATGCATCAACTACATTATGATCATCATCATTATCAACATCATCATCATTGCCATCACTTTTGCCATCTCCATCTACATTGCCATCATCATACGTGTAAGTATCCCTTCAAAGTGTCCAAGTTTTGCGTTCATTTCGTTTCGTTTTTATTTTCTTTCAATCTTCTGTGTCTGTGTGTAAGTTTTTTTGTTTTGCAAAATTATTTTTGTTTAAATTTTTATTATTTCTATAAGAGAGTAACAAAAACAATAAATACACATACACAACTCTACTTGCCACATGCAACAAACTTCATTTATTGCTATTGCTGTTGTATTACTTACCCCAAAACTAACGATGGCAAAAAATATACAATAAAAGCAATACAAAATAACACAGAAATTTGCACCAACATGTGAAAAAATTATAAGAACTAGCAACACATAACAACAGCAACAGCATACATCATACATCCATCTATTCATCCATCCATCCATCCATCCATCCATCGAGTCATCTCAACCAGCTACTGGCTAATGCTGCTGCTGCAACATACAGCACAATAATGCATCATCGTCATCGTCATCATCAACAGCAGCAGCAGCATTGAACTCAATATGAAATGAATTGTTGTTGTTTGTCTTGGAAGACGATACAACGACAACGACAAGGAAAAAACAAAACAACAAGTTTTTATTTTCAACTGTCAGCCTAGTCAGTCAGCCACTCAGCCACTCCAAGCAACGATTGCCTCTGCTAGAATGTATTCCATTGAAGAATGCGTTCCGGAGAGTGGCGCATGCGAACCAAATGCAATTGTTGACGCTGCTCTAGTGTTTCGTACTTGCAGCTGCTGTCTTCGATTCTTTTTTTCTTCTCTATTTTTTCTTTGGTGTCATCGTATTCTTCTTCGTTTCTTTTATGCAACACATGATGCATTTTGTTGTTGTTTTGTTTTTCAACTTTTTCCTTTATTTGTTGTTATTAGCGTGCGTTAATGTTTTTTTTTTTTTTTGAGCACCAAATAGGAAAAAGCTTTCAATCTATAAAGGTTTTAAATTTAAGGGCTAAACTATTGCTTTGTTATTCCTTTGCCTTCCTTTAAGGCACATTAAATTGAGCAAAGAAAAATTCTGCATATAAAAGGGGCATAATTGTGTGTGTCTTTAGTTCTTTTGTCGATGACTTGCACTTTTTGTCGATAGCTTCCATTTTTTTGGGAGATGACTGAAATTTTTGGTTGTTGACGAGCATTTTCTTTGGTAAACGACTTGCATTTTTTTGGTCAATGATTTGCATTTTCTTTGGTCGATGACTTGCACTTTTTGTCGATGACTTGCATTTTTTGGTTGATGATTTTTATTGCTCTGGTCGATGACTTGCTTTCCCTTGGCAGATGACTTGTATTTATTGGTCGATGACTTGCATTTTACTGGTCGCTGACTTGCATTTTTTTGGTCATTGACTTTTTTTTTTTGTTAAACCAGCACTCAGGGGATGGCCCCTACTCATGCAGTGCATTGTGCAGGTTTTAGGAAAATGGGTTATAGGAAGGTGGAAAAGAGGGAGTAGTGTTTGTGGACATCTCAAGATGCGAACGGCAAGGAAACGACTTGCATTTATTTGTCGATGACTTTCAATTTTTATGGTCGATGACTTGCATTTTTGGTTGATGACTAGCATTTTTCTGGTCGGCGACTTGCATTATTTTATCGATGATAATTTTTTTATCGATGACTTGCATTTTCTATGGTCGATAACTTGCACTATTTTGGTCACTGGCTTGCATTTTTTGCCCGATAACTTATGTTGATGACTTGCATTTTTTGGTTGATGACTTTGAAGTCTAGTAGGTTGTGTGTTGGCTTATTAGACGTAAAGCCCGGGTTCGTATCCCAGGTCATGCATCAAGACGAAATATGAAAAAAAAAATATTTCTTCGACGATTTCCTCTCAGCAGATTTCTGGCTAAAACTCTGAGAGTAAATAAACCTGCCATGAAAAAGTTTCTCAAAATTCTGTAGTTCAGAGTCGGCGTTAAACTGCAGGTACCGCCACTCACGTATAAAATTAACGCACACAACATGAGTGGTGTGAGAAGCTAGGCCGTAATCTTGACTGAAGGGTTGTAATGGCCAATTATGTATGCGTATGTATGACTTTAATTTTTTATGGTCATTGTCTTGCATTTTCTATGGCCGAAGAATTTCATATTTGCACTGATATTAGCTACAGCGCCAATATTAGTTTCATCACATATATCTACGGTTGTAAGTAACGCCTGACTATAACAAAACTGTTTTGGAATCCTTGATACCAGGACTATCCAGCCCACTAGGTTCATTTCCTTTACAACTTTATTTTTTATAAGATTTAGAGCGATTTATATACGACACTTTTGTTGATAATATAAAAACACGAGCTAGTCGACACCGAACAATAGATAGATAGAAAAACTTCTCATGGCAAATCAATTTACTCTCAAAGTTTTTATAGGAAGAAAAGGAAGTCGCTGAAGAAATATTTTTTTTTGTATTTCTTTTTGTTTGAGATGTCTGAGCTGGGATTTGTGGACGCTCGTCCAATAAGTCAACACACTACCTACTAGACTACATACATACATAATTGGTCATTACAACCCTTCAGTCAGGATTACAACCTAGCTTCTCACACCACTTATGTTGTGTGCGTTAATTTTATACATGAGTGGCGGGACCTACATTTTAGAGTCGACTCCGAACGACAGATTATTTGAGAAGCTTTTCATGGCAATTTTATTTACTCTCAGAGTTTTTGCCAGAAATCTGCTGAGAGGAAATCGCCGAAGAAATATTTTCATATTTTCGTTTTGATGTCTGAGCTGGGATTCGAACTCGAGCCTTCAGTCTAATAAGCCAACACACTGCCTACTAGACTACGGCGACTTCTACCTACTAGACTGTGTTGCTTTAATCACAATTTTATCAAATCTAAAGTGATATTTTCTAGAATGTTATTTTGCTTAACATATCCATTTTCCCATTCTCCCTTTCCTACTTCCTCTCCTTTTTCCTATCCCCTCCCTCTATTATCCTTCCATTTTAAGGACGTTGTACAATGGGTCAATTCGACCTCCGTGTACTGTACTTGTCTCAGTCGACAAGTACACGTCCTCTAACCTAACCTAACCTAACTTAACATATCCATTTCCTATTGGGACAGTTGCAACATATTGCTGCCGTATTATATTTCGTTTTTTTCGTTCTATTTTTCGTTCTCGCTCTCTCGCTTTGTCTTCACATATATTTACGCAAATGCCGAAAGGTTTCTGATCTAAGATGGAAAGTTTGTTTTTGTTATGGAAAAACAACATCGATTCCATCGGCAATAACGAAAGCAACAACAATAACAACAAATAATACTAAACTACTGCTAAACAACACATCAAATCATCCTGAACAGAAAGAGAACAAAAGGAACAAGGAAAGAACACAGCACCAGCACAAGCACCAGCAGCATACAGATGAAACAACAGACACTAGAATAGAAGAACAGAAGCCGTAAAACAACTAAAAATTATTGAAATTCACAAAAAAGTGGTCCAAAATAATAACACGATCAAAATAAACAACAACAAAAAAAAAGAATGGATAAAGGAAAATGGAAAACAACAACAACGTACTGCTCTGTAGTTGCAATTGTTATTTCTACAATGAATCTTTTATTTGATGATGTTTTTATACTTCTATTAAGATAAAATGATAATAAAAATAGACAATAACAACAATAACAACAAATACATTGAAGTTGTAACATGAGCAAGACATACATATACATGAACTCACACACACACACATGTCATGCAACATGATGTGATGCTTGGTGATGTACTATAAAACACTGACAGAAATTACCATGTCAAAGGAGAAGAAGTGAAAATAAAAATTTTGTTTTTAAATTAAAAAGAAGCAGCAACCTTTTGCGTGTTGCTTCCATCATGATCAGACGTCGGCACCAATGCTCTCTAGAGCAGGGATTACCATTTAATAGCAGAATTGTGCTGAGAGAATTCACACACATTGCTTATGCTCTTTTATTTAGTCGTCGATCAGACTGCGACGAGCATACATGTCAGCGGATGCTATAATAATTTTTTTTTATGTTTACGCTCAAAAAATATTTTGTGTTAAAAAATTATATGTTCTAAAAAAGAAAATTTTGATTGTATTAACAGTCAAGTAAATAATTTAGATGATATGGAAATAGAACAACTTTTTAATAGACATAAAGCAATATTTTGAAAAAATTAGCAGGAGAGGAAATTTATGAACCAAAATTAGTATCCAGCAAATATCTAAAAAACATTACCTAATTACACTATGCGACAAAATATAAAAAATTAAATACACCCGGCTAATGACATAGTGTAGGTTGTGAGTTTTGTTGAGTAGATCTCAAAACTATTTTTTTTTATTTCTCGAACCCTCCAAACTTGTTTTATTTGACAAAAACTGTTTTTTTTTACTTTACGCACAAATTTTTGGATTACTCAAACATTTCTGATCCGATTTCCAAATTAATTAAATCTTGTTGGAAAGGGTAGAGATGGACCTTTAAAACCGTATACATATATATATTATTCGACTTAACATGCTATGAGTTTTGATGAGGTAAATTTGGAAAATTCGAATGTTTTTCATATATTTTCAAGTTTGTCCATTCATAGTAACAAACTTTAATAAAAAAAATATATGATAAGTGATAATACTCTTAAAATCTGTTCCCTTGTGAAGAGATTGAGCCATCATTTGATCAAATCGGACAAAAATTGCTGTAGTTCTTATTTGAAGAGTCTAACAGTCGAGTGATAATTTTTAAGTTTGCTACTATGAATTTAAAAACTTGAATATACTCGTATAAGAATAGAATATATATAAAAAAATTCGAATTTTCCAAGTTTAACTCATCAAATCTCATAGCATATTAAGTCGAATAATACTGTTACTGTTTTAAAGGTCCATCTCTTTCCAACAGGATTTAAATTTTGGAAATCGGGTCAGAAATGTTTGAATGATACAGAAATTTGTGCGTAAAGCCAAAAAAAAAAAAAAAACAGTTTTTGTCAAATAAAACAAGTTTGGATGGTTCGTGAAATATAAAAAAAATATTTTTGAGTTCTACACAACCAACTGAACAACGTGGACTATGTAGTTACTCGGGTGTATTTGCACTGTCGCACCGTGTTATTAAGTCAAAGATGTATAACTTTATGTATGATGATGAAATGAATCTCAAAATAGGGTATATAACTAACATTTTTCTATGACTGTAAGCTCTCAACTTATTTTCTCTCTCTAACTCACTAATACACAACCAAAAAATTTTTGGTAACACCTGCTCTAGAGCCAAGCATCTTCGGCTTTTTACACACATAGGACACGAACATCAATAATATTCGTTAAAATGAGCGTAAAAATGCATTCAGTTATTTGTCAGCTTTCAATGAGGTAGGTTCTCGTCGCTTCTTCTTGAAATATTTTTGTGTATCTATTATACACCCAAAGAAAAATTAAATTATAATGTGGAATAAAAACTGGAAAACAGAATTTCTTTTTGCTTTAAATATATTGAATGAAGCTGAGTGTTTAGTATGTCGACAAATGATACGAAGACAGTGTAAATTCTCATTAAAGCGACATTATAGAAATTGTCATACTGAGCTTCATACAATAACGGGCAGCGAACGGGAACATTTGTTTAAAAAGTTAATGAAGGATTTTAAAGCTAGGAATAATATGAAGTTAATTACGCTAAAAGAAAATAAAAGTCCAATCGTTTTTAACAAATAAAATTGAATCAAAAAAATTGCACAGATTTTTCTTTGAATTTTTAAGTGAAGTATGTTTATTTTAAATAAATATGTTTATATAAAAAAAAATAAAGTTTAAAATAAAATAAAGTAATAAATGCCATCAAAAACCACAATAGTTTGTAAACAATATTTGTTCGAACATTGCTTGAAACAATAATTACTAACAATTTTCCTCTGGGTTATACACATGCTTCTCACAAATACACTCACATTTTATCATGTTCTCTTTGTGCCGACGTCTGATCATGATCATTTTACCAGTGTATCAAAAACCCTGCAAAACTGTTTTGGGGGCAAAAACAAAATACAAAAAAAGAAACCAGAAACCCTAAAGTTTTCTTTAAATATTCCCATCATCATCATCATCATCATCGCCGTTTACATCTTCGGCTTCATCATCATCATTAACCGAAGGATTTTGTTGAGGAGGCAAGTGAATAAAGCGAATAAAAAAAAACTGGTAGCAACATCATTTGTTAACTATTTTTGGCCATCTACAACATTTTACTTTTTCTGCCACCAGAAATTCACAACAAAAAAAACGAAAGAAAACATGATGCATTAGGTCTCCCCCTTCCCTCTCCCTAATTACACAAGACGAATACTTTGGGGTATTGAACGTAAATGATTGGAAAACAGAGAGAGAGAGAGAGAGAAAGAAAACTCAAGTCATACATATACTGTGGAGATATGCTGAAGCCTTTTTTTCTTTGCAAGAGGCAAGAGCAATACCTTTAATGAGTACAACAAGTCTGGGTCATTAACACGTAAAGGAAATAGGAGGAGAGTAAAAACGAAAATTACACAACATAATACATAATTGGTCATTACAACCCTTCAGTCAGGATTACGACCTAGCTTGCCACACCATTTATGTTGTGTGTGTTAATTTTATACATGAGTGGCGGGAACTACAGTTTAAAGTCGACTCCAAACGACAGATTTTTGAGAAGCTTTTCATGGCAATTTTATTATTCTCTCAGAGTTTTTGCCAGAAATCTGCTGAGAGGGAGTCGACGAAGAAATATTTTTTCAGATTTCGTTTTGATGTCTGATCTGAGGTTTGAACTCGGGCCTTCAGTCTAGTAAGCCAACACACTACCTAGTAGACTACGGTAACTTTAAAATATACAAAATTTCTTAGTTCAGTAACTTGTAGCTTAGCTTCGGATTTTCTTAAATTTTCAGTTCAGAACAAAAAACGAAAATAGGCTCTTATAAATAATGGATCCAACATATGAAATCCCAAATGTTGTAAAAATGTTACGTTCGGACTAAACTTTTGTTAACATAGTTTATGATTAAACGTTTGTTGTGTTGCTAATACCGTTGCCAGAAGTTAACCAACTAACAGTGGAAAAATTCAGATCAGAGATCAGCAATGAATCGTTTCTTCACTACCCATAAGCACTCAAGAAATTTTGAATATAAGTAAGTGAATCAACAATATTGAAATTTAACTGTGTACTCGGATTTATTCGTACTCACTACAACCAACGTTGATTTATAAGTATAGGTTGCAATGAGGATGCGTACAACGTTGACATCAAACTCATACTATTCGAAATATGTTTGATTCATAAGTCTACTCATTTAGATTCATAAATTTAGAAAAATACTTACGAATATGTACTTATAAATGATTCAAATGACTCGAATCATTCAACAAAATTTACAGTCTTAGACAGACAGACAGAAAACACATAAGCAAAAAAGACAGAGCAGCAAGCAGAGCAAACACACAACCTTTTAGTGAGTATTTTGGTGTTCGTAAGCGAATCATACTTATTTTGTGTGATTCGTGTATATGTTAAGTTATGGAGAGTTGAAATCATCAATCAATCGTATGTGTTGTTAAGTATGAATATGATGAGTACTTCAAACTTTGAATATGAGTAGAGAGGTTCTATGATATTAAAATAAGTATGAATGCGTATCAGTATCAGAAATTATGAGTATGATTCGATTTTACTCATCTTTTTGAATACTCATTGCCTCTGGCACAGATAGACTTTTAATTGGCTCTTCTATCAACCGGCATTATACAACCTGCGTCTTTTAATTTATATTTAACAGCTATTAATAGCAGACTGCGCCACTTTTCAGGGAGTAAAAGAAAACTTGAATCAGGCTAAGTACTGCAAGTGACTTTCTTATTTTTAAACCTTTCTTTGGGATATACAAGATAATTAAAAGCACCAAAATATAAACTGAAGTTGCTGTAGGCTAGTAGGTAGTACATTGGCTTATTAGATGAGAGCACTTGGTTCATAACCCTGCTCAGACATCTCGAACAACAAACAGAGTATAAACAAATATTTCCTTAACGACATTTTATTAACAGTCTTCTAGCAAAAACTCTGAGAGTAAATGAAATTGCCATCAAATCTGTCGTTCGGCCTCACCGCTGACGGATAAATAAACAAACGTAATATGAGTAGTAGTCGCCGTTGTTTAGACGTGAGGTCACGGTCAGACACCTCCAAGTCAGACATCTCCAACAAAATAAAAAAATAATTCTTCGCTGACTTCTTCTCAGCGGATTTCTGCACAAAACTCTGTGAGTAAATAAAATTACCATGAAAAGAACTCTAAGAGTGGCCATATTACATTGCTTTTCCACTGACAGAAGTGTCAGAAACCGCTGATTGAATGGAAATAAACAAAATATACATTGAAGAAGTAAAAGAAAATATTATTTACATGAAGCATGTGCGGCCCCATGCTCCACATGAATCGAAATTAAAATCTAGAGCTACCTCCCCGGAGCAATAAATTCAAAAAAACAAACTGGCTTAGTCTGACATGTTACCATTAGCACTTTTGACAGCTGATTCCAACTTTTGAAGATTTATTTCGTATAATAATAATGGAAGCCAAGATATTGTTACGAAAATGGAAAAATCAAGATACTGGTGTTTTGCTTTTACATCGTTTAACATTAAAATTATAAACAAAAGCTACAAAAACAAAACAATGCAGTAAACAAACCTGTTTACAAATTATCGTATTGCTTAATATAACAACAAACACCAGCATAAAAAAATGGTAAACAAGTAAACAAAAATACAACAACAAACGCTACAAGAATAAATGTAAACATCGTTGTTTCGAGAAGGCGATGTCATGAAAAAAGGAAAATTTTATAATAAAATTGTTTTTCCAGATGATGCGTACTTCATAACGGTGGAATTCGATCAGTACCGGTACTACGTTTACCTGCTTGTGACATCACAACGCACAGCTATGCATGCTCAAGCGTGCTTTGTGTGCAACAAAGCTACCACTTCGACCTAAGTACCGCAACTTATAGTTGAGCTTGACCGACCACAATTTCTAGCTGGTTTTAGGATAATATTTGTTGTAAAAATTTTTTTTTCTAATTCCGGAAACTTGTTTACATTTTTCTTATGGAAAAAAAATCTCGAAGAATTTCTCAAAAAAAAAAACGAGACAAAATATTTTCATGATAGAGAATAAATTTCATGCATTTGGGCGATTATAATTTTAACATTTTGAATAAGTTATGGCAGCACACATGCAGCAAAAGAAAAAAAAACGAAACGAAGAATTATGCAAATATGCCAACTGACAAGTAAGAAACTGACAAATCAAAGAAATGCCAAGATGCAGAGAAAGGTGAAGAAAATACCAAATACAATCACCAATTTTCTATTGGATTTTAAATTAAAATAAATGCACTCCACAATAACTTCAACAGTCTTATGCTGTTTACATATTAACTGGATTTAATAATTATCAAAATCGAATTTCTATTGTTGGCATACCTTCCCCCAAAAAAATATCTTTCCATGTTACGAAGAATTGTTTGTGATTTAAAATGCAAAACACGCATGCGTTCATAGGCAAACAAAATTTTCTACTGTTAATACTATTGTTGTTGTTCTTTTTATTGTAAGTATGTACGAGTATATGCCTAAGAATTAAATCTTGAGCCAAACATATATTTAATTTAGAACTTCTCAAGCATGCTCAGCTGCCCATACGAGACAGTCAATGCAAAGGTTCTTATCAGAAAAGTTTGAAAGATTTCTTATGATTTTTTCTTCGACTAACCTGAAGCAAATTGCAAAAGCAGAAATGACTAAGGAAAGAAGTGCGGACTTATTGGGAGAAACCCAGGTTTATGATCAAAAGATCGTTTTAATTTCTCCTCTGAGCTTTATACACTCAAACTTTTTCTAGCACTTTCACTTACTTCAATTGTCAGAAAAATTACCGGAAAAAAATTGTCAGAAAAACTTGTCAGAAAAATATTGTCAGAAAAATATTGTCAGAAAAATTTTGTTAGAAAAAATTGTTACGAAAATGAAAATGGTGTTATTAAAATGATAAACAAAAGATCCAAAAACAAAAATAATGGACTTGTTTACATGATCAACGAATAAACAAAACTATAGCAACAACGTCAGAATAAAAAAAGGGATAAAGAAGTAAACAAGCAACAACAACAGTGCAGTATAAAAAACGGGATAAACAAGTAAGTAGGCAACAATAACTCTGCAAGGACAAAAGTAAACAAAATACACAAACAACAATAATGTAAACAACTTGTTTACATTTATAGAGATTTCGCGAAGGCACAGACATTCTCCTTCAAGTGCATTCATTAGATTGCTTAGTCTGCGATATAAAAGGCAACGGGGAAGATCTCTTTTATAAACATCTATTGAACAATTGTTATTGTGTACGCGGAAATGTGTAAAGAATAATAACAATTAAAGCAAATTGTTGTTGTTTAAGTCAAATCGTTAAAGGTGGCACACGGAATTGTGCGAACAATAAAGAATAGATTTTAAACTAAGCACAAATTTATTTTTATTTTATTTGCATTCTACGAACTCATATTTTGAACGTTTTTAACCGTAGATCGAGCTTTGTATCAAAAATGATACATTTCAATTTTTGAGACTATATAACTTTAAGTCGGAAAAAAGTAGATGCCTGATATTTTTTGAATTCGTTAGCATTGTTATTGCCATTATTTTAAACCAAATAAAAATAGAAAATTTTATACAGGACTTAAAAAATTCAAAAACTTCATAATTCTGGCTTATGTATCATTTTTGATACATACGACTTTCCTAGAGATTCTTTGGTGTTGTGTATGTAATTTTTTTAAGTTTTTAAAGATTTTGTGAAGTTTTATCGTAAATAATACATTATTTATGGTATTTGAGAAGGAATTGATAGTTAAGTGTTGGGTGAAATTGAAAAGGTTGAATTTTCTGTTCTGGATATATTCTTGAGATTGATTGAAGTATGATAATATTTCGGCCAACTACGTAAGTGTGTGATAACATAATCATTCGCTTTGATAATGTACTATTCGGAAACGTTGATAAATTTACACCTATTACGCCTTTTCGAAAAATGAGCTGAAATTATTGAAATTTCCAATAATTTTGTCGCTGTAGATTAGTAACTAATTGAATTTTATGGTCGCTATAAATTTCGTGGACCGCCGAAATCGAATTGGCAGTTTTAGATTCAAGTACATGCTACGTGCGTAGCAACTACTTACAGCCGTATTTGGGGTAACCCGTATCCGGGAAACCAGAGAGGAATCAAAGAGAGAGCATTTTTATTGACATAATCAATGATCTATTGCAACGGGAAACTTCTTTACCTCACATGACGTTGAAAACAAATTTTTCTAACGAAATATAACAATAGTTTGTACAATCAGGCTTCAGTCATTACTCAATTGAGAGCGTTACTGATGCGAGTGACAATAAGCTGGTCCATCTAAACAATTGGAAACTTATAAATCGCCACAAAGCAAGGGTGCTAGATATCAAAATGTTACCATTTAGAAAAAAATAAAACCAAGCTGACATGAGGTGTTTGATTTTTGCGTAAAAAGCTATACTGCAATGTAAATCATATCAAAAGTTTTGGCGTAAATTTCATAAAAGTGATAATAAAATGTAATAATATAAAATAATTTTATTAAAATGAATTAAAATAAATCAAAATATTAAAATTTTTTAACAAAATCTATCAGTAATCGTGAAAATACTAAGTGCTACAAATATGTATCAAAAGTGATACATAAGCTAGAATTATGAAGTTTTTTTAAGGCTCGATCTACGGTTAAGAGGGTAAAAACGTAACAATATTGTCAGAAATACGTGTCAGAAAAAATTACCAGAAAAAATTGTCAGAAAAAATTAACGGAAAAATATTGTCAGAAAAAATTTCAGAAAACAATTGTCAGAAAAAATGGTCAGAAAAAATTATCAGAAAAACTTATCAGAAAAGATTCTCAGAAGAAATTTGTCAGAGAAAAATTTCTGAAAAAAATTTCGCAAAAATGCTATTGCAACAATAAATTGTCAGAAAAATTTTTTCAAACAAATTTTCAGAAAAAATTGTCTGAAACAATTAACAGAAAAAAACGTCGCATAAAATTGTCAGTAAAGTTTTATAGATAAAAAGTTGTTAGCAAACATTTGTAAGAAAATATTGTTAGAATAAATTGACAATAAACCTGTCAGGAAATCAAAAGAAATTGTTAGAAAAAATTGTCAGAAAAAACTGTCAGAAAAACGTTGTCAGAAACAATTGTCAGAAAATATTTGTAGTATATTTCAGTAAAATTGCCAAAAAAAAAAAATTGTAGAAAACAATGTCAGAAACAAATTTCAGAAAATATTTGTCAAAGAAAAATTTCAGTAAAAATGCAGAAAAAAAAGTGTAGGACATTGTCAGGAAAAATTGAAAGAAAAATTGTCAAAAAAATTTCAGAAAGAAATTGTGGGAAAAAAATTGTCAGCTGTCTTCTGCCAAGACTTCTGGGTGTGAAAAAACTGCCATGCAAAGTTTCTCAAATAGAAACTATCGTTCGGAGTCGTTATTTAACTGAAGGTCCCGCCACTCATGTATATAATACACATACACAACATGTATGGTATGAATAGGTAGGTTGTGTTGCAATCCTGACTAAAGGGTTGTAGTAACCAATTCTGTAATTCAAATCGGGCTTCAAATCATTTACAAAATAAATGACACTTCAAATGAAATCCTTTCAACAGGTGAAAACTGGATAACTCTCTATAATTTTTAATTGAATCATCATATAATCTTCCTATACTGCAAAGGTATTGTGTTCTACCTTTTATGTGAGAGTTTTCCATTCGTCGCAATTCGTATGACGCACAGTGAGTTGTTATCAAATGGCACATATTTTCATGACTTCATTACTCAATTCAACTCGACTCGATTCGACTATTTAAATAATTTATAATAAAAATATCGTTGTATTAAAATATTCATGCCACAACACATATACCATTCAACTACTTTACATACAACCACTGATGTATTATAGATTATAAAGGCATTACAAAACTACAGACATACATACATACATACATACATACATACATACATGTAGTATAACGCTAAACGAATAATTGACATTTAAGTCAATATCATTACAAGATATTTATATTGCAACTGCAACTGCAACTGCCACACAGCCACTGCCACTGCTGATGCCATTGAGCACTTCATGTTTATAAGACGACATGCACCACGAGTCAGTCGCCATTAATGGATTATCTACACACAGGCACACACACAGTCAGACACAGAGATGGGCAATTGGCAATTGCTTAAATTAACATCTTAAACATGATGTTTTCATGTTATACTTTATGTTGGGGCATCATCAAATGGCATTTGTTAACTGTCCGCCTTCTGCAAATAGTGCCACTCCTAGTTTTTCATGCCACATGTTTCACGCTAAACAATGCCAGACTTGTGGCGCATTTATGAATCGTTTTCGCGTTGCACAATTTCTTTCTACACAATGAATATTGTATGCATGGATATGTATTATACATATGTGTGTATACATGTATGTATGTATGTATGTAGGTTTGTTTGGTAATGAATAAATGTGCAACATCAGCATGTGCCACATACAACATAAATAGTAATGTTTTGTTCGACTACTACACATTTGTATGGAGGCATGTATTAGATTCTGATAATGTCGACGATGTCGATGTCGATGACGATGACGATGACGATGATGCAGCAAGTAGAAGCTTTAATATACAGCCAATGCTGCAACACAGACTATATAGAGGCTGAAGTTTATTACCGCACACCGAGTAAGAAGTGAGCGCCTAAACGAGCATCTTTCGCTTTCTATGTGCTAGCAAGTGCTGAATTTAACGATTTCTATAAGCCAACAAATCGACATACAAATAAACAACACATTTATTTCCCAAGCCAGCTGCAGGTATGTTTTTTGGAAAGAAAACAATGTTGCACGGTGGTGTGGGCAGTGTAGGCAGAAAAGGGGAGCATTTACTATGAGCCCACTTAGGAATATTTGACGTGAAAGAAATATTTGCACCTAAAGCACAATAAAAAAGCTACGAATATTGCTGCAGTTGAAACATCCTAGCCATCTTATTCCATTTCGTGTGGAATTATCAAGTTGTCAAGGAAAGCAGATCAGATCACAGAATGTAGAAACGGAAATGTATAACACTTCGATTGTAGTATAGTGGTCAGAGATCAGCAATGAGTATTGAAAAACATGAGTAGAATCGAATTTATTTATTTATTTATTTATTTATTTATTTATTTATTCATTCAGGCGTAAATACAGTACAACAAGATATCATCTTATTTAATAGTACTGCTAAGGATATAGGCATAACAAAATATAAGAAAATACAAAATAATAACGTTAAAAATAAATTAACATAACAAATATTATTAAAAACAAAATTTATAATTATATTAAAAAAAATATGATTGATTAATTACGTATGTGCATTATGTTCATTCAAAAATTTAATTATTGCAGTCTTGAAATGCTTAGCATTGCTTAGTAATTGTATATTGTTTGGGAGTTCATTCCAGAGACTGATTGCATTGATGTAAAAGTGTCTCTCAGATATCTGCCTGCGGTATCTAACGCTATTAATTCTCAAGCCTCTATTAGATCTTGAAAAAACTAATCTATCAAACAAATAATGGGGTTTCTTAATATAGATGATTTTATGTAGGTACAAGAGAGTACGGCATTTCAACAAATTTTCAAAAGATGTATTATAGATTCTATATGAGAACTCAGATATCCTACTGTACCTTGTACGACCAAAAATATATCGAGCAATACTGTTATAAGTGACCTTAAGCCTGTTCCTACTTACTGAGTCGCAACTAGAAAACAGTTCACATCCGTACAGCAGAGTGGGGATGAGATATGTTTTCGCGAGCAGCATACGAATATCAAACGGAGTAAAATATTGCGTTAGCCAAAGACTTCGCAACATGGCAACCGTTTTACCACAAATAGAATTCACATGGTTGGACCAATTAAGGCTGTTATTAAAGATAACTCCTAGGTTCTTAACACTATGTACAGTCTCAATAGAAGTATTATTAATCTGTAATGGTGAAAGCTGTGCCGTATAGTTTACCTTGCCTATTATTAAAGCTTTTGATTTCCTCGGATTGAGGCAAAGACCATTAATCGACGCCCATTGAAACACATTATGCAGATCACAATTTATTTTCGCTATACAATTTGTAATATCAGATGGCAAGCAACTAATGTACAACTGAACATCATCTGCGTACATTTGTACCTTGCAAAACTTCAACTTAGTTGGCAGATCATTAGAATATATCGAATATAAAAGTGGACCAAGAATCGAGCCCTGTGGTACACCCCTAGGTATTAAAAAATTGTCCGATTTAGTACCATCATGATACACAAATTGACTTCTATCACGTAGATACGACGAGATTAGCTTGACAGCAGTATTCGAAAAATGGCACATGTGTTCCAACTTTTGGCAGAGAATAGTATGATTAACGGTGTCAAAAGCCTTAGAATGATCAAGTAAAACCAAAAATGATGTCATATTGTCATCCGCACTTAATCGCAACTCTTCCGAAACATCAATGAGCGCAGAAATGCAGCTGTGATTAGGTCTGAAACCAGACTGCCTCTCAGAAAGCACGCCATTGTCATATAAGTATCGGGTCATCTGCTTATAAATTAATTTCTCGAAAATTTTCGATAAGTATGACAATATTGCGATTGGTCGGTAAGTTTTATCTTGTTTCGGCACTGGTATTATCTTGGCACTTTTCCACATTGCAGGGTAAGTAGAAGATGTAATTATCGTATTCATATATCATATATATATATTCATCATCATACTCGTAATTTCTGATACTTATACGCATTCAGACTTATTTTAATATCATGGAACCTCTCTCTGTTCATATTCAAAGTTTGAAGTACATACTCATCATATTCAGACTTAACAACACGTATGATGTTGTTGATTTCGACTCTCTATGACTCAACATATACACGAATCACACAAAATAAGTATGAATCGCGTACGAACACTAAAGTACTCACTAAAAGGTTGTGTGTTTGCTCTGCTTCCTGTAAATGCAACAACAACTAAGACTGTAAATTTTGATTAATGATTCGAGTCACTCGTACTCATTTATAAGTATTTTTCTAAAGTTATGTATCTAAATGAGTAGCCGTTTGAATCAAACATATTTCGAATGGTATGAGTTTGATGTCAACGTTGTACGCATATTCATTGCAACCTTTACTTATAAAGCAAGGTAGGTTATAGTGAGTACGAATGAATCAGAGTACATAGTTAAATTTCAATATTATAATAAGTGAGTCAACACTTATATTCAAATTTTTATGAGTGCTTATGAGTAGCGAGAAAACGATTCATTGCTGAGCTCTGAAAGTGGTATAAGCAACTATAATTAACTCGAGACTTTAATACTTACAGCCGATCTTAAAATCGAATTGTCGACTACCGCACTTGGGCATAGTCTAAGCAATAGAGAGACAGTCTGTTAAATGCCAATCTATGTTCTGCTGAAACTTCATACAGATCTGTAGCTGAACTCAACAAATCGAGCACTAATGGACCACTTGTTGGGCTGCACAAATGGTGAAAAATACGACATATGTATATGTTAGTGTGACTAAGTTATGCAACAAGCAACATCTACTCAAGGTGTACGCCTACTTATAAGTTATTATAGCCGAACGCTATTGAAACCTTGAAGATTTTTGCTGAGGATCAACCAATCCACACTTAGATGACTGTTTCAATTCGAAAACTGCAAAGGACAACTGAGACTTTGGAATCAGCGCTTGAAAAACTACGAATTTAGTGTTAAGCACAGAAGTGATATAAAAAAAAATAATACGGATGGATGTTCGCAGCGTTCCTATAGTTTGAACTGCCGCCATTAGATCAAGGCGGAAAGCAAATAGCCCATTGCCCATGATGTGCGGCTTTCAAACTTAAAAATCAAAGTGGACTGCTCTACGGCGCAAAGAATGTCCTTATCGAAGTGAAGTTCTTTAACAAGAAGATGGAAATGCATGACTTACCTAACAAGGGATGGAGAACAGTTGTGAATGCGTTCGTGAATAATTGGACCAAAGCGGAAAATATGCGAAGTCTATGGTATAGGAAAGACATGAACAACACCGCTCTACACCCACAGACTGATGAAATGTTCGAACGATGTTCGTAGCAACACCTAATATAGGTTGTAAGTGAGCAGCAAAAATTTTGATACCAGCATATAAGATTGACTTCGAAGACAAACAAACTAAGGGATTGCCTGGCGACCTAGAAGCTGGTGTCAAATCTGCACCAACCGCATATAACAAGTGCAACTAAGTGGAAAAAACAGGAAAACCCTAACGAGTTACGAACCTTTGTGAGCAACCGAATTAAAATGGGTCAATGATATGACGGGAGCCAGTTTTGAATGTACAGCCGAACTGAAGGTTTCAAACCAGGCCAACTGGTAGAAAGGATTATCTCACAAGTTACAGACTCAATGAGAGAGGGATGGGGCTGATTAGACTATTCTGTCGGATGTTCTAGAATAAAAGGATTGCCACTTGTCGTTGTCTAGAACAGGCATACTCTGCAAAAAATCTATTGGATTGATGTGTTGGTGAGAAGCTTTGCTAAACTAGTTGCACTATATCTCTAGGTTAGTTTAGGTTAGAGGACGTGTACTTGTCGACTGAGATAAGTACAATACCAATACAAGGTCGAATTGACTCACTGCACAACATCCTTAAAAGGAAGGATAACAGAGGGGATAGGAAAAAGGAGAGGAAGTAGGAAATGGAGAATGGGAAGCGGAGGAATTACACAGACCAAAAACAAAGCAAAAAAGGGAGAACGCGACTACACTGATGAAGCCCTAGCACTTCTCAACCATCTCAAGACACTAATTAATCTGTGGAGAGCCTTGATGTCGGCTCTCGGCACAGAATTCAAACCCTCAAAGAAGCCCCTGCCAAGGGTCCTCAACCTCCACTTGCTAAGGGCTGGGCAGTTACAGAGTAGGTGCTCGACAATCTCCAACTCCTCCTCATCGCAACATACCCTGCGATAGTCCGGCTGGGATCTGTTTCAGATCCCCATCAGCGACCTAATCTCGTAGTGCCCCGTGATACACTATATCGCTATGAAGTTAGTTGTTTGGGGGTCAGAAGAATTTTTAAAAAACTGAAGACAATAATGACAACTTCTTCTGCCTTCTGGGTTTCTCAGAATTGTAGTCAAACTCCGTTAACCATTAGCGTATTGTAAACATAAAATAAAAAAAGAAAGTATCGGGAGTCCTCTAAAGAACAGAGACCTCCGAAACTAGGTCAATAATCCTGACTGAAGGGTTGTAATGACCAATTATGTATGTGACCTCCGAGACCTTTAATAAAAACTCTCATATTTTAAAAAGAAATCCTTGTTACAACCAAAACACAATGATACCACACACTGCAATGGTATGGAAAATCTTCTGGGGCCCCCTTTAAACAAATTAGTTTCGAACTCCATCTCTGGTTGGCTTTCAAAAGGTGGCTGTTAATCCACCTTAAGGAAATCAAAAAGAAATTTTTCGTGTGTGGATAAGCCAACCAGCCAGCCAGACAACGAAAGACAGACAAACAAACAAGCAGCCAGCCAGCCACAGTCTTTTTAGATGATCATCTCGGCTTAAACTGTTGCAGCAAGTATACTTGTTATATAAACTGAATAGTTTTTGTTGTTTTTTTTTGTCTTATGAGTGCTGGAAGGCTGAAAAGGCTGGCTAACCGAATGGCTTCCGTTAAATGTGACCAGCCAGGCACGGGGTATAAGAAATGAAACTTTTACTATTGAATTGAATTGTGAAGTTATTGTGGAATGGCGTGTGGCATCGTATGATGTGGTGTGGTATGGTGTGGCATGGCGTGATTGTGTGGTGTGGTGTGGTTGTATAGTGTTGATCTCTGGAGTGGTTTGGTGTATTATATAATCCAGCATGTGCATGGGTGCTTTAGACAGAGATTATGATGTTGCCTTTGTTGCGATAATGATGATAACGATGATGATGATGATGATGATGATGGTGCTTTATTGGCCACAAGTGCATCAACAATTGTGTCTCAAAGTTTTGCACTTGCGCTTTAAACAGCCGGTGTTGTTGCCGTTGCCGTTGCTTATGCTATTGTTGCCAAGTTAGCCATGTGTTTAGTAGTGGTAGTGGTGGTGGTGGTGGCTGATTATCATTGAGACCTACAAAATGCATGAAGAGGCGCTTAAAATACAAAATCTTTGGATCAGACTTAGATTCACTTATTCATTCAATAGTAAAAATGAAAACTAAAGTATATACAACTGTTGCCAGTGAACCACCACACCAGCACATTCGTGCAACAGCATGTTGTAAATAAGTAGTCGTCGTAAAAATGTATCAGCTACCTGTTGCTACTGTTTTAATGTTTAACATGTGCATACAATTTTGTATCTCAATCAACGATGTCTACCGCTGCTGCTGCTGCTGCTGCAGTGGCCTACTGTATTAGGTTTACTATACAGCATCGACATCTTAAGCTTTGGTTGGATATCCTTTTGGATACTGCACATCACCTTCACGACCTTGCTTTCTTTGTGGCATAAACAACATTGTTGTTTTGCTATACCAAATACAGCACACTGTGTATATGTGTGTGTATGTGTATGAGTGTATGATGCAATTGTTTGCTGCTTATTTTAGTCCCGTTTACTTAATGGTGGCCAATTGTTGTGTTGGCTACTGTTGTAGTCTTAAAATTTTAGTACTTGACCACGAGTACGAGTATGTTTGTCTGTTTGTTTGTCTGTCTTTACAAATGTTTCTTGTATGAATCATTTAAAATGTCTGTTAGTTTTATACTCTGTCTGTTTGTCTGTCTGTCTGTCTGTCTCTCTGCTAAGCTTTACCAAATGATCATTTCATAAACAATGTATGCATGCATGAACCAGCAAGTGTTTATGTATGTGTTTGTATTAATGCAACATACATACATACATATATTAACAATTACTGTGTTGCCTTTATGTCTGCTCTGCTGCTCAATTATAGTTTGTGGCTCGTGCCTTATAACAGACACAGCATTTGTTTGTATTTTTTTTCTCTTCTTCAACAATTTGTTAACAATGGCAATAAATCCATTCGTAGTTACACAGTGTAATTTACCATATATTCCATGAAGAGTTATTATGTGCTTATACTTCTTCTTCTTCCTCTACACCTCCTCATTCTTTTTCACAACACTGTATTCTTCTGATTTTGTTACCGCATAAAGACAAAAGACCGCAACACGATTTTCATTCATATTTGGTTGATAGAAATTGGTTTTTGCCAGTTGTTTGTATTTTCAAATATTTTGAAACGATAAAAATTATCATTTAAATTCGTTATATCAATAGGCAATTAAGGGGTTAGTATATTATCTAAGAGGGTTAGGTTAGGTTAGGTTAATGTGGTAGCTTTATACCAAAAGCTCACTTGTGCACGCATAGCGGCCCGTTGTGGCACCACAGGCGAACGCAGTCCCTGTACTGACCAAGTTCCTTCGAGCCAATGAGGGGGAAATCGGTCAGCGCAAGGGCTGCACATTTAAAGCACGACTACCACACGCTGGAAAACCAGCCAGAAAGTTTTATAGACGAGGCTATGTTCTTGACGTCAATGGACGATAGCTCCGTCAAGTTAACAAGGGTTGGAGAGCCAAATAACCTATATCTGCATCTCTCAAGAGATGGGCATTGACATAGATAGTGGATAACAGTCTCCTCTTCCTCAGCGGATCCACGGCAGAAATCGTTAAATTGGAGTCGCATTCTTTCTGCGTGTATACCCATAACACAGTGACCTGTAAACATGGCCACTGTGATAGAGATTATGTTACGACTAAGTCCAAGTAACTGGTTGGTGCGCCTTCTATCCATTGAGGGCCAAATGAGCCTAGCGGTGGAGCAGGTCTCCTCATTGATCCAGGATAGGTTGGCGTCCCGGGAGAATTTCCGCGCGATGGCCAGTTTGAACGAGGTAAGTGGCATTCCCAAGTTGATCGAAGAAGATTCCGGAAGAAGTGCGCCAGCCCTGACTAGCTCGTCTGCTCTGCAGTTTCCCGGAATGTCGCAGTGTCCGGGGACCCAGATAAGTGTTGCACTGAATCGCCCAGAAAGAAGATTGAGGCTTCGGCGGCATTCCCTGACGATCCTAGAATTATCCGAAACGTTGGATAGAGACTTTATCGCAGCCTGGCTATCGGAGAAAATTGAGATGCAGCTGAAAGGAACTCCGTGTGCGAGGATCCACTGTGCGGCCCGGTAGATGGCCATCACTTCCGCCTGGAACACGCTGCAATAGTTCGGCAGCCGGAGTGAAATGTTCAAGTCCAATCTCCCAGAGTAGACTCCGCTGCCCACCCCGCAATCGAATTTGGAGCCGTCGGTGTATACATCCAGGAGTTCCGGAGGGACGGTCATATCATGGGTCCAATCGCTTCTGCTCGGGATCAGGAAGTTGAAACCCCTATCAAAACAGTATTCCACAGGGAAATAATCGATATCCGTTGGGGCCACCGGGTCAATCTCCAAAATAGAGGAGTGACCAGCGGGTACGATGCGCCAACGAGACAGGGCATTAAGCCTTGTCGCAGTGAACTTAGTCACCTGCTTAGCGAGGAGCTCAGTAGGAAGCCAGTTAAGCATAGCGAACAAGGCCTTTGTGGGGGTGGTACGTAGAGCACCAGTGATGCGAATAGCCGCGGACCTTCTGACTCCGTCCAGGAGTCTGACATTGTGCCGCTTGTCCAGAGCAGTCCACCAGAAGGCAACACCGTATAGGAGGTTGAGTTCGATGACTGCAGAGTAGATCCAGCGCATGACCCTTGCACTATGGTTCAAATGACCACTTTTTGTGGCCAAAATTATTATAGCTAATTAAATTAATGAATGAAGTCGCCGTAGTCTAGTAGGTAGTGTGTTGGCTTATTAGACGAATCCAATAATCGCAGGGGAATTATAGTTGTTGCTAAAAGTGATGAATCAGCGTTACGTTCTGTATTTGGATCATGAAAAACTTGTTTAAATTGAACCTGGCCTGTGCTACTATCAGATCCATAGCTTAAAATGAGTGACGTTGATATGTAACTAACATTCTCTAAACTCAATGCTGCCATGATTACTTCCTTTTGCATTTCAACTATTCTTTTGCCGGTGTGCATTAAAAGATTTTGTAGCGGTACTTTTGCAGATATTTCACTAACGATTAAGCCTTCAGGTCTACATTTGCGTTTGGATTCTAATATTTTATGGTATGATGGAAATATATCCGAATTTCTTTGTTTACTTTCCTCACGAATGTTGCAGTACTGCTGCTCTGAAAAAATTATTTTCTAAAAAGAAGGCTAAGGCCTCTTCTGCAGAAAAGGCAATTGGATCTTTATTGTCTTTTGAACAAAGCTTTCGAATTTTTGAAGGTCTTGTTGGGCTTTTTACAGATTCCACAAAAACGGTGGCTAAGTCCACGTTACCTAACTTACGGGCTGACATTGCGGCAGCGTGAATAAACAAATCTTTTTCATTATTATTGGACGTTGAAAATTCTGATGCTTGTCTTCTTTTGCTTCGTTCAGACTTATCACAGTGTAATAAGTTTAGTGATGTGTTGGAGTCTATAGTGTATGTATGTTTTTTTATGTAAGTTTCCCTATAGTATTCTTATTTATTTGAAGAGCCTTAGAATATTAGACGGCTCTATATCATGGCAAAGTTAATTGCCGAAGTTGATGAGAAATAAAAACAAACTCTAACTTTGGAGTCAGAAATATTTCTAATTTATTTCACAAATTTTCACTGCTTATATACTATTTCTTAGTCTATGTTTTCTTATAATAATCTTAAACTATTTCTCCTACAGAATTTTAGTCTTGGACGTCCAGCTGTTGATGAACAGGGCTCATCATCATTTTTCTCTTCTCGAGCTATAAGTTGGGGTTCTTGCAGTTCAAAAACAGTTTCTGTGGATTTCATCAGCATTATAACGGCTGCAAAATCTCTCCAACTTTCTGTGAGTGTTTTCCCATTTTTCTGCTAATTTTTTGCATAAAAAGTATACATTTTCTGAAACTTTTTTAATAAAATCATCAGAAATATTTTCTTCCTCTAATTTTTTTAATATATAATTCAACACGGCATCATTTCTGCGCTTGGAATCTTCTTTTGCCCATATTTCTAGGATTACAGAATTTTTAAAGCAATAGCGATCTGTAACAAAATGCAAAATATCTCAGAAGGCGCAAAAATGCGCAAAGCAAGGCAAATGGGAACTTGTAAGTGATGGCCTAATACACTAATATTTTTTTGTTTTATGCTGGCAAAATGTGGTAAACTTATTAAAAGCTTATAAGTACGCAGCAAAAACAACGAATTTAGGCACAATCTTAAAATGTCGAGTTTAGGTATTAGATCACACTTAATTTTTTTTTTTTAATATTAGTTTCCTTACTGTCACCTTTCGTTTCCATCACAATTTTTTTTTACAGACGTTTTATTAATTAACAATCAATTTTTAGAACTTGTAAAAAAGTTGTGTTCGCGATGGTGTTTACTATTTACTGAAAAAACTTCAACTTATATTGCTTGTTGGATAACGGTAAACCAATGCATTGCAATGTTGAGAAAAAAAAATTGCATTTTTCGTTGATTTAAGGTGTTGTCAATTAGAATATTTAAATAAAAGCGCTAAAACGAAACACAAAAAAAAATAATTTTGGCCACGAAAAGCGGTCATTTGAACCATAGTGCCTTGGGCCGAGACCCCATCTAGATCCGACTGCTCTGCCGCAACAGTAGGCAGCACAGGCCGCCAAGAGGGTCTTTTATTTGACTTTTTTTTATTACTAATAAATTTATTTAAAGAGGACATTTAATTGTTTATAAAAAATGTTTTTAAATTCTGGTGAAGTCCGGCAATGGTGCACTGTTTTGAAGACAGTCATCTCAAAATCTGATGACCCTGATTGGAGCAGTTAGGAGTGCATGAAAATTTAAATGAAAATAGATTCTTATATGTAGCCTGAACTATGATATACATATGTATATGGAAATGCTCAAAAGATAACAAAATGGCAGCGTTTTAAATTTTATTTTTCGGTTTTCGGGTATTTTTTTATCGTAATTGTTTAATAAAATTAATAATTCTTGACAGAACGTTATGCTTTTACCTTTTAAAAACGTTTAAAATATAAGATCGTCGATTACAAATGAAATAAATATAAATTTGTATTTAGTTCTAATTAAAATTCTTTATTATTCGCACAACTCTGTGTGCCACTGCTTACAACTTTATTTATACAATAACAATTGCTTTATTTGTTATTCCTCTGTTTACACCCTTTGCATAAACAGATTACTAGACGATTGTTAGACTGATCTTTCTAACGGAGATGTTCAAACCACGATTACTCTCTTCAAACACACCGCGTCTTCACACAAGACTGACTGCACTTTTACTCACTCTCACGCCTGATTTGCCTTGCCTTTTATACGGCAAAGTAACAGACTGATGAATGTTCTTGAAGGCGAACGAAACTTCAGTCAGGATTACGACCTAGCTTCTTACAGAACTTATGTTGTGTGTGGTAATTTTAAATATGAGTGACGGGATCTACAGTTTGAAGACGACTCCGAACGACAGATTTTTGAAAAGCTTGCATGGCAATTTTATTTGCTCTCAGAATTTTTGCCAGAAGTCTGGAAGTCAACGAAGAAATATTTCGTTTTGTTGGAGATGTCTGACCTGATCGTGGCCTCACGCCTAATAGGCCTGCTAGACTACGACGACTTCAATGGTTAACATATGGTTTTAAAAAGACTGTTGCAGCCGTTTTTAATGTGCAATTAATCTTTCATTTTGGAGCTCTCTATTGATCGTTATTTTTTGTAAAGTCACACGAAGTCAGCCGTATACAGGGCAAGCCAGCCGCACTATTCCAGTAAGACAACATTACAGCTGCAGCATTTCTTGAGATACCGAACGAAATGTAGGCCAATTAGGTCCTATGTGGCCCATTTTGTCTATCCAATTGGATAGACAGCTACCTTTACCTTCCTATATGAGTTTAGTAATGAATGTAGCAGGTTTTTTGCTTAAAAAGAGGATCTTTTCAGAGAACCAATACGATTATAACACAGCCCTGCAAATTTGGACTTTATTTGTGCAAATAAGATGGCTCTAGATGTCTCCGAAGGCATTTTGCGCGCTAAACACAAATCTTTCCATCACGTTAGGCGGTCGAGGTTTATAAAAATTAATCGAATTTACTTGAAAATTGTTACCGCCATATTGGATCCGCCATTTTGAATTTTTTAAATCTGAATGAAGATCTGTAATCTTACTTACTTACTTAATTGGCCATAACAACCCGATTAACGGATTTCGGCCTGCCGCAACACATCCTTCCAGGATGTGCTCTGCTTCTTGCGCGCCTACGCCAGTTGGTCACACCAATCGATGACAGGGCTTCCTCGATTTGGTCCTTCCAACGGATACAAGGAACAAGACCTGTAATCAGCGACCCCAAAAACCCCTGAGTAACAATTTTCAAGTAAATCTGATTAATTTTTAAAGACCTCCGTAATGTGTTTCTTTTTCTCTTGCACCCCTTGACATAAACCCACCCACCCTACTTTAAGGGTGCATGCAATCAATTTGGCTTTGGGCTCCTTTTAATGGACAAAGATCAATTGTCAATTTCTGACAATAGCGATGGTTCTAGCACGTCAGTGTTAGGTTAGGTTAGGTTAGAGGACGTGTACTTGTCCGTTAAGACAAGTACAATACCCGGAGGTCCAAATTGACCCATTGTACAACGTCCTTGGAGAGGGAAGGAAATAGAGGGAATAGGATGAAAGGAGGGCATAAGGGTAAGGGGAGGATGGGAATCACACAGAAAGAAACAGACACAAACAAGGGTTGAGCGCGCGACTACACTTATGAAGCCCTAGCACCTCTCAACCAGCTCAAACTGCTAATGAATCTGTGGAGAGCCTTGATGTCGGCTCTCGACACAGAACTCAAGCTCTCAAAGAAGGGTCTGCCAAGGGTCCTCAACCTCAACCTACCAAGGGCTGGGCAGTTACAGAGGAGGTGTTCGATAGTCTCTAACTCCTTCTCATCGCAACATACCCTGCAATAGTCCGGCTGGGATCTGTTCCAGATCCCCGTCAGCGACCTAATCTCGCAGTGCCCTGTGATAAAACCGACAACCAACCTTACGCTGGCCTTAACCAAGCCCAGCAGCCAATCTGTTCTCTTACTGTCCACAGCAGGCCATAGACGTCTAGAGACAGAACAACCTGATCCGTTCCTCCAACGCCTCTGCTCTTCCTCCCTGACCCATCCATCGATGAGGCCAAAGAGGTGGCAGACTGGGGGTTCAGGACCAACTATTAAATCGCCCCCCGAACATGTTAAAAACTCCTTAAACCAAAAGGATCGATAGGCCGAGCTTTTGCTGTCCCTGTGTGTACTGAACACCGAGATCAAGTCAGCATTTGCCCTTTTGCTCTATGTGTGGTTTCTGTCCGCACTGAGCTGGCCTTGGGACACCTCCGTTATTATTTGAGAGATGTACCGCCCCAGTCAAACTCCCTACCTGGCAATGTCCTTGAATTGGATCATACCTGAGTATTGGGAGTTATACCAAATTTCAAATATTGACAATAGCACCGAAATGCCATCATCTCATTAAAATTTGTTTACAATTATATAACAAACTCTTAGTACTTTGATCAAGAAGCTTGCATCATAACCCAATACCATAAGATATATAAATATATCCGTATAATGGCTAAGAAATGATACACGTCAGTGTTTAGCTCTACAATTTTTCAAAAATGGCCAAAAACGCTATTTTTAAGGGTTTCAACCGCCTTTTTCTCGAAAACCTGACGTGATGGAAAGTTTTTCGTGTTAGGCGCGTAAAATGCCTTCGGAAACACCTGGAGCCATCTTATTTGCAAAACCCATGCAAGGCTGTGTAATTCTTCTCCATAATGCAGGACGGTATACCATTACCTACGTAGCAGTGTTCAAAAAAAGGTAATCGTATGTGAATAATTTTTACCAACGTGTCTCAAATTTCCCGTACTTGAGTATACAAATTGGCTGTAATTGATCTGAATGCCTCAACCTAAAGTGAAGTCACCTCAATGCAATACTTTGCTCTGTGAGCTAATAAGCAAATTTGTTTGTCATTGACTGTGATGAAATGATATTTAAATAACCAGAATATGCTTGGGCTCATTAACATGCCAATATGTTTAACGAACAAATGTGATCGACTTTAGATCTTTAAAGATTGAGTCAAAGAACAGAACGATAATGAAGAAGAGAAGAAGTACACTTATTACATGAGCTTCTTACTTCGAGTAAGTTAATGAATATAAAAAGAAGTGCTAATGTGATGGAATTATGTGGAAAGCAGTCTGCAAATCAAATACGGCTTTACTGGTTTTACGACGTTTTTACCATCAAACTGTTTACATGCTCTTCATTACAAATAATATTTTATGATTAACAAGCTTTTTTTTCTATGCCACCATAATATTCTTAATTATTGTTGTTAATATTCATAAAAATAATGAAATAATTGCGGCAATATTTAGTGACTTTAATGAATAAAGTTAAAGTTTTTAAATGAAAAATATCTAATGAGACCATCTACGCCCATTAGAATTCAGAAAGGAAAACAGAAATCATTTGTGAGAGCTTTAGCATTTTAGTAAATTATTCTAAAAGTGATTACAAATTCAATTAATTCTGGAATAGAAATACATGCACGCCAACCAGCCAGTATACTAGCCTGCCTAACAGTATGTGTGTAACATACGAATCGGCTTCCATATCAGTTTTCACTGCATGAAGCAGCAGTCTATCGTTCACATCTAGATGTAGAGACATCTGTTTGCTCATCTAGCCATACATCGATCTAGTCATACATCTCTTTGTAAGATCATTAGGGAAGGAGGGTATCAAACTAATTGATATTCAATAAAATTCCTGATTTAATGTTTGTTTACGTACGTACATACGTATGGCTTTGTAGAATTTTAAAGAAATACCCCCCCTCCCCCTCCTCATAGCATTGAACATGGATTAATTGTAAGAAAAATCAAAGAAACATTTAACATTTAACGAGCATGTTAAGACATACATATTCATGTTTTAATACCAAATAATTGGCAAAAATTATCGAACAAATACATTTAATTGTTGCATAAAAGGAGATTTTTTGTTGCACCACAACTGAAGAAGAAGTAGCTGCATCACCACTGGCCATTGGCAGTGGCAATGGCAGTCATAGTGGTAGTGGTGGCAGTTACGAAAAATACCACAGACAGACAGACGACAGAGACGAACGCATCACAATGAATTGAGGGAATCAGGATTTAACCAATAAATATTATGAAAAGAAAAATAAAATAAACGTTCATAATGAGGTGGAGTGCAATTAGAGGTTTTAAACGACTTTAAAATGCCTTTTTTTCTAACTGAATGTACTCCTTCTACCTCTTCACGATCTGCTATGCCCAGCAGAGATCAGCAGTGAGAGTGAGAGTGAGAGTGCCTAGAGATCAGCAGTGAGTATTCAAAAAGATGAATAGAATCAAATCATACTCATAATATCTGATACTTATACACATTCATACTTATTTTAATATCATGGATCCTCTTCTACTCATATTCAAAGTTTGAAGTACTCATCATATTCATAACATTAACAACACGTATGATGTTGTGGTTGATTTCGACTCTCCATTACTCAACATATACACGAAGCACAAAATAAGTATGAAGTACGAACACTAAAATACTCACTAGAATGTTGTATGTTTGTTCTGCTTGCTGCTCTGTATTTTTTGTTTATGTGTCTGCTTTCTTTTGTTGTAAATGTAACAACAACTAAGACTGTAAATTTTATTGAATGATTCAAGTCACTAGAATCGTTTATAAGTATTTGTAAGTATTTTTCTAAAGTTATGAATCTAAATGAGTAGGCTTATGAATCAAACATATTTCGAATGGTATGAGTTTGATGCCAACGTTGTAAGCATACTCATTGCAACCCCTGCTTATATATCAACGTTGTAGTGAGTATGGATGAATCAGAGTACATAGTTAAATTTCAATATTTTTACGAAAATGGAAATGGTGTTGTTAAAATAATAAGCAAAAGCTCCAAAAATAACACAATGGACTTGATCACACATAAAATGATAAACAAAAGCTCCAAAAACAAAACAATGCAGTTGTTCACGTGATCAACGAATTAGTAAACATATAGCAACAAAAACAACAGGCTTGTTTACAAGATCGATGAATAAACAAAAATATAGCAGCAACGTCCGAGTATAAAAAATATAGCGGAAAGACAAACAAACAAAACAACAACAACTCTGCCTGGACGAAAGTAAACAAAATACACGAACAACAAAAATGGAAACAATTTGTTTACATTTTTGGATTGTTCCCGAAGGTCGTCATCATCCTTCAACGGCATTCATCACACTGTTGATCCAGTGATATAAAAGGCAAGATAAAGCGAGCAACGAGGATTCAGTTAGAATTCAGTCAGTCGTGTATGAAGACACGTAATTCTCGGAGTTTGAATTTAATCGTGTAAGACGACGTCACGTCGGTGTGAGAATTAAATCTATCGAGCTTTAATTCGGTCAGACTTGTGTGCAGACAAGTTGCGTTTGAGAACACAGTTGTTTGTGTTGTGCTTACAAAAAAGGTTGTGAGCAAAGAGGAATAACTAATAAGTGTTGTTGCTTACATGAAGGTTGTAAGCAGAGAAATATAACCAAAAAAGCACATATTGTGAAAGTTATCGTTGTACAAGTGGAAGAAGTTCTAACAGTGGCACAAAAATTGTGCAGATAATAAAGAATTGATTGGAAAATAAACACAGATTTATTTTTATTTTATTTGCAATCTACGAACTCATATTTTTAACGTTTTTAAAAGGTAAAAACGTAACAATATTGTTGACTCACTTATATTCAAAATTTCATGAGTGCTTATGAGTAGCGAAAAACCGATTCATTGCTGATCTCTGATGCCTAGTTTCTCCTATTATTTTTATTTTTTTGAAAGACCTATTGATGTCATTACGGTTGGCGTATAACATCTTTCAAATGCCCGCCATGGCTCTGGTGCATAAACTAGACTGAATTTGCATACACCTACAACTTAAAAAAACACTACAAGAAAAAGTCTAAGAGGATCATATTGCACGATGTCGATGACCAGTTCAAATCACCTCTAAGTAACATGAACGTGTTATTAAGTCTTTGAATGGGTTCCTTTCCAGAAATTTTCAAATCAAACACGTCATTATATGTACATCTCATTACGCACATTTCCCATTATGCCAAGGTAAATGCATTTTTAAAATATCCAGTGTAATAACAAAGTCGCTAAAGTCTAGTAAGTAGTGTATTGGCTTATTAGACGTGAGGCTACGGTTCAAACCCCAGGTCAGACATCTTTAACGAAACGAAATATGAAAAAATATTTCTTCAGCAGATTTCTGATAAAATTGCCGCGAAAAATTTCTCAAAAATCTGTACTTCGAAGTCGACTTTAAACTGTAGTTTCCGCCAGTCATGTAGAAAATTAACACACACAACATAAGTGGTGTGAGAAGCTAGGTCGTAATCCTGACTGAAGGGTTGTAATGACCAATTATGTATGTATGTTACGTACATATGTAATAAGGAAACAATACTTTTTGCCCTTGTTTTCAATTTCGTTTATTTCTCTGACAAATTCACCTTGCTTTTCGGTATAAATATAATGGTTGTACGAAACATATCCGGCTTCCTCAATTGATCGCAGCAGTCAGTCTTATCAAAGCACTTTTCAACAGTACTTTGGAAACAGCCTAGGAAACAGAAAAAAGTACACCTTTAATCTCGTTCTCATATATATTATCACCCAATTTCTTTCATGTAAAATACAGCAACATACACTGTGGTACAGGTACAGTCAATTTTTAACATTTATTTAATTGGGTGGTATCGTGGATTACTTCATCAAAAGGTACCATAATTGGCTTTGGAAACAAACTAGAGTTCAGCAATGAATCGTTTTTTCGCTACTCATAAGCACTCATGAGATTATGAATATAAGTGAGTCAACAATATTGAAATTTAACTATGTACACTGACTGATTCATACTCACTACAACGTTGATTTATAAGTACAGGTTGCAATGAGTATGCGTACAACGTTGACATCAAACTCATACCATTCGAAATATGTTTCAATCATAAGCCTACTCATTTAGATCATAACTTTAAAAAAATACTTACGAATACTTATAAATGAGTTCGAGTGAATCGAATCTTTCATCAAAATTTACAGTCTTACAGTCTTTGAAAATGAGTAGAGGTTCCATGATATTAAAATAAGTATGAATTTCTATTCTACTCATGTTTTTGAATACTCATTGCTGATCTCTGAATCAAACATAACCATACTTTAGCTGTAGCGATCGTAGACCAAAAACAAAACAAAAACTATACAGTTATTGTTATTGTTATTGTTGTTGTCGTCGTTTGTTGTCTACACTTAATAAAATGCATCTTATCGAGGTAACAAATAAATGCACATTCACAATCGACAAAAAGCACAAAAGAACACAAAAAAAAAAAGAAAGAAAATTTAAACATGGAATGGATATAGAAAAAAAGCAGTGGACATAACTTAGGTTAGAATTTCTTGAGAACTCCTAATTATAAATACATTGAACAAGTTGTTGAATTGTTGGATTGTTTAAACTTAAAGAATAATTATGAATGTGGCAAAAGAGAGACTCAAACCAAAAAACCAAAAACGATGGCCGAAGACGAAAACGAATACGTACGTACGTATAAGAACAACATTCTGTTCTTATTTCTCTTTTCATCATTGCATTTTAAACCATAACGAGATACAATTTAACATTTTCTATTTGGTCTTCTACTGTCTCTCCACTGTGACTTTTTAACTTGGCCAACTACAATGAGCAACATTTTGTTTTAAAAGCCAACAAACCGAAAAAAAATTGAAACAAAAACAAAAACAACATTTGTAACGAAAGTCGCACATTTAAGACTCATTAATGTGGCGACATTTGTTAAAATGAAGAAAAATTAACAATAATTTCTTGTGTTGTTATTGTAGTTGTTGTACTTTTTTTTCTTCTCTCTTTGCATGCTGATGATTTAAAGACAAATAGTCGTCTTTATTATCACAAACAATAATAAACATTTTGTTGTTTGTGTTTCTTCTTCCTCCTCAAAACAAAGCAAAAAAAAAAAGGGGGGGGGGTTAAAAAATACGAAAAACTTCTCTTAAAGATCGAAAAGATCAACACTAAGCTATTGCCGCAACAACAACAACAGCATTCTAAGCATTAATAATGTTTGGCTAATGCAACCAACAATACTAAGAGGCAAACACAACACAACAACTACTGACTGCAGTAACAACTGTAGCAGCAGCAAAAGAAAACAAAAAAAAATGAAAAATGTGTTGAGAAAAACAGAGCGTTTTCAGCATTTTTTAGTAAATTTTTCCAAGAAAAACCATTTTCAAAGCAAGCATTCATTTGTGTATGTTTGTACGTGTGTGTGCTAAAAAGTGTTTTTCCTATTCATTTGAACCTGCTGCCTTAAAAAGTTTTCCTCAACGCCTATTCAGAGTTGTGCAATATAGAATTGGCGGTGTGCCTGCTGTTTCATTTCAGCTATTCTACTCAATAGTTTGTTATTTTGAATGTAATTTCACTAGAGCCTCAGAGAGAATGTCGTATAACATCACCAAATAGCTTAATAGCTGTCCTTAAGAATATCGTCTGTAAGAATATCGATTTGAAATGTACACAACCATCCGCTACGTCAAGCATATTCTTTCATTCATGCGTTTGACTTAAATATCTGTCTCTGAACCGTTCCTCGGCATAAATATTTATGTGTACATCTCTGATCCATTACAGAAGCCACTGCAGCCATTACGAGTGACTCTTTGGTGCGTCTTCTGGAGCGGAGACATCATTGGCCCACATTTCTTTGAGGACGGTGCAATCGAGACACCTTATCCCACCATGATAACTGATTTCTTTTGTACCCGCTCTTCATTGTATTGATGTGAACGATGCACAGAGGGGCATTTTGCCTGAAAACCTGGCCAAAATTAATAGAAGTGTTTTATGAGTTAATGGCTGGAATTTTTTGATAGTGTTAGTGATAATTAGGCCCAAGGATGAACCCAACTGATTTTGGTTCAAATCGGTCATTGATTTCGCCTAGCCCCCATACAAATTCCCCTCGAAATTGCACTTATTATGCAATAATCATGATAAAATTTAGCATGGATCAGTTCTATGTACTAGGAAATCATGGTGTAAAGTTTGGTGAAAATCGGATCACATTTGACCCTAGTCCCCATTTAAAGTCCCCTTTAGAAACTCACGTTTACGCTTATAAACGGCTTAAAAACATCGGTATCGTGATGAAATTCGGTATGAACGTGTATTTTGTAAATCTAAATCATATTACCAAATTTTGATATGATCGGTCCATAATTGCCCTTAGGTCCAAAATAGGGCCCCTTAAGAAAATAAATTTAGCAATTATAATTAGCTTAAACATTTTACTACCTCGATGAAATTCGACATGAACATGTTTAATATGAATGTGAATCATTCTACCTGATTTTATTATGATCGGATCATATGTGCCCCTAGGTACCACATACGGTCCATTAAGAAAATCAACATACATACATCTCATATTGTTATAATAGTCGAATTAAGTTTTTAATGTTCTCTGATAATTAATATTTATTTTACATTATTTAATACTTAACTTAAAAATACATGAAAAGTGAAACCAAATACAATCGTTAAAATCGTTATCATTTTCATCATTAATGTCAGGAAGGAGAAATTTAATAGTATTTGATGAAAATGCTTTTCTATTCTTTCGCGATTTTTGTGTATTGCAGCTTATAAAAGGGGCACTGCTTCAAAGTAACCTATCAACCGAGCTCAACGTTACACTGTTATGGCGTTATTTCCACACGATTATGGCGTTATTGCACTTGGGTCTCATTCTATTGAGAAATAAGGCCATATGGCTTTATTGCCTGAGGCTTTATTACACTGCGTCTAATTTTTTTGAATTTTTCAAAAAAAAAAAGGAAAATTTTCAAAAAATCGCCAAAAATAATTGCGCAAATTTGCGCAAACTTTTTTTTTTGTTCCTGAATGTAGAGAGTTTATATTTTCTTGTGGTATTTAACATTAACTACTAAAAACTACTTTCACCTTTAAAATCCTTATCTTTTTTAGGGAGGGTAAAAAAAGCGAAATTTTTATTATTTTTAAATTTTGAACGAATAATTTTAACATTAATATATGAGATATATATATAAAAAAAAACTGAAAGTAGCAATTTCTCATACCTTTCAAATAAAAAAAAAAATCAATATAAAACCTCTATTCGTTTAGCCACAAAAAAATATCATATATTTAATTTTCTTCACTTTCCTGACTTTGACATCGTCTCAAATCTACAAATCTCAACTTAACCCTCCGTCACAGTCATGGGTCTGGCCAGACCTTTTCCAATTTATTTTGCATTTTAAACGTGTTGGCAATATGACTAGAGATTTGAATTTTCAGGTACCCTTCTGAAAAAACGCTACGAACAAAGTAAACAAAAAAGGAGTTAAAAGGATATTTTGAAACCAATGTCATATTAGTACCACAGTGGGTCTAACCAGACTCACTTTTTAACCGTTGTATTTTTTCACCGAAACAGTCTTTGAATGTTTTGTTTTAGTTTTACGCGAACTTTCAAAGTGTTTATCAGAAATTTTTTCTAAAAAAGTGGTAAAATTCGACATTTTTGGAAAATGAATGATGAATTAGAATTTATTTTCAATACGCGACGTTCTAGTAACTTCGATATGGATTTTTACACCAGAATTGCCGAGGATTTGGCAAATGACTTGGAGCGTGAAATAGCTAATGAGGAAGCCGGACAGCATGAAGAAGATGATAAATTTTTGGATGAAAATGATGCAGATTATTTGCCATACGGAGATGACGCATCAGACGTTGAAAATGATTTGCTAATCGAACCTAATGTAGAAGACGACAGTGATGAAGAGGAGGAAGACTGTAGTTCTGAAACAGGTGAAGAGGATAATAATTGTTTCATTGGAAAAAATGGTACCATATGGAATAAAAACCAGCCAACCAGTGGTGTAGGTACCCGTCAACATAATGTGATGCGTTTTCGAGCTAGGCCTAAAGAGCAAACCTCTACTCCATTTGAAGTTTTAAAAAAAAATTTTACACCCAATATTACAGACATCATTATATTTCAGACAAATCGGTATGGAAGAGACGCAGTTAATAAATGGAGTGCTGCAAATGGAAACAAAAAACAAGAGCTTGGAAGGATCTAACAGAATATGAATTATACGCTTTCATCGGCATTCTTCTAGCAATGGGAGTTTCACATTATAACATGAAAAATCCACGGGTTTTGTGGCGTACTGATAATTTACCCATATTCAGGGCCACAATGTCTCTTCATCGATTTATGTCCCTGACCAGATATATTCAGTTTGACGACGGTAGAACACGGTCATTTCGATTACTCGAAGACAAAGCTGCACCTATTCGGGATATATGAAATTTTCTCAACGAAAACCTTGTGAAGAATTATGTTTCGCATGAGAGTACAACCATTGACTAGCAATTGTTTCCATACCAGGGAAAAACTAAATTTACACAGTATATACCAACAAAACCCGTGCTGATACCCTAGAGGTAAAGAAGTGAAGTGGACGGGAAGTGAAAAAATTCGCAAAAAGACTTGATTCTTTTGTTCAAAATGTTCAAATGCTGTATGTCAGCAACATTACAAAGTAAGACATATATGTATGTTTTAGTTGCTTAGATTGATAACATGACAAATTTTTACTCAGTGTACACTGAATTTAAACCGTTTTTAAAACTATCTACATAAAAAAATAATGTTAACTTATGCAAATACACTAACATTTACATAGTATATGGGGTCTGGCCAGACCCAGTGTGGTACTAATGTGAAAAAGTAAAGGTGTGTGTCACGGAGGGTTAAAGTCGTGAAAATTCACTATATAATGCAGAATTTTGTTGTCTATCGAACTGCATACTCAGTTTCTTAAATTTCTTTAAATACATTTTTGCCTTTTTGGCCAGGTTTTCAAGCAAAATGCACCTCTGTGCGATGTTTAGCTTCAACAGGACCGAGCAACTTTCCACACATCTCATGCCACAATTGATTTATTGCGTCAAACGTTTGATGGCCCTTTAATTAGCCGAAATGGTGATGACAATTGGCTGCAAAGAAGCTGCGATTTGACACCGTTGAACTATGTTCAACTAGAGACAATTGAGCATTTGAAGACCAACATTCGTCATGCCATTGCCGAGATACGACCCCAAACATTCGAAAAAGTACACGAATGGCTGGCTGGCAGGCCATACAGTTTAAAGGCGACTCCGAACGATGGATTTTTGAGAAACTTTTCATGGCAATTTTATTTACTCCCAGAGTTTTCGCCAGAAATCTGATGAAAGGAGGTCGCCTGTGAAATATTTTTTTTCATATTTTCGTTTTGATGCCTGATCTTGAACATAGGTCTCACGTCTAATAAGGCAACACACTACCTACTAGACTACGGCGACTTCATGTTTTGCCATCACTGCCATGAAAAACCACAAAACAAAAACTGAAATATTTTTAAGCAGAAATGGTGTAAAGAAAACGTTCGTACTTAAACTCAATGCGATCGTTTATGGCAATTTATTTAGCAGCTTAAAATGTTGCAAATGAACCAAGTTGATGGAAATGTTGCTGCCTTGCCACCATCTATTCTGTCTGTTGTTTTCAAATATTTTAATTGTATTTACACAAGTATCTACCAGAGTATATATGTACAGATGTATGTATAAGTAGATCGACTTAATACCATATATCCGTATGATTTTGTAGAATTGCATTTGTTTTCTTTTATTGTTGTTGTTTGTTGTTGTTTCTTATCGTATTTTATTTTTTTTTTTTTGCAATATTTATGACATTTTTTTGTGTATTTGAGCGTCAATTTATGCTGCAATTACGGGTATATTGTAGCATTGAAGATTTTAAAATTCGTATTACGGCCATTTACAATAACAATAACAACAACAATAAAAAAGGAAAACAAAAGGAAAACAAAAAGAAGTTCAACTCCAGAAAACAAAAAAAGAAAACAAAAAGAAGAGTCGTATTTATAATAACTACTGCAACACAAAAGAAAATACAAAAAAAAAAAAAAAAATTAAGAAACAAGTTGGTATGACGATCACAATAATGATGATGATGATTTTCGTAATGATAATAATGATGCTGTACTGTGCTGTTCAGTGCTGTGCTGTGTTCGTGATGTAATGCTGTCGCGAGAGTGACCAAAGTCATGTCTCAAAGTCAAAGCCAAGTTGCATATTTATCATCTTAGTGGCAAATACTTTTACCATCAATAGAGACACAGATCAACAAATATATACGAATGGTGCTACAAAAGCCAGAATGCCGAAAACATATACAAAATAAGACATATATACATATGTACACTAGGCTAGGCCAGGCTAAGGAAGAAAAATAACGTAAATATGTAGAAATGTTAAATAAAAATTTAAGGAAATTTTATAACGAGATTTATATGGAACTCAGAAGATGCTTCAGAGTAATTCTGTAACAGGGTTTATTGGTTTTCTTTTCTTACACTTTCCAAAACAAATTCGAATTCTGATTGAATTCTGTTTAAAACTGGCGTATCAATTTACATGGCTATTGGCGGGCATAGTTAAGATTGTGAATTATTAAATGTCCACTGCCACCGAAGGCTGCTAGTTCAGTTTGTGTGGCCATTAAATTAAATTCAATATATTTGTAGAACACATACACATAAGCCGCCGAAACTATGAACGATCAGCGAGCGTCTTGAACTATAGTCGTGATGTATGTTTTATAAACGAACGACCAGTCACTTCTAAGAAGACTGTAGTAGACTTCTTTACATAGACTGGTATATCCTACAATATCCTTTTACAACCTCTTCTCCTCTATACTGTCAATAGCAGACTTCTGAAGTAGTACTTGTAGTCGCCGTGTTCTATGTAGCTAGTGTGTTGGCTTACTAGATGTGAGATCGTGGTCCAAAGCCTAGTCCATACACCTCGAACAGAACAAAATACGAAAAAATTTTCTTCCCAGCAGATATGTGGTAAAAAAAACTCTGAAAAAATAATAACAAGTTGACAAGTTTCTTAAAAATCTGTCGTTCGGAGTCGACTTTAAACTGTAGGTCCTGTTTGGATGGTGTGAGGAGTTAGGTTGTGATCCTAACGACCAGAATCCAACGACCAGGCACTTCTAAGAAGGCTGAAGTACAATTCTTCACATAGACCGGTAAATCCTACAATATTTTTTTGCATCCTCTTCTATTCCATTTTGTCAGTAGCATATGTCCGCAGTAGTGCTTGTAGTCGCCGTAGTCTAGTCGGTAAGGTGCTAGCTTCTTAGTCGTGAAGTTGTGGTTCAGACTCTAATCCATACATCTTCGGCTACTTCCTCCTAGTAGATTTCTGACAAAAACTCTGAGTGTAAATAAAATTTTCATAAAGTTTCTTAAAAAAACTGTCTGTCGTTCGGAGTCGACTTTAGACTGTGGATAAAATAACATGCACAACATGGATGGGGTGTGAGAAGCTAGGTTGTAATTCTAATTAAAAACTTGTAATGACAAATTAAGTTTAGTGTACGTTTTTAGAAGTCGCCGTATACTAGTAGGTAGTGTGTTGGCTTATTAGACATGAGGCCGTAGTCCAAATTCTAACCCAGACATTTCGAACAAAATGAAATATGAAAAAAGAAATTTCTTTCATCGACTTCCTTCCAACAGATTTCTTGCGAAAACCTCTGATAGAATAATAAAATTGCTATGAAAAGTTTGTCTAAATATGAAAAGTTTCTCTAAATTGTAGGTCCCGCCACTCGTGCATCAAATTAACACACACAACCTAAGTGGTGTAGGAAGCTGGGTTGTAATCCTAGCTAAAGCGCTATTATAATTATGTTAAGTATACTCCTTTAGTAGATGATATTTCGAAGACATATAAAGGGTGATTTTTTAGCAATTATCTTTTTGGCAACACTGGTTTAAACAGCTCACGCACGTTTCGTGTTTTGTTTCACTGTCAAACATCTTCAATTTGGTCTATAATTTAACCATGAATCGTCTTACAAACGAACAACGCTTGCAAATCATTGAATTTGGCATCATTGGACCGTACTTCTTCAAAGATGCTGCGAATCGTAACGTAACTGTGAATGGTGAGCGCTACCGTGAGATGATATCCAACTTTTTTTTTGCCCAAAATGCAAGGGCTTGACTTGCATGACATGTGGTTTCAACAAGACGGTGCCACACACATGACACACAGCACGCGCAACCATGGACTTATTGAGAGGCGAGTTCGGTGAACATTTTATTTCACGTTCGGGACCGGTCAATTGGCCGCCTAGATCGTGCAATTTAACGTCTTTAGACTATTTTTTGTGAGGCTATGTTAAAGCTCATTTCTATACAGACAAGCCCGCTTCAATTGACGCATTGGAAGACAACATTGAAGCATTTATTCGTGAGATACCGGCCGAAATATTGGAAAGAGTATGTCAAAATTGGACTAAGCGGATGGACCATTTGAGGCGCAGTCGCGGTCAACATTTTCATGAAATAGTCTTCAAACATTAAATTATATGGACCGTACTATCGATTCAAATAAAGATTTCATGCATTTTTCTGAATTTTATGTGCTTTTTTTTTGAAAAATGTTCCTATAGCTCGTAAAAAATTACCCTTTATTTCTATTTCAAGCAGCCTATGAAGAGCTAGAATCAAATCCTCTTAATTTTGTATGGCATCCAAGGATCTTGATATTGGGCACTCCAGTGCATCATGCTTATGTTGGCCAACATAGTATCCTGTCCTGTCCTTGGCCTTTATACCAATGAAGTTAGTTTGCTGGATTCGCCAAAAACCGACCAACACATAACAGTTTATAGTCTTGGCTTACTTTCTTTACACAATATGATGGTCATCTATTGAAAAAGCTTTAGATCATAGAATCTTGGCTTTTAGAAGATTTTATCGTAACTTGAGCATTCGTACTCTCCTCATAAGGTGATGAATCAGAGATCTAGATATATGAATTTATGTTGAAGAATGATTCAGAGACAGAGATATTTAAGTTAAACGCTTGAGTGGAAGAAGGTGCATGACGTGGCCCATGGTTATGTACATTTCAAATCGATATTCCTACAGACGATATTCCTACAGGCAGCCACGCAGCTATATGATGATGTCACACGACATTCTGTCTGAGACTCTAATGAAATTACGTTCAAAATGAAAAACTATTGAATAAAAGACACATGATAGGACTACTAAGAAGATATTTATCGTGATGCGAACATGTATACCCTTCACACATGTTAATTTATGTCGAAAATTGGTTGAGAGAGATATATTGGACACACCATTTGTAACGTGTTCTTAAGTCTAGAAGTCGCCGTAGTCTAGTAGGTAGTGTGTTGGCTTGGGCCACGGTTCAAACCCCAGGTCAGACACATCAAAACGAAAATATAAAAAAAATATTTCTTCGGCGACTTCCTTTCAGCAGATTTGTGACAAAAACTCAGAGAGTAAATAAAATTGCCATGAAAAGTTTCTCAAAAAATCTGTCGTTCGGAGTTGACTTTAAACTGTTGGTCCCGCCACCCTTTATGAAACTAACACACACAACATAAGTGGTGTAAGAAACTAAGTCCTTAATCCTGACTGAAGAATTGTAATGACCAAATTATGTGTGTATGTCTTACGCCTGGAGAAATCCGGTATATCCTTCACGCCTATTCGAAAAAGACACAGGCCACAACCAGTATTTTTCTTAGATTAAAACTTAAGCCACTCAAAACAGATAGATTGGTCTGAATCGAGTGGAAGTTTGAGCATCTTTTCCTGTATCCTTCAAAATCAAAGGCTGCCAAAGCCAATATAAGTCCAGAGAGCTCACTTCTCTGACTTCTGAGATACATATTAAAGTCAGATGGGTTTGAGTCTAAGTTTTATTGCATTTTAAGGCCTGAGATCTTATTTTTGTTAAGCAATTATTTTGACATCCTTCCGACATCTTTAGTAGTCGATCATTACCCCTTGTGAGTTACACAGACTTTTAAATTTATCACATTTTAATTCCTGTCTAAAGTACTGTGTGTAGGGCATTTAAAAGTAAAATGAAAATTAAACACTGAAGACAAAGTGCTACCATTACTGCAGACACTCCATGATCTAATACAGAAACATTCATCTATTCATTCTACCATGGCCATCATCATATTTGTCCATATACTATTACACAAACAATTTGGTTCATTTACACTCCCAAAGAAATTTCAGTAGACGCTTTAATGCTGGAGACAGCAGCTTAATGGCCAATATACAAAGATTGATGGACTGACTGTGAGAGGCAGGGTAAAGGAACATTTAAAAGTCAACTTGAAATACAAAACAAAACAACAAAAAAACATTTGGAAAGACTTACAGTGAGTCACAGCAGACTTAAAAGTAAGCTACACTGTTCTGAATCAATTGAGGAGTGATATTTTCTAGATGTATGGCAGTGTTACAGTACAGGAACTTATCTGGAACAAGTTTTATTGGAATCGTAAAACCAATACCTTTCAAATTGTTACAAATCCTAACACAACCACCTGCAGTGCATGGTGTAGGGCATATTTTGAGACACTGAAAATTGACTTTTTAAAAATCTAGTTTAGAAAGATCACGTTCTTATTCTGTTACACGCTGACTAGTTCGTTCGTTCGCTCATTCACTCACTTGCTACAAAAATACAAAAAAAAAATGAAAAAAAAGCAGAAAACTTTTGAAATGCAGTGGCATTTTTTTTGCACTTGATTTGTGCAGCACAAAAAACCAAAACTGGATTTCCTAGAAAACGATTTATTATCGTTGAATAATCAACGATATTCGTTGAAATTGTTCTTTTTTGTTTAAGTTTTTGTTGCTTTTTTTGTTAAACATTCTGTAGACTGTAGACTAGAATATGATCACAATTGGAAATGCTTCTATTGCATCGAGAATTAAGTTTTTATTTTTTTTTTTATATTCCGTAATTGTTTCATTTAAATTCAAGAAATTTTTTTTTCTATTTATTAGAAATTATTTGATTTCATTTAAGCCATGTTTACTGAATATATGTATGTATAGGTTAGGTTAGGTCGGAGTGGTAGCTCTGATGTCACAAAGCTCACTTGAGCACGCATAGCGGCCCGTTGTGATGCCACGGGTGAACGCAGTCCCTGTACTGACCAAGTTCCACCACAATCAGGGAAAAGGAAGAAGTTGGTCAGCGCAAGGGCTGCACAACGGAAGCACGACTACCCCGCACTGGAAAACCAGCCAGAAAATTTGATGAACGAAGCTATATCCTTGATATCAATGGATGATAGCTCCGTTAAGCTAACAAGGAATGGGGAGCCAAATAACCTATATCTACACCTAGCAAGAGACGGGCACTGACAAAGAAAGTGAATAACAGTCTCCTCCTCCTCAGAGGACCTGCATCCACGACAGAAATCGTTAAAAGGGAGCCTCATTCTTTCCGCGTGTCTGCCCATGACACAATGACCCGTAAGCACGGCCACCGTAGTCGAGATGACGTCACGACCAAGACCAAGTAATTGGTTGGTACGCCTTTTATCCATCAAGGGCCAGGTGAGCCTAGCGGTGGAGCAGGACTCCTCGTTGACCCAGGATAGGTTGGCGTCTCGAAAGAATTTCCGCGCAATGGTCAATTTGACCGAGGCAAGTGGTATACCCAATTCAACAGAAGAGGATTCCGGAAGGAGCGCACCAGCTCTGGCGAGCTCGTCTGCTCTGCAGTTACCCGGAATTTCACTGTGCCCGGGGACCCACACCAAAGAGACACTGGTGAAGCGCCCCGAAAGAAGGTCGAGACAGCGACGACATTCCCTAACGATCCTAGAGTATATGTATGTATGTATGTGTATTAAATTTTTGAAATATTTATTGGAATTCATTTGAAAATGAAGTTTAAAAAAAAATTTGCTAACAATGAATGTGTAAGACAAAGGATTCATAGGTTTTATTGACTTATTGGCTGTGATCAAACAAGTGTTGGGGGATTGAAAGATGTCGAGGCTGCACTGAAATTAGTTTCAAACTATTGCTCCACAAATATAGGGACGTGTAAACGAATTAAATGCTTTCAATTTAAAAAATACGTCATTATACCGAAAGCAAATGGTGAAGAACTCTGGAAGATGTACGTATTCGGTAAGTAGGTTGGTACCAGAGATCAGCAATGAATCGTATTTTCGCTACTCATAGGTACTTATGAAATTTTGAGTATGAGTGAGTCAAGAGTATTAAAATTCAACTACTCTGATTCATTCGTACTCGCTACAACATTGATTTATAAGTATAGGTTGCAATGAGTATGAGTACAACGTTGACATCAAACTCACAACATTCGATTCATTGTTTGATTCATACGCCTACTCATTCAGATTCATAAATTTAGAAAAATACTTATAATACTTACGAATGATTCGAGTCACTCGAATCATTCATCAAAATTTACAGTAGTAGTTATTGTTGCATTTACAAAAGAAGAGAAAAGAAAAGACAAAGACAGCAAGCAAAGCACACACACAACCATCTAGCGAGTATTGTGGTATTCGTACTCGAATCATACTTATTTTGTGCTTCGTGTATATGTTGAATCATGGAGAGTCGAAATCAACAACATCGTGCGTATTGTTAAGTATGAGTACGATGAGTATTTCTAACTTTGAATATGAGTAGTATGAGTATGATATTAAAATAAGTATGAATGCGTATAAGTAGCTGAAATTATAAGTATGACTCGAATCTACTCATCGTTTTGAATATTCGTTGTTGATCTCTGGTTGGTACGTCTCTAAACATACTTACATACATAATTGGCCATTACAACCCTTCAGTCAGGATTACGGATTACAAGACCTACAGTTTAACGTCAACTCCGAACGACAGATTTTTGAGAGACTTTTTCATGGCAGGGTTTTTGCCATGATTTTTTGAGAAACTTTACATGGCAATTTTATTTGCCCTCAGAGTTTTTGCCAGAAATCTGCTGAGAGGAAATCGCCGAAGAAATATATTTTTTCATATTTTCGTTTTGATGCCTGACGTGGTATACGAACCCGGGCTTTGCGTCTAATAAGCCAACACACTACCTACTAGACTACGGCGACTTCTCTAAATATAGTGGCAAAGAAAAACACCCAGAGATCTTGAGGATCATTGTATTCATTCTTGAAGCGGGAGGAAGAGATGTATAGGTAGCTGCGCTACCCCTAACCAATCGTATCCCATTGTAGAACTCAGAAGAACCATGATTCAGGAAACCCTTAAAGAAACTCTCTCGCAGGTTGTTTAAAATTCTTATACAATAACTGAAGTCACCGTAGTCTAGTAGGTAGTGTGCTAGTTTATTAGAAGCCAGGGTTCAAACCTCAGGTCCAACATTTCGATCAAAACGAAATACGAAAAAAAATATTTCTTCGGTGACTTCCCCTCTGCAGATTTCTTGCAAATACTCTGAGAGTAAAATAAAATTGCCATGAAAAGTTTCTCAAAAATCTGTCGTTAGACTGTATCTGTCGTTAAACTGTAGCTGCCGCGCCCATGTATAAAATTAACACACTCAGCATAAGTGATGGGAGAAGCTAGGTCGTAATCCTGACTGAAGGGTTGTAATGATCAATTAAGTATGTATGTATGTAGAAGATAAGAAGCAGAAAACCAAGCAGAGGGTTCAACTACGCTAGCCTCAGCTAATCTTATTCCATTATAGAGCTTAAGAGAACCTTGGTTCAGGAGACGCTGGTTACCGACAACGACATTAAACCCACAAATAAACCCTCTCCCAGGGTGTTTAAAATTATTTTACAAATAACCAGCCAGTCATTGAAGAGATGCTGTATTATAATTTTATGAAGAATACTCAACATATCTATTCGCAGACTTAATTAAACGGAATCTGCGTTACTGACGTGGAAAGGTAAATTTATGAAAAAAGATTTCGAAGATAATATCATCAGCTCTAATTCCCTTAACAAAACTTCAGACTTCGAAGTACACAGAAATCTTACTTACTTACTTATGGTGTTTTCTTTTCTACAAAGAAAATATCACCCTCTTACAAGGTGCATTAAAAAAATTTTTAACCAACCCTGTTGTAATGTCATTTTTTATTTGAGAAGAACATAACACAAATATTAAAAAAGGGTATGCCCTGTGTTTACCACTTATTAAGAAAATGAAATGAATGAATGAGGAAATGCCAATTTGCTCAAAGGTGTTGCCAGATCGCTAATTTTTCGATTTCATTTTTTGCACGCTTTTTTATAACAAAAAAAAAATATTTTAACACTGTTCTAACATTGAATGCAATTTTTTATATTGCTGACCATGTAGCTTTAATAATGTAATATTTCCTTAAGATTACTCCACAAAACAATGAAAAAATTAACTTCAAATTGGATAACAATACCAGGCGACTTTTTTTAAATTTCATCTGGTAGCCCTATAAATAAACAAAAGTCATATGCTTTACAGGGCATTATCAGCACTCTCGATTTATACAGGGCATAAAATGCAATGTCCTCCACCATTGGCAAGTGCGAATTATTTAGAATAAAACATACCCCCCCTTTTAGAGGGCGAAACATTTTTAAGAAACAAACGCAAAATTGCATTTTGCATTAATAAAATGCACATTTTTTGGTAGAAAAGAAAACACCATTAATTCCCCGTTAACAACCCCATTAACGGATTTCGGCCTGCCTTAACATATCCATCTAGGCGCCTCTGCTTGTTGCGCTCCTTTGCCAGTCGGTCCCACTAATCGATGACAGGACTTCCAACGCAAACAAGGTCGTCCTCTTCGCCGACTTCCGCTAATCCCCATATCCTCTTCTCCCACAAAAGACATGGCCGCAGACAAGCGCAGCTGCAGGATGTTAATGCGTTATGCAACGTCCATATTATTGAGCAGCTCATGCAGCTCATTACTTGATCATCGCCAACTCGCAATGGACCCATGATCTAACGTAGAATTTATCTCTCGAATATTCTCAAGGCTGCTGCATCAGTGCTTAATAGTGTCCATGCCTCTGCGCCATAAAGAAGCACGGGGAGAATGAGCGTCTAGTTTTGTCTCTGCTACTCAATTACCTATTGAGACCATAATAACAATTACTCATCGAGTCCCCGAAGGGAATAAATACTTTTTTTTTATAGTCGTTACCCAAACATTTGATAGAGCTTGGTTTGAAGAACTGAACGAAAAGTTTTTTTTTTTTTTTTTTTAATATTGAGAAGAAAGTTACAAAAAAAATTATCATCTTAAAGCCAGAAGTGTAAACTTTTTGAGCGATAAAACGACAAAATAAGAATGACTGGAAAACAATGTCTTGAGAAAATATGTCGACCAACCGTAACCTATCATTACCGTCAAGGCAAGAGGAATATAAATGAAATTGATTTTTTTACATGAAACTGTGAGCCTCAGTAAGCATAAGAAAAATTATTCATCTATGCATCGCTGCACCTCCCGCGAAAATTGCTTGTGTAAAATTTAGTAAAAATCTCATATCCCATAGCGGATAACTATTCTGAGCTAATCTCAGTAAAAACCCTGTAAAAACTTTATGACCAAGCTGAAGAGCTTGGTTACTTTTTTCGACTGTATTTTACCTTTCCAGAACACTTGTTTTTATGAGATCATCAAAAATTGTAAGTGACTAACTTCTCAACTCCGATTTTGTATTCAATCAATCTGCTTGTAGTTTAACAGCGTTTCGCAGATGTTAGTTCAGTAGCATAAGGTTTTCTGGCCTTAACCAAACATCGATCTTCATTTTATGTCCCTTGGTGAATAGTAATAGTCTCACAGTATAACATGATCTTGTGATAAATGCATTTTTACAATGTACTTCTGAATTCAGGGGTTGAGGTCGAAATAAATTATTATGAAACAACTTTTTTTTTTATTTTTTCCCTAGATAATGCAACACTTAATTTCAATAATATTACTCGTACATACGATATTTATTAAAAATAAAAGAATTTAATTTTCAATTGAAATCTTTTTCAAATAAATTAAAATTTAGTTGATAGAAATGAATGAAAAAAAAAAAAAGACGGGCAAAAAAACTAAACTGATGGGCATACATAAGACCACTCTTAAAATGCCACAAGTTGAAAATTAAACAATAACAACTACAAATACAAGAGCAATTTAAAATAATAGCAACAACAGCAACAACAAATAAATCCATCATCATCATCATCTTCATCGCCATTATGAAGAACAATGATAACAACAAGAACAACTAAAAAAAAATTAAATGTAACCACTCTATTATGTGGTAGGTTGTCCGTTAAGTTTCAGATAAAATCATTTAAAATCTGTATTATTTCTTGTTTGGCAAGTTGAACCGTCTTTTGGCAACCAAATGTCAACTAGCATGGCTCAATAGCACTCAAAAGTCAACGTAATGGCAGCATCTTACACATTTCAAAGGATATATACGTACATACCGCATCAAACAGTCAAATTTAATGCATGTAAGGCTGTTTCGTTAATGGCTTGAAGATAATCCTCGCTCCAATGTAATCCTCCAATGTTGCTAACCAGAAATGAGCTTTACCGCTAAACCCAGAAATGCTCGTCTTAATCAGTTTCAAACAACACCAATCAGCAGAAAAAAATGCACAGCAAACGATAGCCAATTGTATCAATTCTTGTACGGACGGTATTTTATTCGATCGTATGCCAAATTATTTACGCAATAGTAGAACAAGGGCCAACAAATTGAGAACGCCAACAAATCGACATCGAATCGTATATTCCGAGCTCAACAGCAATATTCAATATTTTATTGTTAATAGTTCTGAATCAAGAAGAGTAAAATTAGTGTGATAACGATCAATAACTGCATGACTTGCTTGTTTACTAGGCTGATTATACCTCCTTTCTTACATACATATATAATTGGTCATTACCACCCTTCAGTCAGGATTATTGACCTATGTAGTTTCTCACACCACTTATGTCGTGTGCGTTAATTTTTTAGATGAGTGGCGAGACCTACAGTTTAAAGTGGTCTCCGAACGACAGATTTTTGAGAAACTTTTCATGGCAATTTTTATTTACTCTCAAAGTTTTTGTCAGAAATTTGCTGAGAGGAGTCGCCGAAGAAATATTTTTTCATATTTCGCTTTGATGTCTGACCAGGGGTTTAAATCGTGGCCTTAAGTCTTATAAGCCAACAGACTACCTACTAAATCAACTTTTTACTTACTTTCTTACTTACTTAATTGGTGATTACAACTCTGTAGTCAGCTTTCAACACCACCCATGTTTTGTGGGTTAATTTTAACCACGAGTAGTGGGACTAACAATTAAATGTCGACTACAAACGACAAATTTGAGAAAGTTTTCATAGCAGTTTTGTCTGAGCTGGCGTTTGAACCACGACCTCACGTGTAATTAGCCAACATGCTGCCTACTAGACTACGGCCATTGCAGTGTCATTACTTCGCTGGAAAAGACGAGGAGTTGAAGCCAAATATACAGCAGCTTCTAAGACGTAATTCAACTGTTAAGCACAACAGGACAAAACACAGTCTGCGTGAGGTATCATCATAACTCCAATTGATGCCATTATTTGTAGAATGTATGCCAATACGCTACCTACTGGACTACGGAGTCTTTCAATTCGAAAACTAAGGAGTGCGCACAAAAAAAAATGGGCCTACTTTTAAGCTTATAACTTTTATCATAATTGAAAAAAATGAATGCCGTTACATTGTTTTTGTTAGCCATCTGTTTCAAAATCCACGTGCTAAATAAATCTCATTGCAATAGCAAAATTAGTTTTTTGAAAATAGGCACCCAACAAGAATGTTGTAAAAAAATAATTGAAATTTTCAATGAAAAACCGCGCCGCTTACAAAAAACGATTGCTAGGCTCGCAGGTGTTAACCAAAAAACAGTTTCTTAGGTAAGAATAAAACAATATAAGAAGTCTTTAAGTATTAAGCGAAAGCGTGGAAGTGGAAGAAAAAAGGATTTGCCGACCAAAACAAAGCAAGTAAAATAATACGTATTTTTCAAAAAAACACCCTAACATGTCTGGAAGAAAAGTGGCTCAAAAAGTTGGATGCTCTGAGACCTTTGTCAGAAAAAAATTTTATACACAAAAGAATTCAAATATTATTTACTTTAATTGAAATGTAAAACGAAAAAAATCCGCCACTTAGTTTTATTTCTATAACGAAAAGTGTAAGTCCAGTTTTTTTCGTGTGCACTCCTTATGTTGAAAAGTTGTTCAGTATTTTCAAGAATTGAACCTAAACTGCTCACATTTGCTGTAAAATACTTTAACCTCTTAATGTCCACCAATCTGTATAAAAAAATATCATTCTGCTGCTTCCATATTTGCTACTAATGCCCATATAAACATCAGAGAAATTTATGCTTTTACGCTTAACCGATGTAAGGCAGAGCATCCAGAATAGATCGAAGGGAATTAAGCATAAAATATTCTACACAAGCTTTCGCATACAACCGTCGTAGCGAATAAACTTCATCAAAACTCTACCACTTGTAAACGGTATTGTGTACATATGCAACAAATTTTATCCTGCATAAGTGCAGGATAATAGAATAGTAGAGACTGACTGACTGACTGACTAAATAAATGCAGCAGCAACAACAAATTAAAACAAATTGTTGAAACAAAAATCAACATCGACGGCAGTAGTGGCAACAACGAATATCTAACAAAAAAAAATCATAATAATTTACGCAACAAATTGCAAAAATTCCTATAAAAAAAAACACACACACGCATAGATACATGCTTACATGCAAAACAATTTCAATGTGAATTTTATTTTTAATTTTAAAAACACAAAGATGGGGGAGCATGACTTACAGTGCGTAATGTGTGTGTGTGTGTGAGTGTGTGTATATGTATTTAGCGTTCAATTGTCATTAGGATTTGTGTGCGTTAGCAAACAGGATACCAAACACACACATTCAATACACAAAAAAAAAAATCTCAGCTTAAGGACTCTATGCCATGCAAATGAATATGTATGCGTGCGATTTGTTTTTTTTTTTTTTGTTTTTTTATTCTCATTTACAAACACTCTAACAATTGGCAAGATAAACAAAAAAAAATGAATTCAACAACAACAACATATTTGATGGCGGCTCATCGTCATCATCACGAGCATCACCATCGTTATCGTCATCGTCATCATTCAAATCTGAATGATGAAGGACTGCCATCATAATGATGACTGCTCCTCCGCAAATAGCCGAACAAACAATAAAAAAAAAATCAACAAAAAAAAAATATCACAAGTGGTTGTGGGATAGAAATTCATAAAATAATGTGCCATACAATTCAAATATTAAAATTGCGTAAAAAACAAAAACAACAACAACAGCAACGCATCAACTGACAACTGCCGAACTAACTAACACACTGACAAACAGAATGGCTGGCTATCAATGTTTGTGTAAGTGAATGCTGTTGTTGTTGTTGGTTGTTGTTTCATATTTAGTTTCGTTTTTTAATCACGACTCTTGAGTTCGGTTCGTTACGTTTCGGTTTTTGAAATGCAAGGAATTGAAATTTGTTGAATTCCATTCAACAATTGTATGTTTTGGTTACCACCACATATCCCGTCCAGATATACAGCCCAAATAGCAAACCACTGACTGTGTCGTCCATCAAATATTCTTTGAATGCGTCGTTGAATTTAGTTGATGATGTTGATGTAACTGATACTGATACTTGATGTCTGTCTGTCTGTCTGTCTGAGCGATACAAAATGACGTTTTGATGATAAGTTAAGATCTGTGTGTGTGTGTGTGTGTGTATACAAGTGTTATCAAGTACTAATATTCTATGGGACATATACGCAAACGCTTATATAAACACGCATCAAATAGCTACGCCTACATACGCAAGTATTGTATGTATGTGAGAAAAATATGGTGACCAGATGTTTTCTATCATAAGTTGCAGGCAATTAAAGACGATCAAAGCAAAAGAAAATAAAGGATTAAGCAGGTGAAAGCCAAAGAAAATAAAGGCCTCTGTTATCACGCATTAATTTAAATACAAAATCAATATTTCAAAGACTTTTGTTTGACAGATTCAATCAAAGAAAGCGCATGGAAAAATGCTAAAGCTATACTCAACTCAACCAAAACTCGGACTGTAAACCACGATATTTTTATTTATATAAATTAGATTGATATAGAAAAGATAATAAAAAAAAAAAAATTAATACATATTTACAATATAATACAACAGAATTCAATAAATGTGTATTTTAAAATAATAAAAGTAAATATGTATATGTATGTATATCGGCATATATAAGAAATGTGTATCTTAATTAGTTACGTTAGCTATGTATTTACCTAAATGGTAAATCAAGAACATGTAATCTATTAAGTCCACGCACCTCATCTGTTTCATCTAACAAGCAAATAGCCAATGGATTAATATGGTTACTAAGTCTCGCAAGGTATCTTGAACTAACTTTTCTTATAACTTCCTCAACTAAAGGAATGTCAAGATCATTATGTATCGCCGCATTTGTCATAAACCATGGAGCTTGTGTAATAAGACGAAGAGTTTTTGACTTATATCGCTTTAAAATTTCTACATTGGAGTTTTTAGCTGTGCCCCAAAGTTGTATTCCGTATGTCCATACTGGTTTGAGTATAGCTTTGTATATCATTACCTTATTTTTCAAACTTAGTTCGGATTTCGGACCTAAAAGCCAATACAATTGTCTTGTCTTTCCAAGTAAGTCGTCTAACTAAATACAAACCCAAGTATTTTACACATTTTATAATTGGTACTTGTAACCCATTTAGTGCAACAGGTGGACAATCTTCCCTTCTAAGGGAAAAAGTTATGTGAGAGGACTTTGTTGTATTTATTTGGATTTTCCACTTTTCCAGCCATTGTTGCAATTTATTTAGTTCTCTCTGTAACAATGTAGATGCATGAATGGGACAAGCTGCCGATGGTATAAGTAGTATCGTCTGCATAAGTAGCAACTGTAATATTTTGTGAGCATGGCATATCACTAGTATATATTGAATAAAGTGTCGGTCCTAAAACCCTACCCTGGGGAACACCAAAATTGATTGGCCTTATATCTGAAAATTCCTCTTTACTATTAACATAGAAATGTCGCTCATGTAGATATGATTTCAGAACTAAAAAAAAGGTGCCGGTAGTAGTGTTTTAAGTTTAAATAGTAGGCCAGGGTGCCAAACTTTATCAAATGCTTGATTTACATCTAGGAATACAGCAGAACAATATTTTTTCGTTTCAAAAGCATCAGTTATCACATTTACAACTCGATGACACTGCTCTGGGGTACCATGTTTGTTGCGAAATCCAAATTGAAAATCAGGAATTATATTATTCCGTTCTAGAATGGGTTTCAGTCTAAGCAAAAACAGCCGCTCAAATATTTTTGAAAAGATTGATAATAGACTTATTGGTCTGGAAGATAAAAGCTCATTCTCATTTTTATTAGGCTTTAATATCATAATAATTTCAGCGCATTTCCATTGGGTTGGAAAATGATGTAAGCGCAATATTGAATTAAATAACAATGTTAAAAGTATAACGCCTTTCTTAGGCAATAGTTTGATTGTTTTTGAATCGATTTTGTCGTATCCTGGAGTGTTATTGGTTCCTAGCTTCGATATTACCATTTTAACTTCATACCTCGACTGTTTAAGTATAATCGAAGAGCAGCCACTAAAATGAATAACTCAGTTCTCGTTCACATTTAATAGACTTTACGAAGCTCTTGCCTGTGTAATTCCTCCGCTTCCTATTCTCCCTTTCCTACTTCCTCTCCTTTTTTCCTATGCCCTCTATTATCCTCCCTTTTTAAGGACGTTGCACAATGGGTCAATTCGAACTCCGGGTACTGTACTTGTCTCAGTCGACAAGTACACGTTCTCTAACCTAACCTAAACTACGAAGCTCTTTGTTACGCAAAATGGGAGCTTGGTCATTACAACCCTTCAGTCAGAATTACGACCTAGCTTCTCACACCACTTATGTTGTGTGTGTTAATTTTTATATATGAGTGGCGGGATCTACAGTTTAAAGTCCGAACTACAGATTTTTTGAGAAACTTCTCAGTGCTTTTGCCAGAAATCTGTTGAGAGGAAGTCGGCGAAGAAATATTTTTTCATATTTTCGTTTTGATGTCTGACCTGGGGTTTGAACCTTGGTCTTACATCCAATAAGCCAACACATTACCTACTAGACTACGGCGACAGAAATAAAAATCCAATAACTCTCTCTAAATGTTTAGCCTTTAATGCTACTTGCAAAAGAAAAAAGAAATTCAAAATGCTAGTAAACTAGTCAGGTAAACGACATCACATGGACGTTATGCAGAGAATATCTGTGTATTTGTATGTCTCCGCGGTTACAAGTTTTCAGATATCGGTTTTCATATGTTTTCGGATAATGCAAGTACAATAAACGAATACCCACAAGCGTTGAAAGTCAGCGTTAAAAATTATGGCATATAAATTATGCGCACGGCTTACTTTGGCTTTGAGGACCGCTGTGGTTAGTTGCTTACATTTGCTTCTTAAGAAAATCCCATAAGAAACAATCTAACGACGTCAGTTGGGACCCGGAATGGCCAGTTCACATTACATGCATGTGACATGACCATGCCCTTAAATCTCTCATGCAGAATGTCCAATGTGGCATGAAATGTGTGGCACGTAACGTTGTCCAGTTTAAAGCACATGTCGTTGGCTTCCATATCATCTAATTCTGGTCAAAAGAAAATGGCAGTCATCGCTCAATTGTGTTCGCCATTGACAGTGATGGTCTGGCTAACGTCGTTCTCTAAGACATTTTGAAGCCGCCGGTACAAAATCTATACCAAAAAGGGAATTCTTTCGGGTTACATAAGACAATCCTGGATCTAATGTGCATTGAATCGTCCCACCTGCGACAATTTTGTTTGCTAACACACCCATTCATCCAGAAATCGGCCTCATCAATAAAGATGGATCTCATGTGGATTGGTATCGTCTCAAATTCAACAATTTTGTTTGTTCACATACTCATTCATCCAGAAATGGGTCTCATACCTAAAGATGATTTTTCAATGAAAATTACGATCGATTGCCAATTTCTCCAGAGCCCATTTAGCGAATACGTACACGTCGTTGTCTATGATCGTCCATAGTGATTTGGCAAAGTAGACGGAATAAGTGACAACTAATTTGACAGATGTAGTGTCAACAAGATGACCGTTATCAACTGTCAGAGTTCGGAAGTCCCTGTTGAAAGACTCTATTTTTATGTGATTTATATCCATTCGGTCTAATTTGAGGCTTCTCAATCGAGTCCAGGTGAGGATAAAATAGTTTATTCATGACAAACTTGTGTTTCACGGTCTTATTGCTACTCAAACGGTATGTGTTTGAGGGCAATATGTGCACTTCTTTTCAAAAATCAATTTGATTTAAGATCGATAGGAATACTGACCCAGTGCTTTACAGAGAGATTTTGTTATATAGTCGCACATTCTAAGTGCTCCTATGAGTGTGTGGAACTCTCTTCTTGTAGAATTTCTACCCGACACTTGTATTTTGGGTATGTGCTTCCATACCAGATCACATTACATGGATCAGCCTAATAAAGACCAAAAGATATTAAAGCTGACTGGTCACCTTTTTCAATGCGTTGGTTTATCTGCTGGTTATGCGTTTCTGTTGACAATTTTTATCCATTTGACAACAACTACAATAAACACTACAAAATAAAATAAAAAAAATAGATTAAAAATGGGAAAAAAATAAGCAAAAAAAGGAGGAAAAAATGATGAAATATTCGTAATAAACCTCGTTGTCAGCCACACAACCAACCAGCCAACCAAAATCTCATCATGCGTAAATCTTTATGAGATGATATAAGAGTTTTCGTTACGTTTTGGTATGGTTTAGTATGGTTTGCTTTGCTTTGCTTTGGTTTGGTTTGTTTTAATTTTCTAGATTTTTGCATTCAGAATGAACGCATTTTTTTAGTGCATAAAAACCTTTTTTTTATTTTTTGTTGATGGATTTATTTTGCTGGGCCGTTTTTTTGTTTGAAATGCACTCAACTTTTGAATTGTGAATGTGCGTTACAAACAAACAAAAAAATTGTGAACTTAAATGTGTGTAGACAGCAGAGACAAGCTGGTTAGAAGTGAAATTAAAAAGTGTGTTTTCAGCAAATAGTCTAATAGGTTGTGTGTTGGCTTACTAGACGTGTGGCCACGGTTCAAACTCCAGGTCAGGCATCGCCAACAAAACGAAACATGCAAAAATATTTCTTCGGCGATTTCCTCTCTGCCAAAAACTATGAGAGTAAAAATAAAAATTGCCATTAAAAGTTTCTCAAAAAAATTTGTCGTTCGGAGTCGACTTTAAACTGTAGGTCCCGCCACTCATGTATAAAATTAACGCACACAACATAAGTGGTGTAAGATGTTAGGTCGTAATCCTGACTGAAGGGTTGTAATGTCCAATTATGTATGCAGAAAATGATTCCCAAACCATTAACGACCCACTACCGTACTAAAATGTGGGTTTCATGTTTTTGGCAAGCAGCTCCTCATTTGAATTTCTCCATACCTAAGGAACTTGAATCAAAGGATTTTTCATTTCGGAAGGATGTGTTATTCTCTGATGAAAGCAAATTCAACTTGTTTGGTTCTGATGGCAGACCTTATGTATGGAGAAGATCAAATGAGGAGCTGCTTGCCAAAAACATGAAACCCACAGATAAGTACGGTGGTGGGTCGGTAATGGTTTGGGGATCATTTTCTGCATCTGGGCCTGGTGTATTACACTTTATCGATGGTACCATGTATCTTAACATTTTAAAAGATATTTTGCCACTTTGTAAGCAGATACTTTGTCCTGGTGAAAACTTTTATTTTTAACAAGATAACGACCCTAAGCATAAGGCTTAAAATGTGCGTTCATGGTTACTTTATAATTGTCCACATGTTATGGATACACACGCCCAGAGTCCAGACATAAACCTAATCGAAAATCTGTGGAGCTATCTCGATCGTAAGGTTCGAAATAACACAATAAGTTCCAAGGATGACTTCAAAAGAGCTTTTCAGGACGAATGGGGCAAAATTGAACCAAGTTTTTGCGAAATACTTGTGCGCTGTATGCCAAATAGATTGAAGATGGTGATAAAAAAATAAAGTTATGTATACCCAATATTAATAATATAAAAAATTACAAAGTTATCCAATCAATAAAATATTCTAGCTCGAGGTCAATTTCTTAATTATCAATTTTCTTTATTATGTATCAATATTTCGATATCCATCGGATATCATCTTCAGGATTCCCTATAAATAAAAATAATAACAATATAAAGAGATAAAATATCTTGTCATACAATTTCTTTTATAAAAGGAATAACATTTTTCCCCTCACCAATATTACAAAAACAACTATTCAAAATAATAATAATCATATGTTACAACAAAAATTGTAATGTAAATATATGAAAATGTAATCAAATAAAAATGTACACCGAAATTAACAGAACACAAATTTAAGCAACAACAAAATCTGGCTTACAAAAAGAGAGTAGCAATATCCAATACTGATATTTTGATAAAGAATAACTTCCCATTGGGGCTCATCCAAAGGCTGATTAAACAATTTGAACATGATAGTAACGGAATTAAGGAAAAACAAGATGTTACCAAAACATATAAATCGGTAATATATATTCCCGGTTTTTCAGAGAGAATGGTTGAATCGAATATTTTTGATAAAAATAAAATTCAGATTGCTCAAACTTCGAATAATACACTTCGACAAGTATTTACCGATACAAAATCAAAACCTGGAGTAATGGAAAAACATAATGTAATTTACAAAATAAACTGTTTGGGAGATGATAACACTAAATGTAATATGTCGTATGTTGGTACGACAAAGAATAAATTAAAAACAAGATTAGCTGGACATAGATCGGATTTTAAAAATAGAAAGAACATAATTAACCAAAAAACAGCACTCGCGACCCACTGTGCGGAGATGAGTCATACACCAGATTTGGAAAAAGTTAAAGTATTGCAGAGGGATAACAGATATAACAAACGGTTCATTTTGGAGATGCTTCATATAATGAACACACCGAGAGAAGAGAGAATGAATTACAAATCAGACACGGAAAACTGCGCGCGAAGCTAAAGACATATAATAAATAAGAAAATTAATAAATAGGAATCAGTGAAATATTAGATGTGATAGCGAGCAGTGATAATGTTTATATTTTAGATATTGCTACTCTCTTTTTGTAAGCCAGATTTTGTTTTTGCTTAAATTTGTGTTCTGTTAATTTCGGTGTACATTTTTATTTGATTACATTTTCATATATTTACATTACAATTTTTGTTGTAACATATGATTATTATTATTTTGAATAGTTGTTTTTGTAATATTGGTGAGGGGAAAAATGTTATTCCTTTTATAAAAGAAATTGTATGACAAGATATTTTATCTGTTTATATTGTTATTATTTTTATTTATAGAGAATCCTGAAGATGATATCCGATGGATATCGAAATATTGATACATAATAAAGTAAATTGATAATTAAGAAATTGACCTCGAGCTAGAATATTTTATTGATTGGATTATCAAGGGAACAGGTCAAATATATATATATATATAAATATATATATATATATATATATAATTTGAATTTATTACAAAGTTATCTTTAATTTAAGTGTGGTGTACGAGTTTGGCTTTGACATAGAAATTACTATTATTTTATGCTTTTGTTAAAAAATATCTTTTTTGAATAGTAACTTGAAGTTTTTATGTTTTGTTAAATTACTTATACAATGAACTAATAAAATATAAACACTTTTATTTTTTAAGAGTTTCTTATTCGATGTTATAAGATAGTTTAAAAATTAATCTAAGGTGTACGAGTTTCGCTTGGAGCTACTGTATGTATGAACAGTACTAACTTACTTACATTCTTAATTTATCACTACAACCTTTCAGTCAGAACTCACACAACACCCATATTGTGTATGTTATTTTTTCCACAAGGGGCAGGACCTGCAATATAAAACCGACTCCAATTGACAGATTTTTGATTGACAGACTTTTCATAGCAATTTTATTTCGCTCTCAGAGTTTATGCCAGAAGACAACATAGAGAAAGTCTTGCATTTTATTTGAGCAGTCTGGCCTGAGGTTTGAACCATGCCCTTACATCTAATAAGCCAACATACTACCCCAACTAGACTACGGCGACTTTGATAGTTTGTATATTGCACATGAAGAATATCAAAATTCTAATTAGTTGTCCATCGCTGTAGTACTTTTTCCTTGCTACCGCTAATGCTAATGTTGTTGCTAGTTTTATATGTATGTGTATACCATACTATATGTATGTATGTATACTTTTTAGAAATAGTCATGGCAGCACGCACATGCAATATGCACTTCTTGAAAAACACATACACATGCACATATGCATATAAACGCATATATATGCATATGTTTGTTTGCCTATACATATACATAGATTTCGTAGACATATTTATGTTGATATTGGTTTTGAGTTTTTTGTTTTAGTTTGCTTAGGTTTTTTTTTCTTTCTTTTTTTAAATTTTTTTTTTCTTTCTGAAGTGGTTTTATACGGCCTTTTCTTTCGTTTTTCTTTCTTTCTTTCGTTTTTATCTTTTTTGCTTTTTTAATTTTGTGTAATTTTTTCCAATATTTAGACCCCTTTTTTGTTCTACTACAGACACAGGTTCTTTTTGTTTTTTTTTTTTTTTTTGATTTTGTTTCTATTTTTCATATTTAGTTTTCTGCATCCAATTTAATCGTTTATAAGTCCAACCATCCAACCATTCATGCTCCGTCCAAGCGTCTGTCTAAATAAAAAAAAAATTTGTCCGTCCGTCCATCCATTTCATCAATCTGTTTCATTCTTTTCTCTGGGTTTTTTTTTCAATTCTTTTATGATTTCGTTTGTGCCAACAAAGAACTCAAACTCTGCGTTTGATACACGCTCGCTCTCTTTCTCATATGCGTACTTTTTTTTCGCATTTTATATTTGTGCGTAGTTTTTTTTTTTGTACTTTTTTTTGCAATCAAACGCATTTTGTTTATAGAAACCATTGTTATGATGTCTGTTGTTTTATATCCCTTTTTGGTTTAATTTAAACACATTTTTTTGTTCATACTTTGATTGAAATTACTTCTTTTTTTCCTTTTAATTTCGCATTTTCTCTCAATCTTTCTCTCTCTCTCTTTCTTTTTTTCTACATGTTTTTTTTTTTAATTACAACAAATAAAACGCATATAAATATATACATATGTATGTATGTATGTAAATATGTATTTACCTCTCTATGTACATACATACGTTCATAATATTAAAACATTTTAGATTTGATTTCTTACAAACACACATGCATTGATATGCATACGTTTGGATGCACATAGGATTTTATAAATTAACTGTCCGTTTTTACATTGCGTTTCGCATACACCAATAATGTATGGAAGGACAGACACAGCTACAGACTCGTACTTGTACTCATAATAATGACCTGTTCAATCTCATGGTTGGTTTCATTCAAAAGATTCTTTTTCTTTGTTTTTTACTTTATTTTCTCAAATTAAAAATGATTTTCAATGAGTCAAAAAGTTGATTGATTAAACATTTCATTAGATTGGCTAACAAATATTGTAAAAACAAAACACACAGATATACATATCTAAGGCAGTACAATTTAATATTTTGCCATTCGGAGAATTAAAGAACAAAATCTATATTTTGGATATGGATTTTCTGCATACTTGCTTAATTGACGATTAACAACCCGTTTATCGCATTTCGTCCTGATTTAACATATCGTTCTAGGTGTCTCTGCTTCTTGGGCCACACCAATCGATGACAGGGTTTCCTCAATTTGGTCCCTTGAACACCGACTTCCGTCTACCAGAGATCAGCAATGAATCGTTTCGTTTGTTTGAAGAGAATAATCGTGGTTTGAAGATCTCCGTTACAAAGATCTGTCGAACAATTCCCTAGTAGTTATTATTGTTTATGCAAAGTGTGTTAACAAAGGAATAACAAACAAAGCAATTGTTGTTGTTTACATCAAGTTGTGAACAGTACCACACAGAATTGTGCGAATAATAAAGAATTTTAATTAAAACAAAACGCAAAATTTCTTTTTATTTTATTTGGAATCTACGTGGTCATATTTTAAACGTTTTAGAAAAGGTGAAAGCGTAAAAATATGTTGAAATAATAACTGACCCAATATCTAATCGCAGGCATTTTCGAGCTTTAAATTTATACTTTTAAGAAAAACAAGAGGTGAATATCTGAGGGAACAACGCCCGGGGCATATGTGAAATGAATCGAAACTATACAGTCAAGTCCTCTCAGCAATTAAGAGGTTACCAAATATTACATTGGTCTCGTATTGTTATAATGAAACGCATCATTTTTTCCTTTAATCAATTGAATAGCTTGCTTCAAACCCGTCTTTTGTCTAGATACAGATATAGAACCTCGCAGTTAACAAATACTGTTCAGTACTACAAGACACATAATACTGTCCATCCTGGATTTTCCTCCGTTTGGCTCCATCCATTATCTCATTAATGTTATATATGAAAATCTTCACATCCGCTACTCATAAGCACTCATGAAATTTTGAATATAAGTGAGTGAGTCAACAATTTAACTATGTACTTTGTAATTTAACTATGTACTCGTGATTCATTTGTACTCACTACAACATTGATTAATAAGTACAGGTTGCAACGTTGACATCAAACTCATACCATTTGAAATATGTTTGATTCATAAGACTACTCATTTAGATTCATAACTTTAGAAAAATACTTACGAATACTTATAAATAAGTTCAAGTGAATCGAATCATTCATCAAAATTTATTTACAGTTTTAGTTGTTGTTGCATTTACAACAAAAGAAAAAAGACACATAAGCAAAAAAAGACAGAGCAGTAAACAGAGCAAACATACAACCATTTAGTGAGTATTTTAATGTTCGTACGCGATGCATACTTATTTTGTGATTTGTGTATATGTTGAGTTATGGAGGGTCGAAATTAACAACATCATAGGTGTTGTCAAGTATGAATATGATGAGTACTTCAAACTTGGAATATGAGTAGAAAAGGTTCCATAATAATAAAATAAGTATGAATGCGTATAAGTATCAGAAATTATGAGTATAATTTGATTCTACTCATTGTTTTGAATACTCATTGCTGTTCTCTGGTATCTACATCAAAACCCCGTCTCACGGCAACATACTCTTCCATCCGAAGGACATGGCCCATGCAGCGCAGCCGCTGAATGTTAATGCACTGCACAATATTCATGTCGTTGAGTAGCTCATACAGCTCATTATTGGATCAGATGCGGAAATGAGCTCCAACTTGCACTAGATCAAATAGCTTACTTATGACTTTTTTCTTGAATACTTTCAAGGCTGCTGTATCGGTGCTTAATAGTGTCTATGCTTCTGCTTCAAAATCAAAATTGAAATTGTTCTCTTAGACTACAATTTTTTCAATTTTTATACCGACATAAATGCTCGCCATAGATTCATTATTTGTTTGAGCTGGTTGAGAAGTGATAGGGCTTCAATAGTGTAGTCACGCTGTCTTGTGTGTTTTGTTAATCTGTGTAATTCCTCTGCTTCCTTATTCTCCCTTTCCTACTTCCTCTCCTTTGGACGTTGTACAATGGGTCAACTGGACCTCCGGGTATTGTACTTGTATCAATTGGCAACTACACACCCTCTAACCTAAATCTAACCCTAATGCTTATAACAGTTGTGTTTTTGAGGTTCATAACTTTAAGTAGGCAACACTGCGTTATTTGGAATACAACTTAACTTTTGTACACTTTTTGACTTGTTTAGTTATGATCTGACATTTCATTGCGGATAGACTTACACCGGAGAAATGCCTGCAATGTGTTGAATTTCCATTTAACATTTTGTTCTACGATGCAGCCCAGCAATTTTGATTGAAAGGATACGTAAATAAACAGAATTGTCACATATGGAGTCAAGATAATCCACAAAATTTTGTCCATTCAATTCACAGAAAAGTACTATTTGATTCGCTTTATGGGCTGTCGGATACATTGGTCCTTATTATCTTAAAAACAATTATGATTACATACATACATACATATGTACATATATAATTGGTCATTACGATCTAGCTTCTCATACCACTTGTGTTGTGTGTGTTAATTTTATATATGAGTGGCGGGACTTACAGTTTAAAGTCGATACCGAACGACAGATCTTTTACGAAACTTTTAATGGCAATTTTATTATTCTCTCAGAGTTTTTTGCTAGAAATTTGCTGAGAGGAAGTCGTAGAAGAAATATTTTTTCATATTTCGTTTCGTTGGAGATGACTGATCTGGCGTTTGAATCGTGGCCTCACGACAACACATAAATCCTGGACTACGGCGAATAGTTGTTGTATTTATTTTTATTTTATTTATTTATTTATTTATTTGTTCAAAACAATACAATAAGAATAAATCGTATATTACAGTATTGCTTAGCATTTGTTACAAACATTAATTTTGAATCATTTAATTTAACTACTTTAACAAAATTTAACAAAAAAAAAATCAATTTAAAAAGAAAAGAAACTTAAAAATAAAATAAAAAAAAGGAAATTTATGTAAAGTAATGGGAAAAAAACATTATTATCACAAAAAGTATTAAAAAAGAAAAAAAGAATATCACAATTATAATAAAACTACGGGGAAACAGATTTACAAAAATTAGAGAACACTAACTAAGAAAACTAACTTGAAAATGGCAGTTTTGAAATGCTTTGCATTGCTGATCATTTGTATTTGAGGGGGAAGTTGGTTCCAGAGATGAATGGAGTGAATAAAAAAAAGTTGTTGAGAGATGGCCTTGTTAAATTTCACAGAGTTTATCCTATTCCCTCTATTCGACCTAGAAAATATCAATCTCTCATACAAATAAGGTGGCTGTCGATTATATATAAGTTTGTGTAGAAATAGCAGAGTCCGGCAATTCAATAAATTGTCAAATGTGACATTATAAATTAGTCGGGCGAAATGCGATATGCCACTATTTCTCCTGATGCCAAAAATGTATCGTTGTATAGCTTTGTAAGTTACATTAAGTCTTCGTCTACTAACTGCATCGCAGCTAGCAAACAGCTCACATCCGTACATAAGAGTCGGTAGTAAATATATCTTCGCTATTCGCTATTCGCATTCGAATATTAGTTGGTGTAAAATACTGTGACATCCAGAGATTTCGAAGCATCGCAAAAGTTTTCCCACAGTTCATTTTCACGTGATCCGACCAATTTAGTTCTCTTTTGAGAGTTACGCCAAGACTTTTAGCCGTTCTAACAAATCCTATATTCGATCCATTAATTTGAATTGGTAGTAAATTCGAGATAAAATTATCAGGTGCTCCAATCAGTAACGCCATTAATTTTTTGGGATTTATACTTAGACCATTTGCAGATGCCCATAAATAAATCTGATTCAAGTCCTGATTTATCAAACGGATGCAGTTGGTAGCATCACTAGCAAGTATAGAGCCCTGTGGCATAGCCCTTGGCATTGAACAGCTCCCGGATTTAACTGAGTTATGGCTAACGCTTTGACTTCTGTCGCCTAGATGGGAGGAGATCAGTTTTAGTGCTGTTGAGGAAAAATTGCACATATATTTCAGTTTAAGTTCCAAGATAGAATGATGGACAGTGTCAAATGCCTTAGAATGATCCAGTAGCACAAGAAATGACATAGTGTGACGTTTATCAATCTGGCACCTAATTTCCTCTGTTACATCAACCAACGCACTAAGACAGCTGTGTTGTGGTCGAAATCCGGATTGCCTTTTCGTCAATAACGACTTAGTATACAGATAACTACTAATTTGCAAATAAACTAATTTTTCAAAAACCTTCGATAAATAAGGCAATATAGCAATAGGCCGAAAACTTTTATCCTGCTTTAAAATTGGTACGATCTTAGCATGTTTCCATACAGAAGGGTACGTAGAGGTAGTGACAATTGTATTGAAGAAATAGGTGAAATAAATAAGTGTATATGGCGTTAGTCTAATAAATTTTGGATGCATACCATCATAGCCAATAGCTTTAGATTTAACGTCAATAAATAACCTCAGTACTTCTTCCTGCCCAAAATGCATAAAATTGAATTCATGCGTTTGTTGTTGATTGAGTCTAATGCCATCATAAAAATTCATGTCCACAGGTGGGAATGGTGTATTTGCAAATTGGCGGTTTACCTGGTCATATGTATGTATATGTATGTCAGATATTCTTATCGCCTATAGAGACTCAAGAAAGTTTTTTTTTTGTTTTAGATCCTCAGCATCATGCCGAGTAATGGAGGCAAAACCACAGCGTTACAACATGCCAGTTTCTTTCATATAAAATACACTAACATACACTGTGGTACAGTGTATTTTTAACATCAATTTTATTGGGTGGTATCGTGGATTACTTCATCAAAAGATCGCATAATGGGGTTCGGCAACAAACATAACCATACGTTTGCTTTAGCGATCGTAGACTGACCTGGGGTTTGAACCGTGGCCTCACGTTTAATAAGGCAACACACTACCTAATAGACTACGGCGACTTCCCAATCTGGTATACACCTTAAGTTTTATAGGAGGATATATGATATACTATGATGAATTTCTATTGAAAATATATTTTTAGTTATTATATTTAACTTTAAAATCTTTGTATTTATGAACATTGCTTGCATTCTTTTCAGAAATTATTTTAATTTTTTTAATTCATTTACTTTACGCAGATCAAATTAAATTCCCTTTTTATTCGTTCACAAGGCTAATCAGATATTTAATAAATCTTAATAGAGAATTAGAAAATAAATTGAGCGTTTAAATTTGTGTTACATTATCTTAATTTGTAATCTCCAACAAACAAATTTTACGGACTTGAGTTGTATTTTATTTTAATCGCCTTTTAAACGGCTTTGATTTCCTGTTCCGGTGCGTAGGCTTTGGCTAAAAACTCACACACACAACAACAGCAATATGAAGAAAACAAAGAAGAGAGAGAGAGAGAGAAAAATAAAATCAACGGTATTGTGTTAAACTTAAAACGGATGCGGAAATGTAAAGACATTTGTTATTGAGTCGAATTCTACCAAAAGAAATACAAAAACAATAACAAAAACAAAAATAAAACAATAAAATAAACGTTAACTAAGACGCCATTTTATATCTTTAACGCCCAAACACTTGAATGTATTTTATTGCACACGGCTTGGCTTTATTACAACTTCAACACGTTTTGCAATTTAATTTTTCATACTCAATTTCAAATATTTTTATTTGAATGGAAAAACAAAAACAAAATAACAAAAAATATACAAATTGCATTAAATTTTATGCACAAAATAAAATAAGAAAAAATATATAAGAAAACTAAATGCAATCCTTCTCTTAGGAAGAGCGAGAGAGAGAGAGAGAGAGTAATGTGGATTGAGGAAAGGGAAATGAAAATAAATCTAATGGTGAATGGCAAATGGCATATGCACGGGTGTAGGAAATGGAAATGGAAAATAGTGCGTAAGTTATAAATTATAGAAACAAAAATAAAAATAAATAAAAATAAAAAAAGAACATGAGCAACGCCATGTACAAAAATTTGTACATTTGTTGTTCACTGTGTGTGTGTTCACAAGTATTTAAACAAGTTTGAGCAAAAAAAAAAAATAAATAAAAAAGAGAAGAAAAAAAAGAGAGTGGAAAAGGAAAAAAGAAACTAAAAATAGGAAAAACTAAGAGCCAAAACCTCAAACCAAATTTCCTTAACTTTGCTTTTTAGAGCGTATAAAAAAAGGTTATTTCATACTCGTACATGCTTAGTTTTCCTCTGATTTTCTGTAATAAAGCATTGAAGTTTATGGCTCAAAGTGCGTGTGGTTTTTGGTTGTTGTTTTTGTTGTTGCCGGATGTATGGTATTCGCTTCTTCTATTCTAGCCATTGCATTACGCAATGCATTAAACTTTAAACTCAATTAGAACATGGCTAGAGTCAATGTTGAGCGTAAAATTAAAGAAAAATTTAAAAAGAAGGAAATTTAAAAAAAAAAATTAAATTAATTTAAGAAAACTGAGTCTTCCATATTGCAGTGTTTTTTTAGAAAATTACGTACACTACTACACAACCAAGTTTAACTGTATGCTTTATGTAATGTAAACACTTTAACAGCTTGAATTTGTAGGATATGACACATGACGTCATCACGTAATTTTTATTTTCTTCATCGCAGAGTACAGTAAGACCCCGCTTAACGCTGTTTCAGTATTACGCAGTAGTATTGAGATTCTCCTAAATCGCACACTGTATTGATACTTGTTGTATATGTTGCAAATAAAATGAAACGGCCATGCACCAACCAAAATCGGTGCACTATATAGCGACGGTGTATTCTATGTAACTTTTTCAACGCTCTTTTGTTAGTCTGTTCAGAATACAGATTACAACTGTATTTTCCGAAGTCGCAATGTATTTACATACAGTGTCGGTCAAAATATATTGGACAAAATTCAGGTTATAATATTTTGTACGATTTAAAAGAAATTAGATATTTTAAAAACAACAAATATATACTAAAATAAAAATACATCCCTAGTATAGTTAAAAATAAAATTTAATTTCAGTGTTAGTAGGTTATTATTAAAAATTAAAAAAAAGGTAAATAAAGGTAAAAAATTCATACGACAAAACATATTGGATTATGCAGCATGATGTAATATTTTGTTGCATAACTGCGATTTCTCAAAACTTCAGCACATATTTTCGGCATTGAACTAATAAGATTCTCTATTATATTCGTTGGAATAGCTGACCATGCCTCATTTATAGCTTGATATAATTTATTTGGATACCGATGTGCCGATTCCCGATTTACCTTTCTATTTACTATTTCCCATAAATTTTTTATAGGGTTAAGGTCGGGTGACTGTGCATTCCACTGCATGACATTAACGCCTTCTTGTTCCAAAAACCCTTTCACCAATTTGGATGTGTGTTTCGGGTCGTTGTCGTGTTGAAATATCCATTGGCGTGGCATTTTATCACGGGCATGTGGCGACATCTTCTCCAGCAATATATTTTTATACATTTGTTTGTCAATAATACCGTCGATTTTGTGTAAAGGTCCTAAGCTTTCCCCAGAAAAGCAACCCCACACCATAACATTGCCACCTCCATGCTTAACTGTTCCGGAACAGTATTTCGAATCATCGGAAAACAAAACAGTGTTCCATTGTCCAACTGTCCAAATTTAATTTTGTGGATTCTGATGGAATGAGAAGAGTTCGAAGACCTGTCAGTAGCAGACTAAATCCGAAAATACCCAAAGCATGTTTACCTTTCACGGTTAGCCGTTTTTTTTTTTTCATCTTTACATATTAGTTTGTCCTGCCATAGCTCTTATAGTAGGGTGCCTGTAGTCGCCTGCGTGTTTTTAAACGTTATATACTCTACTCCAGTGCTCCCATTCCAATATCAGTCTTCCATGTCAGTTTGCTTGTAAGGTCCTAATATGGTAGTTCCACGCGTTCTCCGATCTTGATCGATCGATCTTGGCTTATTTAGCCTTAAGGTTTCCAGTCTATACCTTCGATCGTGCTCCTAAAAGTTATGGCACATCCATTTCCTCTTTCCTACATTAGATTTGCTTCAGTATGCATTTACTTACTTACATAATTGTGCATAATAACCCTTTAGTCAAGATTACAACCTATCTTCTCACACCACTTAAGTTGTTGTGTTAATTTTATCCATAAGTTGCCGAGACCTACAGTTTAAAGTCGACTTCGAATGACAGATTTTTTCAGAAACTTTTTATGACAATTTTATTTAGTCACAGAGTTTTTGAGTTTTTTTTGCATACACGTCAGTCCAATGGTATCAGACTTTCTTGAAATCGATTAACAGCATATATAGGAGAGTAAGCCGTTCTAATTATTGGTCTGTATTAAGGAGTGCGCACAAAAAAATGGGCCTACTTTTAAGCTTATAACTTTTATCGTAATTGAAAAAAATGAATATCGTTACATTGTTTTTGTTAGTCATCTGTTTCAAAATCCACGTGCTAAATTTCATTGCAATAGCAAAATTAGTTTTTTGAAAATGGGCACCCAACAAGAATGTCGTAAAAAAATAATTGAAATTTTCAATGAAAAACCGCGTCGCTTACAAAAAACGATTGCTAGGCTCGCAGGTGTTAACCAAAAAATAGTTTCTAAAGTAAGAATAAAACAATATAAGGCGTCTTTAAGTATTGAGAGAAAGCGTGGAAGTGGAAGAAAAAAAGGATTTGCCGACCAAAACAAAGCAAGTAAAATAATACGTATTTTTTAAAAAACACCCTAACATGTCTGGAAGAAAAGTGGCTCAAAAAGTTGGATGCTCTGAGACCTTTGTCAGAAAAAAATTTTATACACAAAAGAATTCAAATATTATTTACTTTAATTGAAATATAAAACGAAAAAAATCCGCCACTTAGTTTTGTTTCTATAATGAAAAGTGTAAGTCCAGTTTTTTTCGTGCGCACTCCTTATATTGACCTGATGCACGCGGCCTATTCTTTGTCGAACATCTCGCAATTTTATATCTGGTCTGCTATGATATATTATGATGGATGGTATCTAGAGATACGGAGGCTATGTTTAGCATAATGAGAGACAGATCTTAAGCGCCTACTATACGATCAAACTTCGCCTGCAAACACTGCTTGCTATGGGAGGGTGTTTTGCTGTTACACTATCCAGCCATACATACATAATACATACATAATTGGTCATTACAACCCTTTCGTCAGGTTTGCGACCTAGCTTCTCACACCACTTATGTTGTGTGAGTGGTGAGACCTTCAGGTTAAAGTCGACACCAATTTTTATTTGCTCTCAGAGATTTTGCCAGAAATCTGCAGAGAGGAAATCGCCGAAGAAATATTGTTTTCATATTTTGTTTTGAGGGAGATATCTGACCTGGGGTTTGAACCGTGGCCTTACGCCTAATAACACCAACACACTGCCTACTAGACTACGCCGACTATCCAACGAAATATCAAAAATTTTTGATATTCATCAGGTTAAGTTTGCAAACACGAATTTTGTACTGATAAACGAGATTTATGGTCGCCATTAGGTAGTGTCTTAAGACGAGATTAAGCAGGGGGGTTACTGTGTAATTCGATTCGAAAGAAAAATTATACGAATTCGAAAAAAAGGAAATGTGTAATACAATTATCGGAAATTTATTTTCGAACGTAAGTGCTTTTTTCCCTTTTCGTATTCATGAATATGCCTGTCGAAAGTGCAACTGTGTAATACGAAAACGAATGACAAAAACGTTATATTTTTTGGTAGTGGAAGTATAAAAAAATAGAAAATGTAAGAATTTTTTTTAAAAAAAATAAATTTTTTTAAAGAAAAAGAGAAGCATTGTGTATTTGGAAGTGGACCTTATTAATTTCTTTTTGACTTTTCTAAGGATTGTTCAAAAAAAAAAAAAACCCCATACAAAAACTAGACAATTTGAGTTAATGGTTGAGTTTATGGTAGAGCATCCCGAATTGGCTAAAGGACACATTAACTCACCAGAAGCTAAAAGTAAGTCAAGGCATTTGTGGGAAAGATTATTATTACATATATTATCAAATATTGCCTTTCATTGCTTAAACTCCAAATATGGGAATCATGATTTGCACCACCAAAACGTCCATTGACAGTCCTTATATACATTTGATGATCACAAATCTAAAATAATTTACTCATCATTAGCTTCAATGGAAACCAACTTAAAAACATTTTTTAATATGTATATTTAATATTTATACATATAAAAAGTAATATAATGATAATATATGTATGTATCTACATTAAAACTTACAACCATTGCGTTAATCCTGTGCTTTAATTTTCTCCCTAAATACAAATGTTCAACAATTGATGGTTTAATAATTTGTATGTGGCATCCATACCTATAACGCCTGGTATTCCACACTTATTATAAAAATATAATTTTGCATCCCGTTTTTTTTCGTCTGTCATTTCAAATATTATGTGTTTCGGGCAGAGAATATCTTCTATTGCTTGACACACTTCGGCAATACAACTTGAAATTGACTGTTGTGATATTCCTAAGAGACGATCTTGGCCAATTTGATGTTGGTATCCACCTTGGCCTAAAAATTTTAGTGTAGCAGCTAATTTCAGCAAAGATGGAATCGCTGTGGACCTTTGAGGAGCACTTAAGTTGTCCTTAATGGAATTAAAGACATACAGAAAGGCATCCTTACTGAGTCTAAAATTTTTAATAAAACAAAAAATATATATACATAGATATAAATAAATGTAGTTATAAATTCTTGGAATATTTGCGTGTTATGTACTTACTTTTTTTCATTAAGAGATAATATGTTGGAATTATCTCTTGTCAATTTCCTTTGGACTCTTTCCGGTAGATAATCGTCGTCATTGTCATCCATCCAGAGAAAAACACAATCCATTTTATGCTACACTTCACATTAATATTTCAACGCTTTTAAAACAAAATTAAATTTAAATTTGTAACTTATAAAGTGTCACCAAGTTCTTCTTAGTTATTTTGACATTTAAGTTCAAGTGCCCCCAAGTACATGATGTTTTTACCCACATACGAATTAATACTTCGCTGCAAGTAATTCGAAAGCGTTAGATAGTACAATTTCATTTTCGTATCGAATAAGCTATTCGAAAGATTTCAATTTTCGAATCGAATTACACAGTAACCCCCCAGGACTGACAATTTTCTCTTTAACTGTTCTGTGTTATACATATGCTGTTTCTTCCAAACAAAGGCTTTCTGAAAATCTGATCAATTCAACTTGAAAAGAAAGTACAGAGAACAGGACATAAGCAATGCTGTCTGACTGTAAGGCCACTATCCAATCATTTAGCTTCTATGAGCATGAAACGAATTTAGAATGGAAAGCTGAATCTGGAGATTTTGCTTAAACCCTGGCTCATGTGTAAATTTCCGCCAATGAGGGTAGTTTCTACCTACTAAAGTAAGTATAATGGTGTTTGAAATGCGATTGTCACCTTTCAGATCTGGCAGATAATATATTCGATTACATCCGCATATATTGTTTAAAATATTACTTATACGACCTGAACAAAAATTAATTGCCTTTTCAATAATTGATTCCTTTTATGAATTTCTAAAAACAAATAAAATTACCCACAGTATTGTATAGAGAATCATTTATTAAAAATGAAGTAATTTTCGTAATAATTGCAATCAAAATGAAATATTTAAACGTCCTCCAAATGCTTTTAAATGCCTCAACCTAACTTTGTTATATTTCCTAACATATTTTTGCAATAAGGCGGGTTAAAAACGAAGGCAAAAAAGGACCTGAGAATATTGCAACATTTTGTAAATTTTATGGCCAACTGTCAATAGGTAAGATTTGCTTGCATGCGTGCAGGTGTACATATCTCTGCCACGCTACTATTTGTACCGTAAATTTCGCTTTTTTTTTATAGAAAAAAAAAAAAGAAAAAAGTCAATAAAAATTTACGCATAATAATTTATTTATAAACCCCATATGGCAGGCAAAAATAAAATTAAAAAATGAATCGAAAATAAAGGAACAGCACACGCATTTTACATGCGAGGAAAACGTGGCTAGAAAATAATTTAATAATCAACGTGTTACAAAAGCAAAAAAACAGAAACAAAAAACAAAAATAAAATAACAGTGGTGCCATGAAATTGTGCAAAAGGTGTTCGTTTGGAAGAAATTTCTCTACAAAATGCAAATTACTTTCATTCACCTTTCTCGCCCCCCTTAACTGCCATATCTCCTCGACGCTTTGATCAGCCAGCGTATGCAAAAAAAAAATTCAACGAAATGCACATCACATATGTAAAGTGGGCTGGAGGTTCTTGTTTCACCTTTCCATGGGTTTCCTTGTATTTGTTTTACTGAAATTATAAAAATAAAGAGGACAGGAGTGGATTTATTTTATTTTTCTTTTCTTTGTAACTGCAAATGGGTTGTGGTCGAATTTTATCTAAGCTTTGTTTTGTATATTAAATAAAGTCAATTATGGACCAATTTCCAATAATTTTACAAAAGCTAAGCTTAGTTAGTTGTGTTTAGACAGTTGAGCTTAGACGTTATAGTGATTATAAACAAAATGGAAGAGTTTTACTTTCGTCTAATGAAACAATAACAGTTTCAATCAGGACTCAATCATGTAATGACTAAAGGAATGAAGATTTCATAGCTCAGAACCTAAAGGATTTATCAACAGATTTAACTAAGGATTCAATCCTTAGTATTCCTTCTTATGTGAAAGGGGTCGCCGTGGTCTAGTAGGTAGTGTGCTGGCTTATTAGACGTAAAAGCCAGGTTTCGAGTCCCAGGTCAGACATCAAAAAATAAAAAAATACAAAAAGTATTTTTTCGGCAATTTCTTCTCAGTTTCTCAAAAAATCTGTCGTTCGGAGTCGACTTTAAACTGTAGGTCCCGCCAATTATGTATAAAATTAACACACACAACATAAGTGGTGTGAGAAACTGCGGGCTTCTTGGGGACGATTGCCTGTAGACTGTCTAATGGTGAAGGTATAGCACTGGCCATTTTATAGTCACCTAGCAGCAACTCGTTTCCTTGCCACCTTTCCTAAAAAACCTGCACAATGCACTGCATGAGTAGGGGCCATCCCCTACTGCTGGTTTCATAAAAAAAAAAAAAGCTGCTGGTATATTAGCCTCAACCATGCGAACGCTGGTTTACATTGAAGTTGGAAAATAAATCTGCTAAAGTCCATTATTGTAGAATACATAAGATTTTCCTTCTGGAAACCGATCATAGGGACTCTATTATTGATTTTTACAAAATTTTTAGAACGCGATTATTATTGTTGTGAGAGTTGTCTTAATACTGCGACCGTGCCTTAGAGGCTATTCCTATAATGTCTCCTTCAAGTCTCAGCATGCTGACCAATGCCGACAATATATTCACCCAAATATGCACCCATGTGTTTCCTTTTGGAATGCATTGATGATTCACATGTTCCAAGAATGTGTTCCGATGATTCATGCTCATCGCCGCTGAATCTACATGTTGAGTTCGAGGCAACTACCATTCTGAATAAGTGTACTCTAATCCAACAGTGCCCTCTCAAAAGACCGGTTATTAATCTCAGGTTATGTCGTGATATTCTGATGTATGACTTAGATCTTCTTTTATTATAATTTCCCAATAAAAGATTTGATTTCTTCAAACCCTTTGGTTTGAGATGAGTCTTCCTCCTCCCTTTACCTTTCCATTCGTTGAACACACCTTTCTAAACATCGACCCCCACTCCACAGAGGAATTCTATCCCATCAACGACGTGAAAGCTCTCTGCTTCGTAAGCTCGTTTGCTTGCTTTGTCGAGAATTTTCACATGACCTGACAAACAGCAGAAGGTAACCTTATTTTGCTTACTTAGCAGATTCAGTTTCTTCAGTGGCGTGTGCTTGAATGACGGCCTGACTGTCAGTCAGATAGTGTTGCTACGTGTCATCCTTTGTATCTTCTTCTCATGTTAAATTTGGCACATCTTTCGAGGGCATTAATTTGCTCTAAGCAGATAGCTGCGAGTTTTCCTATTGGCTTGGAATATTTCATTCTGGGATAAAAAAAACTCCTACTCCCGTAGCAAAATCAGTTCCTGATACATCTGTTTACCACAAAATAGTCCCTCTTTTAAGAGAGTATGCAGCTTATGGATGAAGTCACCAGTATGTTGGCTTATTAGACGTGAGGCCGCGGTTCAAACCCTAGGTCAGACATCTTCAACAAACCGAAATATGAAAAATACTTCTTCGACGACTTCTTCTCTCAGCAGATTTCTAGCAAAAAATTCTGAGAGGATAATAAAATTGCCATGAAAAATTTCTCAAAAAATTTTCCGTTCGGAGTCGACTATAGGTTTCGCCACTCATGGTTAAAATTAACGCTCACAACATAAGTTGTGTTAGAAGCTAGGTCGTAATCCTGTTATGCAAGCAAGGTTGTAATGATCAATTATGTGCCTATGTATGGATCCAGCTTCTGGATTCATACTTATTTTGCGATTCGTGTATATGTGAGAGTCGAAATCAACGACATCATACATGTTGTTAAGTATGAATATGATGAGTACTTCAAGCCTTAAATGTGAGTAGAGAGGTTCCATAATATTAAAATAAGTATGAATGCGTATGAGTATCAGAAATTATGAGTATGATTCGATTCTACTCATATTTTTCAATATTCATTGCTGATCTCTGGTCCAGTTGTACAATGTCCTAAAGGGGAGAGGATAATAGGGAAGATAGAGAAAAAGGAGAGGAAGTAGGAAAGGGATAATAAGGAAGCAGAGGAATAATTTCACTAAAATTAAATAAAAATATAAAACAATTCCACCTCCAAGTGTAAATATTTCAGAAGATTTTCCGTACAATTGAATGAATTTAACTGCCATTGCAGTAACTTTGTTGAAAATTATAGGACAAGACAAAATATTGTAGAGCCCCAATTGGATTCATACACGCATTTTCACACACCCAATTTGCTAGAATAACGCATATGCGTAAAATTGTCTTCTTCTTTTTTTCATTCCATACTTTCCGCCCCATAAAAACATTGGTTTTGTAAATGTGTCTATGTGTGTGTGTTTGCTTCTTCTTCTTATTCTTCAAGCTGCTAATAATTTACAGTTAGCAATTATGTAATTATGGTATGGAAAATTCAAAATATAAATAAAATTAAAGTTCTTGTCAATTTTGCCTCTTCTTCTTCTTCTTCTTCGTTTCTTTTTTTCAGTAATTTTCTAAAACAAAAAAAATAAAACCAAAAGGGTTTGGATGGTTGGGTTTGGTTTGGTTTGAATATCCTGCGTAGTCCTTAATTTATTTGAGTTCAAAACAAAAAAAGTGCGTGTGAGTGAATGCATGTGTGTATTCCTAACGCATTTGCATACATTAGGGGGCACAAGTTATGGGTCATTCCATGGCTTATTAAGATTATCCAGGTTTCTGGCAACACTGAGGTACAACCAGTGGTGTTGTCGAGCCGGAACGCTCCGGAACATCGTTCCGGTACTTCCTTTTTGGATAGGAACACGTTCCGGAACTAAAGATGATTTCTGATAACGAGAATTGGCTGACGTTTTGAAAAAAAAAAATTAAAAAAGAATTGCTGATTTTTTTTCTAATTTTTGACGAATTTTTATATGTATTTTTATAAAAAAGGGTTTGAACCGAACCCGAACCGGAACAAAAACCGGAACGAACCGGCTTGTTTTTCCGAACCATGAACATGAGATCCAAAAAAAAAAACGCCGCCGCCAGGATTATCATGGAGAATCACCCCCGTCGTTATATTTGGGACATGAGACCGCACAGAGCGGCCGCCTACCCAAGATCGGGCCTGCATATATACTTATATATACGCGTTCCGGTAAAAAAAAATTAGCACAACACCACTGGGTACAACTGAATCAATTCTTTTAGGCTCTATGCAGAGCAGTGACTTCCTTTTGCTTTTTCGTTTTTCTGTACAGGCAGTAGATTGTGTTGGAATCAGAGATCAGCAAAGAGTATTCAAAAAGATGTGTAGAATCGAATCATACTCATAATTTCTAATACTTATAAGCATTCATACTTATTTTAATATCATGGAACCTCTCTCTACTCATATTCAAAGTTTGAAGTACTGATCATACTTAACAACACGTATGATGTTGTTGTTGATTTCGACTCTCCATAACCCAACATATACACGAAGCACAAAATAAGTATGAATCGCGTACGAACACTAAAACACTCACTAAAAAGTTGTGTGTTTTCTCTGCTTGCTGCTTTGTCTTTTTTGCTAATCTGCCATTTTCCTTTTTGTATAAATGCAACAACAACTAAGACTGTAAATTTCGAGTCACTCCAATCATTTATAAGTATTCGTAAGTTTTTTTCTAAAGTTATGAATATGAAAGAGTATGCCTTTGAATCAAACATATTTCGAATGGTATGAGTTCGATGTCAACGTTGTACGCATACTCATTGGAACCTATACTTACAAATCAACGAGTCACTCGAATCATTTATAAGTATTCGTAAGTATTTTTCTAAAGTTATGAATCTAAATGAGTAGGAGGCTTATGAATCAAACATATTTCGAATGGTATGAGTATTATGTCAACATTGTACGCATACTCATTGCAAACCATGCTTATAAATCAACGTTGTAGTGAGTACGAATGAATCAGAGTACATAGTTAAATTTCAATATCGTTGACTCACTTATATTAAAAATTTCATGAGTGCTTATGAGCAGCGAAAAAACGATTCATTGCTGATCTCTGTTTGGAATTCAGAAAACTGCCCATAGATTAGCCCATATATTCCTCACTGGTTTATCGATAATTTATCAAACAAAAAATTTTTTTTATCATCATAATACTACCTCTACGCCATTACCATCTAAGAAAATGCCACTGCTTCTATTACTTTGGCCACAAAGGATTCATTGAACTTTCTCTGCAACTCATACCTCGTTTGCCTCTAAAAAGGTACACACGCACACGTATTTTACCTCTTTTTTTTTGTGTTGCATTATTTTCAAAATGCCAGGTTCATTTTATAATTTTGCTTATTTGTATGTGTGGCATAGAGGTAGGGCGAGCCGAGTCCATATGTTATAACCCGCACCGGTTAAAGTCACTTGACTAAAAAAAAAAACTGGAAAAAAACCAAAAACATTCAAGAGTTTGAGTCCGAGTTCGAGTTCAAACGGATACACACTAAATGTGTGCGTGTGTGTGTGTGTGTGTTTCTCTTTCCTACTACCCTTAATAGCTACGCACCAAATGCAGCCAAATCCTTTAAACAAGTTTTACTCACGCACTTTGTAACGCAATCAGAGGATACTCACGCTGCTTGTTTGTATGTAACTTACATATACACATGTGTGTATGTATATGTATGTAACTGGTGCATTTTAGCTTTTGTTGTTGTTGTTGTTGTTGTAATTTAATGTAGAAAGTTTAACTAAATTTACTTGGCAGCAGTATTTAGGGTTGTTATTGCATTTTAGTATCTGGGGCTTTATTTTTAAGGGCACAGCTCATCGTTATTTTATTTTAGTTGTGTAATGTTTTGAAAAATACATTTCAGTTCTCTCTCTCTCTCTTTCTCTGTCTCTCTCTCTCTCTCTGTGTGTGTCTTACTTTGTCTCTCTACCTTGTTTTTGATTTGGTTCGGTTTCGTTATAATTTTAGGGGTTTTGGCGCCTAATGTTATATTGAGGCGTATGTATATTTATTGGTAATGCCAGTACAAACGGGCAATTGTATTGGGGTGTGTGCATTTTACCTTTCATAGATTGATGACTTTGGTTCAAAAAAAAAAAGAAAATTTTACGCTTATTTAACTGAAAAGTTTATTATTAAAGGAAAATTGTTCTGCTTATTTGCTTTCGCAATGCAATTTATTTTGTACAAGAGGGGGCCAATCATCATCAGCCGATAATGAATGATTTCATTTTTTGAAAAGCATAGTCAAAGCCTGTTTGTTTAATTTTTTGTAATTTTCCTTTTATTTTTTGTTTTCAATGCTTCTTTTTAGTGAATTGAAATTAAAATTTTGCAAACAAAATATTTCGTTTGTTTTCCTTTGGTTCACTTTGTTGAAATTAACAAATGAGGCTTCAATGATATCAAATAAAGCGATGAAATTTTGAGGGTCACTGAATGATTCATTCATTATAATTTATTGTGAGGATCTTAAGACGTAAGATTTTTTTAATTATACATATGTACATGCATACATACATAATTGGTCATTACAACCCTTCAGTTAGAATTACGACCTAGCTCTTCACCCCATACTTATGTTTTGTGTGTTAATCTTATACATGAGTGGCGGGACCTACAGTTTAAAGTCGACTCCGAGCGACAGATTTGTTTGAGAAACTTTTCATGGCAATTTTTTTTTATTTACTCTTAGAGTTTTTGCCAGAAACCTGCTGAGAAAAAGTCGCCGACAAAAACCATGGGAGCACATTTCTTGGAACCTTGGCCTCACGTTTAATAAGCCAAAACACTACCTACACTAGACTACGGCGACTCCAACTTGTTCGTCTTAGCATTATCCAAGCTTTGATTTCGTTATGAAGGCTTACACGGTGCGACAGTGAAAATACACCCGAATAACTACATAGTCCATGTTGTTCAGTTAGTTGAGTAGAGCGCAAAAATACCTTTTTTTTCTTTTTTTTTTTTTTTGACTTTACGCACAAATTTCTGGATTACTCCAACATTTCTGACCCGATTTCCAAAATTTAAATCCTGTTGGAAAGGGGAGAGATTGAGCTTTAAAACGGTATACATATATCTATTATTTGACTTAATATTCTATGAGATTTGATGAGGTAAACTTGGAAAATTCGAATTTTGTTCATATATTTTCAAGTTTGTCCATTCATAGTAACAAACTTTAATAAAAAAATATAAAATAAGTGATAATATTCTTAAAGTCAGTCCTCTTGTGAAGAGATTGAGTCATCATTTGTTCAAATCGGACAAAAATTACCGTAGTTATTATTTAAAGAGTCTAACAGTCGAGTGATATTTTTTTATATGTCATCTCATCAAATGAACTTTTGGTTCAAAAATTTTCAGAATTTTTAATGGATCTTGATTGTTTATCACAAAATGTGTCAATTTCACGTTTGAACGACTTACAGAAGTCTGCTAATATTTGTGTTTTTTTGGAAATATTATTATTTCTCTTTGCGCAAACATTGGCCAACTTCTGGTGGCCGCTCAAATGTGAAATTAACACAATTTCCGATAAACAATCAAGATCCAACAAAAATTTTGAAAATTTTTGAACTAAAACTTCAAAGTTCTGTTAGACTCTTTAAATAATAACTACGGTAATTTTTGTCCGATTTGATGAAATAATGACTCAATCTCTTCACAAGAGAACAGACTTTAAGAATCTTATCACTTATCCTATATTTTTTTTATTATTTTAAAGGTCCATCTCTCCCCTTTCCAACAAGATTTCAATTTTGGAAATCGGATCAGAAATGTTTGAGTAATCCAAAAATTTGTGCGTAAAGTAAAAAAAAAAAAACAGTTTTTGTCAAATAAAACAAGTTTGGAGGGTTCGAGAAATATAAAAAAAATATTTTTGAAATCTACTCAACAAAACTCACAACCTACACTATGTCATTAGCCGGGTGTATTTAATTTTTTTTATTTATTTTGTCGCACAGTGTTATCGGTCTTTCACAAAAATTGAAAGTAGCATTTCACTGTTGTCATTGGAGTCTCAAATTTATACTCCTGACTTCATATGGTGACTAACCATCTAATAGATGTTTAATGTCTCCATCATATTCTGGTTTGAGTGACATTTATGGTTCAACAAAATTATATAATTTAATCAATTTTTCAGAAACTGACCGACCGGAGTGAGATGTATCTTGGCATTTCCTATTTCCAGAACGGAACCAATCAAATCAGTTCAAAAAAACTATACTATTTCAGCGTTATTTATGATGATTTTTAATCGCAACCACAACTAAAAATTTCTAGGTTGTGGGAGGAGGTCGTTAAGTATAAATCTATGTTGCAAGTGGCAGAAAAAGCTTCTGTAGCAACATCTTTCCACATAAGAATAGTGCAACCGAAGAAGGTATTCCCTTTCTACAGCATTGTACGAACCACTGGATAATCTTCTACGAACGGTTATCCCCTGCTTTACTATCTAAAAATATTTGATTTTCGCAAACAAATCTTTTTATTGCATTTAAGTACAATCCGTTATAGTAGCAATAGAAGAAAGCACCATAAAACATATTGTAACGGTGTTCTAATGAAACAATAGATTTGGATATACTAATCTTTTCTGTATGTGATCGAAAAATCCCAAACTTGGCTTTAAGGCACTAGGCCATACATGATAGCTGTGTTCTGTTTTCGGTCGGATACAAGTATTGCAAATAGTAAGGAAATCAGATGGAGTTAGGTATTTCTTGTACCACCTTAAGAAACCGGGACATTTATATGCCTCCTACAACACTGCCCAGACACCTCGAACACAACGAAATGAACAAATATTTCATCGTTGACTTCCTCTCAGCGGTCTTCTGGCAATAACTGTAAGAACAAATAAAATTGCCATGAAAAGTTTCTTAAAAATCTGTCGTTCGGGATCGATTTGAAGCTTCAGAACCCGTCACTCATGAATAAAATTAACACACACAACCTAAGTGGTGTGAGAAGCTAGGTTGTAAGCCTGACTAAAGGGTTGTAATGACCATTTAAGTAATGAAAGTTTAAGAAGCAAAATTCTATGATCAACCCTATCAAAAGCTTTGCTGAAATCAGTATAAATTACATCAGTCCGAGTTCCGGCAAGAAAACCCCTGAAAACATGTGTAGTAAATTCAAGAAGATTAGTGACAGTCGACCTACCTTTCAAAAAACCATGCTGGAAAGGAGATATTAAAGATCTCGTATTAAAAAAGAGATAATTCGTCACCAATTTCTCCATCAACTTGGGAATAGCAATGAGTTTGGCAATACCCCTGTAATTGGAAATATTGGATCTATTACCCGACTTCTGCAAAGGAATTATAAACGAACTCTTCCAAATAGATGGAAAATGACCAGCCCTCAGCAGCCTATTTGAAAATAAAGGTCAAAGGACCACTCAAGGCAACAGCGCACTGTCTTAAAATACAGTCCAGTACCCCGTCAGGGCCTGGCAAGTATGTAAGTTTCAGTCCAGACAAAGACTCAAGAACAGACTCCTCATCAAATGAATATATGTATATCAGAAATAGAGACACTTCCCACTGAATAAGGATACGAAAAACTGCTACTCAGCTCAGGGCCCGAGTCCAATTGTCTATAAGTAGACTGAAAAAAGTCAGAAAACATATTCGAAATATCAAGGTAACTAGAGGATGATACGCCCTCATAAAACATCTCAGTGGGAAACAAAGATGATTTACGTTTAGCTCGAACGAAGTCGTAAAACGACTTAGGATCGCTAGCGAAATTTGACCTGACTCTTATCATATATTCCTCATAACAGTAATGATTCATCCTACGATAATCCGCACGCGCCCTAGAGTAAAGAGCATAATCAACATCAGTACCTGATCTAACAAACTTTTTAAATAACCTCGATTTTCTGTTCCTTAACCTTGACAGTCTAGCCGAATTCCACGGAGGACCAGAACGCTCCAAACGACTATTTACAAATGGAACACACTACCTAAAAAATTTAAATAATACCTCATAAAAGCCATCCAAGATACTGTCAAGTGAAAGAGAGTCATATGGAGGTGAAATAAGTACAGACGACCAGTCTACAGAGGATAGTAGTGTATTTAAACGACTAAAATCCGTACGATGGAAATTAAAACGCCCCTCAACACCAGATGAGCGATCAATTACAGGAGGTAAACAAAGATCAACTTCAATAGAAAGTGACAACGTAGGATGATAACTAGTAAGTAAGCATATAACAAAAATGTAACTTGAAATGTCAGCCGTAAAGCAAAAGGTCTTTTAGTACAATCGATTAAGAGTTAACTGACATCAATAGAAGATCGTTTTTCTATGACTATGACGATTAACAATCCTCCTTAACTAATTTATTTTTATATTTAAGATTTTATGTTTTAGAAATTAAATATTAAATGAAGCATCATCAACTAATTGACCTAAAAAATTTCACTTTCAACGCAATTAAAAATTCTAAAAAATAACACGAAATTTTTCAAATAATTAAACAAATTAAGGAACAAAAAAAAATGCATAAAACCGCACACAATACATTTAAAAAAAAAAAAACAAATTCCCCGGCATTTAAAATAGTCTATGTAAGTGTGTGAATATCTAAACATAAACAGAAATAGGAATTTGAGTATCTGTGCGTGCGTCAATATGTTGCTGCATCTGCATCTGTGTATCTATTATTCTAATCATGTGGCAAAATCACGTTTTTCTAACACACAACAGGATTTGACCCTGAACTAGATTTTCTTCCACAAAAAAAAAAAAAAAACAAAAACAATCATTTTCATTTACATATTCACTTGTATATACATTAATACATATATGTATGTACAGAAGCATATAAAACAAAAACAATAAAAACCTAAAATAGGCAGACAGACGGACATACAGACAGAATAAAGGCCACAACGGCATTAGCAGCAGCAATGCCGACGGCAAAATTATTTTTGTGAATGAAATTTTGTTTCATTAATTCACAACAAAAACAAACAAAAAAAAAATAAGAAAACAAATCTGCATAAATGAATTTGAATTTGAATCTAAATTTGGTTTCACATTCAATGGATACATGAATGCAATTGTGTTTGCATGTATGTATTGCACACGGATGTCATACGCACGGGGATGAAATCTGGCCGACATTTATCGTGTGTGTATTTACATTGACTGCCGGCATTAGAAAATTATTTCACATACCAATCAGCCAGAGTTTAAAAGAATGAATTCTTAAAATGAATATATTGGTGAATATATTTCTTGTTATCGAACCTTGACTGCCGGCCTTAGAAAAATATTTCACAACATCAAACAGAGTTTAAAAGAATTAATTCTTAGAATGTTTGATTTTCTCTTATCAAACTTTCTATCCACAATCGGTGATACACACAATGATTGTGTTATCAGCATGAAATAATTCCTTTCCACCTCTGTTTATGTGGCAGCCATAGAATGTTTAGAAGTATTTTTTGTTGTTAAATTTTTGGCGGCAAATTTTCAATCAATGAATCTATTTGTGGGCACTTAGCAACCACCTGCTCTGCACAGCATTAAATGAAAATCACGAGCATTGTGTAGTGGATTTTAAATTTGAATTTCATTCACAGCATCTCTCTCTCTCTCTCTCTTCCTCTATTTCGACCCAATTTCATTTACAGTAAATTTTAATCAAAATTGTTGCCACAATTGTTGTCGCATATGCAACAGATATTATAGAATATTAGATGTGTACGTTTGTGCGTGAACTTATGGATTAGAATGCAGCGTAAGTCTCTTCACCAGTTGCCACCATTGCCAACCATTGTTTTAGCATTTAGTGGTCGTATCAGTGCTAATCGGATTACAATTAAATTAATTAAATCAGTATTAATTTGCATGTGGCATAGTTTACAATGATATGCCGGCAATATGTTGGTATGAAACATATTTTATTAAAGGAAATTTTGCCTTAAATTGTTATTGTAATTAAATATTTACGTAATAAACAAGGATTTATTTGTTGAATTCAATTTCTTTCTTTATTAAAGTTTGTGTTTAAAAATTAATTTCTAAAATTTCTATGTGGACTTCAGGAGTGCTTCATCGGCAATTTACGCTTTCCACATTATAGTCGAGGATATAATATAATAGAAATATAATATAATAGAAATCCAAATGGCCTGGGCCCCTTTTATGCCTTACCCGAAAATAGGCGATTAGGGTATCACTCATTCCTTCACTGTCATACCAACCGAGAGTTCTAACGTGTGATCAAAGAGCAAGAATAGTCTCTGTTAATGAAGATAGAGATATGACCTTACACTTAGCTGATACGTAGTTTGGATTTTTTCTCAGAATCCGCCAATTGCAACTCAATTGCGAACTGCATGTGATTGTTATTTTAGAGATCTTTGGGACTTCTTAAACTTACTTACTTACTTCTTAAACTTACTTAATTGGCCATTACAACCCTTCAGTCAGGATTACAACCTAGCTTCTTACATCACTAATGTGTAAAGTCGACTCTGAACCACAAATTTTTTAATAAACTTTTCAGGGCAATTGTATTTTTACTCAAAAAATTGTTTTGCCTGAAGTCTAATGGAAGAAAGTCGCCGAAGAAATATTTTTTTCATAGTTCGTTTCGTTTGAGATGTCTGACCTGGGATATAAACCGGGACCTCACGTGTGATAAGCTAACACACTACCTACTAGACATACCACCTCAGTCTCGCAGCAAGGTTTTTGTGCAGTAGGTTTTGAGGAAATCTATGCCAAAATTCACTCTAAATCTACCTACTTTAACGAGTGATTACTTTGTGTTACTTTATTAACAGTGGCAACGTCAATAAAAGTAATTACTCCGTAAACCTTTCTAGTAACAGTGGCAACGTATTGATTGACCAATAAGCGTAGAGATTCTAAACTCCTACTTAACGAAGTTCGTAAAGTTATGATTGGCCAATCAGAATCGAGCTTTTAAAATTTTATTTAAGGTTGTAATGAAATTTTTGCACAAGAAGAAATTACTAAAAAGGAGGCTGCGGAAAAATAGTTTGAATAAAGTTTAACACAATATTGGAAAAATTAAATAGAAAATAAAATCGATTTCAATAAAAGTTAATTTAAATAATTTGAATTAAGTTTAACACTACGAATAATAACCCAAAAATTCAATGCAATTTGTCCATATTCTTGAGGTCATCTGTCTAGAGTGCATTAGGTCTTCTTCAACCGCAGCCACAATATTCCCAATAGAACAGCTGCTTCAGAGTTACACAGACCCGACACCATATCATTTTCATTCCATACCAAATAAGGCGCGCAGGATAATACAGGAGTTTTCTTCAGTTGGTGTTGAACGACTGGAAAATCTGTATCCACCGACAAATTGTTACCCAAAAAGTCAAAGAAAATGTTTCAACATTCTTATTCTTGTCTAGAGTTCCTTGGAATTTATTTAACCATAGCCGCAGTATTTCCAACGGAACAACTGCTTCAGCGTTACCCAGACCAAACACTATCTCATGTTTTTCCATACCACCTCAGGCGCACTGGTAAATGCCGAAGTTTTCTTCAGTTAGTGACGAACGGCTTGACTTTGCTAGACGGTATCTGCATTGGTCAAAAGAGCAGTGGGCAAAAGTTTTGTGGAGCGAAGAATTAAAGTTTAACTTATTTGGCTCTGATGGTACAGAATGTTGTTGATTTACAGAATTGTTGTGAATATCTTTGTTTTAGGGGCCGACGAATGTAATTTAACCCATTAGAGCCAAATAGAATTTACTTCCAAAGCCCTTATAATGGCAAATTTGCTATCTGCTGACAGCTGTTTCTATTTTAAAATTCACAATTTGCAAAGTTTTCATTTAACTTTTATTTTAATTAGTCTAGTTGATCTCCTTTTACCTTTAATTAAACATTGCGTTGCATTTTTTTTTTCTCGCTAAATTTTTTCACTTTTTTTATAAATCTAAAAAAATTAAGTAGAAAGAGAAGCAAACAACGTTTAATGATACCTTTTATTAAAATTTAGAAATTAACGAATAAAAAAACAAAATTGGAGTGGAATTGGATAACGTTATAAGTTTCGAGCCTGGATTGAATATCATACGACATAGCGCTGCATTTTTTTTTTCTCGCTACCTAAGGTGCGCAGGCAAATGCCTCTACACCGCAAACGAACGATTACGCAAAAAGTCAAGACAGTTTTTCCACACTATTGAGGAGAATAGGGATACGGCTCCTTTTATTTTCTATATTTTCGATTTGTTTAGTTTTCAAATGTTAAAACAGAGATGGTATTTACAGTCATTTGCAATAGATGGCCGGCCATCTTGTGACTCCTTGTGACACCTTGTTTTTGTTGTAAATAATTGACCACCAATTAAAAACAATTTTTTAATGTCAGCAACAAACAAATGTTTATGCATTTGGCTGCCTGCAAATATTTTCCCATGGCCAGACATTTGACAGACAGTCTAACGTAAACTAACAACTGATTTGTCAGCTGACTTTTACAGAAACAATGGTTTAATAGTACTCCACATAAACTTAATTCACTGGCAAGATTTTTGACATGTCAGATGAATAATACATCTCATGTAAGAGGGCCATGACAAATACTTCCAATAAGACATTCAGAAAATTATGTCCTGGTTTTTATTATACTTACGGTTTAAAGGGACAATTGCTGGATTGTTGGTTAAGATTATTATCCAGGGTGTTACAAAAGTACTTATTTCTGGTGCATAAATGCTTAGAAAAGCACCTGTACTTAATTACTTAATTTTAAATTAACATAACAATCTTTAATTCACAGTCATTTGTTTTTTTTATTGTTGTTATCTTTTCTTGAAAATTAACTCATTCATAAGTAATTTGTATTAAATAGAGTTATAAACGTACATACGTTACGTTTTACAAAGAATTGTGTTATAAATTTAGCATAATTTCCAAAGTAAACAACATTTTTGTGGAATGAAAATAAAAATAAAAAAAAAATTGTAAATAAATCGTTGTAAATAATAATTTCCATGTACCCCAGTCGCTGTTCATAGCATAGAATTATGAAATTACATGTAAATTAGAAAGAAATGCATAAAGAACGTCATAATGCGACAACATGAGAAGCTACAATACGTCATAAGTATATCAACAACGTTGGCTATTGGGTAGAAGGAAATTGGTGTACCATTTCCAGAATTTTCAGAAGCCAATGAAATATTTACTTGAGGCAATAAAAGTCTTGTCGCCGTAGTCTAGTAGATAGTGTGTTGGCTTACTAGACGTAAAGCCCGGGTTCGTATCCCAGGTCAGGCATCAACACGAAATATGAAAAAAAATATTTCTTCGGCGACTGCATCTCAGCAGATTTCTGGTAAAAACTCTGAGAGTAACTAAAAATTGCCATGAAAAGCTTCTCAAAAAAAATTTGTCGTTCGGAGTCGATTTTAAACTGTAGGTCCCGCCACTCATGTATGAAATTAACGCACACAACATACATAAGTGGTGTGAGAAGCTAGGGCGAAATCCTGACTAAAGGGTTGTAATGACCAAATTATACTGTGAGCGTCAAAAGCAAGTGTACAATTCAAAAAATATACATTAATAAATTACCGTTAATTTTTTTCAAATTGTTTTATTGCCAGTTTTTAAAATTGAAACAAGAAGAAAAGAATTAGAAAATTTTGGAAATATTGTAAAATTTTTTCGGGCACTCTCCTTAAATGGAAAACTTGAGTTGAGATTGTTAGAATTTTATCCTTAGTGTACACTTTCTTTTGACGCTCACTGTATATGTATGTATGTAATTACACACAGAATTCGTCGTAGTCTAGTCGGTAATGTATTTTATTAGACGTGTCTTATTAGACGTAAGGCCACGGTACAAACCCCAGGTCAGACATTTCCAACAAAACGAAATTTGAAAATATATGAGTAGAGAGGTTCCATGATATTAAAATAAATATGAATGCGTATAAGTATCAGAAATTATGAGTATGATTCGATTCTAATAATCTTTTTTGTTTTTTTTTTTTTCGAACGTCCCCGGCCTCACACTAACCCACCCTCACCCGACCGCGGAGGGCTCGTCCCCATTACGTAGGGACACGTACACACTACAGTCCGGACTATAGCGGGTTAGGGAAAAGTAAAGGCAACGACAACATAAATCAGCTACAGAACTTAATCACAAGCTGAATAAAGCAACAATAAACCATAACTACCTAAGACAAGAACGAGAATATATTTTTCTATAATAATTTACAAATTAATAGCAGCATATAAGCTACGTTTAATATTATAAACAGTACAATTAAAATCAATAAAATCATAATACATGTTAAAATCATTACATAATCTACGAAAAGGAAAATTACAACCATAGTTTGTTCTATAAAAATCTAGGGAAAAAGGACGATAGTGCCGTGAAAATCTTGCTGGAATACTAAAATTTAAGTTACAAAGCAAAAACTCGGAATCGATATCACCCTTAACCAGATTATAGACAAAACAAACGCCTAACACAGCCCTTCTACGTTCCAAAGTTGAAAGTTTTATCAGACCCAATCTAGCCTCATAAGATGGAAACCCATTGGCATAATCCCATCCTAAGCCACGTAAACAGAATAATAAAAACTGCTTCTGCACAGACTCTATTGAATCACTATGACAACGATAGTATGGATTCCAAATAACAGACGCGTACTCCAAAATAGGCCTAACAAGTGAAACGTATAGCAGTTTTGTTATATAAGGATCAGTGAATTCCTTAGCCCATCTTTTCACAAAACCAAGAACAGCCCGAGCCTTGCCAATCACCATACTAATATGATCAATAAAAGACAGTTTAATATCCAATAATACTCCCAAATCAAGAAATGAAGTAACAGTTTCAAAGGGCAAGAATTTATCACATAAGTGGGCGAAACTACGCCCCCGCGAATGAATACTCATTGCTGATCTCTGATAGATATCAACCATAATTAGTAATGGCATTGTTTTTGGTGCCAAAGCACAACTTAGAGGAATGTAACTAAATTTTAACCGCGACCAGCAGTTTAGTACCTCTCAGCAGATTTCTGGCAAAAACTCCGAGAGTAACTAAAAATTGCCATGAAAAAGTTTCTCAAAACTCTGTCCTTCAGAGCCAACTTTAAATTGTAGCTCACGCCGCTCATGTATTAAATTAACACACACAACATAAGTGGTGAGAGAAACGAGGTTGCGTGATTTTGGCTGATAATAGACTGCTCCAAAACATAAGATAAATTGCTCACCAAACTTGGCTCACTCAAATGGTTGTTTATATCGCATACCCTGTGTCACGTGGCACTGATTTGCTGAAACCACATGCCAACCGAATCATCTGTAATCGTCACACGATACCTTGCTTTATTGACTAAAAACTTCAGATTTTTATCATTCTTGAAGAAGTAGGGTCCAATGATCCACAATGAAGGCACCACAAAGCATTTTTCTTCGTGCACCGATAGCTCTTGGACTGTCTCTATTCATTCATAGTCTATTAAACGGCAAAAGATTATTCATTACTAGACGGTTCTCAATTAATGAATAACAAACGATATTTAGTAAATCAGCGTGTGTGTCTCTTATGGATACAACCTTTACTAAGAAGTTTCATTAAATAACTTGTATTACCTAGACAGGCGACCTATTTGGCGATGAATTGCGCAGGACGTATTGTGACCCAGTTTGGACGAAATGTGGTGTCATACTTGTCTGAAACATTGGTTCACAAATACTTGCAGTTTTCGCAATTCTGTCTTCGTGATTCTCTACATAGTAAATCCGTACAATACGGCGGTATTGTATTTTTTTTTTACCAGAAATGCAGTGCAAGGAGCATAATTGCTGGGCATATGGTCTTTGTCCCCCACCAATGAATAATAATAACAAAACTATATTGAAACATCAAGGAAAATGGAAAAGATCACAAAAATAGAAAAGAAAAGTAAGAACGGATTAATGACAACAAATCAACAATAAGTTCTAGAAGTTGACAGAAAATAAATTAAATGAAGTCAGTTTATATATATATATAAGTTCCTGCTGTTCCTATAAGGAGCATAGGGCCTTAACGATTTCGTTCCATTCTTGTTTATCTTCTGCTACGATCTTCAGCTCGTTCCACGTTTTGTTGACTTTGGCTGCTTCGATGTCTAATTGTCGACGCCAGGTGTGACTCTGCCGACCTTTCCTGCGGCTGGCTTGTGGTTTCCAGTCTATTGCTTTTCTGGTGGTGTCGGTTTGGGGTCTTCGCAAGGCATGCCCAATCCACCTCCATTTCCGTTTCCGGATTTCGACTTCAACTCGTGTTTGTCCGCACTCGGCCTATAGGCGTTCGTTTGTGATGGTGTTTGGCCAGAAAATTTTTAGTATGCGACGCAGACAACGGTTGATGAATACTTGTAAAGCATTTATATCGCATCGGTTTGAGTTCCGGGACTCGCATCCGTAAAGCGCAACTGATTTTACGCAGCTGTTGAAGATGTTGATTTTGCTGCGCTTTGAGATATGGGGGGACTTCCATATGTGTTTTAATTGACCGGCCTTGCTTGCCTGGCCTTGTTAATGCGATTTCCAACGTCCTATCTAGAGTCTCCGCTTTATGTTATTATGCTGCCTAGGTAACAGAATGTTTGGACGTCTTCGATCAGTTGTTGTTGTAGCATGAATTGTCGTGTATTTGTTGTGTTGATTCTCATGGTTTTCGTTTTTGGAATGTTAATTTTGAGACCGCAAGTTGCTGATTCAGCTTCGATGTTATTAAGCTTTGACTGCATACCGTCGAATCTGTGTGAGAGCAAACAAATGTCGTCTGCGTAATCTAAATCTTCGAGGCTGCCGTTTAGTCGCCAGGTGATGACTCTTAATGTTGCTGTGACCTTTTCCATGATGCTGTCGATTACTAAAGTCAGTTTATAGCAAAAACTGTACTATTACAGTTTGAAGTGGACACCGAACGACAGATTTTTTGAGAAACTTTTCATGACAATTTTATTTACTCACAGAGTTATTGCCAGAAATCTGCTGAGAGGAAATAGCCGAAGAAATATTCTTTTTTTTTCATATTTTGTTTCGTTCAAGATGTCTCATCTGTGGTATAAACTGTGGCCTCACGTCTAATAGCCAGATTTCTGGCAAAAACTCAGAAATTAAAATGAAAAATTTCTCAAAAAATCTGTCATTCGGAATCGACTTTAAACTGTAAGTCCCTTCATATACGGATAAAATTAACACACACAACATAAGTGGTATGAAAAGCTAGATCGTTATCCTGACTGAAGAGTAGTAATGAACAATTATGTATGAAACTACAATAGAGTAGAGTAGGGTATCTCAATTGTAATTTTGATTCTTAATATTTTTAATATGAATGAGTGTACGTACATATGTACATATATATTTAAATGTGGCGCTATTAGATCGTCAAATGCTAATTGCCACCCAACGTGAGAGTATATGGCTTATGTTTCCATAGTTTAGAGATTCAAATTACTTACAACAACAATAAAATTATATTTAATTTATTGTTAAAACATAAAAACATTAAAAACTGTTCAACAATCGTGAATCTGAAGTTTGTTTTTCAATATCCCTGCTTTTTTCTGATTTTTTTTTTTTTTTTGGTTTTTTAATTTTGTCTTCCCAACTCCATGCAAAACAACCGAGAACAGCAGCTGTAGATAAAAATCATGCAAAACAATTAAAAAAAGAGAAAGAGAAAGAGAGAGGGAAAAAGTCACATGTAAAATCTTTTGTTGCAACTTGCAACAACATTTTTAAGGCAACAAAAGTCAGCTTAAGACGAACCCACAACGTGCAGCCAGCCACCAACAGAGGATGTGCACATGTTAACCGACAATAAATTAGTAAAACATTGTAATTGCGGCTACAATTTAAGCCAAAAGTTAATTTTTTTTTTATTTTATTTTTATTTGGAATATGTTACAAGCCTATTTTCATATTTTCTCTTTTTTTTGTATGAATAAAATGAAAAGCCTGAAAATTAATTTCAATACAGTGAAGCTAAAGTAAGAAATTTTAGAAAAGAAAAAAAAACGTATTGAAATACTTTGGAACATGGTAAGTAACAGAGATCAGCAATGAGTATTCAAAAAGATGAGTATAATCGAATATTACTCATAATTTCTGTTACTTACAATGCCTTCATACTTATTTTAATATCATGGAACCTCTACTCATATTCAAAGTTTAAAGTACTCATCATATTGATGTTTAACAACACGTATGATGTTGTTGATTTCGACTCACCATAACTCAACATATGCACAAAGCACAAATTAAGTATGAGTTGCGTACGAACACTAAAATACTTACTAGAAGGTTGTGTGCTTGCTCTGCTTGCTGCTCTGTCTTTTTTGTTTGTGTGTCTTTTTATCCTTTTGTAAATGCAACAACGACTAAGACTGTAAATTTTGATGAATGATTCGAGTCACATATTTCGAATGTGTATGAGTTTGATGTTAACGTTGTACGCGTACTCATTGCAACCTGTACTTATAAATCAACGTTGGTAGTGAGTATGAATGAATCAGAGTACATAGTTAAATTTCAATATTGTTGACTCACTTATATTCAAAATTCCATAAGTGCTTATGAGTAGTGAAAAAACGATTCATTGCTAATCTCTGGTAAGTAAATCCATAAATGTGGTATCTATTCATGTTCCCCTATTGTCCAATTCGCTAACAGCTCTGACTCAACAAGTGACTTTAATTGCTCTTTCTCTGTCTCTTCATAAGATAGTTCCTTACGTTGTTGCAATGAACAAAATTTTCTAGGATATATGCAACACTGGCTGCCTTTGAGTTTATTCTGCAGTAACACCTTTGCTTTCTTCTCAGGACATTGTACTGTATTGCTGCGTTTTTTTAGCACAAAGCCGCTCAATATTGTTATGGAATTATGAAATTGAGAAACGGATGGATATGCCATTGACATTGATTTTAATGCTTTGTAATTCCCGTGTATTATTTTCGATAGAACCAAGGTTTCGCAATCATACATGCAATCAAAGATAAAAGTCTACATACACCAGTGGTGTTGTGCTAATTTTTTTTTACCGGAACGCGTATATATAATTATATAGACAGGGCCGATCCTGGATAGGCGGTCGCTCTGTGCGGTCTCATGTCCCAAATTTAACGACGGGGGTGATTTTCCATGATAATCCTGGCGGCGGCGTTTTTTTTAGGTCTCATGTCCCAAATTTAACGACGGGGAGAGGGAGATTTCCCAGAAATTTTCGCCCGTCGCCAGGATCGGCCCTGTATATAGCATAAAAAGGAAAGGAAACCAAAATCATTTCCAATTCTCGTTATCAGAAATCATCTTTAGTTACGGAACGCGTTCCTGTCCAAAAAGGAAGTACCGGAACGACGTTCCGGAGCGTTCCGGCTCGACAACACCACTGTTCACCACTGTATACACCATCGCATGTTGACTTTTTCTTTGACAGTGTATTGTTTTAATAAGTTTGGATAAGTCCGTAAGCATCTACACCTTGCTCAAATAGTATATGTTGTAACATTCATTATTAAAATCTCATTATTGGATTTGAATCAATGTCCTCTTCATTTTCTCAGAAACTGGAATGAATTCATCTTTGATTTGTAGGACGGGACACGTCAATATTGGTGAGAAACGTATTATTCGTTTCCTATATCGGTTGGTAAAGTCGCCATGGTTTCCGGTAGGCGTCAGTTTTCGCAACCATTCAGAAATGGGGGATTCCGCACTTGTTGTGGACGTTCTTTCAAAACTCTTGCATGCTTTTAATAGCAGATGCATAAACGTAATGCAGCTACTTACTAACGCACAATTTACTAACATACATACATACATAATTATTCATTACAACCCTTCAGTCGGGATCACAACCTAGCTTCTAACACCATTTATATTGTGTGTGTGTTTATTTTATACATAAGTGGCGGGACCTACAGTTTAAAGTCGATTCCGATCGACAGATTTTTTGGGAAACATTTCGAGGCAATTTTTTTTACTCTCAAAGTTTTTCCCAGAAATCTGCTGAGAGGAAGTCGCCGCAGAAATATTTTATTTCATATTTCGTTTTGTTGGAGATATCTGACAAGGAGTTTGAACCCTGGCCTCACGTTTAATAAGCCAACACACTACCTATTAGACTTCGGCGACTACATATGTTTGGTTAAGTCAATAAACATCAACACCTACCTCAGGGAGTATATGGTTTGACGTTCATTACTGAAATCTCATTGTTGGATCTCACTGTATGTCCTCATAGAATATATTCGCCTTCGGTATGTGGCACGAAACAAGTCAATATTGGCGAGAAACATCGGTAGCTAAAGGCTTGTGGCCGCCGTTTATTGATTTCCGATAGACACCAGTTTTCACAATCATTCAAAAGCGGGGACTGACCGCATTTATTGTGCACGTTTTTTGGACATTTTTGCTTGCTTTTAACAGCAGATTCATGAACGTGATGCAGCTACTTATAATCGCACAATTTACTAAAGTGCCTTGGCTGTTGCTCTAGTATTCTTGAACTTATATGCCCCAAACGACACGCTCTGCAGTTTTGCTTATGTCTGGACTTTTCGATTTTGCGAATACTTTCTCCTTGACTGACGTTGTTTTTGGTGCCAAAGTACAATCCGGAGAATAGTAACAAAATTGTAACTGCGATTAATTGATTGATGATTGATTGATAAGATTGATTGATGATTGATTGATGATTGATTGATGATTGATTGATAAGATTGATTGATGATAACTGCTAGGTTAGGTTAAGTCAAAGTGGTAGCTTTGATTACCAAAGCTCACTTGAGCACGCTTAGCGGTCTGTTGTGACACCCATAGTTGCCAGATAAATAAAGCATCATATCGTCAAATATTAGAAAAAAAAATCGTCAAAATCGTCAAAGACGTTAATGGGAATCGTAAAAATAATCGTCACAAAATTGGCATGAAAATTGAGTGTGATATTCGCTAGAACCGACACATTTTTCAGTTCCTTAGCTTCTTAAAAGAGTGTAATAAATACTTCACTTTATCTGATCTTCTTATATACTATTTACACCATTCATATCCGAAAGAGGATAGATACAACTCTCATGTATAGGCCGGTGCCTCAACGTCTATTTTGAGACTTCTCGACAGCATACAAGAGAGAGCGAAGTTGCCCGTTAATGACGGTGGGCTATCGAACGCCATTGATTCATTGGAGCATCGTTGCAATGTGGTTTGTGTTTTACTGTTCTATCGTTATTATAAAGGATTTTGCTCGAGCGAAATAAGGGATTTGTTCCCGAAAATCATGTATTCCTACGTAACATTCGCCTTCTCGGCGGGCACATACATATGTGATCGATTGGCCAGTATATCGCACACTGCATTACAGACAAAATTCGTTCTTTAGTCGAACTATCCGTAGGTGGAACTCCCTTCGTGCAGAGGTTGTAATTTTCTGACTTTTAAGGGATGAAAAAGACATAAGATACAGAAAAATCATCACTTAAATTTGCAATAGTAAAAATACAAATACAAAGCTTAAAGTGGCTTTTAATGTACTATAAAGTAAAGAATACGATGTAAATTATTAATTTCTAAAAATCGTCAAAATAAGGCCATAAATCGTCACATCGTCAATATGATATTTTTGGAGTACAAAATCGTCAAAATGACGATAAATCGTCAAATCTGGCAGCTATGGTGACACCACAGGTAAGATGATAACTGTAGTTGACAAACAATTTGCAGCAGTTTAGTGCCGGAGGACGCAGTTCCGAAATAATATTTGTTGAACCACATTTTGTCGCATAATTTAAAAATGAGCCTTTTCTACTACTGTTGGACATGAAATTAAATTATCACAGATTTCATTTCCCCCTTTTTCTATACTTTTTCTAACATTTTATTCTTATTATTATTTTCACATTTTTAAGGTAAAATTACCTGTGATATTTTAAAATGTGAACTCATTTCTTTTCATAGGAGTTCCTTAAACCCTTTTTCTTTTTTTTTTTTTTTGCATATCCATCCATCTTCTTCTGTTTTTTTTTTCAATATTGTTTACAAAAAAGAAAAACAAACAAAGAAAGGAAGAAAGGGAGAAGAAAAGAAGATGCAATTTAGCATGAACTATTTTTGATTAGTTTTAGCTCCCTTGTTTTACGAAAAAAAAAAAAAAATTAAAAATATTACAGCAGCAGCTATGAATACGAATAAATTTATGCAAGTGCTTGCTCATACGAGTGTGCAAGTAAGCCTTCCTATGCCAATGGTATGTACATACATACATACATATGTATGTAGGGTTAGTTGCGTATGAAATTTAAAGTAATTTAATATGATAGTGATGTGATAGCAAGTAATTCTGCATAGAAAATAAAATGCAACTTATCATGTAAACAGTTTTCCATTAAAATACTCGCCACAATTTGAATGGAAATTTCCAAGGGAAGCGCATTTAAAAACTAGCATTTTAAACGAACTCACTGTAATCAAATAACCGTGAGTGTAAATCTTATTTAATATTAAGAAAAAATATCCAAAGATGATGACGATGATGGTGATGATGATGAACCTTCTCTTTATATTGGTTTCAGCTTTTTTCTTTTCTTCTTCGTTTTTTGTGTTTCACTTTAAAATATTTTTTTTCTTCTTCTTCTGCTCTTTTTTGTTTGCCAATTACTTTCTGAGTGGACCCCAGCAATTTTGTAACATCCGGCCAAAAGGCAATTTTTTATTATTTTTAACCGATTTCAGCAGCATCAGTAGCAATAACAACAAACAGCAAACAACAACAACAACAAAAATTACAATTTTTAGTTGAAATTTTTTTTTGTTTTCTTTCATATTCCCTAGCAAAGCTTTAATTTTTTTTTTAGAAATTTTCCTCTTTTGGTGAGTTGGTTTCGTTGGTTGTTTGCCAGAAGTGAAAAGAGAACCAATGGCTGAGCATAGAATAGAATGGAACTGGTTTTAATAGATCAACAGAATATGGACAGGTGGTGGTATTACTGCTCCTGCTGTTGACTTTATTTTTTGTTGATCACATTATTGTTGTTGGCTATTAATGCTGTTGGAGTTTAAAAGGGTATTGCGAAATAAGGTGTTTTTTTAACGAAAAATAAACACGTTGGGGGATACCAAGGCAGACTTAGCTTCGCATGATACATACATAATCGGTCATTACAACCCTTCAGTCAGGATTACGACCTAGCTTCTCACACCACTTATGTTGTGTGCGTTAATTTTATACATGAGTGGCCGGACCTACAGTTTAAAGTCGACTCCGAACGACAGTTTTTTGAGAAGCTTTTCATGTCAATTTTATTTACTCCCAGAGTTTTTGCCAGAAATCTGCTGAGAGGAAGTCGCCGAAGAAATATTTTCATAATTTCGTTTTGATGTCTGACCTGGGATTTGAACTCGGGCCTTCAGTCTAATAAGCCAACACACTACCTACTAGACTACGACGACTTCATGCTTCGCATGATAGCCTGAAATATTTTCTTAGGGCCAGATTTGGTTTAACTCAATGTGGCAAAGCGTTTCAAAAACCTTTATGATCCAAATTTCGCATCAATTTGACTCAGCCAAACAGTGATTCATTCATATATACAAACATGATTACAGTAATCCCTCGATTTACGTCGCAATTGGTTCCAAAAAAAAATGCGACGTAAATCGAATTTTATATTGCTCATACTACAAAATAGTACAGTATTCCCTCGATTTACGTCGTAGAATGTTCTGGAAAAAGGCGACGTAAATCGAATTTCATATTGCTCATACTACAAAGTAGTATGTTTTTAACAAGGAACTTAAAAAAGTTACAGTAATCTTTCGATTTACGTCACAGTTGGTTCCAAAAAAAGGCGACGTAAATCGAATGACAACGCAAATCGAAGTTGAAGGGAACAAAATTTTTGACGACGTTAATCGAAACAACGTAAATCGAAACGACGTAAATCGAGGGAATACTGTATGTTTTTAACAAGGAACTTAAAACAAGTTATATGAATTTACAGTAATCCCTCGATTTACGTCGCAGTTGGTTCCAAAAAAGGCGACGAAATCGAATGACAATGAGTCAACAATATTGAAATTTAACTGCTGGGATTCATTCTTACTCACTACAACGTTGATTTATAAGTACAGGTTACAATGAGTATGGGTACAACGTTGACATCAAACTCATACATACATAACATACATAATTGGTCACTACAACCCTTCAGTCAGGATTACGACCTAGCTTCTCACATTACTTATATTGTGTGTGTGTTAATTTTATCCACAAGTGGCGGAACTTACAGTTTAAAGTCGACTCCGAACGACATATTTTTGTGAGAAGCTCTTCATGGCAATTTTTATTTTAATCTCATAGTTTTTGCCAGAAATCTGCTGAGAAGCAGTCGCCGAAAAAAAATTTTTTTTTTCATATTTCGTTTTGATGCCTGACCTGGGATACGAACCCGGGCTTTACGTTTAATAAACCAACACACTACCTACTAGACTACGACGACTACACATCAAACTCATACCATTCGAAATATGTTTGATTCATACGCCTACTCATTTAGATTCACAACTTTAGAAGAATACTTACGAATACTTATAAATGATTCGAGTGAATCGAAATCAAAAATTCATTAAAATTTACGGTCTCAGTTGTTGTTGTATTTACAAAAAAAGAAAAAAAAAGCAAAAAAGACAGAGCAGCCAGCAGAGTACACACACAACCTTCTAGTGGTTATTTTAGTGTTCGTACGCGAATCATACTTATTTTGTGCTTCGTGTATATGTAGAGTTATGGAGAGTCGAAGTTAACAACATCATACGTGTTATTAAGTATGAATATGAGTATGAGTACTTCAAACTTTGGATATGAGTAGAGATAGAGATTCCATGATATTAAAATAAGTATGAATGCGTTGTATCAGAAATTATTGTGATGTTTTTGTAACACAGGCTATTTCACTTGTGTTTCCCATATAAATAGGCAAGCAAGTGAAATAGCCTGTGTTATAAAAACATCACATATGAGTAAGATTCGATTATAATCATCTTTTTGAATACTCATTGCTGATCTCTGGTTCGAACAGATAACACCTCTTTTCCGAATACTCCACTTAACTAACCTTCTATCGTTCTTTAGGGGTACTGTGGTCCATACCACAATTGTTTTGTGCACCAAATTTAAGTTTAAATTTTCTTCTTTTTTTTTTGGTTTCCTATCAATTTCCTTTAAGCTGTTAATTTATTATTATTTTTTTTTTTTTTTTGAGCAACAAAAACCCAAACAAATTTTTGTGGTCTCCACAAAGTCAGTTAACGTAACTATAAGGCAACAGACGAAGCGACCATTCAATCATGCATCCATCCATCTAGGCAATCAACCAACCAACGGCCAATTTATTCAATCACAGAATACAAGTAACAACGACAACAACAACGACGACGACAACAAAATAAGTAAAGAGCAGCGACAACGTTGTGTGTCGAATCAACTTGTTTTTTGGGTGTAACAAAAATAAAAGCCAGAGACAGAGAGAGAGAGAGAGAGAAATGAAATGAAACCATCAAATCTAAACTAAACTAAAGCAATCTCATGTCCAGCCAGTCATCCATCCATCCAATCTATGTATCGGGTCCGCCATCTAACGTTTTTTTTTTTTTCCAACTAGTGCTTATTTCGTGAATGGTAACACTTAGCTCATGTCTGATTTGACAGATAATTAGTTTTATCCTTCCGCTGAACGAATATGGTTGTTTATACGCTTGAACAATTGACCATCCAATGCGTTTTCGCTTCGCTATGTGGGCCTGCGATCGACTTACAGAAGATGCCGATTTTGGCAAAAAAATTCATCTTTTCATTTTGATCTTGGCGGGTATGTAAACAAGCAAAATTGTCGCATTTGGGGCACAGAAAACCCGCACGCATACATTGAAAAGCCACACAGCCGAAGCTACACTCGATGTTTTGCGCCCTTTTTTTGAAGATCGCATTATCAGCCGCAGAGCTGATGTCGTTTGGCCACCTCGGAGCTGCGATTTGACACCGTTGGACTATTATTTGTGGGGTGCCGTCAAAGATAAGTGTTACGCCGACAAGCCAAAGACAATTGACGCTTTAAAGAACAATATTCGTGAAGCCATTGGTGAAATACAGCTGCACACAATCGATAATGTGCTTAAAAATTGGACCGATCGTGTAGGCTACTGCTTGGCCAGCCGAGGCAGTTATTTGAATGAAATTATTTTCCATTATTAACCCGAAGGATTGTACTTTCAAATAAAAAAAGAAATTTGAGAAAATATTCAGTAGTTTTTTTTTAAAAGCATTTTCAAAAAAAAAAGTTATTTGGCGGACCCTTTATCTGACTGTCTGTCTGCCTATCTATCCACTAGTTGGTGGAGCATCCAAAACCAAAACCATCAAGCAGAGTAAGCAGACTTAAGCGTTTAACTCGGTAGTTGAATAGTTTTTGATAGAGATGAAGTTTGATGATATGCAATCTGTTTATGCTTATTTTTTTGTTGATGTTGTTGTTATTGTATTTTTGTTATTATTGTTGCTGTTAAAATTGCTACTTATCACCATCATTATATTGTTTTTGAGGCTGCTGCCTTTTTTTTTCGCACAGCCACAACAATAACAACTAAAAACTAAAAAGTAAGGAAAAAAAAGAAAAAGTTGCATGAAAAACTTGATGAATGTTGTCGTTGCAGGAACTTAACTTGACTTGACTTGTCGTCTGTATTCTGTGTGTGTGTCGTTGCTCTGTTCAAATAATTTTGGTCTTTTAGCCTTAAAAGCCTTTGGGTTTCTTATTTTAACTTTCTAATGGCATTTTATAGCAGCTTAAAATCATTTATGCCTTCTGTTGTTGTTGTTCTTGTTGTGATTATTTAAAATAGATTCTCAATTTGATGATTTCAAAATTGTTTTGCCGCCATAATAATAATGCCGCCTTCCTGCCTGCTTGCCTGCCTGTATTGCAAATAATACTGCCACCTTATCAATGCCATGTTACTAGGCTTTTGTGGCAGCAGCGGCTGCTGTTTAATGATTATGATGATGAGGTTAATGATAGTTTTGCCACAACTTGCCCATTATATTTATGCAGAAGTTACACCTTAAGCCTTGGAATTGCTGATACAAAAACAAAAAAAACAAAACAACAACGTTTGATAATGCTTTCGGATAGGATATATAATCTGTAATAATGATTCCCTTTTCCTTTCTCTATCATTTTAAGATTTTGATTTTAAAAATTGATTTACACGTTGAACCGGCTTAAAGAAAGAATTTTTTTTTAATGCCGCTAAGTTTAATTAAAATATTTTCCCGGACACATAGTAAACTACAAGTATGGAAATTTAAAAATTTTGTAAAATAGTATGACCTCAGAAAACAAGTTCAACTTCATCTTCTATCGAGGGCGCATAAAGTCCAAATTATAGAAAATCCAAGTTATTCAATACTGGAAACTCCATTTTATAAAATGCATTTAAGGGTTCGTTGTCGAGTTCATTTTTGTCGATGTTTGTGAGAAATTATTTTAAAGTCACTATCAAAGATCAGCAATGAATCGTTTTTTCGCTACTCATAAATGCGAACCTTATAGTAATTATAACGGACCACTGTTCCATGGTACGCTCACCCAAAGGTTCGAAATACGAATGGCGCCGAAAACAAGAAGACCACAAATCATCTTTACTGTAATATTCGGTGGTGTTGTGTGTTGGCTTATTAGACGTGAGGTCACGATTCAAAAAATATAAAAAATTTGTCGTTCGGAATCGACTTGAAACTTCATTTACGGATGAAAAATTAACACACACAACATAAGTGGTGTGCGAATCTAGGTCGTAATCCTGACTAAAGGGTTGTAATGACCAAATTACGTATGTATGCATGTGGGAATCTGAGACGAAGGATTTTTGGATACCCAGAATTTATTGACAAAACATGTCTAGCCAAAGGTAAATTGAATAAAACCCATACCTTCACAATTTTTTTTGTGATAGTTCAGAAAGGCCATCAATGACGGAAAGACGATACTACATATCAGTATTAAGGGGTGATTTTTTAAGAGCTATAGGAAAATTTTTCAAAAAAAAAACACATAAAATTCAGAAAAATGCATGAAATCATTATTTGAATAGATAGTACGGTCCATATAATTTAATGTTTGAAGATTATTTCATGCAAATGTTGACCGCGACTGCGTCTCCATCCATGGTCCATCCTCTTAGTCCAATTTTGGCATACTCTTTCCAACATTTCGGCCGGTATCTCACGAATAAATGCTTCAATGTTGTCTTCCAATGCGTCAATTGAAGCGGGCTTGTCTGTATAGACATGAGCTATAACATAGCCCCACAAAAAATAGTCTAAAGGCGTTACGATTCGCACGATCTAGGCGGCCAATTGACCGGTCCCAAACGTGACATAAAATGTTCACCGAACTCGCCTCTCAATAAGTCCATTGTTACACGTGCTGTGTGGCATGTGGCACCGTTTTGTTGAAACCACATGTAATGCAAGTCAAGCTCTTGCATTTTGGGCAAAAAAAGTTGGATATCATCTCACGGTAGCGCTCAATATTCACAGTTACGTTACGATTCACAGCATCTTTGAAGAAGTACGGTCCAATGATGCCAAATTCAATAATTTGTAAGCGTTGTTCGTTTGTAAGACGATTCATGGTCTATAATTTATAGACCAAACTGAAGATGTTTGACAGTGAAACAAAACACGAAACGTGCATGAGCTGTTTAAACCAGTGTTGCCAAAAAGATAATTGCTAAAAAATCACCCTTTACAATGAGACCTTATGGCAGCTTCCAATACAAATGTTCCATGGATTGTAGACTTTGACTTTTGGATTACACTGCAATTGAAGCTTATTTTCTTCATATTTTTTTTTCATTTGTTTACCTAGAAAAAAATCAAGTCAGACTTAAATGGTTGTGTTAGTTCCATGTGAGAATGTTGTTGAATTCGTTAAAATGTTTTATTATTCTTTATTTTTTTAATTTTTAATTTAATTTAAATTTGTTTTATTGTTTTTAGTTTTTGCATGCTGCTGCCGTTATTAAACATTCCATCATCTATTCGTAATCACAAGTAGAGGTATTCTCTAGTTTTTCTTTAGGTTTTCCTCTAGTTTTTCTTAAGGTTCAAACGTGTCCATTAAAAATTCATTAAAAACATTTTCGAATACTCTATAATTATAATTTACCACCTTGAATTTACAGAAACGAGAGAGTATAATAGAAATAAAATTTTTAAATAAAATGAAAAATCTCTACAAAACAATTATAATTGTTTGGAAAAAAAAGAACAAAGAAATAGACGAATAGACAAACTTCATGTACATTTCTAAAGTTTTTTCTTTTCTTTCAAAGTTTTTCAAAACATCTTGTTAAAATATGAAAAACAAAAAAAAAATTCAAATTAAAGTCGACTTGCCACCGTTACCCTGCATACATCCCAGCAAGCATTTTCATTGTAAATCAGAACTTATGTTTTTGCGAACAAATAAGCAGTGAAGATATATGTAAGTCTTGTTTGATGTAAATAATATTCGTGAAAAAGAAGATGATGCATGTACTAAAATAAAATGAATTGCTTCAGGAGTTTATGTGGATCATTTCAATCGATCCTTTCATTAAGCGCTTACTATCTTGGAATTTAAATAAAATTAACTCTATTATCCTCTCCTTTTTCGTATCCCCTCTACTATCCTTCCATTTTAAGAACATTGTACAATGGATCAATTCGACCTCCGGGTACTGTACTTGTCCATTGAGAAGTACACGTCCTCTAACCTAACCTAACTCTATTGTCGCAAATTTTTCATTCTATTGAAAGATGTCCATCACAGTTTCTCTGGGTGAAAAGCATTCGAAATTAATTTGACGGTTATGAACGGTTATTAGGAGAACCGCTGTGGTTTGTGGTTTATTCACATGCACTTGCGAATTAAGAAAACCTCACAAGAAAAGCTTCACGGTGTCAAATTGCGCGATCTCGGTGATCAGTTCACATCACCTCCACATGAGATGACCATGCCCATGTGGCATGTGTTGTTTGGCACGTAGCTTCTTCGCCTTATTGAAACTACATGTCGTTAGTGTTCAGATCTACCAAAAGAAGATGGAAGTTCTTGTCTTTGACTGTTACGGCCTTGTCTACATTATTCTCAAAGAAATATCTTTGTCCCATATTTATGTATATATTTATATTTATTTATATATCAGCAATGAGTATTGAAGTCTCCGTAGTCTAGTAGGTAGTGTGTTGGCTTATTAGACGTAAAGCCAGGATTCGAGCCCCAGGCCCGACAACAAAACAAAATACAAAAAGTATTTCTTCGGCGATTTCCTCTCAGCAGATTTCTGGCAAAAGTTTCTCAAAAAATCTGTCGTTCGGAGTTGACTTTAAACTGTAGGTCCCGCCACTTATGTATAAAATTAACACACACAACATAAGTGGTGTGAGAAACTAGGTCAATAATCCTGACTGAAGGGTTGTAATGACCAATTATGTATGTATCCTCTCCTTTTTTCAATCCCCTCTATTATCCTTCCATTTTAAGGACGTTGTACAATGGATCAATTCGACCTCCGAGTACTGTACTTGTCCATTGAGAAGTACACGTCCTCTAACCTAACCTAACCTAACCTAACCTATTATTATTATAATAATATATTATATTATCGAAATTTTTCATTCAATTGAATGATGTCCACCACAGTTTCTCTGGGTGAAAAGTATTCGAAATTAATTTGACGAATCTGAACGGTTGTTAGGACCGCTGTGGTTTGTGGTTTATTCACATGCACTTGCGAATTAAGAAAACCTCACAAGAAAAGTTTCACGGTATCAAATTGCACTATCTCGGTGATCAACCCACATTACCTCCACGTGAGATGACCATGCCCATGCGGCATGTGTTGTTTGGCACGTAGCTTCTTCGCCCTATTGAAACTACATGTCGTTAGTGTTCAGATCTACCAAAAGAAGTTGGAAGTTCTTATCTTTGACTGTTACGGCCTTGTCTACATCATTCTCAAAGAAATATCTACCAGAGATCAGCAATGAGTATTCAAAACGATGAGTTGATTCGAGTCATACTCATAATTTCTGATACTTATACGCATTCATACTTATTTTAATATCATGGAACCTCTCTACTCATATTAAAATTTTGAAGTACTCATCGTACTCATACTTAACAATACGCATGATGTTGTTGATTTCGACTCTCCTTTACTCAATATTTACAAAATAATCACAAAATAATTATGATTCGCGTACGAACACTACAATACTCACTAGAAGGTTGTGTGTTTGCTTTGCTTGCTGTCTTTGTCTTTGTCTTTTCTTTCTTCTTTTTTTGTAAATGCAACAACAACTAAGACTGTAAATTTTAATGAATTACTCGAGTCACTCGTACTCATTTATAAGTATTCGTAAGTATTTTTCTAAAGTTATGAATCTAAATGAGTAGGCTTATGAATCAAACATATTTCGAATGGTATGAGTTTGATGACAACGTTGTACGCAGCGTATTGATTGCAACCTGTATTTATAAATCAACGTTGTAATGAGTACTCTGAATGAATCAGAGTACTCAATTCAGAGTACTTTGAATCATATTCAAAGTTTGAAGTATCACAAAATAAGTATGAATCGCGTACGAACACTAAAATACTCACTAAAAGGTTGTGTATTTGCTCTGCTTGCTGCTCTGTTTTTTTTGCTTATGTGTCTTTTTCTTTCTGGTATGAGTTTGATGTCAATGTTGTACGCATACCCATTGCAACCTGTACTTATAAATCAACGTTGCAGTAGTTAAATTTCAATATTGTTGACTCACATATATTCAAAATTTAATGAGGTGCTTATGAGTAGCGAAAAAACGATTCATTGCTGATCTCTGATATGGACTTACAACTACCGCCATTCTAAAATCCACAAATATGAGAGTCTTAAAAGAAATATACACCATTTTCATCTGACATTTGCAGAAAGAGAAGATCGTTGCCAAAGGATATGTTGTAGGCTCGTTTTTACCTCCACAGACATGTTAGTTGGTGTAGTATCCTGGGTTTAAACATTGTAACTGGCTCCCTATGAAACAATGGTTGTGTAAACACTAACACACCAGTAATGCTATATCACCCACATTAAGAATCTGTGCCTTGTTTACTGGGTTTTCGCTAATTATACTATAAAAACTAATACAAAAATTAATTGTAATCTGCTACTCACGCAAGTAATTATGTTGAATATGATTTTATTTTGTTGTTGTTTTTGCAACAAATTAATACAAAAAACATAAGAAACTTTGTTCTTATGCAACAAGTCAAAACTTACAACAACAACAAAATAGCATGTAACACTGGCTGTACTTGCAACATATTGTGCTACTGAATAGTTTACTTTGCGATTTTACTTGCAAAATAAATTGCCTTTTGAATGGAGCACTTTGTAGAATGAAATATTATTTAAAAAAAAGAAAATTTGTTTTTTTATTCTAATAAAATATGAATAGCCTCAGGGGAATGTTTAAAACAAAATTGTTCTATTGAAGAATATTTCTATTGACAACAATGTACCAACTGCGTGTTCAAAGTCCCCTAAATAGGCCGGTCGATATTTAAACTACGAATCACTAGATATTAATAGTATTGATGACATAAAATGTATTAGGTATTCCATCTCTTGCTTCAAATTTGGCAATGCGAGCTAAAGTTTTAGTGCTGAAGGATCTTTTAAACAGATCTTATGTCTCGTGCAGAAGTTACATTCAAAATGAGTGGAACATCTGAAGAAATATTATCAAAAACAAAAAATGTGCTGCAAACTCCGATTGCTCCGGAAAAACCCAACACGACGGATTGCTCTGGTCGACTAGTCACAAAAAAGTGGAGAATGTTTTAACACTGCTGGTAACACTTATCTGGGTCCCCGGACACTGTGACATTCCTGGGAACTGTAGGGCCGACGAGCTCGCCAGAACTGGTGCACTTCTCCCGGAATCCTCTTCCATCAACATAGGAATGCCGCTTACTTCTTTCAAGCTGGCTATAGCGCGAAAGTTCTTCCAAGACGCCAACCTATCCTGGATCAATAAGGAGTCCTGCTCCGCCGCTAAGCTCACTTGGCCCTCAATGAATAGAAGGCATACCCACCAGTTACTTGGACTTGGTCGAAACATCATCTCGACCACAGTGGCCATGCTTACAGGTCACTGTGTTATGGGTAGACACGCGGAAAAAATGCGGCTCCCATTTAACGACTTCTCCCGTGGATGCAGATCCGCTAAGGAAGAGGAGACTGTTATCCAAATTCTTTGTCAATGCCCATCTCTTGCAAGGTGCAGCTATAGGTTATTTGGCTCTCCGATCCTTGTCAGCTTGACGGAGCTATCGTCCATTGATGTCAAGGACATAGCCTCGTTCATCTGGCTTTCGGGCTGGTTTTCCAGCGTGGGATAGTCGTGCTTTGGATGTACAGCCCTTGCGCTGACCAACTTCTCCCTCCTTGGTTCGGAGGAACTTGGTCAGTACAGAGACTGCGTTCACCTGTGGCGTCACAACGGGCCGCTATGCGTACTCAAATGAGCTTTTGGTATCAGCGCTACCACAATAACCTAACCTAACTTTTAACACCGCTGACGCATGAACGACACTAAAATTTTCAAGACTTAAAGGTTGTACTATGCATATGACGCATTGAAATTATTTAAAAAAAAAACTGACTAAAAATGCTTGATACGTTGCATAATAAAACGAAAAGAAATTTGAATGAACGAAGTATCAATCACATAAACTCCGCTGTAATGCAGCGCAATTTAATCATACGATAATAATTAGGAAGGCAATCATTATGGGCGAGAATGTATTCAGAAGACAAAATACATACTTAATACTTAATTAATCATTACAACTCTTTAATTAGGATTACGACCTAACTTCTCACACCACCCATGTTGTGTGTGTTAATTTTTTCCATGAGTAACGGGACCTACAGTTTAAAGTCGACTCCGAACGACAGATTTTTGAGAAACTTTTCATGGCAATTTTATTCCTCTCATAGAGAATAAGGCTGCTGTGGAAAAGAACGAGATGTTTGAGCTGGGGTTTCAACCAAGGGCTCGCGTCTAATAAGTTAACGCCTACTAGACCACGTCGACTTCGAGACAAAATATATACTAAATATTCATGCTGGAAACATGAGCAAACAATAGCAAAACAACAGAGAAATTACGAAAATATGGCAAAACATACATACTCGTACATTGAATGACCACAAAAGATAGGTAAAAAAAAATTAATAACAAAAATCAACAGTGCAGTTCTAGAAGTTGCCAGATTGAAAATGAATGAATTATAAATAGAGGGAAAGGTAACGTTGAACCAGTACTAATTGACAAAGCACTAAAGGGTTTGGATTAACTGCAAGCAAGGTTATAATTAATTGTTTTGAAAGAGAGTTATATATTAGGAGCTGCTCGAACTCGAAGAAACTACAATTTTGGTTTCTACAGCTCTGCTCAACCGTTTAAAGAAGCCCATTGTCTACCGTTGTGCCAGTCCGCACATAATTGAATTGATGAATTTTATTGTCTGTATTTTCTGATAATTTGTTCATTTCACCCCAATCACAAAACAGATGAGTGTAATGATCATAAAAACTAATACTTAATGACTTTAAAAGACCAAAACTATTTTCTTAATGTCAATCTAGGTCATTACTACTGGCCAGAGATCAGCAATGAATCGTTTTTTCGCTACTCATAATCACTCATGAAATTTTGAATATAAGTGAGTCAACAATATTGAAATTTAATTACATATGTACTCCGATTCATTCATACTCACTACAACGCTGATTTTTAAGTACAGGTTGCAATGAGTATGCGTGCAACATTGACATCAAACTCATACCATAAAGAAAAAGACACATAAGCAAAAAAGACAGAGCAGCAAGCAGAGCAAATACACAACCTTTTAGTGAGTATTTTAGTGTTCGTACGCGATTCATACTTATTTTATGATTCGTGTATATGTTGAGTTATGGAGTGTCGAAATCAGTAACATCATACGTGTTGATAAGTATGAATATGATGAGTACTTCAAACTTTGAATATGAATAGAAGAGGTTCCATGATATTAAAATAAGTATGAATGCGTATAAGTATCAGATTATTATGAGTATGATTCGATTCCACTCATATTTTTAAATAATGTCGTCGTGCTTTTGGTGTCGGTAGTCACTTCTCTCGATTTATATCGAGCTTTCTCAAAGATCGCACTATTAGAGTGGTTATAGATGGCGTCTTTTCCGACGAGTTCAGGATAAATTCAGGGGTACTGCAGGGCTCTGTTCTTTCTCCTCCTCTTTTGCTCATTTTTCTTAATGATCTTCTATCTATTACTTCGAATCCTATTTAGTCTTTTGCGGATGACAGCAACATTTGTCATTCATATTCATTTGATCGGAGGCCGAGCCTTATGGAGATTGGGGCAAGGAGGTCGAACATGAATGACGCACTCACGAATGACCTGATAACAATCTCTGAGTGGGGCCGCGCGAACAGGGTCGATTTTAATGCGCGCAAGACCCAATGTTGTTTTTCGACACACCGGCGTGATGCTGGTACTGGTGTTCTGTCATCTGTATCTATGGGTAATGTAAATATTGAGGAGGCGGATGTTCTTGATGTTCTGGGCATGAGAATTAGTTGTGATGCTCGTTGGAACGATCACATTTTTCGAGTTTTGAAAGAAGCATTCAAGTGCCTTGGTTTTTGAAACGGTGCAGAAAATACTTCACTCCATCCGACCTTCTTACTATTTACAGGACCTTTATCCGACCTAGGATGGAGTACAACTCTAATGTATGGGCCGGTGCTTCAAAGTCTATTTTGAAGCTTCTCGACCGCGTACAGGAGAGGGCGAAGGCGCTTATTAATGACAGTAGGGTATCCAACTCTATTGATTCGTTGGAGCATCGTCGCAATGTGGCGTGTGTTTCATTGTTCTATCGGTACTATAATGGGAGGTGTTCTCGAGAGATAAGGGGCTTGGTTCCAGATGATCACATATTTTTACGTGGTACTCGTACTTCTCGCAGAGCACATCCTTTTGTGGTTGATTGTCCAGTGAACCGCACAATGCATTACAGAGAAAATTCATTTTTTGCCCGCACTGCTCGCTTGTGGAATGATCTTCGTGCGGAAGTTTTTCCCGTCAGTTATGATATTGGTAAATTTAAATCAAATGTCCACAAACACTACTCCCTCTTTCCACCTTCCTATAACCTATTTTCCTAAACCTGCACAATGCACTGCATGAGTAGGGGCTATCCCCTGAGTACTGGTTTTACAAAAAAAAAAAAAAAAAAATATGTATTTAGAATTTTAATTTCTTGAAACTGAATTTTGAAATTCTGTCTGTGTTACTACTATGTTTCATAGACTGTAAATTATAAATTAATTATTAAAAATTCATATTTTTTTATTATAGTCAGTCTCTTAAATTAAAAGTGATTAATTTTTTTTAATCATTCGATACAACATCACACCTTTTATTACCACCAGCAGCTCGTAAGTTCCATGCGCACTTATTGCATTACAAATCTTTTTAAAAACCAAAAACTCGATTCTATTCACGTTTGTTTTTTTTTTTTTTTTTTGTGTAATTTGGCCTTGAAAACCAGTACCAGCAATTGTATTTATTTATTTATTTTATTTTTTTGTTTTTATTTCGATTAATTTAAATAAATAGGAAATTCTAATTTATGAATTTTAGCAAAAGCAACATAAAAATAAAATTAAATAAAAAAAAGAAAGAAACTTGTTTCAAAATTAAATGAAAAAAAAAAACGAAAACGATTAAAAAAATTATAATTACGGTGACAGTCGACAGTTTAGCGCTGTATATGAGAATTTATTTATTGTAGGAATTGGAATAATTAGTGCTTTGTGTTCTCATTACAATATAATTACAAAATTTACTTTAATTAATACAATTGGAATAAGTCAATCAGAGTTCCTAGTGGGTATCGAATTTAAAGGGTGATTTTTTAGCTATTATCTTTTTGGCAACACTGGTTTAAACAGCTCACGCACGTTTCGTGTTTTGTTTCACTGTCAAACATCTTCAGTTTGGTCTATAAATTATAGATTATTATATTATTCGTCTTGCAAACGAACAACCGTACATTGGACCGTACTTCTTCAAAGATGCTGTGAATCGTAACGTAACTGGAAATGGTGAGCGCTACCGTGAGATGATATCCAACTTTTTTTTGCCCAAAATGCAAGAGCTTGACTTGCATGACATGTGGTTTCAACAAGACGGTGTCACATGCCACACAGCACGCGTAACAATGGACTTATTGAGAGGCGAGTTCGGTGAACATTTTATATCACGTTCGGGACCGGTCAATTGGCCGTCTAGATCGTGCGATTTAACGCACTAGACTATTTTTTGTGGGCCTATGTTAAAGCTCATGTCTATACAGACAAGCCCGCTTCAATTGACGCATTGGAAGACAACATTGAAGCATTTATTCGTGAGATACCGGCCGAAATGTTGGAAAGAGTATGCCAAAATTGGACTAAGCGTATGGACCATTTGAGGCGCAGTCGCGGTCAACATTTGCATGAAATAATCTTCAAACATTAAATTATATGGACCGTACTATCGATTCAAATAAAGATTTCATGCATTTTTCTGAATTTTATGTGTTTTTTTTGAAAAATTTTCCTATAGCTCTTAAAAAATCACCCCTTATAAGCCTAACAGTAACAGACGAACACACTACGTACTACTAAGGCACTCACAAAATTTTGAATATAAAAATTCTTATAATTTCTTTCTCAAGAAGGTAAAGTTATTAGACCACCATAGATGTTGTTGATGTTATCCTATCCTGGTAGCAAGGTTGGATTACTTGGAATATATTGGCGCCTCTTAGTTTTTAAAATTTGAATTAGAATTCATATTTCATCACGCTACTTACTCAAGTGACCTTTAAAAATTCTAACCATTTGCATTTTAAATCTCGGATTCTTCCCAGATCTACCATATTGTAGATTTTTTTGACCACTATTTTTGGGTGTATGCATACAATTCAACAAACCACTCTTTTATTATTGAAATTGATGGTGCAGCGAACCCACAGCATTTATTAAACATAGTATTCTTTTTTCGCTGTAGTCGCTGTAGTCTAGTAGGTATTGTGTTGACTTATTGGACTGAAGGCCCGAGTTCGAATCCCAGGTCAGACATCAAAACGAAAAATATTTCTTCGGCGACTTCCTCTCTCAGCAGATTTCTGGCAAAAACTCTGAGAGTAAATAAAATTGCCATGAAACTGTAGGTCCCGCCACTCATTTTTAAAATTAACGCACACAACATAAGTGGTGTGAGAAGCTAGGCCGTAATCCTGACTGAAGGGTTGTAATGACCAATTATGTGCATTCTTTTTTCTTCTTACTGTTTCCTTTTTCTTAAAAAAAATTTTTAGGTAATGATCTCACAAAGTCTCCATAATTTACTAGGTAATGTGTTGGCTTATTAGATGCGAACCCATGGTCTAAGCACTAGCTCACATATCTTGAACAAAACGAAATATAAGAAAATATTTCATTTGGCGACATCCTCTCAACAGTCTTGTAGCAAAAATTCTGGGAAGATAATTTCTCCAAAAATGTTTTGTCCAAACTGAACTCTAAATTGTTGGTCCAGTCACTCATGGATTAAATTCACACACGCAACATGAGTGGTGAGAGAAGCTAGGTTAGAAACCTGACTAAATGGTTGTAATGACCAATTAAGTAACGTACTTTTTTATTTTCTCTTCTTTCTTCGCAATAGTCTCCTATCAATGACTGTCAAACATAATATAAATGGTTGCTATGGTTGGTATCAAATATCAGCAAAGAGTATTCAAAAAGATGAGTAGAATCGAATCATACTCATAATTTCTGATATTTATACGCATTCATACTTATTTTAATATCATGGAACCTCTACTTATATTCAAAATTTGAAGTACTCATACTCATATTCATACTTAACAACACGTATGATGTTGTTGATTTCGAGTTTCCATAAGTCAACATATACACGAATCACAAAATAAGTCTGATTCGCGTACGAACACTAAAATACTCACTAAAAGGTTGTGTATTTGCTCTGCTTGCTGCTCTGTCTTTTTTGCTTATGTGTCTTCTGTCTGTCTAAGACTGTAAATTTTGATGAATGATTCGAGTCACTTGAGCAGATCTCCGTTGTGAACAGAACAACGAATAGTTGTTGTGTAAAAAATAATGGACAGATCAAGCAAATTATTGTTGGATACATCAAGTTGTAAATAATGGCACACAAAAATATGCGAACAATAAAGAGTTTAATTGAAACTAAACACAAATTCATTTTTTTGTTTGTAATCAATGAACTCATATTTTAAACGTTTTTAAAAGCTGAAAACGTAACAATATTTCGAATGGTATGAGTTTGATGTCAACGTTGTACGCATACTCATTGCAACCAGTACTTATAAATCAACATTGTAGTGACTACTAATGAATCAGTGTCCATAGTTAAATTTCAATATTGTTGACACACTCACTTATATTCAAAATTTCATGAGTGCTAACGAGTAGCGAAAAAACGATTCATTGCTGATACCTTTAGTCAGCATTTCGCCTTGTCTGTTTACACCACTCATGTTGTATACTTAACTTTCATATATGACTGAAAGGACATACAGTTTAACTTCAAATAAGAGACAGATTACAGAAAATATTTCATGAGACATACATACATAATTGGTCATTACAACCCTTCAGTCAGGATTACGACCTAGCTTCTCACACCTACGTTGTGTGCGTTAATTTTATACATGAATGGCGGAGACCTACAGTTTAAAGTCGACTCCGAACGACAGATCTTTTGAGAAACTTTTCACGGCAATTTGCATGGCTATTTTATTTACTCTCAGAGTTATTGCCAGAAATCTGGTGAGAGAAAGTCGGCGAAGAAATATTTTCATATTTTCATTTCGATGTCTGACCTGGGGTTTGAACTCGGGCCTTACGTCTAATAAGCCAACACACTACCTACTAGACTACAACGACTTCATGAGATGGGAATCCAAAAGATATACATTTTTTCATATATCCCTTCCTCGATGATGTCAAGGCTGCCTGGCCTTGTTGGAGCTGTTAAAATACTTCCTATGGATGTTCTTCAAAACACTTTGAGTTATAAATTATCCGAATAAAATATCATTTAAATTCTTAACAAAATCTCACCTTTTAGAGACACTTTCTTTTTTCCGTTTACCTTACTCTGAGTTGAACTATTCTCGTATATCACTGACATTACATCGATCGTAAGTAGTGTTGCATTCGATAATTTTTATTACTTTACTGATGCATTTATCCATTCCAGTACTTATGAGTCGTGTATCTCTCCAGTGTATAATGGATAATGGGGTGGCATGTCTTTTGTTAACACATTAAGTTTAACGATCATTCTCCACTATAATGTGCTGTTCAGTTCTCTAAACTGCAGCAGTGCAGTGCAGTTGGATCTTTAACCATTATACATACATACATACATATGTACATACATATGTATGTATCTATGGTAGAACAATAATCCTCTTGTTAACAATTAATCTATCTAGCAGTAGTAACAGCAGTAATAGCAGTAGCAGCAATCATCGTTTAGTAAGCGAGTTTAAAAGTTTGAATTGTGTAAATAAAAGCCATAATTACGGATGATGTTGCCTCATAAAGTAATAGCAAAAGATGCACATTAAAGAGAGCTCGTTAATGCAAGCTTATGATAAATATTATGGCATGGAATAGGTGGAACGATTATTATTGCAAAATTAGCTGTTATTCGAGATTATGATGATGATGATAGTTTGTAATTACGTTGTACATGAAGTTAAATATGTATGTACGTACATATGTATATAGGTAGCCAAAAACTACAGCAAATTGTGAGTTTTGTTTTTTTTTTTTTTTTTTGTAAGGTGTAAAAAAAAGAAATCCAATGTTTCTGCAATGGATAGTTTTACTTGCTTTCTATTGGATCAAGATCAAGCTAGGTCGGTTAGGAACTATTGGACAAACAAAAATTTATTTGAGAGTTTTTTGATTGCTCCGCTTATTTTGTTTACTAACGGGTGATTTTTTTAGCTATTATCTTTTTGGCAACACTGGTTTAAACAGCTCACGCACGTTTCGTGTTTTGTTTCACTATCAAACATCTTCAGTTTGGTCTATAATTCAACCATGATTCGTCTTACAAAAGAACAACGCTTGCAAATCATTGAATTTTATTATCAAAATGCGTGCTCTGTTAAGAAAGTTCATCGCGCGCTTCTTCCATTTTATAGTCAGTTTAATCGACCCACTGAAGCGGCTATTCGAACTATTGTGACTAAATTTCGCACCAAATTTACATTGTTTGACATTAAACCACCAACACGCTTACGTAGAGTGCGAACTGAAGAAAATATCGCAGCTGTATCGGCCAGGGGTAATGATGACCATCAATTATCGATTCGTCGCCGTTCGCAGCAATTGGGCCTCTGTTACTCAACAACGTGGAAAATTTTGCGGAAGGATTTAGGTGTGTAGCCTTTCAAAATACAGCTGGTGCAAGAATTGAAGCCGAACGACACCTACCGCAACGCAGAGTTTTTGGTGAATGGGCTCTTGGAAAGTTGGCCGAAGATCCACTTCTTTATCGAAAAATTGTGTTCAGCGACGAAGCTCATTTTTGGCTCAATGGATACGTAAATAAGCAGAATTGTCGATTTTGGAGTGAAGATCAGCCAGAAGAATTGCAAAAGCTACAAATGCATCTAGAAAAAGTCACAGTTTTGATCGGTTTATGGGCTGGTGGCATCATCGGACCGTACTTCTTCAAAGATGCTGCGAATCGTAACGTAACTGTGAATGGTGAGCGCTATCGTGAGATGATATCCAACTTTTTTTGCCCAAAACGCAAGAGCTTGACTTGCATGACATGTGGTTTCAACAAGACGGTGCCACATGCCACACAGCACGCGTTACAATGGACTTATTGAAAGGCGAGTTCGGTGAACATTTTATTTCACGTTCGGGACCGGTTTTGCCGCCTAGATCGTGCGATTTAACGTCTTTAAAGCTCATGTCTATACAGACAAGCCCGCTTCAATTGACGCATTGGAAGACAACATTGAAGCATTTATTCGTGAGATACCGGCCGAAATGTTGGAAAGAGTATGCCAAAATTGGACTAAGCGGATGGACCATTTGACAACATTTGCATGAAATAATCTTCAAACATTAAATTATATGGACCGTACTATCGATTCAAATAAAGATTTCATGCATTTTTCTGAATTTTATGTGTTTTTTTTTTGATAAATTTTCCTATAGCTCTTAAAAAATCACCCATTACAATGGAAAAAACCTCATATATTTTGAATTCTCTTCAATAAAAACACCAAAGCTAGCCTAGTAGCTACTAACCTGCACACATGGTCCAAATACTTGACAGTTTTACGACTGATAAGTCTAATAAGGTTCAATAGAACCTCAATAACGGCCCCTTGGCTTTCATTGCTAGAATGAGATACAAAGTATTGATCTTTTGCAGAAATGAAAATCATTATTAATCGCCGTAGTCTAATAGGTAGTAAGTTGGCTTATTAGACGTGAGGCCTCGATTCAAACCATAGGTCAGACATTTCCAACAAAACGAAATATGAAAAACTATTTCTTCGGCGACTTCCTTTCAGCAGTTTTCTGGCAAAATCTCCATGAAAAGTTTCTCAAAAAAAATCTGTCGTTTGGAGTCGACTTTAAACTATAGGCCCCGCCACTATGCATAAAATTAAGGCACACAAAGTAAGTGCAGTGAGAAGCTCCAACGACCAATTATGTATGTGAAAAACATTATTAATGTCACTCACTAGTCAGGACGCAAACCTCATTACTCAATCTGAACTGTTTCAGCAAATGCCATGGCCATATATCAGTCCTATCTTAGAAGTGTTCTGGTAATAGTCTTTAAAACAACAGATAATTTTAGCGAACAGACACGTTATTTGAATAAAAAAAAACCACAAATTTTAAATTTTAATAAACACCCTTTGTGTTTGGCTAAATAAATTCGTTAAATAAGATCCTGCCCCAAAGTACGACTTGCCTAATCGTGTCATTTTTAATTGGTCATTACAACCATTTAGTCAGGATTACAACCTAGCTTCTCACGTCAACCATGTTGGGTATGTTCATTTTATACATGAGTGGCGGGACCTACAGTTTAAAGTCGACTCCGTACGACAGATTTTTGAGAAACTTTTCATGGCAATTTTATTTACTCTTAGAGTTTTTTGCCAGAAATCTACTGAGAGGTAGTCGCCGAAGAAATATTTTTTTTCTTTATATTTCGTTTTTGATGCCTGACCTGGGATACGAACCCGGGCTTTACGTCTAATAAGCCAACACACTACCTACTAGACTACAATACGATACATATTGCTATCCTGAAAATTATAATTAATAAGGCAATTAATTTACAGCAGAGAGTACGACTTGCCTACTGGTTTTACTTTTAATTGGTCATTACAACCACTTAGTCAGGATTGCAACCTAGCTTCTCACATCAACCATGTTCTTTGAGATAATTTTTTCTATGACTAGCGGGATAATGTATACTTCAAACGATACATTTTAGAGAAACTTTTCAGAAGACTGATGAGAGCAGGCCGCAATAAGAAATATTTTTTCGTTTTGTTCGACATGTCTGAGCTGCAGTTTGAACTATATGATCTCGTCCAATAAGCCAACACATTACCTGCTAGACTACAGCTACTTCAACATTCTCATATGCTTTTATAGAAAATCTAATTAAAATAAAACATTGTGCTTAAAATGAAATACTTTGCTAATGTAAAACATAAAAGATTGTCTTACAAAATAGAAACAATTTTTGAAATTTTAAACAAAAATTACTTAAAATTACATTGTGCGCATGTGCAGCGACGCAGAAACATGTAATCACGTTTGCGTGCTGCCACGTCATAAAACTTTTTAAAGTCTCCCCCCTTTTCCAAAAATAATACAAAAAAAAAATTACAGAAACTCTCAAAATTAAACTGAAAGACGTTTATGGAAAAGAAAAAAAAACAAAACAAACACAGAAATCTTACACAGAGAACTTTGAAAATGTAAGAGGATGACGATGGCAATGATGACGATGTTGGTGTTGATGATGATGAATAAGTCTTAACAAAAATCATTCCCATATCTCATAATTCGCCAGCCAGCAAATAAATGGGGCTTTTTCTTTATGTAAACGTTCGTCGTCACAGTCAGATTCTTAAAGTTTTTAGGCTTTTCTTGTGTTTTTTTTACGATTTCTTTCATTATTTTTTTCGCAGGCTCGAAAATTGTGCTAATTTATATTTATTTTAACAGCAATTATGAAGCGGCGCTGATGGCCAACCAAGGGCACTTGTGAGTTACTCGTTTAATAGTTTCAAAACTGATAGTCTAGCATGGCAATCAAAATTCTTCTCATCTAGAGTATCATTTATTTAGAGAAAACTTTGCCACTTACAAGTATTCAGCCAAACGAGATTATTATGATCGTTAAAAGCAGCAATGAATCGTTGTTTCGCTACTCATAAGTACTCATGAAATTTTGAATATAAGTGAGTGAGTCAACAATATTGAAATTTAACTATGTACTCTGATTCATTCATACTCACTACAACGCTGATTTTTAAGTACAGGTTACAATGAGTATGCTTACAACGTTGACATCAAACTCATACCATTCGAAATATGTTTGATTCATAAGCCTACTCATTTAGATTCATAACTTTAGAAAAATACTTACGAATACTTATAAATGAGTTCAAGTAACTCGAATCATTCATCAAAATTTACAGTCTTAGTTGTTGTTGCATTTACAAGAAAAGAAAACAGACACATAAGCAAAAAAGACAGAGCAGCAAGCCGAACAAACACACAACCTTTTAGTGAGTATTTTAGTGTTCGTAAGCGATTCATACTTATTTTGTGCTTCGTGTATATGTTGACTTATGGAGAGTCGAAATCCATAAACATCATACGTGTTGTTAAGTATGATGAGTACTTCAAACTTTGAATATGAGTAGAGAGAGGTACCATGATATTAAAATAAGTATGAATGCGTACCATGATATTAAAATAAGTATGAATGCGTAAAATAAAATAAGTATCAGAAATTATGAGTATGATTCGATTCTACTCATCTTTTTAAATAATCATTGCTGATCTCTTGTTATAACCGATGTACTTTGCAAGGTATTAACAAGATTGTAAAGACATTCAATGGGACTCAAAGAGTGGTCAGCTCTAAGCATCATCACATATCGCTTTTGTTAGAGTAAGTGCGGTGAGTTCTTTATCGATATTTTAGATTTCAATATGGTGTAGTTTGCAATTCCCTTTGCATCTCCATCCATGAAAAGACCAACCCACGCAACAATTAAAGCCGGCTGAGCCATTATAAAGCCGTATTCATATAGGTTGAAGTCGCCGTAGTCTAGTAAGTAGTGTGTTGGCTTGTTAGACGTAAGGCCACGGTTCCAACCCCAGGTAAAACACCAGGTCAGACATCAAAACGAAAATATGAAAAAAATATTTCTTCGGTGATTTCCTCTCAGCAGATTACTGCCAAGAAAAGTTTCTCAAAAATCTGTTGTTCGGAATCTCACTTTAAACTATAGGTCCCGCCACTCATGTATAAAATTAACGCACACAACATAAATGGTATGAGAAGCTAGTACATAATCCTGACTGAAGGGTTGTAATGACCAATTACATATTGTTACGAAAATGGAAATGGTGTTATCAAAATGATAAACAAAAGCTCCAATAACAAAACAATAGACTTGTTTACATGATCAACGAATAAACAAAAATATGGCAACAACATCAGTATAAAAAAAAGAAGGTGATAAAGAAGTAAACAAGCAACTACAACAGTGCAGTATAAAAAAGGGATAAACAAGCAACAACAACTCTGCAAGGACAAACGTAAACAAAATACACAAATAACAATAAACAACTTGTTTACATTTATAGAGATTTAGTGAAAGCAAAGACATTTTCCTTCAAGTGCATTACCCTGCGATATAAAAGGCAAGACAGAGCAGGCAACGGCGGTTCAGAAAGAATTCAGTCAGTCTTGTGTGAAGACACGTTGCGTGTGAAGAGAATAATTGTGGTTTGAAGATCTCTGTTATAAAGATCTATTGAACAATTGTTATTGTGTACGCTGAAGAAGTGAAGAATAACAACAATTAAAGCAAATTGTTGTTGTTTAAGTCAAATCGTTAAAGGTGGCACACGGAATTGTGCGAACAATAAAGAATAGATTTGAAACTAAGCACAAATTTATTTTTATTTTATTTGCAATCTACGAAAAGTTTAAAAACGTAACAATATGTGTGTATGTATGTATGTAGACATATAGATTAAGTGCTAAAGCAATAGTCGTCGAAAACTGGTTTTTTTCAAATAAATATTCTTTTCAGCGAAAAAGCTCATTTCCTTCTCGGTAGTAACGTTACCAAGCGAAATTTCCGATTTGTTTGCTAAGTCAACCCATAAATGATAATGGAAAAGCCCTTGCATTTGTAAAAATTAATTGCTTGGTGGCCGCACAATTACTGACTTGTTTGGACTGCCATTCAAGATTATGAATCGGACGACATATGGTATCAGTAAGACTGTGATATGAGTCATACACCACGACCAGAAAGAATAGTTTTCCGTTTTGGCGATGTAAATTGGTTACCAAGATGATGCCATAAACTTTTTTATGAGTTTATGTCGTAAACCGTTTCTCCACAAATAGGCCCCCTATAGTTAGAATATTTGAAAATCAAAATTCGTTTAGTTTAGGTTGGATTTCATACGTAACGTCAAGGTCTAAGCATTATAATGAAAAAGAAGTGTCATTGAAATCATAGGTTCTTTTCAAGCTGGCCATCGCGCAGAAATTCTTTCGAGATGCCAACCTATTTTGGGTCAATGAGGGCCCTACTCCACCGCTAGGCTTACTTGGCCCTCAATGGATAGAAGGCGCACCAACCAGTCGACTTGAACTTGGTCGTAACATCATCTTGTTCACAGTGGCCATGCTTACAGGTAATTGTGTTATGGGAAGACACGCGAAAAGAATGCAGCTCCCATTTAACGAGTTCTGCCTTGGGTGCAGATTCGCTGAGGAAGAGGAGACCGTTATCCACTTTCTTTGTCAATTCTTATCTCTTGCGAGGTGCAGATATAGGCTCTTCAATCATTGTTAGCTTGACGGAGCTATCGTCCATTGATGTCAAGGCTATAGCTTCGTTTATCAAACTTTCGGGCTAGTTTTTCAGCGTGGGGTAGTCGTGCTTTAAATGTGCAGCCCTTGCGCTGACCAACTTCTTCTTCCCTGGTTTGAAGGAACTTTGTCAGTACAGAGACTGCGATCACCTGTGGCGTCACAACGGGCCGCTATGCGTGCTCAAGTGAGCTTATATAGGGTAATTTTTTAAGAGCTATAGGAAAATTTTGCAAAAAAAAAACACATAAAATTCAGAAAAATTCATGAAATCTTTATTTGAATCGATAGTACGGTCCATATAATTTAATGTTTGAAGATTATTTCTTGCAATTGTTGACCGCGACTGCGCCTCAAATGGTCCATTCGCTTAGTCCAATTTTGGCATACTCTTTTCAACATTTCGGCCGGTATCTCACGAATAAATGCTTAAATGTTTTCTTCCAATGCGTCAATTGAAGCGGGCTTGTCTGTATAGACATGAGCTTTAACATAGCCCCACAAAATATAGTCTAAAGACGTTAAATCGCACGATCTAGGCGGCCAATTGACCAGTCCCGAACGTGAAATAAAATGTTCACCGAACTCGCCTCTCAATAAGTCCATTGTTACGCGTGCTGTGTGGCATGTGGCACCGACTTGTTGAAACCACATGTCATGCAAGTCAAGCTCTTGCATTTTGGGCAAAAAAAAGTTGGATATCATCTCACGGTAGCGCTCACCATTCACAGTTACATTACGATTCGCAGCATCTTTGAAGAAGTACGGTCCAATGATGCCAAATTCAATGATTTGCAAGCGTTGTTCGTTTATAAGACGATTTTTGGTTAAATTATAGACCACACTGAAGATGTTTGACCGTGAAACAAAACACGAAACGTGCGTGAGCTGCTTAAACCAGTGTTGCCAAAAAGATAATTGCTAAAAAATCACCCTTTAGAATCAAAGCTACCACTTTAACCTAACCTAACCTAGGTTCTTGTATGTTTTATTTGACTTTACTTTTTAAAGAATCTTTTGTAAGAAGAAAAATTCGAAAATTTAAAAATTTTTTTGATTTCCATGTCCTTCCTGCCCACTGACAATGGAAGATTGGTTCCAGCAATTTGACAAGCAAATATTGAGTACCGTTGAAGGCCCACAAAGTACTATATTTGGGGATCTCTTCTCTAGCAATCCTTCATAAGAATTTCATTTTGAACGTTGTTTTGTCTGCTGCCCCCTACCAATGCAAGATTAGTACCCACCAGTTCATTTCATCAGTTCCCCTCTTATTTTACGTTGTGTTTTTATTACGATTTGGCACTTTTTTGTTTATACAGTTTTTTATGAATTTTCGTTAAAAAAAAGAAAACAAAAAAAGCAACAAAAAATTGTTTGTGGCTGCCGTAATAAAGGCGTGTTTATTATAATTTGCACGCGCAAATACTTACAACAATATCTACCACTACCACTACCACTACTATAACAATAATACATACAAAAAAAAATATGACTAGAAGTATTGCAAACATTCTGTCAGCAACAACAAAAGAATACAAAGCAAAAACAAAAACTTACGTTTTTAAGATGAATGCAAGCAACAGCACTCACTGTAGAAAGCCTTGAGAACGGTCAGTGACCACGAAAAATTTTCGTTCCTTTTTAGTGTTTATTATTATTGTTGTTTGGGGAGGGGGGGGGGGGGGGGGGGTAAAGAAAAAAAGATGTTGAAATTCCCTATTGCATACATTAACATCCATCCAACAACAACAACAATAAAAAAAATTCGATATTTTCGTAAAAATTTTTATACAACAGCACTACCACACTATCACACCACCGCCAATGTAGTCATCAGCAAATATCTTCGCCCTCGTTCTCGTCCTCATTTGTGTTGCTACGCATTTTATAAAATTAAGTGTTTTTTATTCGCCTATTTTTTGCATTTTAATGGTCTTAATGGCTGAAGTCACTTTTTCATAAATATGCATGATTTGGTGATTTTGTATTGTACGAGTATACTTACAAAGTGTACATATTCGATTTCGATTTATTCTTGTTGTTGTTTTATTTTTTTATTTACAATTAAAATGTCTTCTTAATGAACTCATATTTGTTTTAAGAATGATTTTAATGTGTCTATATAAATGACTACTGCATCCCACCACTTTTCCTTTTTTGGGCAAATACAACAAGTTTAATTACATTACAACTCCTAGATTCTATTTAGTTTTGTCCTAAAAAGGACTTCCATAGTCTCAATTAATTTACTTTCTGGTGTACTAAATAAATTTGAATAAAAGAAATACGTTTTTTTGAATTCATATAGGCAGGTTGGTGTGGCAGCTTTCATTACCAGAGCCCACTTAAGCATACAAAACGGCCCGTAGTGACGCCATAGATAAGCGCAGTCATTGAATTTAGATGGAAGCAAATAACACAGTGCGACAGTGAAAATACACCCGAGTAACTACATAGTCCACGTTGTTCAGTTAGTTGAGTAGAACTCAAAAATACTTTTTTTATATTTTTCCCGAACCCTAAAAACTTGTTTTATTTGACAAAAACTTTTTTTTTTACTTAAAGCACAAATGTCTTGATTACTCAAACATTTCTGAACCAATTTCCAAAATTTAAATATTGTTGGAAAGCTGAGAGATGGACCTTTAAAACGGTATACATATATCTATTATTCGACTTAATATGCTATGAGATTTGATGAGGTAAACTTGGAAAATTCGAAATTGTTTCATATTTTTTCAAGTTTGTCCATTCATAGTAGCAAACTTTAATAAAAAAATATAAAATAAGTGATAATATTCTTAAAGTCTGTTCTCTTATGAAGAGATTCAGTCATAATTTGATGAAATTGAATAAAAATTACCGTAGTTATTCTTTAAATAGTATAACAGTCGTGTTATTTTTTTTATATATGTCATCTCATCAAATGAACTTTTGGATCAAAAATTTTCAGAATTTTTGATGGATCTTGATTGTTTATCACAAAATGTGTCAATTTCACGTTTGCACGACTTTCAGAAGTCGGCTAATATTTGTGTTTTTTGCAATAATTATTATTTCTCTTTGTGTAAACATTGGCCAACTTCTTCAAAAATTCTGAAAATATAACTGAAAATATAACTCAACTATTAGACTCTTTAAATAATAAATACAGTAATTTTTGTCCGATTTGATCAAATGAAGTGTCAATCTCTTCACAAGATAATGCACTTTCAGAATGTCATCACTTATTTCATATTTTTTAAGCAAAGTTTGCTACTATGAACGGACAAACTTGAATAAATATGAAAAAAATTCGCATTTTCCAAGTTTACCTCATTAAATCTCATAGCATATTAAGTTAAATAATAAATATATGTATACCGTTTTAAAGCTCCATCTCTCCCCTTTCCAACAAGATTTAATTTTTGGAAATCGGGTCCGAAATGTTTGAGTAATCCAGAAATTTGTGTGTAAAGTCAAAAAAAACTGTTTTTATCAAATAAAAAAAGTTTGGAAGGTTCGAGAAATATAAAAAAAAATATTTTTGAGATCTACTCAACAAAACTCACAACCTACACTATGTCATTAGCCGGGTGTATTTAATTTTTTTTTATTTTGTCGCATAGTGTAATTATTGAAGGAACTAATTTTTTTTTTTGGTGAAACCAGCACTCAGGGGATGGCCCCTACTCATGCAGTGCATTGTGCAGGTTTTTTTTATGAAAATGGGTTATAGGAAGGTGGAAGAGAGGGAGTAGTGTTTGTGGACATCTCAAGATGCGAACGGCAAGGAAACGAGTTGCTGCTAGGTGACTATAAAATGGCCATTGCTATACCTTCACCATTAGGTAGTCTACAGCAATCGTCCTCAAGAAGCCCGCACCCTTCAGTCCTAGCTTCTCACACTACTCATGTTGTGTGTGTTAATTTTATACATGAGTGGCGGCACCTACGGTTTAAAGTCGACTCCGAACGACAAATTTTATTGAGAAGCTTTACATGGAAATTTTATTTACTCTCAGAGTTTTTGCCAGAAATCTGCTGAGAGGAAGTCGCCGAAGAAATATTTTCGTTTTGATGTCTGACCTGGGATTCGAACTCGGGCCTTCAGTCTAATAAGCCAACACACTTCCTACTAGACCACGGCGACTATTACATGCGTATTGAACTCTGTAGTAATAATCAACATTGCATCAATATTGTCTAATTCAAGTAAAGGGCTCCTTAAAACCAATATAAAGTTAACTAAGATAGGGCAACAGCAGCAATAGTTTACAAACCGTATGCTTATCATTTGCCCCAACTGAAGCAAGAATCCAAAAACCAATGAATGCCAATTTATAATAGATAATGCTACCTATCGATGTCTTTCAATATTTCTTAAATTGATTGGTCGTCATGGCCTCAATAATACTCCAAAAATTTAAAACTTCTTTGCTTATTCATGCCACATTCCAACCAATTCATCAGGAAAGTTTTGAAGGACATTGGAAATTAGCACTGCAACTTCTACAAAAGCCTCCAGTCTTCTCTTGGGCATCATTACTACACACATGATATAAATAATTCGTCATTACACCCCTTCAGTTAGGAATTACGACCTAGTTTTTCATAACACTTATGTTGTGTGTGTTAATTTTATACATGAGTGGCGGGACCTACAGTTTAAAGTCGACTCTGAACGACAGATTTTTGAGAACTACTTCATGGCAATTTTATTTTTACTCCAACAGTTTTTGTCAGAAATCTACTGAGAGGCAATCGCCGAAAAAATATTTTTTCATATTTTCGTTTTGATGTCGACCTAGGGCTTGAACTTTGGCCTTATGTCTAATAAGCCAAAACACTACCTACTAGACTACGGCGACTTTGGGTAGCATTACGAGATTTTAAAAGTCGTTTTTGTTCTTTTAAAGTACTTAAGCTATCACAAGCAACCAAAGCATCTAATTGCTGTAAAGTAGTAGGGCCTAGGATAATGGAATTATTATCTGTTGTAGCCTAGATACTAAGCAGTTTGCAAAAATGCATTGGGCATAATAAAAAAGGAATTTTGCTCGTTGAATTCTTGTATTTTTCAATACGCTAGGGAATCTAACATTTCTATGATCAGAAACAGAAATGAACTCAACTAGGACGTGTGGAGTCCTCAGCAAAAACTGATCGTGCCCAGCATCTCTTAAGACCTGAATAAAGTCAAATCTGCATTGTCATAACACGAGCAGGTCCTTTCTACCATCTGGGATGCGATCTTACACTATTAACTTACACTTTACACATAAGGCATAATAGTAGGACACCAGCCAAGAGATCGTCCCAATATGTTCTAACCTATCATACATTGCAACCTTTCAGCCAGGATTACAACCTAGCTTTTCACACCACTTATGTTGTGTGTGTTATTTTTATACATGAGTGACGGGACGGACCTACAGTTTAAAGTCTATTCCGAACGACAGATTTTTGAGAAACTTTACATGGCAATTTTATTTTTACTTTCAGAGATTTTGCGAGAAATCTGCTGAAAAGAAGTCGCCGAAGAAATATATTTTAATATTCCGGTTTGTTGGAGTCGTCTGAGCTGGGATATGAACCGTGACCTCACGTCTAATAAGCCAACATACTACCTACTAGACTACGGCAACTTCTAGAAACACTTATTCAATTTTAATCCATATTTCTCCGTTTATCCAAAGCTTCTGATTCGAATTTCGATTTGAATTTTTTTTTTATAAGTGTTCCTATAATTATTACCCCAACTGTTAAAATCGTTTAACTACAATAACTACAAAGTTTTACGAATTTTTGTTATAGTTTCTCAAAAACCCTGCAATAATTATGGAAAAATATAAAACAATTTCGCAAAATTGTTACTAAAAAACAACATGAAAAACAACATGAAAAACATTTACAATATTTTCAGTGATTTATTAACCAATTTTTCTGATTGTTCTTGTTGTTCTTAATTAAACTGAAAATATTGAGAATTCACGTGAGTATAACGTATGTATGTATGTATGTATGGGGCATATTATTGAATTGCTTAATTGACCAGATACACATAAACAAAAAAACGCACACACATACTATATACTACATACACACAACAATGTATTCTCCCATCTATATGCATATACTCGTACTACTTGAAACTTATAAACGTACCTTGGACTGCCTATGAGAGGGGGGGGGGGTGGTTCATTAAGTCTGGTAGAAAAGTTTCTCTACAAGTCAATTTGCAATTTGCATGAAAATGCGTACGCAAAAATTCAATTCAAGTATTCAAAAAAGTACTACAACAACAATAATAATAGGTAGTAGCAACAACATTTTCCTTAAGTACTGCATATCATTCTTGCATGAACAGATTTTAACGAGTGTTATATACACAGCCTATGAATGGGTGCATGCATGTTGGACGGTTATACAAAATGCATGTGGCATGAAAAAATCAACAAAAATTATCGAAATCGAAATAAAGTCCACTCAAAAAAAAAAAAAAATAATAAGCGAAAATTATTATTTTTATTTTGTTTCTCGTTTCATTTCATTTCTTTATTGTTCATATTTGTTCGATTTCGGATTAAAACAAAATCCATTTAATGCCATTGTATAGGCAGGAGGTGAGTGTAAACAAAACTTTACCGTTAAGTATTTACCGTTAAGTAAGTTAAGTGGCACTTTTCGCACAATTGAAATTGGCCAGTTGGCTGGCAATAATTGGGAAAGATTTATAATAACACGGTGCGACAGTACACCCGAGTAACTACATAGTCCACGTTTTGAGTTTTGTTGAGTAGAACTCAAAAATACCTTTTTCATATTTCTCGAACCCTAGAAACTTTTTTTATTTGACAAAAACAATTTTTTTTTTGACTTTACGCATAAATTTCTGAATTGCTCAAACATTTCTGAACCAATTTCCAAAATTTAAATCTTGTTGGAAAGTTGAAAGATGGACCTTTAAAAAGGCATACATATATCTATTATTCGACTTAATATGCTATGAGATTTGATGAAGTAAACTTGGAAAATTAGAATTTTTTTCATATTTTTTCAAGTTTGTCCATTCATAGTAGCAAACTTTAATAAAAAACTATAGGATAAGTGATAATATTCTTAAAGTCTGTTCTCTTATGAAGAGATTGAGTCATCATCTTTGATAAAATTAGATAAAAATTACCGTAGTTATTCTTTAAATAGTATAACAGTCGTGTTATATTTTTTATATATGTCATCTCATCAAATGAACTTTTTGTTTAAAAATTTTCAGAATTTTTGATGGATCTTGATTGTTTATCGCAAAATGTGTCAATTTCACGTTTGCACGACTTCCAAAAGTCGGCTAATATTTGCGTTTTTTGCAATAATTATTATTTCTCTTTGTGTAAACATTGGCCAACTTCTAGTGGTCGCTCAAACGTGAAATTGACACAAAAATTCTGAAAATACCACCAGAAGTTAGCTAATGTTTGCGCAAAGAGAAATAATAATATTTGCAAAAAACACAAATATTAGCCGACTTCTGGAAGTCGTGCAAACGTGAAATTGACACATTTTCCTATAAACAATCAAGATCCATCAAAAATTCTGAAAATACAACTGAAAATATAACTGGACTGTTAGACTCTTTAAATAATAACTACGATAATTTCTGTCCGATTTGATCAAACGAAGTGTCAGTCTCTTCACAAGATAATGCACTTTCAGAATATCATCACATTATTTCATATTTTTTAAGTAAAGTTTGCTACTATGAACGGACAAACTGGAAAAAATATGAAAAAAATTCGCATTTTCCAAGTTTACCTCATCATAGCTCATAACATATTAAGTCAAATAATAGATATATGTATACCGTTTTAAAGCTCCATCTCTCCCCTTTCCAATAAGATTTAAATTTTGGAAATCGGGTCAGAAATATTTGAGTGATCCAGAAATTTGTGTGTAAACTCAAAAAAAACAGTTTTTGTCAAATAAAAAAAAGTTTGGAGGGTTCGAGAAATATAAAAAAATATTTTTAAAATCTACTCAACAAAACACACAACCTATACTATGTCATTAGCCGGGTGTATTTAATTTTTTTTATTTTGTCGCACAGTGTAATTTGCTTGATTATTAACAGGTTTTATGAGGCTTCTTTTTCTGTTGAGTACATTGTTTCAACACACTTTACTCCAGTATTTATTTTGATTCTCAACTTTTATTAAGAATAAGTTATAGAAGGATAAACTAACTTAACTTAAGACTAATATACCCCAAAGATCCTTCGTTCGATTAGTTTAACCTTCTTTTTGACCAAAACCATGGAAGGGAGTGTGGATACCTCACTGACTATCGTCGGGGATTTAAGCAACGTGATTATTGAAGTCACCCACTACATAGAGACGTCCCAAGATGGTAAAATATCTTCTCTTGCAGTATGCAGTGACATTGAGAAAGTCTTCAGTAATGTTCAATACAATAAACCTTAGACGAGTTTCACATGGTCTAGACGTTGATTGACTGGATTGACCATATGCTAGGGAATAGACAAATAAGCTGCGGTGCATACAACGTAACTACAAGAGACAATATGAAGACAGCAGCACCACAGGGAGTCATACTTTCAACTCTCATGTGGATCACGACTATTCACAGTCTCTTGAGGAAAAAAGGCCTGTAGATGAATACAGATAAGAGCGATATATGATATACTGAGTATGATACTAAAATGGAGATAGGGCACCAAAAGCCCAAACATGCTGGTCTTTATATAGAAGAGCAATGGGTTTTGGTCACAGCCTCTACAGAATCTTAATTATGCCTATTCTAACTACTGCTTCAGTAATCTGGCGGACATCGATGGAAATGAATTCCATTCATTATAATATTTCAGAAAGTTTAAAGGGGAAAAGGTTTAGGGATAAATGATGCTAGCATCGCATGAGAATCGATACTCCTTATTATACTGGTAAAGATAAGGCTCTTACCGCGTATCGTCCTCAGGCTTTATTGGGATGGAGTAACTAGACCCCAAAATAATATTACCAGAGTATATTTGACAGAGTAAATGGGTTTGCTCTTGGCGCATAGTTATCCAACAGGATGCCTAAAATATCAATTGCAGCCAATAGTATAACTCTGATACCAGATTAACAATCTTGGTCAAACAGAGCCATGGAACTGAACGAATTCCTGACAGCATGTCGTGATTAGGCCTCTTTATAGAAGAACCAGAAACAAATGCTTGCCTCCGGCTAACGGGCCATTACATGTTTTTTCAAGCGGAAATGCATGCGATTAGATAATGTATGCTCTGCACTAGTCACAAAATGGTAAACTTGTCGAGATTTAAGTATCTTCACTGATAGTCAAATCACAATTTGCTTAAAACATCCTTGCGTACAGGATCAACAACAATCCAGGAATGTAAAAAGGCAATTCAACATTCCTATATTACTCACGTGAGGCATGAAATATTGTTAAAACGGGCCCTAAATCACTACAAGCATGCGCTCTTCGATAGTTGTGAAGAATACTCAAAATATTTTCACTAAACACCATCAGTAATCAGCAACTACGGGAGCACTATAACCTAACGACATAAATAGCAATGAATAGGGTATATACTGCAAAGACTTCACGGTGATATTGTCACAGTCAGTACAGTAATCACTCGATTTACGTCGCAGTTGGTTCCAACAAAAAGGCGACGTAAATCGAATTTCATATTGCTCATACTACAAAGTAGTATGTTTTTTTAACAAGGTATTTAAAACAAGTTATATGAATTTACAGTAATCCCTTGATTTACAAGGTTGATTCCAAAAAAAAAGCGACGTAAATCGAATGACGACGCAAATTGAAGTTAGAGGGAACAAAAAATTTGACGACGTAAATCGAAACAACATTAATCGAGGCGACGTAAATCGAAGGATTACTGTATTGACTTGAAGGAAATCTAAGAAAGAAGCGACTAAGATAGACAGCTCGATAACGCCAGCTCGATAATATAGCTATTAAAAAGGGTAAATTATGGAACGAGTCGATTGGCATCAGATAAATCTGGGTAGAACACACCAAATTTGATAATATTTGAGAGAATTTTGAAATTAATTCTTTTCGTTGCTCTAGTATCCTCGAACCAATATGAATTCATGCCAAATGTTGTTTATTTTCTCAGATTTTAAAATTTATACTGTGATAAATTAAATATACCGGGTTATCCATTTCGTGGTTTCAAAAGTAAACGTAAATAAAACACATATAAAATATTTTTATCATGATATTTCTTTTTTTATTGTAAAGTTTGAACGTTGACATTATTTGTGAAACACTACATCATTTAAATGACCTCCACGCGAAGTGTTGTAAGCATTGATTCTTTTGAGATAATTTTCGACCACTTTTTGGCACATATCGGGCGGTATCTCAGCTATAACTTGACGAATGTTGGTTTTTAAGTGCTTAAGAGTTGAAGGTTTATCTGCATAAACACGGTCTTTCGCGTAGCCCCACAAACAAAAGTCAAATGGTGTCAAATCGCATGATCTTGGTGGCCAGTTGATATAGCCACGATGAGAAATTACGCGGCCAGGAAATGTCTCTTGCAATAAAGCCATATTCGCTCGAGTTGTGTGGCATGTGGCACCGTCTTGTTGAATCCACATATTCTCCAAGTCGTATTCTTCAATAGCAGGCAAAAAAAAAAGTCGGTTATCATATGACCATAACGCTCCGAATTGACGGTGACAGTCGTTCCATCGTCGTTTTCGAAGAAGTAAGGTCCAATCACACCTTCGGACCAAAGAGCGCACCAAACAGTGACTTTTTCTGGATGTAATGGCCTCTCTTCAATTACTTGAGGATTCTCAGAACCCCAAATACGACAATTTTGTTTATTAACATACCCACCGAGTGTGAAATGTGCTTCATCGCTGAAGAAAATTTTGTTCGAAAAATTGCTGTTGTTCAAGCACCCATTCCACGTATTTACGACGTTGTGAATGGTCAGCTGGCTTCAGTTGTTGCGTGAGCTGGACTTTATATGGATGTAGGTGTAGATCTAAATGCAAAATACGCCATAATGTGCCGTAAGACAGTCCTAATTCCTGAGAACGACGAGGAATCGACACATTCGGGTCTTCGGCAACACTTTCACTTACAATAGCGATATTGATGATGCACAGGCCTTTCAGTATTTGTAACCACTCCAGTCTCTTCAAATTTCTTCACAATTTTGCCAATTGCTTGCGTAGTTGGACGATTATGTAAACCATAATCTCCTCAGAATCACCATTTTTGTAATAGGTTTTGATAATTTTTATGCGTTGTGTGATAGTTAAGCGATCCATTTTTGTCAATGTCAGACTTTCAACTGAAAAGAAAAAAATCGGTTTCACAACTTAGTTTGACAGATGTCGAATTCCAGTCCCATACTTTTGAAACCACGAAATGGATAGCCCTTTATTAACAAATTAAATTATTAACCAATATATTATTTTATTATTAAACAATACTTTTTGTTGTTCTTGTCGATAACTCTAGTCTTTGCTGCTATGTTTTATCGTAAGGTGAGATTCCGTGCTATAATACGTTTTGATTCAAAATCATTTTATTTGAAATGTAATATTCTACATTGATTAATTGTTATTTGACTCTCTGTTCTATTTACCCACATGGTCACCTTAATTTCAATAATTTTTTTTGTTCATGTTCTTCACAATTTTTTTTTTTTTTTGTTTTTTTTCTTTCATCTGCCATTTATAGACAAACACTTCATAGTTTTTCTTTTTTTTTTTGTTTATTGAGAGGCATCTTTTCTTTTTCATTTAATGTTACAAAAAAAACAAAAAAAAACAAAAAAAACAACAAAAAACCGATAATATATCTCCACTAAAAAAACGATATTGAAATTCATGATGAGACATTAAACACCCAACATGAAGCAATACAATACGACGCCATTGTGGTTAGTCAACCCAATCTCTTCTGGATCTTTCACTGGATCTTCATCATAAAAAAAACAAAAACAAAAACAAAAAACCAAAGACTGAAAATCTAAACAAAAAAACAACAAAAAAAACATATAAAAATAAATAAAAATCTAGTTAACAACAAAAATTTTATAACAAAAAATAGTATAGACAGCAACAACAACAACCAACAACAATAACGAAAAGTAACAAAAGATGACAACAACAACAACAACATCAAATAGGCTGAAAATAAGGAGAGAAAAAAGAGAAACCAAACTTAATATTGAACACATCAATACATTTTAGATCAGCACCACCAACAGCATCATCATAATCATCTTCATGATAATAATGATGATCATATACGCACCGCATTCGTTGTACACACGTACATACATACATACATATACTCTAGGCCTGTCAGAGTACTTCTCTTTCATAGAATGTGAACATTTTAAAACAGTCACTAAGAATTAAGAAATAAAGGTTCGTTTTATGATTATTTTCTCTTTTTTTTACTCTTTTTATTGTTTTTATTCTTTTTCTGTATTATTTATTTTAATTTTTTTTTTGTTTTATTTCTTTTTCATTGCATTTTTCTGTTGTTTTTGTTGCACATTAAAATCGAACTTATATTTTTAACTTAACTTGATAAAAAAAAAAAAATATAAAAAAAAACAAAATAAACTGAAAATCGTCTCCGATACCGATAAACAACAGCTGCAGTAACCTTTTGAAACAACAGTTACTTAAATGTATGCAATCATCGCTTTAATGTTAAATGCATTAGAAAACAATGTGCTATATCTGTAATTATGCTATGCTTTGCTGTCCCTTACAATATCATGATTTTCTAAGCTAGATATTCTTTCTAGATGTGCTAAGTGAAATTATTGAAAAAGTCAAATGCAAGCATCCTTAATCACGCTTAAACTCATTGACACCTTGATCCACTTTCATGGGTACAAAATTCAGTTTATTAAGCACCGAAGTCACCGTAGTCTAGTATGTAGTGTGTTGGCTTATTATTGGCTCAAACCCCAGGTCCCACATCAAAACGAAAATAGGAAAAAAAATATTTCATCGGCGTCTGCCTCTCATTAGATTTCTGGCATAAACTTTAGGAGTAAATAAAATTGCCCTGAGCTTAAGTACGAACGTTTTCTTTACACCATTTCTGTTTAAAAATCGTTTAGTTTTTTTTCTGTGGTTTTTCATGGCAGTGATGGGAAAACATGAAGTAGTGTGTTGGCTTATTAGACGTAAAACCCGGGTTCGTATCCCAAGTCAGACATCAAAACGAAAATATGAAAATATTTCTCCGGCGACTGCCTCTCAGCAGATTTCAGGCAAAAACTCTGAGAGTAAATAAACCTGCCATGAAAAAGTTTCTCAAAAAATCTGTCGTTCGGAGCCGACTTTAAACTATAGGAGCTAGGTCGAAATCCTGGCTGGAGGATTGTAATGACCAATTATGTATGTATGTATGCGATGGCAAAACGTGAAGTCGCCTTAGTCTAGTAGGTAGTGTGTTGGCTTATTATATTCTGGTATAAACTCTGAGAGTAAATAAAATTCCCCTGAAAAGTTTCTCAAAAATCTGTTGTTCGGAGTCGAATTTAAACTGTAGGTCCCGCCACTCATGTATAAAATTAACACACACAACAGAAGTAGTGTAATAAGCTAGGTCATAATCCTGACTGAAGGGTTGTAATGAACAATCATCAATCAATCAATCCTTAATATCAGAATAAGAATAGTACTGCATACAGCAAGTGAATGGCGTCTCAGTAAAATTGTACATTTGGCTGAGACCACTCGTAAGCTTTAAACAATTTTCAGTCCAGTAAGTGCACCTAATGTGTCAACCATTCGAAAAGTGGTAAAATAATTTAAAGAAACTGCATCGGTACTGGTAGTGGTGGTCTTACAAACATTCTGAGAATGCAACACTACGCAGCATAAAAAGGCTTCCACCTTCATGGATACAAAATTCAGTTTACTAAGGATCTCAAACGAGCAAACGGGAAAGTACCGTTTATTCTTCAGTTTCGAAAAAAGTAATCTTCTCCGATGAAGTCCATTTCCATGTGAATGGCTCAGTGGGTACATGAAAGTTTGACGAGTTTGGTGTCAGAAGGCATTCTATCTGGAGGGAATTTTAGTAAGGCGTTGTATTTGGGCCTTACTTTTATTATATTGCAGTGACTATGAATGGTATTCGTTAGACGAACATGATAACAGATTTATTATGGCCTCAACTGTATGACATGGATCAGAACGACATACGATATGATTTGACATATGTATGAATTCAGCAAGAAATCAATTATTGCAGCAATGATTTCCAGAGCAAAATATCTAAAAAAAATTCTGATGATGTCAACTGTTCGTCATGCGCTTTTTTCAGCGTTTTGTAAAATCTCGTGTTTAACACGTTGACTGTCAACTACGAGATAACTCGTAGATTGCGTTCTAGGGTGCCAAACTACGAGTTACAGTAATCCTTCGATTTACGTCGCCTCGATTAACGTTGTTTCGATTTACGTCGTCAAATTTTTTGTTCCCTCTAATTTCAATTTGCGTCGTCATTTGATTTACGTCGCCCTTTTTTGGAATCAACTGCGACGTAAATCGAGGGATTACTGTAAATTCATATAACTTTTTAAGTTCCTTTTTAAAAACATACTACTTTGTAGTATGAGCAATATGAAATTCGATTTACGTCGTTTCGATTTACGTCGCCTTTGTTTGGAACCAACTGTGACGTAAATCGAGGGATTACTGTATCTCGTACTCACTAATGTGAAAAAATCAAATTGTCGTTTTTTGGCCAGTTTTCTGAAAGTGGCAGTCAACGTGTTAAGCGAAAAATTTAAACGAAAAGCTCTGAGCTTAAATACGAGAGCCACCGCATAATGGTGGGTGAGATATAGCAACAGCTCTGTTATCAGAGCCATGGCTGCCATAGTAAAAAAAATCGGGTTTTAAAGATTTGATCATCTACTTTTGGTTCAATGTCAAAATTGCAGATTCAATAAATAAAGAACTTTCCTTAAAACAAAAGAAATCATTCCTTTAAAGGTCTGTTACTAACGCACAATATTGACTAGGCCGAACGACTCTTTTTCTATTCCCAACAATACTGTTGTTTTGTTTCAAAGAATCTGTGCGAAAAGAAACGCAATGCAAAACAAACAAACAAAAAAAAATGGAACGAAGCTTTTTTAGACAAAAAAAAAAAAAAGAGAAAAAAAGAAATCACAGCAGAAAAATCAAACAAATGAAATGAAATGAAAAAAAGCAACAACAACAAAAACAAATAAAAGAAGAAGAAGAAAAAACAGACTAAAATAGTTTACGACCAAGTTACGTGAAATAATAACTAGTTTTGTTGTTGTTGTTAAATGTAACAGCCGTAGTAATACCAGCAGTTAAAGCAGTAGTACAGTATAGAACAGTTTGATGTTATTTGCTGTTGTTGTTACTAAATAATCGGTCACTGACTTGTCAGCATGGCTGCTTGCAATTTGAGAACTCCCAACTCTTCAGAAATTTTTTTTTTTTTTTTTTTTTTTTGAAACCAAACAAACCAACAAAAATGACAAGAACAACACAACAATAACAACAACATTAGCAATAAAGTAGTAACCAAACATTTCTGTGGTTCCACAATAACTCTGTCCGTCTGTTCGCCAAAGTCTTGATGTGTATTCATGCAGTTTATGCAGCACCGTAAGAAGACATACGAAATATAATCTTTTGGTTGACACTGAGATGGCAAATGTTAGACAAGAAGAATAGAAAGAAAGAGAGAAAGAGAGAGAGAGAGAATATTTTACTATACCATCATCATGTATGTACTATATACGTATGTATATATCGGGTCCGCCATCTAATGTTTTTTTTTTTCAACTAGTGCTTATTTCGTGAATGGTAACACTTAGCTCATGTCTGATTTGAGAGATAATTAGTTTTATCCTTCCGCTGAACGAATATGGTTGTGTATTAGCGTTTTCGCTTCGCTAAGTGGGCCTGCGATCGATCTTTTCAGATGAAGCTCATTTTGATTTTGGCGGGCATGTAAACAAGCAAAATTGTCGCATTTGGGGCACAGAAAACCCGCACGCATACATTGAAAAGCCGACGCACCCAAAACGCGAAGTCACTGTTTGGTGCGGATTTTGGTCCAGAGGCATAATTGGGCCATTTTTCTTCGAAAATGAGCAAGGAGTGGCCGTTACAGTCAATGGCGATCGTTATCGGGCCATGTTGTACGAATTTTTGTTCACAAAAATTGAAGAGGAGGATATTGGCAACATTTAGTTTCAACAGGACGGCGCTACGTGCCACACAGCCGATGCTACACTCGATGTTTTGCGCCCTGTTTTTAAAGATAGCATTATTAGCCGCAGAGCTGATGTCGTTTGGCCACCTCGGAGCTGCGATTTGACACCGTTGGACTATTATTTGTGGGGTGCCGTCAAAGATAAGTGTTACACCGACAAGCCAGAGACAATTGACGCTTTAAAGGACAATATTCGTGAAGCCATTGGTGAAACCATTGGTGAATCGATAATGTGCTTAAAAATTGGACCGATCGTGTAGACTACTGCATGGCCAGCCGAGGCAGCCATTTGAATGAAATTATTTTCCATTATTAACCGGAAGGATTGTACTTTCAAATAAAAAAAGAAATTTGAGAAAATATTCAGTAGTTTTTTTTTAAAGCATTTTCAAAAAAAAAAATTATTTGGCGGACCCTTTAGTATGCGTATATCTGTCTGTCATTCGGTCTATGGGGACAGACATTGGTATACATCTGACGGTAAGTATAGTTATTTGGCATGTATGTATAGCGTACATAGCGTTCGAAAGTGTGTTGATATGGTATTTTAGAAGAATTTTTAAAGAAATTAAAAACAAATTATAAAACCTGACATAAAGTTCAAATGTTTAAATTAAAATCTTTCGTTTGTCTTTGGCTTTGGCTTTGTCTTTTTTGTTTTTCTTTATTCTTCTTTTTTTTCTCTCTGTTTCTTAAACCAAATATTCCGTAAAATAGAGGCTACTGTGGAAACATTAATTGAAATATTTTAAAAATTCCTAAAAAGATGAACAGAGTGTGCACAATAATAGTCCCAAGAGAGACGAAATCATCAGTGAAAATAGAAAAAAAGCATTTCGAATCATTCATACGGAATACCACACGAAATACCAGACAGGGTGCAAGTTTATTGTGGGATCTTTTGAACATTTTATTGGGAAAGGACTTGAGAAAGTTAATACAACAGAAACAATTTTTATCAGAGAACACTAGCAAGTTGCATATGTCTGTATTATTGTCTCTGCGATTGGAAATGTCGAACAGAAATGGGTCTGTTTGTAAGTGAAACTAAAACTCTGTTATTGGTTTCTACGAACAAGAAATCTACTAGATTGTGTCACCCCATGGACCAGAGATCAGCAATGAATCGTTTTTTCGCTACTCATAAGCACTCATGAAATTTTGAATATAAGTGAGTTAACAATATTGAAATTTAACTATGTACTCGTGATTCATTCGTACTCATTACAACCTTAATTTATAAGTACAGGTTGCAATGAGTATGCGCACAACGTTGACATCAAACTCATACTCTTCGAAAAACGTTTGATTCATAGGCCTTCTTATTTAGATTCATAACTTGAGGTTGACATCAAACCTCATCATACGATTCGATAAATGTTTGATTCATAAGCCTACTCATTTAGATTCATAACCTTAGAAAAACACTCATAATATGATGATACTTATGAATATGATGAGTACTTCAAACTTTGAATATGAGTAATGAGATTCCATGATAATAAAATAAGTATGAATGCGTATAAGTATATAACTATGAGTATGATTCGATTCTACTCATCTTTATTAATACTCATTGCTGATCTCTGTTCTGCACTTATTGTGTACATGCCCGTCACTTGGTCGAAGGAGACAGAGGCACCTGAGTGCCTACTTTATGGTGGATCTGGATAAATTGTCATGTATTGATATTAGCTGTCTAAGTCGCTTCATCGGAAGCTTCGAGTGATTCCTGGACTAGGAGAAAATTGTGAAAATGTGGTATCACAATGAGCCCTGTGTGTGACCTAAGTGTGTCCGCCCTTAAATCCATCTAGGGGACAGCCACTTCTACCTACTTACCTACCTACCTATATATACCTTTGATGTCGTTGATGAATTTGATAATATTTTAGGCTTGGAAGTACATTGAAGTTCCAAAAAGTGCAAGAGCTCAACGATGGACAAAAAAAGTTAGACTGGAAAGAGCCAAAGAGTTACTTCGTTTGCACGAAAGTGGCCAGTTACCGAATATGGTTTTCTCCGATGAGAAGCCATTCCAAATTGAGCAGTTTGTGAACAACCAAAATGATCGGGTTTACTTGCCAAAGAGGTCAGCTGAAAATTTACACCTGCGATTGGCCACCAGAACTCAAGCGCCGCCGATGGTAATGGTGTGGGCCGCCGTAACGGCCGATGGTCGCTCCCCGCTCGTATTCATCGACCGTGGGGTCAAAATAAATGCCGAATATTATCGGGAAAATGTCTTAAAGACAGTATTGAAGCCCTGGGCAGACAAACATTTCGGACGCAGACCATGAACATTCCAACAGGACTCAGCACCACCGAACTCAGCACGCGTCAACCAAGAATGGCTTAAAAAGGAGGTTCCTCGCTTCATTTCTACCGCACAATGGCCACCAAAATCTCCGGATCTCAATCCGTTGGACTTTTGCGCCTGGGGCATTTTGGAGAGTAAGGTTCTCACTAAAAAAAATACCAAAGTGTCGATCATCTCAAGACGGCGCTTCGCCGGGAATGGGCCAAAATACCGCAGAGCCACGTTCATGCAGCCTGGGATGGCTTTGTCGGCCGTTTGAAGGCCATAATTCGTACCAAAGGTGGCCAATTCAAACAAATCTAAACTGATCCTAAAATTTGATGTTAGTTCCAACATTTTTTACTTTTGACCAATAAAATTAAAAAAAAAAAATTAAAAAAATATAGCGCTTTACTTTGTTGCATTATATATCAGCCACCTTGTAAGTCCCAAGAGGTGTTATCTTGGTCCGAATTAGGCCTTTAAATGCTAGACCTTCTCCTAGAACACGAAGACCACATTGTACAAAACGCTCGTACTATCGTGCTGTCATGTCGGCAAGTACAGACAACGAATAAATCATGAGCTGTATGACGGCGTGGATGGAATTGGACGCATTAAGGTTCAACAACATGGGTGGATCAACCAGGCTTAATTATGTCATGTGTACAAACAAACCAGCTTCGAAATTAAATGTCTCGATAATATTCCTGATGGTAAAGACCGAAACTACGATTGAAGAATTAGGTTGTACATTCTTATTACAAAATTTAAATAAATTGAATAACACGCGCTTACAATCGAATTCTATTCTAATTTAGACTAAAAATGCCCCATGTTTCTATGTATGTATATCATCACCTGAGAAGAAGATCGTTTCACAGCTTGTGAAATAAAAATATTCGCATTGTACCCGTGCGCAAGGCAGCAATTAGAAATCATACTCACGTGGTTTTGATTCTCAAATATAAATCTTCGCTAATGAGTCATTTCAATGACATTTGAATTGGCGAATGAATTGAATCAGGGATCATCCGTTGAGGGATCCTCTGAGAAGGAGAAAAAAAGAGAAGAGAAAAAGCAGAACATTTTCTTAAAACTGTAGGTCCCGCCACTTACATACTATGTATAAAATTAGCACACACAACCATAGCTGCCAGATGAATGAAGCATCAAATCGGCAAATATTTGAGAAAAAATCGTCAAAGACGTTCATTGAAATCGTCAAAAAATCGTCAGAAAAAATAAATAAATAAATTGAAAGATTTAAAAAACAAAAACATTTAAAGTTAATGTTAAGCAGCAATAATATTGCATCATCTGTACCCATATGTGGTGTAAATATTTGGGAGTCAGAAGATCTTGTTGTTATGGGCATGAAAATTCAGTGTGATGGAACTGACACATTTTTCAGTGCCTTGGTTTCTTAAGACGGTGCAATAAATACTTCACTTTATCTGATTTACTTACCATTTACACCATTTATAACCGACCGAGAATGGAATACAACTCTCATTTTTGGGTTGGCCTTTAACGTCTATTTTGAGGCTTCTCGACCGTTTACAGAAGAGGCCGCAGTAGCTCGTTAATAACGATAGTGTGTCCAACTCCATAGATTCATTGGAGCATCGTTGCAATGTGGCTTGTGTTTCACTGTTCTATCGCTACTACGACGGATATTGCTCGAGCGAAATAAGGGGACTTGTTTATGAAACAACGTAACACTCGTCTTTCTTGGCTAGCACACCCGTATGTGGTCGATTGGCCACAAACACTGCTCCCTCTTTCCTCCTTCATATAATATATTTTCCTAGTTCCAAACACAATGCCCTCCCCTGAGTGTTGGTCGTATGAAAAAAAATAATGGCATTTGCCTTTGTTCTTCCGATGGCAATATTAGAAGCTATAATCGAATTTTTAAAATTGTCTGCAACGACATATGATAATTTATGGTCAGCTATGATGTTATTTAGGAGTTGGAATTTTTTGGCTTTTAAGGGATTAAAAAGCCATAAAATATAGAAAAATCATCACAGGTATTCGAAAATAACTTAAAAATATAATACTTCCCTCCTCATTATTACTACCATAAATTTCCAACAGTAACAACTGCAAAGCAAATACATAGCTTAAGGAGGCTTTTAATGTACTAAACTAAAGAATATGATGTAAATTTTTAATTGCTAAAAATCGTCAAAATAAGGGCGTAAATCGTCATATCGTCAATATGATATTTTTGGAGCACAAAATCGTCAAAATGACGATAAATCGTCAAATCTGGCAGCTATGCACACAACATAAGAGGTGTGAGAAGCTAGGTCGCAGTCCTGTCTGAAGGGTTGTATGATTATGTATAAATGTATTGCTCCTCAACTGCCTATCTAAATAACAAAAATGCTGCGCAATTAGATGTTTTAAATGATACGAGCTGAGAACCACACATGAGTGTTATGTATGTATATTGGACTTTCGGTAAGACACATAAAAATTTACAAAAATCGGTGAAGACGGCGATTTACGAAACTGAGATTAATTGTGGTATGTCATCGATAATTCAAAAGAAGGCACTTTAAAATCAAATCAGCTCTTAGATGAACGCGTAGAAAGGACACGCTCTTAAATGTTCTGAAATCTTTTTTGATTTAAACTATAATAAAAAACTAGTAGTGAAAGGCTTTGTATCATTTTCATAAAATCTCTACCAGTAGTTTGATTAAAAAAAATAAGCCCACAGAGAATTTCTCAGTCATATATTCTTATGTACAGTCGTGGGCACACAATTAAGTCACTTAAGCAAATTTTTCATTTTTGTAAAAATTAAAAAGATTTAAGAAGAATGGAAACAAAAACAACTAATATTTATTAATTTCATATTCTTAATAATTAATTAGCAACAAAAACTTAAATAGTTATTCATTATAAAAAATGTTTTGGTATGAAGTTAATATCAGACTTAAAATTTAAGTGGACACATAATTAAGTTATCTGAAAAAAATTATTGAAAATTTAATTTAATTGCTTTATTTTTCACCCAAACTATTTTGAACCCTGAATATTTTGTGGGGTACCGTTTTTGGCGTATTATTTCAGTACATCTTTGTGGCATTGAGTTGATTAAATTGCGACACTGCTCAGGACAAATGTTATTCCATCCTGCCAGGATAACCTGCAAAGTGCTTTTTTGCTGCTAGGTTTTTTGGCTGCAACTGCTCGTTTTACGATCCCCCAAAGATTTTCAATTGGGTTCAGATCGAAACTTTGAGCTGGCCAATCAAGAACTCTTATTTTTTCCTCAGCAAAACGACGTTGCTGAAGATAAAATCATAGCCAGGATGAGTGAAGCTGACCCATTCCTCACATCTACTCAGATTAGATCGTGCATTGAGTTGGAATACGCTTTTAAATATCGACAAGGACCGTAAGAAGACGCTTGACTGAAAATAGTATCCATGGACGTATTGCGAGAAGAAAACCTAATGTGTCAAAAAAAATAATCAGCAACGCTTTCGGTTTGCCGAAACCCACCTCCATAAAGACGAAAAATTTTGGAAATTAGTCGTACGGAGTGATGAGTCCAAGCTTAATATCATTGGAAACGATGGCAGACCCTATGTAAGACGTCCTGTCAATACACAATTAGACCCAAAGTGCACCGTGAAAACCGTAAAGCATGGACGTTCGTCAGTAATGGTTTGGGGTTGTTTTACCTCATCCGGCGTTGGTCCACTGGTAAGAATCGATGGGAAAATGACTGGGGAAATGTATAAAAACATCCTACAGAACTATTTGACTAAAGATTATGAGGACGAATTACCACTAGCGTGGATATTTCAGCATGATAACAAACCGAAGCATAAATCTCGGGTAGTTAAAGCTTGGTTTGCTGAGGAAAAAATAAAGGTTCTTGATTCGCCAGCTCAAAGTCCCGATCTGAACCCTATTGAAAATCTTTGGGGGGTCGTAAAACGAGCAGTTGGAGCCAAAAAACCTAGCAGCAAAAAGGCACTTCGGCAGCTTATCCAGGCAGAATGGAATAACATTAGTCCTGACAGTGTCGCAATTTAATCAACTCAATGCCACAAAGATGTACTGAAATAATACGCCAAAAACGATACCCCACAAAATATTAAAGGTTCAAAATAGTTTGGGTGAAAAATAAAGCAATTAAATTAAATTTTCAATAATTTTTTTCAGATAACTTAATTATGTGTCCACTTAAATTTTAAGTCTGATATCAACTTTGTACCAAAACATTTTTTATAATGAATAACTATTTAAGTTTTTGTTGTTAATTAATTATTAAGCATATGAAACTAATAAATATTAGTTGTTTTTGTTTCCATTCTTCTTAAATCTTTTTATTTTTTACAAAAATGAAAAATTTGCCTAAGTGACTTAATTGTGTGTCCACAAGTGTATGTATGTGTCTTAATTTCCCCTTTAGCAATTCATTAAGAAGCTCTTAAAACCTTAAAAAATATTAAATACTAGACAACAAAATCTAACTGATGAGTCAGTCACTCCATCTGATTTCCGACTAATAAATGCTATTCAAAGTGAAAAATGAAATGAATCACAAAAATAAAGAAAATCTTATTATTACAAAATAAAGAAAAAAAAAATAAAGAAACAACAAAAAAGTTCACAAATAAAAACAGAATGCAAAATGAAAAAAAAACAATCATTATTCGCCATATCGAGTGGCCAAAGTTCATATTTGTCATTTAATATTTCAGCTGAAGTACTATGTCTGTGTGTTTGTCTGTCATGCCATCCCAAAACAAAACTTCCAAATGCAATGTGCAGCAAATAATAAAAAAAAACAGCAAAAGAAAGAAAAGCTTTTTATTCGCCTTTTTGTTAGCGTTAACCCAGCAACATTTTTTGATAAAAAAAAACTGAAACATACTAAAAGAGTGAACCAGTTGGAAAGGTCTTAGTTTAATTACTCTTTTCAGATTTTGATGGTTTAAAAATGAATGGAACTGTAGGTGGTGGATTTTTTTTTTTTTTTTGAATCGGTGCTGCATAAAGCTACAGTATTACTGCAGCATATTCCAGGCGAAAATATCGGTCATACAGATGGTATAGTATAGCTGACTAGCTTCCTAGTATAGGTAGCTAGTATAGCTAGTACAGCTAGTATAGGAAGTATAGCTAGTACAGCTAGTATAGCTAGTATAGGAAGTATAGCTAGTACAGCTCGGGTCCGCCATCTAACGTTTTTTTTTTTTCAACTAGTGCTTATTTCGTGAATGGTAACACTTAGCTCATGTCTGATTTGACAGATAATTAGTTTTATCCTTCCGCTGAACGAATATGGTTGTGTATACGCTTGAACAACGCTGGGAAATATTGCGACATTACTTTGAAAGATTTTGGAAGAAGAGAAGCACCGTCAGCTCCGTATGTTCGTTATCTTGTGAAAAGGATGAAAGAAACTGGCATCCTAATCGATAAACCAAAGCGTGAAAAGCCAAAAACAGTGCGTACACCCGAGAATATTGCTGCTGTGGCAGAAAGTGTGTGTGAAGCGCCATAAAGATCAATTCAGCGTCGTTCTAAACAATTGAACATTTGAACGAATTTTTGTTCAGGAGGATTTTTGTTTGTTGAAGAGGAGGATATTGGCAACATTTGGTTTCAACAGGACGGCGCTACGTGCCACACAGCCGAAGCTACACTCGATGTTTTACGCCCTGTTTTTTAAGATCGCATTATCAGCCGCAGAGCTGATGTCGTTTGACCACCTCGGAGCTGCGATTTGACACCGTTGGGCTATTATTTGTGGGGTGCCGTCAAAGATAAGTGTTACGCCGACAAGCCAAAGACAATTGACGCTTTAAAGAACAATATTCGTGAAGCCATTGGTGAAATACAGCTGCACACAATCGATAATGTGCTTAAAAATTGGACCGCTCGTGTAGGCTACAGCATGGCCAGCCGAGGCAGCCATTTGAATGAAATTATTTTCCATTATTAACCGGAAGGATTGTACCTTCAAATAAAAAAAGAAATTTGAGAAAATATTCAATAGTTTTTTTTTAAAGCATTTTCAAAAAAAAAAAAAAATTATTTTGGTTAAAAGCCGGCTAGCTGGCTAATATAGCTAGTATAGCTGGCTAGCATAGCTCTCTAGCTGCCTAGTATAGGTGGCTAGTACAGCTAGTATAGCTAGTAAAGCTAGTATAGCTAGTACAGCTAGTATATCTAGTACAGCTAGTATAGCAAACATAGCTGTTTTTCTACCTATCTGGCTAGTACAGCTAGTATATCTGGCTAGAATAGCTGATATAGCTGGCTATTTGGCTAGTATAGCTAATATAGCTGGCTAGTTGGCTAGTATATCTGGTATAGCTGGCTTATATAGCTGGCTAGCTGGCTAATAGCTGTATAGCTGTCTAGCTGGCTAGTACAGCTGGCTAGTACAGCTAGTATGACAAGTATAACTGGCTAGCACACCTAGTATAGCTAGTATAGCTAGTATAAGGATAAAAATATCTCTGAAAACGATATTTTTATTCTGATGATCTAAACGATGTATAACTGTCGCAAGTCTCTCAGTGAATTATCGGACAGACAGTTTTTTCTGTTGGCATAATGATGGTCTCTGTTTGCCATGTGGAATATCAACGTCGACTTCTCTTCTAATTTATTAAAGCGTTTAAGTGATAATAAAGTCATTTAAAAAATAAGTTGTTTCATCAAGACAATGCACCAAATTACACAACCATATCGGCAAACCAGTCTAATAAATGATATTATAGAGTATTCATAGCGTCAAAATAATAAAAATAAAAATACTTACTAACTATCCAGACAATCATATGGGACCTATATCGCCCGTAATATAATGACGCCGTAATATTCCAGCATGACAGGACTCTCGTATAATGCAAGACCCGTTCAGTACTACTATATACATAGTGATGGAGAAGATATGTGTCTTCCGACCTTTAGTTCAGACATGGCTTTGTACGATTACCACGTATTTCCATCGGGGTAAAACGCTGCCACTTCAGAACATGATATTCTAAATTCGATTAACATGATCTTTGCCTGGGAAAATTAGCAGCTCCATATTGTAGCAGAAGGTGGCAAAAAGTCCTATAGTTTGAATAAGTTTACAAAAGAATTTTGCATTTTTAAATTACACCCTCAATAAGCAAATGTTGATTTGATTTTCGAAAAATTTAAATAATTTCCACAATTTCTATAAAACAATCAAATATTTTGCTGGGTTACTTCATGCATATCATTTTAGTGGTTTCCAAAACTCAAAGTTCTGTCAATAGACTACAAATAATGGTTGATAGAGAGTCGAGACGAAACGAGAGTGAGTAAAATAATATTCAATTTCTTTATTCCCTCGTTTTGTGTGTGTGTGTGTGTGTGTGTGTGTAACTATATAGGAGCAAAAATATATTAATGAATATTATGCATACTTAACCTACGACAACCAAAATTACTTTGTGTGTAACGAATACGTATGTTTATGAATACAATACATTTGCAAAGTTCAATGAACTGAAATATTTTGCTAAAACGGCGAAAAAGACAAAAAAAACAAAGAGAAAAAGAAAATCAGCATGAGTCCGACAAATGTTCTCAAAAGGGAATAAATAAACGATTAAGGGGGGCTACACACCGACTAAAGAATTCTTTACAATTATTGAGGAATTGCAAAGGGGGATAAGACACAACTTTCCCTTACGATATAGTAAGTGCTAGAGTGTTATCACGTTTTTCTCCATTTGCGAAATACTGATTCTGTGCCAGATTATATTACAGATCTTATCTTTCCTATCCATAGTTTACCGTACCCTTAGATCAAACATCAGTTGAAAGTCAATGGAAACAAAATAGAGCGATACCTGCATCTCATTTATTTGTTCCATAATAATTTTCAAGGTATCCATTTGTCAATACAGGCTTTGAGGCCATGGTATTCGTCTTACTACCATTGAAGTGTGCCATTAGTTTTACTTTCGATACGTTTTAGTCTGATTTTGCAAAAATATTTTTCTGTAGTTGTATAGAATCTTGATTGCCCTTCAATTTTTGCATCATTTAGCACTCCTTGGATATTTCAAGAATTTTAACCTCGAGGGCAATATCTTAGCTTAATAGACTTCAAGGATATACACATTATTCATCATTACAACCCTTTAGGAGTATGGCTTAACTTATCACAGAACCCATATTAAGCGGGTTAATGTTATCCATGAGTGGCAAGCCTACAATTATACATCGACTCCTAACAACAGATTTGCCAATATAAGTACTTTCAAGGCTTTCGCAAGAAGACAGCTGACGAGAGTTACTTGAGAAACTTCCATTATTTATCTTGTGTTTGACAGCCATTTATTGGAGCAAAAAATTTAAAAAAAAACTGAATTTCAAGTAGTCATTAGGCATACATTTTTTGGAGGGGAAGCCATTACTCTTTCGAAAGCTCAACTTATTAAATACTTTGGAAACTCTACACCGTAAGTTGTAATGATAAAACAGTGGTATACTAGATTTCGTTATATGGAAGATACTAGACGCCAAAGTTAGGGGACTCTACAATCGAAATAATTGGAAGGTTCATGGTATGGTGTTAATCAATCGGATATTGAAAATGCGTTTATAGGAGTAGTATTCCTCTCACAGAGCTCAGGGCGTACAAATTTCCACAAGCTGTTTTCCGATTCTTCTCACAATCAACTTCTGCAGAAGCTATAATGAAGATAAAGAAAAGAAGACCACAAAACATCCCTTTGATTATCCAGTATATAGAAATCTTAGAAGAAGGATTTTTGAATTTTATGCAGAAGGGTTTACATACATATATACATAATTGGACAATACAACTCTTAAGCCAGGATTACGACCAGCTTCTCACACCATTTATGTTGTGTGTGCTAAGATTTCTGGCAAAAACTCTGAGAGTAAATAATATTGCCAAGAGCTTCTCAAAAATCTGTCGTTCGGAGTCGACTTTAAACTGTAGGTCCCGCCATTCATGTATAAAATTAACGCACACAACATACGTGGTATGAGAAGCTAGGTCGTAATCCTGACTGAAGGGTTGTAATGACCAATTATGTATGTGTTAATTTTATACATGAATGGTGTGATCTACAGTATAAAGTGGGCAATTTTATTTATTCTCAAAGGTTTTGAGAGAAATCTGCTAAGAGGAAGTCGCCGGAGAAACGTATTTTTCATTGGAGATGTTTGACCTTTGGTAATTTGCAAAATAGACTCCTTTTAGTCCCGTCTCGTAACCATAGGTGTAATGTGAGATCAACACAAACCACCACGATACTAAACAGCCTTTAAAATAATCGATTTTTTTTCCGTTGAGTTCTGTTTGCCGTCTAATGAATCCATAGATCCACAGATCTATTCGTATAATCCGAATTGACTACTTTTGAAGCAATCAATAGCGAATATTATACCAATTTAGTGGTTCGTTTTAATGAGGATTTGAAACAAAAATACTCGGAATGAACAAAGCTATTTTGCATATGCAGAGTCCATGTCAAATACTTATGAATTAGGCTACTCTCTTATCTCTCATCCAAATATATTTCAAGTGACTGTTTATTGTTGCAAAAATCTACAGAAATCGCTTGTCAGAAAGATATTTGACACCAATGGTATAATCATCTCTCAAAGAAGTCTATTTTTATGTTCTACTTATCTACAATTGTAAGGGGTATCTAACCACCTTAAGACCGTCCCGCGTAGTTTATAACTCGTTTAACGAATGCATGAGTCTAGTATTGAACTTTCTACAATCGAATGAAGATATTTTAATTTCTTTCTTAATTTCCATGTACATATGTTGTAACATATCATATGGTCAGCGTGATGACTGACTGTAAGTTTTTCAAGTATTCGTTTGATTTTTTTGTTTTTGTTTTTTTTTTTATAAAATTTTTATGAGTTTTAAAAGCAAATAAAATAAATGAATAAAAAAGAAGTCTTTCTTTCGTTCGTATTACTTATTTATTGTTTTTCGTATATTTTGAGTGCGTATGCAAAATGTTTTTGTCAAAAACTCATTTGGAATTTTAATTTCAATTCTACCTTCAGTACTCCGCCGATTGCCCTCTAAAAATTGTGTGGTTTTTCGTAAATTTTCTTTCTATTGGAATTAAGTAAAGGCAACGCAAGTTGAATCAACTTTTCTAATCGGTTTTTATTTTTGTATTTTTTTTTTAATTCTTTTTTTATTTAAAAAAAAAAAAAACAAAAAAATGTGGAAGATTAACAAAATATATGTACATACATATGTCTGTATGTATGTATGTTTTTAATGCCATTTTATAATTGAAATAAATTTCAATTAAATTTGATTTTAATGTAAACACATGCATACGAGTACATACATATTTTGTGACTTGAAAAATGAATGTTTGCAAATGGAAAACATTCTTAATTGCCTTTCAATAATCTTTTGTTGTTATAAATCTATTATTTTAATAACCATTCAGAGTCATTAACTTAAATTAAATATTTTCTTGTTCTCTTACTTAAAAAAAAAAAAGAAAGAGAGACAAAAAATGGAAAAAAATTATCAATGAAAACAGGAAACGACATAAAAACGGTGCCAGCAATTCAGATAATGAAAGAAGGAAATTATAATTAAAAAAAAGAAAAACAGGGTAATTGTTATGCCTGCCACCAATTTATTGTTTTACCAACAACTTTGTAACATTCTGTCTTTAGTGGTAAGCATTTTGCAGTTTTTTTTTTTTCTTTTCTACTTTCTGTTAACAAATGTTAACAGGAAGTGGACATATTTTTAATGGATTTACATATAGAAAGTCGATCAAGTTTTATTTAACGTATCATAGTCAACATCAAAGTGTTGTGTGTGTGTGTATGTATGTGTGCAGTTAAAATCTGCAGTATCTGCATGTGATAGAAACGTTTTGATGCTCAAGACAAGTACCAGAGACCGATTTTACTTCAATGAAGATTTCATCTTTGTTAAACCTATAAAATACAAAAATTTTTAAAATTAATTAAACCTTTCCAATTCAATCAACTCCATTCGGAGACTAACTGTAGATCGTATACACTCAAGTGTCAGTCATTCATATGTATTACTGCCTCTCGCCTCAATGTTTAATACTATGTTCAGACATGCACTTATATTGAGTAAATCGCAATAAACGGCATTATTGATCTCAATATTTCATATAAAATGTCAATTAATTATTGCTCAATAAATTCATAAATTGTTATAATATTGATTAAAACTTGAAATACAGCACTGTCGTAGGTACGTTCAGTGAGCATATTACAATTTTCCGAATACTTTCTATTGATATTTGACAACTCAAATATCAACAACGACAAAAAACAAAAACAAAACAAAAAAACAAGGAACAAAAACAATGTTGTTGAAACAACCAGCTGTCAAATGAATATTGAATAAGCAGCTGTCTAAACACTTAAAATATTGTAATCAATAAACCGAATATTGACTCAATAAAAGTGCATGTCTGAACATAGTATAAACTACTCAGCATATGATCGAAAGGTAGATAGGTAGGTAGAAGTGGCTGTCCACCCGATGGAGTCATGACCGGACACACTTAGGACGCATACAGGGTCCATTGTGATACCACAGTTTCAAATTCTCCCCTATTCCAGGAACCACTTGGAGCTTCCGATGAAGCGACTCAGACTGCCAATATCCATGCATGACAATTCATCTAGGTCTTCCATGTAGTAGGCACCCAGGTGTCTCTTTCTCCTCTGACCAAGTGCCGTTCATGTGCACAGTAGGTGAAAAATAGTTTCATCCTCTTCCTCATCTCCACAGCTTCTGCAGAAATCATTCGCGAGGTGTCCAAAACCAATATACCTCGCATGTGTTCCTATAATACAATGCCCCGTAATAATCCCGATAACAGCACTGAGCACTTCTTTGGAGCTTAAGCAGAGTCGCCGTGCGCCTCCTATCCAGCCTTGGCCAGATTTTCTGCGCCGCTCTGCCTTTATCCGAAGCTGCCCACCTACTGTTGACAAGGTCCACGATTGCATTGTCAATTATGAGCCCACAGGTACTTAAAGGTATCCCCAATGTAGAGAATTCGTCAGAGAGCTCGATGGTCGTGCCCCTTCTGGCCAGATCATCCGCTCTGCAGTTGCCGGGAATGTCTCTATGTCCCGGTACCCATGTGATACAAACATCACATCGATTCGCCATCTCATTGAGACATCTGCGACAGTCGTACACTGTCTTGGAGTTTATCACATTAGAATCTAGTGCGCTGATGGCCGCTTGGCTATCGGAAAGTATAGTGATCCTTCGCTTGCGAACATTTTTGTCCACAATAATTTTCACCGCAGCTTGAATTGCCGACACTAAATGACGCTGCAGTGATCTGTTAGCCTCATAGACTTGGATATTCCGATTGATTTCGAATAGATACCAATACCAACGGCTCCTTCCAATTTGGAGCCATCGGTGTATATGATCGAAAAAATATGACTAAAAAATATTGCTTTCATCTCCAAAAGTGTAAATAGGATTAAAAGGAAAAAAGATTGTCAATTAAAACTAGAAAAACAGTTGTAATCGAGACCCCTGAAGTACCCCGTGAATATAACTTGAACTTGTCTGTTAGGTGCCCATCTATAACAACTCTTATAGAGCGATCTCTAAGAAAGTTCGATATAATTTGAAAAAAAAACCACTACCGTTACCAAAAGCAATAACGCTTTTGTTGAGATCCCTAAGAACCCTTTCAGCAGTGAAGTGAACTCGAAAGAATATACTGGATACAATTGCTGCTACTCTTTCCAAGTTCGAGCAGTGATTGCCTAGCTAGCCAAAGGATTAGCCTTTTCAACCAAGCTACTGAATGTGGTTTTATTCTTAGGTAGGAAGTAGGAATCGCGCTAAAGCTGTCCCTTACCTTCAATGAAAGACTAAAAGCTCTTACTTTCCCTAGGAAAAGGGAAATCTTCAGCACGAAGGTGCTGCTTGTATGAAGCTTTTCGCTCTTCTCTGGATCTGGCTCCTATTAAGCTCGGATTTGTTATTGAAATTTTCTTCGCGGAATTGGTCTAGAGTGTTATTATAGTGCCCTTTAGAACACGATTGATTCTTTCATCAATTGTGCAAAGCGATTGTGCACGGCGAATAATTCAACACATTACCCTTCTGTTTTTGGGACTTGAAAGCAACTTATCGACAGCATATATGAGAGGACGAAGGTGACTAAATGGAGGCCGCTCGGTAAGGCTGCTTAAACTCCAAAAAATTACGCTCATGGTGGTTGTCAGAGTCTTAACAGTCATTGTAGTATGTGTACTCATGCAAGACGCATTGTTCTAGGGCACCTTGCACATGATTTCTGTAGAAGTAGTAGAGATAAGGTAGGTAGGTAGGTAGGTAGTGGTGGCTACCCATCTAAGAAAAATTTGGATGGACTCGTACTAATACTGTCCCTTACCTTCAATGCAAGACTAAAAGCTCTTACTTTCCCTAGGAAAATAGAAATCTTCAGCACGAAATTGAATTGAAATTCTCTTCGTAATGATTTCTTTAGAAGTAGTAGCGATATGGTAGGTAGGTAGAGATGGCTACCCATCTAAGAAAAATTTGGATGGACTCACTTAGGTCGCATTGGGCCCATTGTGTTACCACAGTTATCCGCTATCCCCTAGTCTCGAAACCATTCGGAGCTCCTGATAAAGCGATTTAAGCTGCCAATGTCAATCCTTGACAGTTCCTCCAGATCATCCATGTAAGTAAGCACCCAAGTACTTCTTTCTCCTTTGGCAAAGAGCCGGGCATGTGCCCAGCAGGTGAGAGACAGTCTCCTCCTCCTCCTAATCTCTGTAGCTTCTGCAGAAATCTTTAGCAAGGTGTCCAAGACCAATGCGCCTCGCATGCGTACCCATAATGCAGTGCCCCGTGACGATACCAATAACTACACTGACCGCGCCTCTTTGGAGTTTAAGTAGACTCATTGTGCGACCCTCATCCAGCCTTGTCTAGATTTTACGAACCGTTCTAACCGTGTCCGAGGTCGGCCACCTGTCGTTGACGAAATCGACGATCGCATTATCAATTATAAGCTTGCAGGTCCTCATAGGGATGCCCAGATTCGAGAATTCATCAGAGAGTTCGACGGTCGTGCCCCGCCTGACAATTTCATCAGCTCTGCAGTTACCCGGAATACCACTGTGTCCCGGTACCCATACGATATGGATCTCATATCGTTTCGCTATTCTGTCGAGATATCTGCAATAGCCGTACACCGCCTTGGAGATCATCACGTTGGAACTTAGAGCCCTGATAGCCACCTGGCTATCAGAAAGTATGGTGATGTTCCGCTTGGAAACCACACATACATAATTGGTCATTATAACACTTCAGTCAGGATTACGACCTAGCTTCTCACACTACTTATGTTGTGTGCGTTAATTTTATACTTGAGTGGCGGGACCTACAGTTTAAAGTCAATTCCAAACGACAGATTTTTGAGAAGATTTTCATGGCAATTTTATTTACTCTCAGAGTTTTTGCCAGAAATCTGCTGAGAGGAAGTCGCCGAAGAAATGTTTTCATAATTTCATTTAGATGTCTGACCTGGGATTTGAACTCGGGCCTTACGTCTAATAAGCCAACACACTACCTACTAGACTACGGCGACCCTTCCGTCCACAATAATTCTCGCCTCAGCCTGTATTGCCACCACCTTCGCCTGAAAGACGCTGCAGTGGTCTGGTAGTCTTATAGACTGGGCTATTACAACCGATTCCGAAAAAATTCCACTGCCAACATCTCCGTTCAGCTTCGAACCGTCGCATCGGTGTAGATTTGTACGGAGTTCCTTACCGTGTGAGTCACACCACCCTTCCAGACCCCGTTATCCGGGACCGATGTCTTGAATCTCCCCGTGAAGTCGTACCGCGGTGTCATGTAGTCACTGCTCCCGACAGCTCCAACTTCCCTCAGAATCTTTGCATGGCCGATATCCGAATCATGCCACTGTCCAGCCGCCCAGAGACGTTTACTTATTTTAGCAGCCACTCCTCTACAGAAAAGGTCAAGCGGTCAAGAGGCCCAAAATTATCTCCAGTGCCGACGTAGGTGTCGTGCGCAGGGCACCACTAATGATAATACAGGCGGAGCGGAATGTAGTCGCTGTATTAGGTTCACATTAGTTTTCCTATCAAGGGATTCCCACCAAACTGGGCATCAGTTTTTCATTAAAACAATGCCCTTCTAAATCTGTTGTGAAGCAAATATTTCTAGAATTAACCAAAATCACAATTTAAATTTGATTACTTTTTGTCTTAAAGTGCTTTAAAGACCTTCATTAAATCGATTTAAAAGTATTCTTAAGTAATAATTTTACCATATCACTTACACTTATGTTATGCCCTCCCACTTTGTTGAAATGATATTCAAATTAATGTGACTATCAAACACAATAGAAATCACTTTCAATTTTTTTTGCCCGAAAACATATTAAAATTTTAATTTGAAAATACTTCACACCTCACCAATAACACTCAAAGTCATTGATACGATTCCTTAACTCCTTCCAAGCTAGTGTAGTACAACTAAACTACACTTTACTACACTTAACTACACTATCCAACACTACTCCTACGAATGCATAAGTGCAACACAGGCTTTTAATAAAAACTTAATTGCAGACAATTATCTGAAAACAATATAATTTTGTGTATTTCCATTGTCTTTAGTTTGTATTGTTTGTGTATTGTACATGTGTGTGTGTTTGAGTGTGTATGTGTGTGTTTAAATAATAGTATAATTTTCTCTTTTATTATTCAAATAAACCAGATCAAGTTGTGTTGTCTATGATAATAGAATCAAATAAAAACCTACAGACAGACATACCTACAGACATACAAACAGACAAACAATTATACAGTTTGTAGGTCTATGCAATAATAGTAGACATAGAGACAGACATTTCGACTTGGTATTTTGGCAAAAGTGCTTAAAACAATTTTGTGGTGTTAAATGATAAAATGCTTGTGTGTACTTTTGTCTATTATACCATTGCCTCTGTATACCACTGTATAACACAGGCATTAAAACGTTTAGTAACTAGACCAACAAAAACAAGAACAACAACAACAAGAATACGACTACATTAAACTATAATAACATTAGGAAGTATTAAAATTTTAGAGAATATTTTCAACAAACAACAGCCTTGTTTTGGCATCCTTCCATTTAACAACAGCCTTAACTGCTTGAACGCAAACGAATTTTATTTGAGCTCTCTTAGCTTGAATGCAGAACTTTAAAAGAATATTTTCTTGTATTCATTATGAATTATTTTATACTGAGTGACCTGATAGTCTAATGGGTACTATGCTAGACTATTAGCGTAAAGGTCGTGGGTTCGATTTCCACCAGAGGCTCCGGTCTGTGACACTACACCGAGCACATGGTCGATGTTACCCAGCTTGTATCTAATTAAAATATAATTTGTAATTGTATTATAATTAATAAATAAAGATTTTATACTGTTACGAAAATGAAAAATCTAAATACCGATGTTTTGCTTTTACATCGCTTAACATAAAAATTATAAACAAAATCTACAAAAACCAAACAATGCAGTAAACAAACCTGTTTACAAATTGTCGTACTGCTTAATATAACAACAAACATACACATACATAATTGGTCATTACAACCCTTCAGTCAGAATTACGACCTAGCTTCTCACACCACTTCTGTTGTGTGCGTTAATTTTATGCATGAGTGGCGGGACCTACAGTTTAAAGTCGACTCCGAACGACAGTTTTTGAGAAGCTTTTCATGGCAATTGTATTTACTCTCAGAGTTTTTGCCAGAAATCTGATGAGAGGAAGTCGCCGAAGAAATATTTTCATATTTTCGTTTTGATGTCTGACCTGGGATTCGAACTCGGACTTTCAGTCTAATAAGCCAACACACTACCTACTAGACTACGGCGACTTCTATAACAACAAACACCAGCATAAAAAAATGGCAAACAAGTAAACAAAAATATGCAAACAATTCTACAAGAATAAATGTAAACAAATTACACAAACAACATTACAATAATAAATGTAAACAACAATGTTTATATTTATAGAGATTTCGAGAAGGCAAAGTCATGAACATTCGCCTTCAAGAACATTCATCAGACTGTTTACTCTGCCATATAAAAGGCAAGGCAAAGCTGGCGAGTGAGTTAGTAAAAGTTCAGTCAGTTCTTGTGTGAAAACGCGGTGTGATTGAAGGGAGTAATTGTGGTTTGTAGATCTCCGTTACAAAGATCTGCCAAACAATTGTCTAGTAATTGTTCTTGTTTATGCAAAGGGTATAAACAGAGGAATAACAAAGAAAAGCAATTGTTGTTGTCTACATCAAGTTGTGAACAGTGGCACACAGAATTGTTCGAATAATAAAGAATTTTAATTAAAACTAAACACAAATTTATTTTCATTTTATTTGCAATCTATGAGCTCATATTTTAAACGCTTTTAAAAGGTAAAAAACGTAACAATACGTTTTTTGTTAGCTGTAAAGATCTTTTCACTCATCATTCTTGCAATATATGGGTTACTTACCTAAAGAACTCCTCTTTTTAAGAGATCAAGGGTCCGTCAAATAATTTTTTTTTTTTTTTGAAAATGCTTTAAAAAAAAAACTATTGAATATTTTCTCAAATTTCTTTTTTTATTTGAAAGTACAATCCTTCCGGTTAATAATGGAAAATAATTTCATTCAACTGGCTGCCTCGGCTGGCCATGCAGTAGCCTACACGATCGGTCCAATTTTTAAGCACATTATCGATTGTGTGCAGCTGTATTTCACCAATGGCTTCACGAATATTGTCCTTTAAAGCATCAATTGTCTCTGGCTTGTAGGCGTAACACTTATCTTTGACGGCACTCCACAAATAATAGTCCAACGGTGTCAAATCGCAGCTCCGAGGTGGCCAAACGACATCAGCTCTGCGGCTGATAATGCGATCTTCAAAAACAGGGCGCAAAACATCGAGTGTAGCTTCGGCTGTGTGGCACGTAGCGCCGGCCTGGTGAAACCAAATATTGCCAATATCCTCCTCTTCAAATTTTGTGAACAAAAATTCGTTCAACATGGCCCGATAGCGATCGCCATTGACTGTAACGGCCTCTCCTTGCTCATTTTCGAAGAAAAATGGCCCAATTGTGCCTCTGGACCAAAATCCGCACCAAACAGTGACTCGTTTTGGGTGCGTCGGCTTTTCAATGTATGCGTGCGGGTTTTCTGTGCCCCAAATGCGACAATTTTGCTTGTTTACATACCCGCCAAGATCAAAATGAGCTTCATCTGAAAAGATGATTTTTCCATTTTTTTCATTCTGCAACATTACTCAGATTTTCAAAGTAATGTCGCAATATTTCCCAGCGTTGTTCAAGCGTATACACAACCATATTCGTTCAGCGGAAGGATAAAACTAATTATCTGTCAAATCAGACATGAGCTAAGTGTTACCATTCACGAAATAAGTACTAGTTGGAAAAAAAACGTTAGATGGCGGACCCGATAGTTACATTATTTACATCACTTTGTTTAAAGACTATGTAAGTAAGCAAAGTTGAAAATTGTTTACCTCTAAAAATGCTGTTTACGTTAGTAAAGACACAAACCATGTGTAAAAAATACATCATCTGTTGTGACTAACGTAATCAGTAAACGGTAGTAAACAGAAGAAATTAACAATATGGATGAAGGAAGTTTTATATATGTATATCGGTTATTCCTAACTTTCAATTTAAATAAAACCAGGTGTGTGTGAGAGATATCATTGAAAATTTTATGTTCGTTTCAATAGCTAATTGATGCCATTATGTGTGGAATACAATATATGCAAAATATCCAATTTACCATTATTCTGGCGCATAAATCAGTTTGAATTTGACCTATGGTATCGGTTATGTTGGCTTTGACAACCGCTGTAAGTCGTGGCTTAGTAGGTTGCCTGAAAGGACAGGTTATACCATAGTTTATACACTTGACAGCCTTAATTGTAATTTTAAAACTGAAAACTAAAGAATACATTCATTTAAAGTATGATTTCTCTTCTGTTGGTATGTTTTTCGGTAACGAATACAAAGTAGTGAACAAAAAACAAACTCCAGTAGTTGAAGTTCCTTACTTAAATGATGTTGATGATAATGTGCTGTTGATGTAGATGTTGCTATGGCAGTAGCAGCTATAACTGTGGCTGTGACTGTGGCTGTGGCTCTGGCTGCAACTGTGCAACATCGTGTTCATGTCGTCTGGTATTCTATACTGCTGTACATACATACTGTTTTACATACAATTTTACAGTTTTCGGTGAATTTTGCCACCCAAAAAGTTCTCTCCATTCATTCATGATGCCTTTAAGCATATGGATGTGTATGTGTGTATGTGTGTGTTGCTGTATGTGTTGCATGTATAAAGTTTTGATATGATCTTTTACTTATTGTATGTGTAGCTAAATCTCTCTGTCTGTCTGTCTGCCTTCTATGTCTGTTTGCATTCAATGCAATGGATATATGTATGTGTGTAGGTGTGTGTGTATGTAATTTTACCAAAGTGATGCCTTAAATTGTTTTGGCAATTTGTTAAGTACCCCCAAAAGCGTATTGTGTTCGTCTATTCAGTAAAAGTTAGTCATACAACGTAATCGTTTGAATCGGTAAATTTATATGTTGGTTGCATGCATCTAACCAGAGAATTCGTGCAACATACTGTTTACCAAGCAGCAACAAGTGATTCTTTAACACTTACAATAGGAATTAAAAGATGAATAACCATGAATAACAAAGCCAACAGAGTGAACATAAATAAACAAATTTATGTAGTTTAACTGATAGAAATTTTAAAATATTTATAAAAAAAATATGTTTTGTTTTAAGCACTAATAAAAGTTTTAATTTACTTAAGCGCTTCAAACGAATAACGATTCAAGAGGTAGTGAGTTTTTTACTTTATAATCGCCTGCGCTACATATGACCCACAATGTGGGATTTGCAGGAAAACTTATTTTCTTCTAAAACTTGGAGCATTTTCCTAATGGTATAACATTTACTAGATCACCAGATCAGAGATCAGCAATGAATCATTTTTTCGCTACTCATAAACACTCATGAAATTTTGAATATAAGTGAGTCAACAACATTGAAATTTAAGAGCTATAGGAAAATTTTTCAAAAAAAAACACATAAAATTCAGAAAAATGCATGAAATCTTTATTTGAATCGATAGTACGGTCCATATAATTTAATGTTTATAGATTATTTCATGCAAATGTTAACCGCGACTGCGCCTCAAATGGTCTATCCGCTTAGTCCAATTTTGGCATACTCTTTCCAACATTTCGGCGGGAATCTCACGAATAAATGCTTCAATGTTGTCTTCCAATGCGTCAATTGAAGCGGGCTTGTCTGTATAGACATGAGCTTTAACATAGCCCCACAAAAAATACTCTAAAGACGTTAAATCGCACGATCTGAGCGGCTAATTGACCGGTCCCGAACGTGAAATAAAATGTTCACTGAACTCGCCTCTCAATAAATCCATTGTTACGCGTGCTGTGTGGCATGTGGCACCGTCTTGTTGAAACCACATGTAATGCAAGTCAAGCTCTTGCATTTTGGGCAAGAAAAAGTTGAATATCATCTCACGGTAGCGCTCACCATACAAAGTTACGGTACGATTCGAGGCATCTTTGAAGAAGTACGGTCCAATGATGCCAAATTCAATGATTTGCAAGCGTTGTTCGTTTGTAAGACGATTCATGGTTAAATTATAGATCAAACTGAAGGTGTTTGACAGTGAAACAAAACACGAAACGTGCGTGAGCTGTTTAAACCAGTGTTGCCAAAAAGATAATAGCTAAAAAATCACCCTTTATGTACTCTGATTCATTCATACTCACTACCAACGTTGATTTATAAGTACAGGTTGCAATGAGTATGCTTACAACGTTGACATCAAACTCACACCATATGAAATATGTTTGATTTATAAGCCTACTCATTCGGATTCATAACTTTAGAAAAATTATTATGAATACTTATAAATGAATCGAGTGACTCGAATCATTCAACAAATTTTACAGTCTTAGTTGTTGTTAGGCATTTACAAAAAACAAAACAGACACATAAGTATAAAAGACAGAAGCAGCAAGCAGAGCAACCCCACAACCTTCTAGTAAGTATTTTAGTGTTCGTACGCGAATCATACTTATTTTGTGATTCTTGTATATGTTGAGTTATGCAGAGTCGAAATCATCAATCAATCATACGTGTTATTAAGCATGAATATGATGACTACTTCAAACTTTAAATATGAGTAGAGGTTCCATGATATTGTTACGAAAATAGAAACAATGTAATATCGATAAACAAAAGCTACACTAACAAATACATCGATCTTGTTCCAAGTAAACCAACAACAACAAGCATGAGAGAAAAAGAGATAGACAAGTATACGAAACAAATGTGCGCACAATGCACAAACAACAATGTGGTCGCGATAGAGTTCTCGAGAAGGCGAGAACACGAACCTTCTACTTCAAGAACGTTCGTTAGACTTTTTGTGTTGGACTATAAAAGGGCAAGACAAAGCAGACGACAGTCAGTAAGAATTCAGTCAGCCTTGTGTGAAGTTGCGTGTGAAGAAAACAGTCGTGGTTTGAAGATCGTCGTTGTAAAGTTCTACCCAACAGTTGTTAGTGTTTACGCAAGCAGAAGTGTAAGAAGAATAGCGAATAGTTGTGTGATAAGAACAACGAATAAACAAATTATTGTTGTATCGTCAAGTTGTAAATAGTGGCACACAAAATTGTGCATACAATAAAGAGTTCAATTGAAACTAAACACATATTTGCTTTTACTTTGTTTGCAATCAACAAACTCATGTTTAAACCTTTTTAAAAATGTAAAAACGTAACAATATTAAAATAAATATGAATGCATATAAGTAACAGAAATTATGAGTATGATTCGATTCTACTTATCTTTTTGAATACTCAATGCTGATCTCTGCACCTTTCTCTTTGGTTTTCAGCTACCGAAATAAAAAATTATTTTTATAATAAAAATTTAAAGAAATGCAATCCTATTTCAAACATATCAAGTCTATTCGATAGCATACAGATCGATCAAAGACTGGTAGTGGTGATTATTTTTGAATTTCTCTCCTCTGGAGGTTCGACGAAAATCTTTGTCACTTCGTCGGCATCAGTTCTTGGCGAGTTAAAGCACCCAGAGCGAGGTTTACCATTTTATCGATCTTCTAGAGTTAAAACATCGATTTTATGCGATATAAAGCCTTGCCTCTATGAACATTTTGATCATTTCGGAACTTTATTTAACATAAAGAATTTCATACAAATTCTTTGACAGAATTCAAACGCAATAGTCAGTCGAAGAAAATTTACAAGGCACGACAAACGGAGCTTACTTACGTACTTAATTGGCCATTGCAGAACTCGTTTTAATATAAAGAAAGCCAAATTTACAAGGCAAGACAATCAGAGCTTACTTGCTTATTTAATTGGCCGTTTGTAGAATTTCGGCTTGCCTGAACACTTCCTTCAAGGCGTCTCTGCTTCGTACGAACTCTCACCAGTTGGTTACACCAGTTGATGACAAAGATTCCTCAATATAGTCCCTCCAATGCATACAAGTTCTTCCTCTACCCCGACTTCCGCTACTCTCTGCGTCAAATACCCATCTCAATGGAACAGAGCCTTTCATTAGAACACATGTAGCTTAGCGGATGGATATTAATGTGCTGAAAAACATCCACATCATTCAGAAGCTTATTGTTGGATCAAATGATTGAAAATCTTGGTACTGGTACTTTTCACTCGAATCTCGAATACCCTCAAGTCTCTTGCATCGGTAGAGAAGCACGTGGGGGATGAGCGACGTGTACAGTATCAGATTCGTCGCTGGAGAGAGGCAAGAGTAGTCTTATGATTTCGTAGCGAATAGATATTAATGTGCTGAAAAACATTTACATCGTTCAGAAACTCATTGTTGCATCAAATGATTGAAGATCTTGTACTGGTACTTTTCTCTCGAATACTCTCAATTCTCTTGCATCGGTAGGAAGTAACGTCTTTACTTTCTCGTCATAGAGAAGAACGTGGGGGATGAGCGACGTGTACAGCATCAGATTCGTCGCTGGAGAGAGGCAAGAGTATTCTTATGATTGATCTCCATTGATTGATTGACATCAATTGTGCTTGAAACCAATACGCTGCATGTCCCTACTTGTCGATTCCATATACCTATTTTTTTTTTTGTCTTCTTTTACTGCCAAACCCATCTTGATGGACTTCTTTTCAATAGTGCTAAGCACAGCGGTAATAGCTCACTTGGTATGGCTTATGAAATCAAAGTCGTCTGAGTACGCAAGCTACTCAGGACACATTTGTAGAAAATAGTGCGTTGAACTCCTAGTTGGAATTAAAAAAATTGGATTTTATATTTCGAAAATAAATTTAAATTATTTTCTTTTATTGTTTTTGTATTACTGAGCGATACATAACCTCACTAGATAAACCATTTACTTCATTTGAGTATATTTCTATGCCACAAACTTTTTTCTCAAATAAATTATTTCTAATTAACAAAACTTCATTTGAATGGAAATGCTTTAAATTAATTGCAAAAACCTATTTTTTTATATTCTGCTGCTGTAACACGAAAAAAGTAAAACAGAATGAGCAAAAAAAAAATGAGGCAAATTGTTCAAAAATGCATGAAAAATGGAAATGGAGTATAAGAAGTATAGTATATACACAGAAATGTATAGAAAACCAAAAGATATTTTTTCTAATTTTTTTCAAATGACCATTAGAGAGAGACTCTATAAAGTCAATTGATTACTGTACAACAACAGCAACAACAACAACAAATTGAAATTAATAAAACCTATACTAATAGTACATTAGGGAATGCTACTGCTAATGAGAGGAAACATTCACCACAAATAAAGTTTGCAGAATAGACTCGTTTAGAAACAGTAATGGCCGAAATGAATATCTTCAAATCAAGTTTAGATATGTTGTATAACAAAGCTCCATTAGAGTTAATCTGAATACTTGAGTGCAGACACTTTCCAGAACCTAAATACGTCTTCATGTAGGGAAGAAGTTCCAACTGCTTCTGTTAAGCCAATTATGGACTGATTTGAACTAAATTTTAAAGATTTTTAAAAAGTTTGTCACTTCTAAATTGAGGGGCATATTAGAGAGCGCAGTGTAAACATCTGCCAATAATTTTTATTTCCACAGTCATTGAACAGAAACGTAAACAAAACAAAATTGCTTTTTTTTCCATCAAAAACTACGATTTTTTTTTTTGCCGTATGCGAGTAATTTTGCAGTAGGCTAGGTTACGTTAAACTAGTTAGTAGCCGTCTCAATGGGCTCAACTTACTTGGGTCCTGCGCATACATACATACATAATTGTATTCTCACACTACTTATGTTTGGAGAACAAACATTTCAAGCAGAACTACTACGTGACCCAGTTCCTAACAGGTCATGGATGTTTCAGGAAGTACTTGCACAGATTTGCACATGATACATCCCCTATATGTCCAAACTGTGTAGATGAGGAGGAAGATGCGGCTTATGGAAGAGGTGTTGAATTCTAGGATTCTATGGAGCCAATACAGCCAGAAAATGGCCGAAGTAATGATGGAACTCCGAAGGTTGGAGGAACGAAGGCGAAATTTGAGAAGTAATACCTTACGGCAGTCCCGCTGGGGGGAGAGTGGTTGAAGAATGTAGGGGGTGGGTTTAGTACGTAGGCACCAGTGATGGTGAATCGTGCATTCTTTTGTTTTGTTTCTCCGGCCAAAGACGAAAAAAAAAAGAAAACACTACTTATGTTGTGTGTGTTAATTTTATACATGAGCGGCGTGACCGACAGTTTAAAGTCGACTCGGAACGACAGATTTTTGAGAAACTTTTTCATTGGAATTTTTTTTTTTTTTTGCCAGAAATCTGCTGAGAGGAAGTCATCGTTTTTTTGAAGTTGTCTGACCTGAGGTTTGCACCATGGCATCACGTCTAATACGCCAACACATTACTAGACTACGGCAACTGGGGTTCTATAGGGTGATTTTTTAAGAGCTATAGGAAAAATTTTCAAAAATAAACATAAAATTTAGAAAAAATGCATGAAATCTTTATTTGAATCGATACTACGGTCCATATAATTTAATGTTTGAAGATTATTTCATGCAAATGTTGACCGCGACTGCGTCTCAAATGGTCCATCCGCTTAGTCCAATTTTGGCATACTCTTTCCAACATTTCGGATGGTATCTCACGAATAAATGCTTCAATGTTGTCTCCAATCGTCTCCAATGCGTCAATTGAAGCGGGCTTGTCTGTAAAGACATGAGCTTTAACATAGCCCCACAAAAAATAGTCTAAAGGCGTTACGATTCGCAGCATCTTTGAAGAAGTACGGTCCAATGATGCCACCAGCCCATAAACCGCACCAAACTGTGACTTTTTCTGGATGCATTGGTAGCTTTTGCAATGCTTCTGGCTGATCTTCACTCCAAAATCGACAATTCTGCTTATTTACGTATCCATTGAGCCAAAAATGAGCTTCGTCGCTGAACACAATTTTTCGATAAAGAAGTGGATCTTCGGCCAACTTTCCAAGAGCCCATTTTGATAATAAAATTCAATGATTTGCAAGCGTTGTTCGTTTGGAAGACGATTCTTGGTTAAATTATAGACCAAACTGAAGATGTTTGACAGTGAAACAAAACACGAAACGTGCGTGAGCTGTTTAAACCAGTGTTGCCAAAAAGATAATAGCTAAAAAATCACCCTTTATTAGTGCATTTCTCTTAAGGTTTTATTTAACAGTTTGGATTTCTAAAAAGTGGAATAAATATAGACCAAGCTTCATGGCATATCCATCAAAAAAATTTTAATGCACTTTGTGAGAATTAGTCATACAGTGAATAAGTTTTGTGTGAGGTAGTCAGAACAGTATTCATTTCAACCAAATACAATAGAAGTTTATCACATACAAAAATAATTCTCTTTTCTTATTAAAGGTTTACAAATTTAAAGTGAAATAAAAAATGACAAGTCTTTTCAATTTCAAGGAAATTTGCTGTACTGAAATAATAATTCTAAATTATTCAATTAGAAGGTGCTTTCTGAATAGCCAATGCCAGTCAATTAATAATAAGGTTCACCGTTGAATATAACATTCTTACTGTCTTTGTTATAAAAGATGGTGCTAACGACCTATAAAACGCAAATTTTTTTAAGACTAAAATTTGACGTTGTAGACGATGATTTTTGTAAAAGTAAACTTCATTTTATAAAAGAAAAATTAACAATTTGCCATTTGAGAGAGCCTATACAATATAAAATGGTAAACTAAACTAACCGCAAAGATATTAACTGCTGTGAAATCGGCGGTAAGGCAAAACGGTGAACTTTTTCAAACACCTTTTAATAAAATAATTCCAAGAGCCCATTTTGATAATGAAATTCAATAATTTGCAAGCGTTGTTCGTTTGTAAGACGATTCATGGTTAAATTATAGACCAAACTGAAGATGTTTGACAGTGAAACAAAACACGAAACGTGCGTGAGCTGTTTAAACCAGTGTTGCCCAAAAAAAATAATAGCTAAAAAATTACCCTTTATAAGGTACCGTTAAAACACCGATATTACCTATTCCGTCGGAATTATAACTCCTGGTTGGCATCTGTCAATCATTCCGAAACTCTTACGAAGTTCTAAATTTTTCTTAAATCATCTTTGGCTATAATTCTGGGTGTCCAAGAATTCTTCTTCTTAATATTGACGTACTTCTTCAAACTCAGTTGCAAAATTACACAAAAACAAAGCAATTGTTTAGAAAATCGATTTCAGTTGTACGAGTGATGGTCTTAGTTGTGATTCTTCTACGAATTGTAGATTAATTCCACAAAATTAGTTGCTACAATATACTTTAATCACATGCCAAGACTTATTTGGTTTTACTGTCTCTGTTAGTATTGTTCGTCGCTAGTTGTTCTTAATCGGCTACAGCTCCTATTATGTAAAGCTGCTCTGACTTTATTTTAGATAGGTTTCACCAAAATATGTTCAATTCAACCACAATTGTTTGCCATATATTCTCAGATAATCAATTAACAATCTCAAATACCTAAAGTTGTTGGTGAGAATCGAACCCACTACCACAACACTTATACTTTATCATACTACCAACGGGACTATTGGGCTCGCATGGTTTCTTCTCTAAAAATCTGTATTGGAAACAGTTTAGGCACAAAATTTTTCAGTAAATAAAGTGCAGATTTCAATGCTTTTATTACAATCGAGTATCGAAATTATCGAAATATCGATAATTAATTTGCACTTCCACTATATCTATATTTAAAATCCATAATGAAATTGTTTTCATTAAAACTAAATTCCTAAATTGGGTGTCCATCTCTCTGGCATGATGCACTCATTAACTTATCGAATCGTCCCATCCTATTTGCCGTATTTGTATTAGATTTTGAATGTACGAATGCATGCACATCGAATGGTTTTTCGATGAAAAAGAAATATTCACAGAGAATAGTTGCTTTTTTTTTCCTAAACCTTTCCCTATGAATTTTCTAAAATAGAAAAATATTAATGGAAATTTTTTTACAATACTTATGCACAAATAACCATATATTACGCAAAATTACAGTCAACGAAATAATTATACGGACATTTGAAAATTCTTTATAACACAAAGACGTTTTTTATGGCTGGTATTACATACATACGAGTACATACATAATTGTTCATAACAACCAGTGGTGTTGTCGAGCCAGAACGCTCCGGAACGTCGTTCCGGTACTTTCTTTTTGGACAGGAACGCGTTCCGGAACTAAAGATGATTTCTGATAACGATAACTGGCTGACGTTTTGAAAAAAAAAACGCCGCCGCCAAAATTATCATGAAAAATAACCCCCGTCGTTAAATTTGGGATATGAGACCGCACAGAGCGGCCGCCTACCCAGGATCGGCCCTGTCTATATAATTATATATACGCGTTCCGGTAAAAAAAAATTATCACAACACCACTGATTACAACCCTTCAGTCAGGATTACGACCTTGCTTCTCACACCGCTTATATTGTGTGAGTGTTAATTTTATACATTAGTGGCTGGACCTACAGTTTAAAGTCGACTTCGAACGACGGAATTTTTTAGAAGCTTTTCATGGCAATTTTATTTACTCTCAGAGTTTTTTGGCCAGAAAGCTGATGAGAGGAAGTCACCAAAGAAATATTTTTTATACTTTCGTTTTAATGTCTGACCTGGGGTTTGAACTCGGGCCTTACGTCTAATAAGCCAACACACTACCTTCTAGAACACGGTGACTTCATTATACCTCATCTCATATCAAGACTTGTTCAGTTTAACTACTAGACTACGGCGACTTCGTGGCTGGTATTACTATGTATATCAAAAATAAGGTGTTTCTCCATCAAGAAAACAGGGATAGGTCCTTGACCATTTGCATTATACGATAAGATTGCAAATTTGTGATGTCTTATACATTAGCTGAAAAAAATTCCAATGAAATTATTGATCTCTTAGCCTTTCATCACGAAAAGAGAGGCCACTGCTAAAGTATTTATAATTTTATCATTCACTATAGTTAGACAAGGAGTGTTATTGATTTACTCAAACCCTTTAACCAGTTTAATCCTCATCATTCTACTCTCATTATCAGCAAACCATCTATAACCATTAATCCATACCACCAAAATGGCTTAAATAACAAAAAAAGTAAAAAAAAAAAACAAATATTGCAGTAGAAACAAAAAAAAATACAAACGCACTGTGGTACGAAATAAAGAAATGGGCTTTAAGAAAGTAACAAATGAATTAGCATCATTGGGGCTGCAGCATTTAGTAGAATTAAATATATAAACTGGAGAAGTGTTAGAAGTGATTTTAGGTGGATTGATATACTATTCAGCTTTCCTAAAAAAAATTATGGACTTAATAAAAGCCCTTCACTGTAAAGCGAGCTGCCGTATAATTTGTTCCATTGAACTAAGGCACAGCACTTATTTCAATCTGATAGGTCTGCATACTTTCCCCAACGTTATTTAATATACTATTAGATTTCATATTAGGCAATAACTAGGATCCTTTAAAAGCCCCCACATTAGTACCATTTACTTAAAGCACAATATCCAACTAAAAATCCTATCACGATCATAATATAATCCCTAACCAGATTGCGCGCCGTATATAAATCGTTCTGGACGGTCGAGTCTGGATCATATAAGCGTAGAGATTCTACAATCTTCGTTCGGTCTGTTCACTATTCATTCATAAGGTGACTTGACCGATCACCCCGACGAAATGTCCCAAGGCAGGCCGAGCTGTCTGCGCAATTTGTCACGTCGTCTCTTGCCAGTTCATTTACAATCTCAATGCACCCTACGTCATAATGCTGCGAAATCTATAAGGACACTTGTGAGAGCCTTTCTGCAGATTGAAATCGTGTACAGTAATCCTTTGATTTACGTCGCCTCGATTAACGTTGTTTCGATTTACGTCGTCAAATTTTTTGTTCCCTCTAACTTCAATTTGCGTCATCATTCGACTTACGTCGCCTTTTTTTGGAACCAACTGCGACGTAAATCGAGGGATTACTGTAAATTCATATAACTTTTTTAAGTTCCTTGTTAAAAACATACTACTTTTAGTATGAGCAATATGAAATTCGATTTACGTCGTTTCGATTTACGTCGCCCTTTTTTGGAACCAACTGCGACGTAAATCGAGGGATTACTGTAACGCCTAGTGAGCAAAGCTAATATAATGCCTAGAGCCTTTTAGCTTCTATCACACTTGCTGTACTAGCCACACCCTTGCCTCGTTACCTTCATGATCAGAATATACCTCAGAGGACCTATAAGACAACTTCAAATAATTCCCAAAGTAAACTTCAATATACCATCTGTGAGCATTGTGCGTCATTCCTCTTTATCTGGAAATATCGAAAAACCATTGCCTTAGCCGTGCATTGAAAATTCACTGGTTAAATACAAGCTCAAGGCGCTGATATTGGGTCCGCCATCTAACGTTTTTTTTTTTTCAACTAGTGCTTATTTCGTGAATGGTAACACTTAGCTCATGTCTGATTTGACAGAATTTTAGTTTTATCCTTCCGCTGAACGCTGGGAAATATTGCGACATTACTTTGAAAAAAATCATCTTTTCAGATGAAGCTCATTTTGATCTTGGCGGGTATGTAAACAAGCAAAATTGTCGCATTTGGGGCACAGAAAACCCGAACGCATACATTGAAAAGCCGGCGCACCCAAAACGAGTCACTGTTTGGTGCAGAAAATGAGCAAGGAGTGGCCGTTACAGTCAATGGCGATCGTTATCGGGCCATGTTGAACGAATTTTTGTTCACAAAAATTGAAGAGGAGGATATTGGCAACATTTGGTTTCAACAGGACGGCGCTATGTGCCACACAGCCGAAGCTACACTCGATGTTTTGCGCCCTGTTTTTGAAGATCGCATTATCAGCCGCAGAGCTGATGTCGTTTTGCCACCTCGGAGCTGCGATTTGACACCGTTGGACTATTATTTGTGGGGTGCCGTCAAAGATAATTGTTACGCCGACAAGCCAGAGACAATTGACGCTTTAAAGGACAATATTCGTGAAGCCATTGGTGAAATACAGCTGCACATAATCGATAATGTGCTTAAAAATTGGACCGATCGTATAGGCTACTGCATGGCCAGCCGAGGCAGCCATTTGAATGAAATTATTTTCCATTATTAACCGGAAGGATTGTACTTTCAAATAAACAAAGAAATTTGAGAAAATATTCAGTAGTTTTTTATTAAAGCATTTTCAAAAAAAAAAATTATTTGGCGGACCCTTTAGGTCAAACACCAATTAACTTAAATTTTAAGGACTGGAACTATATAGAACTGGTTGGTTCACAATATGAGAAAGACAACCAATTATATTACAAGACAAACGACTAACTGATAAGGCAGATTAAGATTTAAATATTTCGCTATGCTACTTGACTTTCCTATTCAAAGTGTCAGCACAACGTTGATTTTTATCCTGCTGATAATTATTTTTTGTCAGAAAAGAAAATCTTTAAAAAATTTTTTAATGATTTTTTTTATATAGAAATTTTAAATTATTTTACTAATTCTAATCCACTGTATATTGCTATACAACAACAGCAACTAAACAAAACTGGCTAAACTAAATCCACCACACCAACAACACATAATATTCAACATACGCACCCAAATACACTTACACATACATGCACGCACATTTTTCTAACACTCACGTATATGTGTACATTATTGTTGTTGTTTTAGCATATTTTTCTTTTCTTTTTTATACAAACAAACATCGCCCAACTCGTGCATACACTCTCTCTCTCTCCTTTTATTTTTTAGTTATTGCTCACCACTTGCAATTCTCATACTCTCATGTTTTTTAAGGTATTTTTGATAAAGAAAAGCGTTGAATACAAGTGAGAGAAAGAGAGAGAGAGAGAGAGCAAGAGAAAAAAGTTTGAGTATGTGTGCGTGCATATTCTATGCATTTGTTTTGGTATACTTTACTGGGACTAACGACTATTGAAGTGTTATGGCCTGTGGGCCGACCAACCGACATATTCAATTGTATCTTTAGCAGTGCGTTTTTATTTTTTGTTTTTGTTACCTATACACATTTATTTTCTAATAAATGGATATACATATGTATGTATATACATTCATACATACAGATATATTATGTATGAGAATGGATGGTATGGCTACATGAGTGCGTGTGCGTGCACATTTAGAGACTGTGCCTTATTTGTTTGTTTGTATGTGTCTAATTGTTTGTTATACAATTTCTTTCTCTTTTTTTATCCTTTTTTGTTCGTTCGTTTTTTTAATGCGTTTCGGCTGCAATTTCTATGCGTATAAAATATTTGTATGTATATGTGTATTTGTGTGTTAATGTATGTATGCCTGTTGTATGTTATGTTTTTTGTAAAAATGAGTTTAATTAGCAACCCTTTTATATTTTGTGCGTATTTGTTTGTATATATGCTTGTGAGTGTTCCTTTTTCGGATTGTAAACACATGCATTTCCTTTAAAAAAAAAAAAAATCCAACAACAAACAGCAGCAAAAAAAAACAACAAATTGTTGGTGAAAAAATAAAACACAAAAATATGCAACATTTTATAGGTTTTAGTCATTTGTTTATTGCAGTTGTTGTTGCTATCGCTGTTGTTGGTTGCCTCTACTTGCTGTGGGTGTTATTCAGGCTAATCTAATCGATATGTCAGTACTCCATATATTATTATTGTACTTACTAAATGAGTATATTTATTTAATTGTATTATTAAAAGCAGAAGAAAAAAATATGGTTTCCATTTTATTATTCGAATATTAAGTATTATTATTCATTCTAATGAGAGAGATATCGATTAAAAAAAAACAAACTAATTAGAAATATTGCAATGTTTTTCAACATTTTAAAATTATTTTTAATAAAAGAAAACGTATCTTAATTTTTTTAAAACTAGAACCCTTAGCGAAAATGACAGAAAGGAAGGAAGACCATACAAATACGCTTCACTTAACGATTAATTAACAACTGAACTGTTTGGAAAGTAATTTTATATTTTGGTAACGTCGGTGAACACCTAATAAGACCTTCGGATAGAAAGACCGTTAAATTTTCTTTTGTGCCTACACGGAAAAACTCTCTAACGTTTGTAAACCGCGAAATCGTTCGAAATATGCGAAAAAGTTGTCGAGAACTATTTCAAAAACATCATTACTGTGTTATGGTTACCGCTGGGAGCTACTGCTCTTACTGATATTAGCCTATAAAGGCGTTTAAGATCAGTGTTGCACTTTTTTCTAACCAAAATTGGTTATTTATTTAGATGTTTAGATTTTTCTGTTTTTTTTTTTTTGTTGTCAATTAAAAATGTCGGTGTTAAAAATTCAGTACTTTTGTATTTTTTTCAGTACTTTTTCATTTAAAAAATACAGCAGTACTTTTAGCCCTGCTACGATTTCAGTACTTTTTTATTATTACATATTTATTTTATGTCTTCCGCTTTCCAACTCTATCGAGCAACACGTTCAACGCAATGCTAAAGTTTCGTCCTGGCAACACTGGTGAAAAATTCATTTTTGTTCGTTCAAAAAATAAACATTCATTTTTCTTCTATTTCGCACATTCTTTTTCCGTTTCCGGTAAGTAAGTAAAAATTAAACGCCCCTGTTTGTTTAATGGTATTATGGTCTGTCTGTCTAATAGGAAGGTAGTTAGTAAGTAGCTTGTATGTGTGACGCACAAAGGGCCACGGTTCAACCCCAGGTGACATCAAAACGAAAATACACTAAAATAATAACATAATAAAATAATATGAAATTGTTGAAATGCATTGTTGTGTTGTGTGTGTATGGTGGGTTGGTTGGTGTGTGTGTGTGTGGATAAGATAAATTATAAAATTTAATTTTAATTTTTTTTTTGTTTTTTTTTTTAAGTGTGGTGAGTTTCCAGTGTGGTGAGTTTTTACAAAGTGTGGTGAATTTATCAGGTGTGGTGAATAAAATCGAAACTCACCAAAGTGCCGTTATTCGAAATGGTACTGTATTACCATATACCCATGTACTGTATATCCTGATTTTGACGGTACATGTCTAGAATAAGTAATTTTCACCTCTGTTAGCGGAGACATTCACCAACATACCTGGTTACAATGTGAACTGCATTATCAACGGTATGGTTTGTGCTTGGATTAGGGATAAATTAATTTCGATTAGGAAACACTGAAAAGTACACTCAACGAACGAGTAAGGTAGTGTTGCCATTGTGTGTCATCTATTCAAAATACTGAAAAATTAAAATTAGCTACAAGTTGGAAATTCTCTGTCGAAATATTTGCAATTTTTTGTGCTTTTTCGAAAGGCATATCGTCGAATCTACTAAATTTAACATCAGCAAAAATTATTAAAGAGAACTATGATTCATGTTTGGTTGTGATTGTTTCCCTCCTTTGGTGATTTCTTTTTCAGAAGTTGGTTACAGACTTTTAGTTTCCTGAATGTTTTAAGTATCAGTGTTGAAAAATTCAGTGCCTTAGTACTTTTTTGGTACTTTTCCATTTCAACTACATTTGCTGTTGTTTTTATTGTTGCCGTTCATGTTGACTGCCTGACTGGCAGTCTGTCTTTTTATGCCTTTGTACCTACATATTTGCAGCAGCACATACACTCATAAATTTTATTTTTTATTTCAAAACAGTTCAAAAGAATTCTAAAGGCCTTTAGCCCCGGTTAACCCAACGTCCATACAACGTATGTATGAATGTTCGTTTTTAGAATACGAAAAGCAATGAGAACGGTTGTCAAAATGAACTTTACGTTCCGTCGATATTTGACTAAACTTGACTATTTTACGTTTCGAATCAACTGTTTTTGTTTTGTATATGAGAAACATTGTATAAATCGTTAGTTTTTCTATTCCATTCTACGTGTATTAAGTACAAATAAACATTTTTTATAAAAGTACCATTTGATGCCAAAAGGTACTCTTTCAGTTATAGTTCAGTACTATTTCAAAATTTCAATTTTGCAACACTGATTAATGTTGTTAAATATTTTAAAGATGGATATTACCAAGTGTATGATTTGTGCGTGGATTATAAGGACAATTAATCCCGATTAGTGGAGTCACAAACACTGACACTCACTGAACATAGTGTTGCTATTGCGACAGTAATTTTTTTTTTCTAATTTTTAACGGATAACGACAATCACAGATACAAACCACATGAAATTGTTCATTGAAAATTCTACTTTGCAAGCGATGTCTCAAATAAAAAAATTTTTAGTTGGTAGTGCGATAACCACTAACTTTTATCGCAGACATGCACCTTAAAATACACGCAGAAACACTTGCACTAAACATACCCTATATGAACTGAAAAGAACATAGAAAAACAAACCTAATAAAGTAAAACAATAAAACAGAACTACTAGAGTTGCCAATAGTCCTACAAATAAAAGCCGCTGATGTAAACAACTTAAGTTTTACCGAAATATTTTAATGTAATATATACTAAATACACAGAGTAAATAAAATTGCCATGAAAGAGTTGCTCAAAAATCTGTCAATTAAAAATCTGTTAATTAAACAGTTTTTTCTGAAAATTTTAATTTATCTTTATTTTTAATAGATATTTATTTAATTTCCCTATTACTTTCATGATCATCTCCTCTTTCCAGAACACTTAGCAACTCTGTCGGCTATCTTTGACACATCACAATCAGAACGACCTCTCCTCATAGTGAAAAAGAAAAAACAACAAAAATCTTAAAGAAAGAACAACGATAAAGAAATTTTGTCAACAATTTTTATTGATAAATAAATAAGGAGCACTTGTTTAAAATAAAAACAAATAATTTGAATAATAATACTTCCCTACAATCACACGCACGAAGGCAAAACAAGAACGCATTTATTTTGTATATGACACAGTGATACTTATTTATTTTTTTTTTTGAATTTTCCTTCTGCTGAAGGTCAATTTTATTTTTGGATTTTTATTTTCCTTTAATTTTTGGACTTGAAAATAAAATCTTCACAATTTTTCGACCAATGGACGAATCTGAACTGTTGTTTAATCTCTTCTATCTGCTGCTGTGCATGTGCATCATTTATCCACCTGAGGAATTTCAACGTCTCGGTCTCACTATTGAACAGTTGTTCTCCCGCTGGTTGGGGGAGGAGCATTTGAACTTTGTTCGCTATCACCAGAAGCGCACCTCTTTGAATCTCTTTATACACACCTGTTTGCCGGCTGTTTATTTCCTTATACATCGTTTTAAGTTTACCGTCTTTACGGAATACGATGACGACTACATGGAAGAAGAATCCGAATTGGATCCGGATTTTCCCATGCCCCAAGAAGCAGTTGCTTTTAAGACGCTCACCTGGAAGATAGCCCAGCGTTTCAGTTTACTTGCTGTCTTGGCTATACCAGCGTTAATATTTAATTGGTATCAACAGGATTGGAAAAGGCATCCCATAACGCAGACTCTATTGAAATTCTCCAATGTGCCTAATAGTACAACTAATTTGATATCCGATATTGGTAATGAGTTCAGAAGGTAAGTAAAGAAATTATTTTTGTGCCAGTTTGTAAAAAGACGTTTTTATTTTTAGACCCGGCATTTACAAGAAGAAACTCAATTCGATATCGACCGTGATTGCTACCGAAAACTGGATTATAAAGACAACACTTTACAATGTACATTTCGCTCATCAAAGTAATACATCGTTAAGTGTGGCCAAGGTAGGATACCATATTACATACGTACATTCATACATACATAATTGGTCATTACAACTCTTCAGTCAGGATTACGACTTAGCTTCTTATGTTGTTTCTGTTAATTTTATACAAGAGTGGCGGTATCTACAATTTAAAGTCGATTCCGAAAGCCAAATTTGTGAGAAACTTTTTCATGACAATTTTATCTACTCTCAGAGTTTTTGCCAGAAATCTGCTGAGAGCCAGTCGCGGAATAAATATTTTTTTCATATTTTGTTTTGTTGGACCTGTGGTTTGAACTATGGCCTTACTACCTACTAGAGACTGCGGGATAACATAGAGTGTAATTAAGAAATATTGCATGGAAATGTAGTAAATTACAGAGATTTTTAAGAACTTGCCACTATAAGTAGGATGCAATACAGAACGACTTTTTCGGTTCAATAATGCACAATAAGTTAGTCCATGTATGTATATAGTGTATTAAAGTGCAGACTGTGGGTTTGATTTCTACCTAAGTCTCTGTTCTTTTACACTACACTGAGCACATGTCCTTTCATCGACAACTTGTGAAATTCAAATTCTTTTTGCAATTAATGCGCCACTATTTAACTTTAAAGTTTGAGAGATTTTTTTCGGTATGCTAAACACAATCTTAAAAAGAAATTTGTGTATTGTTAAGGCCGCCAATTAATATTTAAATAATAAAAATACATGTACAAATAAAAGAAATTACGTTATGTTCGATATATTTGAAGAGGCCTTGGAAACAAAAAAATATTTAGAAATTCAATACGATTGCTACAAATAGAAATAATGAGATAATATTTTCTTTAATTATTAATCTTTAATAATGTTATTTTTTATTTCAGACCGAAACCTACACTGTATCTCAAGATAACAATGACACCTTGCAGATGGTCAGTATAGTTGTAAAAACAAATCGTGCTGGTGTAGCCGATTTTCATATACGCATAAATGCCTTAGAGTTTCGTAATCTGGAAGAGCGTATGACACGACCTATATTAATACCATCCAACATACAATTTCATCGCAACGTTATCGATCGCTTTATCGATGTCTTCAAGGAACAAGTCAGCCATAATCCCATCTATAAAGCAGATCGTGTAACAGAGAAATGTTTTGCTTGCATGATTGCCGAGCCAAATATAAAAATACACAAACTATGTGAGGATATAGATCGTGATGGTCGACCACTAGCCGCCGATAATTGTTGTACAAATTGTTATTGCCGGCCCATGTGGTGTGTGGAATGTTTGGCACGTTGGTTTGCCGCCCGACAAAGCGAACATGAACGTGAAGTTTGGCTGGAACAGAAATGTACGTGTCCCATGTGTAGAGCTAAATTTTGCCTATTAGATGTTAGTTATATAGAGAAACCAACAACGGCAGCTTTAAATAACGTTAATAACGACAATATTGACAATGAAAATCAAACGTGATTATAGTTAGATGTTTATAATTTCCTTAAAAGGTTTTATATATGCTTTCTAAAACACACTACACAATACTTATAGGACTGTGTTCAAAACTTACTATATATATTTATTTAGGCTTCTTTTGAGTTCATTAAATGAATTAAGTTTTACTTTTATTTTCTAAAGTATGCATTTTTTTTTTAACAGTTAATGTGTTATCTTCTGTACTAGGAAAGAAATAATAGAGATTTTATATTTGTTTTAAAAATTTTAATTTTTTATTTAAATATATTTTATAATTTCAGTTTATAACTTATAGTTTACATAATAATGTATGTATTTTAAATATAGTGTCTTTCTTATTAAATATTACAGTTTTTCTTATTATTTCTTACATTACTATGGAAATTATCACGTTGATTTAAAACTTGTAAAGTTACTTTACTTTTATAACGAAAATTAAACTTATATACTAAAAATCATCATCATCATTATTATGATAATGAATTACATATACACAAAAAAAGGAAAACAAAATGAATATAAAATGTACATTTCAAATGTAATATGTCTTGTCTTTCGATTACTACTGATACATTTTAAGTACTGTCTGTATTTATAAGTTCAATCAATTATTTCTTTCTTTTTTATTTTTTTTTTTTGTATATTAGGCAAAAATATTTGTTGGTTTTTCTGATAATTTGATAAATTTTAAAGGACATTAAATTATAATTCATTTAAATGGGTGAAGAGTTTGAAAACAGATTTAACTTGGATTATTCTAATTCAATTAATTAAATTAGTTGTAACAGAATGTAGTAAACACAAATTTAAGTATATAGATCCACTAAAAGTTTGAATTCGAAGACAATTTCATTTGAATATCGAAAACATGTTCTTTCAAATCTATGTAAAGTCCTTAAGTTTTTATATTTTCGAAATGATAGTTTGTTTCTTTTCAATATTGTTTAAATAATTGCAGTATTTAAATACATATTTATTTATTCATTATATATTTAGTGTTTCTGTGTGCAAAAGATTAAATATTTTCCATACAATAATAGTAGCAATAATTTAATGAATTGAATTTTCTTATACAGTCAAAGAAAAAAAGTCTACATACACCCGTGTATGTATTATCAAATTGAAATTGATGTTATAGAGTTATTTAAGCCAGCTACAATCAAGAATCTTTGAAGAACAAAACGAATATGAGAAAAATATAACAGAAATTACTGGGAAATAAAATAATAATTACATTCACATAAAAATATACCGATGTAGGTAGACTTTTTTCTTTGACTTTATATCACCTTTAAAATTATTGATATAGGGCATAAAACCAATATTGATTCTAATTTTACTTTAAAGAAAGGAATTCTTAAATAAAAAAATTACTTAAAAAATTTTATTTTAATCGATTTTTAATTACCCACATCGTTACACCAACATTCTTAAATAACTGCCTTAAGCCTAATGCTTCCTTTTGGTTTTATTATGATTACAAACATTTCTTAACTTAATTTTAAATAGAAAACCAAATAATTTTTTTTTTTCTTTTAATCACCCATTTAAAGGTTATTCATGCATTCATTGTTGTAGTCACATTAAATGTTTCAATTATTGTTTCGAATATAATTCAAATATGTATTAAGCTTTTAAATCTAATAATGCTTTTTCTTTAATAATTCTACTTTGTATACTTAAGTAATAGATATAAAATATAATAATAAAATTAATATGTACATACGTTACATACATATTTAAGTAAGTCCATTAACGCTCGCGTATATATTTTTTTTTTAATTATAATTTAAAATCAAATTTTAACTTCGCCTTAATTAATACATATTAAACGAAGAAAAACAAAATATAAGCAGTATACATATATAAAAAGGTAATAAAATTAACAAATAAAAATATACACTTTCATTCATATATGGATGTGCCCAGCAAAACTTTTTATATAATTTTCAAAATAAAAAAACTGAATTTGGCTAAACATTAACAATTTTTAAAATAAAATAATTATAATAAAAACTTTTAAAACATTATTCCAAAGGCATGTGTATATTTTAATAATTATTATACGAAAAGTCAAAACATTAACTGAGAAATAAATTATTAAACTTTGAAATAAATTTCAAGTTAAAATTTTAAAAGGTGCCTTTTAACACCTTTGGTAGAAATAGTGTTAAAATTGTCCGTAAAAAGAATTATTACACTATGTCGAGTGTCACTCAACAGTGGAGCTGGTGGAACAAAATCAATGTCGAGTGACACTCGACATTGGAGTGGAAAGGGTTAAACTGTATAACAGAATTTTGTTTTAAATTTTTTTAATTTTTTTTTTTAAGAAAATCTTACTGAGCTTTATACACATAAATTATGGATATGAAAAACATTTTTAAAAAACGTTTAATCATTGTTATTGATTTAAGAATTTTGTTTGTGTATTATTTTCATTTCAATTCTTTTCTTTTTTAATTCTAAAAAAAATAAAGAAAAAAGTTTCTGCGTTTTTCGTTGTCTGGCTTTTATAAATTCGTTTCATAGTAGCTTTTATACGTTTCCATTTTGTCACGTTGTCTTGTATTGGTCGACGACGACGACGACGATGTTGATGATGAGATCGATTTTGTTTGATTTTGATAGGATTTTGCGGATGTTGAGGCAAATGAACCGTAATGTGATGAGATCTGTAAAATAGCAAAATAATTTCAATTAATTATTAAAGTTCTGAAAGAATAAAAAAAGAAAACATAAATAATGAATAAAATAGTTCATAGCATTAAAGAACTTTTAATTGTGAACACTAACATTAGGAAAGAAGTTAAATTATTGTGAACCAGTCTTACTTTACTGTGTCTGTTAGTCCACAGTATCTGATGGTAATATAAGAATCCTATTAAATTGTTGTTATATTTGCTTACTGAATGCTATATTTTTCTCAAGAGGTCGACCCTTAACCACCGACATACAATTTCATAGCAACGTTATCGATCGCTTCATCGATGTCTTCAAGTAACAAGTCAGCCATAATCCCATCTATAAAGCAGATCGTGTAACAGAGAAATGCTTTGCTTGCACGATTGCCGAGCCAAATATAAAAATACACAAACTATGTGAGGATATAGATCGTGATGGTCGGCCCTTAGCCATCGATAACTGTTGTACAAATTGTTATTGTCGTCCCATAAGGTGTGTGGAAAGTTTAGCACATTGGTTTGTCGCATGACAAAGCGTAAATGTACGTGTCCCACGAAGAAGGAAACATTTCCTAACCTTCTTATGTTTTTTATTGTTCTTATTTACAATCGGGGGTTAATTTGTTCAAGATAGTTTCAAGTAAAATTCGTCTTTTTGTTACTTCTTCTGCCGAAAAGGTAGCAAAATTAAAACTATGGGTGTGGTTCTTTGACTACAAAGTAAACTACGTTAAATTTTAGTTAACTTTAATTAAATTGCAAGGTTAGATATTAACTCAGATACTATTCATGGATATATGCTCCCGGAAATCTTTAGATAAGTTTGAGTTTTTATTAAACTTCATGTGGCTAAATTTATTACTAAAGTTCATTAAGAATAAATATGACTATAGAGTTTTTGAAGTCGCCGTAGTCTAGTAGGTAGTGTGTTGGCTTATTAGACGTAAAGCCCGGGTTCGTATCCCAGGTCAGGCATCAAAACTAAATATGCAATATGCTAAAAATATGCTAAATATACGTTTGCATCTTGAGATGTCCACAAACACTACTCCCTCTCTTCCACCTTCCTATAACCGATTTTCCTAAAAAACCTGCACAATGCACTGCATGAGTAGGGGCCATCCCCTGAGTGCTGGTTTCACCAAAAAAAAAAATATGAAAGAAAACTATTTCTTCGGCGATTTCCTCTCAGCAGATTTCTGGCAAAAACTCTGAGAGTAAATAAAATTTGCCATGAAAAAGTTTCTCAAAAATCTGGCGTTCGGAGTCGACGTTGTTAAGCTATAGGTCCCGCCACTCATGTATAAAATTAACGCACACAACATGAGTGGCGTGAGAAGCTAGGACGTTGTACAATGGGTCAATTCGACCTCCGGGTACTGTACTTGTCACAATTGACAAGTACACGTCCTCTAACCTAACCTAACCTATAGGGTAGTCTAGTAGGTAGAGTGTTGGCTTATTAGACGTGAGAACTCCAAGGAAACAAAATATGAAAAAATATTTCTTTGGTGACTGCCTCTCATCAGATTTCGAGGGTTAATAAAAATTGTCATAAAAAATTTTTTCAAAAATCTGTCGCTCGGAGTCGACACACACACAACATAAGTGGTGTGAGAAGTTCGATCGTAATCCTGACTGAAGGTTTATAATGGCCAATTATGTATGTATGTATGTATGCATAGAGGTTTAAGCCAGTAGCGGAATTTGAATATTGGATTTGCACTATTTTATGGCAATTCGAACATTAATTTCGAAAAATTTCGAAAGTTTATTAAAAGTGTTTAAATGTCCTCTCTTTTATATAAAAAATGCCAGCACTTTAGAATTTTAGTTTAATTGAATGCTAAACAAATAATTTCTAAGAAATTAAACACAATTTTGTTGAAAATAATTTTTACCAAAAGAAAAACGTTTTTATCTACTTTCAGCTGTAAAAGCCGAAAATAAACATTTCCTATATCAATTTGGTAAATTAATAGCTTTCTGTTGAAATATAATCAAAAACTTAGAAGCGGTGCAATTTCAATAACAGTTTTCATCAATTAAAAAAAAATAACGAAAAAAAAACAGATAAAAATACTCTCGTAATTAATTGCAAGAACATTGAAATTCAATAAAAATATATGTAAGTGATGGAAACATTTTGTACTAAATACAGGGGGGGGGGGGGGGTAAGTCCCTTTTATAGAATATGTACGTGTTATAAATTAATTTAATTTTCCTGTACAGGCGTTGTTATCAAGAACACGAGTAAATTTTGCAATAAAATTGTTATAAAACATTTATATCGTATAAAAACTCTACGTACTCTACGTGTTTTACAAAATAATACGTTTTTACAAATAATAAATAAAAAATGATACACATCGGCCTCAGGTTATTGAAATCTAGTTTAATCGTACATTAACAGTGATCCTTATCGTGTGACTTTATTAAAGCAATAATTTTGTGATATTTAAAGAGTTTTATGATAGGTACGTCAAGACCTACGCCCTGTAAAGTTAACAATCGAGTATTTTGTAGAAAAAATCTAATTTAAATAGATGCAAGGTGGCTTGCATGGGAGATATCATTGAATAAAAATTGGTACTTTAGTGTCTATCCTCTAGAGTATAGGCAAAACCAATGTTGGATAGGATATCTCGAAAACCTAGGGTGATGGAACAATAGGTTAGGTTAGGTTAGAGGACGTGTACTTGTCAGTTAAGACAAGTACAGTACCCGGAGGACGAAATTGACCCATTGTACAACGTACTTAGAGAGAGGGAAGGAAATAGAGGGAATAGGATGAAAGGAGGGCAATGTAGGTAAGGGGGAGGGAATGGGGATCACACAGAAAGAAACAGACACAAACAAAAAAGAGGTGAGAGCGCGACTACACTTATGAAGCCCTAGCACCTCTCAACCAGCCCAAGCTGCTAATGAATCTGTGGAGAGCCTTGATGTCGGCTCTCGACACAGAACTCAAGCTCTCAAAGAAGGCCCTGCCAAGGGTCCTCAACCTACCAAGGGCTGGGCAGTTACAGAGGAGGTGTTCGATAGTCTCTAACTCCTCCTCATCGTAACATACCCTGCAATAGTCCATCTGGGATCTGTTGCAGATCCCCGTCATCGACCTAATCTCGCAGTGCCCCGTGATAAAACCGACAATGGAACAATTGTGAGACCAAATTCGGATTCAGTGATATTGCAGTCATGGACGAACACAGCATTCAACAAAACGTGTAAATAATAAAATTCTTTTATTAAAGTGGACTTTCTGTTCAGGGAACGTAACGCGTAATAAATAATCTTCAGCGATGAGGCCTATATCTGAATGGATGGGCACGAGAACAAACGAATCGAATTTGGGACGATACCAATCCACATGAGATGAAGAGTGTCAAATGCGTCCCGAAAAAGTCACTGTTTGTCGTGGATTTTGGGCTGGTGCATCATCGGTCCATCTTTTTTTAAAAACGTCTGTCACCGGCGAGCGCTACAGGTTGCTGGTTATCAACTTCTTTTGGCCTGATTTTGTATAATCTGGACACCAAGAACATGTGATTGAATAGGTCAGCGTTACGTGTCACACAGCTCATGTCACATTGAATATTCTGTACGAGCAATTTGAGGACATGGACATCTCACGATCTAGCCACCGAGATCGTACGATTTGAATCCATTAGACTTTTTATTGTGTGCCATCATTGTTAATAACATGCACTAAAGTTTGATGATCACCAACTTCTTTTAGCATGGGTTTGACGCAAACGACATATGGTTTTAACAGGGTGGCGCTACGTACTACACAGATCGTAACACATTGGATACTTTACGCGAATGGTTTGAGAACTTGGTTATCTCACATGAAGGTGATGTGAACTGGCTACAGAGGTTGTATGATTTTACCATTTCGCAATCACAGTGATTCCCAAAACAAACATAACCCATGGTCCAGAAGCATGGAAAATTAGACAATTCGAATGCCTTACACCCAGAGAAACCGAACATAATGACATCAATACATACATAATACATAATTTGGTCATTAGAACCCTTTAGTCAGGATTTCGACCTAGCTTTTCACACCACTTATGTTGTGTGCGTTAATTTTATACATGAGTGGCGGGCCCTACAGTTTAAAGTCGACTCCGAACGACAGATTTTTTTTTTGCCAGAAATCTGCTGAGAGTTAGTCGCCGAAGAAATATTTTTTTTTCATATTTCGTTTAGATGCCTGACCTGGGATACGAATCCGGGCTTTTCGTCTAATAAGCCAACACACTACCTACTAGACTACGGCGATCAATAGGTCGCTCAAATGAATAAAAAATTTCATTAATATATCACACACTTTGTTATTTATTAAAATTTAAAGATAGGAAGCGCGTAATGAAAAACCACATGTGAATTTATGTATATGAAACATTTTGTTCATAACGTGTGTCAGATACGCTTAGCACACTAAGGGCTTAATTTTTGACCTTATAAAGTAAAAAAAAGACCCAGTTTTGAATAAAAATCTGTGCGAACAGATGATTTTAAATCTTATTTGTTTTGTGTTTTCTTAATTTTTATTTATTCTTATTATTATTATTATAAGTTATTTATTATTTAGTCACTATAAGCATTTACTTATTTATGCTAGTGCAAGGGTACAAATTTGAAAACACCTGTCACGCATTGTAAGCAATTCAAAACGTAAATAAAAGTTGAAAGTACTTTATTATTGTAAAAGTTTTCATTTCAACATTTAATTTTCCTAAGAAATTTTAACGGGTATCTTTCTTTTTTTTTCAAGAATTACATACTGTTTTTAAAATCTTTTTTTTTTAAAGTGACACATTTTTAACAACAGTTATAAAAAAATTATAAAAAAAAATATTTAAAAAAAACATTCTTTATCTTGAGTGCATTGAAAATCCGATAATCTGTGTGTTGTTGCGGTACACACATGACATTTGAAATCATTGCATAGTACTCGAACAGATACGGCTGTTAGATAACCATTTATATTCTTGTACATATATGATGAATATATGTATACATATATATGTACATATGTATGTATATATATATATTTCTTAGAATATTAATTTAAGTTTGAAATACATATTCCTAAACTTTATTTATATTTATTTATTGTCTTGGTGTTAGTTAATTGATAATAATAATAATACTTCAATTGTTTGAGCATTTAAATGTTTGTAAAGTTGCTTGAAGAGGCTTCATTTCATTCTGTTTGCGAATACTAAAAATTACACGCGTCAATATTATTTCAATATATTAAAGCAATAGGTGATTTTTTGTTTGTTTTGGCATTGGGTTATTCGTGGTAAATCCTTTCAGTATAAAAAAGCATTCGTGACACGTGACAATACCAATACAATTCAACAAGATTTGCCAATTCACCACGAAATCATGAAATTGCTTTCACTATCCAAATTTGTACGGTAAGAGAAATACATATTTCTCTATTGAAAAATTACCTTCAGCGGCGAAGTCTTTTTTTGTATAAATCATTATGTTAACAAAGAGAATTGTTGAATTTGATAGAAAGAGCAGCCAGAGGCAGTTCAAGAGCTGTCAATGCACCCTGAAAGCTACACTGTTTGATGCCGTTTTTAGGCCAACAACATAATTTGATTGCACTTCTTCAAGAACGAAGAACATTGCAATGTTACAATCCATGAAGCAAGGGAACTTGCCTCTAAAATAGAAGAATTAAACTTTGTTGCCAAGGGGTTTCAATAAATCAGCAATCCGTTGACTGCTAAGGTCATAACATTTGACCATTTTACAATATTTTTGTGATCACTCTTAAGGTCGCTCTTGTAAAAGCACAATTTCAGCTCTTTAACCGTTTGACTGATAAGCGCTTCTGGTGAGAACGTTTGAAAACTGCTCGAAAACTACAAATTAATATAATAATCAAAAAAATCTACAAAATTCTAATAACCTATGTATAAAGAATTATAGGGTCTTCTCGTCTTTTAATTTTATTTTAGCTTTTTGACTAAATTTTTACACTGAAATTCGTAACAAAGGAACGCAGCGCTTTTGCGCCGCGTAACAGTCAAACGGTTAAGATAGTATTCCAGCTGCCATTGGGAAGCTACGCAGTCGCCATAGTCTAGTAGGTTGTATGTAGGCTTATAGGATGAGAGCCCATGTTTAAATTTTTGGCTTTGATATCTCGAACAGAACGAAATATGAAAAGGTGTTTCTTAATGGTGACTTTCTCTCAACAGTCTTGTGGCAAAAACTTTAAGAGTAGAAAAAACTTGTCATGAAAGGTTTATTAAATCTGTTGTTCGGAATGTTCGACATTAACAGATGGTCCCACCTCTCATGTATAAAATGAACACATACAACATAAGTGGTGCGAGAAGCTAGGTTGGAATCCTGACTAAAGGGTTGCAATAACCAATTAGGTAAGCGTTGGGGAAATACCGACCAAACATGCTGGAAAAAGTGTGCTAAAATTACAGCTCATGGATGGAACATTTACAATGTAGCGTGGAATAATATTTACCTTGGACAGCTTAGTTTGGTTTTTATCAATCTTACAGTCAGACATATCGCATTGTAGGATGTGGAGCAATAAGAGAGCATTTAAATCATTTTTCCTAAATGCTGATAAACTTTTGTGATAAAAATTAAAAAATCCAATGAAACAAATATTCACTTTATTATTATAGAAATATTATGAAATAAATTACATATCGATGGCTTAATATAGAAAGGTCGCATGTCGTTTTTGTAAAATGAAAGTAGTGTTTGTGTATCAGTCCATATGTAGTTTGGAATAAGTTTTTTTTTCATAAAAAGTTTAAATAAAATGAATTGTTTAAGTGAGGTTATTAATTCTGATATGAAAAATTTAAATAACGTTTGTATGAGGAAAAATGTGCCGAACAAATCTGTTTGGAAGCAAAATGTTAATAAAAAGTAAAGAATGGTAGGTGAGCAGTATTTGGGTATACATATTCAAAAAGGTTCATTGTCAAAAGCCTTCTAGGCAACTTGGAGAGGATTGTTCATCACAATATTGCCAAAAAAAAGTTCGGTAAGAAATTGTTCAAAGTTTACAGAGGATATTCGAAAAGAAATTTTTAACTTCTTCTGGAATATGTTCTGGGAACAAAAGTGTATGTATGTTACTAGTCTTACAAAATTGTCAAACAAAAAACGAAATTCAAGACATAATCACACAATAATATATTTTTTGTGACATAACTCAAGCCGATGGCAGGTGTGCCGCAAAATGTTTCACTCAACTCTAGGACTTAATGAAAAAATGGTTCGAAATTTGATAAATAGTGGTGGTAAACACGATTCACAAGACAGTCCCGATAAATCTTCAAGTTTGCGCAAGTCTGCTAAACGATCATGGGTAATAGGAGAGCGCCTTATAAAGAAAAATATTAATATCTAAAAAAATGGGACCACTTGCAACATTTAAAAAAGATAAAGATAATTTGGCCTTATAAAAACTAATTTTATTCAAAAGTACATTGTTTTTTTACTTAACATATGTAATTTATCTATGATTTATTTTTTGTTAATTTAAACATGAATTGTTTTAGGAGTATAATATAATATACATATTTTAAAATTATAAAAAAAAAAATTAAAAAAACTGGGACCACTTACGAAATCTTAAAAAAATTGCTAGTAATTTTATGATAATTTGCCACATAAAGATTAATTTTAATTAGAACTCACACTAATGCAATTACCTGATGTTTGTTTATTACATAGATTTACAATTTTGCATTAAACGTCTATTATTATATTTATTTCTTCTCACTTTAAATCAATGAAAAAAGCCCTATCTCTACATTAATTTTCAACAATTTGAATACCAGAAAGTCCTAAGTTAAATTACTCCTTAAAATCAACCGAAATTCAAAAAATTATTTTATGATTGAATTCCTCATTTATTTTTAATAAAACCTGTATTTAAACATTTTTTATAACCTTTTTGTTTTAGATTTTATAAAGTTTTTTCCTTCTCCTGTAAAGTACTGAAAATTTAAGATACGACCTTTCTATATTAAGCCATCGATATAAGCTTTTGAAATTCAATTTTTGCTAACCAATCCAAGCTTATTACGGGTTACAACGGCAAAAGAGCTTAATGAAATGTTATTTTATTAAAAAACTACAACTCTGCAGTTATTCTCACAATGTTGTTGTTGTTCTTTCCCTGATTTTATCGTATATGTACATCGTGTATCCTTCCTTTAAAAGCCCTTTAATTGCAAAAACAAACCACGTACTTGAGTCACCTTTTAAAACACTTCATTGAAATGCTTAACAAACATTATTTCCTTTAACATTATTTACGATGTTTATGCTTTTAAGGTTTTTTATACTCTTGTTTGTTATTGTTTGTAAACAATATACATATATATGTATATAATTAGTTAATTTAAGTACTTAAAAGAAAACAAAAACAAAAATAAACAGCAATAAAAATAAAAAAACAATGATTATCAAATGCAAACTACATAATCCATTTGTTTTTATGTTTTTATTTGTAATTATTTGTACACGAGCGTGTAAAGCACTATTTTTGTATGAAACAATCAAAACAAATCATACAGTTTTCTTACAAGTTTTGAATGTCACGTCTTTTCATGGAATTTTTTTCTTTCTTTTTTTAATTTCTCATCATGTTTTCATGTTCTGCTATCAGCAGTAGTTGAGAACTTTAAAATTTTATTTCATTAACTTCCGTTTTATGTATGAAACACACTCCTTCACTTCTGTTCACTTCCGTTTATAGGCTCATTCTTCAGTACTTAAAGTAGAAAGAATGGAATTTTTAGGAAAAAGCCGGCGCTCATTTTAAGTTTGGTGTGTGATAATTTTATATCTGAAACGAATGACGTACATGCATGCGTTACATATTTTATTGTCCATTTGTGTTTGTTTGCGTTCATGTAATCAGTTTTGTAAAATCGTTCTTAAATTCTTGAATTTGTTGTTTTTTTTTTATTCTTTCTTTCTTTATTCTTTCAATTATTATTATAATAATATTTATTATGTTTTTATTTTTATGGTTTTTATTTTGAATTTTTTTATATTTTTTATTATTAATGCCCTGTTAAGACTTGCATTCACATTAATATTTATAGATAAATGGTAAATAATATTTATTTATAAATATATGCGTATCATTTTTTCCATATAATTGCCACAACTATGTAGATATATTTAGTTTAACAATGCAGAACATTTATTAAAAATAGATTTTTCAATTTTATATTTTTTTATTTGCAAATAATATCATATGACTTTGCATTATTGTTTCAAGTTAAAGAAGACCAACTATTGTTATAGGGGAGGTAGAATATTAAAATAGAAATATAACAAGAAATACTATCCCTTTGAACTAAACACATTGAAATGTTAAAGAAATTGTTAGATTACAGGTCACTCTAAGACAGGGGGTTACCAAAAATTTTTTGGTTGTGTATGAGTGAGTAATAGAGAGTAAATAAGATGAGAGCTTACAGTCATAGAAAAATGTTAGCAATACACCCTATTTTCATTTTCATTTCATCAACATACGTAAAGTTATACATCTTTGACTTAATAATTAGGTAATGTCTTTTAGATATTTCCTGGATACTAATATTGGTTCCTCTCCTACTACTAATCAACCTTTTAATTTTTCCAAAATATTATTTTATGTCTATAAAAAAGTTGTTCTCTTTCCATATCATCTATATTATTTACTTAAATATTAAAATAATTAAAATGTGTTTTAAGAACATATAAGATTTTGAATTTAAAAAATAAGGATATTTTACCATAAAATATTTTTTGAGTGTAAACCTAAAAAAATATTATAGCATCCGCCGACATGTGTGCTTGCCGCAGTCTGATCGACAACAATTGTGCTATGAAATGGTAACCACTGCTCAATGATCACAATACATGTCGATCGCGAACGAGAGATTTTGGAGAAACTTTTCATGGCAATTTTATTTATTCACAGAGTTTTTGCCAGAAAACTACTGAGAGCAAGTCACCGAAGAAATATTTTTGTTCATATTTCGTTTTATTGAAGATGACTGAGGCCTCAAGTCCAATAAGCCAACACACTACCTACTAGACTATGGCGACTATGTAAATACATATGTTTAAAATGAAGATACTCTGTTATATAAAAACTTGAGCAGTTGCGGATATTGCTTTAATGGCAACTAACATAACAAAGCATTCGTTTCAGTTCTTCTAGATTCTGTAAAGTGCTAGGATGAAGGAGGGTTGCCAATCGTCGTTGAAAATATGAAAATATTATGGATTGATGTGTTGTGTGTAGTGGTGAGAAGCCTTCCTTATTGATTTCTACTCTTTTTTAAAGACTAGGCATGCTGATCTCCAATTTTGAATTAAATTCGGAATAAATAAAACGTATTTACGTTTATATTGCAGTCACCGTAGTCTAGTGTTGGCTTACTAGACATGAGGCCACGGTTCAAACCCCGACATCTCCAACAAAACGAAATTGAAAAAATATTTCTTCGGCGACTGCCTGTCAGCAGAATTCTGGCAAAGACTCTGATAGAAAATAAAATTGCCATTAAAAGTTTCTCAAATAATTACACGGTGCGACAGTGAAAATAAACCCGAGTAACTACATAGTCTAAGTTGTTCAGTTAGTTGAGTATAACTCAAAAATACCTTTTTTATATTTCTCGAACCCTCCAAGCTTTTTTATTTGACAAAAATTGTTTTTTTAATTTTTTCACACAAAATTGTTGATTAACCAAATATTTTTGAACCTAATTTAAATATCCTAAGTTTTTTTAGAAAGGGGAGAGATTAGCCTTTAAAACGGTATACCGAACCATTATGTTCAAACTTATATGTTATGAGTTTTGATGGGGTAAACTTGGAAAATATGATTTTTTTTTATTATTTGTTCAATTTTGGCGATTCTTAATTTCAAAATTTAATTAAAAACTATAAAACAAATGATGATATTCTGAAAGTGCATTATCTTGTGAAAAAATTGATACTTCGTTTGATCAAATCGGACAAATATTACCGTAGTTATTATATAAAGAGTATAACATTCGTGTTATATTTTTTATATGTATATGTCATCTCATCAAATGAACTTTTAGTGCAAAAATTTTTAGAATTTTTGATGGATTTTATTGTTTATTACAAAATGTGTCAATTTCACATTTGCACGACAACCAGATTGGCTAATATTCGTGTTTTTTGAAAATATTATTATTTCTCTTTGCGCAAACTTTGGCCAACTTCTGGTGGCCGCTCAAACGTGAAATTGACGCATTTTGTGATAAACAATAAAGATCCATCAAAAATTCTAAAAATTTTTGCACTAACAGTTCATTTGATGAGATGATTTTAAGTCTAAAAAAACAGTTTTTGCCAAATAAAAAAAGTTTGGAGGGTTCGAGAAATATAAAAAAAATATTTTTGTATTTCAACAAAACTCACAATCTACACTATGTCATTAGCCGGGTGTATTTAATTCTTTTCATTTTGTCGCATAGTGTTATCTGTCGTACAGAGTCGACTTTAAACTGTAGATCCCGCCACTTATGTATAAAATTAAAACATACAACATATGTATGTAAGTGATGTGAAATGCTGGCTCGTAATCCTGACTAAAAGGATGTAATGGCCAAGTAATGGCAATTGTTTTAAATCCACATAAAATGGAATAAAACTATTGACTGTTGCCCTTCAAAGTAACTGCTTTCATGATAATTGCTGCGAAAAAATTATTGACCGAAGGTAACCACAATGTTTATGAACGTTACCAGCGAACTGCTGAATTAAGTCTCAAACTTTTTTTAAAGTTTTTTCGAGAAATCTGTTTTTAGTTCTGCTTAAATAATAATAGTTCAAGTTTAAAGTATTCATATTTAACCATCAATCGGTAAAATTCCTTAGTAGAACTTAAACAATTATTTAAAAAAAAATCCTAATAGATGTTAGAAAAACCTTCACATTTTTAGAAGAGTACCATATTTTGTTTTGCTTTTAATCAAACGTAAAATTCCAATTTTAGTAAATTTGTTTAAGAACTTTTAATTTTTAATTAACATAAATGAAATACTAAAACTTAATCAAATACCCTAAAAGAGTTAATTGATTTACTTCCCAATTTAAAAAAGAAAACACAAATCTTTAGAAAATTACTTTCAAATTGAAATGAGAGAACCTGTAAACCCAATTTAAATAAGAATCAATTTAAAGTATTCGAAAGCAATCATTTTCAACACCCACTATGCAGCACCATAGAAGCTGATTTTGAAATTTGTTTGAAATGCTGAACCCGAAATTAATTAAAAAATTTATAAGCATTTTGTCAACATTTGTTAATAATTTATGTGTTGGTATTAAGGCCATCTACATATACATACATATATAGACAAGACACCTTTTACTCATTTTACTCTTCTTTTTTTTTTTTAACTAATTATAGATGACAAGCCATAATTTGCAATAATTGATAACAGAAAAAAAATATACAATACAAACAAGCATACACATACATATGTATGTACAGTGGGGAGCACAAATGAGTACATGTTTATACTTTGGACGCTTTTTATTGAATAAAACTAAAAGTAATAAAGAAAACTTCAAAAGTTTTTTTTTGTCATTTATTTAGCATTTAGTGATTAACAAAATAAAATTAAATTTAAAATAGAAAGCATCAAGCTCTAAGAATAAAATCAACAAAGCAAAGACAACTCGCATGTACTCAATTCTGCACGTTTGCTTTTTATGATATTTTTGCAAAAACCAAATCGAAATACTTTGACTTTTTTAAGAAAATATTAGTTAAATATTAATTACTTAATCTCGTTGAGCAAATATTTTTTTCAACTTATAAAACAAAAATCAATTTCTATTAAAAAATGAAGAAACTCTCGAAATCAACTGAAGATAGTATTGTAGCTTTGACTGGATGTGGCTATTCTACCAGGGAAATTTCTAAAAAACTTGGAGTTATACTATGTTCACACATGCACTTATATTGAATAAATCGCAATAAACGGCATTATTGATCTCAATATTTCATATAAAATTCCAATTAATTATTGCTTAATAAATTCATAAATTGTTATAGTAATATTGATTAAAACTTGAAATACAGCACTGTCATAAGTACGTTCAGTGAGCATATTACAATTTTCCGAACACTTTCTATTGATATTTGACAACTCAAATATCAACAACGATAAACAAAAAAAAACAACATAAATAATAAAAAACAATGTTGTTGAAACAACCAGCTGTTTTGTTTACCAGCTGTCAAATGAATATTGAATAAGTAGCTGAACTGCGTATATTGTTATGTCTAAACACTTAAAATATTGTAATCAATAAACCGAATATTGACTCAGTAAAAGTGCATGTCTGAACATAGTATTAGTCAGTCAGTAGTCATCAGAGTCCAAAAACGTCGTTCTGTTATTCTGAAGCCTCAAGTCAGAGGTCGTAAAATCTACTAACTAACGCAGATGCTCGTCTAATGGTAACAAAAATGAAAAGGGACAAATTTTTAACACCAAAAGGAGCTTCTTTGGCAATCGCGAAAACCGTTAGTCGATGGACGGCAACTAGAGCTCTTAAAGATATTGGCTATACCTCAGCAGTCAAAAAGAAAAACCTGCACTTTCGGCTAAAAATGTAAAAGCGCGATTAAAGTTTGCCAGAGAACACAGAAATTGGACAGTGGATGACTGGAAACATGTGATCTGGTCAGACGAATCAGAATTCAACCGCTTTCAGTCTGATGGTAAGCAATATTGCTAGCGCCGCCATGGGGAAAGAATTCAAAGACACCGTGTTAAGGAAACACTGAAACACGGTGGAGGATACGTCATGGTATGGGGTTGCTTTGCCAGCATGTTGCCTCGGACCACTGCAAAGAATCAATAATATTATGAAAAAAGAAGATTATTTGAGAATTATGCAGACTCATCTTCCCGATTTTGTCGACAAGAGCGCCTATCCTGCGCAAGAAGTACTTTTCCAGCAGGATGGCGACTCCAAACACATCTCCAAAATCGTTAAAGCATGGCTTAGTGAGCAAAATTTTCAATTAGTGCAGTGGCCAGCACAAAGTCCCGACCTCAATCCCATTGAGAATTTGTGGTCAATCGTAAAGAGGCAGTTGGGACAGTACCGATCAGCACCAACCAATTTAGATGAGCTTTGGCAACGGATTCATCAGGAATGGACAAATATTCCTAAAGAAATTATAGAGAATTTGGTGGAGAGTCTTTGGACTAAATATTATAAATACTCGTATTGCCTAAAATTTTGGAATGGTGCAAAATTGAGTACATCCGAGTTATTTTCCTCTTGATTGTTTTTTTCTTAGAATTTGTTAATTTTAGTTTTGAATTTTATATTATTTTGTTAAGTACTTAATACTAAATAAAAAACGAAAATTTTTTTTTTTATTTGCGCAATTAAAATTGCTCAGAGTACAAACATGTACTCATTTGTGCACCCCACTGTACATACATACATTGACGAGAAAACTGATATTGATATTCAATTAATTGTACTTTGACAGAAAATAACAAAAACAACAACAACAACCACTATCATTCTGGCTAATAGAGTGTAGAAATTTTCGATAAAAACAAAAAATGTTTTTGAAATTATAAACAAAAAAAGAAAAGAGCAAACTTGTGCAGATCTTTGCAGCTGATAATGAATTTTGGTTTCAATTTGACTGACATTTTTAGTAGAAAAATAAAATAACTGATAAATTATACCAGTAAATGTCATTTAATTAATTTTTTTTTCATATGTTTTTATCAAATTTAAAAATACAAAAATTACTTAGGCTTTATAGTCAGGCACCTTTAATAATAAAATATTCCATTGGTTTCAAAAAAAAAAAAAAGTTTGTAAAAATTCCGATGTTGTGATAGTAATTACAAAATTTAGGATCTAGCTTTTACAATTGGCCAATTCACACGACTTTGTATCGTGTATGTTGTATTGAATACACTTTTTGTTTGTGAACCCTCAATGCTATGCTGTATTGTGTATTTCGTATTCCAAATGTCAAAAAACGATAAGAAGAAGAAGACCAGTATTCATAATTTGATTTTCAAGCAACAAATTTAAAAATATTACGGAAAAAAGTAAATTAATTAATTATCTGTGCGAACAATTATAATTTTGAAATGTTAATTGTTAACTTAAGTTACATGGAAAATATTTTGTATTTTTATTCTTCTTCTCGATTACTGGCATTTACATAAACTGATAGCACAAAACCAATACAACTTCCAAAAACATATGAAAAAAATGTGTATTTTTATATGACAATTATCAACAACAAGCATACACTGTTGTATATTCGTCCAACAATACAATGAATACAACGATACAAGGGCTTGTGTGAATTGCCCAAATATTCTTTTAAATTATAAACATAAATACAAACATAATTTGTCATTACAATTCTTCAGTTAGGATTACGACTCAGCTTCTCACACCATGAATGGCGGGTCCTATAGTTTAAAGTCTAAACTTGTAAGTTAATACTTCCTAAACAATTTCAGGGAAGTAAAATGTAAAGAAACTGTTAAAAATATAAAACAGGCAGATATGTGGTATATACATACATACACACCTACATTATTGGCCATTGCAACCATTTAGTCAATACTACGGCCTAACTTCCCACGCCAGACATGTCTAGCTTATTTATTTTTGTTCAAGTGTGGTTCCAAATGGCACATTTGAAAAGCTATTCCATACCAATTCATTACTCGCAGATCTTTTGCCAAAATACTGTTGAGAGTAAGTCGTCGAAAATTGTGTTTTTATTTAAGATTTCAAAGCTTAGGTTTGTATTCAAAGCTGTCGTATAGTAAACACCCTGCTGCCTACTAGAAGACGTACATAATTTGACATTACAACGTTTCAGTCCGGATTACGACCAGAGATCAGCAACGAGTATTCAAAACTATGAGTAGATTCGAGTCGTACTTATAATTTCAGCTACTTATACGCATTCATACTTATTTTAATATCATACTCATACTACTCATATTCAAAGTTAGAAATACTCATCGTACTCATACTTAACAATACGCACGATGTTGTTGATTTCGACTCTCCATGATTCAACATATACACGAAGCACAAAATAAGTATGATTCGAGTACGAATACCACAATACTCGCTAGAAGGTTGTGTGTGTGCTTTGCTTGCTGTCTTTGTCTTTTCTTTTGTAAATGCAACAAGTGACTCGAATCATTCGTAAGTATTATAAGTATTTTTCTAAATTTATGAATCTGAATGAGTAGGCGTATGAATCAAACAATGAATCGAATGTTGTGAGTTTGATGTCAACGTTGTACTCATTCTCATTGCAACCTATACTTATAAATCAATGTTGTAGCGAGTACGAATGAATCAGAGTATTTGAATTTTAATACTCTTGACTCACTTATACTCAAAATTTCATAAGTACCTATGAGTAGCGAAAATACGATTCATTGCTGATCTCTGATACATACATACATAATTGGTCATTGCAACCAATTATGCAATAGGATTACGACCTAGCTTTTTACACCACTTATGTTGTGGGTGTTTTATCTATAAGTGGAGGGATTGAAGTCGACTCCGAACGACAGATGTTATGCTCGACCTAGGATTTGAACCGACGCCTCACGTTTAATAAACCAACACCTTACCTACTGGACTATGGCGACTACGAAAGTGTTATAAACGCCATTCACAAATAGATACGAAACCCGTAATGATAAATTAGTTAACCTTCCATGGTATTTGTAGACGAGTATTCTAATCAACTAATTTTTCGTTTTACTTTAACATAAATGTATTTTTTTGAAGAAGAATTTGAGATCCTTTTAAAGCTTTCAAATATTGCTGGCGTGTAAGTTCAACAAAACTCTTTATTTAATACGATCACCATCTTGTTTAATCATTTTGAAATTGTTTTAAATTTCTGTTTTAATTTCCTTGAAGATTATAATATTGATGCAATACTACCAGGTTATTATAATAAACTTGCTGATTTTGATTCTGACAACCAATAAAGATCACACCTCTTTTTGTTTATTGAAATGAAATTAATTTATTTAAATTCTTTTAAATTTAATTTCTTACAATTTAACGCTTTTTTTTGTCTGTCTTTCTAACATTTCATTGAAATGAAAATGAATCATTTGTTGTTTTAATTTCCGCTCAGGTTGAATCACTATAATTTGAATTTATAAATAAATAACTATTACTTTTATTTAAAAAAAAATTAAAAATAAAAAATAAAAAAAAAAATATTAAATGAAATTACAACAAAGCAGACGCCACTAAAATGTTTCTTTGCAAAAGACCGGTTTCATTTCATTTCGATACGACTGTTGGGGTACAATCACTTTTTAATACTTATACATCTGTATATACATTCATACATACATACATACTCGTACATATTCATAATAAACGTGCATATATTTACAAGTATTATTATTATTATTATTACTCACCAAGATCATAAGTATCCTGGTTTATATACTATATATATACATATATATATATAAACAATATATCGTATATACATATATACTTACATATCGTAGTATATTACAGTTTTAAAATTGAATTTGGAATAACAAAATAAGTACATACGCCCACAAAAAAACAGCAGCTGTTCAGTTTTGCTTAAGCACCCAGAGATTTTCATAAGATTTATGGCTGAGTCAACACAAAAACGGGGGATAAATTAAGTGAAATTGTTAGAATCAAATTCAGGTAAGTTGGTTATGAAAACAACAAACAAATCCTTTTTAAAATGCTAGCAACAATAGTAATACCTTTATGCATAGGGTTCTGCTTGACTGATGATTTTTCCAAATCACTATTCCATATGTATGTATACATATGTACATATGATTGTATATGTATGGTATTTATTAATTTTTCATAAATTAATTGCTCCAATAAGTACGATTATAACAAAAAAAAATAATTAATTAAATAAATAAATTATAAAATGTTTAAAGTAATTGTAAAATAGGATTTATTAGTATTGCTTTGTTTATAAACAAAACACAACAAAACAAAACAAAAATATTGTTAATAACATTATTAATTGGACTCAAACAATTGCGTTTTAAATAAATTACAAAATATTTGCTGTACTTCAGACACAATGAACTTTTTTTTTTTCTTTCATTTGATGTATATTTTGATAAAAAAAAACAACTACAAAAAAATTAAACAAATAAGTAATGAAGTAAATGTCTGTTGATAAATATAGATATTTTGTCTGGAAAGTGTTAACAGCAATAAAAAAAAAGGTAACAAAGAGTAAAAATGATTACGAAAATTATAAGCAAAATAAAACATTCTTTGGATACCCTGCAGACATTACATATCAACTTTTCAACATCTCAACTAATCAACTCCGTATACTTTCTGTTGTCCTACTCCTGCAGCGCTTGTATGATTTTTTAAGAGCTATAGGAAAATTTTTCAAAAAAAACACATAAAATTCAGAAAAATGCATGAAATCTTTATTTGAATCGATAGTACGGTCCATATAATTTAATGTTTGAAGATTATTTCATGCAAATGTTGACCGCGACTGCGCCTCAAATGGTCCATCCGCTTAGTCCAATTTTGGCATACTCTTTCCAACATTTCGGCCGGTATCTCACGAACAAATGCTTCAATGTTGTCTTCCAATGCGTCAATTGAAGCGGGCTTGTCTTTATAGACATGAGCTTTAACATAGCCCCACAAAAAATAGTCTAAAGGCGTTACGATTCGCAGCATCTTTGAAGAAGTACGGTCCAATGATGCCACAGGCTCATAAACCTCATCAAACTGTGACTTTTTTGGATGCATTGGTAGCTTTTGCAATGCTTCTGGCTGATCTTCATTCCAAAATCGACAATTCTGCTTATTTACGTATCCATTGTGCCAAAAATAAGCTTCGTCGCTGAACACAATTTTTCGATAAAGAAGTGGATCTTCGGCCAACTTTCCAAGAGCCCATTTTGATAATAAAATTCAATGATTTGCAAGCGTTGTTCGTTTGTAAGACGATTCTTGGTTAAATTATAGACCAAACTGAAGATGTTTGACAGTGAAACAAAACACGAAACGTGCGTGAGCTGTTTAAACCAGTGTTGGCAAAAAGATAATAGCTTAAAAATCACCCTTTATTAGTGCATTTCTCTTAAGGTTTTATTTGACAGTTTGGATTTCTAAAAAGTGGAATAAGTATGGACCAAGATTCATGGCATATCTATCAACAAAATTTAAATGCACCTTGTGAGAATTAGTCATACAGTGAATAACTTTTGTATGAGGTAGTCAGAACAGTATTCATTTCAACCAAATAGAATACAAGTTTATCACATACAAAAATTATTCTATTTTCTTATTTAAGGTTTACAAATTTAAAGTGAAATAAAAAATGACAAGTCTTTTCAATTTCAAGGAAATTTGCTGTACTGAAATAATAATTCTAAATTATTCAATTAGAAGGTGCTTTCTGAATAGCCAATGCCAGTCAATTAATAATAAGGTTCAACGCTGAATATAACATTCTTACTGTCTTTGTTATAAAAGATGGTGCTAACGACCTATAAAACGCAAATTTTTTAAGACTAAAATTTGACGTTGTAGACGATGATTTTTGTAAAAGTAAACTTCATTTTATAAAAGAAAAATTAACAATTTGCCATTTGAGAGAGCCTATACAATATAAAATGGTAAACTAAACTAACCGCAAAGATATTAACTGCTGTGAAATCGGCGGTGAACTTTTTCAAACACCTTTTAATAAAAATTTTTTTTGTTAAAATTTATTTATTCTTATAATTTTTGGTTTACCATATACACACACTCAATGCTTTATTGTGGTAAAACAAATTTTAATAAAATGTATTGATTTTTATTTAAATTAAAGTTATTCAGTGTACCATATACATACATATCTGTGGCATTAAATAATAATAGCTTAAGTCGAAATTCGTATTTAGAGATATTAAGGCGTTTATCTAAAATAAATTGTGTTAAAGTTAAGTTAAGTTAAAATATAAATGCATATAGTTTTATAGAGTGATAGATCTTGAAGAAGAGAATAAGAGTGTGCAATAAAATGAAAAAACACTTATGTATGTCAACTTAAGCTATTATTGCCACAGATATGTATGTATCTGGACTATCACTTATTCGTTAGATTTTATTCGAATTAAAAAAAATAAGAAATAATTTTTTTTAAAAAAATAAAAAATAATTTTTTTTAATCTGGGATTTGATTAATTTAAAAAAAAAAATTGGATAAATTTTTTGGAAAAAAATATTTTCCTCTTAATTAATCAAGCCGCATACATATGGGCAATTTCGTGTCAAGTGACCCAACTTCTAAAATCGATGTCTTCCGATTTGGATGAACTTTGCACCAAGGTTAATACTATTGGATAGTTGGCCAGACACAAATTTTCAGGTCTATCAGTCAATAACTGCCGGAGTTAGAGGGGGTCAAAGTTGTTCATTTTGGTCATACAGGGTTTTTTAAAATGTGTGTAACTTTTCACCTATTGGTCCTAGCAAAAAAAGGATATTAGATAGCTATTTCTTCAATCTTTCCAAAAATAATTTTTTTAAATTTTTAAAATTTTTTTTTTTAATTAATTTTTTTGTTTAATTTTTTTTCAATTTGGGTCTTTTTTTTTGCTTAAAAGAAAGCTAATAAAATTTCCTTTACGGCCTTCATAATCGCTTAATGGGATGCGAGTGGGATATCTATCAAAAAAATTATTTTTTAACTCAAGAATAAGATTTTTCAGTATTTGACACATGTACCATTTTCATTTTCCCCCATTTTTTTTCGAAATGGAGTTTTTTTATTTTTCCTCAAAAGAAAACTTAGACCATTTCCTTTAAGATCATTGTGGGCAGGTCACTTAGTAGCAAGAGGCATATCTATAAAAAAAATATTTTAACTCAAAACCAAAGTTTTTAAATTTTACCATATGCACTATATTTTTTTAATGGGTGTTTTTTTTTTGCTCAAAGAAAGCTTAGTTCTTTTCCTTTAAGAGCTTTGTGGTCACTAAATTGCAAATTGTGGTCACAAATTGGTGCAAATTTCATCCAAATCGGAAGACATCGATTTTAAAAATTGGGTCACTTGACACGAAATTGCCCATATATGTATGTATAGTTGAATGTATTTTTTTTTTTTTTTGTAACGCACTGTACTTATCAGCTCTAGATCAAAGAACCACAATATATTCGTTATCTAAATTAAAATATATGTATGAATGTATTTCAAGATCACATATACATATGTATGTATATGTACATATATAAACATGGCTGATAGGAAAAATTTTAATAATGCAAAAACAACAACAAAAGGGTAAATTGTTGTTTTATGAAAGTGTTATTTATTCTCTTTCTTTTCTTTTTTTTTTGTTTTTTGCCAACAGTTTATTAAAACGTATGTACATATGTATATGTAGGTCTACGAATATACAACTTTACAAATAGTGTCTCCAAACAGTCTTAAGTAAAAAAAAAATCAAAAACAAAAACAACAACACAACACAATAAAGGTAAGAAAAAATTATGACTCAGATTTAAATTGTGATTCAAAGTCTTTAATAAAAAACAAAAAAAGATTAAATAAAACATATTGTGACTACATACATACATATGTACATACTTACAGAAGCCATATAAATATGCATGTAAGTTTTATACATACATACATACGCACCAATAAACCAACTAACAAACAAACAAACATGTGTCTTATAATTTTATAAATAAAATACAATCCTAATATACCTATATTATAAATCTTTCTGTAAGTCTGTTTTTTTGTTTGTTTGTTGGTTTGTTTGTTATAGGCTAAAAATTTTGACCCAAAGGGGAAAAAAATGTGACAAAGGGAGAAAAAATGGGCAAAAATTAGTACTTTTATGCATAAACGCTGTATTTTATCTGTTTTATAGGTAATTTTTTACGATTTAGCTTGGTTAAGTTTCCCAAATAGCTATTGGAGGTGTTCCGTTTCTAAAGTTGAACCAAAAGGTGTCAAAAAATTGGGAAAGGGGCCAAAAACGGACAAATTGAGTGCATAGCCAATCACGCCTGAACGCCTGGACCGATTTTTGGATATTTGGGATATTGATCGAGCTTTTGTCGGTGCAGGTTATAGGCAATAAATCTTTTCAAAATTTTGACCCAAAGGGGAAAAAAATGGGACAAAGGAACAAAAATTACTACTTTATGCATAAATGCTGTATTTTATCTGTTTTCAAGGTATTTTTTTTACGATTTAGCTTGGTTAAGTTTCCCAAATAGCTATTGGAGGTGTTCCGTTTATAAATTTGGACCAAAAGGGGACCAAAAAGGGAGAAAGGGCCGAAAAACGGGCAAATTGAGTGCATTTATATTTAGGACTTAGAGTATTCAAAAAACTGGGTTGTTTGTTAAACCGGTTTCCGAATGATTTGAAAAATTGCATTTTTTAAGAAACCGGTTTTTTTTTTTTTTTTTGTAAAACCAGCACTCAGGGGATGACCCTTACTCATGCAGTGCATTGTGCAGGTTTAAGAAAATAGGTTATAGGAAGGTGGAAAGAGGGAGTAGTGTTTGTGGACATTTGATTTAAATTTACCAATATCGTAACTGACGGGAAAAACTTTCGCAGGAGGATCATTCCACAAGCGGGCAGTGCGGGCAAAAAATGAATTTTCTCTGTAATGCATTGTGCGGTTCACTGGACAATCAACCACAAAAGGATGTGCTCTGCGAGAGGTACGAGTACCACGTAAAAATATGTGATTATCGGGAACCAAGCCCCTTATCTCTTGAGAACACATCCCATTATAGTACCGATAGAACAATGAAACACACGCCACATTGCGACGATGCTCCAACGAATCAATAGAGTTGGATACCCTACTGTCATTAATAAGCACTTTCGCCCTCTCCTGTACGCGGTCGAGAAGCTTCAAAATAGACTTTGAAGCTCCGGCCCATACATTAGAGTTGTACTCCATCCTAGGTCGGATAAAGGTCCTGTAAATAGTAAGAAGGTCGGATGGAGTGAAGTATTTTCTGCACCGTTTCAAAAAACCGAGGCACTTGAATGCTTCCTTCGACACTCGAAAAATGTGATCGTTCCAACGAGCATCACAACTAATTCTCATGCCCAGAACATCAAGAGCATCCGCCTCCTCAATATTTACATTACCCATAGATACAGATGACAGAACACCAGCATTATTGCATTATTTTTAATGCAAAAATGACCCAATAATAATTTTTTTAATTTTTTAAACTTATCCAAACTACATAACCCGCGCAACGCCGGGTACAATCTGCTAGTATATTTTATAAATGTTTGTTGGTACATAACCAATATGTACGAGTGAGTATACATACATAAATATAAAATATATTGTGTATTAAAAACTCCCTTTTTTTGGTATTTTGAAACAAAGCAACGAACGAAATGTACGAAATAATAACAATAAAAACTTGAACAAACAAGTCATCAATTAATAAAATATAAAAAAAAAAACAAACTACAACAAAAACTTACTCTGTTTTTTTTTATTTTCTTTTAAATTTCAAATAATATTAACGATGATAAGAAACATGTTGTCATTATTGTTGATGACGTTAATTAGGTTCACAAATTCAATTGTGTTAATAAAAAATTGAAACTATTTAAATATGTATGTATGTATGTAAGTATCGTATAAATATGGTAAGTACATATGTACATATATAGATCACTATATCACTATATATTCCCTAAGGAAACAAAAAAGTAAAATACAAAATAAATTAAAATCATATTAAATAATAACCCACTTACCTTATCCTTATCTGAAGAAGAGGATGTTTTAAAAGCTGACGACATTATGTTAGGCCCTGCTGCTGCAGATGATGAAGATGTTGTTGTTGAAATGCCTGACGCTGATGTTGTGCCTGTTGTCGTTGATGATGATGTGGTATGATCAAACATTTTGCCATCGACAACATTGCGATGTTTGTTTTTTGATTTAAAGCGTCCGGAACGTGAGATGGTGAAATTTCGCCATTGATGACTGTACTCACAACGTTTTTCCTCTTCGTTAAGGATGCTATCCAAGTAGTTTATGGGTTCATGAGCGGTCATTGTATTGCTCATATTTATTTTACTTTTTTTTTATATATATTTTTATTGTTTTTTTCTCTCTCTTTTTTTTTGTTTTTGTTTTAATATTATATTGTTAATAATGTTTTTAACAAAATTGAAAACAAATCTTGAAATTGTGGAAAGAAAAGTTATTCGTTATATGCAAAAAGCGTTTTTTTGTTTTATTTTTTTATATTTCACTCATAGAAAAATGTTGGTATTTTACGATCTTAGTGCCGCTTTCAAAAGAAAAAGTTATTTAAATTGCTTTATAATAATACAATAATAATATACATTTCGATTTTTTAAAACTGAATATTCTCATAGTAATCATACAAAAAAGTCTCTCTTATTTAAGGGAAACATTGCAAAAAAAAAACAATTAAAAAACTTGTATTTCAAAATTTATTTTGTACCTATTTTTTATCAAGTGGCATAAGTAAAATGAAATCATTCTACAACTAATTGCTCGGATTTTTTTAATAAAAAAAAATATATAACGCTACAGTGCTCAAGTAGTGTATAAGCGGTCAATCATTGAATCAAAATTTGTTGTGTGTGAGAAGTGTGTTTGGTATCAAAAAGTTTGCACGATACGTACATACATAATTAGACATTACAACCCTTCAGCCAGAATTACAACCTAACTTCTCGCATCACTTATGTTGTGTGTATTAATTTTATACATGAGTGACAGTTTAAAGTCGACTCCGAACGACAAATTTTTGCGAAATATTTTCATGGCAATTTTATTTTTACTCTCAGAGTTTTTGCCAGAAATCTGCTGAAAGAAAGTCGCGGAAGAAATATTTTTTTTATATTCCGGTTTGTTTGAGTCGTCTGAGCTGGGATTTGAACTGTGGCGCCTCACGTCTAATAAGTCAACACACTACCTACTAGACTACGGCAACTTCTAACCTACCAGTGAATAGACAACCCTCTTTTCTTACATACCCATGCACATTTCACATTTCAGATATGGCCGTCATTCCTTCACCAGAATACACATAGTGTAGTCAAAGTAGGTCTAGCCCCAGGCCAGACATCAAAACAAAAATACAAAAAGTGTTTCTTCGGCGATTTCCTCTCAGCAGATTTCTGGCAAAAACTCTGAGAGTAAATAAATTGCCATGAAAAGTTTCTCACAAAATCTGTCGTTCGGAGTCGACTTTAAACTGTAGGTCCCGCCACTCATGTATAAAATTAACACACACAACATAAGTGGCGTGAGAAACTAGGTCAATAATACTGACTGAAGGGTTGTAATGACCAATTATGTATGAATGTATGTAGTCAAAGTACTTCAGAGCTTTTTGTCTATCTTTAAAACTTTCACATCCATAAAGCTATCACAGGTAAAGTTATCATTTTGCTCATTTAGAATGATTGATTGGTAGTCGAAGCAACTTATTTTCAAATTAAAATATTTAAACCAGCAACAGGTTCTTATTCGCATACACTTGCTACTTAAGATAACCCAAGAAAAAAACTATCGGGGTCAAATTGTACGACATCGGTTGCCAGTTCACATCACCTCCACGTGAGATGACTATGTCCTCAAATCTTTCGTGCTGAATATTGTCATGAGAAACTTTTCATGGCAATTTTATTTCGCTCTCAGAGTTTTTGGCAGAAATCTGCTGAGAAGCAGAAATACACTGAACAAATATTTTTTTCATATTTCCTTTTGATGGAGATGTCTGACCTGGTGACTCACGTCTAATAAGCCTACACACTACCTACTAGACTAAGGCGACTATCAAAAAAGTTTACTCGATGAAACTCTCTATTAGAATTTACTTCTTGTTCAAAAAGGGAGAATTCAGTTTTGTTGACATGTGGTTTCAATAAGAAGCGGTTGAGTGTCTAGATTGATGAGCAATTAATCTCGCATTTTAGAGCTGTTCATTGATTGTCAAGATCATGCAATTTGAACTTAATAGACTATTTCTGTGCTAATAGAGTCTCTCGTAAGTCACCTTCAATTCTAGCACTAGAAGACCACATTACAACTGCTGTTGTATGGTACTACTAATCAAAATTTGCAAAATTTTCAGTTATTTTTTCAATTTTTCTAAACGCGAACGGTTAAAGAATTAGACCTTATACAATATACAGTGAGCGTCAAAAGAAAGTGTACACTATGGATAAAATTCTAACAATCTCAACTCGAGTTTTCCACTTAAGGAGAGTGCCCGAAAAAATTTTACAATATTTCCAAATTTTTTCTAATTCTTTTCTTCTTGTTTCAATTTCTGGCAATAAAATAGTTTCAAAAACTGGCAATAAAATAATTTGAAAAAAAATTAACGATGATTTATTAATGTATATTTTTTTGAATTGGACACTTTCTTTTGACGCTCACATTACATTAACATTACATTTTAAGAATATGCTGAGGAGAAATTCAAAGAAAATCAACAATACCTGCTTCATCTAGGGCTTCCTACTGTATTTTTGTTTTTTAAGGGCTAAAAATGAGATTTACCCCTCCCTATAAATGAAAATTTTTCATCTTAAGGTTTCGTTTATTAAAATTATTAAGTCGGTTGTTTTTAAGAACTTAACTTGTTTAATAAATCTAACGGCCATAAACATATTAACAATTTTAAATAATTTTTATAAACTCAATAAAAAAAAAACAAACCAATAAAAATGTTAAGTTTTTTAAATATAAAATATTAAAAAGTGTTTAAATTTCTTTTTGTTTATGGGTTTTGTTAAACAAATAAAAGTTAGATACATACATATGGACATATATATTATATTTTGTAGTTATAAAATTTCTTTTATTGACACTCACAGAAAAAAAACTCATTTAAGAAAAAAAGAGATTTCTTTTGTTAACATTTTTCTAAAACTGAAATTTGAATAGTTTTTTAATAAAATCACTGACCGCTTTTATTTAATTTAATACAATCAAATGAAAAGAAGTTTCTTTTAAATAATAAATTTATTATTTGCCTAGTTTTTTTTTTATTATTTTCTGTTCAGAAATCAAAATCTAGAAAAGTATTCGTTAAAGCATTTGTATATTTTTAGTTTTATTTTGTTTTACTTTCATTTTTAGCGTTTCTATACGTTTGTATAGAAAAATAAAATGTAAATAATTTTTTTACAACTTTACTGAGACCATTTTTTAAGCACTGAAGTCAAATGTTAAGTTTTGCAATTAGAAACATTGTAAAGTAAATAAGTAAATTTGTAAACATTTCAGTATTTTATTTAAAATTTAAATGAACTTTCAAAGGTACTAGCATCATTATGTAGTTACTACCATATCTAATATGTTAAATACATACATACATAATTGGTCAATATAAACGTTCAGTCAGGATGACGACCTAGCTTCTCACACCACTTATGTTGAGTGTCTTAATTTCACCCATAAGTAGCGGGGTCCTCAATTTAAAGTCGGCTCCGAACAACAGATTTTTTTGAGAAACTTTTCATGGCAATTTTATTTGGATTTAGGTTCTTAGTTGGTTTTTTGATTAGACATTGCGCTTTAACATCAAAGATTATCCAGAAGCTAAACATAAAAAACCACTTGGTAAGGAGTGCGCACAAAAAAAAATGGGCCTACTTTTAAGCTTATAACTTTTATCATAATTGAAAAAAATGAATACCGTTACATTGTTTTTGTTAGTCATCTGTTTCAAAATCCACGTGCTAAATGTCATTGCAATAGCAAAATTAGTTTTTTGAAAATGGGCACGCAACAAGAATGTCGTAAAAAAATAATTGAAATTTTAAATGAAAAACCGCGCCGCTTACAAAAAACGATTGCTAGGCTCGCAGGTGTTAACCAAAAAACAGTTTCTAAGGTAATACTTAAAACAATATAAGGAGTCTTTGAGTATTGAGAGAAAGCGTGGAAGTGGAAGAAAAAAGGATTTGCCGACCAAAACAAAGCAAGTAAAATAATACGTATTTTTCTAAAACACCCTAACATGTCTGGAAGAAAAGTGGCTGCTCTGAAACCTTTGTCAGAAAAAAATTTTATACACAAAAGAATTCAAATATTATTTACTTTAATTGGAATATAAAACGAAAAAAATCCGCCACTTAGTTTTATTTCTATAACGAAAAGTGTAAGTCCAGATTTTTTTGTGCGCACTCCTTACTACTTTAATAAACCTGGATATAAAAGAAAGTTTGATGTGAGGAGTCATACGAATTAACAAAAAAATTCTGCCACCAAAGTTGAATCCACAAATTTCTTCTGTATCGCAAAACAATTTGAATAAGTTATTATCTAGTCTGCCGTACGGATCTTTACAAGCGGTTTAATAGACCTAGGTTATAGGAGTTAGCCGGCTTAAGTAATTCAAACATCTCTAAGTGAGAAAAAAAGATGCTGTAGTTTAACCTTTGCCTTTGTATAAACGAATATATTGTATAGTAATTGGAAATATCTAATCGCTAATATGTCAGACAATTTGCGTAGCATAAAGAAGAGATCGAATATACTTTTATGCCCTACCATGGTACATTCGATGCCTTTGTAATCATAACAGATCTTTTGATACGGCTGCTAGTCAAAGTTTGCTGGTAAGCGGTGGTAAAAAGGAAATCACTTAAACTAATACAAGGCGATAACAGTTGTGATGGCAAGATAGAACTAATGGATAAAAAAGTTTTGGTTATGTTTTCGATTTAATTGTCCGGGAATCATTTTCTATCTGCTGCAGCCCTAAGTTCAAACAGTTAACCTCGATTTATACAGGACCATCATCCAATGAAATCTATATCCAACATATAGTTTTGGCCAATAAAGATTGAAATGTAATCCATTAGAACAATGCCATTCACATTGAAGGCTACTCGCCTGAAGCAATAGAAGTTTGATTGAAAAATTCCAAAACTTTCACTTTATTGCGTTAATTTGGTGGCTGGCAATTGATGACCAGTGCCCCTGTCTATGGGTGCATGAGTCTGTTGCTGAAATATCCGTCTCAATAAAAGGAGCAAAGGTTTCTATGTAAGAGGCATTACCCTTGAAATCTTACATGTTTGAACTGAATGTTATTCTAACAATGCATTCAATTATAGGCACAACTAGTGTTTTATTTTTAATAAAAAAAACTTTTTAATTATATTTGTTTTTTTTATAGTCCATAAATTATTTAGATTTTGATTATATTATTGATTAACGTAATAATGCAACAATCTAAACATTTCAAAAGTCTTCCACTATGTAAACAAAACTGAACTCGTTTTTATTCTAAAACACTCACAAACATATTTTAAGACATATGTATCTTATCACTTGTATTCTATCAAATTTGTATAATAATTTATTCAATAAAATTTTAATATTTTTATAACTTTTAGCACCAAAATCGTTTTCAATGATCGATTATTTTTTTATTTACATTATTTTCTTAATTTGTATTTTATTTTCGTTTTTTAACTCACAATTTCAAGCCACATTACTTAATATTGTTCATAAATTTGAGTTGTAATAGAGTGCCCTGGTAGTCTAGACTCTAGAGCAGTGTTTACCAAAAATTTTTTGGTTATGTATTAGTGAGTAAGAGAGAGAAAATAAATTGAGAGAATTGATTTATTTACAGCCATAGAAAAGTGTTTGTAATATACGTTATTTTGATTTTCACTTTATCAACTTTCATATGTAAAGCTATCTATCTTGGGTTTAATAATTTTAGATAAATAAAAATAAAATAAAAAAATCAATTTTTTATTAAAAGATCGTAAAGGTATCCATATTTGGCTTAAAAATTAGACCATGTTTTTAGATAAATAAAAATAAAAAAAATAATAAACCATTTTTTATTAATAGAGAAAAAGCAAGCATTCTAAAGCATTTAAAAAAAATTATACTATGCGACAAAATATATAAGGCATTGAATATTATCAAAAGCATCTTTTAACATACAATATTTTTTGAGTGTCATTCTGAAAAAAATGGTAAAGCATCCGCCGCACATGTGTTCTTGTCGCAGTCTGATCGACAACTAAATCAAAAAACACAAGAATGCGTGTGAGTTCTCTCCGCACAATTGTGCTATGAAATGGTAATCATTGCTCTAGAGGGTAGTGTCCTAGACTATTAGCGTGAGGGTCGTGGTCTGTGACACTATGCCGAGCACATGGTCAAAGTTACTCAGCTCGTATATAATTAAATATGATTTGAGTTGTAATAATTTTCACACTTTGAAAAAAGTTACCTTTAAACTTTTTTTATGCACCAAATAATTAAATTAATTAATTTTATAACTTTTTTTTTTACTCTTTAATTGGTGAAGTTGTAATTAAAATATAGCACTTGTATAGCACGGCAAATAAAGTCCAATTTCATTCATATAATTTATATAAATTTTATACACTTAGAGAAAAAAAACGTGTAAAAATTAATCTCCTTATTCATTTCAAATATTTACAAAATTTTAAAATTTATAAAACAAATTTTTTTACAATTTTCTTAAATAGCAAATATTTTTAATGAATAAGCAGACATTGGTTGGGTTGTCTTCCTGAAGTGCACTACGGTCTAATGAGTTGAATTTTGAATTTTAATATTGTGAAGACGAATATTTTATTAATTTTGTTATTGTTATTATTGTTCGATTTAAAACTGTTTTTGTTATGATATAAGGTGCGCTAACTAAAAACTTTAACGTGAACTTCTCTAAAAGTAATGGTTGAAATGATATGTCAAGTTTTGTTAACCGAAAATTATGCATTACTTGCTATATATCGTCGTCGAAAATCCAAAAGTACGTATCATTAAAAAAATCAAAATCAAGATTTTAATCTCTACCAATTTTTAGATTTTTGCGACCAAAAATAACGTTTTTATATCAATAATTCAAAATGACGTACCATACTCGTATGAAGTATTTCTTATTTTATAACGTTTTTTGCTTCTCCTGTAAAATTCGAAAAAGTGATGTTACGTACTTTTGGATTTTCGATGACTATATGTACTGTGAGCGTCAAAAGAAAGTATACAATTCAAAAAATATACATTAATAAATTACCGTTAATTTTTTTTTTCAAATTATTTTATTGCCGGTTTTTAAAATTAAAACAAGAAGAAAAGAATGAGAAAAAATTTGGAAGTACATACATATTGTAAAATTTTTTCGGGCACTCTCCTTAAGTGGAAAACTTGAGTTGAGATTGTTAGAATTTTATGTATGTATACTCTACATGTATAAATGAAATTACAATCAAATTATGCTTTAGACTTAAGTAGTCCGGTAAGATTAATCGAACATTTCCACAATCTAGAAGATTAGTTTGGAATCATGCTCAAAATCTAGATCATTTGCACTTTAGTTTTTACATTTACTAAAAATAACATTAAATTGGAAGAAAAAAATTTCATCTTCAAATAAAAATTTTATAATTTTGTTATTAAAAGAATGCTGTATACTTCTAATCTACTACAGGTATTCCCCGACTTACGACCGAGATAGGTTCCTGGTCATCGGTCGTAAGTCGATTAAGTCGTAAGTCGAATTTCATATAAAAAAAAATTTTAGAAAAAAAATTACATACTGTACTTCTAACTTTGAGGGTCAGGAGAAATGAAACTACCCAAAATTTATATTTATATTTACTTACATATATACATAAAATTTATATTTTAGGAATTCAGCGCAACTACATAATTTTCTTCTTTAAGTATTTTCTATGAAAAAAATTGGAAAAAAATGGTTGTAAGTGCGAATAGTCGAACGGTCGTAAGTCGGACTACCTGTACCTATTAATACAATTTGTAGAAAATCAAATTATCATCATTCTAACCAATTCGATTTCGACTAAGTTTGTTTGTTCTTTTATATATTCATAGAAATTTCGTTTTAGATTGCGGTATAACGTAAATTCCCTGTAAGACAACAAATAGTTCAAATGTGATGTAAAATGTGTGATGAATATTGCTACTAGGAATGATTCACATGTTAGATCATCGAGTGCATCGCAATTTTCCACTTTTAACAAGATGGGGATTTTTGAAAATTTTAAAAATACACACAATGAAGGTTAATTGCTGGCAGAAAGCTTAATTGTATGTTTTCAAAGTGCGTATGTTATTTTTCTTATTAAAGATGCTACATTTACGGCAAACGGTATACGTATGTATGTACATACACTACAAACACAACTAATTTACAATTTCAGGCAATAATACAATGTTGGTAAATCAATTAGATTTTACCGTAACGACAACTGGACCAGACAGATTGTACTATAAAAAAAAAAAATAAAAAAAAAACACGATTTTTAAAATCATCTCTAAAACGAGACATTTTAATTAGAATTTTCTAAAATCAAGAATTGCTTACTTAAGCGATCATTACTCTTTAGTCAAGATTACGATCTAGTTTCACACACCACCCCTGTTGTGAATGTTAATTTTAGTCATAAGTGGAGGGATCTACAGTTTAAAGTCGACTCCGAACAACAGATTTTGTAGAAAGCTGTCATGACAATTTTATTTAATATCAGAGGCCAGAAGACTTCTGAGAGGAAGTCGCCGCAGAAAATATTTTCATATTTTTTCTTTGATCTAGATGTTTTGCTACGCCATCTATACTTTCATTTCAAGAATATTGCAATATTTTCTGAATTTTCTGAATATTTAAAATTTTTTTTAATAAATTGTTTATAGCACAACTCTTAATTTTTAATTACATTCTGGATATCTTAACGTTCGTTTTTGTATTAATTGTTACTATTAGAAGTCTTAAAACTACTTTGTTGCACAGCTAAGTGTACTGAATATTATGATTATTACAATTCCTTGCTCCTTTTATCAGGTACTTTGAACCCTTTTTCCAAATTTCTGATGAATTATCAAAAGTTTCTCTATTTTTAATTTTAAATTATTAAGTTTATCCTTTTTTACATAGAAAACATAATTACAATATTTCTCTAGCATAAGCCAATATTGTTAAAATTTCAATCATTATTATTTCTTTATATAAATTTAACTGTTTTTTGTTTATGTCTGACTTTTAAATCTTTTTTATAATTTATCACCCAACATTAGGTTTTTTTTTCTTGATTTTTCTTTGAAAATTTCACAACATTATTTCATTTTTCAGACAAACACTAATCAAGAGAAATAAATCCACTTTTTTTTTAAATAGGCCAGCAGCCGCTATTGTTATTTATTTCCCTTTGACATCGTTGATAGAAAATTGAAAAACGAGTTAATGTTGGTTGATCTTTTATGTGTTTATTGGCTTTGAAGATTCAGTTTATGGTCTAAAGTTCAGTTTCTTTGTTGTTTTTAGATTTGTTTTTTTTTTTTTAAACGAAAATCGCAAATAAAAATAATCCTTCTCATACAGAACCGTCATAAGCATATGTTGTTGTATTTATTTCTTGATTTCATTGTTTGTTTATTTTGCAGTAACAAACAACAATAATAATAACAATAACAAAGAAAAATCTATACATACTACATACTGTATATCAATAACAATAATAAGTTCATATTATAGGTAACGAAACACTTCGAATCGGTAAGTTATAAGTCAAGTTAATGGTTTAAGCCGTACAATCAGCACACACAAAATAAAAAACAAAAAAAACAGTCAAGTCAAGAGAAGACAACCCAGCCAACCAAAGATTCAAACAACCAACAAGTTTAGTATGGTAATCGTTGTGGTTGTTCACTTTTAAACATCTTTTCTTTATTACTTTATTTCATTTTATTTCATTTCGAATTTTATTTATTTTTTTTTTATTGTTTTTCTTTTTAAAACTTTACTGTTTTTGTTTTTGTTGTTATTATTATTATTTAATTTAATTTAATTTAATTTTTGTGTTTCTAAAAAGAGTGTGTTTTTCTGAAATTTTGAATTTTTTCTTTCGAATATTTTGTAAATGGAAGTAAAGTAAGTAACCGTATCCGTTCGTATCAAAAGCACTTTTATGAATGACACCGTCAAATGACGAAGACCACAATAACTGATTTCTGTTGAGCTGCACTCTAAATGCGAACGGTTTTTCGTTGTGTTGATTGTATTGTTACCTCGTTTTATATTTTTATGTTGTTGTTGTTGTTATTGTTATCGTTTTTAATTTTTTTTTCTTTATATTCATACAGTACATAACAATAATATACGAACAGATCACTACATAAATCATATTTACTATCATTTGACTTATTAGCTTTTGGACAGATTTTTTAAATAATTTTACTAGGAATAGTCCTACAACAGTTTTTTCAACGATTTATAACAGCTAAGGTATCTAGGGATCTTACATTTTAAAGTTGCCTTAGTTATTAGTGCCTTAGTAGAGATATTATATAGAAAAAGCAGAATTACTAAACTTAGTTCACTTTCAGTCGGGTAAAACATAAAAATAATTGGTATCCAAAGCAGTCTAAGTGAGAGAACAACATCCCACAGCGCACATACATTATTGGCTATTAGAATCCTTGCTTATCACGCCACCCACATGTTGTGTGTGTTAATTTGATTCATGTATGGTATTTATTCAGTTGAATTGATGAGAGCAATATTAATTTTTCACATTAATTCCTTCTTTAACCCATTCGCTGCCAAGGACGAGTATACTCGTCTTTGAGAGGGTATCCCGCACTGCCAAGACGAGTATACTCGTCCTACTTTAAATATATTATAACATGCAGGCTTTTGAATTAGCAAATTTTTTTTTGCCACAAACATTATGTTTGTTTATAATTATGTAAAACACTTGAAAAATACTACAAATAATTTTTTTTACACAAATAATACTTTACTTCTTACTTCTACTAAAACGTACGCAAATACGAAAAAGGATATTGAGTCCTTCTGCCTTCCTATTGCCAACGACGAGTATACTCGTCTTTCGTTTTCTGCTTGTAAATGATTTTGTATGATAATGTATGAAATAACAGGGTTTTGGTAAACAATAACACTCAAAATATAAATGGCAATGGGAATGACTTCATATAATTTAGGCGTGGCAGCGAATGGGTTAAGATATCAGATATTGTCTACACAATTGATCACAGTGACTACACATTCTCTCAATATAGTAGATATTTTTGATCGTTAAAAAAACCCAACCAAAGTTTATTTCAAAAATTTACAGGACATAAAGACAAAAGTCAATGTACACTGTTTTCTATCATTAAACTGAAGACATAATCGATGCAAGGAAAACCATTTAGAAAAATCAAAATTTGTTAATTGAGTGTGCAAGCCTAAGGTCTAAAGCCTTGCAGGGTTCAGATGATGCAAGAATTGCACTCAAGCTATCACCAGTATCGTCATCACAACATTAATTGTATAGAAGATTGAGAGCATATTGTATTGGTAAACAGTTTTTAAAGGCTAATTTAGTTACATTTGAATGCGTACGTATTTAGTCATTAGAAAATGCATGTCATTCTATGAAGGTATGTTTACATTCCTCTTCAAACTCTGTTTTGTGCGATTTGTAATAGAAAATGTAGTTGGAAATATGTTTACTGTTAACGGATAACGATATCATAACTTTTTTTCAGACGACTGTTGATAACATGGATGCTAGTGATGGCTTACAAAGGTTTACTCTCAACGAAAAATTTTCAAGAGTTTCTGAAACAATTTGTAGTCATGCTCGTCAAATTATAAGCCAATGACCTATTTTTGTAAGACTATATCAAATCCTTGAACACAATTAAGCGAAATATTACAAAAAAATCACACTGAAAGTATTACTTATCGTTTATAAATTGTGGACCCTCTAGGACACACATAATATGGAAAAAGAGATAAATTTCCAACTAATACATATGACTTTTACCATTAGAATTTGCTTCCTCATTGCCCCAATATAGCAGGATTTAATAATCGGAATTTGTGCCTCTCTTAAGAATTTACGAATACTAATTAATACGAATTTATTATGGTGACCTGATCATTTCATTGTAAAGGGTCCGCCAATTAACTTTTTTTTTTTTTGAAAATGCTTTAAAAAAAAACTACAGAATATTTTCTCAAATTCCTTTTTTTATTTGAAAGTACAATCCTTCCGGTTAATAATGGAAAATAATTTCATTCAAATGGCTGCCTCGGCTGGCCATGCAGTAGCCTACACGATCGGTCCAATTTTTAAGCACATTATCGATTGTGTGCAGCTGTATTTCACCAATGGCTTCACGAATATTGTCCTTTAAAGCGTCAATTGCCTCTGGTTTGTCGGCGAAACACTTATCTTTGACGGCACCCCACAAATAATAGTCTAACGGTGTCAAATCGCAGCTCCGAGGTGGCCAAACGACATCAGCTCTGCGGCTGATAATGCGATCTTCAAAAACAGGGCGCAAAACATCGAGTGTAGCTTCGGCTGTGTGGCACGTAGCGCGGTCCTGTTGAAACCAAATGTTGGCAATATTCTCCTCTTTAATTTTTGTGAACAAAAATTCGTTCAACATGGCCCGATAACGATCGCCATTGACTGTGACGGCCACTCCTTGCTTATTTTCGAAGAAAAATGGCCCAATTATGCCTCTGGACCAAAATCCGCACCAAACAGTGACTCGTTTTGGTTGCGTCGGCTTTTCAATGTATGCGTGCGGGTTTTCTGTGCCCCAAATGCGACAATTTTGCTTCTTTACATACCCGCCAAGATCAAAATTAGCTTCATCTGAAAAGATGATTTTTTTTCAAAGTAATGTCGCAATATTTTTCAGCGTTGTTCAAGCGTATACACAACCATATTCGGTTAGCGGAAGGATAAAACTAATTATCTGTCAAATCAGACATGAGCTAAGTGTTACTATTCAGGAAATTAACACTAGTTGAAAAAAAAAAACGTTAGATGGCGGACCCGATAGCATTGTAGCATTCAACTTTTAAGAGCGATTGATATTTATTGATTGCAAATTTTAATTTCCAACTAAATTTTACGTTCATAAAGCAAATATCCGAGATTAATCTAAGTACTGTAGTCGCCGTAGTCTAGTAGGTAGTGTGTTGGCTTATTAGACGTAAAGCCCGGGCATCAAAACGAAATATGAAAAAATTTATTTCTTCGGCGACTTCCTCTCAGCCGATTTCTGGCAAAAACTCTGAGAATAAATAAAATTGCCATGAAGAGCTTCTAAAAAAATCTGTCGTTCGGATTCGACTTTAAACTGTAGGTCCCGCCACTCATGTATAAAATTAACGCACACAACACAAGTGGTGTGAGAAGCTAGGTCAAAATCCTGACTGGAGAGTTGTTATGACCAATTATGTACATATGTAATCTAAGAACTGAAGAAATGCACACGACAAAAATTGAGCAGGCTTCTGGGATATCTCTTATTGTTAACAATTTACCACAGTAATCGCATGTAAAGTTGCTTTCTTATTACAAAAGAACAAGAAATGCCTATCAGAATAATTGAAATTTTCAATAGAAATTCTCTTCATCCTCAAAAAGCAATACCCAAGTTTGGAGGTGATATTCGGCAAACTGTTTCACTGTTTATAAAAAAAATATAAAAAGTTTTTGTTTTTATTGGAAGAAAGCGTGCAAAGTGGAAGAAAGAAATGATTTGAAAGCTCCAATAAAGGAGAAGATCCTAGCAAAAATAAAATATAATTTAGAGGATAAATATGCAAGAAGTTTACGACAGGATTTCTTTAAAAAATTTGAATGCAGTTTAATGGGCGATGAGACATAAGTACAGTGATGGGAAAAATAATAAAGACACATATGTGACACTTAGATCTCTGATGAGATAGTAAGCAAAGTAAGAAAATAGTTATATTACAATTTCATTATTTAAGACAAATGACTCTTAATACAAATACGTAACTATACTTTTGTGCAGCAGTGTAAAGTTTTATAAATGTGTGTTTAAATATTGTATTTTCTTACTGTTTGTTTTATTTTTCTCTTATTTTATTTTGTGTTTTGTTTAGTGTATGATGATTTTATTTTTATTATTATTTCGGTGAGACTTTTCTTTCTTTATTTTTATTTATTTTCTTATTGTATGTTGTGAATATATGTATGTATGTATGTATGTACGTACGTACGGATATAAAGATATTTTACCAACAAACCAACCAGCCATCCGACCAACCAACAAAGCGTTAACCAACAATCCAAAATCATTTGTTTGTGTGTTTCATTCAATAAGAAACAGTATTTGTAGAGTATTTGTATTCGAGTATTCGATCGCTGTGTGTTCTTTAGCATTTGCTTTGACTGTGACTGTGACTGGGACTGTTGTACTGAATGTTCTTCTTTTTTTTTTCGTTTTCTGCTCACCAATATCATCATCTGTAGAGTTGCGACTACTCTACTGCGACGACTCAAAATTCGTTTAAAATAGTTTTTTTTTTCTTCTTTGTTTTTGTTATACTGTGTAGTTGGTATAGTCTCTACGACGTCTGATCAACAAACTTTAACAAACATCTACCAGTTTTAGGGTGACCATTTAACGAAGGTTACGGTTTGCTAGACCGGAAATTCCAATTGTTTTAAAAATAAACTGATCCATGGCGATAGTTCTTTAACTATTTACCCATTGAATTGCAAAGGGATTTAAGACTTGCTACTGATTGCCAATTCAATCAAGGAATTTCGATAAACTTTCAAACTTCTGCCAAAATCTTCGAGTGTAAATTAATAATCTGTGGTTCTGAGTCCACTTTAAGCTGTAGGCCTCGCATTCATGGGTAAAATTAACACACACAATATGAGTGGTGTAAGAAGTTACATCATAATCCTGACTAAAGGCTTATAATGATCAATTAAGTAAGTAAACCAAAAATTTTGCTTCAATATAAACTGAATTAAATTCTTAGGAGAAAAGTTAAAAGTTTTCAAATTCTTTTCAACTTAATGTATACATTTTGTAAATAGAATAACTCTGGTCACCTCAAATATGATATACCTACAGGCCCATAGTAATATTTAGTACAATGATAATAACAAGAAAGCACACAAATCACGAGAAGAAAATAAAAATACAACAATTAAACAACAATAACAATAACAACATTAACATTAACATCTACTTTGACAACAAACAACAGTAACAGCAAAGAAGCCAACAATAACAAAAAAAGAGTTAATTTTTAAGTCATAACGCGAAGGTTTTTTTTCTTTTTCTTCTTCGCTTCTCTCTTGTACCTTAAAAGAGGAGCTTGCATGAAAAATATTGAAGCCAAGATCTTAAAATGTTTATTATTTCTTCTTCTGGTTTTTCTTTACGATACTTTTTTTCTTCTTGTTTTATGCACTTTTCTTCATTTTATTTATATCTATAAAACAGGAGAAATGACAATAATACAAACAGAAATCCAGAAAACCGGAAATGTTACCCTTTTTTCTAACGGTACTTTAACTTAACATTTTATATTGTTCGCATACACTCGTTTCGTCTCGTCTTAAACGTTTGTATTTATTGTTGTCTTATGCACGAATACACACAAGTTCAGATTGGGACAAACGAACCAAGAGACAAACAAATGAAAATAACACCGAATGTAAGAAAGTCAAACAACTTTTTAATGTTTAATAATTGATTTTGAAAAAACAACAATAAAAAATGCAACGTTCCGCTGTAAAGATGAAAATTAAAAATAAGGAAACTTTTACTAAAAAATTTTAATAATATTTTCTTTCCATTTTCTTTCGAAAGAAAAAAAATTGTTTTTCAGTTTTTTTTTTTGTTCATCGTATTCAACAAATGACTAAAATTTTAAATTCGATGTAAATATACATACGTGGGTTATCACAAAAGTTCGAAATTACATTTTAATAACATTCTGACAGTCCATCTGATTGGACTTTAACGTAATCACATACGTTTGTTGAGAAGAGGTGATTTAGTACTGTGACCATACGATCTATTATACTCCACTCCAACGCTACAAGATATCCCTCTAATGTCTCCGCCAATCTTATTGCGATAACAAACTTCGATGTTAACAACGACAATTCTTTGCCTATCGCCTGATATGCACCTAAGTGTTTTCTTCCGGGATACACCAACCTGATGGACTGTAATGTGGTGGCTTATGTTTGTCATGGATAAGCACTTTAGTACTGCGTATCTATTGTATTCCCCTCCAACTTTTTAAAATATCCCTCGAATGTTGCCACCAAGCCTATTAACATAACAAACCGTAGGATGCTGCTCGGTTTCAACAATGACAATGCCCTGCCTAGCATCTGATATGCACTCAAGTGTTATCTTCTAGGATTCCCCATAGATTCTAAGAATGAGGTAGAGTACGTTAGGTGGAAGAAACTCTTCATATCGGAATTAGTCTACACAAAATTCACTGCATATGAATGCGAGACATATATATAGAATGATATAAAATACCCAAGTCCCTCTAAGAATATTTGAGTAAAAAATCCTTTTCAAAAATGTGTTTTCCAGTGTGCGATATTAATAGCGACAATGTCCTAAAAGGCAACGATAATCTAAGTGAACTGTTTGAAAGAGAGGACACAGTAACATTTATTAAAGCACAACGACTAAGGTAGGCAAGGAATGTCGGGCGCATGGATAACAGCAGAAAGTAACTTGAAACTATGAAATCGTATGCTCTAGAGTCTAGACGGAGAGCGCGACCAAGAACCAGATAGAATAATAGCAATAAAAAACTGGAAAACTGAATAGACGCAGACAGTGGAAAATGGTGCAGCTCATCCCTAGCTGTAGCACTTCGAGATGGTGTTAATAGAATATTGAAAATATGGAATTCAGCTAGGCCGTAATCCTGACTGAAGAGTTGTTATATGTATATGTATGTATGTACTAGAGGTGTGCACAAGACATATAAAATTGCACAGTATTGCATTTTCCCCAAGACCGAATATTGATTGTAGCTGCAAATATAAATAAGTGTGAAGCAAAGATAGAGAACAAAAAAACAACTGCACTCGTAAACCATTGTACAACAGTATAAAAGAGAGTTGTGTGAAGAGTGCAACAAAAAATATTGTACTCTTCATAGAGTCACAACATGCATATGTATGTTGTTGTTTGCTTTTGTTTTTTAACAACAATGAATAAGAAAGCTCCGAATGTTTTGCTCTCGGGAACCGAATATCTTCGTTGACGCCTGCATTGCCTGTAACTTTTTTAAACTTTCTATTTCGGGGAAAAACCTTTTTTATGAGTTTATTGCGAAAGCAAAGAATGTATAGAAACACTTATGTACACATATTTTTCAATATGGCAATACTGAAAATGTAGCTTCAGTAGTAAAATATGCTCTTACAACACAAAGCATAGTTCCGTTACTTCACAGATAAACGAGTGCTGTTGTATACATTGAATAAATGAGAAATACACATTTAAGTGCACTCGTAAAATCAAGAGCAACAGAAAAGAGTACACTACAGTATTGCATTCGGTGAAGGGTAATGTCTTGTGCACACCTCTAGTATGTACAATAGTGATTATAGCCATTAAAATTAGACTGCAAGTTAATCGAAAAATATAAAATCGATATCTCCTTTCACCAAGACTGTGCTACACCATATACTTTATATACATTGTACCGTTTTATCATAAATTTTAATTACATGTACATATGTACATACATACATATATGTATGTCTCCCATTTTCATATTTACATTTAACACGCTAAAAATTGTTTTATTATCACTTAAGATATACAAAAAGACAACATGTGCCTTAGTTCTAATTAAAATGTCACACATGTTTGAAATTTAATTTCCAACTACCGAATCGGACATTAAATATTTAAGTTTAATATTAGAACCGGTTCCATATTTTTAATTTGATATTAAACTAGCCAACACCCGGTGCGGTTCGCTAGACCAATTATATAGTTTAATTAAATAAATTAAATTAAATTTTATAACGTTTAATTTAATTTTGAATTTAAAGCATAGCAGATCTACTAATCCAGCTATGCAATTAAAAGCCTAGCTATTATTTTTTATCTAAATATAGAATTAGGCTGGCGGCCAGGTCAACGGCGAACACTATAGTTCGATGATTACCAATTTCTTTTGACCTGAATAGATTATCTAGACAACAATAGCATGTGGTTTCAACAGGACGGTGGTACGTGTCACACAGCTCATGCCATATTTGATGTTCTGCTCGAAAGATTTGAAGACATAGTCATCTCATGTGGAGGTCATATGAACTGGCCACCAATATCGTTCGATTTGACCCCAATAAACTCTTTCTTGTGGGATTTTCTTAAGTCCAGCGGTCCTTAAAAACCAACATAACATCGATCAAATTCTTTCTGATTTATACGCCGGAGACATGGAAAACTAAGTACATATTTTGCATGCGCTTCAACCAGAGAAGACGCCATGGCGAACATTTGAACGATGTTATATTCCACACTTCATGACATCAATAGGTCTTTTAAAACGAATAAATAATTTAACTTTTTATTTAAATTGAAATATAAGAAGGACTTAATGAAAGACCTAATACATAATGAATGGGTAGTCCAGTATTTCCTAATACATACTAACATAGGAAAAATTGCATGCATATACATGGTGGCTGATATGTATTGCAACCAATTTCAGGTTGTTATCATTTGCAAACCGCTCGTCTGACAGCTGACAGATTTATTCCAGTGACAGTTCATTTTATTATTTACAAGCTTACAAAAGCATTTTGATCTATTGCATTCAAAAAAAAGTTATTCGTGATGGAATTCAAGCTTGATAGTGTGATTGCTTTATATTTGGCTGGAAAACCACAGGTGGCTATCGTTAGAGCCCTCCAGCATTTAAATGTGAATAAATCTTTTGTTTCTCGTACCATTGCTCGTTACCGTGATACTGGCAGTGTTGCATCGCATCCAATAAGTGGACGAAAAAAACGGTAACAACACCAGAAATGATCCGAAAAGTGAAGGCCAGATTTGATCGAAATCCACGCCGTAGTGGTCGCGATCGCGAGAACGGATGCAACACATATTGAAAAATGAGCTTGGACTAAAGCCATTGAAGTTCCAAAAAGTGCAAGAGCTCACCGATGGACAAAACAAAGTTAGACTGGAAAGAGCCAAGGAGTTATTTCGCTTGCACGAAAGTGGCCAGTTACCGAATTTGGTTTTCTCCGATGAGAAGCCATTCCAAATTGAGCAGTTCGTGAACAAACAAAATGATCGGGTTTAATTGCCAAAGAGGTCAGCTGAAAATTTAAACCTGCGATTCGCCACCAGAACTCAAGCGCCGCCGATGGTAATGGTGTGGGCCGCCGTAACGGCCGATGGTCGCTCCCCGCTCGTATTGATCGACCGTGGGGTCAAAATAAATGCCGAATATTATCGGGAAAATGTCTTAAAGACAGTATTGAAGCCCTGGGCAGACAAACATTTCGGCCGCAGACCATGGACATTCCAACAGGACTCAGCACCACCGCACTCAGCACGCGGTGTTAAAAAGGAGGTTCCTCGATTCATTTCTACCGCACAATGGCCACCATAATCTCCGGATCTCAATCCGTTGGACTTTTGCGCCTGGGGCATTTTGGAGAGTAAGGTTCTCACTAAAAAATACCAAAGTGTCGATCATCTCAAGACGCCGCTTCGTCGGGAATGGGCCAAAATACCGCAGAGCCACTTTCGTGCAGCCTGTGATGGCTTTGTCGGCCGTTTGAAGGCCATAATTCGTACCAAAGGTGGGCAATTCGAACAAATCTAAACTGATTCTAAAATTTTATGTTATTTCCAACATTTTTTGCTTTTGAACAATAAAATTAAAAAAAAACTTAAAAAATATAGCGCTTTACTTTGTTGCATTATATATCAGCCACCCTGTATGTACATCTGAAACCTTCAAACAAACAATCATTCGCTTATACATATATATACGTTGACAATTTCTTATAAATTTCTTTCTGGTTCTGTCGCTCTTTGTTAAATAATAACAATTTTTATGTTTACAAATAAAAAAGATCGTTAAACATTGCAGTCTCCTAAACCATGACATGGCCTAATGCTAAACTGATCTGACGTAAAATCTTTAGGCTTTACATTAAACTTAAAACATTAAACAACAGTTGTAGACTTAAGACCGCTTTAAACAAAGTAGACATATGGTGTTAGAAAAGGAGAAATATGCAGTTTAACTGAATAAAAGCGTAGTTTTGTAAATATAAGAACGGATGCCAACATTTTAGCCAATTTAAGAGAATGGAAAAATTCCCACAAAACTGTATCGGTTACGATAATTTCTTTTCATTTCTCATATACCATAGGGTATACAAAATTCGTCTAGACTAATAAGGGAATTTCATCAATTTAAATCATTGTGTACCTATTAATTAATCTTCTTATTTATTTACGTTTATAATTATTTTGTATACTTTTTCCTATACATATACATATAACTATATTTGGATTTTATTAATAATATGGTAAAAGCTCCCTATGTCTTATTACCCTCGTGCTCTAAACCATCATCATAGTGGTGTTGAACATTTATCCATATTTCAGTTCGTTTTTAGTTTGTGGGAAGTCTGATAAGCGAAAATAAATAAAGATAAACTTAATAAAAACATAAAGTGAAATAAAATTCGTGATTTGTTGATAATTTCAGAATTGTTAAGAAAGGAAAAAACAAAATAACGCCTATTTGACTTCATTTAAAGAAAAATAAAAATTAACAATGATTTTGTAATTTAATTGTATAATATTAACGGTTAGAGAATTCATGAAGTTTTTGTTGACTGTTATCATTAGATACTCAAGCGACTTATAACTGTTATAATAAATTGTATGCTACGCTTGGTAATAAACGAAATAGTCATTATATTGTTTAATATTTATTTTTTTATAATACAATTACAAAAAATATTACGATTAGAGTAACTTAGACCTTATGTCCGCTGTAGTGTAACCGATCTGAGTCTCTGGTGGGAATCGAACGCATGACTCTCACGCTAATAGTCTAACACAATACCCACTAGACTATCAGATTACAGTATTCCCTCGATTTACGTCGTAGAATATTCCGGAAAAAGGCGACGTAAATCGAAACGACGTAAATCGAATTTCATATTGCTCTTACTACAAAGTAGTATGTTTTGAACAAGGAACTTAAAAAAGTTACAGTAATCTTTCGATTTACGTCACAGTTGGTTCCAAAAAAAGGCGACGTAAATCGAATGACAACGCAAATCGAAGTTGAAGGGAACAAAATTTTTGACAACGTTAATCGAAACAACGTAAATTGAGACGACCTAAATGGAGGGAATACTGTATACGATACATTGTTTAATAATATTAGCATATAATCTACGAGTAGTTTGAATATACATTCCCTTGTTCAAATGTTAAAGATTATTTTATTAAGCGTCCATAGAAGCAATCGATTTTCACAAGTTTTTATTCTTTATATACGTAATACGTAATATGTATGCGTCAGCAATGGTTTTCCTCCATTTATTTCGAGTTTTCTCACAGACAGCACGATATGAAATGCTATAGGCGGAATCTGACCCCACAAATTCAAGATGAATTCAATGCTTCGTAAGAAATCCTACTCTATTGCTTCTGTTTTTTCTTAATTTTTCATTTCCACAATCTAATTTAGTTTACTTCAAACCGTCAGTCCTAGCTTGGTTAACGTTTACGGTGACTCACCGCGATCCCACAACAATTGCAGCTTACATACATACATACATAATTGGTCATTACAACCCTTCAGTCAGGATTATTGACCTAGTTTCTCACACCACTTATGTTGTGTGTGTTAATTTTATACATAAGTGGCGGGACCTACAGTTTAAAGTCGACTCCGAACGACAGATTTTTTGAGAAACTTTTCATGGCAATTTTATTTACTCTCAGAGTTTTTGCCAGAAATCTGCTGAGAGGAAATCGTCGAAGAAATACTTTTTATATTTTGTTTTGATGTCTGGTCTGGGGCTCGAACCCTGGCTTTACGTCTAATAAGCCAACACACTACCTACTAGACTACGGCGACTTCTTACAATTGCAGCTTAATATTGTTAAAAAAAAAATTTTGTTTCATTACCCTCCTACTCGATCTTATTATTTACTCCTTCCCATGTAAAGAGCTCTGTCTTAGCTCTGTTGCTTAATATTGTAAACAAAAATTTTGTTTTGTTACCCTCTTGCTCGGCCTTATTATTTGCTCCTTCCCATGTAAAGCGCTCTGTCTTAGCTCATCTTTAGTTATTCTTTGATCAACTTGTTTGCTGAAGCCTTGAATTTCCACTCAACATCATATTTTCAATATTATCCGGCTCTCTATAAATAGTAGGGTCGACGCACCTCTATTTTCTGCTTCTGATCTGTTTCAATATGAGTTCTTCGTTGGCACACTATGTATGTGTGAAACTGAGGCAGTACCATACCATGACTGCATACCATATAACACCATATTGATTCTACAAGTGAATTATACAATAAGAGTTTACAGCCTCAGGTATAAGTTTCTAGAGGCACTACTTGCCTATTTTTTCGAACGGTGGAATGTTTCACCGCGTACCGTTAGAGAGAGCACATTTCGGGATCCTGCAGGTATCGAGAAGTTTCTTTTCTGTTCTAATACTGAAGAAAGCAATGAAATTAGTAACTTCTTATTGTCATGTCCTAAGTTTTAATTACACATACGATGTATTCCAATGTACAAAGCTCTGCCATAACATTGCCCCGTCACAAAGTCATCTTTATTAATAACACGCCTTTGGCCGATTATGCAACTTCCATTAAGTCGACTATACTAATAGCTAAGTTTACTTGCAATTTAAGTATTCGGTAAACCTCCATTCTTGGGGGGCCTATTAGACAAGGACTGGAAAGTTCCCATCACGTCTGTATGAAATGACAGATGCAGAATATCCAATGTGGCATTGACTGTGAGACGCATGACGTCGTTTACATTCAATTCAGGCCAAGAGTCGCTGATAATGACTGACCTATAGAGGTAGCCATTGTCAGTGAGATGGTCTGTCCAATGTTATTTTCAAAAAATATGAACCGATAACTCCAAAATGCCAGCCCTAAATCCACATCATATTTCATACGGATTTCGACAATTTTGTTTGCTCCCGTACCGTTCCATCTAGAAACTGGCCTGATTGGTGACAGTTTATTTATGTAGTTGTTTTACAGAATAATAATAAGATAAAATTAAAAACTGTTTTGGGTGTTTTGTATTTCATTTTTTTTTTTTTTTTATTTAATAATTATAATAAATAACTTAAAATTGACTGCAAACATTGAAATTCAACAAATAACTAATATTAGTTAAAAATACAAAATATATATGTGTATATGACCTCTTAAGTTATTTTTAAATTTGTTAGAACAATATAAGACGATGGCAATTTCGAATTTTTTTTTTTCTGTTTTGGATTTACAAATAAAATAATTTTATTTTATTTACCTTTTTTTTTCTTTTAAAGAATTTCTTTAAAGCTACTAGTTATAATAAGATGTTATTATTATTTCTGGTTTATATTTATTTATAAATTTATTAAAGCTTAACTAATAGAATAATTATTACAAATGTTTCAATTAAAAAATATGAAAAAGTTTATTTCTAAATGTTTCATAATTTTATGTTTTCTTTTTTTTCTTCTTAGATTTTGGTTTTAAGGAAAAATGGAAGAATATGGAAAATAATTAAGAAAAAATATACATATGTATTTATAATATTTAATATAGTATAAAAAATTTATTTGATTTAAACGTCACATAATTCACATGGTAAATATAACTGATAGAACAGGAACCAGAAAAATTTGTAAACACATTAAACAGTTTTTTTTTGTAAACTATGCTAAATTTACAATTCACTTGATGTAATTTATAATAAAATTCTTTATCCATTGTATATAATGAATTACAATTTAGTAAAACGAACGTGTAAGGGGTTTGAAATACCTAAAAATATATAACAAGGGAATAAAATATTTTTCGAATTTTAATTTAAAAACATTCCTCAAGAATTCTTCATCGAAAATTGGGGCATAAAAGTTTTGTTTCTTACAATGACATTAAAAAATTTATGCGATATTTTAAGTTTAAAACAATCTAAGGAAAGACTTGAAAAGATAATAAACAAAATATAAATATCTTGTATAACCAAAAAAAAGAAAAATTGTTGCAACAATAATTGCTTCCGACTTGTATTCAGCTAATTCAGCAGGAAAAGAAAAACTTTAGATAACAATTACATCTAAGGTTAAAGCATTAATAAAAGCAAATCCCTTAAATTATATTACAAAAACACTCTTCCTTTTGCTATTAACTAAAGCTATAACCAGTTTAAGTTAAGTAACCAATATTAAGCAAGGTTTTTAACGAAAAAATAAAAATACATGAATGTAGTTCGAAGTTAATTATATGCAGACCTGTGTATAGTAACGGATTAGAAGAGTTATCTGCAAAATCATAGAAACATACTTTTATGAAATGGTTTAAGAAAAATAATATTGGATTTTTCTTAAATAGTTTAAATTTTTAATAAAATTTTTTAACAGTAAGGAGACGCTATTACGTTTTGACAAAGCTAACAAATTTTTATAATTACTCAATAAAATACCATTCACTTTTCTAAAAATTTTACGTTAAAAAAGGTAATTTGTTCTACAAACAAAACTATACATTTAAACTATCCTGATGCTAATCCATTTGGAAAGTAGTGCAACTTCTTTAACCAATTCTTGACATACATATTGACGGCAAGCAGGATTAAGTAAAGTTCAAAAATTGACATATGACAGTAGTGTCTAAAAACGAATGTTTCGTTTTGGACAGCTATTACCATCATACAACATAGTAAACTACTCTCATGCTTCTCTGAATTTAAATATGTAGTTAATGCCACTATTTATATTACACACGTTTATATAAGGATGTTATTTCTTTTGTTAAACTTTTTCTTTTCACACATAAATATAAATTTTTTTGAAATTTTTAGTACACAATTTTTTAATGTCTGTAAGGTAAACTCAATACACTAAATAAATAAAACAACGAAAACGCCTTTGAACAAGTGATAGATCACAATCGAAAACTGGAAGATTTGATTAACTTTCAACAATTAAATTTGTATATAATTTAATTAATTGTGACCGAGTCTTTCTTTATAAACGATAAATATCCCACTATCTACTAAAATATTTACAACTACGCGTAGTGCAAGTAAGAATAGTTGTAATGTGTCGCATAATTCAAGCTTCTTAAAAGTAGTTTAATGTTAATAACACAAATTTTTCATCAATTATCGCGTAAACCAAAGATATTTGAATAAATGTTTTGTCAATATTAGATTTATTTTTTTTATGTCTAAATTTTTAAAGAATACCAAGAAGAAATATAGTTTAAAAATGCCAATTACATAGAAAATTATGTTATATACCAAAACAGTAAGATAATATAATTTTACGTTGACAATTAGACTTATGCCTAAAGGCAAAAACCTTTTGCCTTGGCATGATGTTATTTACATGTTATGATATTATTTACATTTAAAAACGTTATAAAAGACAATAAGTTTTAAACTACAAAATACAATAATAGTGTTTAGAAATCTTTAGATTTAAGTTTCACTTAGAAATAAAATTATTTTTTTTTGTTGTTTTTTGTGTAAAGTCAAAAATTTAGTGTTTACATTAATTTAGTTTGCATTTTTATTTTTTTTTGTTCATTTTGAAATTTAACGCCCGTTTATTAACTTTTTTGCATTTATGAAAATAATGTATTACTTGCACTTTAATAATTGTCTCTTTTTTTTTATTGCTTTAATTTTGTTTGTTTTAATTTTGTGGTCATGGCCAAACGGCTAATGAACTTTAAATTTGCTTAATAAGTAGTTCAAATAACTATAATTTAGTTACATAAGAAATATATTGGAAGTAAGTAGTCATCAATAATTTTGTATTTAAATGAAGAAAATTATAATAAAGTTCCCTTTTTTCTTTTGCATTTTAAAAACTAAAGAGCCAGAATTTTTATTTTGCGGGAACAACTCAGTTTAAGTGCTGTTTGTTGTTCAGTAAAAAACACATTGTCAATCCAGTTTATGTGCTGTGATTGGATCCTTTAAAAATATATATCGAAACATTTAATCCAGTTCAAGTGCTGGTATTAAATATAGAGCTAATTGACAAACGAGTCAATTAACATTTTGGTGACCCCGACGTGATCTAACACAGGATCACGAACATTGCAACCTTATTCAAAGAGTCAAACTAGTTTAAAGAAGTAATCTAATTCAAAAGTCATAACCATGGCATCATTTGAAGAATTGGTGGAAATACAAAGAGGTGTCGGAGATAGGATTGAAACCATCGTTCGCAACTTTAAAAAGGACCCATCATCAAGAAAGTCTACAGTCAGCTATTTCCAGGAACGTCTAAAAAAATTAGATGACGAGTGGACAGCTTTTGAGACTAATAACAACGAAATTCGTATACTGAAGAATCTCCCTTTAGAGCATGATTATTTCGTCAAAGGATATTATGAAGCTATCAGAGACATTGTTGAACAATACAAGAGCGTATTTGAGAAGGCCATGTTGAAAATTGTTCAAACCTCCGACCAGACAAAAGGGGATCAATCTCATACATCAGGTGCAAAAGCAGCACCAACAGAAGCTATTGATATTACAAAATTAGTCCGCAGGCAAGGGGCGATGATAGCGTCTCTTGAGCGTTTGTTACACGAGAACCTTACAGCGGACGATGTTCCAACGGCAACAACATTGTGGCGACAGATTGAGGACATTCATTTGGAAATTTGCGAGAGGTGTGAAGAGCCGACAGACCAAGGTTACAATTTGGACCGATTTATTAGTCTTGAGACTAATCTAAGGTCCATAGTGAAAAGATTCCACGGAAAACCACTAGCACAACATCCACCTGAAGGTGTTAAATATCCAACAGACACTATTCCACTGCCAAAGGTTACAATGCCCAAATTTGATGGTAACTACCTAAAGTGGCAGGAATTTCATGATCTGTTTGTATCACTGGTCATCAATCAGCCAATGACGAAGGTCCAAAAAATTTGGTATCTGAAGACACACTTGATTGGAGAGGCAGCCAACTTGATTAAACATTTTGCTGCAACCGAGGAAAACTTTGATGCCGCGTGGGCAATCGTAGTCGACCGTTACAACAACAAGCGGTTATTAGTAAGCAGATTAATTCAGGAATTGGTTGATACCCCTAACAATAAAACCGGTGATAATTTTAAAAGCCTGCACGATAAAACTCAAGAGTGTCTGTTAGCACTACAGAATCTTAAAATAGATACATCATCGTGGGACCCTATTTTACTTCATCTACTACTCAAGGGAATTGATCAATCCACACGGTTACGCTTCGAACAATCTCTGGCTCAACCAAAAGAAGTTCCAACGATTAAAGAATTTCTTGAATTTTTAGAAAGAAACTTTCAATCGCTGGAGGCAATAGGAACCAAGGAGAAACGGTTAGGCACTAAGGTGTATACATCCATGGTAGCGGAGGACCAAGCCTGTGCAATGTGCAAAAATGGAAGACATCCGTTGTTTGCCTGTAAAAAGTTTTTGCAGTCATCACCGCTAGCACGGCTAGAATTCGTTCGAAGGCAAAGGTTATGCTTTAATTGCTTAAAACCTGGTCATAACTTAAAAAATTGCATTTCTAGAAGCTGTATGAAATGTAACAAGAAACACAATACGCTTCTTCATCTAGAACAGCCAAGCCAAAATAAAAAAAACTTATCAATGATGAACACGGTATCTAATCACACAACAGAAGGAAGCCATTTACCAACAACACTAGATAGTCAAAAGGCCGCATCTTTAACCGCAGCAAAACATTCCACCTTAAGCAGCTACATCCTTCTCAGCACAGCAATGGTTATCGTAAAGGCAAATGGAAAAGAAGTATCGTGCAGAGCACTTCTGGATTCGGGTTCACAACTCAATTTCGTAAGCGAGAGATTAGTCAAACGCTTGGGCATTTCACCTAAGCCAGCTACAATTTGCATTAGTGGAATTGGATCGAGCAACGCCAAGGTTCGTCATAGAATTAATGTCACTTTGCAGTCTCAAATTAACAATTTTACAACACGACTCGAAGCAGCTGTTCTTCCTCACATAGTGACGTCGCAGCCATCACAAGGAATTAACATTGAAAATTGGCCAATTCCAAAAAATATCAAATTAGCAGACCCACATTTCAACCGTCCTGACAAAATAGATGTCCTATTAGGTGCTGAATTTTATCATCAACTATTAGCAATCGGGCAAATAAAATTAGCCAATGATTTGCCAACATTACAAAATACAGTATTGGGATGGGTTATCGCAGGCAAGATAGGTAAAACACACTTATCATTAGCAACTTGTGGGATGTGCACTGAAAATGACTTCAACCTTGAAGAAGCCATTTCCCAATTGTGGGAATTGGAAAAAATCACAACAGATAGCAAAGCACTATCAGTGTCAGAAAAATTATGTGAAAATCATTTTGCAAGTAATTACACAATCGATCAAAATGGAAGATTTGTTGTTCGATTTCCATTTTGCAATAACCCCGAAGAGTTAGGCGAATCACATGGAATAGCGTATAATCGATTCCTTGCACTAGAGCGCCGATTAGCAAGCACACCCGAAATTAAAATGCAATACATAAGTTTCATGCAAGAATACGAGACATTGGGTCATATGACCAGGATAGACATCAATTCATTACGTAAACCAAATTATTTTATACCTCATCATTGCATTCTAAAGCCTGAAAGTTTGACAACAAAATTAAGAGTAGTATTTGATGCATCCGCTAAGAGTTCTTCTGGTTTGTCATTGAATGACGTAATGTACACGGGACCAACTGTTCAAAGTGAACTCTTTTCTATAATACTACGTTTTCGATTGCCACGTTTTGTTTTTACCACGGATATTGAAAAAATGTATCGGCAAATACTCATGCATCCTGAAGATAGAAGACTGCAAATCATTATCTGGAGGGAAAATCCCATTGAAGCAATAAGGTATTACCAATTAAACACAGTAACTTATGGAACTCGAGCTGCACCGTACTTAGCAACAAAATGTTTGGAAAAAGTTGCAAAAGAAAATATGGCGAGGTATCCTCTGGGAGCACACTTTCTGCTCAATAATTTCTATGTCGATGATGGACTTGGTGGAGCAGATAGTTTGAAGACAGCGCTCGCAATTCAACAAGAACTAAGACACATATTGATACAGCATGGTTTTATTCTACAAAAGTGGTGTGCAAATCATCCTCAACTAATTCAAAATGTTTCAACAAAGGAAGAGGTCAATATTGATTTCAGCGAAAGTAGCCAAACAGTAAAGACCTTAGGTTTAACATGGATCCCAAAAATTGATAAATTTTGTGTGAAGGTATGCTTGGGCGATACCAAACGTGTAACTAAGCGAACAGTAAGCTCCGATTTGGCTAGGTTATTCGACCCACTGGGAATAGTAGCACCAGTCGTTGTTACTGCAAAAATATTTATACAGGAGCTGTGGAAATTAAAACTCACATGGGATGAAGCTCTTCCAGCAGAACTCCATACAAAATGGAAAACATTCCGAGATGAATTAAAACACATAGATAACATGAAATTTTCAAGGCATGTCTTAAATGGACATATCATAACAAGAATACAAATTCATACATTTGTGGACGCCTCTGAGAAAGCATATGGTGCCGCAGTTTACATAAGATCAGTTCAGAAAAATGGTCAAATTATAGTACGCCTACTATGTTCAAAATCAAGAGTAGCCCCCTTAAAAAAACAAAGCCTCCCTCGTCTTGAACTCTGCGCGGCAGTTTTAGGTGCCCAGCTAACAGCCAAAGTAAAAGGGGACTTGAAATTTGAGGATGTATCTACTGTCTTATGGACGGATTCACAAATTGTTTTGGCTTGGATCAACTCGCAGTCATCATCATATCAAACATTTGTGGCCAATCGAATAGCAGCAATACAGGAGTTGTCTTTAGCTGAACAATGGCGTCATGTGAGCTCGAAGGACAATCCAGCAGACATCATATCCCGAGGGCTTTCACCAAAAAGTTTACCATCATGCAACTTGTGGTTCTATGGACCCACTTTCTTACATGGCCAAGAAACTGTTTGGCCACAAAAGCACTCAAAGACTTTAGAGATATTTGACAATAATCTGGAGCGAAAGAAAGTAGCAGCCATTGCAACATCCGAAGATCCAATAATAAATATAGTCTACAATATAAATCACAAGGGATCATTTCGAAAGTTGCAACGAATTGTGGCCTACATATTACGATTTATCAATAGCACAAGGAAGTTAAAAACATTTTCGGATATTACCTTAACAGTAAAGGAACTAGAACAAGCACTCGTAATCATTGTACGGGCAATGCAGTCTGAGTTTATAGATGACCTAAAGCAATTAAACAAGAAAAATGAAGTAAGTAAAGGAAGTCCGCTCAGTAATCTCTCACCATTTTTGGATTCAAATGGTATCATCAGAGTAGGAGGTCGATTAAACTCATCGTTACTTTCATATGACGCTAAACATCCAATGCTACTTCCTTACAATGATCCAATTGCAAAGTTGCTTATGCAAATGGTGCATGAACAAAATAAGCACTGTGGATCTCAAGCACTTTTGTCACATACAAGACAAAGATATTGGCCAGTCAAGGGAAAATCTGCAGCTCGATCAGTTGTACAACATTGTGTACGATGCACTAAGGCCAAACCCAAGCTACTTAATCAGATCATGGGCAATTTACCAGCTGCACGTGTTACACCAGCTCGGCCATTCATTAATGCTGGAGTGGACTTTTGCGGACCATTTTGGGTTCACTACAAGGTGAGAGGAAAGAAGCCTCAAAAGGCCTACATTGCAGTCTTCTGCTGCTTTGCCACAAAGGCAGTACATTTGGAATTGGTCAGTGATTTGACTACTGAATCCTTCTTAGGATCATTAAAAAGATTTATAAGTAGACGCGGTCATTGTCAAAATCTGTATTGTGACAATGCTACCAACTTTGCAGGGGCAAAAAATCAACTAACAGAATTATCGGAAACTATCCATTCAGACTCAGCCCTAGACATAATCCATAAAGAATGCACATCCAGAGGGATAACATTCCATTTCATACCACCGAGAGCGCCACATTTCGGTGGTCTATGGGAAGCTGCAGTAAAATCAGCTAAGCATCTTCTCATCAGAAGTGTGTCAACAGCGTCATTAACGTATGAAGAACTTGAAACCGTTGTTATTGAAATTGAAGGGATTCTCAATTCACGGCCAATAAGCCCAATGTCAGAAAACCCAAATGATTTAGCCGCATTAACCCCAGGACATTTTCTTATTGGAGAACCACTTACAGCTCAAGTTGACATATATTCTACACCGAATAAAACAAACTTGCTGACTAGATGGAAACTAGTAACGCATATAAAAAATGAGTTTTGGAAGCGATGGTCACGGGAATATCTAAATGAACTACAATATCGTCACAAATGGAAAACTGAAGCAATCAATATTAAACCCGGAGATATGGTCGTCGTTAAAGAAGATAACACAGCTCCTTTACAGTGGCCTTTGGGAAGAATTGAAAAAATATATCATGGTGATGACGGTTTTGTTAGAGTAGTTGACGTTAAAACAGCAAAGGGCATTTATAGAAGGCCAATTACTCGACTGGCACCTTTACCGATAAGTACTGAACACTCCGACGAAACATTGGAGCAATGTCAACCAACTAATTCCAACACCAATCGGAATAATGATGGATCTGAAATTCCTATGAAAAGAATGCGCACTTCTATCAACATTCTTACGGTAGTTATGTGTATCATGCTTTTACCAGTTGTTCTTGCAACAAGCGTTCGCAATAAACAATTTCGAGCACAACTGGGTATTTACTACGAAGGAATCGGCACAGCATTTATCGCACCTACAGAATGGCAACTTTTAATTTATTATGATTTAGAAGGATTTTGGTCGGAATTAGAATTATTTTCAAATGGAACCAAGGCGCTTGATCATCTATGTCAAGAAATGCAGCAAAAGGCAACATGCGCAAATCTAGTAAATTACTTTAAACATACTGAGTCTCGGTTAATAATGGACAGCACATTACTATCTGGGAAAAGACAAAAAAGAGCAGCAATGGATATTGTGGGGAATATTGCCCATTCACTATTTGGAGTACTAGACTCAGAATATGCTGACAATATGGCGCATACAATAACACAAGTTAAACAAAATGAAGCCCACCTGCTCAAACTCTTGAAGAATCAAACGTCAATTATTGATTCCACAATCAACATTATTAAGTTGGATCAAAAAACAGCTAAGAAAAAGTTTGAACAAATTGATTTCCAAATATCACAGATTTATAACCGCATACGTAACAGTAGTGAAGAAGAAAGAACCTCTCATATTTTCTTGTCGTTGTGTGTTCAATTAACTATAATGGCAGCAAACTTAGACCAAACTCAATCTTTACTTCTAGATATTTTAACAAACACTCATCATGGCATAATAAGTCCATTATTACTCACCCCAATCCAACTACAACATGAAGTAGATAACATATTATTTCACCTGCCTGAGTCACTTCAATTACCTGTAAACCGAGAAGACGCATTACAACTATACAAACTCATGAAAGTAACAGGAGGACTTACAAATACCACAGCAACCTTCAGTGTAACTTTACCATTAATTGAAAAAGGCCAGTACGATTTATTTAATCTCATTCCAATTCCAAGGTGGATTAACAACACGTTTGTATCAATGGAAGTATGCTCTTCTTTACTGGCAATCAATACAGTGCAAAAAAGATATTTCCTTATAGATAATTACGGACTCGGCTCGTGCACAGCCATGAAAGAAGAATTGTATATATGCTTAAATAGCCAAATTCAATACGAACTGAAAGCTGGGGCATGTGCCTGCGAAATAAATTTGTTTCTCAACAAAACGCATTCAGACTGTAATGTGCAAAGATTGACGACAAAGTCTGCTTGGATCTCCCTGCGGCATTCAAACCAATGGATATACGCACTGCCATCTCCTTCTCCTGCAACAGCAGTTTGTAAAAAAGACATCACCCAATTAATCTTAGATGGATCCGGCTTACTAAGTTTAGGACCAGAATGCGTGTTGCAACACAACTCTACAATCATACAAGCGCATCAGAAAATATCAACCTCGATAAAAACGTCTTACTCTAAACTTTGTAATACTACTGAAGAAATTCACAGAAGAACCGTTGAACCCTTGCTAATTGAAATACACAAAGACGAGTATGTTTCACAAATACAAAACTTGACTGCATTACAAAACTCACTAAATGAGCAAGGGATACTTCAGCTTCCAAACCAGATTGATGCACAGAACTACCACCATATAACCGTCGGCTACTCAACATTAATTATTACTGTCGGCATAGTGGTGTATCTTGTCACTAAACGAAAATTCAAATTCACACCAACTCCAGCACCTCGCAATTTACAAACATCTTCAGATTTCACAGTACATGTATAAAAAAAAAAAAAAAAACCCTGTCACTCAACTAAAAGAAGAATTAAAATCGCCAGCCCAGCATATTCAGCATACCATGGACCATCATAATATTTGAGCTGCACTCAACGGGGGGAGCATGTTTAGAAATCTTTAGATTTAAGTTTCACTTAGAAATAAAATTATTTTTTTTTGTTGTTTTTTGTGTAAAGTCAAAAATTTAGTGTTTACATTAATTTAGTTTGCATTTTTATTTTTTTTTTGTTCATTTTGAAATTTAACGCCCGTTTATTAACTTTTTTGCATTTATGAAAATAATGTATTACTTGCACTTTAATAATTGTCTCTTTTTTTTTATTGCTTTAATTTTGTTTGTTTTAATTTTGTGGTCATGGCCAAACGGCTAATGAACTTTAAATTTGCTTAATAAGTAGTTCAAATAACTATAATTTAGTTACATAAGAAATATATTGGAAGTAAGTAGTCATCAATAATTTTGTATTTAAATGAAGAAAATTATAATAAAGTTCCCTTTTTTCTTTTGCATTTTAAAAACTAAAGAGCCAGAATTTTTATTTTGCGGGAACAACTCAGTTTAAGTGCTGTTTGTTGTTCAGTAAAAAACACATTGTCAATCCAGTTTATGTGCTGTGATTGGATCCTTTAAAAATATATATCGAAACATTTAATCCAGTTCAAGTGCTGGTATTAAATATAGAGCTAATTGACAAACGAGTCAATTAACAAATAGTAATAATATCTAAATGTTTTAGACTACAAAAAAAAATAAACCACGAAAACCGTTAGAAAGATAACCGGAATTAATGCCGTCCGTCTAAAATCAATTTCAAATAATTTTTCGAATGATATACATACATATTGAAGTCTAAAATTTTTATGATTATTTTGTTTTTTAAATGCTTTTCGAAAATTTTGTTGAATCACTAATAATATGTATTTAAAGTAATTATATATCACAAACGTTTCGCGGGAATCGTTCCAACTTAAGAGAAAAGATTAAAAACAAAATAATGATTGTGTCTTTAGAACGTCTGTAAATCTTTACAATTCTTGTGATTTAATTAATTGATAATAGATAATATTTAACGCAGCAATATTTGTTACAAGGGGAAACGTATAAACAAAAACGAATTACACACAGTGCTTTTTACGAAAAGTTTCGTTCGATATCAAAGTTTATTTAAAAAACAAGAAATTGATTTTCAGAATTAAATTTAAACAAATTTGTATATTTGTTTGCTTTTTTAACAGTGTTGGAATTTCTTTGTAATATAAAAAAGATTAGATTTTACTAATATACGACGGAACCTTGATTCTAATGTAAATGTTGTTTAGTTCTTACCCATTTTTCCTTTAATTATCGTAATTTTGTGAAATGTTTTCTTTTATTTGTTTACACCATACTATCTCGAGTGTTTGGTCTTGGCACATAAGCGTGTTCTTGTTGTTGTTGCTGCTGCTGCTGCTGTTGTTGTTGTTGTTGAGCACCAGCTACAGCTGCTGCAGCGGCCGCAGCTGCTGCGGCTGCTCCATGATTTCTATTTGACGAATTACGATTTACATAATTTCGTACATTCTCTTCTGTATAATCGACAATATGACGTTTCTTTTTACGCGTATATTGTTGTTGTTTTAAATAGATTTTTAAAATTCCTTTAACCGTTATAAAAGTTAAACCACCTAATAAAGTGCGATGTAAAGTATTTTCAATGGACTCAAAAAGTAAACGTCCCACTATCGATGAAATTGTTGGCAATAGAAGAGCACCACAAAATATTCTTGTAGCTGATACGGGATCTGAAAGTGTTGGTGTTGCTGGATTTTGTGCTGTTTGTTCTTCATCCTCTTCACTAAAAAGTTTATAATGTAAAGTTAAAAACGTAATATTTTATATTAACTTATTTCAAACAATTTAAAACATTTTAAAAGAAATATTATCGATAATATTAAAAAAACAACTCATAAAAGAATACCGATATAGTTTTGTAGCAACTGGAAAATTGTGTCAATATGTGCAGAAACGTTTACATTTTGCTTTTTTTCAGTTCTGATAATGTAGAATTGATTGTCTTAAGATAAATTCTGAATCAATTTAACTCCCAAGATTGTCAGTTCAGCACATATGAGACTAAGTTTAGTAAGAAAAAAAATTGGAGGAAATTGCCGAGTTAGAGCCATAAAAGCCGCACATAATATTAATATACATGACCAAATGTGTGCATAATTTGGTTCTAAAGAAACTACCTCTAAAAGACCCCTTAAAAATATATACTATTTTTCATTAACTTGATTTTTTTTATTTATTAACTGAAATCAAGTATCTGTTCTTGGAAACATTTGTTCGTTTGTTTTTCTTGAATAAAAATATGTTTTTAATATTCCTGTTGCTTTTCTGTAACATATTAAATATCAAATTCAATACGATACAACTGTGTTGTACTACATATGTATATGTAAGTCTTATGTTGACTGCATTGGCAATTTGTTTTTTACATGTTAAGGTTTATGCAAGAAGGTTGCGAATTACTGCAATAAAATTTTAACATAAAACTGTCAAATAATGAAACGAAGTTATTATTGACCGTTAATTTATTTGATTCATTCTGATTCCTACCGGAAACTATATTTAATTACTACATATAAAGCACACAGTACCATTTAATTCCCTTTAAAAGTGTTATAGTTATTCTGCCTTCGATGAAGGATACCAAAAAGAGTTGACAACTATGGGAAAATAACGATAACATTAATGATAAATTTCTTGTTTAATAGGCGAAACAATGTTTAGCCGACATAACATGTTTAGAATGTTTAGCACGAACTTAAACCAATACTTATTAGAAAATCTATACAATTCTTTTGATAACCAAACTTTTTTTGGTACCCTGGTAGTATAGTAGGTAGTGTAACAGTCTATTATTTTGATTCTAACCAGCGAGCCTGGTCTCGTTCTTGGCTCGTAATGATTGGAATATACATTTTTTAAATAACTTAAACATTTTACTTACGGATATGGTATTATGAAGCTCATTAAGGGCAATTTGCGCGCTACACTACGACGATTACGAATTAAACGTATAACAGCATCTTCCCAACGTATCATGCGACCCAAAACTAGACCAACAGGTATTGCAGGAAGACCAATAAGTAAAATTAGGGGATCCCCGTTTTCCATAAGGGCTAGACCTTTTTTATGACCTACAATCTGTAAATTGTATATCAAGCATATTATTAAAAATTAAAGGAAAAATTCAATACATTTCCTACACCACAACGCTGAAATTTATTGTATAATATACATATAAAACATATTATGTGTCATTGTTAAAGCTCAATTATTACTCTGTCTGATTAAAGTATTCTATCGAAGTCGTTTAAACATAAAAATTTTAAACCATTTGTAGATGATATTTATTTGGATAAAGACGTGGTCAAAAATGTACAAAAATGTGCCTTAACATTTTATTGCTTTCTGAACAAAATTTTTGAATGTGATAACTTCATTAGTTCTAGTTTAATTACCAAAAAATTCACCGCTTAAAAAGTGGTAAACTTCTTATTATGTATTCGGTCAGTAAATATAAAATTACTATCAGCAATTAACTAACGTCTAAAAATTATGAAATTTATTATTTATTGTTTGCTAATGCAATGGATGCGGCAATCAGCCAGCACCCTTGTCTTACGAACGTTTTCTCTTTTAAAAATATCATTGAAAAAACATATGGTTAAAGGACTTTAATCTCATTAATCTTTCATCATCACACTACATATATTTCATATTTATATTGAAAACTGAATATAATTGCCTTCTAAATTCACCCAGAAATATTTGCTTCCCAACAGGGAAAGGATAAAACATTATTAAACGACTAAAAAAGTTAATAACGCAGGTTAAATTTACAAGAAATCCTAATATTGTGGTCATTATTAAATAATTAAATAATTCTATTTACCTGCAGGAAAGTAATAGCACCATATGTTACAGCTGTCCAGTATAGAGAACCCACAAATATACCAGCTGCCAAAAAGGGACTTACACGTTTTATTAAATTATCAAAAGCTTCCAGAATGTTGGCCACTTTTCCCATTTGCGGAAATACAATAATATATTCGGTCTGACATTGTTGACAGCTGACCGTACGCAGAGCATTGCCTTTTTGTTTTTCATCGACCCAACGATAGAGACAACTTTGATGGACCCATTTTGTAGATCCACGACATTTGCACGGTTGCACCCAAGCAGCTAAACGATTTTCTTCGTCCGATGCAAAGCATATCCAACAACTACGACCGGTTTCTGCACTAGCCTGCTCAAGCAATTGGCAGTGTTGACTCTGTGACTGAGTCTGATCACCATCTTCGCTACCACCATCTGGAGAAGCCGCCCTCTTATGTGATGTCGAAGGCAAAGCAGCAACAATTTGGTCCATATCACAAACCTGTATCGCAGATGTGTTGGACTCTATCGAGGTTGATGGTTGTAAATCCTTAGCATTCATATTACGTATGAGGCCTTCTCCAATTGTGCGTTGATGCGTAGCAATATGGGGTGTGTCGCTCTTCTCATTAACGGCGGATTCTTCATCAGTTCCATCACTTTTCCTCGAATCCATAGTAGATTCAATATCCGCCTTCGTAGTTATTACGTTTGATAACGACGAAGTCTCACTGTTATTTTCCATTAATTTGATTGACGCTTGGATGTCGTTCCAATAACCAACAGAGATGCGATTAAATTCCCTACGTTCGTTCCTTCTTTAGACCTTGAACAGACAAGTATATAATTTAGTTTGAAGTCGTCATTAGGTTTGTGCATTTTAATGTGTGCAACGAAATAAATACCTTGCGAATTGTTATTTTATTTAATTTGCATTCATTTCCCTTAAAAGAAATCTACTTGAATCAGCACAATAAAACGAAATAGAAGCCAAAACGAATTTTTGACGTTTTGACGTCTACGCTCTCACTCTATGCTCTCCTTCTTTTCTTCTTTGAACACTGCTGAGCTTTTCTCTGTTCGTTTGTTTTTGTTGTTATTCCTTCTATTTTCGTTTTTTTACTGTTTTTTTGAAGGAAAACGAATAAATTTTGGACAATTTGGTTAATACCCAATTTTATTCTAAAAGTATTGAATAAATTCATAACAATTACTAACCTTATAAATAATGACCTCGGATATTAGATTACAATTAAATTAAATTTTTTGTCTTGAATTTTATTGACAATTTTTTTTGGACGGAAATTTAATTTAACAAAAAAATTTTCATTTATTGCTTTTAATGCTGCCACATATTAATACAGGGTTTTTGAAAATTAAACAAAGATGCCATATATTTTTACACGAAATAAACTACACAAGTATTGTCTTGCCGGTATTATATTGAATATAAAAGTCGGTCGTAGAAAAACATATTTCATTGTAAATTTAATTGTATACAGACTACTTAATAAAACCGACTTTAGCTATTAAATGGTCCACAGTGCATTATTATAACTTTGTTTTATAGATTAAACAAATTTAGATCAGTAGCAACTTTCATTTTGTATCTAACTGACATAACACATTGTAAAGTATACACTTTTATCCAAGTTAAATTGTCTTTTTATTGTCTATTAAATTTAGCGTTTTTTAATACAAGTCTTAAAACACTGAACATACCCTCGAATAAAACATGCTTGTGTTAGTCGACTAAAAAAAGTGAATGTTTATATTTTGATTTAGCAAACAATTGTTTAACTTTAAAGTTTAAATAACTTCTTTGCGTTTTGTTATTTGCATACAAATAAATATAGATTTGAAACTGTAAATTAATGTACAGAAAATGGATCCTATAACAGCCGATATCAACAGTTTAAGACAATGGAATTTTGTCGACTTTATTAAACTACAACAGGAAATTGTTGAATCGTTTCCTGTAAGTCCTATTAGTGCAGCGGTATTTACACCGATTGAATTGTTTCCATTCTTAAACAAACATTTTAAAGAGTTCCATCGTTGTGACAATCTTCATATTATACTGGCGTTCATTCATCGCTGTGTCAAAATGTGGGCCAATGGAGGGTATTTTTCAAGCAACGACATTGGTATCCTGCTGATAGACTTTTTGGAAGAACATGAGAAAGATGAAACAGAACTGAACGTTGCAATTCAGATCGTTTATCAAGTATTAAATTCTACAAAATGTTGCGGGGTAAAGAAGTTAACCATTTCACAAAAGGTAAGAAATATGGATTTTTAATTTTGTAAGTTAAGTTTATCCATAAAATTTCTATTATTTTTAAATTCACATTTTAAATTCAATATTGCTGAAGTAAAAAAAAAACTGTCAATATAGATTTCACTTTAATATGAAAGAAATTTATTTTATAATTTTTTTTTTCACTCAGTCATACCCACACTCGGGAAATGACCCGTATTTATGCAATGCATTTTGATGGAGTGCCAGAGAATAAGTTATTGCAGATGAAATAGAGGGGGAGTAGTTTACTGCAAATTTGGCGTAAATTTTTTAGTGATGACCATTTTTATAACCTCAACACATAATTTTATTTTTCATTTAATTGTAATCTATCGGGTCCACCATCTAACGTTTTTTTTTTAACTAGTGCTTATTTCGTGAATGGTAACACTTAGCTCATGTCTGATTTGACAGATAATTAGTTTTATCCTTCCGCTGAACGAATATGGTTGTGTATTCGAGATTTCGCTTCGCTAAGTGGGTCTGAGATCGACTTACAGAAGATGCCGATTTTGGCAAAAAAAATCATCTTTTCAGATGAAGCTCATTTTGATCTTGGCGGGTATGTAAACAAGCAAAATTGTCGCATTTGGGGCACAGAAAACCCGCACGCATATATTGAAAAGCCGACGACGTGCGGATTTTGGTCCAGAGGCATAATTGGGCCATTTTTCTTCGAAAATGAGGAAGGAGTGGCCGTTACAGTCAATGGCGATCGTTATCGGGCCATGTTGAACGAATTTTTGTTCACTAAAATTGAAGAGGAGGATATTGGCAACATTTGATTTCAACAGGACGGCGCTACGTGCACACAGCCGAAGCTACACTCGATGTTTTGCGCCCTGTTTTTGAAGATCGCAGATCTTGAAGATAAGTGTTACGCCGACAAGCCAGAGACAATCGACGCTTTAAAGGATAATATTTGCGAAGCCATTCGTGAAATACAGCTGCACACAATCGATAATGTTCATAAAAATTGGACCGATCGTGTAGGCTACTGCATGGCCAGCCGAGGCAGCCATTTGAATGAAATTATTTTCCATTATTAACCGGAAGGAAAAAGAAATTTGAGAAAATATTCAGTAGTTTTTTTTTAAAGCATTTTCAAAAAAAAAAAAAAGTTATTTGGCGGACCCTTTACAATCTGTAACAGACCAGAGCCTCTGGAGCAAATCGAACCTTCTATCCCGATCTTATCTATATGTTGCAGCAGTAATGCAATGTTAGGTAACAGAAACAAAATTGTATCATTCAAAGAGATAAGTTTTGTGCAATACTTTATACCATATTATGGCGACTTTAAGGTCTAAATTTTTTCTTCTATGCTGAAGCAATACGGCCTTGTCTATGTAAACCGTTAGCATGGAAATAATAGCATTGATTAGACTAAAGTAAACTAGCGGGACTCTTTTATATAAAAGAACTGAAATCTTAGTGAGGGTTTTCCACTTGTCCAAAAAAGTTTCTTAACCGGCATTTTTGACACAAATACATGGCCTGTTATACAATTCCTCTCGGAAATTATAAAATGTGTATACAAACTGTAGCAATTTTAAACACGTCCGCTTATTTCAGTGGCCAATAAAACAATGAATGTTGTTTTCACTTTATTTTAAGATCAAAGTCATACATAACAATATCAGCTTATCATCTAGGTTATTATCTATGTTACAATATGGAAGAAGAACAGAGACATAAATATATGACAGCAAATACATATAAGTCAAACTTATGTTATTATTAGCTTATTATCTAATTCATTATCTACGTTACAATACGAAAGAAGAACAGAGACATAAATATATGACCGCAAATACATATAAGTCAACTTATGTCATTAGCTTATTATCTACGTTACAATACGGAAGAAGAACAGAGACAAATATATATATAACGTAACAAATATTTCCTAAAGAATGCGTATATGTAAATAACTACCGCTATCCTGGAATACATAAGATTATTCGAGAAGCTTAGGATAGAGAAATATAAAATACAATTAGCGGTACAGTATGAACAAAATGTACAAAGACAAAGAATATACTGCCACATACAATAAGTGGTACAGTATGAACAAAATATACCGAAACAAAGAATATACTGCTACAATTCGGCCATCCTGACCATGAGATCCCCTGATCTCCTATCGCCTATGTGACCCCTCGCGTCCGCCAAACCACGGGCGTATGTTAGAGACCGCCCAAACGCCCTTGTAGGGTGTACGGGACTGTTGAAATCCATCAACATCCTCAATCAAATAACGGTCATTCCTCAGTACCCTAGATATTTTATATGGACCCCTAAACCTTGGAATCAATTTGCGGGATATTCCGGCCGTTGAGTCAAAGTTCCTCACCAACACATAATCACCCTCCTTATAAACCATAGGCTTCCTCCTCCGACTGTTGAAATACTCCTCATTGTACCTCTGTAACATTCTCTGCCTCTCAGACGCCCTTGATCTAATCCCACCGAGATCACCGCGCTGTTCCCCATTAGTCTCCCTAAGACACTCCCCTAGAAGATCAACAACCCTTCCTCTCTGATTCATCCCAAACAACATCACGCTAGGGTGCTCCCCAGTAGACCTGTGAACAGTATTGTTCAAGGTGTGTTCAACCTTATCAATAACATGATCCCAAAATATCCCATTCTCAATATCAACCAACTTCGCCAACATTGGACCTATCGACCTGTTAACTCTTTCAACCTGGCCATTAGCCTGTGGCGAACCCGTGGCCACCAAAGAGTGGACAATGTCATTCTCCCTTAAAAATTCCGCAAAATCCTTCGATGTAAAACAGGCCCCCCGATCACTTATCACACATCTCGGTCGACTATAAGAACGAAAGTAATCCTTCAGTGCCAATATCACTTCCCTTGTGTTCGTTGTTCTCGCCGGATACAATCTAACGAATTTAGTGCAAGCGTCGACCACAACCAAAATATGTTTCAAACTCCTCCCGTTATCCACAGGCCCATAGTGATCAATATGAATTACATCAAATGGCCTATCTGACTTAGGTATACTATTCAGATACCCTTCCTCTTTACCATGCTTCGACGAATACACCAAACAGTTCATGCAATTCTCTATGTGCCCAGCGGCCTTAGCCCTCACCTTCGGAAACCAGTAACTCTTCAGAATAAGTTCAGTCATCTTATCAGTGCCCACGTGCCCCATCTCATCATGATACTTGTATAAAATGTGGTCCTCCATGTCCCCTGGAACATAAAATAACAAATTGCCATCCCTTGTCTTCCTATATAACACACCGTTCCTCATTTCGTAGAGACCATGTTCGCCGTCCTGAAGTTTCGCCTTCAAATCCTTCAACTTGCCATCCCTATTCTGACAAATTACCAAGTTCTCCTCGAAAGTGTTCGACTCTATTACCATTATGTTCGTACACCTACTTAGTGCGTCCACGTGCTGCATCCTTTTCCCGGAACGATGCTCCAGCTCGTACTCGAAGTTCTGCAGTTCCAGAGCCCAACGTGCTATCCTTGGATTTAATTCCTTCCTATTCAGTGTCATGGCAAGAGAGTTACAATCAGTCACGATCTTAAATTTTCTGCCCTGAAGATAAATACGAAATCGTTTCAATGCATAGACTATAGCCAGCGTCTCAAGCTCGAAACTATGGTATCTAGACTCCGCATCCGTAGTCCTCTTAGAGAAATAAAATATTGGGTGAAATTTTCCATCCCCCTTTCTCTGTAGTAACACAGCCCCAAAGCCCACTGAACTGGCGTCACAATGAAGTTCAGTATCGTGATTCGGGTCATACAACGCGAGAACTGGCGACTCCATCAATTTCATTTTAAGTAGCTCAAAAGCTTCCAATTCCCTCCTTCCAAACACAAATTTCCTATCCTTCTTCGTCAAGTCATACAGTGGTTTAGCAATAATCGAAAAATCCTTCACAAAACGCCGAAAATACGAACAGAGGCCCAAAAAACTCTGCATTGAGTGCTGTTTGTCCGGAACCGGAAAATCCCGTATAGCCCGCAAACCCTTGTCATCAGCCCTTATACCACTACCGTCTATCGTATAACCTAAGTATCTAACAGAAGTCTGTAAAAATTCACACTTGTCATTCCTCAATTCCAGATTGTTCTCAACCAATCTCGCGAAAACCTCCTTCAAAGTCCGCAAGTGTTCCTCAACGCCCTCAGTCGCCACCATGATATCGTCAAGATAAATTATCACCCTGTCGTCCCTTACCATATCCGAAAACACCCTATTCACAAATCTCTGAAAAACAGACGGCGCATTCCTTAGTCCAAATGGCATCCTAAGAAACTCATATTGCCCCAAAGGGGTCACAAAAGATGTGTACTTGACCGAATCGGGATGAACGAAAACGTGAAAAAAACCATTCTTCAAATCCAGCTTCGTAAAAAATTTCTTCCCAGAAAGTCTATCCAAAAGGTCATCAATTAACGGAATCGGATAGCTATCCCTAGCCGTTACCTTATTCAGAACACGATAATCTACACACATCCGCAGTTCCCCGGTCTTCTTCCTAACTAATACGATAGGTGAAACATACTCTGACTCACTCGGCCTTATATACCCCTTTTCCAAGTATTCGTCCAGCAATATCTGGAGTTCCGATCTCTCCGCATACGATAGCCTCCTAGGTCTACAACTAAAAGGCCTATCATCACTCAAGTTCAATTTTATCTCATCATACACCCTAGGTCTAGGGGGACGCCTGGGGCGTACATAATAATCATCATATAATCTAACCAATCTATCCCTGTCACAACCATTGATCCCATCGCCCACGGACAATGCCAGACCGTCCTCCATTCCCATATCAATAGACAAAATTGCCCTCTCAAAATCGTCCCTATCATCGACCTCAGCCATAACCTCCCCTCCATCCAAGGGCACAATCCCAAAGTTGCCCTTTTCCAAGAAATCCCTACCTAATACACACTCAAATACCATCGACTCATCAGAAACTACTAATAATTCCAGATCCAAGACCCGCCCATTAGCAACCAAAAAACACCTAAATTTCCCATAAACATTCAATTTCGATTTATTTACACCAAAAAATGAAGAATTACAACACAAAAGTTCATCCATGTTCAACCTATTCGAAACACTCGACCTCCTCACAAAACTCACTGGGCTACCAGAATCAATCAAGCATTCTAAGAAAAAATTACAATTAAAACTAGAATTAATGCAAAACTTAAAGTACCTTACATATTCATGTTGATCCAAGAAATGAACGGCTGCTTTACGTTCGGGGCAAACTGCTACACGGTGCTCCAAACTTCCACATCCATAACAGGAACCCACCTCACGTTTTGGTTTTTTGCACTCTGCTGCAAAGTGTCCAAAGGAATTGCAGTTATAGCATCTGAACTTCTTCTCCTTTACCTCACCCATCTGGCCACCTTTATTTTGATACTGCTTCAATGTAATTTTAGAAAAGGCCTGCAGGAGTTGTGTCTTGCTTGTATAGCATTGCAAGTTAGCCTGAATTCTAAGTTGCTCATCTGGGATACCTTCAATGATGTTGTCTATCAATTCTTCGTCGCAAACATCCACCTTGCTGGCCAACAGAATTTTTTCATTGTAGTAGTCAATGAATTGTTCACCATGTTTCCATAAGCGCCCCTCAAATTTTCGACGCAATGTTAATTTAGTCTCCTTTGTACAAAAATTTTCTTTTAATTCGTTTAAAATTTCTTCTGCACTTTCATACACGAAATTTGGCTTCGAGTGCAGCCACGCCTGGGCTTTCCCCTTTAATTTGCACAATAGTAGAGCCTTTGCTGAGTTTATATCTACACTATAAACTTCGACCATACTTTTAAATTGTTTTACCCATAATTCCGGGAGTGCACTACCGTCGTAGTCGGGTAGCATGTCTTTAAGAATGTTGAATGATGCACTCAGCTTATTTCTTTCCAGACTGGGGCTCAACACTTCCTCATCTATTTCGCATACGCTTTGTCTTTCTTTGTCGCCTTCGGTTTCCATAAAATTTTCACTCGTTTTCTTTCCACTCATTTTGTTTTCATTTCTTTTTTCAAACAGAGCTATCTTTCTCAACAAATCATTTTCTCTTTTTAAAAGTTCTTTTTCTCGATTGACAATTTCCAATTCTTTTTTCAATAAACTTGCAAGTAATCCCATATCATTTTTTTCTTTCCTTTGCTCCATAATTCTGTCGTTTGTTTCGCACTCATTTGTTTCACACTCATTTGTTTCACCACCTTTTTTAAAACCACTTGATTCCATTCCCTCTTCACAACTTCCCTCGCTTAAGATTTCTTCACTTTCCTGTACACTTTCATTAGCCGGGTATTCCCCTCGTTGTTCAATCGGCACTTGGTTTAAACGTAGAAGCAGTGCATTTTTTGTACCTGTTGAGGGTAAGCCGAGGTGTTGTAGCCAATGACGCAACTGTGCAGCCGTATAATTTCCGCACACACTTTCCATTTTTTTCTCTATATTCTTTTAAATGCACTCTTTTGTTTATAATATGTTCTGTTTGCAGTATAAATATTATTTGTCCAATTTCCTTTCACACACAATTTATTTTTTAATTATTTATTTACAAAAAAAGGAAAAATATTTCCACTTATGAAAATGTTTGACAGCGGTTCTTTTTCAGTTTATCACTTTTATCACAAAAAAAAAATTTCTTATTTTCCCGTATCCCACTTCTGAAAATTGTAGCAATTTTAAACACGTCCGCTTATTTCAGTGGCCAATAAAACAATGAATGTTGTTTTCACTTTATTTTAAGATCAAAGTCATACATAACAATATCAGCTTATCATCTAGGTTATTATCTATGTTACAATATGGAAGAAGAACAGAGACATAAATATATGACAGCAAATACATATAAGTCAAACTTATGTTATTATTAGCTTATTATCTAATTCATTATCTACGTTACAATACGAAAGAAGAACAGAGACATAAATATATGACCGCAAATACATATAAGTCAACTTATGTCATTAGCTTATTATCTACGTTACAATACGGAAGAAGAACAGAGACAAATATATATATAACGTAACAAATATTTCCTAAAGAATGCGTATATGTAAATAACTACCGCTATCCTGGAATACATAAGATTATTCGAGAAGCTTAGGATAGAGAAATATAAAATACAATTAGCGGTACAGTATGAACAAAATGTACAAAGACAAAGAATATACTGCCACATACAATAAGTGGTACAGTATGAACAAAATATACCGAAACAAAGAATATACTGCTACAAAACCATGTCAGATAGTTTTTGCAATAGCAAAAACTATAAGTTTCCTGTCCATATTAAAACTAGCAAATCTAATCAATTCATCTGAAGATAAATATAGGTTTGAAGAAAATATATATAAAGTGAGAAGTTATTCATATAAATCGTGTAAATGAGGTTTCTTCGTGTTACCAAAAATGTAAAACAACGTAAGACCGTATTTGTGTTAAGAATGAATTTTAATGTTACTTAAAATATGAATAAAATAAAAGAATTTTTAAAAAATATACTTTTATTTTCATAAGAATTATTTTATTTTAAATTTCAGCTGTTTTGTAAGTTACTAACTCTGCTTCTATCAAATAAAAACCTGAGTTTAATTTCGAATATCATTGCCTGCATACAATTTTACAAGAATATGTTTCCGGGAAATTGTGACACCCTAATAAATTTATGGACGGATTTATTACAACAGCTGGAAACACCCTTTAGTAATGGCATAACAAACAAGTACAAAATCAACATATTAATACAATTATTTGACGACTTTAAATCAATAACACCAAACATTCATAATGATCCAATTCTACAAGCAACTATTCAAAATCTACTTAAATCAGATGACAGAACAGATCGAAAATGTGCTTATTACCTGTTAAAGAAAATAATGCTGTGTTTACTAGATAATCATAAAAGCAATGGAGAAGAAAAAATTGCCCAACAAATTGAACAATCTTGGACTTTGTATATAACATTATTGGAAAATCTAGAAGAAGAACAATCTCATCTTATATTACCATCCCTGAAAAATCTTTCGGAATTAATTAAAAATAAACATATTCCCTCATGTTGGCTACATTTGCTTTATAGGAGAATACTAACACACAATAACAATTTAGTGCTCAGGTGGTCTATAGAGTTTTTTCTAAAGACATTCTCATGCTCCGATTTAAATACCGATACTTTAAAATATCTATTAAGGGCTACAAATTCGAATTTAATTTACAACTTTGAAGGATATTTCTTAAATTTGGATTATTTTTCGACATTCCTTAATGGTAATTTACTAGATTTATATAAAAATTTAGCAGAAATTGAAAATTGGAAATCCATTCCCTTGTATATATGGTTAAAAGAAATTAAAGAAAAGTCTCCATCGCAACAGCTTTCCTACGAACTGGTTTTAAACATATCGGCATGTGTCCGAAAATTACAGAATTGTTCGATACGTGAAAATGCCATTCGTTTATGTAATGAAATATTCCAGGACACCATTAATAAAATGTCTATTGAGGAATATGTAAAATATGTGGAAACACTATATAACACAAGTGATAAATACTTGGAACATCGAACAGTTTTCAATAAAAAATTTACACCGAATAAGACAAATGTTTTCACAAAGCGTTTCTATGAAATATTCATCAACAGCATAACTGAAAATGTAAATGTTACGGAACTTTTCAAGTTTCTTAATAACGTACCTATTGAACACCATTGTTGGTTGAAATTTTCTCCATTTTTTATCGAACTAAATGAAATCAATGAGAAGAATTTATTGTTATTATATGGATTGAATTTAACCACTCTAAAGTCTCGAGATTTCAATGATATTGTAGTGGAATTTAAACAGCATCTGCTTGATTCGCCTGTATATGATAAAGTTTGCCTACAAGCGGCTTTTTCATTTTATATTAATCAAAAGAATTTTCTAGTACCTGCAGACGAAGATATTCTACGAATTATATTAGATGCAGGAATTAATAAAAAAGTTTTGACAAGATTAACGAAAATACTTGAAAATACTAAAACAAAGTTTGATAATTGGATTATTGAAGAAATTATAAGAATTTCGGGTGATAATGAATGGTGAGCATTATTACTTTTTATTTCTCAATAAACTTAGTAAAACATATTTATGTTTTAATTTCAGTTCGTCATTAATAAATTATTTAGTGCTCAGCGAAATGGATTATGATGTGGCTTGCAAATATATGCTTGAAATCGTCCAAAAAACACAGAAGCAACCAGTTCTTCACAATATACCATTCGATTTGCTTCGATATGCTAAAGAAAAATTCTTTAATTACAGTGTCAGCAAAGGTGAAACTAGGTAAGTCCATTATTGCAATTTAAAATTATAATATTGGAATTAAGGTAAACATTCCTCGTTCCAAATATTCTACTTTTTAAAATCTATAGCTTTTTAATTTCCTATTAATTACATTCTTTTAATTTTCATTTTTTTCTAGAATTGAACAGGCTTTTTGCTTCAATAAATTCAACATTAAGTGTAATTGCATTCACATAGATTGGCTACAACAAATTAGCTGCTATTGCAACGAAGAATACATTTTGTTTTTATTAAATTATCACAGAATTTTAAGTAAGAAGAGACCAAGATATTTTGAAAATTCTAACGAACATCGTATTAAATTTAGAATTGCTTGCGGTATTTTATACGCTTTTCTCAACAATAAAATAAAACTCTTCGATGAAATTATGGACCAAATATGGAATATTTTATTAAATGAAAATAATCAATTAAATATAATTTATATATACGAATACATACTTGGAACATACGAGAGGAGATATGATGTAATATTAGAACATTTGGAAAAGGTATGTTAGAAAATGTTTAAATTATTAAATTTGACAAAAATCATCATCTCACATGCCTCACGAAATTAAAGATTTTCATTATATTCAGAGCATGTGGTTAACTTAATTTTCTCTCTTTTTACCTCTTTTACATTAAAAAAAAAAATTATATAAGAATTATTTCGAAATAATTCTTATATAAAAAAGTAATAATAATCACTTTATTTTAGGTTCACAACTTAACGTCAAGTCAGCAAGTATCAATCATCTTGGTAATGTATAACTTTTCATTACAAAACACCTTAACTAGTGATATAAAAAGTAAAATTCTTTCGAACTTGCTGGCACTTACAATGGGAGCCAATTTTCAAACTCGTCTTTTTGCTCAGATGACAATATACAAACTGCTACAACATAACAAATTTAAAGAGTAAGTTAATGCTGCAAATATCCTCGATAATACCCTTTTAACCAAGTCTTTCACAAAAATTTAGTACAAACAATAGAAAACAAATTCTAGACTCCATTGAATATGCTACCGGCACAAAACTGATGGACTATTTAAACGATTTACGTATCCATATGTCAAATTTCATTTTAGAACTTCAACAAAACAATGATTCTATGGCTGCTATTAATTTATTATTGTACATAACAAATGCTCCCTTTGATGAATGCATAGAAAAAGTCAATTTTAATGATTATACAAACTTAAAACCTCAAATAGTAAAATGTCATGAGACATTTATGAAAAAATATAAAAACACTATAAACGATACATCCCTATTGGAAACTATGGGTTGTGAAGGTGTTAATGATCAGCTACAGAGAAAAATGAATCCGGTTAATGATCTTACAGAGCCTGCCAATCTAATTGTTTATCCTGTTAAAGAGAAATGCACACAGGTTAAGAACTAAAGATATATATGTATACATATGATGTATACTTACATAGATTGAATATAAGTATGTATTTATAAAAAATATTTTCTCATTTTAGATGTTTGTTATTGCCAGCCTAATAGATAAATTACCAAATTTGGGTGGAATTGCACGTACTTGTGAAGTTTTGGGCATACAAAATCTTGTTGTTGATTCTAAAATGCACACGGAAAAACCAGATTTCAAAAACTTAAGGTATACATATATGTATAGGGGAAATTTCGTTTCAAATATTTTTCAAAGATTGCCCATATGTATAGGGGCAATTTCGTGTCAAGTGACCCAATTTTTAAAATCGATGTCTTTCGATTTGGATGAAATTTGCACTAAGGTTAGTACTATTGGATAGTAGTAAGCAAAAAAAAATTAAAAAAAAAATAATTTAAAAAAAAATAAAAAAAAATTTTTAAAAATTAAAAAAATTATTTTTGGAAAGATTGAAGAAATAGCTATCTAATATCCTTGGGAAAATTTTTGCTAGGACCAATAGGTGAAAAGTTACACACATTTTAAAAAAACCCCGTATGACAAAAATGTCAAACTTTGACCCCCTCTAACACCGGCAGTTCTTGACTGATAGAGCTGAAAATTTGTGTCTGGGCTACTATCCAATAGTACTAACCTTGGTGCAAATTTCATCCAAATCGAAAGACATCGATTTTAAAAATTGGGTCACTAGACACGAAATTGCCCATAGATTTACAAAAATATTTCTAAAAACCAAATTTAAATCTTTTAGCATGACAGCTGAAAAATCATTAAATATATTGGAAGTTAAACCAATTAACCTAAAGGAATTTCTTTTAAATAAAAAATTAGAAGGTTTTAAAATCGTTGGAGCCGAGCAGACAAGTAATAGTGAAAACTTTAATAAATTTAAATTTCCTCAAAAATGTATCTTATTATTAGGGTAAGAGAACAGTAGTACCATTATAGTAAAAGTTCTTAATTAACTATTCGCTATATTTCAGGCACGAAAAGGATGGTATTCCAGCACCATTACTGGGTCTACTAGATCATGCTGTTGAAATACCCCAATTTGGTCAAGTCCGTTCCTTAAATGTTCATGTAACAGGTGCCTTATTTATGTGGGAATACTGTAAACAACATATAATACAAAAACAATAGATTCTACTTTGAAATATATGCACAGGCTATACAACACAATTTCACAAAATGAAGACACGTTCACGCAAACGATGCCTTTTAAATATATGAATAGTTTTAAGTTTAAAGCAATTTTGAACTATAGACGTTATTTATAAAATATTAATTTCATAGAAATATATTCAATAATTGTGTTGTTGAATTCATTTCATATGTTTTGAAATTAAATTGTATATTTTTAATGACATTAACTTTTATACAAGATTTTATAAAATAGTAAAGTAAAGAAATAAATAATTTTATATACTGTTTAAACAGTTTATTTAAAAGCTGAAAATTTTCCTACATTTTATTTCTTATTTTCGAATTTACTAAAAGTTCCATTATGATAAAGTCTCGTATTTTCGATGGCAATAGCATTCTATATGTAAAGTGAGCGAACCTTTAGTTGCAACATTTTTTTAAATTAAATATTCGTTAATATTTGTTTCAGATACATATTTTAGAATGTTATTAACATTGCATATGTTATTTATTATTTGAGGCGTTTATTTTGAAAGTGGTTTAAGTCCATTTTTTAAAAAAATTTAGTTAATGCTAACAATAATCATAATCCTATATAATCTTTTATTTTATAAAAATTTTAAGTCTAGTATCATTAAAATTGCTATGATTTGGGGCACTTGAAAATTAGTGAGTTAACGAAATGGAAAAAAATTATTTTGAAACTGGTTTAAGTCCATTGAAAGAAATAATTTTTTTCATAAAAGATTAAAAAACATTAGTGGCGAACCTGTAAATTGGCTAAGGATATGTTGGATGCGATTTATAAAAAGTAGAACCTATAAAATGTTTTAGAAAGAATCTATGGAAGTGGATACAGAGTTCAAAATACTTGATTTAATACCTTGTCGGGGAAGACCAAGGAACTTCAATAAAATAAAATTAGCACCACTATAAAAAATGTACGTCCCATTTCAACTCCTAAGTATAAGGATATGATGGAGTTAGTAAGGTATATACTACCTAAGCACCATAAATATTTTAACAACCAATATGGTAAAATCTTTAATATTATCCTTAATAAATGAATGTTGGTTTAATTTTTTAATAGATGAATTAATATTATTTTTAAATACATGTTTTTCTAATTACATATATAAAAATCTGTATCTAAATTGAAAGCTTCCCTATTTATTTTAAAGCTATTACATTCATCTACATCAAAGATAAAATATTTACAATTTCTGTTATTTAATATCTTTAAAATAATAATTTCAAGAACTTATCTTAAGAACCTAACTAATTAGAGGAATCACTAGGTATACAATTCTTTTGGATAATTTGTTCAATATTATTGTGAAACTAAAGTATTTTGTTGACTTATAATAATATTAAACAAAGAACACTAAGGGGAATTATTCCTTTTCACTAGTAAAGTTTAAAAAAAGTATTACGTTATATATTCTAACATGTTTAAGGTTACAAAGCCATAAAAACAACTTAATACCAGTTAACAATATTTTTGAAACAATTCAAACGCAAACCCTTAAATATCTCAATATAAGTAAAAATGGACTTAAACCACTTTCAAAATAAACGGCTCATTTAATAGAAATAATACTATACGTTTTTTACTTTAATACTATACGAGTTTTGTTCCTTTTCAGGAACATATTTTAATCCATTTTTGCTTCCTAAAATGCAGAAGATTATAGAATCTTTTGTCTACTACAAACCAGTCTAGGCCGCTCTAGAATGGAATGAATACTGGTGTTTTTTAAGATCTGAATAGGATTTCGGATTGGGTGTTGTGCTCTGAGGGCGAGGACTATACGTGTGCCACAAATGCAATTCTCTGATTTCTGTACGATGTGTGGTAATGAAGGGAAGCCTGAGAATGTCGTAAATGAATTCAAGTCTCGGGTTTTTAGCCACTCCGGCTCTTTAATGGTTTTAGTGAATTTTCACCTAACAGGTAAACTTCTGGGAATGTCTGCTTGTTCTTCCTCTTTTTCATCTTCACTTTAAATATAATATTCTTTTTCGCTATCATATATGTTCATTAGTTTCCGAAACTTTTGAACATATCCACAATGAGAATTTTACAAGTTATCCAACATCTTCGTAAAATAACCTAACTCCTGAAGTTACAGTTTGATATACATATGTATGTATAAAAAAAGAGTATCCTTCCACATGAGTACATAATTTTATGCAACAGCTACTATTTCTTAACTTTACAATGTATTATAAATTATTGTAAGAAAACTGTACCAAAATAAGTTCTTTGAACCGTCATGTGAAAGTTATTTGCATTAAGCAAAACATCTTTTGGAAAGACACAAATTAGGCTGGATACGAAAAGTATTCATCTACAGTGGCTCCCACCTTATTTCAACCAGCATCTTTAAAAAAAATTTAATAAGAGTTTATAGAAAATGTTTAAAAATTAAACAAAAAAGTTTTATTCAGTCTCAAATTTATGGGCAATTTGTGATCAAAACGTCCGCCAACACCGGATTTCGAACAAGAATGACCTTATAGCCGCTCTGAAAAAGGAATGGGCTAAAATAACTCTCAAAACCACTAGGAAGTGGAATCAATGCAAAAAAGGCTGAAAGCTGTAATTAAGCAAATAGGAGGTCATACTAAATTTTGAAATTAAAACTATTAGTTAATTAATAATTTAATTGTTTGTTTATAGTAAGTGGTTGAAATAAGCTGTAACTAATTGGGTTCCTATATTTTTGGTTTTTAGTTTGTAAGTTTACATTTGAGATTGAATAAAACTTTTTTTTCTTAATTTTTAAACATATTCTATAAACTCTGATTCAAATTTTTTTAATATCTTGTTTCGTTTCGAAATTATACGAGCTTAATTTTTTTAAAGGTGCTGGTTGAAATAAGCTGGGAGCCACTGTACATAATCAAATCTATATTGTCCAATAAATGTTGTATTGTAAAATGAAATCATTTATGGAATTTCATACGTTTGCTAAAATATTTGAAAAATAAATAAAACCTAATATCCTTTAAATACAGATAACTAAACACATACAAATCTTTTTGTCCGCTATACAGATTTAATTTTAGAAAGAAAAAGAAAATTGCGATTTTATTTTAAATTTATAATGAATTGATTGGATTTTTATTATATTTCAATTTATCAATTAATAATTAATTAATTTTATTTATAATTCATTGTAAATTGTATATTATCGATTAAATTATATAATAGAGTTTATAATTAAATTTGTTTACTAATTAGTAAATTTATGATTCAATTATTCTTATGTAATATTAAATTTATTAATTTTTATATTTCATTTCTTCTTCTTTATATTACGTAGATCTATGCTAATTATTTAATTTAAACTAAGTATTTCAAAATATTAAAACTAAAAAAAAAAAAAAAAACTTTGAAAAGGGAATTTATATCATTAATTTATGAAGTATGTATATTTGTGTTTAAAAATCATAAATACAATAATTTACAGGAAAAAAAAAATAAAAATTAAAATGTTCCTAAAATATATCAAAATTAAAAAAAAAATATACATATGTATTTAAATGTGTATTTGTAAAAAACAATTGCAATCAACGCAATAACAAAATATAATTGTTGTTTGTTCTCTTTCGTTCTTTTTTAATGATTCAATTAAAGCATTAAAAAGTGTGTATATATGTATGTATGTATATAACTATATTAAATTAGAATTATATATATACTTAATATGCATATATATTTAAAATAAACAAAATTTTACTAAATTCAATTTACTAGTATGTAATGTGTACTGCATGTATGAGTGTTATCTCTCTAAAATGTTTTATATAAAAATCAAAAATTAATGTATAATGTCTATTAAATATATGTATGTATACAATGTATTTATTTATACCTTTACAATAGGAGTAAAAAAAAAATTAATATTTGTATAAAATTAATTATATGTTTAAGCTTGTATTGCACTGTTCAATTTTTTTTTTTTTTTGTTTATTTATAGGAGCAGATAAATATTTTTCAATTACAAAAACATTTCTAAAAAAATTAAAAATAAATTTATTTGTTTTTGTTTTTTTTTTTTACAAATGATAGAGTTTTGGTATTTCGGTGTTTATTAAAAATAATTAATATCAGCCAAAAACTTATACATTTTACACCAGCGGAATTAAAACTTAAAGGATATTTATTTTTTTTTTACAAAATTTTATGGATAGGCTAGATTTATAGATAATTAAAAATGTACATGTTTTTTTTTATATTTATTATGTCATTTAAAAGTTTTGTGTTAAAAAAATATTACAAAATTAAATTAAAGCAAAAGTCAGAGAAAATATGCTGTTGCAGTAAGAGGCAAAAATGTTTTAAATTTTATGCACGCAAGTTACGAGGTTTTCAGCCATATTAAGTTGGAAAATAACAACCAATTTTTTAATGAGTTGCTAGAGTTCTGCTAGAACGTAAACCTCTAACCCTTTCAAACACAGATTTAGTGTTTCGATATATTCTCGTTAAAAAAAAAAATTCTTTGGTCGAGTTTCGTGTCATTAAAAAATCAATAGAAAACTAAATTTATTTGCATTTGATTTCTATTAAATACTTGCGCTCGCATGTCAAATCCCTTTGAATGAAATGGAAAAAAAAGAGATTTTTTTCCATAGATTTTCAGCATATGAATCTTCATAATTATATTGCCTCACAGATTTACAAATACATATGCATTTATTTTCTTTCAATCATGCATTTGATTTTATTCATGTCAATTTCTTTAGTTAACTAATATAGAACCCTAGAGCTATAATTCGTTATTATTTAAAATTACTACCAATTTCGTAAGAGTAAATATTATAATATTTTGTTTATACATATTATGTATTATCTTTTATATAGATTATCAGATTAAATTGAAAACTAAAAACATGTATGTATTATGCTTTCCTGCTTTATTTTTGTAATACCAAATCTACTTTCTAAAAGTAGTATAACTTGTTGCAAAAATTTACAGAACTTTTGAATTATGCAAGAAATACAGATTGCAGAAAAATTATTTTTAAAATTTAAAACACAATAAAAATAATTAAACTTTATACAATAGATTAAATTAATACAATTAATAAAAAATATTGATAGTGTTTATATACAAGAAAAATTACAATCAAGAAAAATATTTTATAATTTTCTTTTTCAAAGTTGGCTGGTCAATTCTATGCATCTTAATTGTGTACACGAATGCACGCTGAAATCAATGTACAAAAATTGTATGGAAATTAAAAAAAAAAACAAAAAAGAAAATAATTCAATAAAATATTTTTCTACAACCTTGACTTTTCGGCCAAAAATATACAAATTTGTTAGTAATAATACAATAGGCTTAGCTTTTGTTATATAAATTCCATTTTTGTTGTGTTGCTAACTTCTAATTAATACTTTTTTTTTATCATAAATTTTATGTAAATCCAATATTATATTATGCTTAACAAATCAACATACACACACATAGATTTGAAAATTTCTTTCTTTTTTATGTATTTCTTTTCTTTTTTTTTTTTTTATTTAAATTTTCTTGCAATAAGAAAATCATGTTTCTAAGGGTAATAATTGTTAATATAGAACTTTTCTATCCTACATTCAAAGAGAGTGTTAAATAGAAGTGTTAAAAATGGATTATCTTTTAAATCAAATACATTCACACACTCACATTTAGATGGAAAATCTATAAAAAAAAAATTAGGTTTAGGCTTACTATTTATACTTCCACAGTAAATGGATCACGAGAATGGTGAATCTTTAAGTGTTTGTTGTGATTGGTTTTAGTTGTTGAACTTTTACCACAAATTGTACATTGAAATGGTCGTTCGCCAGTATGTATGCGTCTATGTTCAATGAGATAGTAGTGGCGATGGAACGACTTTTTGCATAAATCACAGGTATATTTTTTGTTGCCATGATGCTCCCTTCTGTGGCGCATATAATTGTATTTGCGTATAAACTTACATCCGCATACCTCACAGGTGTACGGTTTGATTTGCTTGTGGGAGTTCATGTGGTTCTTGAAGTCAACTTCGCGCACAAATGCCTTGGGGCAGTGTTCACATTTAAACGGTTTAGCTGTGCGATTCGCATGTACCCAGGAGTGAATTTTTAAATTCCATTTTGTTGAGAAGGACTTGCTGCAAATAGCACAATCGTACTGTGTTTCTGTGGAATGTGTGGCCATGTGAGCTTTCATAGAAGCTTTTGCAAATATTTGTTTACAGATGGGACACTCCATCGGTTCGGTATAATCGAATTTGTCCGAGTGTGCAAGACGAATATGTCGCCTCAGTGAATTAACGTGCACGAAACGATCACAACAATGTGGACAACATTTTGGCTTAGAATCGTGCGTTTCTTTATGCCACAAAAATCGTGCTTTAGATGGCAGAACCTCACCACAATAACATACATACTCCTTCCTGCGAACAATTTGTTTTGTATGCCGTTTACGATGTTGCGTTAAATTTGAGTAGCGTTTAAAGTGTTTTCCTGCAAAATATTCAAGACATATATGTAATTTAAATGTATTCAAATTAAACAAACTAAAAATTAAATCTTATATTTTATTAACGAAATAGAAAATTGTATTGTAGAATGTCTTACTTACCACAAACTTTACATTTTAATGGCGAAAGACCTGAATGCATTCGCGTGTGTTCTACTAGCGCGCTACGCACAACAAATTTTTTATCGCACACGGTACATCCAAATTCTTTCCAACCTAAATGGCGTTTCAAGTGTAGTGAGAAGTTTTTCCACCGTTGGAATTTTTTTCCACACGTAAAACATTCAGCCGGATGTTCCGTCAAATGGGCATCATAAAATTTAACCGAATTAAAGTTTTGTCTACATATGTAACAGAAGAATATCGACGATTTTATGAGATTCTCGTCGAATTCGGTAAGGCTTTGGTTTTGTTTTAATGTTGTCATATTAAAGGATACTAACATACGATAAAGCGTTGTTAATTTACTGGTGGGTGTTGTTAGTGATAACGGTAATCCAGTTGTAGATGGCTTCGTATCGCATTCTAGATTATTATTTATGGAATTTTCTACATTTAACGGTATCAGAGCTAATTGTTGTTTATTATCTTCCATAATTTCCGTCTTTGCACTTAAGTTAGCACTGATGGGTTCTACGCAATTTAGATCTCGGTGAATATTTTCGTTTTCGATTTTGACTATGCTCTGCTTATAGTCACCACCCGTACAGTCGGTATTTTGTTGTATCGTAGCCATTAAATTTCCACTGGCTGCACTAGTTGTCGGTACGGCCACATCTTGCACTTCGGAATTTGTTATAGGTGTGGCCAGACCGGTTGTGGGACATATTAATCTTCTATTTTGTCGTACGTAATTATGGACATCAACCATATGAGCATTACGATCTTTAAGCTTCGAATATTTGGCATTGCAATGACCACATTCGTAAACTTTTGTACGTTGTTTTTGTTGTAACTGATTTTGGGCTTGATGTGGTTGTTGCTGTTGTTGTGGTATCATAAAATTCGATGTCAGGGAAGTATTGACAGCATTCGATGGTCCTGCCAAGAATGCTGTTGAAGTACTAGGTTGTTGAAGATGCGATTGCTGTTGTATTTCCATTTGTTGCTGTTGCTGTTGATGGAAATTAAACTCCACATTTGGCATGTCATTTGGATTTTGCATCAAAATTTGTTGAGAAGTCACAGTTGATGTTGGATGTATACGTTTTGCATTTTCTTGCAATGTTTTGTTGTCTTGTGAGCTACGCTTACGTCTCTTGCGTATTTTTGCCGATGTTGAAGGCATTACATCCATATTACAGTTGTCATTTGTATTTTGAGAAAATATCGGCATGCTACAACTGTTGTTTGTGCTATTTGGCTCAAAACTAAATTATAAACAAAATACAAAAACAATAATAAAAAATAATTATTTGCATTGGAGTTAAATTTTAAAATTTATAAAGATATTGAAATAACCTTTTTGATCTTATATTGCTATTGCTATTAGTGGCTTGAGCCGTCGTTGATGCACTCAGATCATGTACGGTGAAGTATTCATCATGATTCCATCCATTGTCTTGGGGGAAAATACCAGGAAATGTTGTTTTAAAAAATCTCGCTGATATATCACCATACATCTAAATGACAAATGAATGTTAAGGTAATAGATTTTAACTTGCAAACAAATATAATTACTTACCGGTTGACTCCAAGAATTATCAATATCACAATTACTTTCTTGTTCAGAAATTTCTCCTTTAGCTGGCATTTTTTCATCGGTACGAATATTTAAGGTTGCACCTGTTGAGCAAATTCCAGCCATACTATTATCCGTTGCGCCATTAAATGAGCACGATGTTGAGGAAGATGGTGGCGGTGGTGGAGGCACCGTTACACGCTCGCCAACGGTCATATCAATGTTTTGTTCTCGTTTACATGTATCTAAATCCAAGTATTTACCAACTTCAGCGCTATCTAAAGCAGCCGAACCGTCAACAGACAACGAATTTATATTCGCAGTCGAATTATTTGTTGAAACTGAAGCAACATTATGTTCGGAGGCTGCATAATTTGTGTTATTAAACCACGGCTGATGCGATGTCGGTGGCTGCTGATTCTCTGTCACCTGGTTATGATTTAGATGATGCTGTTGTTCATATTCGTTGTAGTGTTTGGTAGACGACGAATCTTCCAATAGCAAAGCACTACTGTTATTATTGTTATTGATGTTGCCACTGCTATTGTTACCGTTTGAACCATTCTGATAAAATGTCGTAAATTGTTGAAGATTTTTTACGTCGACCTGTTCGTTGGTACCAGGCATATTATTATAAAGATAACTAAACGGAAAATCTGTAAATATTTGATGTGTTTGTTGATGACTTTGGTCATTTGCGGTGGAAGTATTGGTGGTGGTGGTACTCTCATTCTGCCCTTCAGAGGGAATTCTAACATCCATGGCTGATTGTGACGAATATGTGGATGATGACGACGAATTATCCATTTCTTGATTTATTATTTTACTTTTTTGTTGCACCGCATTAGAATTAGCATTTTCTGTAGACGTTTGTATATTTGAAAAAACGGACATTGAAGATGGAAAAACAGATGGCGATTCGTTTTGAGATTTCTTTGAATTTGCAAAATCGTAAAGAACTCGTGCATCATCATTGACGTTATTTTCAACTTTCATTTCTTTTATGATCGTTGTAGCTGGTATACTAGTCTCAGTTAAACATGGTTTTTCCTCCTTAAAATCAAGAATGGGTTCTTTGGAATTGAGATGTTGCTCTAAAATACTAAATCCTGCTGTAGACTGGAAAGGCTGATGATTTTGTTGCTGATTTTCGTAGGCTATCGAAGCGATTGGTTCGTTTTTAACTTGTACATTAGCATCATCTGAAATATGTTTTATAGATTCTTGCTTTGCCCTAGCGGATGTTGTTGGCATTTGCTGATCATTGTCATTTGTATTTTGGTGTGGTTTATTTTCTCTTGGCAAAACTTCAGTCTTTGAAGATTTTGGTTTAATAACTAGTTTCTTAGGACCTTTGCGAGCCAAGGACGGTTGAGTCATCGATTTTGCGTTGGTCATAGGTTGAACTTTACTTTGAGGTTGAGAAAGATCTTCAGCTTCGTTGGAATTTTTATTATTTTCCAAAGATTGCAGTTGTTGCTGTTGGGCTTGATGCTGACTAGTTGAGGCCATTCGAATAACACTGGTGACATGACTGGAATTTATAGTCGTTGAGCTAGTTGAGGCGTTCGAATTGGCGAAAGAGGATAGAGCAGTTTCATTTCCGGTGATATTCTCGACAACCTGAGGTTTTTTCTCATCCTTTTCGTCTTGTTTTATATCATTTATTAAACTTATATTATGATTATTTGTTTCAATATAACTACTACTACTGCTATGGTTATCAGTTGTTTCTTCAGTCTCATGTTTGTTGGCCTTTAAAGGTGGTGGTACTATTTCAAAGTTTGTATTTGCAGTCGATGGATACGTCGTAATGTATTCATCAATGGGCTCTTCTTTTTCAATTTTTACTAAAGGCATGGGAGCCATTGAAGCTAATGTTTTGCGTTGAGCTGCTACTTTACTTGAAGCAATTATATTTCCCACCAAGTCTAGATATTCATTTAAATTCAATTGAACGTCACTCAGTACGGTGATTGTGTTTTTAGAAGATTTCTTTCGGACGGTAGTGCCATTTGAAGAACTGGCAGTTGAATTTTGCTGCGTTTGTGCGCTATTTACCGTTGAAGGAGAATGTAGGGAATTTGTGGGAATAGAATTCGATGTGGATGGTGAAGGCTGATCATCACTGCCCGATGCAGGAGCTACTGAGTACAATGATGACGACAGAAGTGACAACGTTGCTTGCGACGTCGATGAAGGTGATGTGGATGGTAGAATCTTCGCACTAGATTCGGTGGTACTGTGATCCTTTCGATCTTGAGATATAAATTCCTCTTCATCACCGCTGTCGCTCGAAATGCTTACAAAATCAACAATTTCATTACCACCTGACTGATGAGGATCTGAATGACTTGACTTCTTAGAATTGCCGTTAGAGGAATTCTTAATTTTTTTATGATTTTCATCAGTATTTTGCTTCATTTTTTCATTATCACTGTCTTGGGATACCTCCTGTTTTTTACTCTTAATGTCAGTACTTTCATTGTGTACAGGAGATTCCATTTGGTCTCTGCCACTATCGTCATCATCATCTTCATCATCGTGAATATGTAAAACACTTGGTGGCGATTGGTATATACGTTCTATGACGGAAAATTCTCCATTGTCGGTTTCGACACATTCAACAATATGTTTAGGTGTTTCCTGTACAATGAAATCTCCATTTTCCCGCTCCAAGTAATGGGCTACAGGTGATTCTGCATATCTTAGAACTGAAGAAGATGTAGAGGGTGAAGGAGCTCCGGCAGCAGCTGCTAATAAAGCCGCAAAAGGAGAATTTGTATGCCGGCCTAAAGTAGACGCTGCCACTGCAGCCATTGAAGCTGAAGCTGTAGATGGACTGATTGAAACATGTGGATGTGATGGAGCGTTCGCATTATTAACTGTCGATGCTGATGTTATCCCTCCAGCACTCGTTGATGGGCCACTCTTTGTAGATTTATTCAATATTTCATTGGAATTTACAATATGATTCTTGGAATTTTGAATATTTTCGTTATTGTTCTGTTGTTGCTGCTGCGGCTGCTGCTGCTGTTGTTGTGACAAAACTGTTTTGTTTTGATGGGGCTGGTGTAGTTGTTGATTATTATGTCTGACCGATGCAGCATGATGTTGAGCAGGCAATTCTTGATTTTTAGATGAATATGACAGTTTTACTGGAGTTGGTATTGGTGGTGGAGGCGGTGGTACATGAATTCTTACATTATGATGCAAATTTTGTTGTTGATGTAAATTTTGAACTTGCTGCTGCTGCAAAGCTATATGCGCCTGTAAAGTTTGATGTTGTTGATGCGCTGCCGATGACCCTGTGACTTGATGCTTATTTTGATTATTTTGAGATCGTATTTGACTAATTGCAGTGCCATAGGCCGGTGGGGGTTTTTGGTGATGTTGCAAATGTGTTGGTGGTTGATAAGTGAAGAGCTAAAAGTAATAAAAATGATTATAATTGAAAAGATTAAAAACAAAATAAAAATAATCACAGTCTATTATACTCAGCAAATAAAAATAAAAATACAACTACAAACCTGCAACGGAGGAGGCGGCGGTAAAGTTGGCGCATATATAACTTTCAAATTCTGTTGATGTTGGGAATTTGACGATGTTTGATGTTGGCCAACAAACATTTGTTGCTGGCGATGATTACTGCTTGATGGTGTAGTATTAAGATGATGCGGTGGGAGTGGTGGATGCGTTAATTGTTGCGGCTGTATCGACTGGAACGTTCCACTTGGTCCGGATGGTAAAATACCGCGATTAATATCCTGAAGTTGGGATTGTGATGTCGGTGGAGGCGGTGGCGGAGGCATACGTGGAGTTGTATGTATTTGATTCTGGTTGTTACTCGAATTGCGTTGTTGTTGCTGATCGTAGCGCTGATTACCGCTAAACACAGAAAAACTATTGTGAATGCTGTTTGAATTGGTTAGTTCTACCGGAGCTTGATGATATGAATGACTCGTGATTGTTGTAGAATTTGAGGACGCATTTGATAGACTAAAAGTATTTTTCGTAAAACATTCGTTCACGTTTTCATTATTACCAACACTGTGGTCTTTTACTATCGAATTAATTTCTGCCTTAACAGAAGCCTTGGCGAGTAGACTAGGCGGTGAGTGATCTTTTCTAAGAGGTTCGATTTCATTATGCCCTTCGCTATTAGTGGTAGAGTAATTTAATATATTGTCAGAATTTTTACTACCATTATGTTTCAATGATGAACAATTGCTTGTAGAGTTAGTCTTACTGGCACTACAACTTTGTACGATACTCCCAGCATTTAGCTCCTTATCTTTTAGATTTGATGGCAATGGTTTTTCATCTTCCTCACTGTTGGATTTTTTCGTTTCATTGGCGGGATTACTTGTTTCTCCGCCTAAAATATTTGTTAATGCAGCATTACCTTGTCCAACTCCTGATCCACACGATATAGTCATTTGTACTAAAGCTCGTATAACTTGTTCTTTTGGATGTGTCTCCAAATGATCCGAAAGGTTCATACCCGCATGCAGGTATAAAGTACATACTGGACACTGAACGTTTTCCGTCATTTTGCTTCTCTTCTCTCTATGTGCGGACGTGTGTGTATGTTGATTATTTGTACAATATACTTATATTATATATAAGAATTGCTTTTTATTATATATTTCGATTAAGACTTAATAAGTTTCGTCCTAATCATAAAACCATTTTTGGCATATTTTTTAAATTCTCCATCATTAGTTTTTTTAATCGATCTGAAAGTAATAAACATTAAGAGGTCATACAATTTTTAATTAAAAGCAAATCATTGTAGCTAGCTTTAAAGGTAACTAGTGAAATAAATACATTTCGGAGTATTCGATGAAAATGTTTAATACATACATAGTTTTATACTAAATATTCTAATTTTAGTGTGTTTTAATGAATGTAACGCTCAGAACGTTTAATTTATAAAAAAAAATACCTATCACTTTATACTCAAACGTTTTTAATACCTAAGCATTTAATAGTAATTTTTATATGGGGTTTTTCAATTTTTACAACAATTAAAATATTTGAAAAGTGCGATAATTGAATAAAAATTATCCACATAAATATACAAAAAATTTAATATATGCAGGTACAAACTCATTGGCATATTTTCGCACTCATTGTATTTGTTTTTCGCTGTATTCATACGCTGATTCATTACATATGTATTCAGTTTCGACCTGACATCTCAAGCCATACAGCATTCATTCATAAATATGTTCAGTGATTTGAAAAATATTTCGCTACCCCAATCAAAAAGTGTTGTCTGTAATATACTCAACAATAATATAGAGTAAAACAACAACCACTACTCACACATAAACACAACAATGACGGCTACGGCAATGATGAGAACGACAATCAGTGAAAATTGTGTGTAGTGAGTAGTAGTGCGTTTTTGTTGCCCTTCTTTGTGGTCTCCATATTTATCAACGTCTCCACTTTATTCTTTTAATTTGCCCTTATAATTTATGGCGTTGTAGTAGTTGTTGTTAGTGATTTGCCTAGTGTTTGTTGCTGATGCCTATTGTACTTTCTGATCCCTTTGCAATCATTATTGTTATTATTTTTTTCAATCTTCTTTATAATTTTTATATTAAAGCACAAACTTCTGCTCATTTAGAAAACCATGCCCATGGCTGCCAGATGATTTTAAAGAGGATTTTTGTAGTTTTCTGAAGACATTAAATACTCTGTTATTAAAAATCATCAACAAATCTAGCTACATACATATCTAAAATTGTACGTACATACTTATATATTTATTATTTTTGCGATTTCTTCCTTAATGCCAAATGTGGCTATATTAGACTCTATGCACGTAAAAAAGGTTTATCGCTGCACTAATAAGCACACTTATTAAGTTATAAAACTGTGGTCCTATATAAGTAATAACAGCTTAAGTGGAAAATTATACTTTTGAGAAAAATCACTTTTTATATATCACTTAGGACCACTTATTAATAATTTTTTAAGAAAATGGGGATTTCACGTATAAAGTTTTGTTAGTAGTATTACGATAGTATACATCACTCAAATTGATTTAAGTCGACTTTGACTGATATTGCTTAGGATCCCATATATTTCTCTACATAAAAGAAGTTTTAGTGGAATAATTGTTACTGTCGCCATTGTAATTTAGTGCCGGAGTAAATTACAAAAATAAGACAAGTCGACAAGTTTTAGTTTTTAAAATACTTAACTTATCTTTATTTAAATATGTAAATGCACCGTATTCGGACCCAAAATGATACGTTTTTTTAAAGTAAACTATTGAATTCAAACCTATGTCAACTGATCCACTTGGTTTCGGTTGAATTGTGAAAACATGTCTGAAGGGTATACCTCCGCTCACACTCAAGAAAATTCCCATTGTAGGGGACTTCAATACGTATGTAGGTAACGCAAAATAAGATTTGACCATCCCATGATATCTTAATAGAAAATAGAATTGATTTTAAGCTCAAAAAAAGAAGATATGTATTACTAAAAGAGTTTTGATATCATCATCTCCAGTTAATGTATAATAAACTAATCGTTAAACCATTTGAAGCATAATATAAAAATAAGATATACTGGCAACTTTCAAAATTGTAAGCCTGAATTGCCATTAAGAGGTAAATCTACGTTACGGGTCCATTCCTTTTAACATCCGAAAAAAATTGGATTATAATTTTTTTTTTTCATTTTGGTTAGCAATGATACCAAACGTCCGAAAACAAAACGGTGACAAATGAAATACAGAAGAAAAGTAAAATATGTCATTTCAAGTCGATAGTGTTTAAATTACGATGTGAAATATAAAAAATTCCCACATTTAAAATTAATATAAAGTTAAAACCGCAATTTCACAAAATACGAAAGCAAAAGTAAGAAAAACGTAAAAATACTTGCGAATTGTTGTATCTGGCAACCATAAACCATATCCAAATATTCATGCATATATTCACTTAATCTCACGTACATATATTTTAATTACACTGACTGACTTCTGTAGGTATAGTGTGCGAAGGCGATATCAAAAAAACATACCACCGATCCATGCCATAGTTGGAATGGATCAAATTATTCGCCATTTATAAAGAAAAACACTCAAATCGCTGTTGATCCTACCGTATACATATATTTCTCCAATACATTGTATTTTTCTTTGAATCACTAGTTTTATTTATTGAAATCCCTTCAATGCCAGGGAGATCTTTTTGGAGTCTTGTCTTAGCCACACAAACTTGTACTCGTTCAATGACACAGAAATACTTTTTTTGTATTTTTCTTTCACATTATTTTATTGTATTCTTTTTCCGTTTTATTTTATATATATTTTTTTTTTCTTTTTTTAATCGTCTTCGTTTCTTTTGTATGGTTTTGTTGTTGTACGTACACCACCTACCTCTACCTATACTGCCTCCATCCATTTATCCATCTATCCGTCCATCCAACATTTCTACATACTCAATACAATTATAATAATAACAACAACAACAACAAAAAACAATATGAGAAGAAAAATATATCCACCTTTGTATGTGATACAAGAAGACGAGGCCACACAAAAGACTTTTTTCACTTGCAATTAAAACACTTTATTTTCAATAAATCCATAATAATTTCATATGTTCCGTAAACTTCATGCAGCGAACTTGATTTTTTCACAAAGATTTCGTATTTTTTATAGCATTTTATTATTAAATTATTTATTTGAAAATTTTCACTTTAACAAATTGGAAAAAATTACGACAATGATTCCGTCGTCTGGTTATTTTTAAAACGTAATAGATTAAACATGTTTTAAATTGTAAAAGAATAAACACAAATTTAAATAACAGTGATGTCAACACTGCGTGGTATTTGCTTTACGCTTTTGAAGTCTTTCACCGTTGCAAGCCCGAAAAACAAAAAATTTAGCTTGAACTTTTATTTAAATAAATTGTAAATTTGTGATAATATATTTATAAATATAAATTCATTTGGGTCCTCTAAGGTGTGTATTACCTCAATAATTGCGTTTCATTCTATTTTATCACGATGTTCTATCTTATTCAATGGTTTATTCTTACTACTTTTATGCCTAGCTGCCGACTTCAGGCTTTGCCGACTTAAGTGTTTCTGTTTACGCCAAATTCAATCGACTCACTAGACTACCAGAGCATCGAAATTTACTCTATTTTCATACTAGTCACATATATTGTTTTAATACGAAATTAGGCTAAAATTTATCAAAATCTACCTGTAAACGACCTTCCAAAAATGCAGGTACATATTCTGAAGGAAGGAATTATACACTCAAAAATCTCTACATATGTTGGCAAGGCTTTTGTGACCTCTGTGCCGGTAGTTTTAAAATTTTAAACACTGTCATAAAATAAACTAATCATTAATAGTTTTTTGAAAATGTATTTAATAAATATATGTATCAAATTTTAATCATTTACGGGAATTTTAAGATACAATACACTACAATATTATAGGTAACAGAAATATAAAATAACAGAATATACAACATATTAATTTTAAGCGTTCTTGGGATTCCAGAAAATGCAACCCTTCGAATGAAGTACTTTAACATACAACTGTGTGATTGGTATTAAATCGATGCAACTACGCTTGCAAGCAGCCAAATGTAATTTTTAACACCGAACAAAATTTTTAATTTGTGATCGAAAGAAAGAGACTGCCGTGTCCTATAAAATTGGTTATCGTTAAAATTGTTTTCCAATTTAACATTCAAGAGTTTTTAAACAAAAGTGAAAATGGTGGACAAAAATTCGGATCAAAGTATTATGGACAAGTCCATGAGATCAGTGTTTGGTAAGTACCGTACTGAAATCGCCATTGAAACATCATACGATGCCGCCATTGTGCATAAACTTTTGTGAATATCAGTCAGTACTGGAGTAGAAATGTTTTGTATGGACAATGGAAAATAATGAATTCAATTGGAGACTATTATATTTAATTCGTGATTTATGTTGATATGTTTTCGATGTGTGTGCCTATACTTTTCCAAAATCTTTTAAATAGTCCTTTCTGAACGAATTCTCAAGTTTTCTGTGTGGCGTGATCTAACGGAGATCATAATGAAGCACCGTTACGATTGTTTATCAGGTGGTGTGGTACATTAGATCAGATGTATCAGGAGAATGACAATATAAAAAAGGAGAAGTCGCGAGTATTCTATTTTACTGTAAGCATTTTATAAACATAGCCTTTGAATGCTTCTATGGAAGATAGTTCTAACAAAGGCTGACTGCACTAAATTGTAGCAAAGCTAAACTTTGTTTTTTAATGAAAGACTCAACTTTAAAGTACGACTTGTACATATACACATAACTTTAGTGATTTGGTATATTTTTTTTAAAGAACTTTATTAGTAGGGTAGAATAATATTCAATCAACCTCATACGACTGCAATATTTGTATTGTCAGTTCAAACAAGCATTGCAATTAATGTCAAACATATTTTTTTTCTTACAGTGGGCAATATTCCTTACGAAGCTACCGAGGAAAAATTGAAAGAAATTTTTAGCGAAGTTGGTCCAGTGGTATCTCTCAAGTAAGTCTTTATTATGCTCTATAAAATATTTGTGTAAGTATATTTTTATTTATCTTTCATAAAGGTTGGTATTTGATCGTGAAAGCGGTAAGCCAAAAGGTTTCGGTTTTTGTGAATATAAGGATCAGGAGACGGCCTTAAGCGCCATGCGTAATTTAAACGGTTATGAGATCGGTGGCCGTACTTTGAGAGTAGATAACGCTTGTACAGAAAAGTCACGTATGGAAATGCAGCAACTTTTGCAAGGACCTCAGGTGGAGAATCCCTACGGCGAACATTGTGATCCAGATCAAGCTCCAGAAATTATAACTAAAACTGTAGCATCTTTGCCACCCGAACAAATGTTTGAGTTGATGAAACAAATGAAGTTATGCATACAGAATAATCCATCGGAAGCCCGTCAGATGCTCATGTTAAATCCACAACTGGCCTATGCATTATTGCAATCTATGGTGGTAATGCGTATTGTAGATCCACCAACAGCCTTGGTAAGCTGGAAATAATAATTTCTTTAAATGCTGGTATATTTATACTGTTTTTTCTTTTTTGATTAGGGTATGCTTTTTAAAGCAAATCAAATGCCACCAGTTCTGGGAGCAAAGCCTCTTTCGAGTAGTTCTGCGGCTTCCCAAGGTATGGGTTCTATGCAACAGGCACAAATTATACCACCTACAGCTAACATGGGTGGTGGTCCGCCAATGCCTGTGCCTGGACCTAATTTCACACCAGTTCCGGGTAATGATATTGACTTGAGAGCTATGGCTGGTGTTAATATGAGTGCACAACCACCCATGGATCCCCGACAAATGGATCCACGAATGGTGCGTAACATGGATCAGGACATGCGTGCTATACCTAATCCTGTACCACCGCCAATAATGGATCCACGCAATCAGCGTCAAATGCCACCATCGCAAATGAATACACCGCCTTCATTCCCAAGTGATCCACGCCAAAGACCAATGGATCCCCGTCTGAGGGGCGCTGGACCAGGACAAAGTGGTCCAGTACCTCCACAAACTGCTCAACAAATAGCTCAACAACAATTACAAAATCGTTTGGCTACCAATTGTGGTCTACCAAATGATGCTTCGGACCAGGAAAAGGCTGCTTTGATTATGCAAGTTTTGCAGCTGACCGATGAGCAAATCTCGCAGCTACCTCCAGAACAGAGAACTAGTATTTTAGTGCTAAAAGAACAAATTGCGAAAAGTACACAACGTTGAATATATTATTCCGTATTTTAATCATGTTACAATTTATGTAAAATATTTTCTAAAATTTTTTTTCAACTTAGACTACGTATGTTTATTATTCAGCTTTTTTTATATTTATACTGTGACCAAAGCTTGATATAACTTTTGGACAGTTGTATTAACAATTTGACGCAAGTTTTCATCATCCTTAGAGGTAACAGCCTTTAAAGAAGAGAGTTTATCAGAAAATGTTATGTATTCCTAGATATTTCGTGAGCTTACCAGTGTTTCTAAATTTACTTCTACGCTTTTGCCGGCGACCGTAACTGGTAGAATGTCACCTTTAAACATTTTCGGTATGGTATTTTCACCAAAAGTGTCCTGTAAGGTTTCCAAAAGACATTCTTTGAAATGTGTTCGATCTGATTTCGCTTGCGCTGTTGTTCCTTTAAGGTTAGTGCCACCCATTTCCGTTTGCATAATGCAGGCCAAAACAGAATCAGCAAACATATCATTGACTGGTGTAGCCTGCCATTCCATAACAATAATTTTTCCCTCGACTGTCAAATCAATACAACCAAATGCACGTATACGTTTATCTTCCTCTAGAACCTCTACAGTGCCTCCCCCACCAATGCGATCCAAAAGTAATTGTAAGGTATTTAAAGGACTGTTCCATGGAATGGATTGACGTTGTGTTACTACCGACATGCTCATATCAGTGTATTCTAAATTGAACAGGGTTTTATGTTAATTTGCTTTGCAATTATGAAATCTTTGAGTAATACGTACTGGATAAATCTGAAGCGGCTAAAAGGTGATATTTAAAATCCCTCTTCACCAAAACGCCGGATAACTTATTACCCACTTCCGGTTTTATAGCTGCCAATGAACCCATAACTTTTGCTGTTTTTTCTCCACGGAAATATAACTCCACTGAATGTGTATTACGTGGATTATAGAATTTAATATCCGTATTTGGATCTGCTTCATATTCACGCTGTAAAGCCATTTTAAGACGTGACATTTCATTTTGTTCTCCATGGACCAAAACCTAAAGTATAAGGAAACAATTTCAGTAGGAGTAGTATATAAAATAAACTAATCTAAACAAAATTTTGTCTAACTGAATTACTTACAACATGTTGGGGTTTAAGTAATCTTATAAATTCGCTGGTCTGTTGATAATCAGTATGAGCCGAAAATGATATATAATCTACTGACATATTCAGAGGCAACTTTTGTCCAGACAAAGTGGTAATTTCTTCCGGTTCCGATAATATAGTTTTAGCCAATGTGCCCTCAACACAATAACCTGCTATTATGACACCATTCTTAGGATCTGTACACCAATTTTCGAAGAGTTCCCGAGACAAGCCACTTTGCATCATACCGGGTGAAGCCATAACCACGCAAGGGCCAATGTCATCAAAATGATCAATGCCCTTTAGATTAGATATATGGCGAAATACAAATGGGTTATTAACAGCTATTTGGCGCCTAATCTTATCATTCATGGCATTAATGTAGGTCTGATAAACTGCCATACATTTCTTAGCCAAGGAGGAAGCATAGTATATGGGAATATCATGCAAATCGGGATTTTGAGACCAGTATTCATCGAGAATCAATAGTAATTCTTGAGCTCTACCCAGAGCAAACACTGGTATTAAACAACGGCCACCTTGAGTCACAATTTTTTGTACCAAAGACGTGAATCGATTTTCTCTATCTTCACGTTTCTCGTGTATATGTGTGCCATAAGTTGATTCTGTAATTAAAACATCTGGCTTCATGGTGGGTATTTCAGCAGCCATTAAATGACGATCCTCTTGTCGTGAAAAGTCGCCAGTGTATAGTATTTTCACACCAGCAATCTCTATCATAAACATGGCAGCACCCAGCACATGGCCGGCATTATATGCACAAAAACGAACACCCATAACATCGCGCTCCTCATGGAAATTAATAGTTTCAATTTTTTCCATTGACGCTTCCAAATCGGCTTCGGTATACAACATTTGTTCGGTAGATATATTACTAATTTTAATATAATCGGACAACATCCAACGGTATATGGCTTTTGTGGCATGCGTCATAAAGCAGCGACCGCGAAAACTTGTCTTCATCAAGAACCACGGCAATGCACCACAATGATCCAAATGAAAACTGAAATTTAGGTTTTTCAATTGTATTATTCGCAGGTTGATTTTGTTAATAATTTTTCTTACTGTGAAATAAATAAAAGATCAACTTCATCCGCTTCTATTAAATCTACATACGGCAAAGCGTCCATACCGGACAATCCTGGATGAATGCCACAGTCTAACTTTAAATTATACATACAAATTATAAATAAAAATGAAATCTTATAACACGAACACAAAGCTAATATTTTTCTCACCATAATTTTTTTGCCTTTAAATTCCAACATAATACATGAGCGTCCCACTTCTTGGCCAGCACCACTTCATGTAAACAAAACATACATACATTACTAACATGTGCGTAAGGGAATCCAAAATATTTTACTTACAGGGGCTTAATGAGTAATAAATCGCTCTCCTCTGCTGGTACAGCACCTTCATTCCTCTGAGCCATATCTGCGTTTTTATTAATTTCTCTGGGATTAACAATTTTTTAATATAATTAAACACAAATCTTTTCAAGCTTCACAAAAATACACAACTGGCAGAATTGTTATTATTTCTTTAATGACAACAATAAGTGTTGTAAAGTGTTAAAAAGTTATACACAGGGTGACAAATAGATAACAGAATCGAATTAACTGTTTTCTTCAAATGAGCAAGAAAGTGCTGTATGTAATAAATTGGTTAAAATCGAATAGAAAGGTCTTGTGGGGAAATCGACCTAGTGTGCTGCATAGCCAGGACCGGATAGAGGCGACGAAGCGGTTTTCTGAAACGGAGCAAATAAAAAGGTGTTAAATCGAATAAAAATGGACTTGTGGGGGAAATGCACCTAGTGGGGTAGATAACCATGTCATCATGGATTCCAAAACAGGTTTGCTTACTGTCGGACATTACTTGGTACCAAAGATATGCCACTAATCTAAAAAACCTATACGACTAAGCTAATTTCTTTCTTTAACTGAGCAACAAAAAGTTTTCTATATAAATCGGGTAAAATTGTCGACCTGCATCTTTATGTCTATGATTTGCATTTTTTGGTCGATGACTTAGACTTGCGTTTTTTTGTCGATGATTTGCATTTTTTTGCCGATGACTTACTTTTTTTCGGTCGATGACATTTTTTTTTGTTCATATTAGGAAAACAATTAGCTTCGTCCTCTATATCTCCGGTTCCATGAAGCGCACAGCCGTAAGGAAAAATATTTTGGAATCCTTGATACCATAACTACCGGGCTCACAAAGGCTCGGAAGTTGCACCTTCTTGAATATCTTACCAGTAAAGAAATCAAACTCTGAATACAAAAACGCAATGAAACATGAATTTATTTTTAAACAAGTTAACATAAATATATTTCATTGGTTTAAATATTAAAATTAAAAAATGCATACATTGATTAAAGTTAGAAAATAATTATCGAAAAAATAAAATGCTTACTTCAGACAAAAAAGAAAAAGGAATAATTAAAATTAACAATTCGACAAAATTTGTAATTAAATGCGTTGAAAATAATTATTTTCAATGAGAGACTGGTAAACGGTTAACCCTTTTAAAGAGGCTTCTTTCGATTCATAAAGTGATATTTCCAAAAGGTCAGTACTATCAAAATTATTGCCAGCAATTAGACTATGACAATTAAGATTCTTTTTAACAACAGCAAATAGTTTTTGTTTTGTGAGTAAGCGATTGAGAATCATACGTATCTCATGCTCTTTAAAATGTGGATTGACTTTAATGCCATATAAACGTACACGAAAGGTGCGTAAGGGCCAGTCCAATAACTCCGTTGGACACTGGCGTATATATTTCAAAGATAGTGTTTCACTATTCAAATAATCAACATATAAAACATCAACTGTCTTGGCATTAGGATTATACGAACGTACAACAGCACGATACCATACTTTGTCTTTGCTATAGCGGGCTAAACACAAAGTACGTGGCTCAAACTTCATCAGCGGTGGCAAAGATTTCTTAACCAATTCTCTAATTAAACGCTGTAGCCCTACTTCTCGATAACGAAATTCTGTGTGCAGGGGAAATACTTGTAATATAGTAGGCGTTATAATGGATATAACACGGCAATTAAATTGTTGCATGGCGGTGGGTAATTGAGGTGGTCGCAATCTATCAATACCACTAAAATGGGTAAAAACTGTAGAAGTTTCATTGGGATAAAATCTTTCAAAGTCTGATTCGATATCCTGAAATGTAAAAAAAAGACGTATGAGGTGACGTAAGCGGCATAAATTGTGGGTACGATAAGTAAAGATCAACTTACTTGTTCTTCGCTGGACAAAACTCTTTCATCCAATACTCTATTAATCTCATCATCTTCTTCTAAGCGCATGTTTTCAACGCTATTATGCCAATAGTTCATGGCAAAATGTTCTTCCAATTTTATTACATCTGCGTGATCATCGTCGATGGCTTCATCTGCAGCACATATAAAATCGTCTAACTGGGCACCTTCTTCGAATACCATAATTTCCTTCATCATGTCACTGTAATCTTTATCGTTGAACATGCGTCTTTTATGTGGAGGCGATTTATTTTGACCTGTACTATTGATAAGTGATTCTGTTTTTTTTGTTGTTTTAGTTTTCGCTTTTAAGAACTTTTCAGTTTCATTTGGGATTTTCGATAAACGATCAAACATTTCATTGAGATGCGTAAATTTATCGTCATCATTGCCGGCATCATCATCATCATCATCATCATCATCAATGCTGTTACTGGATAAATATGGATCATTGTTAACATCCTCTATAACGTCGTCATCATCTTGACTGAAAATCTATAAAACAAAAGTCGTGATAATCCCTTAAGAGACGTGTCTTTAAAATATATTTCTGAGTATAAAAAACCAATCCAAAAATTTAAAATTATATTACTTTGCTATTCGAGTATTGCTCGAAAAAACTGCTTTGCAAGCTCTTTGTAAACATTTAATTAATAAGATTAACGCTATCGTTATATTGCATTTATTAAATATGATTAAAAAATAACTTACTGGGTAATCTTTCATAACCGAAGAACAGGGTACAGGATTTCGATTTTTATATGTTTTCTTTGCAGTAACATTGGTCTTTCGTTCTGCTTCTATACGTTTAAGTGGCTTATAATCGGCCTCGGCTAAACCTCTTTCAATAAATTCATATGCGGCATCCATAGTATTTATACATATACTACAGCGTTTAATTTCTTGCTCTAGTTCCGATGTGGGTATGCGCACCGATACCAATTTGGCAACGATCAATATATGCATTTGATCCAATTCATTTTCTTTATATTTCGTAGCTCCATCCTTTGGTTTGATACCATCAATTATAAACTTATTGGCCATAGCTGGTAGATTTGGAAAGGGAGCATAAGGACGTAAATCTTTGCTCGTTACCGTTTCGGTATTACCAAAGTCTATAAAGTAAACTCCCCATTCGAGATCTGAGTTAAGATCTTCCTTTATAATACCGCGATAATATTTCGAATCGACATGATATTTAACTACACATGCTTGTTCTTTCACAAATTTATAATCATTTGAGGGTGGCTTTAATTGACCATAGGTTTCGGTAATTTTTTTAGTTATTTTATCGAGCAGCGGCCTATCCGCAGCATCATGTATATACACAATGCATTCAAAATCAATATATGTTGGGTAGCCAGCAAATATGGTCTTCTTAATGACATTAGTTTCATACCAGGCCTTTGGTGCTCTTTTATTAGTCGTCTCTTTGAGATCAATCTCTGTTAGATGGACACTTAAAGGATGGTCCTCTGCAGTGCAGTCATTAGTATCAACACTATCGTGGGCATTAGAGCATAAATGTGATTGCAGTTTTTCATTCATTTCAACATCTGAAAATAGTGAAAAAGGGTGAAATTTGTTTTTATACTTAATTTATTAACAAAAAAAGATCTCCCTCCCAAGTTGTAGATTTTATATACGAATTTAGATTACAAAACCAAGAAATGAAAAGTTAAAAGATCTTAATTTTTAAATACATTTCTTACCATTTAATAAGCCATTATTCGAAAATGATTTGAACCATAGCTCTAGTGTTATTTCACCATTTTTCAATTCCATTTTATCAATCTGATCAAATTGCTGTTTAGTATCTAGAGGCTCTACCATATGAGCTAAGCCTTTGCTTACCAAATTGCGATTAATATTTAAATATTTTGTTATACAAGGTGCCAAGGGATCAGTTGTTTCTATTTTAGAGCTCCATAAAACAATGGGGAGAGAATTAGTTTCAGGATTACGTTTGCCTTGCATTGATACCGATAATGTTTCGGCAGTTATTATATAATGACTAAAGCAATCAATGGCCGATTGGGACCATGACTTGCCACCAGCTGGTTCAATGCAAGCCAAATGGCAACAATAGACAGCATTTGTTACGCAATCCAATTGAGGATTAATTGTAAACAATTGCTGACTATATATTGAACAAATAGTGATGCCAATATCTCTTAAAAATACGGAGAATGTTTGTTTTTCCTCGGTTAGATGTGTTATATCGGTAATGATACCACGGTACCATTCACAACGATCCGTCATAACAGGTTCTTCTAGAAACTGACGACTATTATAGCTGTGATATTTCGTATAGACTAAACAATGATCATCCTTAAGCCATTCCCGAACTTCGTGTGGTAATGGCAGTGGATTCTGTGTACCATATTTCTTGGATTGTGTTTCTTGTATTTGTTGGTGAAAAGTTTTTGTGCCCCAGCTAAGACTGGCTAATTGTATATAAAATTCTCCAGGACTGATTATATGTGTCACTATTATGGGTGTGCGTTTTAGTGGCTTAGCTAAAGTATCATTCGTTTTCTGCGTCCGATCGTTACGCACACTTAGGGGTAACTGCGAACGATAAAGAGCTGCTTTTGCAAAATTACCGCTATTTTTGGATATTTCCGTTATTTGTGAATACTCCCCAGTGGATATACCATATCCGTTGTCTATCATAACGGCAGCAATGTTTTTATCTGAATTTGTCTTGCATATAAACAGGACAACTTTAAAAGAAGTTGATGTGGTAGCCACTACTTCCATACGCAAATGAGGATTTTTAGACATTTGCCGGAAATGATTTACAGCCTGGTCTGTGTAATCATAATTGTTTTCCTGTAACGGTTCTATGTCGGCAAGAAAGCAGGGAATAGCAAATTCACGTTTCTTTCGAAATTGTTCGGCTAATACGAAAGCCTTACGCCAAGTTATTATCTCTTTGCGTCCTTCATCAACTAAACGTACGCTCAAAAGACCACTGCCTTTTATTTCATCTATGACAGCTCGATGCCATGTATCATTGAATTTAATTGCACAACACATCTGAGTAGTGCCTAAATAAATTTGCTGAATTTTCATTTCGTCATTATTATAGTATTGATCCAAATCTCGCATTAGATCTCTTTTACTTTCAACGGCATCATTCTGTTAAGAAAAAAAAAAAATACAAAACAAATTTCGTAAAATAAATAAGAATTATAGCTTAAAAGTTATTTATATTAGTATTCTACTATGAAAACACTTTTTTTTTTGAAATAAAATAATGAAGCTTGGTTCCAACGCAATTGTACGTTGAATGATTTAAAATTGATTCCTAACCATCACGCATACATACTGCTGAGAAAGTGGAAATCGGTGAAAAAGTAGGAATCAATGGCTAGCAAGGTACCCCACCACTACAGCCCAAACTCGCGGGCAGTTGATTCTAAGCAATAATAGATGGCATCACCATTATCCCATGACCTACTGCAACAGACCAATCACATGCTTAGCTGGAACAACAATAGATTAACGAAACAAAAACAAGACAGAATAACAAACAACCGGAACTTATGGCAACACTAGCAGCCAACCGGATAAGATGGAAAATGCTTTGTGGAAGAGGTATGCGCTTCCCAAGAGGGGTAATGAGGAAAAAAAAAACTGCTGAAAAAGATTAAAGTATAGGGGTCAGGACGATATTTAGTGCACTACTCTTAGTTGTGGCAGACAATATTGTTGATGAAATTTGATTGTTGTTCATTCTACAAGTACATATTTGTACAATAGGAAAGAGAGAAGAATGAAACTATCTTCAGTAAAGAAGATAGGAAGACGTTATTAAAATCACATTATTTTGCAAAAAGTCATCTCAGTTTGAAAATTAGTGCAAATTCCGAATATAACCGTCATATTTTGTTTTTCTATAGTATAAAAGCTAAGAATATGCCGTAGGCTGTTGAAAATACAATTTATGTAGTGTGCGGAGGCGAATGCTGCAGTTATGATTCACGGAACGAAAACGAACTATTCCTTAAGCAAATGATTACAGACGACGTATGGCAATTATAGGTCATAGATAGTGTGTTGGCTTCAGAAATCAGCAATGAGTATTCAAAACGATGAGTAGATTCGAGTCATACTCATAATTTCTGATACTTATTTTAATATCATACTCATACTACTCATATTTAAAGTTTGAAGTACTCATCGTACTCATACTTAACAATACGCATGATGTTGCTGATTTCTACTCTCCTTTATTCAACATTTACAAGAATCACAAAATAAGTATGATTCGCATACGAACACTACAATACTCACTTGAAGGTTGTGTGTTTGCTTTGCTTGCTGTCTTTGTCTTTTCTTTCTTCTTTTCTTGTAAATGCAACAACAACTAAGGCTATAAATTTTGATGAATGATTCGAATCACTCGAAACATACAGCCAATGAAAAAAGTCTATACACTCCGCTGATTTTTATGGCATTGAAAAAGATATTACAGCGTTGTTAAAGGCATTTACAATTTTAATAATGTGTCAAGAAAAAAACGAATATGAAAAAACTTTAACATGGAAATGATTGGAAATAACATAAAAATACAACGGTGTATGTAGACTTTTTTCTTTGACTGTATACGAAATATAAGAATGTGAAAAAGGGCTTATGTTTCAATAGTAATTTTTTTTTTTTTTTTATGAAACCAGCACTCAGGGGTGGCCTCTACTCATGCAGTGCATTGTGCAGGTTTTTTTTAGGAAAGGTGGAAAGGGGGAAGATGAGAACGGCAAGGAAACGAGTTGCTGCTAGATGACTATAAAATGGCCATTGCTATAACTTCACCATTAGACAGTCTACAGGCAATCGGCCCCAAGAAGCCCGCAGTTTCTCACACCACTTATGTTGTGTGTGTTAATTTTATACATAAGTGGCGGGACCTACAGTTTAAAGTCGACTCCGAACGACAGATTTTTTGAGAAACTGAGAAGAAATCGCCGAAAAAATACTTTTTGTATTTTTTTTTATTTTTTGATGTCTGGCCTGGGACTCGAACTTTGGCTTTTACGTCTAATAAGCCAGCACACTACCTACTAGACCACGGCGACCCCGTAATTAGTAATTAGGTTCCTTTTTGCGAAATTTATTTTGAATTGAATGGGATCCTTCCACGTATGTATAAATAGTTTATACAATAATTTCACTTAAAAATTATTTTTATATGCCTACCTTTATAACATAAAATTCCTGTGGTCCTATGGCATTTAACATTGTCACCGACAGTACTTCGCTTGTGTGCACATTTGCTTTTGGAATACGATCGTCCATTTTAATGATGGGTAGCTTGGTTTAAGAGAAAAGACAAAGAAATTATAAAATTCTTTAATAAAAATTGTAAACGTTAACATACTTTAGCTTGTAATTTAAAATTCATTGCACCTGACCTCTCACGGGCCAGGCCTGTGTATAAAAAAGTATCGCGTACAGATTTTGTTAATTGTGTATGCAAGTCGATCTTAAGCATTTCGTTATTAATTCTTTCGATAATGCTCATTCGTGCTGGTTTACTAAAAAAAAAAAAAATTATGAAATAATGTTTATTTTGTTTTATTTTTATTTCAAATTCATTTTCACATACTTCTGTAAAAGTTCAAGTAATAGAGAGTTTTCAACTTCGGTCCATTTCTTGCCTGCTGGCATTATATCATAAATAGCACAACGTATTGCAGCAAAGGGTAGCTTTAAATGTTGTTCTTCGATTTCACAAAGGCTAGGTAGGGGGGATGGAAAGTAGATTGTTTTTATTATGGGAAAATAAATGTCTTTTTTTTTTTTTAAAGGAGTATGTATGTATGTATGTACTTACTTATCTTTCGATACTTGCATGTTTATTCCAAAATCAACTAAAAATATTTTATACAACTCATTTGGTAAAATTTTCTTTAACATGCCACGATACCATTGCTTATCGTTTGCATGGTAGGCCATGTAGTAGTAACCAATAAATATGGATTTTGGTATACGATTGGAGATGTCATTACTCAAATATGTGTGGGACAATTGTCGTATGGAATGCATGTCTTTATCGTTTTGTATGTAAAAGTTTTCCGGTGATTTAATTTGTGTAACATGTACTAAAAGCTCCTGTTGGCCTGTGAGATCCTTTGCCATACTTAGGGAGATGGCATTGTTGGAATTAGCAACAGCAATAGCATTTAAATTCTCATTAAGATTTACTTTTGGTTTTGATTTTTTATTTTTCTTCAGCTTTGTTTTTACTGCCGACGTAAACAGTGCCGTGGTATTTTCACTGCCGTTCAAAGCAGATGCCATGCTATTAGTGGTATCATTATACGAAGGTTGTGATTCATAAAAGGAATTATCAATCATAATTGATATTTTGGGATCCTTATAGCTGTATGCCATAGAGTTCTGGATATCAGAACGTAAATCACGTTTAATTTCAAAGCTGTAGCAAATAAAATGTTTAAATTTTAAAAGAAATATTTTAAAAGTCATTGGACATACTTAAAGGGATTTTGTCGTGGCTTGGTAATTTCGATTTGACAAGGCATCTTTTGTATTTGCTGATCATATTTGGGCAATATGTGCCCCAAATAAATGTTTTTCTGGTCAGTATTACGATATTGTTCCAAATTGTTGCGTATTAACTAAAAACAAAAATGTATTAAATTTAAATATTTTAATGAATTAAATACATAGAGACTTACATTTAAAGACTCCTGGTGCTTAATTAGATGGGAATTTGCTTCACGTAGATTAAACTGAGCCTGTTGGCACATGCTACTGAAGGTATCCATTATTTGTTTCTCTTCGTTTTGCAGAAAACTATGAAGTTGTAAAAAATGATTGGAGATTTCTTCCAAGGTTTTCATGGCATACTCTTCAAGCTGATTTTCAACGGCTTTAATTTCCTGCAATAAGAAATTTATTTAAAATTAATTAATAGTTCCAGAAAAAGGAATAAATTCTCATACGGATTGGGAAATGATAAAGTGTTTGAAAACGAATAAGTATAGGGTGATTTTTTAAAAGCTATAGGAAAATTTTTCAAAAAAAAAAAAGCACATAAAATTCAGAAAAATGCATGAAATCTTTATTTGAATCGATAGTACGGTCCATATTTAATTAATGTTTGAAGATTATTTCATGCAAATGTTGACCGCGACTGCGCCTCAAATGGTCCATCCGCTTAGTCCAATTTTGGCATACTCTTTCCAACATTTCGGCCGGTATCTCACGAATAAATGCTTCAATGTTGTCTTCCGATGCGTCAATTGAAGCGGGCTTGTCTGTATAGACATGAGATTTAACATAGCCCCACAAAAAATAGTCTAAAGGCGTTACGATTCGCATGATCTAGGCGGCTAATTGACCGGTCCCGAACGTGAAATAAAATGTTCACCGAACTCGCCTCTCAATAAGTCCACTGTTACGCGTGCTGTGTGGCATGTGGCACCGTCTTGTTGAAACCACATGTCATGCAAGTCAAGCTCTTGCATTTTGGGCAAAAAAAAGTTGGATATCATCTCACGGTAGCGCTCACCATTCAAAGTTACGTTACGATTCGCAGCATCTTTGAAGAAGTACGGTCCAATGATGCCAAATTCAATGATTTGCAAGCGTTGTTCGTTTGTAAGACGATTCATGGTTAAATTATAGACCAAACTGAAGATGTTTAACAGTGAAACAAAACACGAAACGTGCGTGAGCTGTTTAAACCAGTGTTGCCAAAAAGATAATAGCTAAAAAATCACCCTTTATATATGGGCAATTTCGTGTCAAGTGACCCAATTTTTAAAATCGATGTCTTCCGATTTGGACATTTTGGTCAAACAGGGTTTTTTTTTTAAATGTGTGTAACTTTCCACCTATTGGTCCTAGCAAAAAAGGATATTAGATAGCTATTTCTTCAATCTTTCCAAAAATTATTTTTTTAATTTTTAAAATTTTTTTTTATTTTTTTTAAAAATTAATTTTTTTTTTTAAATTTTTTTTCAATTTGGCCCTTTTTTTTTTGCTTAAAAGAAAGCTTATAAAATTGCCTTTAAGGCCTTCATAATCGCTTAATGGGATGCGAGTGGGATATCTATCAAAAAAATTATTTTTTAACTCAAGAATAAGATTTTTCAATATTTGGCACATGTACCATTTTCATTTTCCCCCATTTTTTTTTGAAATGGAGTTTTTTTATTTTTCCTCAAAAGAAAACTTAGACCATTTCCTTTAAGATCTTTGTGGGCACTTAGTAGCAAGAGGCATATCTATAAAAAAAATATTTTAACTTAAAACTAAGTTTTTAAATTTTACCATAAGCAAAAAAAAAAAAAAAAAAGCCCAAATTGAAAAAAAATTAATTAAAAAAAAAAAAATAAAAAATTTTTTTTTAAAAAATTAAAAATCTTTTGGAAAATCTTTTGAAAAATTTTTGCTAGGACCAATAGGTGGAAAGTTACACACATTTTAAAAAAATCCTGTATGACCAAAATGTCCAACTTTGACCCCCTCTAACTCCGGCAGTTCTTGACTGATAGAGCTGAAAATTTGTGTCTGGCCAACTATCCAATAGTACTAACCTTGGTTCAAATTTCATCCATCGGAAGACATCGATTTTAAAAATTGGGTCACTTGACACGAAATTGCCCATATTCTAAGCCATTAGAAGTTCTGAAATTTTTTTTTTCACAATAATGAACGAAAATTAAAAAGAAAATCTCTTAAGACTTTCCAAAAAAAAGAATCAATTAAGTTCTTTATTTCGCTTTTATTCTCCTACATTATATGGTTTATTTAAGTTTAAAATAAATTTCATTTTCTAAACTTATTAACTACCCACTGTATGTAATGTATAGGACGTTGTTTGATTTTGCATGTGTAGGCATGTGTTGCTTTAAGAAACCAGACAAAATACAATTTTTTTTTTTTCATTGCGTTATTAGAATAACTTTTATTGAATTGATCGTGTACGCATATCTGTACCTGCCCACGATTCAATAACGACATATTGAATCTGAAATACAAACAAAAATTAGATCATTTTATGCCAATTTTTAATTCAAGCTTTTTCAAATATTGTGCAAATAATAGAAAGATTTATTTGTGGTAAGCACACGTTGACCTATTTATTTTATATTTTTTTTTTTATTATTTTTAAGAAAACAAAACGCAAACAAGATATTTTAATAGCATACATAATAAAATAAATGAATTTTGTTTATATTTAAATGTCTACTGGAAATAAACTTAATTTCTGGAAAACATTTTAATAAAATCAGATTTAACAAACTTTGCAATCCAGCTTTCCTTCAAAACTAATAGAAAATATTTTCTATGTTACAATAAACTTGAGCCACAGATCATTATTTTAAATGTACTTGCAGATTATAGTAATATTTTCTTTCCTTAAACCGTAAACCAAGCTTTTTGGAGATTGAGATGAAAGCCACACTCTCACCTGAACTACAGGCAATCATCTAGAGTCTTCAAATAAGCTCGACTATAGCAAATGTTATTTATTTTGACACCTGTAGCTGTAGGTGACATAAATATTGGAGAGTTCTAAAGCTGATCATAAAAATTGAAGCCTGAAAACAGCATAATTTTCAAGAAGTCTTTAGAAATATTCAAGGGCCTGTATACTGAGTGCGTAAGGCTGAGTGTTGGTTGTACATAAAATGTTTAAAAAGGCACTGTTCCCATTCCCTATAAGCCAAAAATTGCCCAAAATCCGTTGAGATAGGGCAAAAAGAAAGAGTTTGATGTGCATATGTAGGCAGGAGTCAAGACAAAAAAACTGAAACTATAGTCAAGCTACGATTAGGTTCAATAATGTTTTGCTGTACGATTGATTTATTTACTATAAGCCACTTAAAGTCACCGCAGTCTAATAGGTAGTGTGTTGGCTTATTAGACGTGAGGCCTCGGTTCAAACCCCAGGACAGACATCTCCAACAAAACAAAATATGAAAGAATATTTATTCGGCGACTGCCTCCTCTCAGCGGATTTCTGACAAAAATTCAGAGAGTAAACAAAATTGCCATGAAAATAGTTTCTCAAAAGTCTGTCGTTCGTAATCGACTTTAAACTGTAGGGTTCCACTACTCATGTATAAAATTAACACCCACAACATAAGTGGTGTGAGAAGCTAGATCGTAATGGTTGTAATGACCAATTATGAATATATGTACGTTACGTGTAGTATAGGGTCCGCCAAGTAACTTCGTTTTTTTGAAAATGCTTTAAAAAAAAACTACTGAATATTTTCTCAAATTTCTTTTTTTATTTGAAAGTACAATCCTTCCGGTTAATAATAGAAAATAATTTCATTCAAATGGCTGCCTCGGCTGGCCATGCAGTAGCCTAAACGATCGGTGCAATTTTTAAGCACATTATCGATTGTGTGCAGCTGTATTTCACCAATGGCTTCACGAATATTGTCCTTCAAAGCGTCAATTGTCTCTGGCTTGTCGGCGTAACACTTATCTTTGACGGCACCCCACAAATAATAGTCCAACGGTGTCAAATCGCAGCTCCGAGGTGGCCAAACGACATCAGCTTTGCGGCTGATAATGCGATCTTCAAAAACAGGGCGCAAAACATCGAGTGTAGCTTCGGCTGTGTGGCACGTAGCGCCGTCCTGTTGAAACCAAATGTTGCCAATATCCTCCTCTTCAATTTTTGTGAAAAAAAATTCGTTCAACATGGCCCGATAACGATCGCCATTGACTGTAACGGCCACTCCTTGCTCATTTTCGAAGAAAAATGGCCCAATTATGCCTCTGGGCCAAAATCCGCACCAAACAGTGACTCGTTTTGGGTGCGTCGGCTTTTCAATGTATGCGTGCGGGTTTTCGGTGCCCCAAATGCGACAATTTTGCTTGTTTACATACCCGCCAAGATCAAAATGAGCTTCATCTGAAAAGATGATTTTTTTTTTTGCCAAAATCGGCATTTTCTGTAAGTCGATCGCAGGCCCACTCAGCGAAGCGAAAACGCATTAGAATGTCCATATTCGTACAGCGGAAGGATAAAACTAATTATCTGTCAAATCAGACATGAGCTAAGTGTTACCATTCACAAAATAAGCACTAGTTGAAAAAAACGTTAGATGGCGGACCCGATATAAGCCGCTTTTCCGAATCGTTCACACCGGCTAGCTTTGACCAATACTAAAGGAATTATGTTCCATGGGGACAAGATCAATTCATAAACACACTGCCTCTCTTAACGTCAAAATTTTGGTCTGCGTCTTGGATTTTCAAATTCGAATTTATCTCCCGAATACATCGGAACATTACCCAAGTGAGATATGAGCTTTAAAGCATACATACATAATTGGTCTTTACAACTCTTCAGTCAGGATTACGACCTAGCTTCTCACACCACTTATGTTGTGTGCATTAATTTTATACATGAGTGGTGGGACCTACTGTTTAAAGTCGACTCCGAACGACAGGTTTTTGAGAAGCTTTTCATGGCAATTTTATTTACTCTCAGAGTTTTTGCCAGAAATCTGCTGAGAGGAAGTCGCCGAAGAAATATTTTCATATTTTCGTTTTTGATGTCTGACCTGGGGTTTGAACTCGGGCTTTCAGTCTAATAAGCCAACACACTACCTACTAAACTACGGCGACTTCCTAACCTATGGTATTCTCAAAAAATTTGAATGAAACTATTATTTCGGGTAATTGAATTCAATTATTTTTACAAAATCAAATTAATACTTGAATCTAGTTGTGTGTTTGAATACATTTAAATCCATCCATACATTTTAAAGAATATGGATTTAATTGCGGAAGTTTGATATTATCTGAAGCAAAGTGTTTAATCTACATTAGATGGAAGTTGTTAATTAAATAAAAATTAATCATAAATGTAAACATATTTATATACATACATACGTAGTAATATATTTTTCTTAATTGTATCCTATTAAATTGTATTTCTTCAGATTACAAAAATAATATAGGGTAGGGGCAAGAGTTATAAAAATAACAAAAATTATTTTAAGCTGTTGTAGGTTTAAATTTAATAACAAATACAGTCAACCCTCCTATAACGCGATACTTTCCGAACGCGGTTTTCATATAACGTGGAACTGAAATTGCGACAGCCCTTCTATAACTCGGTACTCTCAGAACGCGGTTTCCACATAAAGCGGAGTTGAAATTGCGACAGCACTCCTATAACGCGGTATACTTACAGCGCGATTTCCGTTCAGCCACATTCCGTAAGTTCCTTCCGCACAGCCTATGAATGACTCTAGTAACTAGATATTGTAACAGGGTTTAGTATCAGACGAGATAACATGTTTAACAAGCCAGCTATCTCATAGCCGTCTACGACGACATCGGTTTCAGTCATCTCAGAGCTCTTTCACAGGACAAACGTTTTGTTGCTGACCAAGTCTTTCTAAAAATTTTTCTGCTACTCATATCTGAGAGTGAGGATGAATATTGAAAAATTACATAATTTTACAAAAGTCTTTCTTATATTTTTTTGGAAAACAGTCTTTTAGTTTTTGTTTAATTTTTTTATTAATCCTTATATGAAGTCTTTAATTCAATAAAACTAATTTATAATTTATCTTGTCTTGGTCTCCATATAACACGGTACGAATGATGTGATTTGTACTAATTCCGAGTTTCTTATAGCTCGGTTTCCATATAACGCGGTAAACCGTTTCCAATGAACGCGCTACGAATTAGTCTGGTTTGTACGGTTAAATCCGAGTTTCTTATAGCCCGGTTTCCATAAAACGCGGTACGCACTCACCGCGTTATAGGAGGGTTGACTGTATATTTGTTTTATTTGTTTTATGAATATATTTGTTATAGATTACAACATTTCTAAAAGTCTGAGATATTATTTTATGGTGTGAGAGATGGTAAAACATGCTGCTATGAACTATGTGTCAAGTCTTTGGGCATACATAATTGGTCAATACAACCCTTCAGCAAAGATTACGACCTAGTTTCTCACACCACTTATATTGTGTGTGTTAATTTTATAAATGAGTGGCGGGACAGTTTAATGTCGACTCGGAACGACAGCTTTGACAAGTTTATTTCCTCTCAGAGTTTTTGCCAGCAATCTGCTGAAAGGAAGTCGTTGAAGAAATATTTTTTTCATATTTCGTTTTGTTGGAGATGTCTGACATGGGGTTTGAACAGTGGCCACACTACCTACTAGACTACGACGATTTAATACAAGCAGTATAAATCGCTTTAGAAAAGAAAGAAATCATGACCTTACCTGGCACACTGTAAGTAGTGTAAATGTTTTATAAGAAATATTGAATAAATTAGTGTACAAAAAAGAAAATTCTAATTCGTCTATATTGAGTAGTCGCCTTTCAATAAAAATTTATTACCCCATACCATATTCTAATAATAAAAATTTCATTCTAAAGCGTTTGCTTGTCCAATCTGTTTTAATTTTCTTTTTATTATCTTGTCTCTCACTGGCATTTCCTTGTTCTTTCTCTGATAAATATTTACTCACATAATTCGAATACTATTGTAAAGGGTGATTTTTTAGCTATTATCTTTTTGGCAACACTGGTTTAAACAGCTCACGCACGTTTCGTGTTTTGTTTCACTGTCAAACATCTTCAGTTTGGTCTATAATTTAACCAAGAATCGTCTTACAAACGAACAACGCTAGCAAATCATTGAATTTTATTATCAAAATGGGCTCTTGGAAAGTTGGCCGAAGATCCACTTCTTTATCGAAAAATTGTGTGCAGCGACGAAGCTCATTTTTGGCTCAATGTATACGTAAATAAGCAGAATTGTCGATTTTGGACTGAAGATCAGCCAGAAGCATTGCAAAAGCTACCAATGCATCCAGAAAAAGTCACAGTTTGGTGCGGTTTATGGGCTGGTGGCATCATTGGACCGTACTTCTTCAAAGATGCTGCGAATCGTAACGCCTTTAGACTATTTTTTGTGGGGCTATGTTAAAGCTCATGTCTATACAGACAAGCCCGCTTCAATTGAAGCATTGGAAGACAACATTGAAAGAGTATGCCAAAATTGTACTAAGCGGATGGACCATTTGAGGCGCAGTCGCGGTCAACATTTGCATGAAATAATCTTCAAACATTAAATTATATGGACCGTACTATCGATTCAAATAAAGATTTCATGCATTTTTCTCAATTTTATGTTTTTTTTTGAAAAATTTTCCTATAGCTCTTAAAATATCACCCTATATAACTGTCAATTCCATTGTATATTCTGTACGATCATACTTGTCGTATGTCACATTTGCGGAAAATGTCCACAAATTCTCTTTCTTCTGCATATGCCATACATTTGTTTATGTTGCCGCTGCGAAGACGCATTGTAAACTTCTTTTTTAATAAATAAAAAAAACTTAAACTTTCTATTGAACTTAAAGAAATGCTTTTTCCCATAACCAATATTTTATCTTAATTGACTTGATTTTAATTTAGGTTCATTTCATTGAGGTCATTTTGGTAAATCATTCAGTCAGCAAAGAACCAAATCCAACCAGCACACACATGAACACAATTTTGTTTAATAACTTGAGTTAAAAATAAACAGCAGCAACAAGAAACACTGTTATGGTAATGAAATTAAAAAAAACGATTTTATTCATTCTTTTTTCTTTATATTTATTTTCTTAAGCTAATGATATTTAAAAATCGCTTGAATCTCAGACAGATGACTGTAACAAAATATATGGAAGTATATATGTAGTTTATTGGAACCAATTGTATTAAAAGGAAGTTTCTAACAAAATGAGGTGTGTTATATTGTGCTGTGTGTGTGAAATACAACACAAGTAAGTAAGTGCTTGTGAATAAATTTGTTTTATCATGGTTTTTGTTATTGGCATTGTCACGGGAAAATTCTGAATTGTTCCATTACCAAAGAGGTATTAGTCAAGTAAGTGGTTGTACGCAGTTTGATTTAGTTCGATTTTTACACTACATTTATTAGGTTAGGTTAGGTTGCGATAGTCTAGTAGGTAGTGTGTCGGCTTATTAGACGTAAGGCCAGGGTTCATACCCCAGGTTAGACATCAAAAAGAAATTATGAAAAAATAAATCTTCGGCGACTGTCTCTCAGCAGATTTCTGGTAAAAACTCTGTGAGTAAATAAAATTGCCATGAAGAGCTTCTCAAAAATCTGTCGTTCGGAGTCGACTTTAAACTGTAGGTCCCGCCACTCATGTATAAAATTAACGCACACAGCATAAGTGGTGTGAGAAGCTAGGTCGTAATTCTGACTGAAGGGTTGTAATGACCAATTATGTACAGTGGCGAGCAAAAGTGTATGAATGTTGCTCGGTTCACTAATTATTGCTCAATAATTTTTTTATAATAAAAGCAAACAAAATAATTTTGTTTTTGTTAAATTGTATATTTATAAAATTTTATCACAAAACAAGCATATAAAAAAAAATATTATTATTTAATCCATTTATTTAGCTGAAACATAAAATAACTCCTTTCGAACAGTTTTGCACGTAACTAAAAATATAAATATTATTATATTTCTAATATTTTGTCCACAATCCCTTATTCTTTTTAACACTTTGGATAGGCTTTGGCATACTTTCTACAAGATTATGAATAGTTTCGTCCGGGATATTCTTCCATTCTTCTTGGATCCTTTCCCAAAGTTCTTCCATATTCTTTGGAGACCTTTCGTATACTGCCCATCTTCTCTTCAAAAGTGCCCACAAATTTTCAAGTGTATTTAGATCTGGGCTTTGTGGAGGCCGCTTTGTCAGTTGAACATTTTGATTCGAAAGCTAATTTTTAACAATTTTGTCGGTATGCTTCGGGAATCCATCCTGCTGAAACCATGTATTTTCCTCTGGATATGGTTTTTTCTCCATATAAGCTGCCAAATTCGTCTGAAGAATATTCAGGTAACGTTCCTTTCTCATTACTCCATCTACTTTGACCAAAGGACCAACGTTCCACCATGTGAAACAACCCCACACCATTAATCCACCACCACCATGCTTCACGGTTTTTTTTAACTTGATGACATTGAAGATTTTCATATGGACGATGCCAAAAGTATTCTTTCCCATCTGACCGAAAGCTATTAATTTTCGTTTCGTCGGACCAAATAACACGTTTCCAGTCTTTCACATTCCAGCTTCCATGATCTTTTCAAAATTGTAGACGTTCCTTTGCATTCTTGTTTGACAAAGCTGGCTTTTTCTGCTTGACTGCCGAAACTAGTCCAATTCTACACAATGTTCTTCTAACAGTCCATTCACTTATATTTTTATTTATTGCTCTAGCTGCTAGTTTTGGTGTTTTTGTTGCTCTATTTCTCATCAGTCTTTCAATATGTCGTGCATCGGTGCCGGTGAGCAATCTGGGACGATAATTTGCTGTACATTTGGAGGCCAAATTTAGTCTTTTGCGATCGCATTCGACAGTACTACTACTTTTTTATTTTGGAATAAAGTTTAATTAATAGGCCAAAAAAACTTTAAAAAATATTTCCATTTGGTTTTACGACTAAAATTTTGTTAAGCAAAAATTGGTTGCGAAGCACCTCGAAGGAAGAGGTCCATTTGGTTTGGCTGAAGAAAGGCAATTTTTTAATTTTCTATTCAACTAAATTTACAAAACAGCTTTAAAACTATCAGTAAAGAAAACAAATAAAGTTAACATCCATTAATTGATTGCTCACTACTGTAGTTCATCATACTGGTTGAGTGTTCGTCGATAAGTCTTCTTTTTGATTTTCGTCACATTTTGTTTTTAAAAATATTTTCTTCTTTTTTTCGTGTTACTTTTCCACGTTTAAAATAAATTGTATATAAAACTGCATTGATCTTGCTTGCCTTTATTTAGTCTTCTTGCAAAACAACAACAGAACACGAATTTAAAAACTCATCAAGCTGTGAACAAACAAGAAGCTGGGATGGGATGCTTTAGGTAACAAATCGAAATAAACTTTAAAAATTTATTCGTTTACTCAATCATTGTTGGCTTTTATGGTGACTAAATTAATAGGAAAACTGATGAAGAACAAAAAGTAATAACATGAGAGCGCTGGAAATTGGCGAGTGGCCTTGTAACACAACTCAAGATATGGAATCGAATACCGAATTAAAACGGTTAACAAATGCCTTTAACCTCAAAACTTCTTCAGTCTATAAGCAGAGCTGAGACAAAAAAGAAAAGAATTCTAAACAATTGAATTGATTACAGATTTCCTATACAAAATACACGCAATGTTTATGCACAATTAAAAAAAAAAATAAAAAATAAAATTATTAAAAACAAGGCTTTTTTTTTTTTGAATAAATATGTATTTTAGTTAGAAATTAATCAGACATCTTTTTTTTACAGAAAGGGAAAAAATATGTATTTCAAGGTTAAACAAATAAAAAAAATATAAATAAAAATAAAGCAAGAGAAGACAAGATGCCTATTGTTTAAACTTTTCTACTTTTCTAAACTTTTTCTAACTTCCTCACCGTTTTATTTAAATATTAACGTTGTAAAGGGTGATTTTTTAGCTATTATCTTTTTGGCAACACTGGTTTAAACAGCTCACGCACGTTTCGTGTTTTGTTTCACTGTCAAACATCTTCAGTTTGGTCTATAATTTAACCATGAATCGTCTTACAAACGAACAACGCTTGCAAATCATTGAATTTGGCATCATTGGACCGTATTTCTTCAAAGATGCTGCGAATCGTAACGTAACTGTGAAAGGTGAGCGCTACCGTGAGATGATATCCAACTTTTTTTTTGCCCAAAATGCAAGAGCTTGACATGCATGACATATGGTTTCAACAAGACGGTGCCACATGCCACACAGCACGCGTAACAATGGACTTATTGAGAGGCGAGTTCGGTGAACATTTTAGTTCACGTTCGGGACCGGTCAATTGGCCGCCTAGATCGTGCAATTTAACGCCTTTAGACTATTTTTTGTGGGGCTATGTTAAAGCTCATGTCTATACAGACAAGCCCGCTTCAATTGACGCATTGGAAGACAACATTGAAGCATTTATTCGTGAGATACCGGCCGAAATGTTGGAAAGAGTATGACAAAATTGGACTAAGCGGATGGACCATTTGAGGCGCAGTCGCGGTCAACATTTGTATGAAATAATATTCAAACATTAAATTATATGGACCGTACTATCGATTCAAATAAAGATTTCATGCATTTTTCTGAATTTTATGTTTTTTTTTTGAAAAATTTTCCTATAGCTCTTAAAAAATCACCCTATATGACAAACAAACAAAGGTCTTAACACGTCATTGGTTCCATCATCATTGGTAAACAATGTTGAAATAATCACAATTGAATTATTAAGTAATTAGACTCAATAGAATATAATCACAAAAAAAAAATATAAAAAATTGTAGGGTAAAAAAGGAATCCCTCTAAAAATTAATCCATCTACGTTATATGCTGAATAGAAGCCACTCTTAAATAATCTTTATAACAGAAATGATTCCACATTTAAACAAATTCTTAAAACCAAAATTTAAAATAGGTTAGGTTAGAGGACGTGTACTTGTCAACTGTGACAAGTACAGTACCCGGAGGTCGAATTGACCCATTGTACAACGTCCTAGCTTATCACACCACTGGTTAGTTGTTCTTGTATAATATTGAATAAGTATTTCTTGGTCTTAGGCAGAGGTTATCAGGCATGTCACAGATTCCGATCGGAATGGTTTTGATTCCGTATATGCAATTCCGATCGATTTTGTTTTAGGTTCTTCAGATTCCGAACGATTTTGTTCATTCCCAAAAATTAAAAAATTGCTGTTTTTCAAATAAAATATGGCAGTATAGTGCATAACAAAAGAAAGAAAAAAAACATTATTAGTGAATAAAAAGCAGAAAATGGAATGAAATGGTGGAGTTTTTGCTGTTTATTTAATTTTTATTTTTTTTTTTGCATTTGCTTTTAAAGCACTTTAAGATCCTGAAGGTACTGCGTCAAGAAGGCATTGAGCGTTTTCGTCGTTGGAATGACTGGGGAAAAGTATATTGGAATCAAATTCCGCAAAAAAAAAAAATACATCACTTTGTTTTGTTTTTCTCAGCAAGTTTACAAAATTAAATTTCTTAAGCATAAATATTAACTAAATACTTAGAAAACCGATGTAATAATAAAACATACCATTTTGTCTTTCAGTTTAACTACGTTTTATTAATATTTTTCTTTAATAAATCATCAAAAATATCAAAACCACTTTGAAAATTTTGAAGTGGTTTCATTTCGAAGAAATTTTTCGTTTTCTAGAGACTCGACTTTCGGAATTGAAACCACTTTCGATCGGAATTGCGTTCTGTGACATGGCTGTATGTTAACAGTCTGGTTTAATCTAAACAATTCCAAGTCAAAAGAACAAAAAGTATTCAGGAAATTGTGCAGAGATTCGAATTACTAAGAGCTGCAAGTAAGTTTCATACTTATCAGAAAGTAAAGTGAAGAGGACTTTTTAACAGGGAGTTACAAACTTTGATAGCTGATAACGGCCATCTTGTTGAAGCTACATTTTTCGGATTAGTTCTCATTTATTCAGTCTATTTTGCCATATCACCATGGGCGGACATAGCAGCATTCAACAACAAGTGCAAATAAGTGCTGATTCTAATTTTTATTAAAATACCATCTTCAGTGATGAGGCCCATTCGTAAATGAACAAACAAACTTGTCGAATTTGGAAAGGTACTAATCCACATAAGATCTAAGATCGTCTAATGCTTTCCGAAAAAGTCACTGTTTGGTGTGGATTTTGGGCTGGCCATCGTTAAACATCATATTCCTATGAGAACGACGTTGGCCTAGCCATCACTGTCAATGGTGAGCATTTTTGGTCGATAATTGTCAACTTCTTTTTGTCTGAATTGTTATCCAATTACGCACGTGCGATTTAAGGGTATGGTCATCTCACGTGGAGGTGATATGAGCTGGTCACAGATATCGAACAATTTGACCCCTTTAAACTTTCCTTTATAGGGTTTTCTCAAGTCGCAAGTGTATGCGAATAAACCTTAAACTACAGCTCGAACTTAATATCAATTATGCCTTCGGTCTAATTCAACTTAATTTAAGTGTCAGAGTCATAGAAAATTGGACATTTCGAATGCACTCCACCCAGAAAAAGTCTTTGAGACATTTGAGCGATGTTGTATTCCACACATAATGACATAAATAAGTCTTTTAAAAGAATAAAAAAATTTCGAATTTATTTAAATTTAAAGAATGTAAGCGATAGTAAGGATATTATCTCTCGTTACTTACAATATGACCGGATGTAAGCCCGAATAGGCGCTTAAATCTGCTAGGAAATGATATTTGAAAAAGAAGAGCAAACTATACAGTATATTCTGTGCGACCATCAATGGAGAGCTAGTGTTTTATCCGTATAAATGGCTAGAATATAAATATTATCATGGAATGTTATTTTATTTAACCATTCAAGAGAAAAGAAATTTTTCTCGTAGATTTTTTTTTTTGTAATTTTCACGTATAGGTCAAATGATCCTCTTTCCAGGAGATGGACATTTAAACCTGCATGAGGTACAATTATTACTTGTAAAATGTGGTACCTGAGTCCCAATTTTTCTTAGATTTACTTTTGAGCCTCCCTTAGCAAGTGGAGGTTGAGGACCCTTGGCAGGGGCTTCTTTGAGGGTTTGAATTCTGTGTCAAGAGCCGACATCAAGGCTCTCCACAGATTCATTAGTGGCTTGAGATGGTTGAGAAGTGCTAGGGCTTTATCAGTGTAGTCGCGTTCTCCCATTTTTTGTTTTGTTTTTGGTCTGTGTAATTCCTCCGCTTTCCATTCTCCCTTTCCTACTTCCTCTCCTTTTTCCTATCCCCTCTGTTATCCTTCCTTTTAAGGACACTGTACAATGGGTCAATTCGACCTCCGGGTACTGTACTTGTCTCAGTCGACAAGTACATGTCCTCTAACCTAACCTAACCTACTTTTGAGCCAATCGGTAGTTTTATTATCCAAAATTTCGTTAATATTTTTTTTTTTATTTATTATTCGTTGCATTCGTATTAAAATTTTATTGTAGTAAAATCAAATTCACTACACATTGTTTTTTTTTAACTTTTTTTTCCCAAAAATAATTGTAATTTCAATTTTCGAGTTTGTTGTTCAAGTCTTTTGTTTTTCTTCTCTGCTATTCTCTAAACATTTTCACTGGCAAAGCTTTTCATTTCCAATCCAAAAGCTTTAATCATATGAAGCTAATCAGGTTTTAACCTATGGGAAGATTTGTTTCAATTTTTTCTTTTTTACTTTTGGTATTTGGTATTGTCGTCGTGCCCTCAAATAGTTTTGACATTGTTAGATGTGGCAACAAGAACATTTTATTATTTAATTTCGAAATAAACCTTTAAAGTTCGGTTTTTCATTCTTGTATAATTTAAAGTTTTTGAGGAATATAGGATAGCCGAATTAAGCAAATCAATTTGAAAAGAAATCTTATGGGAAAGTCTAGTGATTTATTAACCAACGCTGGTTTGTTAAATCAGTTGTGAGTTTAGAATAGGAACAAAGTTCTTCTTTACATGTGTCAAGGATCGAATGTTTTATTAATTTTTTTAAAAATCGAATGTTTTAATCTTCAGACATTAAATGAAAGCCTAACAAAATTGTAAAATAAACAAAATTAAAAAGAAAAAAGAAGAAACCACACAAAATGTAGAAATTAAAAACTAGAACAAATACTTTTATTTTTCCAAACTAGGTTGTTAAACGAATCGTTGCTTAGTTTCCCTTTCTTGCCATAAAATTATGACTCCGACTTAATTTTAGAATTACAGCATAATACGGTAGAGTTCCCTTTATTGCTCTTGCCAGACCATAGGACGACTTTTGGCAGAATTTTGATTGTAAACATTACTCACATCCATTAGATATGTTGGTTGATTTGCATAAAAATGGTGTAAATCATAAGAAAGTCAAATGAAGACAAAAATATCATGTGCTATTCATATTGATGATGCTGTTACTGGAGCCACTGTAAATTGTACGCATATGCCAGAAACATTAAGACATGCGGATGTGTGTAAATATCCAATGTAGTGTACTGTGCACGTTAATTCGATAAATCGCACGTCACAACTGAAGTTGTTATTAAAAACCTACCTTTTCACTTCAGTGATGTGTTGAGTCCATGTTCAAATTAATGTGAATAACTAACTTTAGAGGAGATAGCTTTTGAACCTAGAAATATTTGAGCAATAGAGCATGGGAACCTCCCAGTAGGGAAAATTTTATCCTGCACTCGTTTCATATTGCCACATCTGTAATAACTCAGAACTTGTAGTCGCCGTAATCTAGTAGGTAGTGTTTTGGTTTATTATTCTCCAACAAAATGAATAAAGAAAAATATTTCTTCCTTTCAACAGATTTCTAGCAAAAACTCTGAGACTTAAATTTTAGATTCTGCTACTCGTGTAGAAAATTAACACACACAAGTGGTGTGAGAAGCTAACTCGTAATCCTGACTGAAGGCATGTAAGGATCAATGTATATATGTAACAACTCATCATAGTTCTGACATTCTAAATCGAATAAAATTTTTGTCTATAAAGACAGATACATACATACATAATTGGTCATTACAACCCTTCAGTCAGGATTACGACCTAGCTTCTCACACCACTTATGTTGTGTGCGTTAATTTTATACATGAGTGGCGGGACCTACAGTTTAAAATCGACTCCGAACGACAGTATTTTGAGAAGCTTTTCATGGCAATTTATTTACTCTTAGAGTTTTTGCCAGAAAACTGCTGAGAGGAAGTCGCCGAAGAAATATTTTCATATTTTCGTTTTGATGTCTGACCTGGGATTCGAACTCGGGCCTTCAGTCTAATAAGCCAACACACTACTTATTAGACTACGGCGACTTCACAAAGACAGATATGTATTCTTAAAGAATATTGACCTATCGATACCCAAAAGTAAGAAATAAATTCTAGAAATTTCTCAACGTAAACAAACGTTATATTTTACAAAATATGGTTTATTTGTGGACAGTTTTAAATCGATTCAAAAGGATATTCTCTGTAACATTATTAACTGCTGGCATATGCTAGCAGTCTTGTTAAAATGTTTGCAGACATTTTTTAAAAATTAAATCTTTGAAAATTTCTTTCGGAAAGGAACTGCATTAACTTTTTGACCTTAATTTCTTGATTCCACCTAAAACAAAATGGAGTAAACGATTACCAATATTCCTTGCGTATGGGTCTTTCCAAATCTTTTTTACATATGCCGTTCGAGAATGATTTTTCATTTAAAAACGTACTAAATAAAATTTAATTAATTTTAATCATTTAATCATTATCTCCTTAGACTATCTACAGTATTATAAACCAATCGTTAATTTGTTTCATTGTTTTTGTTTTTTTTTTTTTTTCAATGTAATTAATTTCTATTAGTGTGTAGGTAGCAGCTCCTTTTTTTTTTTTTTTTTATGAAACCAGCACTCAGGGGATGGCCCCTACTCATGCAGTGCATTGTGCAGGTTTTAAAATAATCTGGTTACCTAAATAAAAAAACAAAGAATTTATCTTCTGCTACACTCCCATATACAATAAAAATTTTAAATTGCTGATCGAAAAAAATTATTTGAGTCTAAAAAAATAATGGCATTAAAACAAATTGTTTCGAGATGGTGATTGTTAAATTTTTTTTCGCTTTTAAGTGTCTTTTTTTTTTTTTGTTTTGAAAGACTTCATATAATGATTTTATTTGATGTTGTCATCATCGCCATCATCACTTTCAAAAAATAAAAAAAAAAAAAAATTATATTGAATCAGTAGTGCTCCACATTTTTTATGATCATCAAATGAACTCATGTGCCTAAATTTACAAAAAAAAAAAAAGAAAAATAAAAAAATTAAAAACAAGTTGTAGTTCTTAAAGTTAAAAATAATTGGCGAAAGGATGCTTAATAAAATTGTTACAGTATGGCCACGTTAGGTAAAATTACAATCAATTACAAAGTGTACTTGAACAATATTTTGATTTTTTTTTCTAAAGAGGGTACACTGTGCTTAGCAATCAATAATGACTTCGTTAAATCTATTACACTTGTGTTTAATGTTCATTTTATTTTGTTTCTTTATAAAAGTGATTGTAAACAAGAATTAAATGTATTAAATTTAATAGAAATAAAACAAACAAAAAAATAATAAGTACCCTTTACAACACAACATATTTAACATGTTCTTTTTGTAACTACAGATGAGAAGATTTAAATTTATTTATTTAATTGTGGCGCCGTAGATCTTACACAAAACTACCAAATTTTAATGATTTCAATTACAATTTGCTTCAATTAATTGTGCTTATAATACAAGCATGAGAACGGTAGTCCTCAACCGTTGAAAGATATCTTTCGTAGACTCTCAACTCTGTATAAACTAATCCTAACATTGTGATTCCTCTCAGCAATTTGCTGGCAAAAGCTCTGATAGTAAATAAAATTGCCAGGAAATATTTCACAAAAATTTGTCGTTCGTAGTGGATTTTAAACTGTAGGTCCTGCCATTCATGTATATGTATAAAATTAACACACGTAACATGGTTGGTTTGAAGAGCTATGCTGTAATCCTAAATAAAGCGTAATAATGGCCAATTAAGTTTGAGTTCCATTATTGTGAAAGCGGCCAACTGATCCGAGTACGTACTTGAGAAATTATAATAAATGATAATCTAAAGGAACAAGATCTGAGCTATATGGCGAATGTATGAAAACCTTTCAGCCAAGCTCTCTCAGTTTCTGCCCCGTTAGCAAAGAAATGCATGCTCTGATGTTGTCATGATGGAACAGAACACTTTTTATATCGATTAACTCTGACCGTTTTAGTTGATTTGCTTGCTTCAACCTCTTTAACTGTTGACAATAGAGTTCAAAATAAAATGTTTGACTAGGTTGTAGAAGCTCATAATGGACTATTTAGAAGGATTAATATTAGAAGGAATATTAGAAGTCGCCGTAGTCTAGTAGGTAGTGTGTTGGCTTATTAGACGTAAAGCCAGGGTTCGAGCCCCAGGCCAGACATCAAAACAAAATACAAAAAGTATTTATTCGACGATTTCCTCTCAGCAGATTTCTGGCAAAAACTCTGAGAGTATATAAAATTGCAATGAAAAGTTTCTCAAAAAATCTGTCGTTCGGAGTCGACTTTAAACTGTAGGTTCCGCCACTTATGTATAAAATTAACGCACACAACATAAGTGGTGTGAGAGACTAGGTCAATAATCCTGACTGAAGGGTTGTAATGACAAATTATGTATGTAATATTAGAAAAACAGTTCCAATTCTTGCTGTGTTCACTTTATTTTCGCACGTGATCCACTTTTCATCGCTCGTAATCGTTCGCTTTAGTAGTTAAACAATTGCTTTCCTATTTGGGCAGCGAATGGAAATTTGTTTTTTTAAATGTTCCATCGTTAACTGAAGTCGCCGTACTCTAGTAGGTAGTGTGCTGGCTTATTAGACTGAAGGCCCGAGTTCGAATCCCAGGTCAGACATCAAAACGAGAATATGAAAATATTTCTTCGGCGACTTCCTCTCAGCAGATTTCTGGCAAAAAACTCTGAGAGTAAATAAAATTGCCATGAAAAGCTTCTCAAAAAACTGTCGTTCGGAGTCGACTTTAAACTGTAGGTCCCGCCACTCATGTATAAAATTAACGCACACAACACAAGTGGTGTGAGAAGCTAGGTCGTAATCCTGACTGAAGGGTTGTAATGACCAATTATGTTATGTGTATCGTTAACTGATGTGATCGAGATTCTTCAAATGTTTGTTAATTGTTTGTGGATGAACGAATAGTTCGCTAGCAACGTCCATGCTGTGTGGGGGCTCTTTTTTTTCTCATAATATTATCGATTTTTTTTTTTGATTGCTCGAACAGAGCGAGATGAGTCTTTAACATTAAAATTATAAGATCGAAAACGAGCAAACCTACTGCTGTTATTCTAATTACAGCAGCGTCTCGTCTCTGTAATCTTCACAAATTATTTTAAAAGCCTGTGATACATTCTTAACATTTCTATATCCTTCTTTTTAAAGGCAGATAACTTTTCACAGAATAATATGATTTTAAGAAATACACTTTAGAGACATCTACCTATAATACGTAACCGCCGTTTTTCAAACATCCAAGACTATTAGGGACCAGCTCTTCAAATACTATTTATTTTTGCGATCGAAAGCCATTTTTATAGAGTTCTAAACAATTGATTGTAGAAAAGATTCTCCCCTACATACACACATACATATGTACTTAATTGGTCATTACAACCTTTTAGTCAGGATTAAGGCCTTGATTCTCACACCACTTATGTTGAGGGATTCCCCCTTGAAATAATTTAATTCATTTTCTAAATACAATACGTACAGTGCAAAATAATATTTTCGAAACTTCCTAGTGGTGTGTGGCAATTGTACAAATAAAATTTTACTTCTTTAGTAATGCAATTATCACTGATCGGATATATCATTCTATCAAAATGAACAAACTAGAAAATAAATTTCTAAAGACCTAATCGCCATTGATTGTATGCAAATAAATGCTCATCAGTGTAGTGCATAATTTTTATAAAACATGTACATATGTACGATTCGCTTGTCACATGCTATTTTTAAAATATTTTTCAGTTTTTTTTCCTTAGCGCTTCCATAAAATATGAAATTGCATTGATCTTGTCTACCTATATTTAGTCTTCTTGCAAAAACAAAAAGATGAACAACAAAAAAATGAAATTAAATTGAAAATTGAACAACACGAATTGTAAAAACTGATCAAGCTGTGAATGAACAAGAAACTGGGATGGGATGCTTTAAATAGCGAATATAAAAACGCTCTTTAATTTACACAATATTTAGTGGTTTATATGACGATTAAATTAGCAGGGGAACTAAAGAAATAAAAAACTTGTTTACTAAATGGCCTAATACGAATGGCCTTGTAATGTAACAGTTAATGATGCACAATTGATACTAAACGATAATGGTACGTACACGTCTTTAAACTCAAAAAGTTTATCAGAAAATAGAAAACAAAAAATTATAAAAGAATTGAATTTGAATTGAAATCAAATGTAAACATTCTTAGCGAACATTTAAGTTATGTAAAGCATGAAATTAAATTTCTACAATTAATTAAGAACAACTTTCTTTTTCTTTTTTTTTTATCAGATATTTCATTAAAGAAAAGTTTGTTAAAATAAAAAATTAAATAACGAAACAAATTCTTATTTTCAAACTCTTTTCCTGACACCTACACTCCTTAGTACTATAAAAATTCTTTCTAACAAACAAAAGACTTAAGACACATACACAAAAAAAATATAATTCTATATGAGGGAGGTAAGAAAGTGAGGTCATTTCAAGTCTCATGTCTTTACTCTACAGAGTGAGGCAAAATTGTGTACATGACACCGGTTGTTTCATGAATTGTAACATACTGCTTAACCGTTTGACTGCTACGCGGCGCAAAAGCGCTGCACTCATTTGTTACGAAAATCGCATTTGCGCTGCGAATTTCAGTGTAAAAATTTAGTCAAAAAGCTAAAATAAAATCAAAAGACGGGAAGACCCTATAAATCTTTATACATAGGTTATTAGAATTTTGTAGATTTTTTTTTATTAGTTTTTTAGCAGTTTTTGAACGTTCTCACCAGAATCGCTTAGCAGTCAAACTGTTAAGGTGTCAAGAATATTTAAATAATAATGAAACGAAATATTTATTTTACTTCAGAAGAAGCTATTTTTGAAGGAGCTATTTACATACTTCTGCATTTTGTGTTTGCAACACACATTTCCAGTCCACAAGGCAGTTTCAACAAAATTCAATACCATTTTTAAGTGAGAATAAATCGCAATTTAGCAATTGGATTCAAGCCCATCGATTGTACACACCAATCTAGGAATAAAAGTAACAATTTTTAAAAATTCAAACGTTCTTTTAGCTTTGCACATAGAGTCATTGTGATGGGGCCTTTAGGTATTGGCGAAATTCAATCCAATAGTTAAAAGGCAGACGTATTTTGCAATTAGTCCTCGAAGGGTACAACACCACCCGAAGATTTCTAAGTGCCCTCAGAAAGATGTGGCCTCTGTGAAAGAAAAGTAATTAAAAAACCGTGTCAGATAGAAGCACAAGGCGTTTAGACTGACATTTGCAGAAACTTACATGAACTTAGATGTTGATTGTTTAAAAAAATTATTTGGACGTTGGTCCTGATACATCCTTAATATACATATATGACATTCAAATTTGTTGGTGAAAAATTACTGCTTTGGGGCCGGTTTTTCACAGAAGGCGAATGAAGACAGCTGTTGTTAAGTCCTTATACTTTAGCATTTAAAAGAAAGAGATTAGAGTCAAACCCTTTGATTTAAGAAAATAACGACTCTAACCTGAACAAGACACCTTATTTTCAGAACTGCTCAATTTTTTTAAACAACTAAATTTTGTATGGAGGTTTTAGGGAACATGTTATTGTTTACAGTTGATTACCCATTATTTCCACTACAAGTGATTACAGATGACAGACCATTAACGCCAATCTAACGATTGCAGAAATAATACTTGCACGCAGGAAAATTGATTGATCGAAACTATTCGGAGTTTAATTGTGGGTGGGCCAAAGCAATATGAATGTCAAATGTAGCTACTATTGTCTCAAAAATAATAGAAACTGAAAGTTACAGAGATAAAGTCGCAAAGACTGAGTACTGTACTCAGTTTATGGGCTTTGATTATACTGAGCCAAAGAAGCAGGTCCATAATTTTGAATATGATTGGATAGAATCTGGTAGAATTACTCATAAACATATACAGTGAGCGTCAAAAGTGAGTAAACACCTCTGAAATAATTCATTTTCTTAGGATAGCGAGAAAAATAAATGAGGATAGTCGAATAAATTTCCATAAATTAAAAATGTTTATTTATTACTTATAAAATATTAAAACAAAAAAATCGCAAACATTATTGTTGTGCTACAAGTATATTTTTTATAATAGAAAATTTAAAATTATAGTGGCTTTGACTCACTTATGGCGCTCTGTGTATATTTGGTATGAAATCTGCTAAGAAGAAGTTGCGAAGGAAATATTTTTTTATACTTTGTTTTGTTGGAGATGTCTGACCTGGGGTTTGTACCATGGCCTCACGGCTAATAAGCCCACACACTACCTACTAGACTACGCGGCGACATCATAAGATCATAATCAATCAATTTTAGAGTGTCAACTATTCAAACGTATATCTTTGTACACAAATTTGGCAACATTCCTTGAGTATCTCAACAAGTTTCTCGCATGACTGTGTTTGAATTTGATTTTCTTCAGAAGAAAATATTCCATAAAACATGTAAAGTTAAATAACAACTGATTAGTTTTATTTAAAAGAATCGTTGCCTACGATTATATTCTGTATGTCTACACATTATTACTAGTTGAGATTGTGTTAACAAACTTTCGACATTTTGTGGCATCACATACAAACGGAATGAAAATAATATATCATTAAATGTTCTGAAACTACACTACACTACACACTAACAAACAAATAATTTTTGGGGGCACGACTTTAGCCATACATACATAGATAGGCAGACAGAAATAAATCTTCTCCAACAAATGACAACAAAAACAACAATAACAATAACAAAATTACAACAAAAACTTGTTTCAAAGCATCTTGTAAATAAAGCTTGTGGAAATAAAAAGCTCTGTGTCTGAATACAACAAAAAAAAAAAAATAAATGCTGAATATGAAAACGAAAGACTTAAGACACAAACTCAAAAAATTAAGCGAATAAAAAAAATTTAAAAAATAATTGAAAAAAGAAACAACTTGAACAGAAAACCAAAACTTTATGAGAAATAAACAAAAATTAACGAATTGCAAATATAGCTAAAACAACAAAGTTTAGTAAGTCGTTGGCTATTGAACAATAAAAATCCTAAAAGCGGGAAAAATTTGAACGAGACAATTTTATAAAAAAAAAAAAAATTAATTAAATAGAAATCTAAAGTAAAATAAGAAGAAACAAAATGTAAACAATTTGAAAATGTATTTTTAATAATCTATTGTATTACAAAAAAAAAAACGAAAAAAAAAAAAACTGAAACCACACAAGAATATAATTATTGATTTGAAAATCGTGCTTAAATACTACATATCTATGGTGGCATATATTTGAAAACGATATTTTTTTTTCTACACATTGTTTGTATGCTGTAACTTGTTATTTTAAATTTTTGTAGACGCCTTTTTGGAGTGGAGCATAAAATGAAACTATTATAACCCAGTAACATTTTATTTGAAAAAAAAAAAAAAAAAAAATAAATAAAAACCATTGAAAATGTTTTAACAACGTTTAGTTTAGAAAAATATCAAAGTATTGCGCTTAAAATTTGATCTGTACCATTGATTATTGATCAAACAATCACCATTTTGATAAGACAATACACTGATATCGTATGTAGTCTATTTAAATCAAAGTTTGTCACTAATTAAAAAAAGGCAAACAAAGGATTGAAAAACAAGGCTTTTTTTGCTTTGAAAATATCAAATTTTGTGTCAATAAAGTGTTGAAAAGAAGCACAGCTTAATTGTTAATTAAATTTGTTAATTAAATTTTATTCTAAAAATGTTTTGAAGATTTTATCATACTAGGGATGTTTTGTGCGGCTAATAAGTGAGAAATTTGATACTGAAACCCCGCGCTCAGGTAAGGAAGAATAAATTTGTAGATGATGAATTGGAGGTGTTGCTTCGCAATAGCTGTTGTAAAAATCAAAATTTGGTTCTATTATCGAGTGAAATTTGAAAGTTGTTAAGGATTGATTTTGAATGTGCAAAATGCTGCATGAACACCACTAAAGAAATTAATTAAATGAAATGAAAAATGCATGCCTTGCAAAAACCCGTAGCTCTAGAAATCATATGGGAAGAGCGGCTGAAACAACGCCAATATAGAAAGACTGCAATGTACAGGTATGCTTTTGATTTGATACTATAAGGAGCGTTTCGTAGTCTGTGTAGTCTAGTAGGTAGAGTGTTGGCTTATTAGACGTAAAGCCACGGTTCAAACACCAGGTCAGACTCGGACAAAATATAAAAAAATTACTTTGGCGACATCCTCTCAGCAGATTTATAGCAAAAACTCTCAGAGTAACATAGTATTTAAAGTGTAGAAAATAAGGAGTGCGCACGAAAAAAACTGGACTTACACTTTTCGTTATAGAAATAAAACTAAGTGGCGGATTTTTTTCGTTTTATATTTCAATTAAAGTAAATAATATTTGAATTCTTTTGTGTATAAAATTTTTTTCTGACAAAGGTCTCAGAGCATCCAACTTTTTGAGCCACTTTTCTTCCAGACATGTTAGGGTGTTTTTTCAAGAATACGTATTATTTTACTTGCTCTGTTTTGGTCGCCAAATCCTTTTTTCTTCCACTTCCACGCTTTCGCTCAATACTTAAAGACTCCTTATATTGTTTTATTCTTACCTTAGAAACTGTTTTTTGGTTAACACCTGCGAGCCTAGCAATCGTTTTTTTTGTAAGCGGCGCGGTTTTTCATTGAAAATTTCAATTATTTTTTTACGACATTCTTGTTGGGTGCCCATTTTCAAAAAACTAATTTTGCTATTGCAATGAGATTTAGCACGTGGATTTTGAAACAGATGACTAACAAAAACAATGTAACGATATTCATTTTTTTCAATTATGATAAAAGTTATAAGCTTAAAAGTAGGCCCATTTTTTTTTGTGCGCACTCCTTATTTAAATAATAATGAAACGAATTATTTGTTTTACTTCAGAAGAAGCAATTTTTACAAACTTTGCATTTTGTGTGTTTGCAACACACATTTCCAGCCCACAGCCCACAGTGTCAACAAAATTCGATACCATTTTTAAGTGATAATAAATCTTAATTTCTCAATCGGATTCAAGTTTGTCGATTGTGGAGGCCAATCCAGGAATAAAATTGACAATTCAAAAAAATTCATACGTTTATTTAGCCTTGTGTTTAAGGTCATTATGATAGGGCCTTTAAGTATTGGCAAAATTCAATCCTATAGTTAAAAGGCAGACGAATTTTGCATTCGTATCTGTGAAAGACAAGCAGTTAAAACCCATGTCAGATAGAAGGATACAAAGTTTTTAAACTGACTTTTACAGAAACTTACAAGAACTTAGCTGTTGATAGTTAAAAAAAAAATTATTTGGTCGTTAGTCCTGATACATCCTTAATATAATAAATATATAGAAGGCCAAACGAGCCATTACAATCAAATTTGTTGGTGAAAAATTACTGCTTTGGTAAGACACAGAAGTGGTGTGAGAAGCTAGGTTGTAATCCTGACTAAATTAAGTAAGTAAGGAGCGTTCCATCTATTATAAGCAGCTGAAATCGGTTCAGGCAATATCAGAGAACCTCTATTGCTCATACATTTGAAGCGTGCATCATGATATATCGGGAATATGGGACCAGACTTGAGAAATGCATGGACAAATGTTGTAAGTTTAGCTAAAAATGATTGTATTTAGGAAATAACGGTTGGGATATTTTGCCTTAATTATGCATGCCTATACAGAAAATTTGTTTCTATTGATGGTATACGTTTTACTTAAGAACTGTCTATTCCCTAATTGGGTTGCTTCGTTTTTGGATTCAAAAAGTGAGCACCTCTTTTGTCGTTCTACAGGAAAAGCTCAATGAGCATCACTAATTCATAATAAATTTGTTTAAAATTTATTATTTCTTTTTTAATATGCAGCGAATTATGGGGGAAGAGATACATACTATTTTGTTCCATAGGTCAGTAGAAAAATAATTTTCAATAAATTTTAAACCCTCAAATGCAAGGAATTTAATTAAAAAAATGAATAAAAAGGAATTTGCGTTCACAATTAATTTTTTTTGGCATAGGAAGAGTCACACATTAAAATTTAAATTATAGAAATATTAATAACAATAAAAATAATAAAGTAAAGTAAAATAACAAATTCGTAATAGTTCTTGCGCATTTGCTATAAAAGAAGTTTACATTTAATCCCACCACACTAAACAATATTTTTACTACAATACTGGATTACGAAAATGTTACAACTACTCCTCTGTGGCATAATAATGTACAAAACGAAAAAGTAACAGAAAAACCAAAAACTTGCTGGTGGTTTTTACCAGTTGAACGTGACTATTAAAGTTTGAAAACACAATTTTGCCGAAAGACATTTTGCCACAATATTTTGGGTGTAAAACAGGAAATTTTCAATTGGATACGAAATAATTTCATCTAAAGTGTTGTAATTTTCAGTAATTCGAGTAAGAAAGACAAGAAAAAAAATAATTAAGACACAATGGAAATATCAAATCAAGTAAATAATTTTAACAAATTAAAATAAAAATAAAAAAAATATTAAAAAAAAACAAATCGAAATTAAACTATTTAACCTTGTTAAATAGATTGAAAGTATGCTTATTTGTTCGTTCAATTAATTATTTTTTTTTAAGCGAAAGAAAATAGGTACAGAGAAAACGTTTAAAAACAAAAAGGTCATGCGTTAAATGAGAAAAAAAAGTAAATAAAAACATAAATATCAAATGCAATAAATATATGTCCATATAAAATATACTAAATATAACTTTCATAAAATAAATATTTAGAATATGTATGTGGTGCTGCTTTTTTATTGTACATTTCAAATAAACAAGTTTTTGAAAATAAAATATACACAAATGAAAAATAAAAAAAAAGTATTGAGAATGCAAAATGCATTCGAAATAAATGAAATTAAAAATTTAAATTCAAAATACAGTGTATAACAAAAATAATAGTTACACTTGTATATGCTGCACCACTCCAATTTATCAGACACCAAATACACCCAACTCTTTTTTTACACGGATTTGAAGTTACACGGTTTAGAAAAAATTTTTTTAATCTAGTACGGTTTCAAAATCACTGCCTTGTATATAAAGAACTTAAAAAACCAAAAATTCAACTTTCTATAGAAGATTTTTTAATAAAAAAGTCGACGGCGCAAGACCTTTCGGAAAGTAGTCCCGACTTACCGGGGGAAAGTCATGGATATCTCCAGTGATGATACCGACTTTAGTCCAGCTCGTCGCAAACAATTGCGCTTGTTATCAAGCAGCGACAAATAATTATGTAGTTATGTAAATATTTTTTCTTTATTTCTATTCTAATTTTTCTGTTCTTAATTCTGGATTTACAGATTTCTTTTGTTTTTCACCTGTATGAATTATGTATTTTAAGTTTTAATGCTCAATAAAATGCCATATGAACATACAATTTGTATGCATTTCTGAAATTTTATAGTTAGTTTTCAACATTTTTTACACGGTTTTTCGAAGTAAATATAGTTCTTTATTTCATCTTACACGGTTTTCAGACGACATGGAACGTATCCCCCATTTTACTATAGGAAACGCCTCTTTTTTTACACGGATTTCTGAGGAACGTATCTACCATGTAAAAAAAGAGTTGGGTGTACTACATATTCGATTTTGTCATATCCTTACATCTCCAATAGGCAGTCATAAGGCTTTAAATGCTTTTTATTTTTATGATTTCATTTTCATTGTATTTTTTTTTGTACTTTCCTTTGTCACTTTTTCAAGTATTGCAGTAAGTGAAACGAAAAGATTATGTATACAGAAGTTAACTTAGAGAAATTGAAATTGATTTCGCAAAATGGGTAAAAAAAAAACACATGATAACACAGCCCTGCTCCAGGTGTTTCCGAAGGCATTTTGCGCTCTGAACACGAATCTGGGAAACTTTCCATCACGTCAGGTTTTCGAGAAAAAGGGGGTTGAAACCCCTAAAAATAGCATTTTTGGCCATTTTTGAAAAATTGTAGAGCTAAACACTGTCATGCTAGAACCATCGCTATTGTCAGAAATTGACAATTGATCTTTGCTCTTTAAAATGATTGCATGCACCCTTAAAGTAGGGTGGGTTTGTTTATGTGAAGGGGTGCAAGAGAAAAAGAAACACATTACGGAGGTCCTTAAAAATTAATCAGATTTACTTGAAAATTCTAACTCAGGGGTTTTTGGGGTCGCTGATTACAGATCTTCATTCTGATTTAAAAAATTCAAAATGGCGGTTGAGGTTTGTAAAAATTTTCAAGTAAATCTGAATCAAATAAATCTGATAGCAAATAAAATTGCCATGAAAAGTTTCTTAAAAATCTATCATCCTGAATCGAATTTAAAGTTTAGGTCCGTCCCCCCTTTTATGCATAAAATTAATACACACAACAGAAGTGGTGTGAGAAACTTGGTCGTAATCCTGACTGAAGGATTGTAATGATAAATTATGCATGAGTATATGTACAGCAGTCGAATTATACATGAGATAAAAAAAAAATGCTCAACTACAATTCTAATTAAACTCTTCTTGCAGCATGCGACTCTCTTCATGTTTGGTTGCATCTTTATCTCGTTTTTCAACCAATACACGCTTCCAACGAAACAATTGTGCACGGCATAGGCGCTACAGGGACTCACGGAACTTCTTTTTGCGTTAAAAACTGTTTTAAGGGATCCATTTTACATTAAGATTAATGATTCAATGAAAAAATTATTTCTTTTTATGACATTACATTCTGTTTCAATGTCTTTTGGCATTAACTTAGTTCCTTGATTTTGTATATGTCCTGTAGTTTATAAACGTTTTAAAATAGTTGCTTGAGTTGTCAACAATAATTACGCAAGTCTTGAGCTTCGCAATAGGTTTCATAAGCCTTTAATTCAACAGCTTCCCTGATCTGGGCAGGTTGGCTGACGTGTTCTAATCATCACCTTAAACAATTTTTCGTACCTTGAAATCATAGCAATATTTACAGGATAAGCTTCGATGAGAAATTTTTGTGTACCTCAGCTGATCTATTTTCAAATTGAAAAACTAAAGTAAAACTAACTCCATTTGTTAATGCAATCTTTGCTATTTTTCTGATGTCAAAAAATTTTTAAAAACTAATTAAAAAAAAAAATGACAAAATAATTCAATGGACCACATGTCAGTACTATTTAAGCACTAGAAACAAACCACTGTGCAACGTTATGCCTAATTATTGAAATTTAACGATCGCCTATTATATAACAGACAATGAGGAGACTTTAAATGAAAATAGACACTATAGAAAATATGTATGTGATTGCAATTTAAATATTTGTTAATAATTTTGTTTAAATTTGTTGTTATAATAGCTGTTATATATACATACATCTGTAAAATGCAATAAAAGTTGCTCATGTCCTTACTTAAATTGTGTTTAAAACTGTACGTCATCAAATAGCACAAAAACTCAAATAAAAGATATCAAAACAATTGTTGTTGTAATACGAAAAATTTCTTTAAGTGTATGTATTATATTAGTAAGTGTTTGTATAGAAAATAAACAAAAAAATAAAAAATAAAAAATATACAATGAAAAATACATACATACATACAAACATTCACGTGAAAAAAAACTAACAACATTAAGTTGTTGTAATCGAAAACAAAATTTTAAACAGATGACAACAACAAAAAAGTAAATAAAAGAAAAAAGAAAAGAAAAAGAAAATCTATTAAATTACCCGTTTAAATCATACACCACAGCAGATAAACAGAAGATCAACACGAGCAGTTCAAAGCAGCAGACACAACATAACGAGGAAAATTATTTTTTCACTCTTACAAAATATATTAAAAAGTTTAATAAAAAAATAAAATAAAATAAAAAAACATAAATTATATAATCTAACATTTAAAAATTTAAATAAAAATAAAATTTAGAAAAAAAAAATATTTTAAAAAAATTTAAGAAAAATTAAAATTTTAAACATATGCTGCACATGATAATTTATTTAAAATACTTTCATTAAAAAAAAAAATAAATTTGTTCGTCTGTTGAGAAATATATTCTTTTATTAAATTGACGCCTGTTGAGGGGTGCAGCAAATCTCAAATTAATATGTTGCCCAGAATAAACTTAATGCTGTACATAACGTTTGGATTTCTTTTAATCTCTGGTAAGTTTTAGTTTTAGAAATTAAACAATTTTTTCCGGCGTAAAACATTAACGAAATAATTAATTTAAGTAAGAGGGTAGTGAACCGAAGACTTTTGTACATAAAAAATCGAAAACTTTGACGGCTTTAAAAACGAAAACTAAATAGGTTGATCACAATGAAAGTAAGGAGTACACATATTTATTATTGTTTTTTTTTTATTATTTTCATACTAACTACATACACATAATGGGTTGACGGAAATGTCATACAATATTACACTACTGAACGTCATGTAAATAGCAGCTTAGATAACCAATAGAGACATATCACAGTTGATAATACGACGAATTTACAGACTGTGCGCTATGCCCCGATTATTTAACCTTTGTCGGCATCACTAACATCAAGCAAATATAAAAATCTATTGATGAATCATGTAGTCTCCGTAGTCTAGTAGTTAGTGTGTTATGTTATTAGACATGAGGTCCAAAGGTCAGACCTTTCCAACAAAACGAAATATAAAAAAGAATATTTCGCCACAAAGAATATTTCTGGCAAAAATTGCCACGAAAAGCTTCTCAAAAATATGTTGTCCGGAATCGACTGTAAACTGTAGGTCGCTAATGTATAAAATTAATGTATTGATCAAACAATAGATTTTTATTTGCATTGCCAAACGCCAGACAAAAAATCTGTTTCGTGAAACCAAAAAATTTCGGATACCAGATTGCCTGGTGCAGTCGATATTATCTTTCCTTCTTTTGTACGAAACATTCATTGGCCTATTATCGGTAATTATGTAAGGCATAAGGTGTAATACTTAACTTATACAGTAAAATAAGTACTTGGCGAAACTAATGAGAAACTAGTTTCACGCTAGACTCTTTAACATCCCAATAATTAGTATAATTTTCTCTCGTTATTTGTTATACGATCCAAATTTAATTGTTTTGTGCTGCCATAGAGTTAATTAAATTTAAATTGAAATGAAATTAATTAATTTTTCTTAAAATTAAAACAAATTTTTCAAAAATGAGTTGTAGTTATTGCGGATAAGGTTTATACAAATTTCACAAAAAGTAAATTACTTTCAGTTTCAAACGTAAGACTTCTCCTACATACATACATAAATGGTCATTATAACCCTTCAGTCAGGATTACGGCTTAGATTCTCACAGCTATGTTGTATGTGTTATTTTTAAACATAAGTAACGGGTGACCTACAGTTTAAAGTCGACCCCGAACAATAGAGTATTTTGAGAAACTTTTAATGACAATATTTATTTATTATCAGAGTTTTTGCTAGAAATCTGCTGAGAGAAAGTCGTCGAATATTTCGTTTTGATCGAGATGTCTGATCTGGGCTTCACGCCTATATAGAGTCGATAAATAATTGCGAATACTAACTAGTTAATAAGATCAGAATTTAGGGGCTGATAATGCTAGACTCATGAATCCATGACCTGTAATCGATTTATTGCTTAATTCTAATTTCCATGTCAACTAAATATTATAATGTACTTTTTCAATATATGCCTTTACGAGGTTTATTCAACAAATCAGCTCATCAACTACACTTTTGTTCTCTTTATGTAATTTCTCTAAATTTAAAACGCCAATGTCAAATTTTTTTTCCAATCCTTGAAACCTTTTTGAATAACTTTTATAGCACAATTGGCCTTGAGAGACCCTCATGAGGTGTTGGCAGTTACTATCCTTTTGAGCAAATTAGAATTCTGTTGTTCTGTTCTTTCATTCCACCGTCCCTGTGCAATGTTTTACCTACTAACCATATTTACAACAATTTTTGGCGGCTGGCACTTTTCTCAGAAAAAAACTGTATAACAAGAAGCAGCAATCATGTCGAAGTCATTAGCGATTCTTTTTACAACGTATCTCAATTGTTAAAGTATTTCTCTTTGTTGTTTCCACAAGGTGTTGAAATGAATAACTATTTCGATCATTTTCGTAGGACTGGTACCAGTAATAATTATTTTGTTTTACGATTCTTACAGAGGATTCAATGCCAGTAAAATTAAGTGATTTGAAGCACTGGATTTAAGTTTTTTATCGTAATTAACGAACGAATAGAACATTTCTTATTTATCTTTGTGAGAGGGCATGTATAATTTAATAACAAGACGATTTCATAAAACTTGATTTAGAAAGGGAAAATCCTTGATTAGACTGAGAAAATAATTTTTATTTCAATAATCCTATGGACAATATATTCAAAATCGACCTCTATTGCAGAAAGGTATTACTCGATCCTTTTAAAGTTTCCATTTGTCCAGAATCAAAAACACTTTTAAAATAACAAACAATATCAGGAGTTTTCATAACATCTGAAAAGTAACGCACATTTTCTCTTTTAATTACAAGTGGCCTATGTCTAATACATTTTATTGCAGAAAAAAATGTCAAATTCTGTCCATCCAACTACCATTTCATCAATATTAACAGGTTCCCACACATAATCGTATCTGTCTCGAATCGATTTTGTATGTCTCTTTTTATTGTTATTCCTTTTTAACAACAATTACACAACTAATCAAACAATTAATGTTTCGTACGTTTGCTAACGTACGCGAGTGAACAATCGCGTTACACACGCCAGACAAAATAGCCATTAGCAAACGACCTGCATGTGAATTTAAGTGGTGCCAACATTCACCAGTTTTAAGCCATTAAATATTTTAAGTAGCCCCAAGTGTTCCTTCGCTTAAAGACTCATACAAAAATAAAAATAAAAAAACCGACAAGAATAAGAAATAAAACAGTGCCGCATTCAATTTTCGCCAAGAAAGAAAAAATCTGAAATTTTAAACTTTTTCTCTTGGATTTGCTTAGTGGGCACACCTTTTAAACACTGATAACGAAGATTTATTTGAGCGTTTGATTGAAAGTTATGTCTTTATTATAATGTTTAAAAGAATTAATGATTTTCACCAGTAATTGTAAGGGACATGAGAGAAAATAAGCAATTGGATTCCAATTAGCGTTTAACACCAAATAGTTTAAATTATAGACTTCATTCGATATACCCTGAAAACTATACGAACGTAAGGGAAAAACTGCAAAAATTTGTCTTGCCATTAAATATTGAAAAATGATTGGATTGGTACTTGCACATATTTATTGGGAAATTTCATAGAATATCGCTTCAGGATTTAAAAAAAAAAAACTCTTAAAAATCTTAATTTATCGTCATCTTTTCATTTTCCATTTAAACTAATTTCAATTACAAATCATATAAAATTGTAATTGTAAGTGTTCTTATTACAATTGCCGCAACTGTTCGTTTCTTTAAGAAACAAACAAATCTTCCCCATTTGTTAATAAAACGCTCTAATGCATAAGACACAATTTTTTTTTTGTGAAAAAAAAAACAATCACAATATACAACAACATTTTAAAAACTTGCAACATTATTTACCATCACTGCTTAAAATATTTGCATAAAATACAAAAGCAACAACACTCCATACAAAGGTAATCGTCATCTATTGATGCACAAATACAATAACAAAACTATTGCATTCGGCGGAGTGTGTTGTAGTCAACTGTTGTTATTACCCGATTGCAAACTATTGCGGATGCGCAACATTTACGTATCCGCTTGAAAAAATACACAAAATGTACCAGCAGAGACAGAGAGAAGACAGTCGTACGAACGGGTGGACAGACAGACAGACACACGTTGAACAAAGTAAATTACATGAATTGAATGCCACATTACGATAATTTTTTTTATTTTTTATTTTTATTCTTCTATTTTTATGCTTTTCGAAAACAAAAACAAGAAGAAAAAAAAACGTTTTATTTTCTAATAAGATTCGAACTTTAAGACACACTCATACACACACTCGCAACACTCGTGCATCTGGTAATGGGAATAAAATTGAAAGTCGTAGCATAAAAATAAATAAAAATCAGAAAACAAAAATTTGTTAATAATTCTGAATAAAAATAAAAAAACAACTGAACTGCGACTATGTTTGTCGTATGTTTGAATATTAATTTTTATAGGTGAACGATAGAAAAAAAAGTACACACTAATGACTCAGAATTGTGAACGTATGACAGAAAAAGCAAAATGCAAGGGAACCGGCATTTGTCTAGACTTGAAAAAAAAAAAAAAAACTACGAGCAATTCTAATTGCATGGGAAATCTGATGATAAGATGGATGACATAAAATAATGAATCAAATGAGGATTATTTTTTTTTTTACTTTTTAATTATAAATTTTATAATTATTCAAAATACATACAGCCATGGACATTAAATTAGCACAAAAATTTGTCATAAAAACAATCTAATTTTTTATAGTATTTTAAGTCTATTTACGAAAAAATTTAAACATAAAAACATAAAAGGCATATTCTTCTTTAAAGCAAAAACAAAAATTTTGACTAAATTGCCGATCGTATGCTCATTAAGGCCTGCAATATATCAAATGCTAGATTTTAGCTGGACAGTACAATAGCACAAAATTAAAATTTTTAAAATAAAAATAATATATTTTAATAAATAGTAAAAATATTATTGCTTTTCGTTTACTTGGTCAATATTTGGTAGAATAGCCTTTATTTTTAAGCACCGCGTGGCATCTACTGGACATGCTTTCAATCAAATTCTGGCAACGTTCTTTGGGAATCGAGTACCAAGCGTTCCGTATTCCAAGCCACAAATCGTCCAAATTTTTGTACTTTTGTTGAGCAATTACACATATCACATCGAGCCAGAGGTTTTCAATTGGGTTTAAGTCAGGACTTTGCGCCGGCCAGTCTAAAACGCGAATGTGCTCTTTGTAAAACCAATCCTTTACCAGCTTAGACGTGTGTTTGGGATCATTATCTTGGATAAATATGAATGAAACAGGCATGTTTTCAAAAGCATATGGTTCCATTTTGTTCTTCATAATGTCCAAATACTTGTAACGGTCCATTTTACCATTAATTTTGACGATTGGACCCACACCGTGCCATGAAAATGATCCCCACACCATGCTTTATGGTCTTTAGAGTGTAACGTGGATTAAATGCCTGACATTTTGGCCGATGAACAAAGACTCTACCATCCGGTCCCAAACGATTTATCTTTGTTTCATCACTCCAAAGTATTTTTTTCCGAAATGAGAGGTCTTTATCCTTGTAGGAAAAAAATCATAATCAAACTATAAATGGATTTTGTGCTAATTTAATGTCCATAGCTTTACATACGTAATTACCTTTCTTTTGTTACTGTTGTTTACTTTATTTTGTAAAAAAAATAATTCTGTATACATATCTGTAAAGGCATATCATAAAATCTGATAAGCAGAATTCCAAATAGGTAGAATGTTTCCCTTTCAATCACAATGAATATTGAATTAATATACTACCAATAAATGGATGGTTAAAGTGTTACTGACATCGAAGGTTGAAAAGTAGTACATTTGTGGAGGACTCTTATCTAATTTGTCTGGGATAACAGTCTATGCCCCATGGATTTACAATATCCCTATATCCTCAACACACTGTACTCATAACTAACTGGGACAATGAGAAAATAGGGTTTGCTTACATGAAGGTATTGCTTTACAAATCAATTGGCCAATTCACACGACTTTGTATCGTGTATGTTGTATTGAATACACTTTCTGTTTGTGAACGCTCAATGCTATGGTGTATTGTGTATTTCGTATTCCAAACGTCAGAAAAATGACAAGAAGAAGAAGACCAGTATTCATAATTTGATTTTAAAGCAACAAAATGGAAAATATTACGGAAAAAAGTAAATTAATTAATTGTCTGTGAAAAAAATTGTGCAGCCCTTGCGCTGACCAACTTCTCCCTCATTCGCTCGGAGGAACTTGGTCAGTACAGGGACTGCGTTCACTTGTGGCGCCACAACGGTCCGCTATGCGTGCTCAAGTGAGCTTTTGGTATAAAGCTACCACACTAACCTAACCTGTGCGAACAATTATAATTTTGAAATGTTAATTGTTAACTCAAGTTACATAGAAAATATTTTGTATTTTTATTCTTCTTCTTGATTGCTGGCATTTACATAAACTGATAGCACGAAACCAATACAACTTCCAAAAACATATGAAAAAAATGTGTATGTAAGTGTATCGAACATTTTTATGACAATTATCAACAACAAGCATACACTGTTCGTCCAACAATACAATGAATACAACGATACAAGGGCTTGTGTGAATTGCCCCAATGACTTACTGGACAATATCTTTCAAATGAAAACTATTCGAATATCATACATACATACATACATAATTGGTCATTACAACCCTTAAATTAGGATTGTGACGTAGCTTCTTATATAGAGTGTGTTAATTTTATACATGAGTGGCAGGAGCTACAGTTTAAAGTCAACTACGAACGACAGATATTTGAGAAACTTTTCATGGCAATTTTATTTACTCTTAGAGTTTTCACCGAAGAAATATTATTTTCATATTTCGTTTGAGATGTCTGACCTTTAGTTTGAACCATGGCCTCACTTCTAATAAGCCAACACACTGCCTACTAGACTAAGGCGAATACGTTACTATTCGAATGTCTTTCAGTTGAAAAACATTGAGAGAAAAGTGAAGTATTCATGTCTTATGTTAGCCAAAATACCTTGAGCCTTGATTTCATTAGATATTGGAATAGTTATAAACTTTGCTACAACTCACAATTAAGCTAGAACATATATAGCGGATATAGAATGTGGTGTGTTTCTGGGCAATTTTGGTAAAAAGGAGACGAACTACACTATTAACGAACTACTATACACACCGTACTGGCTATATTAGGGGGAATATTTTATTGTACGTTCTTCTACTGACATATTATTGTTAAACTTTCCACTTACAATACTTTAGAAAAGTAATTTCAGAGTTCTGACAAGATTGTTGAGGTACACTTAGAAAATTATGTAGATAATACGTAGAGACTTTTAATCGTGTTATATGTTATACTCCCCCTGTCTTGGGTTATCGCAACTTAGTTAATTGATCCTTCATTGAAAAAAATTACTGAATTTATTCAAAGTTTTGGCATTGAATAGCAAAGAACAAGTTATCAGTAAATCTCTAACTTTTTGTAGTAGCCGTATTTCAATTTAACTCTGACATTTTAACCAAAGGCATTTACTAACTTAATAGAAAGCTTGTATCTATAAACTCGAACTATAGAGGTTCGAATCCGGGATATGATGCTATAGAAAAGAATTTCCATCATGGTTGTGATATTTTAAAATTAAGAGATATCAATGCATCTCCTTATAATCCACTTAGAAAGTCTACTTACTTCTTAAGTAGAAACGTCAACTCTTGATCTACATCCAATACAACAGTCAAATATATTTTTACAAGGGATTATGCTTGTAGCCAATGATAAATAGGTAACCAAACCGTCATAGAACCTCACACAGACAAAACCTGATTAATTGTACTAAAAAAAAACAGTGATATAAGTAGACCATGTCTTGCTGCAGAACTCCAGTCCCTTAAAAAATAGAAAAGAGATAAGGAACATTTCTTATGGCATACGATAAATAGTTGCTCAAACACCAATAGAAGTCTGTAAATTCTTAGGTAGTCTTAAAAATAAAGTGGTAGCTTTGCTAATCACTTGAGCACTCATAGCGGCCCATTTTGACGCCACCGGTAAGCGTAGTCCCTGTACTGACTGAATTCCACCAAACTAGAGAAGAAGTTGGTCGCAGCCTGAAAGTTGTCGTATCTTCTTAACCCATTTCGCTACGCTGTTCGATTTTTCGAACAGTAAAAATCTTCTTTTTTCAAAAAAATATTTATGTATGAAAAAGGTAAAATTTCAAAAAAAATTTGGTATTGTCTCAACTTTAGGAAAATAAAAAAAAATCCGCCCGTAAAATATCCCTCTCCCCCCCGATGCCAGGGGTAAATTTCTTCAACCCATATTTTTGGATAAATTTTAAATTCATTTTTAAAAATAATAAACAAAATAAAAATAATTATGAGGAATTACTGCCAATATATGTAACCGTTTTATAAAATATAAAAACTATGATTTACATGCACATGCGGGCCTTCTCATATATGTGTAAACTTGTTCTGTTCGAAATTTCGAACGCTGGCGCTTATCCTATAGTTACTGACTGACGATCAAAATTCTTTGTATTAAATGTAAAATGTAGGTAAAAAACTACCAAGAGGTGATTATGATTATAAATTGGATGACAACCAAAAAATATTGCTATGTATGTAGATGGTAGGACAACAAAGAGGTCACCATGGCAACAAATTTTGATCAAGTCTTGCCTGTGCACAAAGTACAACGTTGGAAAAAAGCATCGACATCCAAAAAGAACCCGGAAGCTGGTAAATACGTCACGTATGGTCAGCCAGTCATGTTACACAATTATAACAAGGGCATGGGGGTGTGGATTTACACGACAATGCAATCCAGAACTACCGAATTATTATTCGTGGAAAAAAATGGTATTGGCCTTTGTGGTGTACTACTTTGAATTCGGCAGTTGTGAATGCTTGGAAATTGCATTGCTTAATTGAAAAACACAAAGTTGAGAAGCCTTTGAGTCAAAAAGAATTCAAAATCTCGGTGACAGAAGCTCTTCTTTTGACTGAAAGGAAAGAAACTACCGATGATGATGTCGACGATAAGGAATATCGACCTGCAAATCTTCCAAAAATGCAGGGAAAACACGTTGTAATCAGAAATCCCGAGGGAAACATCGTCGTTGTCAATTGAAGGGTTGCGATAAGCCCACAATATACATATATGTGCGAGAAATGTAATATTCATCTGCATACAAAATGTTTCAAACTAAAACATGAATAAAAGCATTTTTTTCATAGCTTCTATTTCGACTATTTCGATTTTTTTTCTCAAATTATTACAATATAAATTTAGCTAAGTATAATTTTTCTTTAAATTTAGTAACTTTTGTGTCTTTTGATTCAAAAATAATAAAATAAATCAATAAAACAGCAAATAAATTCAAATGTTTTACTTGCATATAAAGCAGACATACATATAGGATAAACGCCAGTGTTCGAAATTTCGAACACTGTTTTCTGGGAAAACGAAAAGTCGGAAAATTTTTTTGAGCTGATTTTTGACATCAGTAGGTCCTAATTACCCTAAAAAAGTATTTTTCTTCTTAAACAAAAAATAAAATTTAATCTCGGAGCGAAATGGGTTAACTAAGTATCAAACTTTAATGAAAATCGGTTTATTTATGAAATGTTTTCAAGTTAAGTGTCAATGCTCGTTTAGATGACAACTGAGCCTTAGTTTTGATTTAACTGCTATACTGTAGATTAGGTTAGGTTAGAGGACGTGTACTTGTCAACTGTGACAAGTACAGTACCCGGAGGAGATCGAATTGACCCATTGTACAACGTCTAGCTTCTCACACCACTCGTGTTGTGTGCGTTAATTTTATACGTGAGTGGCGGGACCTACAGTTTAAAGTCGACTCCGAACGACAGATTTTTGAGAAGCTTTTCCTTCATGGCAATTTTTACTCTCACAGTTTTTTGCCAGAAATCTGCTGAGAGGAAGTCGTCGAAGAAATATTTTCATATTTTCGTTTTGATGTCTGACCTGGGATTTGAACTCGGGCCTTTCGTCTAATAAGCCAACACACTACCTACTAGACCACGGCGACTGTATTTAAGTTAAAAATTTTTACTAATGAACAATTATTCTTTTACTCCAAAATGTACATTATATTGTAGGGTATTATATAGTCAGTTTTGACCGACTGTAAAATTCTAATTTGATTTGTGTTGGAATATATTGCAAGTCAGTTTCAGTTACGCTTTAAAAGTTTTTGTATTCCATAAAGAAGAATAATTTAGATTTATTCGAACTTGAACGATTGTAACTGTTGTTGCTTTGCAGTTGCATAACAATGTAAGTGAAATTTTATTGCCAACTGTGTGCAACTGTGTGTTCATTGTTATTAAACCATTACATGACTGTTATATGTGATACACTTCCTACATGTTTTCTGAAAAACAAAAACAAGTTTCGTAGTTGAATTTATTTTTAATAAGACATAATAATAAAAAAACGAAATGGAGTATTTAAGTGTGCCACATTAACCCAAAGGGTTAATAGGCACAGACAGATTGTTTTAAAATTATACTACAAATCTATGTTGTCAGTTAATAACAATCAAAGCAATTTCATTTGTTCAATCCATTTTCAATTGGGTGGAGCGGCTTTAATTGGTTTGCATGTTCAACGGAAATCTTGCCAAAATATATAAAACTTAAGAACCACCACAAAGAAATGAATATCAACGAAATATTTGCAGGTGTTTAACCTGATTTAAATGCTGGCAATACAAATAAAATCATATTAAGACAGTTGAATGCAAAAAAAAAAAACAAGAAATAACGCAGCGATTTGTTTTGTTTGACAGTCGCAGTGTGGTAGTAGATACTTTACGCACTTGCGGTAGACATTAAAGTCTTGGTAAATTGAAAATATTTTGGAAGTTAAATTTAAAAATTCAAAATGTTCTTTTTTTTTTTTTTTTTGTTACTCTACGAAAACATGAGTTCCCAAGGCCACCATAAACAACCAAGTCAAGCCAAATCTGAAATGAAATTTAAGCCAATTGAATACAATTGAACGCATTCGTAGTAATAAAATAATTATGGCCATTTCATATTGTACTTTTTTTTTTCTTCGGTTGTATGCCAACAGTTTGTAAGGCAAACGATATGATAAGTATCATTCATTTAAAAGGCAACGGCAACACCAATATCTATCTACCATAAGAATGTATTCAATAATGAATAAACGTGCACTTATAATTATGGCTTAAACAATAGATATTTACAGCAATTGTTTGTTTGTCTATGCTTTACGACCATCAAATAATAATTTATGAATAATTCAATGAATTAAACGAATTAAATGAATAGATTTATAGGTTACATACATACATTCATATAAATTATTTGAATATTGAAACTTGAAGACCAATAAAAAATTATTTGAAAAAAAAAAAAACATAAGACATTGTGCGTAAAATTGCGATAAAAGTTAATTGCACTTCATAAACTGTTGAGGAGTTGAGACTCAATAAATATTTTGTACACTGAAAATATTTTTAAACATTTCCATAGGTTTAAACACAAGTAACAGAGAAAATGAATAAAATTGTTTGAGAAATACGATGACCTGTATAGGTTTTTTCATTCGTTCAATCTGTTGATAGTTTTTTAGGGGTGCACTTTACAGTTAAGGTAATCAAATTTTGTAGTGGCATACTTATGGTGTTTTCTTTTCTACCAAAAAATGTGCATTTTATTAACGCAAAATACAATTTTGCGTTTGTTTCTTAAAAATGTTTCGGCCTCTAAAAGGGTGGTATGTTTTATTCTAAATAATTCGCACTTGCCAATGGTGGAGGGCATTGCATTTTATGCCCTGTAAAGCAGATGACTTTTGTTTATTTATAGGGCTACCAGATGAAATTTAAAAAAAGTCGCCTGGTATTGTTATCCAATTTGAAGTTAATTTTTTCATTGTTTTGTGGAGTAATCTTAAGGAAATATTACATTATTAAAGCTACATGGTCAGCAATATAAAAAATTGCATTCAGTGTTAGAACAGTGTTAAAATATTATTTTTTTGTTATAAAAAAGCGTGCAAAAAATGGAGTCGAAAAATTAGCGATCTGGCAACACCTTTGAACAAATTGGCATTTCCTCATTCATTTTCTTAATAAGTGATAAACACAGGGCATACCCTTTTTTAATATTTGTGTTATGTTCTTCTCAAATAAAAAATAACATTACAACAGGGTTGGTCAAAAATTTTTTAATGCACCTTGTAAGAGGGTGACATTTTCTTTGTAGAAAAGAAAACACCATTATTCTAATACAAGATGTAGTAGAAATAAATGCTTGAAGTTCATTTGCATTGTTAGTGTTAACAGTTCAAATATACATCATTATGTATTATAACTTGTTGTCGATATATTGGCTCTCTCATAGAAACCATGGTTCCTATGGAGAAACGATTTAAGAGAAATTATCCCCAGTAAAATCATTTGCCAGAAACAGGAATTTGCACCATAAGACAATCAGCCTTATTACGATTCTCGTATTCGAGCTTCAAATTTCTCGTTTTTACACAATGGTACTACGTTTGTCGAAAGCCATAAAAATACAACCCTGTTAACTATTCTTTTACAATTTGTTGTACTATGATTCTCGAAATTGAATGTCAAAAGTTTAAAAATTAGTCGTTCATTTTATTTCATTCGAAAGATACTAAAAAAAATTTAATAAGTTATGAAAGCAACAAAAGAGTAAGTATTTTTGTTAATAAGCTTAATAAAAGTTGCTTTTATCTAATAAAAATAATTTTAGAATAAAAATAACCACAAGGAACCAATTCGCAAAAATGGTAGAGTTGCTGGAAAAAAAGCCGGAATTGGCGCAATCATATCACAGTGGCATACACAAAGTAGATACCAAGGCAGAATGGGTGGAAATATCCCATAAACTAAACAGTTTAGGACCACCTTCACGTACAGGGACTGAGTGGATGAAAGTGTGGGCAGACTACAAATGTAACTTAAAAAAAAAAATTCTTCACAACAAAACTGAATGCCGCGCAACGGGCGGAGGCTCAAACAAGCAATATACGTTGACACCGGTAGAAGAAGCTGCTTCAGCTTTGTTGCAATTGAATAGCATCATCAGTCCAGATGGCGAAGAGATTGGTATCAGTTGTAACGAAAATAGAAATATTTCTTGTGTTGAAGAAGACAAAAATGATGAAATAATTGTTCCAACTACGTCAAGACTTATTCGAAGAAACGCTACAAGAACTGTTTCCACTAAACAAAATCTTATGGAACAGCAATTAAAGATTCAAACAGACCTATATAATGAGGTGAAAGATTCCTTAAAAGAAATTGAAAGATATGCTCGCAAACGGCATAAGATTGAAGAGGAAAGTCTGAGCTTTTATAAAAGTCGGCTTAAAATTGAAAAAGAAAAGTTAGAGTTGTACAAGGAAGAAATTAAGAAAAAGGAAGAATACAGAAGATTAATGCTGCAGTTGAAAACAGATGAAAAAGCTCTTAATGAAAAATATACATAGATACATTCATTACATTAATAGTTTTTTCAGTGTAGTGCAACAAGAATTATTTCTTATACTTGGATTAAAATGAAATGAAATGTGATTTTAGTTATTTCCTACATACATATATATAAATATAATTACATACATACATATGTACCTTGAATTTTAACAAATTTTTAGTTTTTATAAATCAAAAAAGTATTTTTATATGAAATATTATTTTAGTTATTTCCTACATACATATATATAAATATAATTACATACATGCATATGTACCTTGAATTTTAATAAATTTTTAGTTTTTATAAATCAAAAATGTATTTTTATATTTAATTTTTTTTATTTAACTATATTTATTTTAACAGTTCATTGATTGCATTATTTTTGTTCTTATGTTTGAAGCAGTTAAATCTTCAGATATTTCAATATTGAAACTTTCTTCAAAATCATGTTGAATATCCACTTCTGGGAGATCCATTTTGTAAAAAATACAAATATTGTGTAAGGCTGCACAGACATTTGTAATTTTTGCTGCTACATTTGGTGGATAGTGTAACTGCCTTGCCCCTAAGATGCACCGAAACCTATTTTTAAGTACTCCTATCGTACGCTCTACGACATTTCGGGTTTGAGAATGTATGTGATTAAATCGGCTCTCGGAAGTACCTTCTCCTGCTGATCTAAATGGTGTAATTAAGAATGGCTCCAGAGGATAGCCTGCGTCACCTTAAAAAAATTAATAAATATTTTGTTTTAAATTATTTTACTTAATTATATTGGTTTTACCTAATATCCACGTGTTTTTATCACCATTATTGTAATTGGTTTTCAAAAATTGTTTTAATTCACTTGCATTCCATATCAATGAATCATGAGCTGATCCTGGATAGTGAGAAGATATGTATCTGATTTGCAGCTTATGATCACAAACCTGATAACAAATTTAATATAATTCTTTTTTAACATAATTTAAATTAGATTTTATACATACCACGGTGGTATTTAGACTGTAGAAACCTTTTCTGTTATAGTACTTAAAACGTTCCAGAGTTCTTGGTGCCAAAATTTTAATGTGTGTGCCATCGATGCATCCTATGACACCTGGAAAACCAGTTTTATTAAAAAAATATTCCTTTATTTCACACTTTTCGTCTTCACTCATCTTAAAAGAAATCCAGCTTTTGCATAATTCGCTATTCATCGCATTTATGCATTCTTTGAATACTTTACTGACAGAGGACTGGGAAAGTCCAACATTGTAGTCGTTACCAGCTCCTTTCTGGTAACTTCCTTCCGCAAGTATGCGCATTGTTGCTGCCAGTTTTAGTACATTTGGCACAGCGGATGTTCTTTTTGATTCTAGCAATTTGGGCTCAATCATGTTCAGAACGTATTGAAAAGCCGATTTGTTCAATCTGAAATAACTAACAAATCTGAAAAGGAATATTATTAAACTTTTCTTTTTTTTTTTGCTATTTCTACTTACTTTGAATTTGGCATTGAAAATATATTTGAAGAATTTCTTATATCTCTTCGCAAAGTATTTAGCTCTGCCACTGTATATTCATTTTCATCTTCAGAGGATGAATATAAGGCTAGACTCAGCATTTTAAATTTTTGATAATTAAATTTTTTAAGCACTTAAAGTTTTAATTTTTGTTTGCCGCCAATATGTATGTCTTTATTATAATTATTTTTGACAGTTCATTACAGACTTTATCATAATATTTAATTATTTTTAATATTTTGTGTCACCCTTTTCTTTTTATTCTGCTACATATTCATTGTAGTCGAAAATTTTACGTAGTACCACAAAGAAAAAAATTCGAGAACCTATACGACTATAGTCGAAGAACATTTTCGAGAACCATAATAAGGCTGAATGCCTAGGATTAGTCATGACGTGCGTTTTTTGGAATTTTTCAGTTTTTTGGTTTTCATCTTATCTTTAAAAGTTTAGTTATAGCTCAACAAATCAGTAATAGATTTACATTAGTCTCTACTAATAGCACTAAGATCATTATAAACTTTTCATGACAACCTTAAAAATATGGCCAGCTTGTTGCGTTTCTGCTGTTATTTGCACAATGTATACTATTTGAAGGAAAAAAAAAATTATTTTAAACTTAAAAACAGTGAGATAATCTATTAGGAAATTGTTCAGACAATGAAGTGCCACAAAAGCAAAGTTCTAATGCTATGACTTAAAAAATTTTCAGAGCCTAAAAGACATGGTATAAACTTTTAAATTGGACCTCGGAGCTTGAGAATTGAATTAAACCTTCAAATAGCTTCGAAAATGATCTTAGTGTTCCTGTTTCAAGTCGCATAATAAGAAAAGGACTTAAGTAAACCGTACTTATGGGTTGAAGTTATAGAAGATATGTACATCTTCTTACGACAAAAAATGGAATTTTCAAAGCAATACCTACGTTTGTTATTCAAACAACGTGCAAAGGTTTGAAAAAAAAAAAAAAAAAATGTTTAATTCGTTTGGGAAAAAGAAAAAAGCGATTGACGAAAAATTTTGGGTGGATTGTTGATACATAATTTGGGGCAATATGCTTTTAATTGCAGTGGTTAACACATAACATTTAGTTAACACTTTATGTAGGATAACAACGCTTTCATTTCCAACATTCAGATAGAACTGTAAAGTCGCAATTACGAGAATATTAAGTACACGTAATGGAGTGGACTTTTCTTAAATTTTATCACCCAATTAAATATCCCTATAAGCAACAAATTTGGAATAAAATGTAGTAAGTTTGGTATCGTATTGCCACCGAAGTTTGTTCTAATAATACAGTGATGCCAAGAGGTTATAAAAATAAAGGAAAATACTGATAAATATAATTACAAGAATATCTAATATATAAAATTCTCGTGGTCACGGTGTTAGTGGTTAAACTCCTCCAAAATGGATCGACCGATTTTCATGAAATTTTGTGTGCATATCGGGTAGATCTGAGAATCGGACAACATCTATTTTTCATATCCCTAAATGTTAAGAGGGCGTGGCAAATCGTTAAAATTGAATATTTAGGTACATAAAACGAATTTGGTGGGTGAGTTCGTAGAGTCGATATCGACAATCCCACCAAAAATGGGCGTGACAACCCTCCCCCTTCAAGTGATACCTATAACCCTTAAACTACTGAACCGATTTTAACCATTCTTTTTTTGTTCGAAAACTTATCAGGTTTAGATGGTTTGAAAAAAAAAAATTCGATATAGCAAAAAGTAGGCGTGGCAAACCTTTAAAATTGAATATTTAAGGACATAGTGATCGTAGACGAATGCAATTTGGTGGGTAAATTCGTAGAGTCGATATCGACAAACTCACCAAAAATGGGCGGGGCAACCCTCCCACGAGTACAACAATTACAACTTCGTCAGCGCTACCCATGATTCGGGCCTCTTATTGCTATTATTTGTATGCCTCACCTAAATAACGTACCGACTTCGATTAAATTTTGAACTAGATAGACACACTTATAGAAAGTTAGTTATTTTTATATAACTGTTTTAAGCAGCGTTTTACAATAAATATATAATGTGACCTGTTTTGGGCAATAAAAAAAATCAATTTTGGGCGGGACGAAGTTCGCAGCGTCAGCTAGTAAATTATAAAATGTTTGTATTATTTTTTATATTCAATTTAATCTACTTATGATTATGTTACAAATTGTGAACATGTCAGCTTTTAAATTTTCTGATAATAAATAAATTAAAATTGTTCACTTTGAGGTAAAAGTTAATATTGCCAGCTAGGACTAATTAAATTAAAATGTGTATAGAAAAATTTGGATAAATTTAATTTTTTTTTGGATGTTACACAACTGAGACCAAATTGTAACACAATTACTAAATTTTAGAGACAAATTCGTTTAAAAGTTGAGACTAATTATGGAATGGTTTTAACGAAATTTTGTACTCATTAAAAAATAGCTACAAATTATATTTGTAGTAACTATGATGATTTTTTTGTTTTAAAATATTCTATACATATGTTTCTTGCAGTATCATAAAAAGGGAATTTAAGTTTAGAAAATAAACAACAGCAAATTGATTTGCTCGTTTTAAGCCAGGGATTACCATTTCATAGCACAATTGTGCAGAGAGAATTCACACATATTGCTTATGCTCTTTAATTTAGTTGTCGATCAGACTGCGACAAGCGAACATGTCAGCGGATGCTATATTAATTTTTTTAGGTTTACACTCGAAAAATATTTTATGTTAAAAAATCCTTTTTTAAAATTCAAAGTCTTATATGTTCTTAAAACACATTTTGATTGTTTTAATAGTCAAGTAAATAATCTAAATGATGTGGAAAGAGAACAACTTTTTAATAGATATAAAGCAATATTTTAGAAAAATTAAAAGGTTGATTAGTAGTAGGAGAGAAAATTTATGAACCAAAATTAGTATCCAGCAAATATCTAATAAACATTACCTAATTATTAAATCAAAGACGTATAACTTTACGTATGTTGATGAAATAAAAATCAAAATAGGGTATTTTACTAACATTTTTCTATGACTGTAAGCTCTCAACTTATTTTCTCTCTCTTACTCACTAATACACAACCAAAAAATTTTTGGTAACCCCTGTTTTAAGCTAATAATTTTGATGTTAAAAATGCACATACATCTCTCTGGTCAACCAACAACTAAAAAGAGTCGATGAACTTATGGAAGATATTGAGAAAAACCAATGCACAAACAGCGATGACTTTGCTATGGCCAGGGCTTTCATCATTCAACAGTTATGGAAGAGATTTAGAAAGACGCGTACATATATAAGCAGCGATGATTTTGTTAGGGAGCGATGACGAAAGCATCAAATTGTACATTACGAGCCTTTTTAACCTGGTCAAGTGACTGATTATAAATGCTACTGTAAAACATTCACCCTTATTCTGGTTGTCGTCGTCGACGTCGTCCTGCGTCGACAGTTTAAAATTGGTATTCTGTTTGTCGTTATTGACAGTTATAGATGACTGTCGACACACATTTGGTATTCTGTGAGTCAATACGCCGTCGATATTGTGTTGTGTCGACTCTGATTTTGTCGACTCTGATTTTATCGACATCATTTTTGGTAAAGACGACGACGACAACCAGAATAAGGGTGATTATCTTAGTTGAAGCAAGCAAATCTATTAAAACGGCCGGCATGACAACGCCAAACTACACGCATCTTCGAACTCTTTTATTTGTGTACCTTCTATAGAGGCTTGCAAAACCCAATTAGATGACTTTTTCACTTGGAACACACTACAGTTTCACACTGATGGAATAATGAATTTTATTTGAATTAATTAAGCAAATATAAGTTTCGTTTCGTATTTGCTTAAATTTGTAACCAAATTTTTTTATACACTCCACAATTATGGCATAAATATTTCACCTATCATCGTGATAAATTTAATGAAGAATGGTCTGTTTTGAAACTTCTCTTTTTAAATACACTAAGGAATACGATAAAATTTTTACGTTTTTAATATCGTCTCAAACAAGTGTTCCCAATTTTCTTAGTTTAATTAATTATTCTCTCATTCAATGATTAATTACGTGTTTAATTTAAAACCTATTTTTGCTTTTTCGTTTCTACTATATTTAGCCTTTACTTTAGTTTTAACCGCATAAGGTCGGCCGGCCTACATTTTGTATCTACGACAACTGGTTGGTTGCATTTCTGCATTGTATTCGTAATGTTAACTTTCTTTTGAGTTGTAAAATATGCCGTTAATTTAACCACAATTAATGAGTTTTTCTTTTGCGTGTAACGTGCAAAACGTAAAAATAAAAAAAAAAAAAAAAATAAAAATCGATTACCGCACACCATTATAAAATATTAAAACAACAGAGAAACAACTACAAGATGTCTTAATTATTTTTTAACCCATTTCACTCAATTGACTATAATAAAACAGGAGCAAAAAAAAAAAAACAAAAAACATAAAAAAAGAAATTAAAAAGAAAATACAAATAAATTATATAAACGTTTATGCGGTTGCATTCAGTGTACTCACAAGCATTCGCATTACAATGGCATGTTATTTGTGATTTATATTCGCAACTGTGAGTGCCATTAATGAACACACAATACAATATTTATGGGCATTGGAGTGTTTAATTATTCGTTAAACCAAATCGTAATTAAATTTTTTAGATAAAAATCGCATATTTATCATAAAAATGTGTGTACAATTAAAAAAAAAGGCTTTTAAATAAGTTTTAATTAAATAAACATTACTTATGAATAATATTACAATATTATGGGCTTTCGTAACTCCCAAACGTCAAAGTAAATGATTGCGAATAAAAATGATTTCGGTGGTTAAATTATTGTTTCGATTCGGAAAGAAATACACTCTTCAGTCGACATAATATTGTTGCGTTTTTACCTTTTAAAAACGTTAAAAATATGAGTTCGTAGATTGCAAATAAAATAAAAATAAATATGTGTTTAATTTTAAGACAATTCTTTATTATCTGCACAACTTTTGTGCCACTGTTCGAACTTATTCCACGTATACAATGATAACTTTTACAATATGTGCTTATTCGTGATATTTCTCTGCTTTATAAGCAACAACAACACTTGTTAGTTATTCTTCTTTGCTCACAACCTTTTTTTGTAAGCACAACACTAACAACTGTTTTCTTCACGCAACTTTTCTGCACACAAGTCTGACTGATTTATAACTCGATCTCGTATCTTCACACACCACTGGTTGAATTCTCACTCAATTCAACGCGAAGTCGTCACACGACTAACTTAACTCGATCTCCGAGAATCACGTGTCTTCATACACGACTGACTGAATTCTAACTGAATCATCGTTGCTCGCTTTATCTTGCCTCTTATATCACTGGATCAACAGTGTGATGAATGCCCTTGAAGGATGATGACGACCTTCGGGAACAATCTAATAATGTAAACATCTCGTCATCATTGTTGTTCGTGTATCTTGTTTACTTTCGTCCAGGCAGAGTTGTTGTTGTTTGTTTGTTTGTCTTTCCGCTATATTCTTTTTAACACGGACGTTGTTGCTATATTTTTGTTTATTCATCAATCTTGTAAACAAGCCTGTTATTTTTGTTGGTATGTGTTTACTCATTCGTCGATCACGTGAACAACTGCATTGTTTTGTTTTTAGAGCTTTTGTTTATCATTTTATGTGTGATCAAGTCCATTGTGTTGTTTTTGGAGCTTTTGCTTATTATTTTAACAACACCATTTCCATTTTCGTAACAATATTAACCTTTTAAATTAACGTAATGTGGTTAATAAGAATAGAATTATTCACATCCTTTTGCTATACACTTGTAGTGCGTTCAAAAAGTAGACCGACGTTCTATTATATAACTTCAGTTGATTATTTCTATCTTATGTTAACACATTCACATTCATAAAGATTAGTAGCATCCAAACTCTTGCACGGTATAGAATTTTTTGCACTGGCATTATTAAATGAAACACTCCAAAATGCTTAAATATTGATAGTCGTATACATATTGCTTCCTGTAAATTCTTAAAGGAAAATATGGTCGTAATAAAGTTGTTCCAATCATTTCTGTCATGTGTGATATATTTTATTTTACTTCAACTATGCCCAGAAATTTTTATTTTATATTCAATCTGTCTTCTACATGTTTGGGTGGGTCAGCCAATGCATTTCTGGCTCTAAAGTTACTAATCGACGATCAATGTTTTAATATCAACTATGTTTTCTAAGTGTGTATGTAGCTAAACACCAGTTACTAATATAATTACTGTCTTAATTCGAATTTGTACAGTGGTTGCCCGAGATTACTATTTTCAATTTGAAGGCTCGTATGAAAACTCATAAAAACTTGAATACTTGAGATGCAGGAGTCCATGATTCGCTGACATAAAGCAGTAGCGTTTTCCCATTGGAATTGAAGATTCCAAGTTTAGTGTTAATCGGCAGTTGAGAATAAAACCATACGCGGCTTATGCATATACAAATGAAATGCATTTAGGGTTTTATAAAATACCTGTCTTGTCCTGTCTATTTTACACTTCATGACATAAGATGAACTATCGGCTGTTGTAATAGTGCAAACTAGATCTACAAATCAAATCGATAGGTGTTGGAGCAGGAATGATAGAGTTGTGGGTGCAATAATGCGCACGTCTGAGAACATATTTTCAAGGTGATAGGGTTATCCGTGTATTCGAGGTGTTACGAAAGTCCATGAAATATCAAGCTCATACCGCACATGTGGTATAATGATGTCAAGGACAACTTTAAATGGGTGGGAGTCGACAGTACACAGTTCTGTCTAAAGTTCCGAGATTTCTAAGCTAAAAATTCAAATTCATTTACAATTTGTTAGCCTCTACGGAATTTAAATCAACACCATTAAAAACAGTTCTGTAGAGATCAAAACATTTTAACTACCCAGCACTCTCGGTTTGCCCGTGTCAACAAAGAAGTGTGTGGTCTGGAGTTGAAATGGTGGAACATAGCACCTTTTTCACTGATAAATTTTAGCCATTTTAATTGCATTGATGCTTCAATCTTCCTGCCAATCCCCTAGACCCATAGCATTACATATCTTTAGAAATGGTTCAACTTCGAACTGTTTTAGTAGTGAATTGCAAACAGAAATTGGTTTCATTTAATTGTTTAATATTAATTTAAGTGGCACCCCATTATCGAGATTCTTTGGGTATCAAAATGGTTCTTAAAATGATTGATAACATATGTACGTGCCAAGTTTCCTTGTAACATCCACTTTGCTTATATGAAAGTGGTTTTAGATCTTTCTTCATAATTCTGTAGACTTTTCTTCTGATTGGTTGAATCATCAAAAATAAAATTTCTTCTTAAATAATGCAACACCCTCACCTAATATCAAATGATTATTATTTTCTAGTGTTATTTTATATATATTGTTAGTCTTCTTTTTATTTATATATTGATTTTCATTGTCAAAATAAAGCCTCATCATCTTACACGACTGCCAGGGCCAATCATTACTGTCAACTTTTGAAACATTAAATGTAAAAAAACCATGTCTTAACAATTTTTGTTTTCTCGTGTATGTAAAATGATACTTAATCAACATAAATTGAATGTATCATGGAGATTAAAAACACATTAATAATTATTAATCTTTAATCATCAATTTAATTTGGCTAGAAAAACAAAAAAAAAAAAAAACAAAAAAAAAATAATGGTAAAATAAGATAGAAAAACCAACAGATAGTTGTACTTGTGGTTATAGACAATAATGAGATTTTTCTACCTTGACATTTAAATATCAATGATTTGATTTTGAAAATAAATAACAACAACTACAATAATAAAAAAGTGGTAATAATATGATTATAATTATAATTACATTAAACAAAATCAACAACAATCAGTTTAAAATACTATGTAAATAAATTAAGCGAAGATGAGAATGACATTTCGATTACACAAGATTTCTTTTATAAATTAAAGGTTAAAACAGATCACATGTAAATATCAGCCCTTAGATTAAATTATTACCAGATTTATAAGAAGAGCGGAAATGATTTTTTAATAGGGCCTTTGGAATTTAGAGAGGAGTGGTGTTTGTAACGGTTGGTGGGCCGTTGACATTATATTCCCTTAAGAGCGATGAATATGTTACAGTATTGTGCTGTGATTACATATGTACATTATTTGTCATTACAACCCTTTAGTCAGGATAACGACCTAGTTTCTCATATCACTTATGTCGTGTGCGTGTGTTAATTTTATACATGAATGGCGGTACCTACAGTTTAAAGTCGACTCTGAACGAAAGATTTTTGAGCTAGAAATCCGCTGAGAGGATGTCAACGAAGAAATATTTTTTCATATTTCGTGTGTTGGCTTAATAGACGTAAGGCCAGGGTTCAAACCCCAGGTCAAGTCATCAAAGCGAAAATTTGAAAAAAATATTTCTTCGGCGACTTCCTCTCAGCAGATTTGTGGCAAAAACTCAGACAGTGCCATGAAAAGTTTCTCAAACATCTATCGTTCGGAGTCGACTTTAAAGTGTAGGTCCCGCCACCCATGTATATAATTAACACATACAATATATGTGATATGATAAACTGTAGGTCCCGCCACTTATGTATAAAATTAACTCACACAACTACATAAGTGAGAAGGTGTGAGAAGCTAGGTCGTAATCCTGTCTGAAGGGTTGTAATGACCAGTTATGTACTACCTACTAGACTTCGGTGACGGTACTGTGATTCCTCATCTCTTTCTTCAAATTGGATGCCTTGGATTTGGTTGCACATGTAGTTTGAACAAAGCTATGCCACATTCTACACGCCACTCGGATACCATGAACCTATTGGGAGGTTAACCTCACGTTTTAGAGTAATCTATTACCCACCAAGATATGACCCCCATTCGACTACTTTCTGTGGAGATTCGTAATGCCCCTTATGTACAGGGATAATCCCATTTCAGCTGACGTTAGTGAGATACCGCTAGAAATGCTCAAAATAACATGACAAAATTGGAGTTTAAAGATGGGCCTCCTCTTTAACGTCACAAATAATTATTTTATTCACTTTTACAAATTTTTAGTGCTTTATTCGATTTTTAAAACCCAAAACCTAATAAATTTATAAAAGAATACAAAATATAATCGAATTAAAAAACAAAATTCATTTACGTATTCCATGTAAATTAGTTATCAAATTTTTATAAATTAATTAACATATAAACGATTAAAAGTATTAACCTTTTGACACTATTATTAAAACAAAAAAAAAATATGTAATGATACTGTCTTGCCTAATGACAAAATTAATGACGCAATTCTTGGCTCAATGATTCAAGAATATTTAATTTTTATAAACATTAAAGAAATTCAAAACAAAAAGAAAAAAACAAAAACAAAAATGTAAATCTAAAAATCATTGTTCTTTATTACTCCACCTTAAAAATTTATTTAAATTTTGCAACTGAAATATTGTAACGATTTTTTTTTCTTGTCATTTTGAAATTATTTTTGCAATGGAATCATGTTAATTAGGTGTTAATGATATTTCGATGCGATGTTATATTTTTAGAATTTTTTTATTGTTAACAAATTTGCGATAAACACAATTTGTTTTAATGTTTAAACAGCCATTTTATACATTATTTACGATAAAAAATATAAAAATTCAGAATATTTAAACATTATAGTCATATTACACTATGTCTTTGTCTACAATCACACCGATTTGGGTTTTTAAGAAGAAAACTTTGCTTTTAGTAAAAACATGGACTCTCTTACGGGTGCAGGCTTCAAAATCAATGTCTTTTGTCTTAAACATTTTTCTTCAGCTTCGAACTTTTATCATTTCAACCCATCAGCCAGGTTTACGTCCTAGCTTCTCACACCTTTGTTGTATACGTTAAATTCTTATACATGAGTGTATCTGTATCACGTCTAATAAGCAAACACACTACCTACTAGATTATGACAACTTTTCCATCTTCATGTGTGCAAAATTCAGCTTACAGAGGAGACAAATCAGCAGAACCTGGTTCAAATGAAGTCGATGTCAATTTTTAAAAGAAACATATTTTCTCCAAATAAATGCATTTCCATTCGATTGGCTAGTGAGTGCAAAAATTGTCCAATTTAAGGCTCAGAAAACTTTTATGCAAACGACGAGAAACAAAAGCTGATTGGGACTTACTTTTTTGAAGACGAAACGGAAATTGTTGTGACTGTGAACGACATTCGTTACAGCAACATAATTACAGAGTTCTTGTGTTCTCGACTGTATGTCATGGATCTCGACGACATTGTGATTTCAGCAAGACGCTGTCACCTGCCACAACACGCACAAGTGTTGTGACTGTGAACGACATTACTTACAGCGACATGATAACAGAGTTCTTGTGTTCTTGACTGTATGTCATGGATCTCGGCAACATGTGATTTCAGCAAGACGCTGCCACCTGCCACAACACGTAAAATTGTTGTGACTGTGAACGATATTCGTTACAGCGACATGATAACAGAGTTCTTGTGTCCTGGTCTGTACGGCATACGTCTGGACGATATTTGGTTTAAAAGACAGTAATACATGCCGCACCCGAGCGTGCGGCTAACGATTTATGCAGCAAAACTTCCCAGAACAAATTATCTCAAGAAATTCTGATGCCAATTGGTCATCAAAATCATTTGATTTAACGTTTTGTGATATTTTTCTTAGGGATTTTTTGAAATCAATGGTTTAAAGAATAAACCTTAAACAATTTCTTAGCGCAAATCCGAGATACCGCCAATTCTCTGTGGAAAAAGTCGCGGAAAATGTCATGAAAAGGGAAATGTCCTGTCATAAGACCCGTGACGGCCATTTGATGGATAATTTATTTCATTCAGAAAAAAAAAGAGATTAGAACCTATTAAATACTTTTCGTGCATTACGAACTAAATAATATATTTTTAATGTAAAAAGAAAATGAAATAATTTATCCTTAAGTTTTGGTTTTTATAAAGAATAGTGTAGTATATCTATTCTTTTCAAGCGTGCTCCTTAGAACAACTGCGATTACTTTAATGAAGAATAAAACTGAAAAACAGAATTTGTAGAGCATTCACTTGATGTCAAAGGAAAGTATACAGAGACTTTTGAGAATCAAAGCGTAATTGATAGCGTCTAATCTCGAGAGAAACAGAAAAAGAGATACATAATGAAATTGAGTTGAAGTCGCCGTAGTCTAGTAGGTAGTGTGTTGGCTTCAGTGTTGCCATATAAATTTCAACGAAAACCTTCAAATTGAGTAAAAATTTTTTTTTTTTTTCAGAAAAAAATCTTCACAAAAACTACAATTTATCAAATTAAATACATGTTTATTATGATTAAAACATAACATAAAAATGTATACAAAACATTAATTTTTAAATAACGTTTAGAAAAGGAACAACTAATAACGTAAAACTTTTTATTCATCTCTTTAGATTGTTCAAAATTTGTATAATTGCGTTAATTTTTTTTTTTTTTTTGAGATAGTCTTTTGTTCTTAAAATGCCACATAATGTAGGTATTTCTAGTTTATTTCTTATTTTATTTTTATTAATATTAATTCGAGAAAAAATTCGTTCAACATTAGATGTTGCAATAGGAATCAATAATACGGCATAAATAATTTTTTTTAGGTCAGGAAAAACTTCAGATCCATGATCCATCCCAGTGTTTTGTTTTCAAAATGATTTCCAAAAATATTTCGATGTTTTTTTCTTCTGTTAGATTGTGTTCTTTAAAATTTAAGTGACACAATTCTCGCCATTTATCATCTGTTTTTTAAGCATTTTCAGAAGTTATAATATTTGGGAAAAAAAAAACGAATTAATTAAGAAATAGTTTTGAATTTACCTTTAATAACATTATCAGGAGCTAAAATCTCAACATATTTTAGGAAATCATTCTCAAAATCAAATTTTTTTTAACAAGCAATTCAATATAAAATTTTAAGCAATTATTTCTAAAACCCATTTCAGCTTCTACGGATAATTTATTGGTGGTTGTTGGAGCTATGGATACTTGGTTTCCCAAATAAATATCCATAGGATCTTTAATATACAAAGAGTTGCATAGTTGCATTTTAAAGGAACGAATAATAAATAAAAATAAATAAGTAAATCTGTTAATACTATATTTGCATTTTAAAAACATAAAATCAAATGAAAAATCTTCAAATTTATAAAAATCTTATTTTTAATACAAAAATCTTTTAATCTTCACATCACCTCAAAAAACTTCAAAAAGAAGATAAATCTTCATATATGGCAACACTGGTTGGCTTATTAGACGTAAAGCCAGGGTTCGAGCCCCAGGCCAGACATCAAAACAAAATACAAAAAGTTCTTTGGCGATTTCCTCTCAGCAGATTTCTGGCAAAAACTCTGAGAGTAAATAAAATTGCCATGAAAAGTTTCTCAAAAAATCTGTCGTTCGGAGTCGACTTTAAACTGTATGTCCCGCCACTTATGTATAAAATTAACACACACAACATAAGTGGTGTGAGAAGCTAGATCAAAATCCTGACAGAAGGATTGTAAGGACCAATTATGTAATGAGCCCAGGTATTTGCTAAGAGGTATAAAAAGTTCTACAAGAGTATGAAGTTTTTAAATAACTTTTTTTCTATAGCAGGCAAAAGTAATGGATTTATTTTTACTATACCTTAAATAATAAAAAAGCAAAATAAAAAATTAAATTATATTTAAACATTAACACTCATTGAGAAATACTCAGGAATATTGAAAAAAAAAAAAAATACTTCATAATAATACAATATTAAGCTTATTATATATGAATTTATCCTTGATAGTCACATTATCAGCATCACTAACCAAAGCCTGAAGTTGTTAAATATTTTTGTTGACCTGACATTATTTTGTTAATTCTTTTTTATACAATAAATTATTTTAATTTTAATTTATTTTTTTTTATTTTTGTGAACATTTTGTCTTTACCGAGTGAGTGTATTTAAACGGCTGATGGATACTTTTTTCTGTGTGGTTATAAGCGAAGCAATCAACCAAAAGGATATAAATAATTATTGTTTTTGTTTTCTCCTTACGAATGGAACAGGGATGGACGGACAAACAGATGGGCTTTATTATAAAGTGTTTATTTATTCTTATTTTTTGTTGTTGTTGCTGCTACAACAACATTATGCATAATATTTATAATATTTAAAAATAAAAAAAAATAAAAAATAAGCTTTTAAATAGGAACACCACATACACAATGTAGAATCGACGGATGAACAGATGGATGGGCGGATGGATGAATGGAACGACAATCTCATTAATATCTCTCTGTATATGATGCAATGCGATGCGATTAAAGAAGTTTTTAATTTTTTATTTTATGCGAACAAAAATAAAAATCAGTACCACAACCAATTATAGCGATGATTTTAAGCATTTTACCTTAATTTATGTGTATTTATGTTTATTAAATGCGTTAAAAACTCATTGAAAATTCATTCAGTTTCTGTTAAGTGTCGTTCTTGTTGTCAGTTTTCCTTTTTTTTCATTAATTCTTTTTTTTGCGGATTTTTTAATTCTTTATTTACAATTTTGGCTTTTTGCCGTGTGGAGATTGTGTAAATACAATCTCCGAAATGTTAATTGTTTATAAGTGTCGCATAAAGTCAACATATTTGTTGTGTATTTCAAATTAATTATACGTTATTGGTTAAGGGCAACAGAATTTTCTAGCAATTCGGTCTCAGTAAAGAAAACATCTTAAAAAGAAGTGAAACAATCAATTTGTTTACCTTAAATCTCTAGAAAAAATACAATTAAGATTACAGTTTTACTTTCTAAAACCTTTACCGAAGAAATGACTTGCAGTAAAATTCTTTTTTCCTCCACTCAACATTTTCTTTAAAGTACTTAAAGATTGAAGGTGTGAACTGCGCGACAATAAAAATAAAATATTGAAGGAAAAAAATTAGTATCTTTTTATACAGTAAAACTTCGATATAACGAACCTTGTTATAACGAAAAACTCAATATAATGAATTATTTTCTGAGTCCCTTGAAAAAACCTCTTTACTGCAAAGTTTTTCATACAAAAATGCACTATAGCTATAACGTAGAAATACTGAGCCATAAAAACTCTATATAGCGAATAATTCGTACCAAAACCAAAGCCTTTATACAACGAATTAATAATAAAGCTAAATCAGTCCCGGCTATGCAAAGCCTCTATATAGCGAAGTATTCTTTCAAAAGCCTCTATATAACGAAGTGAGAATAAAAAAAATAAAATTTTGAGCAATGTCAGTCCCGTTTCAAAAACAACAAAGTCTAAATGCGTTTGCAAGTACTATTGCAAAGCCTCTATATAGCGAAATGCTGATTCAAAAGCCTTTATATAACGAAAAAACTATAGTTATAACGAATTTTATTCGTATATCTTTTAATTTCGTTATACCAAGGCTTTACTGATACATGTTTATAACGAAAAAGTAGCTATAACGAAGTATTTCGTGATCCCCTTCAGTTTCGTTATATCGAAGTTTGTCTGTATATTCTTTGTCATATTTATGAGAAGTGGAATTTATTAAAAATAAAAAGGAAAATTTAATTGTTTAATTTCAATGCAATTCACCTACGAAAAATGATTGTAAATGGTATATTATTATTAATTAAATAATTACATCATTATTGTTGTGGGCAAAATAACAAGTAAAAGAAAACAATACATATTGTAAAGAACAGTGAAAATGGTTACATAAGATTTAAATAGAAATTTCTTTAAATTCATCACCGTGTAGTTTCATTCTGAACTAACTGAAGGCAACTGTTTATTCCGACATTGATTAACTTTCTTTCACTAATTCCTGAGTATGATTTTGTCTTGCATAGGTTCTATAGTCCTACGTCTGTTGTACAATAGCTATCCGACCATGTTTAACTGACGAATCCAACCCCTAGATACTGCTCGATGTCAGTAAGATAAATCTTTACCTGGTAATTGATAGAAACTAGAGATCAGCAATGAATCGTTTTTTCGCTACTCATAAGTACACATGAAATTTTGAGTATGAGTGAGTAAACAGTATTGAAATTCAACTACTCTGACTCATTCGTACTCGCTGCAACATTGATTTATAAGTACAGGTTGCAATGACGTTGACATCAAACTCATAACATTCGAAATATGTTTGATTCATACGCCTACTTGTGGTGGAACTTGGTCAGTACAGGGACTGCGTTCACCCGTGGCATCACAACGTGCCGCTATGCGTGCTCAAGTGAGCTTTGTGACATCAGAGCTACCACTCCGACCTAACCTAACCTAACGCCTACTCATTCAGGTTCATAAATTTAGAAAAATACTTATAATACTCATAAATGATTCGAGTGATTCAAATCATTCATCAAAATTTACAGTCTTAGTTGTTGTTGCATTTACAAAAAGAGAAAAATGGAAAAGAGAAAGACAGCAAGTATGAGTACGATGAGAACTTCAAACTTTGAATATGAGTAGTATGAGTATGATATTAAAATAAGTATGAATGCGTATCAGAAATTATGAGTATGAGTCGAACCTACTTATCGTGTTGAATACTCATTGCTGATCTCTGATAGAAACCCAGTTGTTTGCTATTGAAACGTATTGGCTCTTGTCCCAAGTATGTGTTCTAATGATTTGTTATTCTCATTACATAATCTTTTTTAAAATTTAAAAAAAAAATATATATTCATGCAGAGGTACTACAGTGCTAAGACCTGTTGTACTATGTCTAACCGACCATGTTTAACTGACGTAGACTAGGATACTACTCGTTATCAGCAAGATTACTCACCAGCGGGTAATTGATAAGAACCCAGGCGTTTGCTTTTTAAATGTATTACGCGACACATGTTCCAAGTATGTGTTCTGATGATTTGTAATCCTCTTTACAGAATCTTTTTTATGCTCGCGGCTAAGACGTAGATCTTCTATCCGAGAGCACCAATTTCACGAAACTTTCATTTCGGCCGGTATCTCATCGATGCCAGGTATAATACTGTCTTCCATGGCTGGAATTGTGGCTGTATGGCATGCCATATAGTTTTAATTCCATTTTGTTGAAAATAATTCAAACCAAAATTGGGAAATTCTGTTCATTGGCATACACATGGTATTAAAAATGTATTTCGATGGACATATTGAGCTTGAAGTGATTCTATACGTATACTCTTTCAATATCTTAAACTAAACTGGCGTGACAAGTCTCCGACTCTCTCCCCCTTTCGTAGAGTATCCACTTTTTACCACACTGCAGAAATGTTTTGGCCCCATCAGCGGTTTGCCCTTCCGAGAAGCTCGTGTGTCTGCCCATTTTCTTGAATTTCCACAAGAGCTAGTATCCCTCAAATTGTGACCCTATTTCTCATGCGTAACTGTTTCAACTTGTCCCAACAGTCCCATACAAATCTCAAGTAATAAAAACTGATTGTCAGAAAATAGTTTCTGAGTATAAATTACGAGAAAATTTGGCTAAAAAAATACTGCAAATTTCATACAGCCGTTAATAAAAACAATTATCGTTTTCTCTACTTAAGGCTTTCAGTAGAGGATAGTCTGTGTAAGAGCAAATCGACTGCGATAGGTTACTGATTATGAAGCTAACATTTTACACTAAGAAAAACTGTTATGTAGTTAATGGGACCGCCAGGTAAAATTAAAAATCACACATATTTTCCGTTTTTCTTCTTTAAAGACAATAACGGAAGATAATTTGGTTGTGTAAGTCAGTTGTAATTTTGGTGTTAAAGATGCAAACATTTTGGAAGATTATTTACTGAAACTCATTCGCCGCCATCTAAAACAGCTTCTTAAAGTGTTTTAAAATTAACAACTAAAATTTACTCATATTTATTATTGAAATTTCCTAATTTTATAATAAAAATAGTGGGTTACTTGGCTTTCAACAGTAAGAGGGCAATGAACCTCATTATATAAAATGACTTGGCCATTCCAAAAAATTTACGTTTAAAGTCTAGGAACCTACAAATGGTTGTAAAATTTTATTCAAAAATATGTAAATATTTATTGAAGTTAATAAATAATTTGAAAATTATTAACAGACTAAGGAGGATTCGTATGCAGAGCTGCAGTTAATAGTTATTCACACACATTTTTAATGTTAAAAAATTTTTGTATTTCCATATAGTGTACAAAAGTATGTAGAAAATCGTAAAGTCAATATGAAAATTTATGTACTTTTTGCCACATTACGTAACAGACATGCAACATTTATTTGTTAATTTTTTTCTTCTCTTTTTTTGCGGTATTTGTTTTTCCTCTTTTTAAATTCTCTAAATAAAAAAGTTATAAATCAATGAATGTGAAATTGTGTGTAAATATATTTCCATATACATACGTGTGTACAAATAAACAAATTAATAAAAGTAAATTTAATGTTATTTTTTATATATACGTATGTATGTATGTATGTCTCTATTAAAACTTATGGACCCCCTCTTAATTATAAACACTCACTGTATACCATACAATAAGGAAAAAATTATTGCAATTATTTTAATTATTTCGTTTTTAAAGAGGGACAAATATATGTGCATGTAGAGACAATTAAGGTGCATGCATGCAACATTGATAGATGACAAACAACAGAAATAAATTCAAAATAATTTTTCTAATTTTTCATTTAGCTATTGTCACATTGTCATTCACTGGTTGTCTGTCTCTGCATGTCTGAAACCTATTGCAAGCGATTTATTTGTTATGCAGTTAAGCCACCACGTAATATTTTAGTATTTTCACAGCATTTTTTAATTTTTTTTTTTTCATCTAAATAAGGATGTTTCTCACAGCGTGATTAGAAAATTTAATGAAAAACCTTAGCAAAGCTGAGATTAAGAAAAAAAAATCAAAATAACAAGTTCTTCGAAATAAACACCCAATGTGCACAATTCATTCATATGGCAAATCAAACCAGAAGCTCTAGGGTTTCATACAAATTCACATGAGATTAAATTTATTGTTACGATTTGAATTTTTGCAAAATATTCACTTATCGCCAATTCAAAGATTGCAATTAAAATAAATGAAATTATTTGCTTCTGATCATTATCCTGTACTTATTTAAATTTTAACACGTTGACTGCTACGGCAATTTTCAGAAAATTGGCCAAAAAAATATAATTTGATTTTTTCACATTAGTGAGTAAGAGATAACTCTATGAGTTATCTCGTAGTTGGCAGTAAACGTGTTAAATAAATCCCTTACGCACACTTACAAATTGATAACACTGCGCTATCAATTTTATTCACGATTATTTTGTAATAAAGATGAAACTTTTCGGTGTTTCATACAACTGCGCTTTTATAAAGGGTGATTTTTTAGCTATTATCTTTTTGGCAACACTGGTTTAAACAGCTCACGCACGTTTCGTGTTTTGTTTCACTGTCAAACATCTTCAGTTTGGTCTATAATTTAACCATGAATCGTCTTACAAACGAACAACGCTTGCAAATCATTGAATTTTATTATCAAAATGCGTGCTCTGTTAAGAAAGTTCATCGCGCGCTTCTTCCATTTTATGGTCAGTTTAATCGACCCACTGAAGCGGCCCAAAATGCAAGAGCTTGACTTGCATGACATGTGGTTTCAACAAGACGGTGCCGCATGCCACACAGCGCGGGTAACAATGGACTTATTGAGAGACGAGTCGGTGAACATTTTATTTCACGTTCGGGACCGGTCAATTGGTTGCCTAGATCGTGCGATTTAACGCCTTTAGACTATTTTTTGTGGGGCTATGTTAAAGCTCATGTCTATACAGACAAGCCCGCTTCAATTGACGCATTGGAAGACAACATACCGGCCGAAATGTTGGAAAGAGTATGCCAAAATTGGACTAAGCGGATGGACCATTTGAGGCGCAGTCGCGGTCAACATTTGCATGAAATAATCTTAATACATTAAATTATATGGACCATACTATCGATTCAAATATAGATTTCATGCATTTTTCTGAATTTTAAGTGTTTTTTTTTTTGAAAAAATTTCCTATAGCTCTTAAAAAATCACCCCTTATAACTCTCGGTTATTTATCACAGACTTACTGTCCGCTGACGGACTATACATCACCTTGTGGTTTCGTTTTTTATTCTGGGAACATCACGATCATTATTTTGTTTCCTTCTCATACATTCCTGCATATTCATTTGAGCAATTCTGTTTACCCTACGATATGTGTATTTTGTTGTTGTATCTGCTTTGTGTAGGTAGTCCTTCTTAAATAATTTCAAATGGTAATGTTGCCATAGTCTAGTAGGTAGGTCATGGTCCTAACCATAGGTCAGACATCTCCAACGAAATGAAATATGAAAAATTATTCCTTCCGTGACTTAATCTCAGCAGATTTTCAGCAAAAACTCTGAGAGTAAATAAAATTGCCATGAAAAGCTTCTCAAAAATTTGTCGTTCTGAGTCGACTTTAATCTGTAGATCCTGCCACTCATGTATAAAATTAACACACACACAACATGTGCGGGAAGTAATCCTGACGAAAGGTTTGTAATGACCAATTATGTATGTTATGTAATATGTTTGTAAAACAGATGCCTGACCAAAAATAAAATAAATGTAAATAGACCGGAAGGTAATGCTGCCAGTGAGTTGTAGTACAATGCATGACGTGCAAACACTGTTATGTTATATCCCGGGAAGTTCGAAATTTGTGGTAAAAGGATGTGTAATAAAATTAATAACGGAATGTTATCGATAAAAGTGTGTTGGGAACTTAAATAAATACTTGAATCCACAGGAAAGGTAAAAACGTAAATATATATATTTTTTCTGTCTGTTTAATTATTAGTTTAGTATGCATGTAGGTGGCCTTATGATATTCGTAATTTTTTAATATTTCTTAAACTGTTACACCAACTATGACCTTGAGATAAAAAATATTATTCTTTTACATTTTCCCAGGCTTTGTCGTTATAGTGTGTCATAAGATGCAATTCTAAATCAGTTATTGAAAGTTGTTTAAAAAATCATCAGCTTACCAATATCGAATACAAGTAACATCTTACCTAAAAAAGAAACAAAAACAAACAAAATATAAATAAATGAAAACCCAAAAAATAAATAAAATGTTAAAAACAATGTTTTCCTAAAAAAATCTACAAAAAAAAAAAAAGCAATTTTAATTTGTTTTAGAAAACAATAATTATTGCACAATCTTGGTTTTTTTTTTTCTAAGAAGACAGCAAACAGTATGTCTGAGAAACGAGGTTGGCCTTGTAGAAAAGCAAAAAGAAACTTTAAAACAAATAACAACATTATAAACATGCAACATGGATGGTTGTTCGATGTTTAAGTTGCATGCAGCCGCCATATATTTGTTCTAAAGAATGAATCACTAAAAAGGTTATTTCTCATTACAAGCGACTTAACCACACAGTCTGTCTTTTCCGAACAGAATTCCTGAAAACAATATTAATTTGAAAACTTATTATGTATTTAACACTATGGATGTCATGTTTTTTATTAATCGAAAGGGTGGAGCGTTTAGTGGGTTAATGTTTTCATTTTTAATTTATTTTAAAAATCTATTCAATGGAATTAAGCCGTTGAAATAAAGTTTTCAAAGTGTTCAATAATTTTCGACGTTTTTTTAGTACTTGTAGGCTGGTTCAAAACACAATACATATGTACATACATAAGGAGTGCGCACAAAAAAAAATGGGCCTACTTTTAAGCTTATAACTTTTATCATAATTGAAAAAAATGAATATCGTTACATTGTTTTTGTTAGTCATCTGTTTCAAAATCCACGTGCTAAATCTCATTGCAATAGCAAAATTAGTTTTTTGAAAATGGGCAGCCAACAAGAATGTCGTAAAAAAATAATTGAAATTTTCAATGCAAAACCGCGCCGCTTACAAAAAACGATTGCTAGGCTCGCAGGTGTTAACCAAAAAACAGTTTCTAAGGTAAGAATAAAACAATATAAGGAGTCTTTAAGTATTGAGAGATAGCGTGGAAGTGGAAGAAAAAAGGATTTGCCGACCAAAACAAAGCAAGTAAAATAATACGTATTTTTCAAAAAACACCCTAACATGTCTGGAAGACAAGTGGCTCAAAAAGTTGGATGCTCTGAGACGTTTGTCAGAAAAAAATTTTATACGCAAAAGAATTCAAATATTATTTACTTTAATTGAAATATAAAACGAAAAAAATCCGCCTCTTAGTTTTATTTCTATAACGAAAAGTGTAAGTGGAGTTTTTTTCGTGCGCACTCATTACATTACAACCCTTTAGTCCCACTTATGTTGTGGGCGTTAATTTTTATGCATGAGTGGTGGGACCTACAGTTTAAAGTCGACTCCGAACGACAGATTTTTGATAAACTTTTCATGGCAATTTTATTTACTCTCAGAGTTTTAGCCAGAAATCTGATGAGAGAAAGTCGCTGAAGAAATATTTTTACCATGTTCCGTTTAGTTGGAGATGCCTGATCTAGGGGTTTGAACCGAGGCCTCACGTCTAATAAGCTAACACACTATCTGCTAGACCACGTCACACACAATACAGCATCAGAGAAAGACACATGTCGCTTCAGTATTTCAAAAGAGGCAAATGTGGCATAATCCACAAAAATACAAAATTTGATAAACAACAGAACCGGACTAATGTCCAGTTTATATTTTTTACCACTTAGTGCAAAAATGCTCATGTGATAGAGCGTCTTTTATCTATAATTGACACATCGTTTGAGACCCCCATTGTTAAATGTTAATGACACCTCATTATGTCCTTACTGAAGTTGTCAGCTGTTATTATTCGATGCCTATCAGCAACACATTTGTTATGCAGTAATCCTTCGATTTACGTCGCCTCGATCAACGTTGTTTCGATTTACGTCGTCAAATTTTTTGTCGTCATTCGACTTACGTCGCCTTTTTTTTGGAAACAACTGCGACGTAAATCGAGGGATTACTGTAAATTCATATAACTTTTGTAAGTTCCTTGTTAAAAACATACTACTTTGTAGTATGAGCAATATGAAATTCGATTTACGTCGCCTTTTTTTGGAACCAACTGCGACGTAAATCGAGGGATTACTGTACAGGACAATAACGGTAAAGCTGAATTGCATTGTAGCAAAGCTATTATAGTGTAGTATGTAATGAAATATTGGTTGTATAATTCAAAGTCCTGAGAGACAATGGGATTGTCTCAGACAATCTTTACAAGCATTAAGCTGCTTAATTCTTCCATGAGAGGTATTTAAAGCTTTGGAGTCAACCCTATGGAAGTGAATTCTCACGAAGTTTATTTTTACTTTAACCTACTCATCTATCAGGGTTTATTTTACCAATTCTTGTCGCTCAGGGAGTATTTGTTTGCATTACAAGAAGATGTCCAGGCGTACGGTAATTTATGCAACTAAATTAATGGGTTGTCTGGGGAGACACCATAGAGTATGTTATTAACAAGCCTTTAACTTTAATCCCAGGCATGGTTTTCAGGTGGAGCATAAGGCGTTGAGTAACCGTCTAACAAAAAGGTGAAGCCTTACTTTTTTTTTTCTTCGAGGTAATGCCTTATGAAAACACTGTTACACTCCAAAAGCCAAATCTGAACTTATCTCGTGTTTTGAAAAGAGTGAACAAAGATAGACAGCAATTTGCAGAACTTTTTGGTATCTGTAATTGGGGTATGGGCCAGAGATCAGCAATGAATCGGTTTTCCGCTACTCATAAGCACTCATGCAATTTTGAGTATGAGTGAATCAACAGAATTGAAATTCAACTACTCTGATTCATTCGTACTCGTTACAGCATTGATTTATAAGTATAGGTTACAATGAGTATGAGTACAACGTTGACATCAAACTCACAACATTCGAAATGTGTTTGATTCATACGCCTACTCATTCTGATTCATAAATTTAGAAAAATACTTATAATACTTATAAGTGATTCGAGTGGCTCGAATCATTCATCAAAATTTACAGCCTTTGTTATTGTTGCATATACAAACAAAGAAGAAAGGAAAGACAAAGACAACAAGCAAAGCATACACACAATCTTCTTGTGAGTATAGTAGTGTTCGTACGCGAATCATACTTATTTTGTGCTTCGTGTAAATGTTAAGTAGAGACGAGTCGAAGTCAATAACATCATGCGTATTGTTAAGTATGAGTACGATGAGTACTTCCAACTTTGAGTATGAGTATCATATTAAAATAAGTATGAATGCGTATAAGTCTCAGAAATAATAAGTATGACTCGAATCTACTCATCGTTTTGAATATTCGTTGCTGATCTCTGGTATGGGCTGATTAGGCACAATTTCCATTGGACATTCTTGAAGTCGCCGTAGTCTAGTAGGTAGTGTGTTGACTTATTAGACATAAAGCCCGGGTTCGTATCCCAGGTCAGGCACCAAAACGAAATATGAAAAAAAAAAATATTTCTTCGGCGATTTCCTCTCAGCAGATTTCTGGCAAAAACTCTGAGAGTAAATAAACCTGCCATGAAAAAGTTTCTCAAAAATCTGTCGTTCGGAGTCGACGTTAAACCGTAGGTCCCACCACTCACGTATAAAATTAAAGCACACAACATGAGTGGTGTGAGAAGCTAGGCCGTAATCCTGACTGAAGAGTTGTAATGGCCAATTATGTATGTATGTATGTATGTATTCTTACACAAGGTTATACTTAGAGATTAGGGCTGCGCAGGACTGAAGGCATGTGCAGAAAGAAATGCTGTTGTATCCGGCTAAGGATATTTAGTCCTTAGCATAACGTTTAGTTATAATATTTTCTGGATTTATAACAGTGACACTCAATTATTAGATACTCTTACTAGTCTCTTCAGCTTATTAAAATATGTTTATTCAGAGAATATTGTGATCTGGTCTTCAATTTAATTCGAAGTATAATCAGGAGCTATTGCATGATATGAAACCATAAACTTACACATACTAATCAGTGCCTAAATTTAACTCCTGAGAATTATACTTTGGGCACCAACTTTCAACTTATTTATAAGTTTAAGCATGCCTCTTACATAATACTAAGCCTTAACTTCTTTTATTTTTGAAAAACTGAATGAATAATCCGTTGAACGATAATATTTCATTTCCACTGTAAAGAAATATATTCAAAAGAAAATTTTATTTAAAATATTTTTTCTTAATATTTTAGAAACAATGAAGACAGCTGAAAAATCTGTCTGTGACAGGGTCATTAATGGTTTTCATCACCCTTTATTATCATCAGTACAACAGATGGTGTTATAAGTTTTGAAAATATTTTTTAGTTGTTGTTGTTTTAATTTTAGTGTCGTCGACAATTACAAAATTTAAATGCAATACAAAATTTTGTATTTTATTTACATTAACGATGATGTAATTTGTCTTTTTCAAACGTTAAAAGCTTCTGTGAAGCGGAGTTTTTATTTTTATTTTTTGATTTTTTTTTTAGTTTAAAACTTAAAATTGCGTTTAGTTTTTTGCATTTCATCTTAATGGTTGTTGACCTTGTTAAATTTATTTACTTTTTTTTTATTGTTTTTCACAAAAAATACTGGTAAATAAAATAAAATTCTCATTATCTTCGTGTATGCATTGTCTGTCCATCCTGCATATGCGTTAGCGTTTATTTCATGATCTCGTGAATATATTGGCTTCCCTCTGTTATTAAGACTAAAAATATTTAATTATAGCGCAACCAAAAATAATTCATACAGATTTGTCAGGCACTGCTACTGCTAATTGAGAAGTCCATGAAAATTTGTTAATTTTAAAACACGGAAGCTCATATTTAATTATAATAATTTTAAAATGATGCAGTAAATTAATGTTAAACTTTGACCTTTCTGTTTCTTATTACGTGGGAATATGTTAAAACCTTACTCATCACAGTATTAGAAATATATGGTGGGAGTTTTTTTTATTGTGTGTTGATGTTTGTGATCCACTTTGAAAGGGTAATACATTGGGTTTCTAATCGTATCAGACTCTTCCGTTGAATCTTATGAATGAAGGCCACTTTGATATTGATTATATTGATATTATCATGCACCCAATAACCTAGAGTACAGAGAATATCTGTGAATATCTATTCCAACAAAGAAATGAATTCTTCTTTTAACGATCATGATAAAAAGAATAATTTCATAAAAATATTATAGCCACAGGTTATACATACAATGAGCGCCAAAAGTGAGTAAACACCACTGAAATAATTCATTTTCTTAGGATAGCGAGAAAAGTAAATGAGAATAGTTGAATAAATTTCCAAAAATAAAAACGTTTATTTATTACTTATAAAATGTTAAAACAAAAACAACAATTCAAATATTGTTGTGCTACAAGTATATTTTTTATAATAGAAAATTTAAAATTATAGTGGGTGTTGACTCACTTATGGCGCTCAGTGTATGAGTGCTATAAATATCTTAACGATTTAATAACTACAATAACTCCTACATACTGAACCTTGGTAAGTTCTATCGGGTCTTTCATTAAGTCTTTCTTATCTTTAAATTTGATTGATTACTGATGTCATTAACTGAAATGTCCAATTAACTCTGGCGCGTAAATTATGCTGAATTTGATCGATCGATCGGTATGAATTATTCTAGCTTTTGAGGATCGCTGTTGTTTGTGGCTTATTCACAATAAGAAAATTCCACAAAAAAGTCTACCGGGACCAGTTCACATCATGTTCACAAATCGCTCGTACAGAATATCACACGTGGTATAAGCTGTGTATGCACGTAGCGCTGTCTTGTTGAAACCACATGTTGTTGGTGTCCAGATCATTCTATTTAGGCCAAAAGAATTTGGTAGTCATTGGCTTTTAGTGCCCGACGTTGACAGTAATGATGCGGCCAACGTCGTTCTCAAAAAAATATGGACCGCTGACGCCCAAAATCCACATTAAATAGTAAGCTCTTGGATCTCATGTGAATTAGTTTCGCCTTAAATTCGACAATTTTGTTTGTTCACGTACCCATTCGTCCAAAAATGGGAGTTCTCGCTGAAGATGATTTTTTGATGAAAATTAGGATCAATTGACAACTGCCTCAGAGCCATAGCTGCCAGATTTGACGATTTATCGTCATTTTGACGATTTTGAGCTCCAAAAACATCATTTTGACGATATGACGATTTATGCCCTTATTTTGACGATTTTTAGCAATTAAAAATTTTCATCATTTTCTTTAGTTTAGTACATTAAAAGCCTCCTTAAGCTTTGTATTTGCATTGCAGTTGTTACTGTTGGAAATTTATGGTAGTAATAATGAGGAGTAAAGTATTATATTTTTAAGTTATTTTCGAATACCTGTGATGATTTTTCTATATTTTATGCCTTTTTAATCCATTAAAAGCCAAAAAAAAAACTCCAAAATAACATTGTAGTTGAGCATAAATTATCATTTGCCGTTGCAGACAATTTTAAAAATTCGATTATAGCTTCTAATATTACCATCAGAAGAACAAAGGCAAGTGCCATTATTTTTTCATGCGACCAACACTCAATGGCTGGCATTGTGTTCGAAAATAGGAAGAAATATTATAAGAAGGAGGAAAGAGGGAGCAGTGTTTATGGACATTAGGTTTGAATATTTTTACATCATTTTTATACCATAAGTAACAGAAAAGATCTCTGTAGGATGGGAGCTCCACATACGAATAGTCAAACGAACTTTGTCTGTAATGCAGTGTGCGATACACTGGCCAATCGACCACATACGGATTTGCTGGCCGAGAAAGATGAGTGTTAAGTAGGAATACATGATTTTCATAAACAAGTTCCCTTATTTCTCACGAGCAATATCCGTTGTAGTAGCGATAGAACAGTGAAACACAAGCCACATTGCAACGATGCTCCAATGAATCAATGAAGTTGGACACACTATCGTGATTAACGAGCTACTACGGCCTCTCCTGTAAACGGTAGAGAAGCCTCAAAATAGACGTTAAGGGCCAACCATACATGAGATGTATTCCATTCTCGGTCGGTTATAAATGGTGTAAATGGTACGTAGATCAGATGAAGTGAAGTATTTATTGCACCGTCTTAAGAAACCAAGGCACTGAAAAATGTGCCAGTTCTAGCGAACATCGCACTGAATTTTCATGCCTATAACATCAAGAACTTCTGACTCCCTAATATTTACACCACATATGGGTATAGATGATACAATATTATTGCTGCTTAACATTGACTTTATATGTTTTTGTTTTTAAAACCTTTCAATTTATTTATTTATTATTACTGACGATTTTTTTAGGATTTCAAGGAACGTCTTTGACGATTTTTTCTCAAATATTTGACGATTTGATGCTTCATTTATCTGGCAGCTATGCTCAGAGCCCATTGAGCAAACACATATAAAAGTTTTTATGGACGTTTATATTCAGTTGCTGGGTCTGTTGAATTTTGTACGAAAACGGGCTAAAAGTCTCGACTCAAAATTGTGATCTGCGAAAGCCCGAGTTCTTGTAAGTGACGCGAAATTTACTAACACATATTGTCCTGCACACTTTCGCGGTCATCTGCGATATTTTCCTCAGATCTTGCGTTTCGCCGACGTTGAACCAGTGGATTCGATTGTACACACCATATTGTGAATAATGCTTTCAATATTACGATTATAAGGATCGTAAATAGTCGTTACGCGAACAGAACACTGCTAAACCAATTTAATTATTGGCAGACTAAATAAATGACAACTAATTTCACAGATGTACCAGTTTCAAACAAGATGACCGTTATCAACTCTCAAAGTTTGAAACTACCTATGGGAAGATTCGATAGAACTGGTCTAAAAAGAATCACATGTGGTCAATGAAAATGCTTAAATGCAGACTTGAATTATTTTCTGAGCACTTACACAGCTTTAGAGAAAATGAATACTTGCTGGACTGACTTACAAGTTATTTTGCAAAAACTAGGTGGATTCTCCTTCTACGGAAACTTAGGCACGTTTTATTCCTTTTATTCCGAGTTAATGCTCGGCTAATAGCCTAACATATGATTCATGTTGTAACGCTATAAAGTCATTACGGATAAACTATTAGTAGAGACTCAAATCAAATGACCAACAATTGCAATTAGTTTGTTAGGATTGCGGGTTATAAAAGAAAAATCGTATCTCATTGAATTGTTTTTTTCACATCCCAATTTCTATGATTGAAATTTAATTACATTTGGCACCCCTACTTTGCCAATGTTCGACAACCATCTTTACAATGCAATATTACCCACTTAAATGAAAGCAATTTGTGGTGTGTTTAAAGGTGTGTTCTGCGGTTGGTTGGATGGTGGTCGACGGTTAAGTGAATCAATGAACACAGATGGATGGGGCACAATGTGCATTTTAAAGCGCGAAAATATCCACAAATTACAATTTTATAATTGCATTTAATCTTGACATTAATGCGTGCAAACAAATCATGAATTGAATGTGTGATAAGACAAAAAAAAAATGCTAATCATTTGCATATTTTTTTAAGAATTTTTTTTTTTTTTTTTAATTGAAAGAAGATTACAACATAATTTCTTAGCGATGACAAGTATTTGAAAGCAAACATTTTTAAAGTCAAATAACATAAAACCACGAAATTTATAAAAGAATAGTAAATCAACAGTAAGGTTCTAGAAGTTGTCATATGGAAAATAAATAAAGTATAAACAGAGCGGAAGTTAACTTTTCCAGTCTATATTTCTATATTTGAACAATGAATTCCACTGACTTTCAATATTAGTTACAGATTACTAAAGCAATTTTTTTTGTTCTTCGAAACCAAAACTAAATTTTCTAATAAATTTCTTTCAGATTGCCGGGAATCGACACGCAGCAAACGAGCCAAAAGAGTACGAGCACCAGAACCGGTGCATTTTGAACCGGAACCACATCAAGATTTGGAAAGTGATGACAGTGGTAGTCAAGAGAAGGATTTACCTGAAATACCAACAAATTTTTTAAGTCCTTCAGTGCGAGAATATTTAGAATTGGGAAAATCAATACCAGGTAAAAATCAATGGCATTAGCCATTTCCATTAAGAAAAGAAATCTCTCTCCAAGAATAATTTTAAATGTAAATATTGAATACTGAGCCATCTTTTTCATTTCTTGTATTCTCTGCTGGTCTTAAATAGATGATAAATCTTATTTACGTTGTTGGTGCATGCAACATGCAGCAGCCTATTTGATGGAAAGAAGGAAACAAATATTGAAAAAAAAAAGAGTTCGTGAACTAAAAAACGTACATGAATGCGATTCAATAATAATTAAGCTTTAAAATGACCCCCAAAGGCAAACGGAATATTGTTTTGAATCCGTTTAATTCCTTGTCCATGCCACATACGCAGAGCGAGCGTAATAAAAAAAATGTCGGTAGGAAATATAATCGATTTAGTAACAGGAAATTATATCCAAATAGGCGTTAAAAATCTTAGAAATTTTATTTTTTAAACAAGTTTGAGAAGAATGCTCTGAATTCGGTTAGAAAGGATATGTCGAAGTCGGCGTAGTCTAGTAGGTAGTGCATTGGCTTATTAGAAGTGAGGCCACGGTTCAAACCATAGGTCAGACATCTCGAATAAAACGAAATATAAAAAAAAAACATTTCCTCGGCAATCCCCTCTTAGCAGATTTCTGGCAAGGCATCTGAGAGTAAATAAAATTGCCATGAAAAGTTTCTCAAAAATCTGTCGGTCGAAGTCGACTTTAAATTGTAGATCCCGCTACTTATGCATAAAATTAACACACGCAACATATGTTGTGTGAGAAACTAGGTCGTAATCCTGACTGAAGGGTTGTAATAATCAATTATGTATGATGTTTGTAAGAGTGATGAAGTGATGAGTGATTAGGCAATTCTAATATCGCATTCAGATTAAAAAAGTCGTCTTTATGTGTAATCTAAAGCACATAAAATTGTCAACCAAACAACTGGAACCTAAAGTTTCTCAGCACTATGGAAATGTTTTGTATTTAATGGGATCAGAAGTGTGTTTTTATTAAAAAAAAAAAAAACTCGTTCATTTTAATGCTGATGGGATGGTTTAATGGAATCTTAAGTGCATATATTTAAAACTATTTTGCAGACAACATTTTCTACTGGGCAGGTAGGCAATGGTTTTTTGAAGCTACAATTGTTGTCTGTTGACCATGTTAGTGTTGATGTCAACAACATTGGCAAAAGACGATTGTCTTTTTTGCCTTTGGATTGCAAATTTGGTGCAGCCTTTTTTTTTTTCATCGCAATATCTGCAAAAGCAATTTTTAATGCCGATTTTTTCCAATGCAACACAGCAGGTCCAAATCAATTCTTTTTCATTTGAACATTTCCCAGTAAATAAAAATGCATTTTTGCACTCATTCCTTAGCCAAGCGTTTACCCTGTGTTTTCTTTTTATCATTGTTTTTTTTGGTTGCCTTCGACAAAATATGACTAAAAATATATATTTTTTACGAGCGAATTTGAAGTGCATTCACTCGTAAATTCATTTATTAATAGACTTCCAATGCAAACCAAACAAATGGTCGGCGACAGGCAGCAGGCAACAGGCGCAATCAAAGCAGCGGCGTGTGCACAGGATACAAAGAAGGATGACAATAATTGTGGGGTATCGACCAGCAGTGGCAGTACCAGCATGATTTGATTGTTTCTTTGTTCACTTTAAGTTTTTTGTAATCTCTAGAGGTATTGGGGAGGAGAAATGGCCAAAGAGAGATACATTTTGAGAAATTTGGTTGCCCTCTTTTTTTATTGCTTTTGTTTTTGCTACTGGTTAAATTACGTGAATTTTGCACAATCCAAATGCATTTGACACTTTTATGCAGCACCATCACAACAACAAATTGGAGTTTATTAGTATGTACGACTGATGGTTGTTTATTCTACTATTTTTCCCCGGGAATATTTTTATTATTTTATTTTTATTTCCGCTAGCAAAACCAATTATGGTCAACTTGGTTGGTAGTGTAGTGGAGTGGAGAGAAGAATGTAAGAGTTTGGGTTTGGCAGGCACATGTTACGTGAAGTGTATTGCAATATTGAAGCAAATCACTGTCCCTTTTTTATAAATTTTAAACAAAATTTTTTTAAACTGAATTTTTTTTCTGTTTCTTTGCCTCACTTAGGACGTCCGGGTGTTGATTATCCCATACTGTCGGCCATACCCTATACAAATTTTTATTGTGATGAACAACCATATCCAGGATTTTTTGCCGATATGGAGACCAGGTGCCAGGGTAAGTAATTGAAATGTTTAAACATAAAATGTTAAAATATGTTACAAATGTTTTTTATACTAAAAGATTATAATTTTTTTCATTTCATCATTCACTTTTCTAGGCTGGCATTATTGTGATATCGATGGCCGTCAAGCGTCGTTCCTTTGCCCGAATGGTACACAATTTTCTCAAGCCGTTTTCGTTTGTGACTGGTGGTTTAATGTACGCTGTGATCTCTCACCACGTTTGTATGCCATTAATGCGCGTTTGTATCAACGTCCAAAAGTGAATCCCACACGACCACATCGTATTATCACAAAAGAATTGGTTGATGATATTTTTAATTGATTTAATTAAAAAAAAAAAATGTGTTGCTCTTAAATAATAACTGAAGCAACAATAGCAGTGTAAATAATTAAGAATATTTTATGTATTATTTTTATTTCTTTTTTTTTATAATAAAATTTTAATTTTAAGTTTTTTATTTTTATAAAGAAAAGTGCTAATGAGTTGTGTATTTTAGGAATTTAAGAATTTTATTAAATCAATTAAAAGTATTGTATTATTTTGGTACTATTATAAATTTATATTTAAACATTAACTTAATAATTAAATAAGTGTAATGTATGCATGTAGTATTAAAATTATAAAATTCAAAGTAAAATTGAAATTTTTTTTAGATTTTTGTTTGTAAATAAATTGTCATTAAATTTTTAGTTTCGTAAAATTTCGTTTGAATTAAAACATAATAATATTGTCTTAATTATATATTCATTTTTCTATATATAAGGCTTATAAAATAAATGTATTAGAAATAAAATTTGTGTATCATTTCCTCTTGTTTCAAAATAAAATATAAATTGTTTAAACTACAAAACGTTAGTAACGTTTAATAAAATTAAAAGAAAGGAGAGAGAGAGAGATTGTTAATTTAAGTTCGACAACAGAAGTAGAACAATTTTTCATTATGGTTGTTGGAAGGTTAAAAAATTAAGAAATTTTATTCCTCTTCCAAAACAAGAAAGTTCATAACACAACAACCGAAAACATTTACACGGAAGACGTTGTCCCTAGGCAAACGACAGATGACAACTGCATAGATACTTCTATAATATGTCGATTACCGACCTACCTGGTGAACTTAATAGCCTGAAACAAACCCTAGAAATAAATAAAAAAAATAAAGAAGCCGTATGATATGGGGTAAATGTACCAGTAGTCGGCAGTTTTATTTTTTTCTCTTTTTCAAACTGGTCTGATTAGAAGTGCGAAAGTATTGTTGAGATGATGTTTAGTTATTACAATTCTGTGATTAGTTTAGTTTTAGATCCATTTACCAACTTTGAACATTAAAATAGTAAATTATAAGTAATGTAAATATTTTGTTTAAATCATCGATTTTTCCAGTGCTGGGCACATGTGTTCCTAAGTTCGGCAAAAAATTATCCTATTGTCGGCATTAAAATTTTTGTTAAAAAAAAGAAGTTTTGGAGCTATTCTTGGCCTTTGCACATGAAATTAATACAGAAATAAAGGCAGCAGAATTCGACATAGCTATCGATATTATCAACAAAATAGCTCCAAAACTTCTTTTCTTCCGGCAAACTATTTACTACATCTTTAGGTGGTCGCACATATGTAAAGACAATCATTGGGGCCACTATCTGACCATTTGTTGAGAAAACCAGCAGCACTGTTAATATTACCTTATCAATTGCCTTTTGGATACTGTACAGATTTCTCAAGGCATTCCTCTTCTGATTCAGTCAAGACTGTTTGTGGACCCATTTTTCTGGCATCATCCGATGGATGGATTCTGTCCTGTATGGTGGAAAGCGGGACGCCATATTTTCAAGTTTTTACTCAATTTCCAGTAGTCGGCACCTCCCTGCCGACAATTGGAAATCATATAATTTTTTGTTCATAATGCCGGCAGCAATATAAATTATAAAAAAAATATTAATTTCCTTAATTTTTCACTCTTAATTTAAAATTTGAACTATTTTCTTTCATTATAATCACTTACTTTCTTCAACAACACTTAATTTAATATAAATACTTACTTGTTTAAGGAGGCACCTAAACTAAAAATTTTTTTAAAAAACTGGCACTACTCCACTTTTTGAAAAACCTTCACTGAATGAGAACAAAAATTGGCAAAATTATTCATCCCACTCAAATTTACTCATTTCATAAGAAAAGAAAACTATTTTTCTACCAAAATCAGTTTTAACTTTAATAAATAAAGGTCGTTTTTCTTATTTATTTGCATTTTTTTACAAGAACTGCCGACTACTGGGACATACCGACATTAGGTACATTTACCCTGGTATTTTTATGAAGATGTAAAATGAACGACATACATGTATGTATATACGTACATATTAGGGATGCCAATCGGGAAATCCCGAATCTCTAAATTCCGGGATTTTCGGGATTCACAAATCCCGGTATTTTTTAAAACTTGTCCCGGGATTTTTCGGGATTATCGGGATTGTGAATTCATATGTACTTTGACCTTGTCAAAGGTCCTGAAAAAAAATTCTATATCACTCGACTTCGATAATAGCATCTCAGATGAGGAGAACCCATCGTCCATTGCTAAAAAGTTATTTGATGCCATCGAAGAATGCAAAAGCCATATAAAATCAATTAATAGATTTACTGATTTAGATACTCAACTGTCCAGAGAAATAGATTTATTTACATCAGGAGGTGGTAGAGGTGAATATTTCAAGCTGCATATAGCTTTCTTGGAACTATTTTACCAACAAGTGTTGATTGCGAGAAGCGTATTTCAATGGCAGCGTATGTTGATAACAAACTTCGTTCAAGGCTATCAGATCACATGTTATATGCTTTAATCTTTTTAAAAAAAATATTTTGGAATCCATATAATTTTCCTAAAACTAATGCGTTTGCATATGTATGAATAATTTTTATTTTTGTTAATTTACGCTTTTTTGTTACTTTTTGTTTTGTTTTTTTATATATATTATTTTTATAGACATATAATTCTGATATAATTGAAATATAAATGAAATTGTTAACAAAATATGTTTCTTTCATTTTTATTATTAAGAGAAAATCGCGAAATCCTTGGATTTTTCGGGATTTCGGGATCGGGATTACGAAATCCCGAATCCCGGGATTTTAAAAAATCAATCCCGTTTGGCATCCCTAGTACATACATATGCATGTCTGAAAAATCATAATCTTCTAGCGGAATATAGTATTTCCCCTGAGAAAATTTTAGGGGTTGTTAATCGCCACGCAACAAGCAGGAAACACATCACACACACCGAACAGCTTAAGAATAACAATTGATGTTGATAATCAGGCAGCACGGAGTCACTGACTTCAAAGGGACATACTATTACGTCACATCTGTCCCGGAAGTATTTAGCGTTCTTATGTTTGACTATCGAATTAGATTATGTTGAGTACCTGATCATTGTGACGTTACTGTCAAAGGAGTTGCAAAGGAACTGGCAAGATTAGGATCAACTTTTGAGGAAACGTTAAGGGAGAGGTTCGTGAAACTAGCAATTGGTTTCATCTTTAGGATTGTTGAGATTCACTCACCATGAGATGCAGATCAGACTGTGGGGTTGCAAGAGACTTCTGGGCTACACTGAATCTTAAGCTTGAGTAGGAGTTGAGAGCTATTAATCAAGTCTTAGGCACAGAATCAACAGATGGAATTGAAATATCTCTGATTTTTGTAGCTTATGCCAAGAGGCAGAAGAAAAAGTAGATCATATGTCACTGGTTTTGTCTGCAGCTACGTAGGCAGCAATGTATACATAGGTAGTCAATTTGTTATGGCACTGTTAAGTCCGTAAGGTTAAGGATCTACTAGAGTTTATCAACAGGTTTGATTTCTAAGTGGTATCTATAGGACAGTATTTATTATTCCGAATAAAACGTCATTTTTGTGTATGACGGGGGATATACATATCTCTGTTCTCTTTTCGTTCCTTTTTTTTCTTTTTTCTTTTCTTTGCTTTTCCCTTTTCCTCTCTATATCAACTTATGATTCTTCTTTTAGTTCTAATTTTTGCCTGTTTCCCAAATTTTAATTGTAACGCATAGTGCCTGATTTCTAGCACTTGTTTTTGAAAATTTCTTACAGCTAAGGCAAGTAGGGAAACTTTAACGATTATTAATTAGAAACAATAGCACTTACATCTATTATTGTTGAAGTCCTTATTTGTTAAAAAAAAAATGTCAAATGGTGGAAAATAGATCATTGTCATGCAGGCAATGCAAAATACTACCAATGTGTGTAGATGCTTTCATTTCTGCTACATACCATTATATAATTTAATTGCAATAAAATGACTAGAATGAGTATAAACAACAATAACAATATTTAAAATCTTAATTTAAAATGAACTACAAGTAAAAATCTATCAATGAATTTTATTAAATTTATTGACACTGTAAGGGTTAAGCTCGTTATTTATAGGCTCCCTAAAGCATGCCATACATTTTACATTTGTCCGAAGTATTTTACTTTGTGTGTATATTTAGGCCTAAAGTTTACAAAAAATACAATCAAATCTTTTGATAAAAATATCTTATGAATTTCATTGAAGAAAAAAATAGTTTTTAAAGATACTAAAATAAAAAAAATTTAAATGAAAACGATGAAAAGAGGAGAAACTTTTGAAATTGTATTTTTGTGATAAATTCTCCTATTGTTGTTTGTAAATGGCTAAGTGTGCATAACAGAAAATAGTACTAATGGTCGAAATACATATTTTGCTTAGCAACAATCATGAGGCTCAATGGTCTAGGGGTATGATTCTCGCTTTGGGTGCGAGAGGTCCCGGGTTCAAATCCCGGTTGAGCCCGTTGATTTTTTTCTTATTTTTTTTATTCTTATTGTTAATTTTATTTGTTTACTGTTTTACTTCGTATGTTTACCTCAGGTTTTTAATTTTTATATGTATTTTAAGATTTGTTTATATCTTTTTTATAATTTTTTAATATATTTTTTATTTACATTTTTATATAATATTATAATAATATAATATTTTTTATATTATTTTATATTTTTGTGCGTTTTTTACATTTTGTATACATATACACATTTTTTACATTTTTTAAAATTATTTTTTTTCTATATATTTTTTTAATTATTATTTTTCATATATTTTTTCGCTATTATTCTTTATTTGTTTATAATATATTTTCATTTTATTTTTTATTAATTATATTTTATTTCTTAGGCTTCTATATTTTTAATTTTTATTCTTTATATTATTATTAGCTGACCCGCCGAACTTCATCCCGTCCAAAATTGATTTTTTTATTGCTCAAAAGAGGTCACATTATATATTTATTGTAATACGCTGCATAAAACAGTTATATAAAAATAACTAACTTACTATAAGTGTGTGGGGATGTACTTATAATCGAAAACGTTGTAGTTAAAAACCATCTAATTAGCCGACTTATAGGTATCTCTTAAAGGGGGAGGGTTGCCACGCCCATTTTTGGTGAGTTTGTCGATATCGACTCTACGAACTTACCCACCAAATTGCATTCGTCTATGATCACTATGTCCCTAAATATTCAATTTTAAAGGTTTGCCACGCCTACTTTTTGCTAATTCGAATTTTTTTTTAAACCATCTAAACCTGATAAGCTTTCGAACAAAAAAAGAATGGGCAAAATCGGTTCAGTAGTTTAAGAGTTATAGGTATCACTTAAAGGGGGAGGGTTGCCACGCCCATTTTTGGTGGGATTGTCGATATGGACTCTACGAACTTACCCACAAAAGTTTATTCGCCTGCGATCAATATGTACTTAAACATTCAATTTTAACCCTCTTAACATTCAGGGATATGAAAAACAGATTTTGTCCGGTTCTCAGACCTACCCGATATGCACACAAAATTTCATGAAAATCGGCCGATCCATTTCGGAGTAGTTTAACCACTAACACCGTGACACGAGAATTTTATATGTATATTAGATTTTGTATTTGATATTGTATTGATTTGTATTTTATATTTTTATATTATAAATTGTAATTTTTTAGAATTTTTTTTTATTTTTTTGTTTTATAAAATATAATATTTTTGTATTTTAATTCTATTGTTAAGAATTTCTTTATATTGAAATTTTCTTTTTTTATACTATTATTTTGTATATTTTATTTACTTATTTTTATTCTTTATATTTTAAATTCTCATTTTTCTCAATAATTTTTATAATATCGGTTTTTATTTTTTATTCTTTATATTTAAAATTTTTTTTATTCCGTATACATATATACAGTGGACACCAAAAGTCTTGGTAGCCCCGTATATTTTAGCAATTTCATGAATTTTAACCTACAGATTGTATAAAAAATTTAAGTTTTTATTTTTATTTTATTAATTTCTTTTTCTTATAAAACAAAGAAATTTTGTATGTTTTTTTGCAAAACAAAAGAAAAAAAAAAGGAAAAGTTTCTGAAGGGTCCTTTTTTTGCACAGCAAAAGTGTAGATACCCTAATAAGAAAACAGAGTAAATTTAAAATTTAAAGGCTTAGCATATGAAAATGTTATCCCTTATATTTAGTAGGTTACATAGCACACCATTTAACCCATTTGGAATTGAAAGAACCAGTTTTGATGATCAAGTTTTTAGGTTGACTTTTGTTTGAGGTTTAGCGACTATGTAATCGTTATTCCAAATGAACTTCTAAATACGCTCTTGAAGTCATATCAGGACTTTGAGTAAGAGTATTAAGCCTGTAGCGACTTTGGTAGGCAAATCATATCTTCACATTAGGAGCCATATTTTTTAATTTATAATTTTATTCCTTATACATTTTAATTCCTTATATTGGTATTTTATATTCTTTATATTTTTAGGTTTTATATTTTAATATTTTTATTTTATTTGATTATATTTTTTTTTTGTGTAAATTATAATTTTATTCTTTCCTTTATGTTCGTTAATCGTAATAATTTTTTTAAAATTTATTTTTTATACTCTACATTCTTCCTTATGTCTTTATGATTTTATTTTCTATTGATTTTAATTTTAATTCCATTAATTTTTAAATAATTAAAAAAATAATTATAATTTATTATAATTTTTCATTGCCTTCATTTTCATTTTTCTATATTTATTTTTTATAAAAATATTTTTTGTTTTTATATTTATTTATTATATTGCTGCTATTGCTGTTTTTATTTTTTTATTACTCTAGTGTGTGTTTTTATTTTTAATATTATTATAAATAAATATTTTATAAATTTTATTTATTTCTTTATAGATTAGCAGCACACAAATTCTCAACAGTAATGCCCAAATTTTTGCAAGGACAAGGGAGCAATTCCAAACTTATTGTTTACTATCATATATGTATTGTGAAGCACAAAATACCAATCAAATTGTTATGACAGTCAACACAGCGGAGATGGGAAGGAGAATCATATAGAATACAGAAAAACAGGGACAGTCGAGCGCAAGCAATTTTTCACCTAGCTTTCGTATTTAATTAGATTTAGGGCCATTATTATAACTTGCCGTTAACTAAAGGGAGGATTTTAACGGGCAGATAAATTGTTTTTCATTATTATGAGTACCCAATAAGATAGAAGTGATCGTTAAGCTAAAGGGAAGATCCGCCTACCTTTAACATTTAAAGCTCACTTTATGTTTGAACTTGCCATATCATATACTATTTTCAATATGGCAACTTGAAAAATAAACATGAAAAATAAACGTTTATATTTTAATAGTTTTTCAAATCAAAATGAAAAACAGATCACGTTTGTTTTATGTAATTGGTCTAGAGGATATTTTAGAAAGTCATGAGGCTAAAAGTAGAGCACCTAAAAAATTTCGCGATCAAGTGGCACACTACTGCATCCGATTTTTATTTTCAATAATACATTGTCCACCAAGTCTACCAACAAAACCTCTTCCACGGCTGAATAATTTTTCGATTTTTTGCGGCAGGGTATTGGCGTACTCATTTTTTTTTTTTTTTTACAAAAAGCGCAATGTATAACAAAAATAAACTAAATTCACGACACACAAACTTTGTAAACAAAATAAAATAATAAACATAACAAATAAGAAAGCACGTCGTTGCCACTGCGTTTTTAAAGAACTTTTTTAAAGTGGCAAAAGTTATCGATATTGCACCCGCATTGCCATATTTTTGAAAAAGTTAATTTTGTTTTATCTGTAAGTTGTAATAACGAAACTAAGTTAAAGGTAACTTTGCCGTTCACTTTAGCTAAAGGTACCTTTAACTAACCCTAACTTTAACGGGAAGTTGTAATAATGGCCCTTAAGATAAGATCAGAGATCAGCAATGAATCGTTTTTACGCTACTCATAAGCACTCATGGAATTTTGAATATAACCGAGTCAACAATATTGAAATTTAACTACGTACTCTGATTCATTCGTACTCACTACGATTTATAAATACAGGTTGCAATGAGTATGTGTGCAACGTTGACATCAAACTCCTACCATTCGAAATATGTTTGATTCATAAGCCTACTCATTTAGATCCATAACTTTAGAAAAATACTTATAATACTAAGGAATGATTCGAGTCACTCGAATCATTCATCTAAATTTACAGTCTGTCATTGTTGCATATGTATACAAAAAAAGGAAAATGGACCATAAGCAAAAACGACAGAGCAGCAAGCAGAGCAAACACACAACCTTCTAGAAAGTATTTTAGTGCTCATACACGAATCATACTTATTTTGTGCTTCGTGTATATGTTGCGTTATGAGGAGTCGAAATCATTAATTAATTATACGTGTTGTTAAGTCTGAAAATGATGAATACTTCAAACTTTGAATATGAGTAGAGGTTCCAAATTATTAAAATAAGTATGAATGCGTATAAATATCAGAAATTATGAGTATGATTCGATTTTACTCATCTTTTTGAATACTCATTGCTGATCTCTGGTAGGAATACGTACATAATTCATTTTTGTTTTCGATACAACATTTAACTTTTAATTAAAAATGTATTATTTTTTATCTTTTAAAAGCAAAAAAATTACAAGATCATGCATCAGTTGTATAAATACACAAATTAAACGTACAGATTGTGTATGAAAACAAATATTTGGCAAGCCAACACATAAGAGGCTCAATGGTCTAGGGGTATGATTCTCGCTTTGGGTGCGAGAGGTCCCGGGTTCAAATCCCGGTTGAGCCCGATCAATTTTTTTTTTCATGTTTATAATTATTGGTAAAAAAAAAAAAAAAAAAAAAAAAAAAACTCTTGAGAAAATATTTATTTAAAAGCAATACAAACGCAAAGCCATTATGAATTATTAGAAAAACAATTTTTATTTCATTGTTTAAAAAAGAAAATAAATTTATATTTCCTTTTAAATACAATGTTGTTAACAAAAGACAATAATTGTGTCCAATTTGTAGTAACAATAAAAAAACAATTTCTTTTATTTAATTTTATTTTTCCTCTTTCTATGGTCAAAGGCACAATTTGATGCATAAACCGAAAATGACCTCTGCTGGGGATTATCTTTAGTAACGCCCTCAGTATGATGGTTGTTGAAACAGAATGGATTCATTTGTTGGGTGGTTTAGATGGCTGTTTAAATATTTATTATGGTTTGCAACAATAGACTCTTTGAATGATTACCTACGTAGTAAAACATTTTATTGTTAATAACAGTTTACATATTAGGGTGTCCCGAAATTTTTTTTTTTAGATTTCCCTAACGCAAGACTTCCTAAAATTTGCGTAATTGATCGTAGATTACCAAAATGATTTTAAAAATAAAATGAAACTATATCTTCAGGGTTCTACCAATCTTCAAAGTTTTGAAAAGTAGTAGTAGGCAAAAGATAACAGCTTGGAAATTGATGACTTACCTTGTCACACACAAGCTGTCGAAAGATGTGTTAAACTGGTAACAGAAGCCCCTCAATGTGTAACTAACGTTGCTTCTAGAGATGGCCTTATTAGAACCAGGTTGAAATCGCGAGCATAAATGCCAAATTTTGATCAAAAAAATATTTTTAATTTTAAGTTTTGGTCATTTATTATAAGTTATTATAATTTATATATTATATAATATATATATTATATATATAATATATTATTTTCTTTTCTAGAATATATTATTTTCTTGTACATTAATTGCAAGTATAAAATATATTAATAAAATAAATTTGTATCTCGTTTGTTTTTAATTTCATTTTAAGCATATGGTGGTTTAGGTTTGTAAAAACGTTTTCAAAAGCAGAGCCCTCAAAATGGCATGTAATTCGATTTTTATTACTTTTACCGTAATCTGTGTAACATTACGCAAATTTTGATACCTCTTGCGAAAGTGTAGCTCAAAAAACTATTTTTGTCATTCAAGGACGGGACAGCCTATTACATATGGCATTCATATTCATCTTTATGTTTCTTTAGGCAAAGCAGCGCCTTTTATCTTTTTGATAATAACAGATTTAAAAGAAAATGTGTAAAGAAACTTGTAATTAAAAAACAAGAAGAAGAAAAAATAATATACATATGTAATACGTATGATGATGGGAGTATCCCAACGAAAATTATTAAAAAGTATTAAGTGCGCCATAAACTCTACGGGTAAAGTATGGAACGAATTTTCAATGTTAAAATAAAAAGAATAAGGGCCATTATTACAACTTCCCGTTAAAGTTGGCGTTAGTTAAAGGTACCTTTAGCTAAAGTGAACGGCAAAGTTACCTTTAACTTATTTTCGTTATTACAACTTACAGATAAAACAAAATTAACTTTTTCAAAAATATGGCAGTGCCGGAGAAAAGTCGATAAAACTGCTCAATTAAACAAGTTTTTTTTAACGCAGTGGTTGTTGTATATACTCATTTTGTTTAAATTTGAAATTGCCATATTGAAAATAGTATATGATATGGCAAGTTCAAACATAAAGTGAGCTTTAAATGTTAAAGGTAGGATGATCTTCCCTTTAGCTTAACGCTCACTTCTACCTTATTGGGTACTCGTAATAATGAAAAACAATTTATCTCTCCTTTAAAATCCTCCCTTTAGTTAACGGCAAGTTGTAATAATGGCCCTAAAACTGTTTACTAAAGTATTTTGACTGTTCAATGGATGTATGACTTTAAAATGCTATATATTTGGGATATTTTTCAACTTTATTGTAGAGTATTAGTACCAATTTAAATTTACTAATAATAAACCTATTTTCCATATGGATTCCCGGGCAAATGATCTACCCATTCTGGGAAGCCAAGAAATAATTAGGACTTTGGATCATTCTGTTGTAAAGTGAAGCCAATTCCGGTGAGAGCATTTAAGTCGATCGTAAACAATTAAAGTTAAATCCCGCAAGAGCTGAACTACGCGAAGTGGGGGAAAAACCATTCTAACCACTAATTTACAAAAATAGTTTTTAAATGGTCCTGTAACATGTGGCCGAGAGCTATTGCAGTATAATGTTACAGTTTCGTGTCAAGTCGCACATTTTGGGGCTATACTTGTTTATAAATATCAACTGTATTCGCTTCAGGTTCTATGTAGTTTAGCCCACCAAAAATATAACCCTCCTTGTAGTAGCACTATACAGAATATTACCTTGACACCATGGATATTTGTTTTAGGTGTTGATTTCGCTGGTTAGTCAGACTTCACATACGATTTTCTTGCTTCATGTAGCTGCTATGGATCAATATATGATCACTAGTAGTAGTTTGGATGTAAAGAGTTCTTCCTTTTTAAGGCATTGAAGTAGTCCCTAAAAAATATCTGGGTTTGCACTCGTGTGGCAGTAAATTTTATTTCACGTTGTTTAAAATTATTGCTAAAAAGAGAGGAGATTTTGCTCGTTTTCGAACTGATCATTTAGACGTATAGTTGTAGACAGGCACAACATACACAGCTTGGACGTTGTTAGTGCACAAGGATTGGATATATCATAAGTCAAGCGTAAAGAACTTAATAAAATAAATTTCCTCTTGTGTCTAGTAGGATTGAACGTAATTTTTCATTACGAGCTTTTACAAAGTTATTGAACGATTGGTTCTAATCTCTACTGTCAATAATTAAAGTGATTGAAGTAAGCAATGCAATTACAGTTATAGCGAGGTGTTGTGCCATTTCTGAGATATAGTATGACTTTTATCTGATAATTTATGGTAGAAAAGTAAACACATTTAATTGTTAGCAGAAGTTCTTTGGAGTTCTCTTTTCTTTTTTGAGGACTTTGAGACTGAGCAGAAATTAATTTTTTTGCTTTAAAATAAATAAATAGATAGACTTACCGAAATAAAAAATAAGTTCTCTATTAATTCTTACCTGTAAATAAAAAATAAAACAAAATAAATTCATTATAGTTTGCATTCACAATCTGTTTTGCATCTAAAATTAAGAAATTGAAATGTATCATGTTGGTGATAAATAGCTTCAAATGTATAGGAAGAGGGTTGGGAGAAAGAATTGCTTTCATTATGTGGAATCAGAATTACATAATTTTTTTAAGGCTAACACTTATGGGGGCTAGAAAAATAGGTTGTGGAATGGAGGAAACAGGAAGTGGTATTTATGTTCAGACTGAGAAAGGAAAGAGATGTCAATCAAAAAGTTTTGCTGTTATTATTAGCTAACAGAGGACAATATAATCTAAAAAACCTTTCATGGCGTACTCCAGTCACGGATAATGAATTCCTTGATCACCTCTATACAATTACCAGTGGGAATTCGAAGCAAAATATGTTTCCCTACGCTGGTACTGTAGCTTTGATTTGAACCTATGTTTGTGGAAGGTTAAATAACCTATACAGTAATCCTTCGATTTGCGTCGTCATTCGATTTACGTCGCCTTTTTTGGAACCAACTGCGACGTAAATCGAGGGATTATTGTAACTTTTTTTAGTTCCTTGTTAAAAACATACTACTTTGTAGTATGAGAAATATGAAATTCGATTTATGTCCTTTCGATTTACGTCGTCTTTTTTTGGAACCGACTGCGACGTAAATCGAGGGATTACTGTAATAACCAAAGTATTGGAAAATCTGAGGAATGAATAGTAAATGACCGGGATTCAATGGGAACTGTTACTGGTTCATATAACTTGTTTGTAGGTTTTTTGACATGAAATGTCAGTGAAACTTTGAATAAAATTCGAATCTAAAAAACCCAAACAAATTTTTTAAACATTTTGAAATACTTCCTGCAATTGATTTAGGATTTAGAAAATAAGAAATTGTTTCCTTATGGCTTACTTAAAACATGGGGGTGGTTCTTAATACATAGTATAATATCATGTAGTTTGCTTTTCTAACCAACAAAATAAGTCAACAGTCATAACAAATATACATATTTTTTTATGTCACACATATACAGTGGTGGCCTTATAATTAGAAACGACTTAGCAACTTGTATGCTTGTTAATTTATTTTCAAAACTTTGTTACTCATTTTAACTTAAACTTAAAGCTAACATGTTGTATTGTCGTTTTTAACTATTAGTTTTAAAATGAGTAATAAAGTTTTGAAAATAAATTAACAAGCATACAAGTTGCTAAGTCGTTTTGTAATTATAAGGCCACCACTGTATGTATAACACAAAAAAATAAGGTGTGCTATTGATCTTTTCCACATGACCATACCACTCCAAAATCAAACACAGTATGCCATACAATTTAAATATTAAATTAAACAACATTTTCACAAGAGAATCATGTGCAGAACCGTAAATAAAATTGAAAAACCAAACGTTTGTTTAATGCAAATTATCCCATCCAGGTTCTATGTTATGCATGAGCTTATGAACAAGTTTCCCTTTTTCTATTTAGTTTTTAACCTTTAGCGAAAAAACATAACAACAACTTGTTTTTTTTTTCGTTATCGATAAATATTAATAGTTGTCAACAGCAGAAGGAAGGCAAAAAAACAAAATTAACGTGCAACACAAATAGAGTGGCAGGAAAAGAAGCGATAAAGAAACAAATTGTTGCAAGCATTTATAATTGAAAAAACGTTTGGAGAAACAGAACAGCAAATCGGTTCTACAAAGTTAAAGGCTTTTTTTTGTGGCAGTTGCAAGTAAGTACGTACTATGTATGTAGTTTGTTGTTCTACTACTTTAGATTTTTTTATTTTTAATAATTTATTTATTTTTTATAATAAATATTGTATTATGGCCTGAGAAACGCCTTTGAGGCCATAATAAATTGATTTCAATTTGTTGAATTTGTTAGTTCAAAAAAATTATGGGAAAATAGATTGATTTTTTCAATGTTTCCATGTCCATGTCCATATTCTATATTTTTTTTTTATATAAAATAGAAATAATACTAAAAAATAGCTGAACAGAAGCTTTTAATGTTTTACAAATCCCGGCCAGCTTTCAAATTCAGAAATCTTTTCAAAACATTTAATTTAAAACAGGCAATACATCGACCAATTCTAAGTACAGTATTGGAAAAATAGCGAAAATGATTGCTTTAAATGCTTATTCATGCTATGATTCATAAAAAATTTAAATACGAAAACTTAAAAGCCCTTACTTAAAAATATCCTGGAAAAAATGATAAGAGCGCTAAAAGTTCTTAAATTAGGTTTTTGAATTAAAAACTTCTAATTTTGTATTTAATCATTTCAGTCTAGCAGGAAGTGTGTTGGCTTATTAGATGAAAACCCGTGATCCCAAACAATATTGCTTTCGGCGACTTCCTCTCAGCTGTCTTCTGGCAAAAACAATGAGAGTAAATAAAACTGCCATGACAAGTTTCGTAATCCTGACTAAAGTACCAATTAAGTTAGTAAGTAAGTCTATTAATAGTATGCAGTTGAACCTTATTTCACGACTTCCTTTATATTGGCGTGGCATATTTCCAAAAAGATTGGGCCGTATTTCCATACTGGTATGGAATAGAGATGAGCGATATTTTCAAAACTGTGATTTAATCACGGTGATTGATAATTAATTCACTGGTAACTACAGTGATTGAAATTGCCAAATAACAGTTACTAATAATTTCGTTCTTTCAAAATTGTTACATACTCAAATTTATATAATTTTATTTTGAGCGAGGCAGAATTACTATTAGATGATGCTGATTATTTACTTTTGTCTTTTATACATGAACTTTCTGTGAAACTTAATTGTCAAATTTTATATAAAAAAAAAATTACATTAAAAATAATAACATTGATGACAACACTTTGATTTTGTTTATTAGTCTTTTCGTAGTATGTATCTAGTTGTCTCTTTCTTACGACTTAATAAAATACGTTATTGTCATTATTGTATTATTGGAATACTGTGATCACAATCACTGTTCTAAAGAAGTGATTAACAAATCACGTTCACTGAGAACAACGTTCTTCAAAAATCACTGGATCGCTCATCTCTAGTATGGAATGCAATTTCTTCATTTTGATTTTTTGACTTATAATTCCCAATTTTCTTTTTTAGGCTTGCTCAGATGTTATAAAATTTGTTTAGGCCCAGGGATTGAGGCGTCTAATTGAAAACGGTCCAGTCCTCCTGAAATGTTTTAATTAATTATTCTGCATGAATTCGTACTTTAGTGGCATTTCCTCTTTGGCAAATGGAATCATTTAGTTATTAAGAATATAAAGGCAGTCCACAGCATTCATTGTTCCATCTACCCAAAAAATTGGACTGTCCACAGAAAAAATCAGTCCCGTAACATGGATCTCTACCTCTACTATGACTCACAGTATGTTTTGTATACTTTAAGTCATAGGGGCTTTGCTTGCTGGTCTAGGAACAAATGCTTTACCATCATACCCAATAAAATTATCTTGGTTTCATCCGACCATTGTGGCACGTTGCTCCAAAATCTCCGTTGCAAATGTCGTCTCGCTAAACATAACCTTTTTCTTTTTTTCCATTTACTTAAAACTGAAATCTTTCCGGCACTATAGGATTTTTTCAAACTTTTCGTGGTCTGTCTCTTATAGTACTACTCGTAACTGGCGAACTTACATTCTATGGTCCAAAGCAATAACAGTCTAAGGGCCATTATTACAACTTGCCGTTAAACTTGGGTTTAGTTAAAGGTACCTTTAGCTAAAGGGAACTGTAAAGTTATCTTTAAATGATTTTCGTTATTATAACTTACAGATAAAATAAAATTAAAATATGGCAGTGCCGGAAGCGTAGTCGATAAAACTGCTCAATTAAACAATTTTTTTTAACGCAGTGGCAACTTCTTCGTTTTTTTGTTGTATATCCCATTTTGTTTAAATTTGAAGCTGCCATATCGAAAATAGTATATGATATGGCAAGTTCAAACATAAATTGACCTTTAAATGTTAAAGGTAGGATGATCTTCCCTTTGGCTTAACGATCACTTCTATCATATTGTCCATTTATAATAATGAAAAAAAAAATTATCTGCCCGTTAAAGTTGTAATAATGGCTCTCAGTCGAAAATGATACTTTCGAGAAACATCACTTTTTATATACAGTGAGCGTTAAAAGAAACTGTACATTAAAAAAAATATACATTAATAAATTACCGTTATTTTTATTTTAGAATTGAAACAAAAAAATAATTACAAAAAATTTCGAAATATTGTACTTAAGTGGTAAAAGTTGAGTTTGGTGATTGTTAGAATTTTATCCTTAGTGTACAGTTTTTTCTGACACTCACTGTAAATGTAATGAGGCTTCATTATGCCTCAGATCAACACGTTTTTTTATTAATAAATTTTTTAAGAAACATTGTTAGAAAAATTGGGATTTCACGTATATACATACATATGTACATATAAACATTTATTGGTAGAATACATAACTCAAATTAACTTAAGTGCACTTAGGATGTAATTAGTGGGCCTCACAGAATTATTTTTGACTTTTGTACACTAAAATATTATCAAACCTTGCGGTCATGTTTTCGGTCTCTTGTTTCTGTTTTTTTTTTTTTTTGTGGAGAACACAAAAAACCTATGATTTTGAACATTGCATTCAAATTTCAACATTTCGTTCGAAAATTTGCATTTATCCTTAAATTTAAAATTAAAATCTCATTTGGAAAACTTTGATTCACTTACGAAATAGTTAAAAAAATTTTCCCTGGCAAACATTCACTTCGTTGGTAACTGGAGTACTCTTCAATTCAGTATAAAATGTTCGAAGTTAGCATTTTTCCCTTCTTAGTCTCTAATAATTTTAAATTCATTTGATACGTAATCCATATATTTCTAACGATGGCCAATACTTTTAATGAATATATTGTGGTACTAAGTTATACATTACATTTTCCTTAAAACAATTCTCAAAATCCAATAAATGTTTATTAAAGTTTTTGAAGAATATTTTTATATGAACTACATGCATACATATTTACTGATATTGTCTATTGAACTATCCCATACGAAATTTATCACCGTTTATGGTAAAAAGAGAGTGAGAGGTTATTATTTTCAATTCATTAAAACTTTAAATTCCATATTTAAATTGTAAGTAAATAAAAATGAAAAAATAATAATAAAAAGTAAGAAAAGTTATTTTTTTTTAATTCATGGGAAAAGCTAACCAGTTTATAAGAAAATTTGTCAATGACTTTTTAAAGAGAGAAATGTGATTAAAATGTTGTGTGTTGTGCATCTAAATTATAAAATAATAATAAAAGAAAAATGAAAGCCTCATTAAATGGGCGCATGAATGAAATAAAGAAAATATTTATTGGATTTGATTTGATTGATGTCATTCATGATTAGAGAAAGAAGAAAAATAAATAAATTTAGCTGTTGAGGATTATTTTATTTAGTTAGGCATTCGAAATTTTAAATTATAAATTATTATTACAATTTGATAGCAAAACACAAAAGAGTTTCTTAAACCTTTCAAAGCAACATTCGCAGATATTTATTAAATTCTGCACCATAACAGAACCATTGATTGATTTGTAAACCGGGGAGCTTTTACAGAAGTGGTTATATTACAATACCTTACGTTTATCAATTTATTTGCTACCTAATCCGCAGTCTCATATTAAGTTTATTAAGACTAAACATCTTAGTTCCATATAAACACATACACATAAGAAAGATCACGAAAACCCACAGGTCGTGATGATATATCACTGATAGTCATAGCTCATAGTAGTCCTTATTCAATTCAATGCTTATGTCTCTCCTCAGCGTCTAGAGAAAATCAAAGTAGTAGCTGCAAAGAGCTTGCGTACCTTACGTTCTCCTTAGGATAAACCATTTAACTTTCTTGATCAACCTAGACAATCCAGTGTAAACTTCACCCTTTAGGAAAAAGGTAACGTCTGCAAGTATGATATAAAAATCACAACCACTTCCAAATGACTTGTGATAGTACCGAGGTCTGGGTGGTTATAATGCATTTCGGCTCCAAATAAAAGTTTGTTGTTTTGAACCGAAATATATGAAACCCACTTGATCCGTATAACAGGCTGTTGTGTATCGACTTCCTCTCAGCAGATTTCTGGCAAAAACTCTGAGAGTTAATATAATTGCCATCAAAAGCTTCTAAAAATCTGTCGTTCGGAGTCGACTTTAACCTGTAGATCCCGCCATTCATGTCTAAAATTAACGAACACAACATAAGTGGTGTGAGAAGCTAGGTCGTAATCCTGACTAAAGGGTTGTAATGACCAATTATGTACGTATGTATTAAGTCGATAACAACGTGGGTTTTGAAGAAGAATTTAGAGGAGCCAAGAGAACTTTACTCAAATTCTGTCTCCATACCCAGTGATTTATTTCCATTAAAGTTACAATCTACGAGTCGTATTTTCGTTATGATTTTACCATGTTATGTATTGCACGCATCAGCATAAACCCAATATATTGCACGTGGCCTTTGGTATAGAATATAATGGGCACTTTAAAAAACAAACAAGAGACAAAATAGACGTAAATACAAATGAAAATCATTAGGGTTCAAGCTCTACATGCAAAACATTAATTATATTCACTAGGCGATGGAGATGAGTGCCACATTAGCAAACATCAGCAGCATCAATTTTGTATTGCTTGTTGCGCATCAACTACTTTACCAACAATTCCAACTGCCATAACTTATGAATCAAAAATTGAAAAATTAATTGCAACTAAAAAGGAAAGCAAGACAGATGCAGCAAAAACAATAGCAGTCCATTTTTACAATAGTTTCACGTGAAAGTACTCTCAACTTAATGACTCTTATTCATTACCATGCTTTCATCTCCTTCAAGTGTAAATTACGTATTTACATGAAATTTTCTTTGATTTCTATTTTTATTGAAGATAACCACTGCGAGAGGTCATTGTCTTTTGAAGTAGGTTTATGAGGTAGTTCAGATGATTTAAAATTATTTAAGTATCCTAGACAAACAATATTTCGGAGGGTAGGAAATGTTAGAGGTACTTGTAGAATCATTAGGAGTAGAGAACATACAACGTTAACAGAAAACCCGTTAAATTCAGAAACTTTCTAACATTGTGTGTCCAAAAAAATGCTTTTAATGAAAATGATTAATGGTGGAAATCATAGCTGCCAGATAAATGAAGCATCAAATCGTCAAATATTTGAGAAAAAATCGTAAAAATCGTCAAAGACGTTCATTGAAATCGTAAAAAAATCGTCAGAACAAATAAATAAATAAATTGAAAGGTTTTTAAAAACAAAAACATATAAAGGCAATGTTAAGCAACAATAATATTGCATCATTTATACCCATGTGTGGTGTAAATATTAGGGAGGCAGAAGATCTTGACGTTATGGCCATGAAAATTCAGTGTGATGTTAGCTAGAACTGACACAGTGCCTTGGTTTCTTAAGAGGATGAAATAAATACTTTACTTCATCTAATCTACTTACCATTTACATCATTTATAACCGACCGAGAATGGAATACAACCCTTATGTATGGGTCGGCCCTTAACGTCTATTTTGAGACTTCTCGACCGTTTACAGGAGAGGTCGTAGTCCACCATCATTGATTCATTGGAGCATCGTTGCAATGTGGCTTGTATTGTATTCTTCTATATATATTCTATCGCTACTACACCGGATATTGCTCGAGCTAGTAAAGGGGACTTGTTTATGAAAATCATGTATTCCTATGTAACACTCTTCTTTCTCGGCCAGCGCATCCTTCTGTGGTCGATTGGCCAGTGTATCGCACATTGCATTACAAAGTTCGTTTGTTAGATGGACTATTCGTATGTGGAACTCCCTTCCTGCAGAAATCTTTCCTGTTACTTATGGTATAAAAATATTCAAACCTAGTGTCCATAAACACTTCTCCCTCTTTCCCACTTCCTATAATATATTTTCCTAGTTCCAAACACAATGCCATCCCCTGAGTGTTAGTCGTATGAAAAAAAGTAATGGCACTTGCCTTTGTTTTTCCGATGGTAATATTAGAGGCCATAATCGAATTTTTAAAATTGTCTGTAACGGCATATAATAATTTATGCTCAACTACGATGTTATTTAGGAGTTGTAATTTTTTGGCTTTTAAGGGATTAAAAAGGTATAAAATACAGAAAAATCATCACAGGTATTCGAAAATAACTTAAAAATATAATACTTTACTCCTCATTATTACTACCATAAATTTCCAACAGTAACAACTGCAAAGCAAATAAAAAGCTTAAGGAGGGTTTTAATGTACTAAAGTAAAGAAAATGATGAAAATTTTTAATTGCTAAAAATCGTCAAAATAAGGGCATAAATGGGGTCAAGCGGTTTCCGCAGGATAGGGATATGCGATCATAGCTCCCTCGGAGCCCCCAGCCTCTACCCTATCAAGACCGTTAGTGCGTGACATCGTCACATCCTGCTAGAGGTGGCCCTGCCCTTAACAAAACACTACGGATCTAGACTGGGGAGTCAATAAACACCTCCCTCTCAGCCGGGGTGACTATGGCTGACCCCTCCCCCCTTTTGGCACGACCCTTTTCTCTTCTTTCTGACCACTCCTACCCCCCCATTTCTGATTTTGATTGCTCTGAGCTGGTGGCTGTAGCTTTCTGGACCTAGTTGTGTACGCACGGTAGCACCGGGGTGAAACCCGGTGTGAACGGCTCCAGGCTAGGGCTACAGCTGCCCCCGTCCCGTTAAAACCCTGGCAGGCCTCAAAGTACGTTCCTTGTCCGTCGCCGTTAAGTTGGCGGTGTAGGTTCGGTTGAGAAGACTCCCGATTAGTACCCGGTCTGGCTCTGAGCAACTGTCCCCATAAGGGCTGATGCCAACCCTCGCGTGGCCTCCCTGCATGCATAGATAACCACGGGACCATTTAAGGGTAACTACACTTTGCGGGCAAGGATAGCGGCTTTGAGTGGGGACCCACTAGCAATGAATACCAACTCTAACAGACCACACAAACCAGCGCTAACTCAAAAGAGTGAGCGCAAAGTATCCACTGGTACAGGTGGACGCACAACCCTCCCTGGACAGGCACTTGTCAAAAAGGCTGTCCCAACCTCTAAAACCAAGACCCAAGCTCCCACTTCGGTGAAACCCCGCTTGGCACACAAGGCTCCGGCTGTGAAGCCGTTCCCTAGTGTCGCCACACCTTCAACCCTGGCACCTTCTACCGAGGCACCGTCTACCTCTAAGGCTGCTGCGAACATGTCCACGCACTCTTCGGCTGCCGCCAAGGCATTGGCAGACAAGTCTGGCGAGCAAGCCCCTGACACCAATCCATCTTTGGGTGTCAAAAATACCGTGAGTGCTAGCGTTAGGGCATATAGAACTCGCAGATCAGCCATGCGGATCATTGCGAGATTTGGCTCGACCGACCCGGCTCTCCTCTCAGAGGACGAGAAGGGTAGCCTTGCCTGGGCTAAGGCCCATCAAAATGATCGCCCCCCCGGCTCTCCGATTACGGCAGAGACAGCCCCAAAGAGGCAAAGATCAATCGAGCTTAACGCTCCACTCCAGCCTCCCAAACGCCCAAAGGTGACCAACCCTAACATCCCCCCCCTGCAAGACCCCGTCCGTCGACGCTACCCAGACGTCCCGACCCCAGCAAACCTCCAAAGCCTTTAAGTGAGGTATTAAAGGAAGGTTTGACCTGGGCAATCGTTGACCAGAGCCACCCTGATGGTTCCATTGCTCCCACCAAGTGGAAGCTGGTGGAACATGCGCTCTTGGACGTCTTCCTTGGAGTAATGGACTCCAACCCTGGCCCTTCACCCGGCTGTACTGATGCGGGGTGGTATCAAGGGCACATCAAGATGATAGCTTGCTCGGATCTCCGCTCTATGGAGCTCTACAAGGAGTCTATCAGTAGGATTGGTGAAGTCTGGCCAGGAGCTAAGCTTGCTGCCGTCCCTCCGGACCAGATTCCCAACCGCCCCCGATCCAAGGCGAGAATTCCGACCGGGCCATCAGACCCGGAAACCATGCTGAGGATCCTCAAGGCCAGCAACACGGACCTGCCCACCCATAACTGGAGGGTGGCTAAAGTTTCTGACCAGTGGGGTGATTACCGCGAAGCGGTGATCATTCTGAATGAGGAGTCACTTCCGCTTATCAATGCCCGAGGGGGCGTGATAAAATATGGTTTTAGCTCAATCGAGCTAAGGGTCTATAAGTCGGATTCCCGCGTTGCCGCACATCCCCCAACAGATTCCATCCCCGTAGATCCCGTCCCATCCCAACCCATCCCACAGAAACCTACCCCATCTCATCCTGCCCCATCCGACCCTACCCCCGGACCCCTCGAACCCGTCGAAGACGTCGAGTGTAGAAGCGTGTGTAGTCATTCTTCTCGACGCTCCTCATCCAGCAAGAAGTCCAACTCTGAGCTGGTGGGGGAATTCTTCGACGGCATTGACATTGACGCGGGTGCAACCTCACCGTTGTCGGACGAAGAGGACGCTGACGTGACAGTGGTTGATTCTCCGACCAATGCTGAGAATCATCCAAATTAATCTACAGCACTCTAAAACAGCCTCCGCCGCTCTGCTCCTCCGACTGACAACCGAGGAAGCAGAGCTCGTTCTGGTCCAAGAACCCTGGATTGTAGACGGTAAGGTTTGCGGACTCAACATCAAAGGATATCGCTTAGCGTATATCCAGAACTCAGGTAAGCCTAGGGCTTGTGTCATGGTTAAGAATAGTATTAACGCTCTTCTCCTTCACAGGTTCAGCGATAAAGACACCGTCACCATGGTCGTCGAGATGAACTCGATGACCATCTGGATCACGTCATCGTATCTGGCGCATGACTATGGGCTCTCTCCCCCTCAGGAGCCCATCGGTCGACTAGTGGCAGATGCGAGACTGCGCGGAGTTCCGGTCATCATCGGTGCGGATGCCAACTCCCACCACACGATGTGGGGCAGTTCCGGTACCAACGAACGGGGTGAGTGCCTCTTTGATTTTATTATGAGTAATAACCTAGTCATAGCAAATCGGGGCGATGAACCAACCTTCCTTACTTCAAACAGAAAGGAGGTGTTGGACGTTACTCTGGTCAGCTCCGATTTCTCTACTAACCTTAAGGACTGGTTTGTATCTCAGGAATGCTCCTTTTCGGACCATAGATACATTACCTTCACTATCGACACGAACGAGTCTCCCCCTGCCATGACCCCTCCGGTCAACAGGAGGAACACGAATTGGACCATTTTTAGAGAGAAACTGCGTAGCAGCCTTCCCTCTACCCCCCCGACTATAACGACCCGTTTCGACGTGGATAGGGCTGCGGACACACTGTCAACCGCGCTTAGGGCGGCAGCCACATCCTCCGTCAAACCCGCTGCCCATAGGGGCAAACGAAAACCGCCCTGGTGGAGCCAAGAGATCGATGATTTACACCGATCTTGTGGCAGGCTCTTTAATAGGGCGAAGGCGACAGGCGAATGGTCAATCTACAAGGCCAAAAAGAGGGAACTTAAATACGCTATAAGGCGAGCGAAGAGGGCCTCGTGGAGGAACTACTGCGCCAGAGTAGAATCCTCTGCCGAAACGGGCCGTCTCCGTAAAATTCTAAGTTCCACTCACAAATCCCTTGACTGTATCCGACGGACTGACGGATGCTGGACTACGTCCAGTTTGGAGACGCTTGAGCTTCTCCTTGACACTCACTTTCCAGGTAGTGCCACCCTGGGTGGTCAGGCCTTTTATCAGGTCAACGAACCACTGTCTGGAAACTGTTCCCCCCTGACTCTCACCCTTGGCCAAGTGCAGTGGGCTGTTAGGTCTTTCGAACCATTCAAGTCACCAGGACCGGATGGTATTATCCCGGGTGACATTCAACATGGGGAGGAGATAATCCTCCCTTGGTTGCTTGCCATCTACAATGCTAGTCTTAGGCTCCTTTATATCCCTTGGAGCTGGAGAATATCTAGGGTGATTTTCATTCCCAAAGCTGGGAAACCGTCCCATACTGGGGCGAATGACTATAGACCCATAAGTCTGTGCTCCTTTCTTTTGAAGACACTGGAAAGAGTCCTTGATGTTCATATTAGGGTCTCGATTGATCCAGCGCTTCTATCCGCTTCCCAACATGCGTATACGAGAGGTAAATCAGTGGAGACTGCACTTCACTCCCTTATCTCTCGGGTGGAAAAGTCCATGCACGTTAAGGAATACACTTTGGCCATTTTTCTGGATATTGAGGGTGCATTTAATAACGTCGACCCGGACGCTATCCTTAGGGCTCTTGGTTCTCTGAACTTGGGACAGAATCTGGTCAGGTTCATCGAGCTTCTCCTCAAGTCGAGGATAGTAACCTCCACAGTGGGGGCCACTAATTGTCAGAGAATGGTTCGTAGAGGCACACCGCAAGGCGGTGTTCTATCACCACTTCTCTGGAACCTTGCAGTCAACTCTCTCTTGAGAGGGCTGGAACACTCTGGCAACGAAGTCATAGCTTACGCTGACGACATTGCCATTGCTGCGTCGGGAATTTGTCCGCAGACACTGTCGGATAAGTTGAACTTGGCGCTGTCAATCGTACTGGACTGGTGTAGGGATTTTGGATTTGTCTATCAACCCCTCTAAGACCGACACGATCCTTTTTACGAGGAAATATAAAGTTCCGACCTTCTCTCTTCCCATGATACGTGGGACCAGACTTACGTTGAGTCCCGAGGTTAAATATCTGGGCCTGATCCTCGATCCCAAACTCAACTGGAGGGCGAATCTGGCTGCTAGGGCACGCAAGGCGGCGTGTGCTGCTTACTCCTGCAGTAGAGCGGTCGGAACCAGATGGGGTCTTCGCCCAAGGATCATGCGTTGGATATATTCTACGGTCATCGAACCCAACCTCTTATACGGCGTTGCTTTCTGGTGGACTGCTCTGGACAGACAACACAACGTCAGTCTCCTTGACAAGGTCAGAAGGTCTGCCGCCATTTACATAACTGGTGCTCTACGCACCACCCCCACGAAAGCCTTGTTCGCGATGCTCAACTGGCTTCCTACTGTGCTTCTCGCTAAGCAGGCGGCCAAGTTTACTGCGACTAGACTTAATGCTTTGTCTCGCTGGCACATTATACCTTCTGGACACTCCACTATTCTGGAGGTTGATCCGGTGGCCCCTGCGAACATGGACTATATCACTGCTGAATATTGTCTTGACAGATGTTTCCACTCTCTGATTCCGAATAGGAATGACTGGAATCCTAATACGGTCATCCCCCCGGAAGTCCTGGATATATATACCGACGGCTCTAAAATCGACAATGGTGTTGGAAGCGGCATCTACTCTGGGAAACTGAACCTGAATATTTCTCTCCGTCTGCCGGACTACTGCAGCGTGTTTCAGGCGGAGGTGATGGCGATCTACCGAGCCGCTCAATGGATCCTCGTCAACGATGCTCCTTTCACTCGCGTCTCGGTCTTCTCTGACAGTCAGGCCGCGATAAAGTCTCTATCGGGTTTCGTGATTAACTCTAGGATCGTTAGGGAATGTCGTCGCTGTCTAGACCTTCTTTCGGGGCGCTTCACCAGTGTCTCTTTGGTGTGGGTCCCCGGGCATAGTGAAATTCCGGGTAACTGCAGAGCCGACGAGCTCGCCAGAGCTGGTGCGCTCCTGCCGGAATCCTCTTCTGTTGAATTGGGTATACCACTTGCCTCGGTCAAACTGACCATTGCGCGGAAATTCTTTCGAGACGCCAACCTATCCTGGGTCAACGAGGAGTCCTGCTCCACCGCTAGGCTCACCTGGCCCTTGATGGATAAAAGGCGTACCAATCAATTACTTGGCCTTGGTCGTGACGTCATCTCGACTACGGTGGCCGTGCTTACGGGTCATTGCGTCATGGGCAGACACGCGGAAAGAATGAGGCTCCCTTTTAACGATTTCTGTCGTGGATGCAGGTCCTCTGAGGAGGAGGAGACTGTTATTCACTTTCTTTGTCAGTGCCCGTCTCTTGCTAGGTGTAGATATAGGTTATTTGGCTCCCCATTCCTTGTTAGCTTAACGGAGCTATCATCTATTGATATCAAGGATATAGCTTCGTTCATCAAACTTTCTGGCTGGTTTTCCAGTGCGGGGTAGTCGTGCTTCCGTTGTGCAGCCCTTGCGCTGACCAACTTCTTCCTTTTCCCTGATTGTGGAGGAACTTGGTCAGTACAGGGACTGCGTTCACCCGTGGCATCACAACGGGCCGCTATGCGTGCTCAAGTGAGCTTTGTGACATCAGAGCTACCACTCCGACCTAACCTAACCTAAGGGCATAAATCGTCATGTCGTCAATATGATATTTTTGGAGCACAAAATCGTCAAAATGACGATAAATCGTCAAATCTGGCAGTTATGGTGGAAATGCAAATTTCATAAGTTTTTTTGCCTCCCTGCGATAATACTTTGAATCACTTCAAATGGAGCAGAAAGAAAAACTAAAATTTAAATTCATTTTTAAATAAACAATCAAAATTTGTTTATAATTTCCAACACACAATAAATTTTGCATGTGTCTCATGTTCATCCCCAGATCAGAAACAATAACTCTCTACCTGTCAGCTACTCCAAACGAATTTTTTTTTTAAATCAGCTTAAAATACGTAATAAACGTACGAGTAAAATGTATGCATTACGTCCTATTTATACGGCACTTAAATCATCTCTTATTTGATTATTTAATGATGAGGGAGTGTGTGATTCTATGAAATAAAACCCGAAAATGTATGACGGGCTTCTTATGTTTCCCATTGAACATGCAGATACACACACTCTCTTTTTCTCTCTCTCTCTCTCTCCCTCTCACTCCATTGTATGTTTTACTTCATCTTTAGAGTAAATTAATTAATTCTCTGACATGTTTGCATCGTACAACAACAAACAAAATTAAAAAAAAAAAAAAATCGTATTCCATTGCATTTCACACCTTCCCAGTCGTGTGCAATTTGTGCCTCAAAGTGCATCATGCAGCAACTATAGATACATGTGGCAAGATATGTATGCAACACAAGTGATTATGTTTGATTTTAATGATGTTCCACAGCATGTAGGAATTATGAACTGAATTTAGGAGGATTTTTTAAAATGTAAATTGAAATGGATTTTCAAGCAAAAAAACTTTTATGCTGGAAGTTTATATGGGGCGTGGTTAAAAGGAAGATACTAAGATCATAATCCTCACTGAAGGACGGTAATGACCAAACTAGGCATGGGGTTAAAAGGAAATACATTTTTTTCATAAGATCGCGGTGCAGAAAACGATGGATGTCTTTCTAGGAGGTGAAAATAATGAAAATAGTCGAGGTCAAACAGCCTATTTTCCAATTGCCCAAAAAAAAAACTTTTGAAACCATTGTAATAGAGCCTGATGACGTAAGAAACAAGTTCGCTGTATATGTCTTACACGAGTTAAAGTAACAAACAAGCATATTCCATAACGATCGCTATTGACTAAACGATGACTAAAATTAAGCCTTACCGAAAGCGGACGATGACTGGTGAATAGGGGTCTAGTAGGTAGTGTGAATAGACTGAAGGCCCGAGTTCGAATCCCAGGTCAGACATCAAAACGAAAATATTTCTTCGGCGACTTCCTCTCAGCAGATTTCTGGCAAAAACTCTGAGAGTAAATAAAATTGCCATGTAAAGCTTCTCAATAAAATTTGTCGTTCGGAGTCGACTTTAAACTGTAGGTCCCGCCACTCATGTATAAAATTAACACACACAACATGAGTACTGTGAGAAGCTAGGACTGAAGGGTGCGGGCTTCTTGGGGACGATTGCTGTAGACTGCCTAATGGTGAAGGTATAGCACTGGCCATTTTATAGTCACCTAGCAGCAACTCGTTTCCTTGCCGTTCGCATCTTGAGATGTCCACAAACACTACTCCCTCTCTTACACCTTCCTATAACCCATTTTAATAAAAAAAACCTGCACAATGCACTGCATGAGTAGAGGCCATCCCCTGAGTGCTGGTTTCAACAAAAAAAAAAAAAAAAAAAGGCTGTTGTCGGTTAGAATGGTTTAGAATTTGTGGCCTGTATTAATGAGCTGATTGTGGCAACGTGATCACGACCGGCTAAAGATAAAATGGAAATATGCTCCAAAAGAGTGATGCTTTATTACAGTTAAGTAGTTACAGAGAGAAAACTTATACTCCACAAACGCTTATCCTCCCCGTGCTTCTTTACGACACAGAAACATGGACACTATGAATCACCGATGCAGTAGCCCTGAGAGTATTTGAGAGACAAGTCCTACATAAGATTTTTGGTCCAGATTCGACCTTATAATGAGCGTGTATTAGCTCTTCAACGACATGGAGGTTGTGCAGCGCATTAACGTCCAATGCCTGCGCTAGCTCGGTCATAAGCATTAACGTAATATGAGCTCATCAATCACCACCTACTGTTTAGTTTAGAGTATAAAATTTTAAAGTTTTTACACAATTTTGAACAAAATGTTACAACATTTCGATAATCGTAACAACGAAAAATTATTTTAATAGTTTTCAATATTATATTAAAAACAGAGATTTGAAAGAATGTTTTCTTAAAAAAAAAGGACAATAATGTTGTTTGGTAATAATAATTAAATGAACGCAGACCTATAGATTAATTGTAAATACTATCCAATGATCAGCAAACTATTGTAAAATTTCAAAATTATTGTCTTTTCAATGACTATGGGTTGTTCTATATCCATGAGAGAAGGAAATTATTCCAAGCATTAAACTCTAGGCATCAGAAGTGTAATAAAGATAAGAAAAAGCATTTTCTGAAGTGAATTAGATTTGAGAAATATAAAGTTGAAGAGCCAAAATATCAATAATCTTTTACATACATAGTATGCCAAAGGCCTGCCTTTATTTGGTCGTCTTGCATGTGTTTTGTTTGCGTATCATCATCATAGGGTAATATATTGATAAAATAACATTACTCAGGAGCAGTTCTAGCGTTAACACCTCATTTGAAACACTATAATATGTGGATCCATAACACTAGCGACGCACTTCTGATCAGATTCGGATGTTTAAAACCTAAGCTGCTTAAATTACTTCAACTATATTGCCATACTAAAAGCATTTTAAAAGTCCAGTGTAAGGCAAACTTTTTATTTTATTACCTCAGTTTTTAATCGCCTTTCTAGACATGTTCTTAAAACACTGGATTACGGGCCCTATTATGAGTTTTGACCGATCTTCGACTGTGTTCGAAAGTGCTTCTCGAACGAATTTTCAATTGGTATTATGACGTTCATTCGATGTGAGTAGTATTATTGTGAATTCCGCTTATTTGAATTATTCACAATAATATCAGCTGATAACATTGTGCGGGTTACAATTTAAATAAACAAAATTAAAATAATATTTAAATTTTTTTTGGAATGTTCTAAATAATACTACAAAAAAAGAAGTGTAATAAAGTAATATGGATACGACGGAATGTGGTTTGTCGATTGTTCCCATGAGGATGAAAACTTATTGGAACTAGCCAGAAGTATAAAAAAATTGAGAGATGCTTCCAATCCCTTGGAAATGGATTCAATTACGTAAGTGTATACCATATTAGGATGTTGATGTGTGTATCATGTAGAATTATTATTTAGAGGATGCCGGATATGCTTTGAAACCTTATTTAATGACACCATTCAGAAATCCGGAAGAAGGATCCCTACAAAGCACATACAACACACAACATGCAAAAGAAAGAAACATTGTAGAGAGAACAATTGCTGTCTTCAAAAATAGGTTCAGATGCTTACTATAGGCAAGAGCATTGCATTATACACCAGAAAAATGTACACAAATTATAAACGTGTTTGCCGCTTTGCACAACATTTGTGTTTTTTATAATGTTCAATCCTCGGAAGATATTTTCAATGAGCCTCATGAGGAAGCAGCTGAGTCCGATATTGAAACCATTGAAAAGTTTTTCCAATTGCTGTTTCGTACTCACAACCTTACTCCTTAATAAAATTAACAAAAATAATTGTTCATATCTCATATTTTGTGAAAAAAAAATTTTTAAACTTACATTTTAATAAATTTTTGCACAAATCAATTCGGCACCGAAAGCAAAATTGTCTTCGATAGAAAAGTAGATACACAACGAAATTTTCCACAATGTTACCAGATCATAATAAGAATTTGGTTTTCGATACTCGATCTTCGATAGTCAGCGAAGATCGAATATCGAATGCATCTCATAATAGGGCCCTAACCATTTTGGTCTTTTCGAACCCACAACACCGCGTATGTTACCACAATTTCGTTCCTTTAGATCTCTGCATTAACCACATACATATGTATGTATATAGTCTATATATACAAATAATTGTTATTAAACAATATTAGCACAAAAAAAAAAAAAAAAAAATCAAATTTATGGTTGCAAGTCTTTTTTTTTATCAGCCAGCCAGCCAGCCAGTCAAGTCAGTCAGTAAGTCAGCATGATTTACTTGAAAGTATGAAAATGAAACTGAAAATATTACAATCAATGAATGACTGAATCGAACGTATAATTTTTAATGCCGCACGAACATTGTGTACAAAAGTTTTAAGCGTTAATTGTTGCAACGTATGTATGAAGAAAACAAAATTAAATTCAATTGCTTCGTTTTGTTTAAATTGTTAAACAGAAAAATTAAAAATTAAACACAAAAACGAAAAATTTAACAAATAAATGGAAATATCCATCGGACGCTGTTGGAAATTGGTTAAAAAATATTTTCAATAAAAATGTGAAAGGAAAATATTGGTTTTGGAAAAAAAGAAAAAAAAAAAATAAACCACTAGCTTAAACAAATAATGTAAGAAATTAATAAAAAAAAAACAAAAATTTTAGTTGTAATTCTTCTTAACATTTAACGTACGAGTTTTAAACAAAAAAGACAAAGAAAAAACTCGATTAATAACCAAAAAGTTGAAATAGGTCAAAACACAAAAGCCATGAAGGTGGTTTTGCTAAAACAAACACAATTAAAGATGGCAAGGAGAACAGGATTTTTATTTTTTTTGCTCATAATAATTTTAAAGCACAAGACAGGTGACTTATGAAGTGAACTGTGACAGTATTAATAAAAGCAATCTTTAAGAAATTTAACTCATGCATGAGGGAATCGAAAGAAAACTTGAAAAATTATTACGAAATATTATTTAAAAAAAAAAAAAAAACTTACTCAGGGACGAACCATTGCTCATATGATACTGCACCAGGTAAAGGAATTGGAAGATTTTTAAAATTTAATTTAAAAACTTAACTATGGTCGTAGTAAAAAAGAATAAGCATGATACGATAGTCTAAAACTCTGCAAACACGTGGTAGAAGGGGCGCGTCAGTAAGTGATTAACTTCTTCATATTTTCCTGTCCATCGTCAAGCGAAAACAAGTGTTGTGGTATTTATGGCAAGATTGATACGGAATTGAATACTATGAGCTGCGGCTCTACTTTCAAGTCTTTAATTCTATTTAGTCATTAATAGGCGGCGGAATATTGTTTCCTTAAAAGAACGCCGCACATTTTAGATCATGTAGTCTAAGTTCTAAACTGTATAGAACACAGGCCGCGAATTCGTTATACAAGGTCAGGAAATAAAGGAAGTTAACGGGGTATTGTTTATATGTAGATAAAGCGGATTAGTCATCGGCTGAAATAGCTCTGTCCTTCACCAAACATATCGTTAAAGACTTAACACAGAATATTCAGTTCCAATAGAAAGTCTAGTAGCCGACGTAGTCTAGTAGGAAGTGTGTTGGCTTATTAGACGTGAGGCCACGCATCAAAGTCCAGGTCAAGGACACAGATCTCCAACAAAATGAATTACGAAAAAATATTTCTTCTGGGACTTCCTCTCAGCAGATTTCTGGCAAAAGCTCTGCGAGTAAATAAAAATTGTCATGAAAAGTTTCTCAAAAATCTGTGTAATTCGGAGGCCACTGTAAACTGTAGGACCCGCCAATCTTGTATAAAATTGTCCCACAAAACATAAGTGGTGTTGAAAAAACTAGGTCGCAATCCTGGCTGAAGAGTTGTAATGACCAATTATGTATGTATGTATGTAATTATGTATGTATGTATGTAAGTATGTATGTATGTAAGTATGTATATATGTATGTAAGTATGTATGTATATAATAGAAAGTCTGCTTTGCTATATGAATGCGAAGAATGAAAAATGTTGCCACATTGTTCAAAAAATTTGCGTGTTTTTATCAACAAATGTCGAATCAATGATAGTGTCGAATACCTACATGAATAAGAAGAGCCAATCAAGATTAAATTTAAGTTGAAAACGTAAGTGAAACTGGATTAAACTCATGCTAAAGAAATCAGCCAAGTATAGTGTTAGGAAGAGTGTAAAGTGGAACCCGCAGGATAAATTGGTCTACGGACTCAGGTGGAAATGCGAACTACGGAAAGAACTGCTGAGCATAACTCGACTGGAACAAAGTTAAGTGCTACGCAAACGACTACAACTTTCACCGATATTACGCCGCGGAGGTAAAGTATGCGAACGAAAATTCCACGCTGTATACATAAATACATAATTGGTCATTACAACCTTTCAGTTAGGGTTACGACTTAGCTTCTCACACCACCTAGAGTTTAAAGTCGACTTTGGAGAAACTTTTTATTTACTTTCAGAGTTTTTCCCAAAAATCTGCTGAGAGATTCCGCGCGGTTTATCACCTTCAAATGAAAGGCAGATATGCCATGGGTAATACAGACATACATAATTGGCCATTACAACCCTTCAGTCAGGATTACGGCCTAGCTTCTCACACCACTCATGTTGTGTGCGTTAATTTTATACGTGAGTGGCGGGACCTACAGTTTAACGTCGACTCCGAACGACAGAATTTTGAGAATCTTTTCATAGCAGTTTCATTTACTCTCAGAGTGTTTGCCAGAAATCTGCTGAGAGGAAATCGCCGAAGAAATATTTTCATATTTTCGTTTTGATGCCTGACCTGGGATACGAACCCGGGCTTTACGTCTAATAACCCAACACACTACCTACTAGAATACAGCGACTACGGGTAATACAGAATCGAAGCAAAAAAAAAAAAAATTAAATCCACACAAGCATTCAATCTGCTACGTAAGCAGTGATGATACAAATTTTTTTTTTAAATTTTCCTTAAGGTCACACTGGGCGTATTATGAATGGAGAAACATTTTCATTCAACATAGAAAGACCTTTCAAATTAGGCGTTATAATTCAAAACAAAGGCTGGCCTACGGCGTATACCAAAGAAATGTCTACTGCATGGAAAAACAAAGCCTTTAGCCTAAATTAAGTCCGTAGTGTTTACTATTTTTTTCTTAAAGGCGAAATGGCTTCAATGAACATTAAAACGAAAACAAGTTTCTTTGCGAGTTTTTCAATTGAATTACGAATTTTATTGTAGTTGTTGCCATGAATGCCAGATTACTGTTTGTTATTGTTATCTTAACCGTTATTACAGGTGTCTCAAATTGTCTTGTAAAAGGCAAATAAACGCTTTAATAAAACGATGAAAGTTAAAATGGACTTTTTTCTCTTTCTTTCTATTTGAAATGAAAAAGAAAAGAAAAAAACACGAAAAAAGCTGATAAAACAATTTTATTAATGAGACGCGACTAAGGCTGAAATGAATGATGTTGGAATTGTTTGTTTTTGGCATCTGTTTGTTTGTTTTTTGCTTTGCCGATGTTGATCATTATCTCTTACCATTAAGAGCGTCGTCTAAATACATGGTAAGTTGTGCGATAATTACAATGAGAAAAACGTTTAAAAAAACTGAAAGAAAAAAAAAATTCAGTAGAAAAAGACTATCTAATCTTCTATGCTAATTAATGAAGCATTTGTTCGTAATAATGATCACGAATTGTATTCGTTTAGTTATTAAAACATATGGCACAGATATTTATTTATTTGTGTGCTTAAAGATTAATTGAAGACCAATAAATAATTTTTCAATCTTAATTAATGTGGCTGGCAATATAAACATTTTGAATTGCAAATTCATTAATATGTCTGTAAAAATATCATTTTTTTATTTTAATTTTTACTAAAGTTGCGGACATAAATTGGATTTCATTATTGAACAATTGACAGACATTTACACACTGTGGTGGTCAGTACTTTTGTGAGTCCATCCAACTAATGTACGACTGTTTTGTATTTTGGCTGTTAGAAAGCTACGGCGCCTTGTAGGAGGCAGTACTTGGGTGTTAATTTGTATTTGAAAGCTCGAATAAAGAATAGCATCGCATTAGTTTAAAGACATACAAAAGGACTGCCCACGAAAAAATTTGGCCTAAAATCATTGTGATTTTAAACAATAATTACGATTATTTAGCTTTTATTAACCATCTGTCTTAGCAACCACATGTAAAGTGGGCACCGAATAGAAATCACATAAGGAAACCGCTTTTATTCGCAAATTCTAAATCTGTGTAAAGAGCTTTTGAGAATTAAAGAGAAACACGAAGGAAGAGTGGGAGAAATCAAGAATTTTAAGACTCTATTAAAGCAAATAAATTAAGAAAATTGTCAAAATACCTTGCCAAAGCAACTGTCTCTTCTTTTCGCTTTAAAAATATTCCTGACAGATTTCACTGGAACACGGTCTTTGGCATCCTGGCTATTGATTTTCGAACAAGTTTATGGTGGATCTCTCTTGAATCTTTTTTAAAGACGTTAATAAGTGTCATGTTATTTTGAATAAATAAAGAATTCATTTTCTTGAGGATAAAAACTGATAAAAATTGCAGTCCTAGAATCCACGTGAAATAATCGTATGTAAAAAGGTAGTAACGTAATAAGTTATACATAGATGGTGTGAGATGTACGGTTGTATAGAAAAGTGGACTGTGAATTTAATTTTGTTGATCGTAGTTAACGGAAAACGGATAGTTCTGGACTAAGGACCATTATTACAACTTGCCGTTAACTAAAGGGAGGCTTGTAACGGGCAGATAAATTGTTTTTCATTATTATAAATGGACAATATGACAGAAGTGAGCGTTAAGCTTAAGGGAGGATCATCCTACCGGTAACTTTTAAAGTTAAGTTTATGTTTGAACTTGCCATATTATATATTACTAGCAGATTGTACCCGGCGTTGCGCGGGTTATGTAGTTTGGATTAGTTTAAAAAATTAAAAAAAATTATTGGGTAATTTTTGCATTAAATATAACAATAAATAAAAAACCGGTTTATCGGTTTCGAAACCGGTTTTGAAACCGGTTTCTTAAAAAATGCAATTTTTCAAATTATTCGGAAACCGGTTTAACAAACAACCCAGTTTTTTGAATACTCTAAGTCCTAAATATAAATGCACTCAATTTGCCCGTTTTTCGCCCCTTTCCCCATTTTTGGACCCCTTTTGGTTCAACTTCTGAAACGGAACACCTCCAATAGCTATTTGGGAAACTTAACCAAGCTAAATCGTAAAAAAATACCTTTAAAACAGATAAAATACAGCATTTATGCATAAAGTACTAATTTTTGCCCATTTTTTCTCCCCTTTGACCCATTTTTCCCCCTTTGGGTCAAAATTTTGAAAAGATTTATTGCCTATAACCTGCACCGACAAAAGTTCGATCAATATCCAAATTTCAAGAAAATCGGTCCAGGCGTTCAGGCGTGATTGGCTATACACTCAATTTGCCCGTTTTTCGCCCCTTTCCCCATTTTTGGACCCCTTTTGGTTCAACTTCTGAAACGGAACACCTCCAATAGCTATTTGGGAAACTTAACCAAGCTAAATCGTAAAAAATTACCTATAAAAAAGATAAAATACAGATTTTATGCATAAAAGTACTAATTTTTGCCCATTTTTTCTCCCTTTGTCCCATTTTTTCCCCTTTTGGTCAAAATTTTGAAAAGATTTATAGCCTATAACCTGCAATGGCTCGATCTATATCCCAAATTTCAAGAAAATCGGTCCAGGCGTTCAGGCGTGATTGGCTAACAAACAAACCAACAAACAAACAAACAAAAAAACAGACTTACAGAAAGATTTATAATATATATTAGGATTTTCAATATGGCAACTTCAAATATAAACAAAATGAGCATATACAACTTGTTTAATTGAGCAGTGTTATCGACATTGCTCCGGCACTGCCATCCTTTTTTAATAAGTTAACTTTATTTTATCAGTAATTTGTAATAACGAAAATAAGTTAAAGACAACTTTCCAGTTCCCTTTAGCTAAAGGTACCTTTAACTAAACCAAAGTTTAACGACAAGTTGTAATAATGGCCATAAATCTGTTAATTAAAGTTTTTCCCCAAATAGAAAAAGTAAATTATTATTATTACCATTATTATCCATTACCCAACGTTTTGCTTTGCATTGTCAAAAATAAAAAATGCCAACAGAAAAAAACAAATGATCATAATAACAAGAATGACAACAACATTTCATGTCCACAGTAGCGCTGGCTCCAGTGATAATAGAAACAAACATTAAATCAATTATGAATTGACAGATGTCATTTGTTATTGTTAATGTCTTCATTAACAAAACACAACAAAAACAACAATTGTAAAAAGTTCGCTAGCAAATAACAAATACAGATGAACACAAATATGATGGAATGTTATAACAAAACAAACAATGATGAAGATGAAAATACAACGTTCAAACATTTTTTAACATGACCTACGACAATGAATAGAAAAACAAAGTTTGCAGTAGTAAAAAAAAGCCTGTTTTACACACCCAATATAACACTAATAAATATGCTCTTTAACTAAAGAGAGAGTTAAAGAGAGAGTGAGAGAGATTTTTTTTAAATTGTTTGTAAACAAAATTGTGAACACGTGTTGTTTGAAATAACAAAATGTAAACAGAGCATTAAAAAAAAACCGGCTTTTGCTTTTTACCTGTATCGGTTACTGAAAGCGGGAGCCAGCAAAATATTGCAGCTTATATGGTTCACAAATATGTCGATAATGCAGTTCACTTTCTTTTTTTTCTTAAACAAAGAGAGCAAAACACGATCGTTGTTTACGTTTTAATCTCATTTTTAGAGCATTTTAGTTTGTGAGTTGTTCTACTAAACAATACTAAAATAAAAATATGTTTTTTTTTAATCTGTTGTCTGGCTTAAACAATCACTTTTTTCTGTTTATTTGTTTAATACCATTATTGTTTTTGTTTTCGTTTGCTTTTTTTTTTCAAGTCAGAGTTTTACTTCTTGTGAGCGCATTAAATTTATCATACACTTTTAGTGGTACGTCAGTCTTGGGCCGTACGTTGAGTTGTTTAAGCCGTTACAAGAAACGTTGGAGCAAAAAGAAAAAAAAACAAATTCAAATGAGCGGATTAATTTTATTTCGTTTCAAACAGTGAAATATAACGGTGCGTGTGGTGAAAATAAGAGAAATAAAATTGAGTTTTATTTCTTCTTTCGAAAAGAAATTTAATACAATGAAAAAAAAAAAAATTTCAAGAAAAATAGAAATTAAGGCATATTAAAAGTGATTATTTTCTTCTAAATACATATGTATGAATATGAAGTTATGGAAAAATGTTGGAAATAAAGAAAGAATTTACATTTTGACGAGGAAAAAAATGAAAATTAACAAATTTTATGAATATGTTAAACAATTAAAAAAAATATATAAACAGAAAGAATTTTTTAAAATTGGGAATATAATATTTGAATTAAGAGCTTAAAAAATTTACTAAATTAAAAAAAAAAAAAAAAAAGTAAATTTAAAAGAAATATTAAATAAATAATAAATTAAAAAAGAAAAATAGAAACCAGAAATATAATAAAAAATATAGTAATAATAAAAATAATAAAAAATATATTAATAACAAATAAAATAAATATAAATAAATACTATGTAATAAATAAATATTATATATTACTAAATAAATAAATAAAAATTTAAATCAATTCATAAGAAATAATAAATTCAAAAAGAAAAATAAAAACCAAAAAATAAACTAAATATATAATAAATAATAAAATGATATTAAAAAAATAAGTACAAAATCAAAATTATAAAAAATATAATTATAATAAATAAATAATGAAAAATAAATACTATGGAATACTCTTAAAAAATAAATATACGAGTATATCGTTAGTATAATTCGCAAAGACGCTAAGTCCACTTTTTTCCAAAATTGAGATTTAAATGCAAAACGGTAACATTATACATAATACATATTTTACAACAACAAAACATGTCATTATATAGTTTAAAGTTGTTGTAATTTTGTGGTTTGCAAAAACGCTAAGTCCACAAAACTACGAAAATATTAATATTAATATTATTAATTAATTAGTAATAATAATAATAATCAACATTATTAGTTATTAATATTATTTTGTAAAAATAATTTCGTTCAAACAGTTTACAAATTTTAAAAACTGTAAAAGCTACAATGTTTTTTGTGTCTCCTGTAAAATTTGAATAAAGGGACTTAACACATTTGCGAATTATACTAACGATATACATATCTGTGGCATTAAATAATAATAGCTTAAGTCGAAATTTCGTGTTTACAGATATTAAGGTTTTTGTCTAAAATAAATTGTGTTAAAGTTAAGTAAAGTTAAAATATAAATGCGTATAGTTTTATTAATAATGGCATTTTATACATGAAATTTAGCTGAGTGATAGATCTTGAAGAAGAGAATAAGAATATGTAATAAAATGAAAAAACACTTATGTCAACTTAAGCTATTATCATTTATTGCCACAGATATATATATAAAAAATTGTAAAATAATAAAAAGAAACAAAAAATCACTTATTTCACATCACGAAAACTTTCTAAAAGAAATTTTTTATCAATTAAGAAATAATTAAATCTTTACATTACAAAAGAGACGATTTGGATTAAAAAATAAAAAAAAAATTATTTGTAGTTTTAGGCGTATTTTAGTATTAAAATTTTAAATAATTTTATGAGAAATAACTCAAAATACAAATTGAATAGAACTAGTTCAATTTTCTATAATTTGATAAATGACATCTGGAGGCCAAACATTTTTACTCATGTCGTCTCTTTGCTAAAGTTTTCAGTTAAATTCTCGTGGCTAATTTTCGACAAGTTTGTGACGATTATTATTTTTCTGCGCTTCAATTGTTCATTTGGATAAATGGCACATAAGCAAGCATTAAAACTTATTAGGTATTTAAATTAGGTATTTAATAAGGTATTATTAGGTATTTAATAAGTCGTTGCGATATAATTTCAATGCTTTTGTGGACTCTGTGGCACATCTCCACCTATTGGCCGATAAAAAAGTAATTTGAAGAAAAATTTCTTTCGACACAACCGTCCAATAGTCATTGACAACTGAAATTCGAAAGGTTTAAGAAACAAATTCCTTCGTAAAACTTGTCATGAGGTAGTTAGTTACAAATGGGCCAAAGATCTGTAAACGAATACTAATGAGATATTTTGTTCATAGCCATATTTTCAGTTGAGCGACTGGTATACGAATAGGATAGTTTTTTAGAATAGTTTTTATGTTTCATACTAAGAAAATTAATTTGTAATTTTCGGTAAAAGCTTTTACTCCAATGTCTTACACACTTCATTAAATCATACAGATATTCTTGTCAGATAATGCTGGTCAGGTTTGGATACGTACGTTAACCATATAATCAAACTACAGACCACAATTTCAAAGACATGTTTTCCGAACATACGACGCAATAAGGCAATGGGTAAAATATTCCTTTTGCAGTCTTTTAGTTAATTATTTTGTAGAAAATTTAAAATTAATATATTAATTTAACAATTTAAAATTTTGTCTTTATATTTTATTATAGGCCACTTAAGTTAGGGTTGTTTAAGTTTTGACTCCCATAATTTATTTGTTAATTTATTGATTTTCAACCAGGAAGATATTGTTTAAATTCAAATCTTCATATAGTATACATAATTAATATAGATTTTTTAACTAAATTTGATTGTATATTCATAAACACTGCAATTTATAGCATATTTAGTATCAACATGAAAAATTTCACGGTTGCTTCCCGTCATTATAGCACTATTGTTTCAGTAAAATGAAAAAAAAACCTGTCTTTAATGTGGTATTTTTTTATTTGATTGTCAATCAAACTGAATCAGTTAGCACCGAAAGATACTAATATCGACAGCAACAAATATTTACTTTCTAAAAAGTGAAAAAAAAATTCTTCAATCAAGTTCTAGGCGAATTAAATTAAAAACATAAATTTTGTTTATAAACTTAAAGAGATAAATAACGAGGGCAAAAAACAAAGATAGAAAGACATTTAAAGTTAAAGATTATAAAGAAAAACACGCAAACATATTATTTTTGAAATAAATAATGAACGTGTTAATGATTAAGTTTAAAAGATAAAACAAAAATTATATCAAGAAAATAAATGAAAGCATAAATGGGTTAAAATGTTAACTTTAAAAAAGTTTCTAACTTCCTAATTCAGTCTTATATATTTCCCATTGTCTCTTTGCGAACGAACCAAATCTTTTCCGATTTAGCCCCGTTTCTGAAAAGTACTTGCAGGTGCCTTAGTACAGTTTCCTATATTCTACCTGTACCTCATATAAAACACATACTGCAATAGTCCTAATATGGATTGTCAATTGACATGTATGTATTTCCAATCATAGTGTCCAGTAATTACATCCATGAGAAGTCTGAATTTTTGATAATAGTTAAGAGATCGTTTTTCTTTCCTTGCCAGAATACGCCACAAGCTTCTGAATATTCTGCCAGTGGCGACATTAGTCCACCAGAGCACGGTTTTACATTCGCCTTAAACAAGTACTTATGTATGTAGTCCTGGCTATACCCAAAGGGTTCCAATGACAAAATTGCTCATAACAGTCCATGTCATGAAAGAGTCATGTACTAAGGTGTCGAAGTCTAAATCAGTCAGCGCTGGTCTTACTGACCACTCTTGCAATAAAAATGCTAGGTTATTGCCTAATTAGGCTGTTTATTGTGAAACTTTAGTCAATTTTGAGGCAAAGAACGATTCAAATTAATTAAGCTACAGTAGAAGTCCATTAGTACGGCATTAAAGAGTCCAGAATGAACGATAGTCCGGCATCGCTCCGGAAAATTGTAAAAATTTTAATTTTCTCTAAAAGTGTGTCTTTAAAGCAAACAAAAACGCTCGAGAGCAGTGTGACCAGGTCTCAAAAATTTTTGCAGCTAAATCCTATCCAAAATAAATGCTAAATAGATTTTTAAAAGCCAAAAAAAATGCTAAATTTTTTTAATAATATTATGAAGAAATTCTACACTATTTGTGCAGCTGTTTCCACAAATTAAGTTTTATTATATAAATAAAACCAAATCGAACTCAAAAACAAATTATTTATTCTCTTCAAGAATCGTAACCTAAAATTATAAAACAAAAACTAAAAAATATATATTTTGCAGTTTTTATACATATATGTACATATGTAAATAGATATGTCTTCATATATAAAAACATAAAACAATTTTGGACAAAAGTGACCATTAATTAATGTAACATTTTATGTATTTTATATATTTTAAAATGGCAAAAAAAAAACAGAACTATACTGCTATTTAATAGCATTTGTACTTTACAAATAAATTAGTTTAAACAAAAATACCAACTTTTGGCTACATATCAAATACTTCATCAAAAGTGTATTCTTCACTTTCTGAGGACTCTGTTATAATATTATATATATTTGTATCACATTTTTTGATTAATTCTTTAGTTATTTGAAAGCTTTTTCAGCATTTATTCAATCTTTTCAATCCACATCTTTTCATCGTTTTCGTGGTTACGATTAAACTATGTACAATCAATAAAATTTTAATTGTAACAGGGGTAAAAATGAAAAATAAATTGAAGCTAGAAAATGCTAAACAAATTATTAAAAAATGCTAAAAAAAAATGACAAATGCTAAATCGAAAATTTGCAGCTAAATCAAAATAAAAAATGCTAAATCTAGCTGCAAAAATGCTAAATTGGTTACACTGCTCGAGAGCTATTCGAAAGTTTTCGGGGTAGTTCGGGATCATTCGGAAGCGCTCCGTATTGTTCGGAAACAATTAGCGGCCGGCTAGTGTTAGCTGTCACAACAAATTCAGGTGCAGTGCGTTTATACTAAACGCCAAAAGTCAAGAAAACAAAAAGATATTCGCGACTTTTTTAAATCTAAGTGAAATATGTTTTACAGTACGTCTACATACATTATATGAAATGTAAAATAAACTTTGTTGTATGTATTTGCATACTGTATTTGTAGTTTAATTATTAACCTAATTGTTCTTATAATTACCGCCCGATAGACCGGAATTTTCGGTAGTCCGGCAACGAACCGGTTCCGAACGTGCCGGATTATCGAACTTCTACTGTATTACCATAGTCGAAAAGACCACAAAACAAATCCTAGTCTATCGATGGCGGTGGATTTATGACCAATATTTTAGAATATTGAAAACTCTTAATGATATAGGATATGGAAAATGTTTTATTTTTGTTTTCAACACAATTTCTTAAATAAATTTAATACAGTTTCAATAAGAAAATAAAACGGTAACACTGTAGAATAGAAAAAGACGACTCTGTAACTAAGAAGAAGAAAAAAAAGGCAGCAAAATACTCGCAACAAAATAGAAGAAGAAGAAGACGAAAACCAAAACAAACAGATCAACAAAAGGCACCGCAGCAACTAACCAAATACGCAGACACACACAAACACAAACTTGCCAATAAATATGGCTGCGGTCAATTGGTTTTGTTTGTTGTTGGTGTTGGCATTCGGTAAGTACAACAAAGTTGAAAATTATTTATTAAAAATTATTAAATATAACATACATACACATACATACATATGTATGTACATTAACGTATGTAAGAAGTACAATACAATGCCATACAATATTAATGATAACAACAAATGCAATAACAACAACAACAAAAGAAAAATTATGCAATTTACAAAAATAAAACGAAGAAAGAAAAAAAATCACTTAAATGTTAAATAAATTATATACTTATTACAACAACAACAATTATGAGCAAAGAAAATGGAGAAGAGAAATAAATTGAAATATTTAATACTCCACATAAATTAAGCGAATAATTGGCAACAGCGCTACACTTTACTAGGTGTACAGTGACATACAAAAGTGGCAGCAGGATTGGAAGTCATTGTTATTTTTTAAGCAACTCTTTTTAATGATACAGTGACAGACAATAGCAATGAATTTACTTTGTCTTTTGACTGCTTATTCTATTAATCTTTGTTATTACAACTTTTAATCTGGTGGGCACATAATCTGCTAATAGCTCGTGCTAGTAACTTGAGACAGATTTTTCTTTTAAGGTTAAGAGACTATGGTAGCCTAGATATGGGTTCAGAGACCTTTGAAATATTCGGAATTACTTATTTATATATATACATAATTGGTCACTACAACCCTTCAGTCAGGATTACGACCTGCTTCTCACACCACTTATGTTGTGTGCGTTAATTTTATACATGAGTGGTGGGACCTACAGTTTAAAGTCGACTCCGAACGACATATATTCGAGAAGCTTTTCATGGCAATTTTATTTACTCTCAGAGTTTTTGCCAGAAATCTGCTGAGAGAAAGTCGCCGAAGAAATATTTTCATATTTTCGTTTTGATGTCTGACCTGGGGTTTGAATTCGGGGTTTAAATTCGGTTCAGTCTAATAAGCCAACACACTACCTACCAGACTACGGCGACTGAATTACTTATTTGCTTTCCCAAAACCAAATACAGCTATTCCAGTTAACCAAACAATACCATTTTGTGGCAACGCACCTTCAAATATGTGACCTAATTTAAGCCATTGATATCGCCGCAGTATATTAGACATGAGTCCGTGGTTCAAACCCCGTGCAAATATAAATCAAGCTTCTCTACTTTTAACACTGCAGCCAGAACCAGAACTCTCCTTTCATTAAGATCTAAGACCTTCAGAACAGGTGGATCAGACCTAAATGAAGATTTTTTAATGTCTCGAAAGATTGAAATAACATGCCTAGAATTAGGACATGTACTTTTTTATTTTTGATTTTTAAGCATAAGACAGATTCGAGACAAAGGCTAATGGCTAAAATGCAAATCCATGATTTTATTATAAAAAGTCGTGCAGTGTTTTTATAGAAAAATTATTAAGGGACTTAGCTTATGTTTGGCTCAATGAGTAGGTCAAAAAGCCGTATTAGTACCTTTGGGAATAACTATGATTTTATTTTGTCGTAATATTATCGACTAAAGCTAAACATTTTATTTTAAATAAAATTGTGGAGTACAATTTACAGGTTTCGTATCAGTTTGTTACAAGCCATCATGTTTTATTCTTTCACTATAAGGATAGTTTTGACTGCAACTGTGTACATATAATTTTATAGATTTATATGCCCACTGTGCACTGTATTTGATGTTTATGATGATTATGAAAGTTAAACACATGCAAATCAATTCTAATATCAGCAACACTTTAACGTTTGTCTTTAGATTCGGTTTGTTCAACGATTTGAAGGACATCCAAGCATAATAAAACTGCTCAAAAATAAAACAAAATTAAATTTTTTAAATTTTAGCTTTACAATATTTTTTATGTGTTTTTCTCATTAAATGAGAGCAATTAAGCTTGAAGCACAGTCGAATTGAATTTTAATTATGCAACATGGAAGATTTTAATAAGGAAATCATTTCAAAAATAAGCAATAAATACAAAATGCAAACTTTTATAATAAAATCACAATTAAATTAATACAGTAAATAATTATTAAATAATTGGCAGCAGTAAACTTGGCTTGATTTCTTGAAAATTAAATTTTAAATTAAATTTTTTACTTTTCTCCCTAAGAAATTTAAATAAATGATACACTGAATCATAACTTCGTATAATATAACTGATAAATAATTATTCATACAGTTAATATTCACAAAAAAATATATTATTAATATTATCTTTATTTATTTTTTATTTATTCATTGAAAAGGGTATTCAATATTAAGAAAAAGGAAACATAAAACAGAAAATAATGGTTATTCATTAAGACAATAAATCGTTAATCATTTGATTAAACTACAATATTTAATAGTAAAAATAATAAATAACTCGTGCTAATTATATTAAAAGCAATTAATCGTTTCAAGTACTTCTATCCCCTACTATGGATAGTTTCGGTGGTAGGTGGTGACAGTACCAAGGCCAAGCCTTTTTTGCAAATAAATCTTTTAGAAACTATTCATCAAAACATTGATGTTCAAACAAAAACATAAAGAAACATACAGCGGGCAAATACAGAAAGGAAAGCCTTTGAATAAAAAATGCTCTCATCATTGAGGTTTATGGAGCCTCTGATAAAGTGTGACATAAAGTAGTTATATTCTAATTAAAACAAATGTTAAATTATTTAAGAAATTTTTATGATTGAAATAAAACTTGTACATAAAGGAGATAATTTTCTAGTACACCGCTTAAGTGACCCAAACCAGTTTTTCTCACTAGGTTCTGTCCTATACTTGATAAGCAATAGCCAATAAAACTAAGAAAACGCCAATTCTTTTTTTTAAGTTTTGTAAAATGTTTCATTTGAACAAGAATAATAGTAAAAAAAATGCGCAAAACCAAAAAATTAATTGATTGTTATGATTGATAACAATTTGCTATTTTTACCCTAAAAATTCATTATTCCATCAGTGTAGGTCCTATGTGTGCAAAACTGCTCCAATTAAGTTTTGCATTCATCTACGGAATTTAAGTTTACACATTAAGAGAGTTCTACAGAGATCGAAGCAAATAAAAATCTAAAAAAGCAACGTTCATGAAAGTGCATAAAAACTTTGAAAAGCTCTCCCAGTTTCCGCCGGTTCATCAAAGACATGTATGGTCTTGAATATTCATGATGGCGCTCAATTGATTAATTCGTAATTGATTGTTTCAATTTCATTGTTTGTTTACACTAAAAATTACAAGCATTAAGTCTGGCCAGACTTGTATGTGGTTCTACCCGCGGCGTTCAAAAGTGGGGCTCTCTAGTGATTGATACCTAACAAATGAAGACCGCACAGAATGAGGTGCATCTTAAACTTGCGAATTATCGAATCGAAAATGAGTACACTCTGGTCTCGTTTTATGCGGATTTTTTTTATGCGAATTCGAATTTATGCGATTTGAAATGAAAATTAGTTTTTTAGATTTTTTTATAGATTTTAAAATGTTATGATAATTTTTAAACTTTTGCATCATTTTTAAATTGAACCAAGTTTGCACCACTAATATAATCATTTATGTTAATCCTACCTGAAGGGTTGTAATGACCAAAGCTGTTGATTCAGAAAGCGGCACTGATTTCCCTGCAGTTTGAAAAGCTTTTTTATATGGGAATCTCTTGTGAATGTACGCTGAAGTTTGAGCCTGACACCTAATACTATCAGATCTCTACGCCGAATAGGTTGTGAAAATCAATCGTTATAGTTTGTTTCTAATTGAAAAGGGGATTGATTAGCATCAGATTGCTCTAACTGTGCCAATAAAAGCCTTCAAAAGTCAATCCTTACTTATGATTAAAAGAATCTTTTATTTAAAGGAGCAGCTCCTATTAACCCTTTCGGCCGCATTTAAATTTAACTGTTGCTACCAAGAGAATCACTTATTTTTTCCATACAAAAATGAAGAGCGGGTATTTCCGTCTTTTTATCGTTAAATCATGGTTTTTAACTGTGGGTCAAATGACGGGAATTCCCGCGATGACGGGAGTTCTCGCAACGTTACCATCTCTTGCATCGTCGGTGTCCTTAGAGCTTGAATATCCTGAAAAATCATCATCCAATGAAATTTCAAAATCAGCGGGAATTCCCGTCATTAGTTTAATTAGAGAATAGTGAATGACGGGAATTCCCGCATAACTGCCGAAAGGGTTAATAACTGGCACTTTTATACTCTTATTCAGAAGAAACAAATAAGCTTTCTAAAAATTTGTTGATCTAGTCCCCTACATATGTATGTATGCACTTTCTGATAGATATGTAATGATAAAAGTCACGTCGAACCAATTCCAAAACGATGCGGAATGATTGATCGTACATTCATAATTATAAACTTCAGTTTATTATTTATTTATTATTTTTTGGATCATTTTTTTTCTGTAAATAATGAATTAATATTATATTTTTGTTTGTTTTTTTTTAGAAGTTTTTGCTTTATAGTTTAAGAAAATGAAATAAATATACTTTTGTTGATTTTTTTAATGCGATTTTGCTTTGATTTTAGATTAAAATTTGAATTTATGCGGTTTTCCAGAATTTTGGAACGTATCATTAATTTTTATATGAAGCTAGAGTATCTTTTTATGCGAATTCAATTTATGCGATTTTTTATGGAAGGCATCTATCGCATAAAACGAGACCTGAGTGTAAATCATTTCATTGTTAGTTAAAGCATTGTCAACGAAAACTGTACAACTTTTTCTATAGTAGAAAAGTAAAATATGACATTAATCGGATATCACAGAATTTCAGCAATTTTATACTTCCAATACTGTATGCTTCGCAAATTGGTAGAAACTTTGATGGCGCATTTGACCACTGTTGAAAAAAAATAGTGTCGTGAAGACATGCCAATTGTTCGCCACAATAAAGCCGAGTTTTTGCATTGACTCTTAATCTGTATAAATCCAGCATTTCACATCTCAACCAGAGAAACGTTCAAAGCAGTGGAATCGATTAAAAGAAACGTGTTCAAAAAAGACAAAAAAAATTTATCTGAAAGGAGCGCCACAGTCTTGCTGTGAAAATAGATTGAGTAGAGATGAAGAGTGCTTGAAGAACATTTCAAAACACACATTTTATTGACATCTATGGACAACTAAAGGATGTGTGCTTATCTTAGCTTCTATGGCTATCCTTAAATCCAAATGATTCAATGTCAGGCCCTTGATAATGCTCGATTTTAAATGCTGGACGACCCAGTGGGCTACCGGAAAATTTTGCATGAACAAAAAACGACAGTTTTAAGGCACCAATCACTGAAGGAAAATAGCCTGAAGTGATACGGGGACGTAAAGAGGACATAACACAACCATATTGATCAAAGGGCTGTGAACATAATAGAGACTAAACTAATGCGAAGATTACAAGGACCTGGCGTATATCTCTAAGGGAACAGAGAGCAACGCCAAGTGACAATATATGATCTAATCTACCGTATAAGAACAACAAGGCCACAAAAGTAAGAGAGAGAGAGAAAGATAGAGTGAAGGAGAGATAATTATGATTTATTATTAGGGATCTATGTATATTTAAATTTAAATTCCTCTGATTAAGATTTTTTTTTTGAAAATTACTACTAACTTGGAACGCATTATAGTTTATGATTGATCTCATGCACAAATTTCATGCCCAATATATTGTATATTTCCAGGAATTAATAAACAATAAATGCCTGGCATTGATTGCTCACAAATTGAATTACCACAGCGAAATTCCTTTTATTCTCTGTGTCAAATTTTTTCGTATTTCACACATGCTGCTGTTGATGGTTGTGCTGGTACTGATGCTGGTGTCGCGATGGTGGATGGTGGTAGAGGCGGTGTTAAACAACAAAAATTCTTCATATCATTTTATGGTTAAAATTGGTCAAAACCATATTTAAACTGATTTTCTTGGCTAGTTTTTCTTTTCGTATTTTGTATTTTTGATCAATTTCTAGCAAAAACAAATGACACCAAATGAATTGAAATCGTATGCTTTTGGTTTTCAAAATGAATCCACTTGTGCTGCAAGTTGCCTTATTTGTTCAATGGAAACAACAAAAAACACAAAAAAGAGTAGAGTTTTTCGCAGATTTTAGTTTTTATTTCGTATGGGGTTTAAATATTTCTACCTTGTCTTCTAATGAAATGGTAAAAATTTAAAACTTGTGCTGGTTTTTTGCAACCATTACCGGTGCAAAAATTAATTATTTCAAAATACCATTAAGAAGTGAAAAGAAAAAAAACAAAAATTAGAAAAATAAATTGCAATTAAACTGTAAGCAATTTAGTCTTTTATTAATTTTTATTCAAGGAAAACATTAACAATTCGGCACTGAGTTCAATAAGGACGATTTACAATTTTCATTAGTTTAAATACAAAAAAAATAGATTTTTTATGTAAAAAAGATTAATTCTAACAAAACAACAATTCAACATAGTCAATCTCCGTATTTGCAAACATATGGCTCCCCTGATAAGCTCAGTTTTTACAGGTTGCTTAATGTATTAGATGTAGAACTTGTTTATCGTACTCATAACAGAGTAACATGGCACATTAAGCCGAGAAAATTTATAAAATGGTTTGAATGTCCATATCTGCTATTATCGGCTTTTCAAGTGTACATGAAGCCCCGACCAACCAGGTGAATCAATGCTAAAGCCTAATATCGATGGTGTAAAGGTCAATCATTATTTATTATCAGCCGCTGAAATTGGGCCAGACGTTGACATAGAATCTGAACCGAACACAATTGTTTCGAAATATGCACACAGATATGAACACAAAATATTCTATCACGGCAAAGTACAGCCAGAGCTTGGAATGCCAATTAAAATCGATTAAGAACATGTTGAATGAGAAATTAAGCCTTACAAGTCTTATAAAACAAACCTTGCTTTGTTTGACTACAATTTGATTGATTAATGCAGAACGCTTTCTCTAAAAAACACTCGGGAACCGAAATTCTTAAATACATTAATAATTGGTCATTATAACCCTTCAGTCAGGATTACGACCTAGTTTCTCACACCACTTATGTTGTGTGTGTCAATTTTATACATGAGTGGTGGTGTCTACAGTTTAACGAACGACAGATTTTTAAGAAACTTATTCATGGCAATTTTGCCAGAAAACTGCTGAGAGGAAGTCACCGTATATCGTTTTGTTCGAGATGTCTGGGCTGGGGTTTGAACCACGTCCTCAAGTGTAATAACCCAACACACTATCTACTACACTACGCAATCAGTCTGATTTATTCTGCGTCTCAAACATGAGCAGTTCTTTACATCATTGCTCACGATGGCCAACACTTTGAGTAAATTTATATTACACCAAAGTTTCCCAATAAACACATAAAATTGAACTTAAGATGCATAACAACTACACGTCAATAATTTTCTGAAGAAATCAAGACGTTATTTACTCCACATAGTCGCTTATGTACATAATCGAGTCCAATAAGCAAAATATTTCTTTTTCAATACCTACAGTATTTGAAAATGAAATAAAAACAATTACACTTGTGTTACTGTGATCTCTTTTATAGTTTTCGGTATGGCAAGTGCTGTAAATTATAACAAATGTTTTTCCTTCTTTTAATTGCTTTTAAACATTAAAGTTTCATTGTTAAAATTTTGTAAGAAAGGCACATCAAATCAAAATTTAGACAATAAGACAAATCAATGAGCGAAAGTACAAACTTTTTTGGCTGGTTTTTCATGCCGTCCACAAGGAAAAATAAAACCACAAAGAAAGAAAAAAAACAAGAGACAGAAACCGAAAAACATCGGCGAAATTTGAGCACCTTTGGGTGCAGGAAATATATCCTTTTTGTCATCCGAAAAGTTGGAAGATAATTCAAATGCACCACTTACAAGTCGCACTATAAAAAAGAGACTCCAAGAAGTTGAATTAAAAGTCCGTAGTGTCAGAGAGGATCTAGTTTTGAGTAAACGAGACTTAACAATGAGGTTGTATTTTGCTAGGCAATATCTGTAAAGGGAAAAGGGGAACGTTTCTGAACGTAAAGCAAAAACCAAAGCGTATGATCCTAATTACACAAAAAACACTGTGAGGTATGATGGAGATAGTTTCCTTTCCGAATTAAAGCATTCCGAATTAAAGCATCGTTCCTTATCAAAATCTTAGATTTGTACGTCTAGTTCTTAAACTCAAACTACGTCAATATTTTCTTGCGTTTACTGTAGCATTGTTGTCGCCGTAGTCTAGTAGGTAGTGTGTTGGCTTATTAGACGTGAGTCTTCGGTTGAAACCCCCATTTCAGACATCTCCAAAACTATACGAAATATGAAAAAATATTTTTTCGTCGACTTCCTGTCAAGAGATTTCTGGTAATAATTCTGAGAGTAAATAAAATTGCCATGAAGTTTCTCAAAAATCTGTCGTTCGGAGTCGAGTTTAAATTGTAGGTCCCGACACTCATGTATAAATTTAACACACACAACATAAGTGGTGTGAGAAATTAGGTCGTAATCCTGGCTAAAGGGTGGTAATGGCCAATTACATATGTATGTTATGTATTGTAACATCAAATCAAGAAATTTAAAAAAATTGGTTCTTTTTTTTTTAATGGATTGTTAGAAAAATTGAAACCATAAGCTGCTTGGATACACATCAAATTAACGAAACCAGAGATCAGCAATGAGTATTCAAAACGATGAGTAGATTCGAGTCATACTCATAATTTCTGATACTTATTTGAATATCATACTCATACTACTCATATTCAAAGTTTGAAGTACTCATCGTACTCATACTTAACAATACGTATGATGTTGTTGATTTCGACTCTCCTTTACTTAACATTTACAAGAATCACAAAATAAGTATGATTCGCGTACAAACACTGCAATACTCACTAGAAGGTTGTGTGTTTGCTTTGGTTGCTGTCTTTATCTTTTCTGAAAATTTTGATGAATGATTCGAGGCACTTGAATCATTTATAAGTATTCGTAAGTATTTTTCTAAAGTTATGAATCTAAATGAGTAGGCTTATGAATCAAACATATTTCGAATGGTATGAGTTTGATGTCAACGTTGTACGCATACTCAATGCAACCTGTACTTATAAATCAACGTTGCAGTGACTATGAATGAATCAGAGTACATAGTTAAATTTCATTACTCTTGACTCACTCGTACTCAAAATTTCATGAGTACTTATGAGTAGCGAAAAAACGATTCATTGCTGATCTCTGAACGAAACAAAATCACTTTTTTTTGTGATTATGTTGTTAAAAAAATACTCATATACATAGGGCCAGGTGAGTTAAAAGAATATTAAAATACTAGCAGCTTTACAGAAATCATATTTTCTCTGTTACTTCACAGCAACTATAAAATAAAGTTTAAAAGGAATAATTTTGATGTGTTGAAGTGCTAAGCAAAATAAATATTATCAACACAGATGTAAATTTAATCAGTTAAATTTGATGTGTCGCCCTGCAGCTTTAAAATACTACAAATTCACTAATTAAGGTTTGTACTTAAAAAAATGTTATACTCTCTCACAACCCTTAGTAGGTAAACATAAAGGGTGATTTTTTAGCTATTATCTTTTTGGCAACACTGGTTTAAACAGCTCAAGCACGTTTCGTGTTTTGTTTCACTGTCAAACATCTTCAGTTTAGTCTATAATTTAACCATGAATCGTCTTACAAACGAACAACGCTTGCAAATCATTGAATTTTATTATCAAAATGCGTGCTCTGTTAAGAAAGTTCATCGCGCTTCTTCCGTTTTATGGTCAGTTTAATCGACCCACTGAAGCGGCTATTCGGGCTATTGTGACTAAACTTTTTTTTGCCCAAAATGCAAGATCTTGACATGCATGACATGTGGTGCCATATGCCACACAGCACGCGTAACAATGGACTTATTGAGAGGCGAGTTCGGTGAACATTTTATTTCACGTTCGGGACCGGTCAATTGGCCGCCTAGATTGTGCGATTTAACGCCTTTAGACTATTTTTTGTTTGGCTATGTTAAAGCTCATGTCAATACAGACAAGCCCGCTTCAATTGACGCATGGGAAGACAACATTGAAGCATTTATTCGTGAGATACCGGCCGAAATGTTGGAAAGAGTATGCCAAAATTGGAGTAAGCGGATGGACCATTTGAGGCGCAGTCGTGGTCAACATTTGCATGAAATAATCTTCAAACATTAAATTATATGGACCGTACTATCGATTCAAATAAAGATTTCATGCATTTTTCTGAATTTTAGGTGTTTTTTTTGAAAAATTTTACTATAGCTCTTAAAAAATCACCCCTGACTTAAATCGTTTAAAGGTCGTTTTGCCAAATTGTCATCAGAGTCCTCTTTTAAACATTAAACAACAACCATAAGAACGTTGAAATGGCAACATAAACATTTAAACCGTTTTAACTTGATAAAAATAAATCTGTTTTTGATTTGTTATGAATGAGAGCGAGAGAGATACAAACAATTAAAAATGAAGAAAAGAAAACCTTATGAAACGGAAAAGAGAACCGAACGAACAACAATGTCTGCTGTTGTTATTTGGGGTTTACCATTTGTAATGGTCTTAGCAACAACAAAAACATGTTGAAATTATACAATGGAGTTTTGCTGTGTGTTTTACTGTTTTATTTCCACTTTTATTCTCTGTTTTTGTAGTATTTTTTTTTATTGATATTATTGCATTATTGTTGTTGTTTTTGTTTTTATGCTTTGGTTGTTATTGTTATTTTTATAGCAATTGTGCAAAAGTCCATTTTTATTGCGGATTTCGCCTGAAGGATCTGTCAAAATCTAGAGCAGATTTGTAATTTGTTTGGTTCTCTATTAGTTTGCTTGTGTATGAGTGTGTGTGGTAAGTTTTTGTGTTACTTGGTAGAATGGTGTGTTCATATTAACACAAAAGCAATTTATAACTGTGGTTCTTGTATGTTTCTTTTTTTAGTTGATCTCACCACCGTAGGCTGTTTTTAACAAGAAACATTGAAAAAGATTTTTTTCCCTTTTCTTTTGAATCTGCTTTGGAATATCAAGTAAAAGTTCAATAAAAAGAAAAAATTCAATGAATGAGAAAATAAAAAACGACTTTAAAAGAGTTTTGCCGTAAATTGACCAATTGACCTTTTGGCGAATGTGGGTGGCAACATCTTGGGTGGCATGAGTAACGCAAAATAAAATTTATTGTACCGTGACCTTCTTTTTCTTTGCATTTTCACCAGTTTAATACTACTATTGACAAATCTACAAATCAATTAAAACGTAGTAAGGTTGACATCATATTGTTGTGGAAATTTGCCTTAACTGTTCCCGAAACCAGATGAAATTTCAGCCAAATAAGTTCTTCATTCTTTCATCCACTCCGATCATTTGACGCTTGACTAATACCAACCACGTTCAGGTATTCCAAATAAGAGAATTCAGTGACTAAAGTTATTAACATATCATACTGTTCGGATATTCCTCCGAGTATATAAATTAAACCTCTATGGGTTTTTTTTATTTATTTATTTAAATTGGGAACCGTGTTAGTCCAAACACAAATCTTTAATTTATTTAGTTTATTTCACAGTTTATTTATTTATTTTAGTTCACATTTAATTTAATTGGTATTTAAAATAAAGATTAAAAACTTATTTTATTTTATTTATTTTATTATTACTATACTTAATTTATTTTATTTATTTTGTTCTTTCTATTTCTTATTTATTTATTATTTTATTTATAACTTTAATTTAAGATCGCTTTCCTACTATGAGGATCGCTTAACAAGTGTCTAGAAGTAACTGACTTAAACTAAAATCTAAAAGCCTTTTAAAGGATAAAAATATGTGTAATTAAAATGATAGAAAGAAGAACAGAGGTCAAAATAAAGTTACAGAGACAGAACAGTATTATGTAATTAAATGAGAGAGAATAAAGAGCATAAAAATAAATGGGTAAAGAAGAATAAAGAAATAAGGGTGAGAATAATTATAACAAGAAATTGTCATAATCATGTCTTAACTTATATCGTGTGCTTAACTTTTGACAAATTTGGACGTTTATTGTAAAACATTGCTATAATATAGGCTTACCCAAATCATAGGCTTCTATTAGCTGTAACTTTTTTCATCTTTCTTTCAATACATGTATTCCGAGGCAAAAGAATCCCTCAACTGTTAAGGAGGAGACAATTTGTCCTAAAGTTAAACGTATTACAGTGCGGGTATTCCGCACCATAAGTCGCCGTAATCTAGTAGCTAGAGTGTTGGCTTAGTAGACGTAAAGTCACGGTTCAAGCCCCAGGTCAGAGATCTTAAACAAAACGAAATGTAAACAGAAATATTTCGACTTCCTCTCAGCAGATTTCTAGCAAAAACTCTGAGAGTAAATAAAATTGCTATGAAAAGTTTCTCAAAAATCTGTCGTTTGGAGCTTGGTCGTAATCCTGACTGAAGGGTTGTAATGATAAAATATGTATGTATGTATGTCAATATTGTACACCAAACAACGGGAATAGTAAATAAACGACCCACTCCATTATCGCATAGTGCAAGAATTTTCGGTAAGTCCTCGCTTCACGCAAATTAATTGCATTCATTCTAGGTATCATTACAGATTAAACGCTACCACCTTTTACGATTCATCAAATAGATGGCTGGATTTCATTGGACTAAATAATTACATTTTATATACGCTTTCTTACGTTTCAGGATGTCGTAATGGTTCCATTTAACATCGTCATTCGATTGGAAAATTATTTATGTTCATGGCTTTCTAGCAACATTTAGGATAAGCAAAATTGTTTTTCAGTGTCTTTCGGCTTCAACACGTGTGGTAACGAATTTACTTCATTTTATTTTTGACCGGCTCCCAAAGTGCGAGGTAACCCCCCTTGGCATGATGGCACACAAAAGCTTTGCAAGTTATTCTTGACCTGTGCGGTGAACATGTTAGGTAAGAGAGTAGTAGCTTTGATACCAAAAGCTCACTTGAGCACGCATAGCGGCCCGTTGTGACGCCACAGGTGAACGCAGTCCCTGTACTGACCAAGTTCCTACAAACCAGGCAAGAACTTGGTGAGTGCAAGGGCTGTACATAAAAGCACGACAACCCCACGCTGGAAAACCAGCCCGAAAACTTGATAAACGAAGCTATATCCTTGATATCAATGGACGATAGATCCGTCAAGCTGCCAAGGATTGGAGAGCCAAATAACCTATATCTGCACCGCGCAAGTGATGGGCATTGACAAAGAAAGTGGATAACAGTCTCCTCTTATTCAGCGGATATGCACCCACGGCAGAAGTCGTTAAAAGGGAGCTGCATTCTTTCCGTGTGTCTTCCCTTAACACAATGACCTGTAAGGATGCCCACTGTGATCGAGATGATGTTACGGCCAAGTCCAAGTAACGGTGTACATGAAAAAAATCAAAGAACTTCAACGAAAATAAACCATCTCTTACAAGCTGTCGTCAATCCTTTAGCAGTCTTTTTTTTTAACAAATTTTTCTTCAAGATGTTACTTTTACTGTGAACACTATTTGTTTCAATGAATAAGTGAAAATTAATATCACAGACATTTAGGCTCCAAAATGTCAGGCAAGCCATTCGAGATGCAAACCATGTGTGATACTGTTGTGTATTGTAAAAGTACTTTAGAAAAAATTGAAAGACACTTTCACTCATTTTCGAAATCATAAAAAATTTCTTTGCAATTATTTTCACATATTGTGGGTTACAACGACAACGATTTAATCAGACTTTCTGTGACTTTCACACTTACCGTATCACCTACTATTATATAATTAACGTATTAAACTGATGGCAACAGTAATTAATTCGCAATTCACGGACAGGCAGGCAGGCTAACATATAGACAGACAGCCCAACACCATAACCAGTTGCCATAATAAGAAAGTTGTTTTTGCTTTCTGCCATTTCACTTTTTCCACACACTATCGCTAACAGCCAGGCAGGCCGGCAATTAACATTGATCTTGAAATCAGTCAAAGATAGAAAGAAATCTTAAGAAAATACCAGTCCATGGTTAGCCAAAATGAAGAAACAAAATAAAGGCTTGGTTTTCTTGCGTTTCTTTTTACAAGAAAAATTATTAATCTTGTGGACAAATATTTTCTCTCTCTGGCTAAGCTAAGCTAAGCTTGGAACAAAAAAAAAACTTAAAAGCCGCTAAAGAAAAGCAAAACAGGTACCGTTTAAAATAAAAATTCATATTTAAAGTGTAACAGTAAGTAAATAGAGATGGCCAACCTTAGCCAAGTTTTCTAATATAAAGGCTTAAACACTTAATGGAACGTTTTACAAGCAAGATGAGTTTATTCACCTCTGATGGGGGGGAAACATGTTTTACTCACTGCTTACAAACCAAGTAGCTATTCTGCTATTAGCTTTGAATAAAACATGTCGTGTCACCAAACTTGTAGTTGGGAACGCCATAATTGTCTTGCAGTTGGCTGGCTGCACCAAACAGCGACACAAAACATGTGTTTTTTTTAATGATTTCGCAAAGCCAATTTTAGATTTTCAATAAAAATCTTTTAAAAAATATTTGTTTAATGAAATGGTAACACACAAGCACTAATTAATTGGGTTTGTAAGTGAATTTGCCATAATCACTGTAATAGTTTATACGAGTATATATGAGTATGAGTATGTGTCTGTGTGTGAGAGTGTTTTTGTTTTAAAGTTAATAGATTGTTAATTAAAACTGCTTAAATAGTTTTGACCAAATGCTCACTCAAAAATGCACACACACATTCATTCTGTATTAACGAGTACAAAAACGCACAAGAGAGTAGAAGAAATACAAAATCGAATCACGTTAAATCGATTTAAAATAGTTCAAATGCTGTAATTTAATTAAACCGAAAATCATGATTCAATTGTATTTTAAAAACAAACAAACAAACAACAACAAGTCAATGACATTCAAATCAGCAACAAAAAAAAAAAAAACACAAAAAAAAAATCAACAACAACAGCACATACACAATCAATTGAAAGCAGCCGTTTGAGTTTGAAGACATTTTTGCCTCATTGAAAAAAAATGCAAGCAAACAGCAATAAAAAAAATTCATTCATTAAATCAATGAATTTCATTTCGTTAGGCTACGCTTTAGTTTTTTAACCAGTTTTTGGCTATAATGGGTGGCAGCACATCGATCGTAGAAAGTTTGTGGGGTTATTTGAGTTGGCTCAGAGGATGTTTAAAAGTCTGGAAGAAGATATTTTTATTTACAAGTAGGAGTGGTTTGATCAAAACTAAGTTTTGTAAAGTAGCAAAATTGAATCATGCAAACATCATTGTAATATGCATTTGCACTACGAGGTTGAGCCAACAAGTAGGTGATCTCAGAAAATAAATTTTATATTTTATATAATACTAGCTAAACCGGCGAACTTCGTCCCGCCCAAAATTTTTTTATTGCCCAAAACAGGTCACATTATATATTTATTGTAATACGCTGCATAAAACAGTTATATAAAAATAACTAACTTACTATAAGTGTGTGGATCTATCTATCTAGTTCAAAATTTAATCGAAGTCGGTACGTTATTTAGGTGAGGCATACAAAGAATAACAATAAGAGGTCCGAATCGTCTACGATTAATATGTACCTAAATATTCAATTTTAACGATTTGCCACGCCCTCTTAACATTTAGGAATATGAAAAATAGATGTTATCCGATTCTCAGACCTACCCGATATGCACACAAAACTTCATGAAAATCGGTCGATCCATTTCGGAGGAGTTTAACCACTAACACCGTGACACGAGAATTTTATATATTAGATAGTTTTATATTATTTTTTCTTTTTCCTTTGTCCAACGTTTCTTCAATTTATATTCTCCTCTCAAAAAGCGAAGATTTATCGAGGTTTATTTGTCAGATGATATCATCATTAGAGTTAAATCACTTTCCACCAAGTGAATTCTTAGGACTTGATAAATTAAGAAGCAATTCATACTTCAATTCATAGATTTTTGGCAGTCCTGAACGAAATCCTCTTTTTTCTACACTTTTTTCATATTTTTTGCTACAACAGGAGTTAGCCTACAGATACCTGTTGGCAGTAGCACCCTTGCTCTTCCAATTAGGAGATGGGGAATTCAAACATTTATGGACTTAACCTACCCTCGTAAAATCAAGTAAACTTTCCAAAGAAAACAGATATACACACATACATGTGACAGAAATTAAACTTGGAGTAATCGAGAGAGAGAGAGAGCACAGATGAATATGATCTTTCTCCCTGAAATATTAAAAAACCAACCGACGAGAAAGTGTACTCAGACTTAATTCCACTTGCACTAAAAGCACATTCATATCACCAAAACATTACATAGCTAAGGACACTATTACTGTGGTTTAAAATCCTTAAGACGGCCTTAGCTTTTTCAGTCAAAGTAAATTTTTCTAGGAACGGCTATAACGTTAACAAACACCATGCAATAATCTTAAAAGGAACCCAATGACGTCGACTAAACACAGAAGAATCAGTCACTGTTAAACCGTTTGCTCCTCTATCGCAGTTTAATGTTTTAGTAATTCTTATGAACCCAAGAAGAAAGCGCTCAAATCCAGGACCTAAGGACTTATTAAGAAAATTCTTTTTATAAATCTCATCATCCATTAAAAGAGGAATTGCGAGTAAGAACCAGTATAAGAATTGACGACAAATCAAGAGTAGGGGGCTTCTGTGAATACAGATCGGAGAAAAAAAATCTGTTGCGCTCATAATTGGATACTGAATTTGGTCGTAGCAAAAGCACTCTCAGCGGATTATATGTTATCAATCTGGGCTTTAAGCGAGAATAGAGGAACTCCAGAAAACTCTGTAAAACCTTACTTATGAAAGTTTACGTACTTAATTGGTTCTTAAAATTCTTTATGAGGATTTCAACCTACCTTCTTACACCACTTATGTTGTGTGTGTTAATTTTATCCATGAGTGACGGGATCTATTGTTTAATATCGACTACAAACAACGTATTTGAGAAACTTTTCATAACAATTTTATTTTAATTGAGTTTTTGTCAGAGAGCAAGTCATCGAAAGAATGTCTTTTCATATATCGTTTTGTTCTAGATGTACTATGCCTAACCATGGGCTTTCGTGTAATAAGCCAACACACTACCTACTAGACTACGGTGGCTTTGGCAGTTTACAGTCTTCAAATACTGGTTTAAAGAAAACTTCAATCATTTCTAAATCTAAAGTTTTCTTCTCTTTTTCGTTGTTTGACGAGAAAATGAGGAAGTACTAGGTCGATCGTATCAAAGTCGTGTGTTTTTTGTTTTTGTGACAATCACACAATCTGTGATTCTATCTGGTAATAGTTTTGGACACCAAGGTCTTTCAATTGAAATGTGTGCTTTCACTGAACGCTGGCTTATAAGGGATGATTTTTTAAGAGCTATAGGAAAATTTTTCAACAAAAATTCAGAAAAATGCTTTATTCTTATTATTTATTAATCTATACTTGAATCGATAGTACGGTCCATATAATTTAATGTTTGAAGGTTATTTCATGCAAATGTTGACCGCGACTGGGCCTCAAATGGTCCATCCGCTTACTTCAATTTTGGCATACTCTTTCCAACATTTCGGCCGGTATCTCACGAATAAATGCTTCAATGTTGTCTTCCAATGCGTCAATTGAAGCGGGCTTGTCTGTATAGACATGAGCTTTAACATAGCCCCACAAAAAATAGTCTAAAGACGTTAAATCGCACGATCTAGGCGGCCAATTGACCGGTCGCGAACATGAAATAAAATGTTCACTGAACTCGCCTCTCAATAAGTCCATTGTTACGCGTGCTGTGTGGCATGTGGCACCGTCTTGTCGAAACCACATGTCATGCAAGTCAAGCTCTTGCATTTTGGGCAAACAAAAGTTGGATATCATCTCACGATAGCGCTCACCATTCACAGTTACGTTACGATTCGCAGCATCTTTGAAGAAATACGCATTTTGATAATAAAATTCAATGATTTGCATGCGTTGTTCGTTTGTAAGACGATTCATGGTTAAATTATAGACCAAACTGAAGATGTTTGACAGTGAAACAAAACACGAAACGTGCGTGAGCTGTTTAAACCAGTGCTGCCAAAAAGATAATAGCTAAAAAATCGCCCTTTACATTTTTTTTTTTATAGAATTTCTTCAAAGTTTTAACTCCAATGACTGCATTTTTTATTTTCATTTCAGAAGAGAATCTGCTTGAATGCTTTTTATAAAAAGTTAAACAAATTTTATTTTTTAACTTAGACGGCCGTAATCTAGTAGATAGTGTGTTGGCTTATTAGACGTGAGGCCTCGGTTTAAACTCCAGTCAAACTCCAGTCTCCAACAAAAACGAAAAATGAAAAAATATTTCTTTGGAGACTTCCACTCAGCAGATTTCTTTCAAAAACTCTGAGAGTAAATAAAATTGCCATGAAAAGTTTCTCAAAGAACAAAATCTGTTGTTCGGTGTCCATTTTAAACTGTAGGTCCCGCCATCATGTATAAAAATTAACACACACAACATAAGTGGTGTGAAAAGCTAGGTGGTAATCCTGACTAAAGAGTTGTAACGACCAATTATGTATGTATATGTGAATGCATGTAGTATACTATTATCGATAACAACAGTAGTAGACCAAAAAATAACGACAACGACAATGTACTTTAAACTGAAAGTAAAAACTTTCAAATTCCAAAACATATTTTAATTTCTATTAAATCTGGTTATTTAGGCAGAAAAAATATGTGTATAAAAACAAATTGATTTTAATAAAAAATATTACATATAAAAAACTGAATAAAATAAAAATGAGAAAAAGTAACGAAACATTGTTGCTGCATTAATATTCACGGTGGCAGTATAAGCATTAGCGTTTTACTTGCAACATCAACTGCAAGGCCATAGAAAAAGAAATTTTTCGATTGTGAAGATGATGAATGAATGGATCGGATCAATCATTTGATTTAACGCTTAGACAAATTTGCCAAGCCGTTGTTTAAATAGCAACATTTTTTTTTATTGACTCGAAATATAAATAAAACTGAAGTTGCTTCTTTTTCCTTTTTGAATGCAAAAACCATTAATTTTTAATGCCGGAAGTAGAGTGAAACAAAAACAAAAATAAATAAAAATGTATAAAGTTTTTGTAGCAATTTAATGTGCGACAGGGAAGTAATTGTTGCAGCCACTTAGAGAATATTGTATTTGACGATCGCATTTAGTTTGAGTAAAAGTGTGAATAGTTTTAAATGTTATGTGAAGCGCTAATAAAATACTATAAAAAAGTATTTAAAAGTTTATGCTATCAATTCAAAAGGCCTTCAATAGAAAGTAGCAAAATCAACATTTTTTAAAAATGCTTTCAATTTTTGAATGCTACCATCATAATATGATGAATAGATCATAAAAATTTGTAAATATACATGATTATTATGTAAAAAATTCAATTCAATTAATTTTGTAAACTTCATTACACTTTTACATCACATAAGCAGCCGTATGTATATTAATAAACAATGGCAATATTTTCTTATTCAGGCTCTATAGATAGAATTCAATTTTCTTCATAACTATTCGCTTTCTTTGTAATGCATTGGGCGACTAATTCATTAACAAAATTTTCACACAAATGCTTTACAGAAACCACGAGTTCTCTTATTTAATTCGGACACTTTTCGATGCGGTAATGCCCGACAAAATATTAAAACACACGATATATTTCCAATGAATAGCTACGCGGTCGAAAATTTTTTCTCTAGTCTTCAAAACTCGATCTTATACATGTATATCGCATTGGTTTAAGTAATTACAAAAGCAGGTCAGTCAGTATGTAAAATTTTTTTTTGCACTTTTCAATGAAAAATTTACGCTGATCATCAGCAATTTTTAACTCCTTCAAAGAGGAAGATATTTTTATATATTTTTTGTACACCAACACTTAGGGGATAGCGACTTGCCATGCGCTCTAAGCGTGTGTTCTGTATACGAATAGTTCTGCTGATGAACAAATTTTGTCTGTAACATATTATGGGATCTATTGGGTCCGCCATCTAACGTTTTTTTTTCAACTAGTGCTTATTTCGTGAATGGTAACACTTAGCTCATGTCTGATTTGACAGATAATTAGTTTTATCCTTCCGCTGAACGAATATGGTTGTGTATACGCTTGAACAACAACGCTAAGTGGGCCTGCGATGCCGATTTTGGCAAAAAAAAAATCATCTTTTCAGATGAAGCTCATTTTGATCTTGGCGGGTATGTAAACAAGCAAAATTGTCGCATTTGGGGCACAGAAAACCCGCACGCATACATTGAAAAGCCAAAGCACCCAAAACGAGTCACTGTTTGGTGCGGATTTTGGTCCAGATGCATAATTGGGCCATTTTTCTTCGAAAATGAGCAAGAAGTGGCCGTTACAGTCAATGGCGATCGTTATCGGGCCATGTTGAACGAATATTTGTTCACAAAAATTGAAGAGGAGGATATTGGCAACATTTGGTTTCAATAGGACGGCGATACGTGCCACACAGCCGAAGCTACACTCAATGTTTTGCGCCCTGTTTTTGAAGATCGCATTATCAGCCGCAGAGCTGATGTCGTTTGGCCACCTCGGAGCTGCGATTTGACACCGTTGGACTATTATTTGTGGGGTGCCGTCAAAGATAAGTGTTACGACGACAAGCCAGAGACAATTGACGCTTTAAAGGACAATATTCGTGAAGCCATTGGTGAAATACAGCTGCACACAATCGATAATGTGCTTAAAAATTTGAGCGATCGTGTAGGCTACTGCATGGCCAGCCGAGGCAGCCATTTGAATGAAATTATTTTCCATTATTAACGGGAAGGATTGTACTTTCAAATAAAAAAAGAAATCTGAGAAAATATTCAGTAGTTTTTTTAAAGCATTTTTAAAAAGAAAAAAGTTATTTGGTAAACCCTTTAGTAGTCAGTTAAACGCCAATTGATGTGCCTCACAATTGGTCATTAAAACCTTTCAGTCAGGATTACGACCTTTCTTCTCACACCATTTATGTTGTGTGTGTTAATTTTATACATGATTGGTGGGACCTACAGTTTAAAGTGGACACGAACGACAGATTTTTGACAAACTTTATCATAACAAACTTTTATTTACTCTCAGAGCTTTTGCCAGAAGACTGCTGAGAGGAAGTCGCCTAAAAAATATTTTTACATTTTAGTTGAAATATTTGAGCCAGGGATGGAACTACGGCCTTACGTCTAATACGCCGACTCACTACCTACTAGACTACGGCGACTTTTTTACTGTAAAGTAATCTAAATAAATGCTAACTAATATGGGTAATGTAATGTACAATTCAGAATGTGTCCTCTGCATAATTTAAGGTCACAAGGTCGTTATAAGCAAGGCACTTGTAAGATCTCATAATTGGTACACAATTTGCAATAACAAAACGCATCAAGAGGAGTAGGAGTCCTAGGGCTTGCTGTAGTAAACGTATTAACTGCTGAAAATCTGGTGTAAATGGGACTGAATAAAAAAAAATAAATAAATAACAAGTTGGGGAAATGCCTCGTGGCAACCCAGTGTCTCGAAGGAATCGAAAAAATAAAATTTTTGATATCTATAGATCATCCAGAATCAATGGTATTTTATGTTTCAAATTTTTATTAGTAACTAAATATAGATTTTTATATTCAAACTCAAATTAAATATTAAACTGTGCTATTAAAGCACAGATAAAAGAACGTAAACATCTTTATTAAACCCTTCTTAGTCATTTTTGGAGTTTAATAGACGTGTTTTGTTTAATATTGACAACTATTTCACAATACTTTATTAATCATTTAAAATTTTTAAAAGTTTTTAACAAATTGTTGACATAAAATTATGAATTAAAAAAAAACAAACGAAAAAATGTGAAGGCTACCTTAAAATGTTGGTTTAAAGACATTTTTATGGTGGCGATAAAATTCGATACCGCGCTTACAATTAACAAGTTAATGTTAAAACATATTTTTTTTTTGTTTATTATTGACTTGTTTTAGTTCTTCTTTTTTTTGCGATAATTTTTTTTATTATAAAGTTATTAAAAAGAACTAAAAAAAAATTATAAAAAAAAAATAAAAAATAATATGAGTAGCAATGAGAATTGTTGAGTATATTTGTGGTTTTCTAATCGTCACATAAGGGGAAATGTTTGTCAAGGGCTTCTTTATATTAACAAATAATTTCTGTTATTTCTGTTCACTCTATACCACAGTGCTAGGAATTGTTTGGTGGTTATTCTTTGGTAAAGTTGTTGACAGTTTTCAAGGCTTAAAAAAAGAGCCAAAGAATGTCGACGATTTGACGAATAATTAATTGACAGTAAATTTTTTTTAACAAGATACTCGTATCTTTTTTTTAATTTTGTTCTCTTTTTATTTTTTACAAAACCAAAACTGCTTTGAAAACCAATTTAAAACAAATTTGACCTTCGTGTGGGTGGTATGGATATGATATTACGAAGAATAAAAATGTGGCCAACCACAGAATTTTCATACGAATGGAATCTTTTGGGAAAAACTCTAAGAGTAAGTAAAGTTGCCATGAAAAGTTTCTCAAAAAAATCTGTCGTTCGGAATCGACGCTAAACTGTAGACCACTGCACTTATAGATATAATCAACACACACAACATAAGTGGTGTGAGAAGCTAGATCGTAATCCTGGCTGAAGGGTTTGTGTAATGACTAATGATGTACATATATGTTTGTAAGTATGTATGTTCTTTAAGGTCTTCCACTACGCAAGTTTATGGAAGTTTATGGTAAACTTCACCTCTTTATTATTTTGATGAGATTTTACGAGAATCATAAGATGCCGTTAAAAGGAATCGACAATTTTGTCAGAAAATTACGTAAATGGCATATTCCAGATTATTCCAATAAATCTAACTCTTCTCATTGTCATAACATGACGACAACAAGTTTTTAGAGCTTCTAGGTCAATGGACAGACGTTCTCACAATGGAATACAATTTTGTTAGTCTTAAATAAAATATAACGCTTAAGGGGGATTGCTTTCTTCAAACGATTTAATTGTTTGGGAGTGTTGGTTGGGATTAAGAAATTGGATGTTAAATAAAAAAGTATCCAACCGTCAATACTGGATGATTTGATCAGGAATTATAATAAACGAGCTTGCTTGCCCGCTGCAGATTTAGAACAAATATTATCCGAATAATCGAAATTGTCAAGTCACCGTGAGAAACAGAACTTATTCATGAGGTCATCTAAACGTTACAGTCGCCGTAGTCTAGTAGGTGGTGTGTTGGCTTATTAGACATGAGGCCTCGGTTCAAACCTCAGGTCAAACATCTCCAACAAGACAAAATATGAACTTCGGTGACTTCCTCTCAGCAGATTTCCAACAAAACCTTTCGAGAGTAAAAAACTTACATGAAAACCTTGTCTACTTTGTGTAATGACTAATTATGTATATGTATATTCCACTACCCAAGTTTATGGAAGCGTATCGTAAACTCTAGCTCTTTATTATTTTGATGTGATTTTATGGGAATCAAGTTTAAAATTTTTCAAAAGTTTTTAATACATACGGAATTAAGAAATTGGATGTTAAATAACAGCTCATAGCTTTGCGACAAATCCAAGGAAAAAAAGTATCCAACCATCAATATCCAGTATTGATTGATCAGGAATTATAATAAATAAATAAATTATAATAAACGAGCTTGCTTGCACGCTGCAGATCTAGAACAAATATTATCCGAATAATCGAAATTGTCAAGTCACCGTGAGAAACAGAATTTATTCATGAGGTCATCTAGACATTACAGTCGCCGTAGTTTAGTAGGTAGGCTACTAAACATGAGGCCTCGGTTCAAACTCCAGGTCAAACATTTCCAGCAAGACGAAATATGAAAAATTATTTCTTCGGTGAAAAGCTTCTACTTATGTATAAAAATTAACACACACAATATAAGTGGTATGAGAAACTAGATCGTAATCCTGACTGAAAGGTTGTAATGACCAATTTACTTTACATCTTTACACTTGCGTCGCGAAGAGTTAAGAATTCTGCATCGTCGTAAATGGTTCCGTTGATTCAAATTATTTTCTGCGATGCTTTCATGAATGCTTTCGTTAGTACAGCTAATCTGATGTCACATCACATAATCGGTTCATTCAGACGATATCTACATATTTTGGATTGTCCTTCTATGATACATACAAGTGTTAGCATGACCTTCGTGGCCTCTTCTTGCCCATTTGCCAATTATGTTACTGTTACTTAAACAGCATATGCATATGGTGATTACAGTTGTTGTAATCAAGTTGCTACTTTACGATACGCTTTCAACGATGATACTGTTTGTTAAAACAGTGGTTCTACCTCCCGGATAGAGATAGAAAGACACAACGATCTTAAGCTAAATTTCAGTTTAATTCGATTTAACCGCAGTTGCTTTCGGAAGAATTTATCAAGTTTTATTGCATTTGCTTCATATTAATATACCTGTTTTTATGGTAATCATTTTAATGATACGTTTACACGGTGCTGATAAAAACATAAACTCTTAAATAATTCTTTTATGTTCAAGTGATTAAAGTTTTAATTGAGATTTTTTTTATTTGAATGTATTTCGTTAGTTAATGGCAGAAATAAAATGAAAAATATTCTCACAATTGTTCAGCAATACGTTCACTTTTTTTGACATAAAATCCACTCTATTGAATATGAGCAATGATAAGAATCTTAAAAATGATGATAATAAATTTTATTTAGTTCGGCATGCTATAGTTTTATTAATTTTTTTTCTACCTCTTTTCAGGTAAGTTTGGCAAATTCTTAACAAACAAAATATGAATAATTCACCAATTTTAAAAAGGTAAGTCAGGTTGCCAGGGAGCAAGGTCCGAATAGGTTAGATGGCGTTTTCACATGTAATTACGTGAGGTTCACACTTGAATCAGTTGATTACGGCCGTTATAATATCTGAGAATCGGGAATTACATTCGATTCAATTCGATCAGGTGGTCAGTGGAATATCAGAGCTTCGAAATTAATGGAGCGTTACTGATTCTGAAGCTGCGCAATCAGTTTAATAATTACAGAAGAAAGAATATTTTAAAGAATTTTCTTAAATTTCTTAGTTTATTGCTCTATTTAATGCAAGAAAGTCGCCGTGGTCTAGTAGGTAGTGTGTTGGACCCCAGGTCAAACATCTCTAACAAAACGAATTATGAAGAAATATTTCTTCTGCGACTTCCTCTCAAAAGAAACTCTGAGAGAAAATGAAAAGTTTTCCAAAAATCTGTCGTTCGGAGTCTACTTTAAACTGTAGGGCCTGCCACTCATGTATAAAATTAAACACACACAACATAAGCGGTGTGAGAAACTAGTTCGTAATCCCGACTGAAGGGTTGTGTTGTTAAACTATGTATGCACTCATCTGGGTACTAAAGGGTGATTTTTTAGCTATTATCTTTTTGGCAACACTGGTTTAAACAGCTCACGCACGTTTCGTGTTTTGTTTCACTGTCAAACATCTTCAGTTTGGTCTATAATTTAACCATTGATCGTCTTACAAACGAACAACGCTTGCAAATCATTGAATTTTATTATCAAAATGGGCTCTTGGAAAGTTGGCCGAAGATCCACTTCTTTATCGAAAAATTGTGTTCAGCGACGAAGTTCATTTTTGCCTCAATGGATACGTAAATAAGCAGAATTGTCGATTTTGGAGTGAAGATCAGCCAGAAGCATTGCAAAAGCTATCAATGCATCCAGAAAGTCACAGCTTGGTGCGGTTTATGGGCTGGTGGCATCATTGGACCGTACATCTTCAAAGATGCTGCGAATAGTAACGCCTTTAGACTATTTTTTGTGGGGCTATGTTAAAGCTCATGTCTATACAGACAAGCCCGCTTCAATTGACGCATTGGAAGACAACATTGAAGCATTTATTCGTGAGATACCGGCCGAAATGTTGGAAAGAGTATGCCAAAATTGGACTAAGCGGATGGACCATTTGAGGCGCAGTCGCGGTCAACATTTGCATGAAATAATCTTCAAACATTAAATTATATGGACCGTACTATCGATTCAAATAAAGATTTCATGCATTTTTCTGAATTTTATGTGTTTTTTTTTGAAAAATTTTCCTATAGCTCTTAAAAAATCACCCTTTATTTGATGTTCAAATCAACTTCAATGGCAAATAATTTCAATCTTCTACTCAACATTTTTCACATGTATAAAATTAACACACACAACATAAGCGGTGTGAGAAACTAGTTCGTAATCCTGACTGAAGGGTTATATTGATAAACTATGTATGCACTCATCTGGGTACTATTATGGCATGATTTGGTATCAATTTGTGAAGCTACGTTGATTACACTTCACCTAAACTTTAAACCATTGTGTATAACTGATTGACATCTGTCAAATTAATTTCGACACTGTTTTAAGACCTAAAATCCTACGATAAAGTATTACTAAAGAAAGTTAAAATTTATTTTTATGCATGGTCCAGCAGTTCTTCTCACAAATCATAGCCAATACTTAATGAAGTAAATTCTGATATAAGTGCTTAGCGTATCCATTTTTGAAAGAAAAAGTAAAAACTTTTACAAAAGAAAACTTCTGTCACATTTGACAAGATGGTATCAAGCAGCAGAGTGTGTATAGTTTTGCAATTAATCATTACAGATACAATATAGATGTGCAAGAAATGCAATCAGCGTAAAATACTATGCAACAATTACTTACACCTGCTTAAATATTGAAATCTTTCCCCATTACATACCATTTGTTTTTTTTTTAAAAAGATATCGGTTTTCTTTCTATTTGAAATTAATTTTTTACAGATAGAGTATAGTAAGTAATTCAATCCATTGAAAATGAAATAAAATTTCTTAAGCGAAATACAACGTTTTTTTCGTTGTTGTTGTTGTTGTTACTATTGTTTCTATGTTCATATAGTATTTTTCTAATATAGATTATGACATCAAAAAAGTTATTCGATGTGTATTACAACGTATATATGTGTTATGTTATGTTGTCTTAAATATTTTCTGTCCCTCGCCATCCCTCGTAATCCCATATGTTGATAACAATTAAATAATATTGTATACTACGCGTACAAAATAAATAAAAAAAAAACAAAGTGAGTAATAGAAATTGCTGTAAGGCTTTTGACAAGATACTCCATATATAGTAGTTACGCATGAGAAATCATCGCCAACATCACCAGCAACATCATTGCTGGTAGTCGGTCGTTGCTGTTGTCATTCAATAAACCCTTCTCTACTAATTTTTCAATGGAGAAAATATGTTACAAGCAATTATTTTTCATTTTTTTTTTGCAAATATGCGAGAGGAGGGGGAAGAGAGGCAAGCTTTTTTATTAAAAAAAATATGTGTCAGTATGCCAAGTAGTCGAGTCGGTCGGTGTCTTTAGATGACGTTTGGAATTTTAATTTCAAAATGTTATTTTTTTATTTTTATTTTTGCCTCTCCTCATTCTTCATATCACTTTCTCATATTGAGTTTTTCCTTTGTCTTTTTTTTCTGCTTTTTGTTTTGGCATAGCTTTTAAAATGAAAAAAATTTCGAAAATTACAAAATTTTTTATTATTTTCATACGGATATTAATTACATGCGAGTACTACTACGACTATACTATGAGTATTAAATTTTAAGTAGATTTTACATAATTGTCAAAGAAGGGCGAATAGGGTAGTGAAAATACATGTATTTTGTGATTTAATTTTCATCAATTTAAAGTATGAAGTCACAAAGGTACTCTATTTGCTGAGAAAATAAATTTTACATCAAAATGGAATCGATGACAGAAGAGATGGATTACAGCAGGTACCTAAAAGTAAGGTATTTAAACATATTTGTTTTCGTTATAACACTTCTTGGTAGCACGATTCTTTATGACCCAATAAAAGAGGTGCCCAGTCACTCTACTCAATTTTATTTTCGAACCTGCAGGTGTAGCGTTAACACCATATGAAATAAAATCTGGTGATTGCAGACACAAGTAAGATCGCCTCTCATCATACTCATTAAGAAAGCCTTGTATGCCTTGTTATAGGGCAGTTATTCCTAGTTGCTCACACATCAAGCATACAAGCACTTCTTTGTAGCACGATTCCTTATTACTTGACGAACGAGGTCTTTGTCTTAATACCATATGAGACAATATCTGGACGCAAATAAGGCTATATAGCCTCTGGTCATAATCTCTAAGAAAACCTTGCATTCACTACCAAGTAGTGCCTGGTTATCCGGCAGTTATTCCCAGCTGCTCATCCATCTACTACCCGCAGTATGCAGAATGATTCCTTCTACTCCTCACGCAGCTTGGAATCATTGGACTATAGAAACGATAATTTGTCCTGGCGGGAGCGAGGTTTTGATATACTTGTGAAGTCGTCGCAATCTAGTAGGCTTATTAGACAAGAACCAGTAGTTTAACCACTGGCTCAGACATCTCAGCAGTTTTCTGTCAAAAACTCTGAGAGTAAAGAAAATTGAAACGAAAATTTCTCAATAATCTGTCGTTCGGAGTTGACTTTAAACTGGTGGTCCCGCCACCCAACATGGGTGGGGTGGGAAGCCAAGTTGTAATCCTGGCTAAGTATGTATTTACTTACGGACGTTTTTTCTGTTCGTATGCGTACATGAAGGAAGTCGCTGTAGTCTAGTAGGTAGTGTGCTGGCTTATTGGACTGAAGGCCCGAGTTCGAATCCCAGGTCAGACATCAAAACGAAATTATGAAAATATTTTTTCGGCGACTTTCTCTCAGCAGATTTCTGGCAAAAACTCTGAGAGTATTAAAATTGCCATGAAGAGCTTCTCAAAAAACTGTCGTTCGGAGTCGACTTTAAACTGTAGGTCCCGCCACTCATGTATAAAAATTAACGCACACAACATAAGTGGTGTGAGAAGCTAGGTCGTAATCCTGACTGAAGGGTTGTAATGACCAATTATGTATGTATGTATGTATGCGCACTTGAATATCGCGGTTAAGGTAATTTCTCTACATTCTCTATTATATTGCGATTCAGTCGCCTTTTAATCATAATTATAAAATTTCAATTTCGATAAAACAATACAAAGGAGTTGTAAATAATAAACAGAGTTTAGTAAACTACTACCATCAATGAGCAGTTACAGGCTCTCATAAAAAAAATATATGATTTCGAGGCCCCACAGATCGTATATTAAAAGGAAAATATTTCTTGTTCCACGTTAAGAAGCCAAAGCATTTCTTTAAACATTTGCAAAACATGCTGATTGCAACGAACGCGTCCTCTTACAACTCACTTAACAATATTATGTCAAGCATTTATTAAAACAGTTTTACTAACGTCTTAATGAATCAGACACATCATCTACGTGGAAAATTATGCCAAACCTTTTTAAAAAAAACTTTGCCTTTGTGAAATTGATATTTTTCCAAATCATCGTTTAATTTTTATTAGTTTTAAAAGTAATTTGAATTTGGAGTTATTAAATCTAAAAAACAATCGTTTCTGATGGCCACAATTGAAGTACTTAGTCTGCTTCACACCTTTCAACACACACGCCTTTCATAAATTATAGAAAAAAAAAAAATAATCGTAATAATCATAATAACAATTATATTTGATTCATTCGTTTACATTATTGGGAAAATCCCCACCAAATTTAAACAACTTTAGACCTTTAAAATGTACAAAAAACAAGTGGATTTTTTTTATAATAATATTTTGGTTTTTGTTGTAATCAAACAAACAAACTTATAAACAACTTATAAGAAGGCAAAGTAAAGTATATTTTTGTTTTCTGCTTTTTTATAACTTCTGTTTGAAGAAGCACTCATTCAGCAGTGCATAAACTGTGTTGATTTTTGTTTAAAACAATAAAATATTTTGTTTATTATAAACAAAAACAACAGCAGCAAAACAACATCAAAAAAACCTCAAAACTCTACTGAAATACAAATATCACATACACTGCATTAAATAAAATTAGATCCACAATCATATTTTCAGAAAGAAGGGCGTTAAAGATGTTTTCAACACATCGATCTTTTTTCGATGAAATCAAAAAAAAGTGTATGTATCGATGTGCATAATTAGGAAACAACCACAAATAGACAATTTATTGTTCTGTTCTCAAGCTATATAGAATATCTCTATAATGTCGCCTCAATCCTATTGTTCTGACAAATTTTGGGATGCTTTTCAGCGTCAGTAAGGGTAACTCCACTCCAAGCAGAGGACATGACAATTTTGAAAGCGGCGAAATACTCAATGAGTGGCGGAATTTTCCCTGAAAATCTCTTTATTTATTCGGATATCCAGGCTAATGAACGTAGTTCCAATGTCCGTCGCTGTCCATGAATGCCGAGGATTTCTCGGAGAAATTTCGGATTATTCCAAGGTGAATCCTATATATGTTCCGGGACAAAGGGATATCATTAGAAATTGTATTGCCGATGAGCTAGCCAGGATCGGTACGGAACTGGCAATCGCCCAACATGTTACAGAGCATAGGTTTTACAAATTGCTGCGGTTAATTTGGTAATTGTTCACTCGATTTACGGGGAGGCTCAATCTCTTTGGCAACCAGAAGTTACGCGCAATATTGCCAGACTCTGCTAGACATGTATGGGCAACATAGATCAGCAATGAATCGTATTTTCGCTACTCATAGGTACTTATGAAATTTTGAGTATGAGTGAGTCAAGAGTATTAAAATTCAACTACTCTGATTCATTCGTACTCGCTACAACATTGATTTATAAGTATAGGTTGCAATGAGTATGAGTACAACGTTGACATCAAACTCACAACATTCGATTCATTGTTTGATTCATACGCCTACTCATTCAGATTCATAAATTTAGAAAAATACTTATAATACTAATACTTCGAGTCACTCGAATCATTCATCAAAATTTACAGTAGTAGTTATTGTTGCATTTACAAAAGAAGAGAAAAGAAAAGACAAAGACAGCAAGCAAAGCACACACACAATTTTCTAGCGAGTATTGTGGTGTTCGTACTAGAATCATACTTATTTTGTGCTTCGTGTATATGTTGAATCATGGAGAGTCGAAATCAAAAACATCGCGCGTATTGTTAAGTATGAGTACGATGGTATTTCTAACTTTGAATATGAGTAGTATGAGTATGATATTAAAATAAGTATGAATGCGTATAAGTAGCTGAAATTATAAGTATGACTCGAATCTACTCATCGTTTTGAATACTCGTTGCTGATCTCTGATGGGCAAGAAGAGGACTGACTCACTTCTGCCCTTAAATCGTATGGCCACCCATTGAACAATAACGATTTTTACGGCCCACTGTCCTTTTGGTAAGACTTGAAATTCTAACTAATGACTTTTGCAGCAGTTGTGGGTCTGAGTTGAAGGAAGAGACTGTCTTTTACCTTATATGTCAGTGCCCTGCTCTTGTTATGAGACGCAGGTTTCTGACCCCTCCTTTTTTGAGATCGTTGATCGAGCTCTCTAATAGAAAGATTGTTGCAATAGCAAGCAGCGGCGTGGAAGAAGACCTGTCTGCTCGCTGTTGAGACTTTCTATATGAGTTGGAATTCAGCCACGAGTGATCGTATTTCCTCTGCCTAGCTAATTTCACACGAATTGCGAGTAAAACGCATAAGAGCTATGGGCTTTGAATATATTAGCCTGGGATTAAATAGCACCGGCTTCTAGTCCGCCGTAGAAAGTTTTTATGAACACCTGGAATGTTTTTTTTTATATTTTATGCAGTTAAACAAATTTACCTCAGTTTATCATAATCCGTATGTGTATGATGATAATTCGTACATATGTATGTACATATTTAACATTTTCCAGAGCTGTTAAACGTAATGAAAATAAAAAACATATACGTGAACATGAATGTGATTTAAAAACAATTTTCTCATGTGCTATTATTTATATTTCGACTTTTACTTTTTTTTCTTGTTTTTTTTTTTTTCTTTTTTGGTGGAAAATAATAATTTTTGAAAAATATTTTGGAAGAGTACATTTAATCCACTCTATTAAAACAACTTCCATTTGATACAATATATTTGCTTTTCATTATATTTTTTTTTTTTTAAGTTTATTTTTATGGGTTTTCATAATGAAAAATTAAATACTTTTGGATTTTTATGTAACCAAGAAATACACATATACTCACATATGTACATTTAATTGTAGCATGACTGGTAAATTAAGTCTGTGGTTAGTTAAACACAAAATATATGCCGCCGAAAAGAAATCGTTACCCATTAGATAGTTTTAATTAAAGAATTATACTATTTTTTTTTTTTTTTTGTTGGTAACAACAAAACAATAAGAAAAATAATATTAAGAAAAAAGGCAACGAAATAAAATGTTGTGCATATTTTTGTTTGTTTAAAACTGCACCGTTTACAATATTTAATAATAAAATATAATAATAAACAAATTGCGACATATACAGCAACTATATTCAAATAAGAAACATTTTTTAAAGGATGCCAAGATAACTTCAATACATACATACCCTTCAGTCAGGGTTACGACGTAGCTTCCCTGCAAGCAAATTTGTAGTCGACTACGTAAGTAGTGCACTTTAAGTTAACTTTTGTAGATTGACTATAATATAACTACAATTTAATGCAGCACTTCCTTAGAATTTGGTATTCGACTACGAAAATAACACACTTTTAGATAACTCTTTTAGACTAACCATAAGCTAACTGCAATGTTATGCAGAACTCACTCAAATACGAAACGTTTATTTATTATTGAGAGCTTCTTGTTTGTGAGATTTGTTTTCTCTCTGTTCTCTCTTTTACCAGATCAGACTTTTGATGATTTTGTTTTTAGACTAATTATTAAGAAGGCAATCGGCCAAGCCAGCAACTTCCTGGGATTTTAAATAAATACAAGAGCCCAATAAAAGGCTTGATTTATCAGGCAATATATTTATTAAAATTCCTGTATAATTAAATTAAAAATTGTATTATATAAAATATATTATAATTTTTTAAAGCGACATACTTTTTAGTAGGAAAGCTACCGAATCGAATAACAAAAAAAATTAATTAAATTTATATGACTAAGCGCGTCTGTAGAAAATTTTATAATAAGATGGCGAAAGTTCTAGTTTTACTTCATAACTTAATCTTCGTTAAAAAAAAATGTATGTATACTATTGGAGAGTTAAAAATGTATCACGGCATATTGCCAGACCACTAAATAAATTATAGAGATTTTGGGAGTAGTTTTAACACTAATTATAAACTAACTACAATGTTATGCAGAATTTCCCCATAATTTAAAACGTTTATGCTATTTCTGATAATATTGTTTTTTCAATTGCACCTTTTTCTGAACTATTTTTAGATTAACTAATAGCTAATTGAAATGTTATGCAGAATTTATTCAAAATGAAACCGTTGTTTTATTATTCTCTATTTTTTACTATTTGAATTCGTTAAGTGCTATTGTAGCTTCAAAAATTATATAATTTTTATTGTTTAAAATGAGTGGCACAAGTAGAAGAAATTTAAAAAGACTTTTTAAAAAAGAAAAAAATAAATTTTTAAACAAATTAAAAACTAATAATATAGATAATTTAAATAAATTAAAAAAATAATAGTTCAAATCCATTGAAACACTCATTTTTCTCCAAACATACTTTTCTAGATGGAGAAAGTGTTGAAAGCCTTAGTGCATCCAATGAACAATTTGACGAAAAAAAGACTTTTAAAGAAAAAATTGGAGATTGGTATTTTAAAAATAGGCCATCTCGCGGGTTTTTCGAAGAACTATTAAAAATATTGGTCGAAGAAAATTTGGATGTGCCTTTAAGTGCTAATTCATTTATTAAACACAAACGTGACAAATTAGAAATAACAAAAGTTTTTCCGGGCGTGTATTGCCACTTTGTTATAAGAAAACAAATATTTAGGTGTTTAAGTGACATACTCGATTGCCAAAAAATTATAATTGATTTAAATATAGATGGATTACCATTATTTAGAAGCTCAAGAAGTCAGTTGTGGCCGATTTTGGCAAAAATTGTTAACTGACTTCATGTTAGTTAAAAATTTGTTAACTTTAAGTTAACTATTATATAACTGACTTTAAGTTAGTTGAAAAGTTATGCAGAGTCGGACAATTGACTACTGCCAATGACACCACCATGTTAAAATAGTCAGTTAGCCCCATTAAAAATAATCTAAGAGTCAACCACAACTAGCTGAGAGAAAGTTAACTTATAATGCATTAAAAGTTAGTTGAGTTGCCGGCAGGGTTCTCACAACATTCATGTTGTGTGTGTTAATTTTATACACGAGTAGCGAGGCCAACAGTTTAAAGCCGACTCCGAACGACAGAATTTTGAGAAACTCTTCAAGGTAATTTTATTTACACTCAGAGTTTTTGACAGAAATCTGCTGAGAGGAAGTCACTGAAGAAATATTATTTCGTTTTCGTTTCAACACGACATTAATCTACGAACCTTTATGCGAAGAGTACATACCGTGGACAATATTGCTGCTGTATCGACCAACGCCAGTGAATATTGCGATTTGTACAAAGTACAGCTGCAAGAACAAACGCACAGTAACATTCCACAATATAGTCTTTAGAAAATTTGAATGAAGTTCCATTTTTTTTATTGAAAATTTATCTTCAGCGATGAAATTATTATTGGTTTAATGGGTGTTAGTATATCCTACAGTCTTAAAATTCAATTGTTTGCTTGCTTTGAGCAGTTTTCCCACTTGTAGATTTGACAAATTACGGCACAGGATTAAGTGATGTGAAGAACAACCTTTTCATTGATCATAGACGTTGGGACCACCTAATGGGTGTTAGGGGTTAACGTGAATAGCACACAGAAGCATTTAAAAATTGCCAATTCACCTTGAAAACTGCATTGTTTACTGCAGTTTGATGAAAATTCAAAAGCTACAACCAAGTCAGCGGAACAGGCTAGCGTTCTATGATTCCAACTTTTTTTGTCCAAAATGCCAAAATTGCACATTTGGTTTCAACAAACTGGTGTGGAATTAACACTTAATTAATACCCCTTTTTGGAGCAGCCTTTTGGCCGCCAAGATTCTGTGATTTGTGCGCATCATTTTTAATAGACTGTTGTGGACAAGGACAAGCCCTGAAACACTAATTTATAGCTGATATCGGACCGAATGAAGACATCATAGTGTAGTAGGTAGTATGTTGGCTTATTAGACGTAAGGTCACTGTACAAACACCGGGTAAAACATCTCCAATAAAACGAAATATGAAAAAATATTTCTTCGTTGACTTCCTCTCAGCAGTCTTCTGACAAAAAATCTGAAGAGTAAATAAAATTACTACGAAAAAGTTTCTCAAAAATCTATCGTTCGGAGTCGAATTTAAACTGTAGGCCTCTGCACTAATGTATAAAATTAACACACACAACATAAGTGGTGTGAGAAGCTAGGTTGTAATCCTGGCTGAAGGGTTGTAATGACCAATTAAGTTATGTATGTATGTATCGGACCTAATAACGGGAAAAGTTCACCGAAATTGGAACTCACGGATGCACCACATACGCATAGAATTGTTAACATTTACATTTGAAAAGCAAATGACGGACATTAATTCAGCGCCTTAAAATAAAAAAATTCAAACTAAAATTGTATTTAAATTTTTTTTTGCAAAGTAATCTATCACTTGCCACTAATCAGATATTTTCCGCTATTCTGTTTTAATTTCCATTTTTTCCCAAAACATTTTTAATCTCTCAACATAACTCTCTGCTCGTATACTATATCCAAATACGTATTTGATTTTCTTTTTCTTAGGATCCAGAGATCATCCACTTATAACTCGTAAATTATATAAAGTGCTGACTATTTAACAGTTATTTTAAACAAATTTTATATTATTTTCCACTAATAAAATGTGTTTAAACAATAAAATTATAAATAAAAGCACGTTTTTATCTTTAAATTTTCTCATCTATAATGGTTCACCATCAACGAGATTTAAAAATTTCTTGTTTAAATAGAAATAAAATAAAATTGCAATTAAATGTAATTCTGGTAAATGCATTACGTTTTTTTTTATTAAATGTTTGAGAAAAAAGAAATTGTGCAGACAATTGAAAAATGAAAGTTTTTTTCTTGAACAAAATGTCAGGAGTATTAAACAATAAAAAAAAATTATTATTAAAATGATTGTCTCTGTAACAGCATAGCAAGCATAAAATAATAACAATAATTATGAAATAATTAATATTATTTTGTAATCTTAATTTGTTTAACCTTGATGCTTGATTGTTATTATTACACGATATTCAATATTTAATTGAATGAATGATTGAGTGAATGGACAATAAGAAAAATTAAAAAACAAACAAAATTAAGGCATTAAATAATTAAATAATTTTACAAAACAATTTGTAACTTGTTTAATAATAATGAATAGAATAATAGCAGTCGGTCGAGGTTTCAATTCAATTGATTGTACACACTTTATAGAAACTTGTAATATATTGTGATATACACTGGCTCAAATAAGTCGCCGTACAACAAGCAGACGTACATCAAGAAGTTTTTACCGCCAAGGTACTTCAAAACCATTATTAAAAACTAAACGAAAACTATATATAGGTCAATAATGCTGCTGTATTGACCAAATTTCTGGGTATACCGCGATTTGTCAATTGGATTTGTAAAGGGCTATCCACTTCGTGGTTTCAAAAGTATGGGACTGGAATTCGACATCTGTCAAACTAAGTTGTGAAACCAATTTTTTTCTTTTCAGTTGAAAGTCTGACATTGACGAAAATGGATCGCTTAACTATCACACAACGCATACAAATTATCAAAACCTACTACAAAAATGGTGATTCTGCCGCAGCCACGTATCGTGCGTATCGGCAATTTTTCGAACAAAATTTTCTTCAGCGATGAAGCACATTTCACACTCGGTGGTAATGTTAATAAAGAAAATTGTCGTATTTGGAGTTCTGAGAACCCTCAAGTAATTGAAAGCCATTACAGCCAGAAAAAGTCACTGTTTGGTGCGCTCTTTGGTCCGAAGGTGTGATTGGATCTTACTTCTTCGAAAACGACGATGGAACGACTGTCACCGTCAATTCGGAGCGTTATGGTCATATGATAACCGACTTTTTTTTGCCTGCTATTGAAGAATACGACTTGGAGAATATGTGGTTTCAACAAGACGGTACCACATGCCACACAACTCGAGCGAATATGGCTTTATTGCAAGAGACATTTCCTGGCCGCGTAATTTCACGTCGTGGCGACCAAGATCATGCGATTTGACACCATTAGACTTTTTTGTGGGGCTACGCAAAAGACCGTGTTTATGCAGATAAACCTTCAACTCTTGAGCACTTAAAAACCAACATTCGTCAAGTTATGACTGAGATACCGCCTAATATGTGTCAAAAAGTGGTCGAAAATTACCTCAAAAGAATCAATGCTTGCAACACTTCGCGTGGAGGTCATTTAAATGATGTAGTGTTTCACACATAATGTCAACGTTCAAACTTTACAATAAAAAAGAAATATCATGAAAAAAATATTTTATATGTGTTTTATTTACGTTTACTTTTGAAACCACGAAATGGATAACCCGGTATTACTCGACAACCTGAAAGATTTTACGTAAGGACGCTGGTATGAAATCATACAAAGTACTGATGCAAGAACTGTCGCAAAGTAACGTATCGTTTTTTTTTAAATGGTACTTAGAAAATTTGAATAAAGATCGATTATTAAAAAGAAATATGAAATCGACTCAAATGTTCATTGACTTTCATTTTAGACTGTTTTTTGAGTTTATTATTTATTTATTATAAGCACAAATTGAGCTTTTAAAACGATTTTATTTTATTTAAACCTGACAGGTATACGAAGACTTATTTGAGCCAGTGTAAATAAAAATAAAACTGAAATAAAATTCCCATTAAAATCTTAGTCTTTTAAGGAATCAAAATATTGTACGAATCGAATGTGAAAAGTATAAATTCGAAATCTCTGCTAGGCTACACCCTAACCTCATTAAAAAAAAATTTTTTTTTTAAAGAATTTTTAAATTCAGTTTAAAACTAGATGACATTTAAATGAAAAAAAACTATGTTTCCAATTTAAATTAATGACATTTTCTCATATTTTGTATAATGGATTTGAAAAACAATATAGGAAGGCAACACCAGGCACAGCACACATTTTAAGGTGGAGTTACATGCAGGCAATGGTGTAGGTCATGCTCTTCGAAAGGAAAACATGTTATGACTATGGATTAGAATTTAACAAACCACGAATAATTCTCATTGTATTTTAAAAGTTTAAAATAAAAGTTTAAATACTTTTCAAATTGACAATATGTCAGTTAACTTTTGTTTTATAAAAAAAGAACGGGTTTCCAAACAATTAAGAGAGAGAATTTTAGTGACTTTTTTTTAATAAAACTGAAATAAAACGAAACAAAAGTTTCGAAGCCATATTATTAGCTTAAAAAACAAGTATTTTATTAAAAAAAAAAAAAAAAAAAAAAAAAAAAACAAATACTAACTTTATGCAAAACCAATGCGCAGATGGTCAAAAGAAAAATAGTGTCATCATTATCGTTCATATTTAAATTAACTACAATAACAAAAAGCGGAGAATCTTCAAAGAACTACTATTTAAAGAAATTATTTCAAGTTTTTTAAAATAAAAAGTGCCAAAAACATTATGAACGGTATTAAACAAGTTTCTTATAATTCAAGAATTTTTACGGTTTTGCCAAAATAAAAATCACATTTTGAAAAGAAGAATACGTCACATAAATTATAAAACAATTTGAATAAATATGGATAATTAAATTTTTTATTACTTGTTTATATGCAACTAATCACCCACAATTAAGGAAGTAGAAATTGGTCAAAGCCAGTTACGTAAAATGATTTTTCTCCTGTTATATATCTACATCTCCATTAAATCCATATAGAATCAATGCTAAGTACCCATGATTTATTGCTGCTAATCAAGTACATTCGAACGTTTTCCCCTCTTTGCTACAGAATTTCTGTAGTTTTCCGGCGGTTGCATTGTAAAATTTTTCTATCATTAAGAAATTTTAGAAAACACCGAAACAAATCGTAGTAGATAGACGTTATAAAATGTAATCATTACAGTGGGAGCATAAAGCTTCTCAGTCAAGTGTAGTAAAACTTTTGTGGAGCATTCAACTTGATGGGACACATCGCTTTCTGGTACCGTGACCAAACAATGAAATTGTGAGTAGAGTAGATAAGAACTGAAGATAAGACGTGGTGTATTAGTTAAGATATTTCACTACAAACTACAATTCAAATTCAAAAATAGAACCTAAAAGGAAAGTTCATCACCACAAAACCCAATACAAGAACCCAATGTAGTCACAGGGGATTAACATAACATAATTACGGTGGATCTCGCTTCTAGCAAACGACAAATAGCAACTCTATGATTCTAGAACTTGCGTAAAATTGTGTTAAAGAAACTGAAACAAAACAAACGAAATAATAATGAGAAAAATTATTTAAGATAATATCAGATGTTGTGTTCCTTTAAAAGAACAAAAGAGAATAAAAAACACACCTATTGAAAACTAAACATAACCTTGATTGCCATTATATCAGGCTTTGAAAACGTTTGAAAAGGGTCAGAGGTTTTCAACCATGAGGGGTATAAGCCCAATTTTATCTTCCATAATAGTTCGATTTTGTGGCGTTTCAGTAACGTGATTTTACTGAAAGAAATTTGGTCAATTAAATTTCATTGATTTCGTTACATTGAGTATCCAGCGTTTTTTAAAATTATTTCTTATGCTTTCGATACAGAGATAAACTTCCAGCGTGTTGTACTATACAATCTTATTGATTTTTAAATCACCTGCAACAAACTCATCTGAAATCACAATTTAAAATAATTTTTCCAATTAATATTGCACATGAGTACTGAACAGTCTATTGAAGCCTTTCCATTTCACAATCAAAACATTAAAATTCTTCTTTTTTTCAAGCTCAACTTTAAGCCACATACCACACATTCAAGGAAGGGTGGTGACTCGTTCTCAACTATTGTTTCAGCAATAAGTAGTTGCAGTAAAAATGTTGCAATTGAAAAAAATTTATAATAAATTTACAATAACATTGCATGTTTGAAAGTAAAAATTAAAAATAAAATTAAAAATAAAAAAAAAATTATAAAATACAAAATTAAATAAAAAGTAAAAACAACTGTTAACAATGTATTAATAATTATGAAATATGTAATAATGTAGTAACAACGAGCAAACAACATTATGAATAAATTAAGCTGGTGAGAAAATCTGTTTTGGTTTTTGCAAGAATTTTTTTTTTCCATTTCATGTTTGAATATTTTTTCATTCAATTTTTATAAATGAAAACGAATGTACACAGTGTTATGGTCAATTATATTGTAGGACGACAATGGAAGCCTTGACCAAGTTATTGTTTAATAATAATAATAATGCACTACTTTAGATGGTATTTTCAGGAAATTGTTGAGAAATTTATTTTAACTCACCCTTACAAGACAATATTTTACAGAAAATTTTTAAACATCGATCTGATAGATCTAATAGACTTACCTGAAAAGATAAAGAATTAAAAATTCAATAGATTTTATAGAATAACTAACGACTATAAATTATAATTAATAAAATAAAATACTAAATAAATACGAATATTTTTATAAATTCTTGCAGAAAAAAAAAGTATTTATCTTGAAATCATTTGAAATGATCGAAATAGTACATGAATGACGCCAAACTGAACTGAATGAAATCGAATATTTTTTTCTTTTTTTTGTTTATTTAATTGTTTCAAATCTAATGAAGTAAAATGAGTATATGGACACACAGCTGTTGCAAATTAATAGAAACCATTTATATCGTCCACTGAAAGAAAAATTTAAAACAAGTCAAATCAAATGTTGAATTTCTATTCTTATAGACTGCAAGACAAAAAAATTAAGATTAGATTCCCTATGTAAAATAATTAACGACGCATTTTCGTACTGAATAGGAAACCTTTTATAAATACTTTGGAAATTTATGAATCAAAATAATCTTATAAAACTGTTTTGGATGAATTTATCTTTTATGGCGAAAAACATTCCTGTTCATTAAATCAAGATCTATCCCTGAACTTCTTAATAGTCCCATACAAGTGAGCAGTAGTCCGTTATACAATGAATGAAAACCCTGTTCATTATCTTTCATCTTTTATGATTACAAAATAGAAAAATCGGTCTTTTCGGGTATACACAGGTTTAGGGGTAAAAGTAAAAAGAGTTTAATATGTTCAGGGATATTCTACTGTAATCATCTAGCAGCTCTATAATACATACATAATTGGTCATTATAACCCTTCAGTCAGGATTATTGACCTAGTTTCTCACACCACTTATGGTGTGTGTGTTAATTTTATACATAAGTGGCGGGACCTAAAGTTTAAAGTCGACTCCGAACGACAGATTTTTTTTCAGAAACTTTTCATGGCAATTTTATTTACTCTCAGAGTTTTTGCCAGAAATCTGCTGAGAGGAAATCGCCGTAGAAATACTTTTTGTATTTTGTTTTGATGTCTGGCCTGAGGCTCGAACCCTGGCTTTACGTCTAATAAGCCAACAGACTACCTACTAGACTACAAGCTCTATAATTATAACCCAAAATATAGGGCGAATCATTTAAGCATCCACATTTTAAAATATAAAAAAAGGAAATTATCTATAAACTCAGCTCAATTAGGATGATAATAAGACCACGACGCTAAAAGACTATCTTCTCAACATGTCCGTTAAAAAATTAAATCTAATCGTCTTCGTTTTCGATGGCGTATAGATCCACGGGTTTGGCACTTCAATATTTCATTAAAAAATTCTAAAAATTTACGAGAATACTGCAACTAAGTTCCCTCTACTCCGTCTCGTCATTTTTCTTATAATTTGCCAAATTCCAAAATAATACCCAGCACTGGTAGGGATATCCTCTAAGTGTTGTCTCAAATAAAAGAAAAATTAAAAGAAAATGAAATATCTTCTGCTCATTTGATGAACAACAGTAATGTTGGCCAGGCAACTCCATCATTCGTAGTCCACATCTATTATTGCTTTGGCCAGCTTACGCAAAATCGATTTACGAGTTCTGTTCTGGTATACCAATTATGTGGCGGTGTGTAAAGTGATTGATAAACAATTCGTCATGGTTTCCCGAATTTTCAAATACTAAAAAATAATCCATTAAGAAGGCTTTAACAGCCTCCTCTTCTTGATATTCAAAGCTAAGATTCTTAAGGATCGTATGCTGTAAATAGCCTTTTAGCGCAAAACTTCAGCTTAGAAGCACCCATTGACATTTACTGACTTTATTCTTGGACGGTGTGAGACCGTGGTTAAAATCCCAGCCCAGACTTCTGGAACAAAACAAAATATGAAAAAAAATTTCTTCAGCGACTTCCTCCCAATCGTCTTCTGGCAAAAACTCTGAGAGTAATTTACATTGCCACGAAACGTTTCTTAAAAATCTGTCGTTCGAAATCGACTTTAAACTGTAGGTTCCGCTATTCATGGATAAAATTAACACACATAATATGGGTGGTGTGAGAAGCTAGATTGAAATCCTGACTAAAGGGTTGTAATGATCAATTATATAAGTTAAGCAAGTTTGTTAGTACAACAGTAATTTTTTATTTTTATAACATACTATGGGTACAAAAAATCCAAGTAATATTGTCCTTGAATCCGTTAAATGAAAATTGATGAATTGACGAAAATCATATCTTATTTTAATTGAGATATTGTTAAAACAAGACTTTAGTTTGTATTGTAAATACTTGAATAGCTTTGTATGAGTAAAGTGGAGGAAATGGAGGAACATTTAGGTTTACAAACGACTGTAATTTTAGCGACTACAACAGCAAATTGTATCATCTAGCGTTGACAGAATATTTAAAGCCTCAGACTTCGATGATTCATTACTGCAATTGTAGATTGTAATCGATTACATTGATTGAGACAGCTCTGTATCGAGTGATGTAACCAACTAACGAAGGCACGTGCGAAATAGAAGTGTTTGGAGGGAAGTGTCTGATGGCTTCTTGTTGAAGAAAAAGACAAATTAAAGACAATAATAATAGTAATAGACGTGTTGTAAGATTCTCTTTTTAAAGTCTTTGATTAAGGATTTGATCATCATTTACATGATTTTCATAATAGAACAGAATGCAAATAGTATTTCGAATTTGATTATATTTTTGTGAAACACTAATGTCTGACCGTTTGGCTTTAAGTACTAACGACAAAAGTATTGTACCATTAGCGAACGTATTTTTTCATAAATTCAATTTATTTCTTTCAATGTAAATGTTATAACATTTTGAGTTGCGCGACTTAAACAAGAAATAAGAAACGATCAATTGTTTACGTTTCTAAATTGTAACAAATTCAACTCTATGCTCACTTAACGAACGACAGACAGACAGATAGAAACAGAGAAACAGACAGACGACAAGGTCGTTTGTTTATTCAAAACCAAACCATAGAAGAAAAAAAATTCTCAACAGAAAATAAGAGGGAAAAACATAATGGAAATGGAAATAATAATGAAATTGATTGTTGGAAATGTTCAAATGAGAGAGCCAGCGTGCAGCACGAAAGTCAAGCAATGTGAGTAAAATAAATCGGGTTCTATTGGCAAAGTTGGCTTCTAACGTTTTCAGTTTTTCTTATAAATGGCAGAAACAGTAGGAAATTAAACTTTAGACAGAGTGATATACAGAAACAAGCAAAACTGAACAGTGACTTCAAAGAAGTGGAAGTGTAGAGGGAAATAAAAACGGACTTATAAGATGCCAAACGTTTATAAACACAGGCAGGCAGTCAGGCAATCCGTGTTAACGTGCTAGTATGAGTTTTTCTGTCTTCTAATGTAACAACCATAACAAAGAATAAATTTTCAAAAAAAAAAAAAAAAACAATTGCAACATTAATTCGCTTCACTTTTTTTCATCTCGTCCTCTCTGTTGTCTTTAAATAGTTGTTTTTGCTGGCCACATCAAAATAAGTCCAAAAAAACGAATTTGTATCGTTTCATGTTATGTTCAGGTCGATATGTTTTGTAATACAAATAATATGGATTCGTTTAGTTTAAATGAAAAAAAAAAAATAGAAAAAAAAAACATTTTAAAATGTATGCAAAAATTTAAATCACGACAGAGTTTCTTATTTTTATTACTGCCACCACTCTTATGGTATAAAGAAGTGAATTAAAGTGAAATGAAAAATAGAGTCATAAATAACGATTTTTTTAAAGTGAATATTAAAAAGGGTCTGGGATCTGTGTGTTGGTCTCTTGTTAAACTTAATTTTTATCATCTTAAACGAATTCGTATATTTTTTATATTCATTTGAATTCGTTTATTGTTGTAAAACAATTTAAAGACGCCTGGCAATAAATCATTTGTCAATTAATACTTCAGCAAAAACATGTTTGTTTTTTTCTTTTTTTGTTCGAATTTTAAAATATTTTTTTTTAAATACTTTTAAACAAGAAATAAAAATGCGAATTAAAAAAAATTGTAATAAAATTATACAGAACACTTGCACTAGAGCTTAAGAATATAGTGTGAGAAAAAATTTCTAAATCATTGACTTAATTGGTAATCGCTATTTAAATTAAAGAAAATATTGCTTCGTTCCAAAGTATTAAAACAAATGATTAAGCAGGTTTTTCTAATTGTTTTTAGAATTTCAATCATTCAGGTCTTTATTTTGTCTTCTGTAACCATTTCGCTGTCAGTTCTCCACTATTAAACTCTCTTTCTTTTTTCTTTCTCTAGGCCTTGTGTGTCTGTCTCTTTTTCTAATGTCCTATATTTTTTAATGAGACAGAGTCTTTCAAAATTGGCTTTGCTATGTCAGGGTACATTAACAATATTACACATACGTCTGGAATCCTCAATTACTATCTTACAGTAGTGACAAGTAGCTAGGTTTTGCTATAATACTATGGACACTATAAGACTTTTTAAAAATTGTGACAGGATACATACTTTGATTTTGGAATTTTTCCACAACATTACCTTAGAAGCTGTGAAAATCGTTCATTAAATTATAAGATTACTAAGCCTGAGTTAAGAATATCTCGATCTAGAAGGATTCTGGGCTAATATAAGGTTCCAGTGAATCTTAAAAAAATTGTTATTTGACAACTATTGTAAAGCGTTATCATTTTACGCATGAGATAGGCAATGTACTCTTGATTTATGATTCAAATTGAAACAATTTTTATTAAAAACACTGGTGTAGATGTAAAGCGTTTAACTGAAGGTTTTTTACAGTAACTAGAACGATCTCATTCATGTCAATGTAGTACTTTTGGTAGATTTAAAGAAATTTCCTTATGGGTCTCTCGTAGAATTGAAAATTGTGAAATCCGATGTTGCTAAGAACTGGAAAATAATCTTGAGGACTTCGACTAGCCAATCATAGGAAGGTTATGCAGTCACCAATTGAGAATGAGCGTTTAATGAAATGACATGTGGCAAGATATAATTGATCTATCGAATACTTTGCAAAAAACTTCATTAATGAAAGTGAAACAAATCAAAGAAGTAATAAGTTGATGAGAAACAATGAAGGAATACAAAGAAAAAAAAGAGTTTATGGGCAAAATAATCTTATTTGACTTAACGTAATTAATTCCATATTATTTCATGCTATTTCTGTTTTGTGCGAGTCATGAATTTTTATAGGAATCCTGGAATATGGACAACATCAAATGTTATATTGGATGTTAATATCGGAAATCCTGAAATGTTTAGGTTACAAAAAGCGTTCAAATGATGGGTACGATATGAAGAACTATTGAAAATAATGTTCAAAAATTAATTTCGAAAATTATAACAGAGGCAAGAAAAAGCACTAGTCTAGTGGAAACAAAACTTCCATTTGAGATTGTGTTTTGGGTTGCGTGAGTTCATAGGATCGATTCCTGCCACAGACTCTAATTTTTGTCAAAGATGGATCTGAAATAATTATAATACAATATTTAACCGAATCCTGTGGTCGACGTGGCATAGGATGACAGGTGTTGAGTTACTAAACGAGGCCTCGAGTGCTCGAAGAAGTAATCAATTTAAAAAACAAATTCTTTTGATCCATCTCTCTCAGAAGTCTTCTGTCAAAAATTCTAAGAGTAAATTAATTGCCTTGAAAAAGCTTCTAAAATATGTCGTTAATTTACGCATACAACGTAAGTGGTGAGAGAAATCTGGGTGTAGTCCTGACTTGAAAGGTTGTAAAGGCCAATAAGGTATGTCTAGAGAATCAATTTTGGTATACGACTACTAAATATAGTATTAGGTCACGTTTACATGTGATTTTTTTTTTTTTTTTTTTGTAAAAATATCAGTCAAATTGCAATTATTTGTCAAATTTTCTGTTCGCACTGAAATGGTTGGCGGTTAAGGAAACGAAATACAAGAATTTACAAGCAACGCAAAGAAACTGGCTTAAACTTTAAGCAAAAACAATGTAAGAAAATATGTTACTAACTCAACGAAGTGAACGGACCGACAGACATAAAATACGGGCGGACCATTTAGTCAGCCAACGACTAACCAACCAATTCCATAGGATGGACACAACAATTGCAGACAATGGCAGAGAGTCTGGGGATTTTTTGTTAAAATTAATTTTTTCTGCAGTTCGTTTCAATTTGTATTACAAAATATTTTATCCTCAGTTATTTATTACAATTTCTGCCAATATGTACATTCACTTTTTGAGTTGACGCTTTTACCAGTTGTACGTATAAAAAGCGGAATGCACAAAACGTGATTTGGAATTTTTGTGTCACTTTTTTATGTTTTTCTGTTACATTTCTAAGAAATCTTAAAAGCAAAGGTTTTTCTTTTACTTGTCTTTCTATTATCAAAGAAATCAATATATTTTTATGTTTGAAATTACAAAAGTTCTGTTGGTTTGAAAAAAAAATTCATTAAAAAAAGTGAGAACATAAATGAACCGGATGCGTTAAGCTCGGTTCACATTAACGAAATTTGCATTGAAAAAATAAACCTCCACTCTACATGTATGCATGTTTGCATAAGTAAATTTATATCTTTGTCACCGATTGACGTTTAACATCCTGCTCTATTCGCATCGCATAAAATATTTTAGTTTTTATTTAATGATTACTTTTGTATTTTTCAATTTTATTTATTACACCTGTTGCAACTAGTATTCATTTTTCTTACACATCGTTTTGGTTACAACAGCACATGGTTTTTTGGGACAATTGAAATTGGCAGTGAATAATTTAATTGGAAAAGTCATATATAATACAAAGGAATGACAATCAGAGAGCAAACGAACAATAACATGTGCGAAAACTGTTGTATATGAATTGTATTTCCCGAGTTAGAAGACTTCAATGCAAAATGTTCAACGTTGTTAAATGCTGTCACTCTAGAATAGGATCTGAAAATATATTATTAGGGCTTAGACTAAGAAATATCCTCTGGTGGTTCCATACTACACCGCTTGCTTTTAGGGATTGTACCTTTGAAATTCCTTGATACGTAGCATCTAAAGCGCGTTGTTATTAATATGCGCTGATCAACAGGTTCCCAATTTTCTACAAAAACAAAGTTTGACAAAAGTTGAAAATGAACCGTCTTTTATATCTCACCGCTGGAATTGAGTGAAAAACTGTCTGGCTCTTTAAGCATCTGACGTGCAAGCTTTGGCTTATCGATTCTGTTATGTTCTATTATGTTATCGTGACATGAATCATGTAAGAAATGAATTCGAAATGACTTCTCTGTATTTATCCCCTTAGTTTTGTTATAGTAAAGCTTATTCGCAATCTAATCTAAGTCAAGTCTACCCCATTGCCATAACACTGCCCAAGAAGAAGATGTCATGTGGGCTAGATAGCCTTAGTGTGAAGGATTCTAAAACAGCGAAGCTAATATCTTTGCCATCGACCAAAAAACTGCAAGTCAACCACAAAAAATGCAAATCATAGACCAACAAAATGCAAGTCATCGAACAACAAATGCAGGTCATCGACCAAAAAAAATGCAAGTCATCGACAAAAAAAATTAAAGTCATACACAAAAATAAAATGAAAGTCATCCATAAAAAAGTGTGTCATCGATCAAAAAAAAAAAAAAAAAACATGAATGTTATGTCATCCGATAATAAACACGTTTTTACTACAACCGCATCACAGGGTGGGATCCATATTATATTAAGTAGTGTTTTGGCTTACTAGAGCTACTAAGTTTAAACCCCAGCTTTTAGATTACAAAACAATTACCAACAAATATTTCTTTCGGGTATATTCCCTGCATTAGCCTCCTAGCAAAAGGACAGAGAATAAATAATTGTCATGAAAAAGCTATATAAATCTGTCGTTTGGATTCTACTCATGAATAAAATTAACACCCAACTTGTGTGGCGTAGAAATCTAGGTTGTAATTCTGACTAAAAGGTTGTAATGGCTAATTAAGTAAGTATCTCAAAGCGAGATATCAAGAAAGACACGGCAACTGGCATTGGAGTAAAAGCTCTTTGAAAGTAAGAAAGAAAACCAACTAAAAAAAAAAAATATGGGGGCAGTTAACTACAATGAAGGCCGTAAAGGGATGAATTCTAGAATTTATTGTGTTGTTAAAACCTATCAAAGACTTATTTTTATGCTTTATAATTAACAATACTGTTGTCATTAATTTAAATAAATATTAGAATAATTATACCATAAAAATTAGTTTTCACATAGAAAAGTGAGTACCCAATTTGTTTTATGGGCACGGCACTCCTTAATACTATTATTTTATGACGTTTCAAATACTTAAATTTCCGGTATTTAAAGTGACTTCGAACAATAGAATATATTTCACCACATAAGCGATAGTGGTTTTTATTTACCGCCACTCCACTTGAATGTTTTAAATTTTTTTTTATTATAAATCGTGTGCTTATTTAATAGCAAATTCTTGCAACAAAATTAATTAATCATCTTGTATTCTTTTTTTTTTTTTAATTTATTATTATTTATGAACATTATTGTTATGCGAGTGTGATGGGAAAATTATAAAAACAGAAGCTCAAACTCCATAAGAAATATAATTTAATTGCAATTGCAAATTTCAATAATTAAATTGAATTTAATTGAATTGAAAGAAGGAGCACAAATACGAAGCAACTAAAATAGAGAAGAAATAACATTTAAAACACAAAACTCACGCAACAGCCCAGAAAGAACAGACAGACGAACAGAGAGAGGCGAGGCGAGTATTAAAAAATAGCTACTCTGGTGGCAGCTGCAACATTTTCTTCATTCATACGTTTTTTTTTTCTTCTGCTCATAAATAATGTGTGAAAAACTTGAGATGCAAATTTTTTTCCATTTTTTTTCTTCATTCGATTTGTTTTAGCCAGAAAAAACACTAGAAGCAGCAGTTGTTAACAAGGCTTAAATAAACACATAGACAAATACAATTATACAGACGTCAAAGGTTTTCAAATCAACTCTCACGCAGTTATGCATAAAAAACGAGGGATTTAAATAGCGGGTCTTTTAACAAGGATTACCGAAGTTTGGCAGTCAAATTAATCGTCATTTATTCAGTTTGTTTTGCCTACTCACCATGGAGGGAGATAGAACTTAAGAACACGTGAAAATAATAAAAGTATTGGAACAAAATGGTTGTTCTATTTGGATTTCAATTTTCATAAAAAATTACTCTCCAAGGATGAGGTCCATTTCTAGATAAATAAGTATGAGTACAGCAAAAATTGTCCAATTTAGGACGATACTAATCCATATGAAATCCAAGAGCGTTCCACACACCCCTAAAAAGTTAATATTTGCTGAAAATTTTGGGCTGTCAGAAGGACGTTGACCAGGCCATCGCTGTCGCCGGCGAGCACAAGAGGCCGATGGTTACCAACTTCTTTTGGTTTGAACTGAATGATCTGGACACCGACAATACGTGGTTTCAACAAAACGGAGCTACATGTTACACAGCTCATGACATATTGGGTATTCTGCACGACCGACTTGAGTGTATGCTCATTTAAGATGAAGGTGATGTGAACTGGCCACCGAGAAAATACAACTTGACCTTGTTAGACTTTTTTGTGTGGGATTTTCTTAAGTCGCAAGTATATGCGAATAAGACACAAACCACAGCGGTCCTCAATGCAACATAACTAATGCCATCAGCCAAATTCTGACTGATTTAAGAGCCAGCGTCATGGTAAAATCGTAAATAGTCGCCGTAGTCTAGTAGGTAGTGTGTTGGCTTATTAGACGTAAAGCCCGGGTTAGTATCCCAGGTCAGGCATCAAAACAAAATATGAAAAAAAATATTTCTCTCAGCAGATTTCTGGCAAAAACTCTGAGAGTAAATAAAATTGCCATGAAGACCTTCTCAAAAATCTGTCGTTCGGAGTCGACTTTAACCTGTAGGTCCCGCCACTCATGTATAAAATTAACGCACACAACATAAGTGGTGTGAGAAGCTAGGTCGAAATTCTGACTGAAGGGTTGTAATGACCAATTATGCATGTATGGATGTATGTCATGGCAAAATGGACATTTTGGACATAGAAGTGTGCGGACATATCGCACACCCAGTACAAAAGTGACTCAACTCAAAATTTTCATTTTACGAGTTTATATGCTTAAACTATGTAGAATACACTTGTTTATTTATAAAACAAATATCAGTGTATTTTGTTGTTGTTAACTGATACTAAAAATGGTCCAAAGATTTTGTTTTCAACTATTTTTAATTAAGTCCAAAATAGTTTTTAATCGATTTCTTAAAAATGAAAATTTTGAGTTGAGTCACTTTTGTACTGGGTGTGCGATATGAACGATGTCATATTCCACACATAATGACATCAATAGATCCTTCAAACGAGTAAAAAATTTCGATGATATCTCAGATACATACGTACGTACTTTAGTCATTACAAACCTTCAGTCAGGATTACGACGTAGCTTCTCACATCACTTATGTTGTGTTGGTTAATTTTTATACATGAGTGGCGGGACATACAGTTTAAAATCGATTCCGAACGACAAATGTTTAAGAAACTTTTTCATGGCAATTTTATTTACTCTCAGTGTTTTCGCCAGAAATCTTCTGTGAGGAAGTCGTCGAAGATATATTTTTTTTATATTTGGTTTTGTTGCATATGTCTGACCTGGGGTTTGCACAGAGGCCTCATGTCTAAGAAGCCAATACACTACTTGCTAGACTGCGGCGACTTCTATCTCAAACACACTTGGTTTTATTTAAATTTAAAGATAGAAAGCACTTAAAAGAATACCATTTATATGCAATTAGTTTTATAATTGAGCAGAAAATTGTAGAACTATTAAGACTAAAACAGAAAACAATTATAAAAAACGTTTGGGTAATAAAAACTGGTATTTATTTATAGCAGACCAATTTCAATTCTCAATTTGTAAGACGCGAATTTGCATGTGTAATAAATAAAATATTAAATATTTTGCAATGGAAAAAGAAATGGCATAAAAATGAACTTTTGACCTTAAAGTTGATCCAAATCGATCGCGTAACTAATTAATATTATGCTTAATTTTTCGACCAAATATGCTTCTGTAAATATTAACTAATGGAAGCGTAATTACTTTAAATATATAAAACATTGCCTTTTTTTGGATTATACTGAAAATCACAAATCAAAAACCCACAAGGTCATCGATTAAAATGAAATACTTGCCATCATTTAGTTCTCATAAATTCGTTAAAAACTTCCTTACCAATTGCCAATTGCTGAGGTGTGTTTCAACTGACGCCCACCCATTTTTTCTTTAAATCGAAAGCAAAAATAATTTGTCTTCCAAAAATAAACACACTCTCACACACACACAAGATAAACGCCATAAAAACTGCCATAATTTTTAGACTTTTAAAAACTTTTTTTTTTTTTTTTTGCAAAATTGACTTCCTTGATTAGCTGAATTAAATTTTAAAAATGATTATTATTTAGTTTAGTTTCTTTTATTTTTCTTTGTGTTACAATGGCTTAAATTGATTTTGTTTTTATTTTTTTGCATCTCTTTGGGATCATAAAAGCAATATCAAATCGAAACATGGTAATTAAAGTGCACACACGGAGTAATTGTAACAGACAATTCAGATTAAAAATGTTATGAATTAATGCGATCTAATTTCTTAGTCATGGGGTCCAGATTGTTTTCGAATTCGCATAATAGTTGTAAGAGAATGATTTCGGATTATTTTTATGTTCATATCCATATCTTTTTCATCACAAATTTTATATTTACAATAATTTGATATAAAAAATATTAAGATACCCAATATGTCATCGAAATTGTTTAAATTTGAACTTAGTTAAGTAAGCAGCAGTTCGGCTTTCTCAATGTCTTAATCGATGAACTGTTAAGCTTAAAACTTCATATGATGACTTGTATTTTTTGTTGCTGACTTGCATTATTTTTGGTCGATTAATTTGAGGTTTTTTGTGGATGACTTGCATTTTTTTGCTTGAAAAATTACATTTTTTTGGTCGATGACTTTCATTTTTTGGTCGATTACAAAAATATTATCTGCGTCGTCGATACCTTCGATCCTAAGTAAAGACCGAACGTGTCGAAAATTGTTTTCGAATCCTTGTTATCATGGCTATAATCCTTTTCGAACCAACTTGGTTTGAAGATATTGAAAGTCTTGTTGGAAAATTACAATAAGAGGCGATCAAAGCCATACATCAGACTATCAACGAATAACCTATGATGTGGAGTACTCTTGTTCATTCTAGTAACTTGTGGGGCATTAATTCATCCCAGAAGGAAATACCAGGGTATGTCCTGAAATTTGTCAGGGCTAGGTGTCGCCTTTCCCCCGTTCTCCAGTTCCTTAGTATTTTTTTTTTCTTTAAGCAACCCAAAAGATTTTGTTTCGTGGTACATATGCAAACCTTTCCAGAGCTTGAAACGATTTATACAATACCATAGAATAAGAGCGAAAGAGTTAACTTTATTCCGATATAATTTTCTTACAAATTTCTACTTCTTTTGTGTACACCCTTTTTTTGGTTTTCTTTTTTTTGTTCACTGCACGATAATTCGTCGTTTCAATTCACCAACTCATTGATTGCGGCGTTGATCAATGTGTAAATGAGTGAGCGAATGACTCAGTTAGACGGTCATCGAGTGGGCTTCAATAGACAATTGCATCTAAAAGACGTGACGTAGCAGACAGACAGTTGATAATCCGTGAATTTTGTAACCCCTTACTTATGGAAACCTATGGTTTAAGCCATAGCCATGGTTTAATGTTCTTTAAAATCGTTGAGTTGCAATTTCATTTGCATTTACGTTTCTATGGTGTGGCTTTTGCGGTTTCAGTTTGAGAAGAAAAAAAGGAGAAAAAATTAATTGTGGCGGCTACTTTAACATGAGTGTTACCTCAGAGGTGGTGGTGGTGCCCTTTTTGTATTTCATTTAAAATCATGACAATTTGTTTTGCCAATAGCTTTTAATGGTTTCAATTAAATTCAAAGATTTGCTTTTACAAAATATTGTTATTTAAGCTAATTAGAAACGAAAATAAATCGATAACAATCGAATACTCTACTTAGGATACTATTGAAAAAGCATTATGCAATGAGGATTTTTTAATTGCAGAAATCACATGGCGGATCTAATGTAGTTTTTTAATCGGATTTTTCAACTAGTATTTGCGTCACTATTTTTAATTTGTAATAAAATGAATTGAATGAGCTTGACATCAACAACATGTGGTTTCAAAAGGAATGCACTAAGTGTCACGCAACTCATGCCATATTTGATATTCTGCACCAGCGATTTGACGACATGGTCACCTAATGTGAAAGTGATGTAAACTAGCCATCGCAATCGGGCGATTTGACTCGGTTAGACTTTTTCTTGTGGGATTTCTTAAGCCGCAGATGTGTACAATTAAGCCACAAACTATAGGGGTCCTTAAAGCCAATATAATGCAAGACGTAGGTCAAACTCAACCAGGGCGGAAAAAATCGTAGAGACTCCAATCTGCCAAATCCATAGTCCAAGTTTTTTGACAAATTTTTGTTGGGTCGGATCGGAAGTGTTTCATATACTATGAGCTGCTGACATCCAGTCAGACGATCAATTGTACCGAATATAATTGATTCGTTTGAAACGAGAATTGGTCGAAATGTTATCCGCATATACGAAAACTATTGAAAATAGTTGGAAAGTACTGTCGTGCCAGTCTTACAGTTCAGACATTGACTTGTTCTACAACCATCGATGCAAAACACTTGCTGATGTATGCTTTAAACCAGAGGAAGGTGGGAAAAGTTTACTTGCAATGATGATCAATAGTTTGAATAAGTTTGTATTCAATTGTGCTAATGTTTCGCATAGGGGTCCAAAATATGTTTAAAATCTCGTATTATTATTCTGCCAGCTAATGTAAACATTTCCGAGAGAAAACGTCCACTTAAAATTGAATTTTATCGACTTCGACACAGTCAGATATTCCTTAAACTTATCTCTACTTATGTAGTTTCATGTTTTGCAACAGAGTGAAAGAGAACTGTAGCTTCTTACACACTTTATGTTGTGTTTGTCAATTTTATACATGAGTAGCAGGACCTATAGTTTCAAGTCGACTCTGAATGACAGATTTTTGAGAAACATTTCATGGAAAATTTATTTACTCTCAAAGTTTTTGCCACAAATCTGTTGAGAGGAAGTCACTGAAAATTTATTTTCATATTTCGCTTTGTTGGAGATGTTTGACCTGGGGTTTGAACCAAAGCCTCATGTCTAATAAGCCAACACACTACCTACCATATTACGCCAACTTCGAACTGAATCCATCGAACTGAAGAATTAAATTCAGTTCGCCTCTGGAAAAATCAATTTGACATCCCTTAATGGGTTTACTTAAGACCTTCCTTCAATAAAGTTCATCTGTTTACTGGTCAAGTGTCACATACATGAGCACAAAACTTAATATACAACAACCATTATTCATGGTACTGTGGTAGATTGTAGCAATACGAATAATAATTATTTTGAAATGAACATCTTCTCACTTATTATTAACAAATAATTCAACAGGCAATTGATTATTGTTTATGAATTATTTATTGATGGTGTAATTTTCACAAAATGTATGAAACATTTATACCATCCGAATAAATATTTACAAAATAAATAATCATTTAGCGAAATATTGAAAACTTCATTTCAAAATCAGAAAAAAAAAATTAAAAACTTCATTAGCAAAACCGAACGAACAGCAGCTGACTTGAATAGTCTCTCGTATAATGAATGACAGGCAATAAATTCTTCTTTCATTTGTTATTTTTTTAAATCAAAATCAAATATAATCACCAGGCATCAGTGTTTATCAGTGATGCATTATCGTTGTGATTATTGAAATGAATCAATGGACGAAAACTAACGTTATAGATAGAGTGTGTGTGTTTGATTGTGTGAATGTAATTATCAGTAGAATATTAAATAAAAATCCAAATGGGTAATGTTAACGGTAATGATAATAATGATGACCAAAACAAATAACAATTGCTATCCACATGTACAACAACATCGTTTGGATGAGAGCATGAGAATGAGAAAAAAAAAAAGGAAAACTATTGTGCCATCATCCTAATTGAGAGAGTATTACGTGTGGTACCTGAAATAATACCTGTGAAATGGGAATTCAATTTCAAAAACAAATTCAATTTTGTGTTGACGTTATATTCTAATAATGTTTGTGGTAACGACTAACAATATTAAACCTGCGAAACAAAATGTTGATTATATTTTCAGATTCTTAATTATCATACCTACAACAACGCTCTATGTACCCTCCCCTCTCTAAAGTAGTTTCAAATCGATTTTCATTAGAAATAATAACAAGTCTGCTGTGGTATCCTTAAAAACAAATCGACAGACAATTTTTCTCTTTTACAAACTAGTAAACTCTATTGCCACTATTTATTTTGTGGACAGAGTCCATAACGGAAAATATGTGCGAACACCTGACATTTATTGAGCTTCATATACGAGACAAAAAACATTTGAAAATGAGCTTAAAATATTTATTTAACCATTGAAATGATAAACAAAATTAAGTAAATTATCGAGAGTTATATAGTGTATTCAGTGTTCAGGAATGAACAAACAAAATCTATAAGGTGGGGGCCAAATAGAAAGAAAAATGAACAAATGTAAGTATTAGCACAAAAAAAAATAAATGAATGACTGCGGTTAATATCTCTCTGACGACACAATGGATCTCTATTCAAAACTCAGCTAAGCTTTTCTTTTTTTTTTTTTTTGAATTTTCTCTCGAATCCTGTACTAGTATATGAACTGCTCAAAGGCATAATCATACTTTCTGCAATTAATGTCGCTTTTTAAAGAAACTGAATCAAAATTTTGAATTGAACAACAGACTGATGATAACGGTGGACATTCAATTAAAACAACATCGGTTTTATATCGATTCTCTACGAAATACATCGAAGTTTTCTGTGCATCGATTGAATTTTGTAACAAAATGAATGTAAGAAAATAAAACGTACTTATTATTTCGAGACCACGACCAGATGATTTGTACTACGTCAACCTGCATGTTTCCCGCATCAGTAAGAATAACTCCCCTTCCAGTTACTTGATAAACACCCAGATGTTACATTCTGAGATACATTTAAACCCCATAGGTTCCAAATATGTGTTCCGTGATTCGTTCTTCTGTTTTTAGAGTCTGTATATTAGGCTTAAACGATTCTTATTCTAAGACGAGTGCTCTTTGATTCTACTATGGCCGATGCGTAACTCAAATTACTTTTTATGCTCTCTTCCCAACAAAAGTTAAGATTGTTTCAAATCATTTCGAGTTGAGATGAGCGTTCGCTTGTCTATATCTTCCCTTTCGCCCAGCAGACCCTACAAATGCCCTCTTCCTACTCCACATGAAAATTCTAACATCATCAGTAGCGTGGTGGCTACTCTTTCCGCAAGATAATCTGTCTGTTCATTGCAGCTGCCTCATATAAACAGAGTGGAGTGTGGCTTTTTTGTCGGATAGTATTAGAAAACTTCCTGTTAAAATTAGCACATCTTTCGATAGTGTAAACTTCCGCTCTCAATATTTAATTTTGTGGCAGTCCCTTTAAACATATGTACTTAACCCATCAGTATACCACAGAATAATCTCTCTCTCTCTTAAAAGAATATGTAGCAGCATAAATATTCCTTTGTCTCTAATTGCTCGGTCTTGTTGCGAAGCATTTCACAAAATCATAGTTTACTGATACTGTCTAGGGGAGAGTTAAGGAAGAAAATGTGAGTCATTCGATTCGTTAGATCGTGGTGCCAACTGATTAATATCGCGTTAGACTTGGCTCACGTTAATTTTACCATGGTCTTATGGAACGAGCTCAAATTCAACAGAGCATGCAGCTTCATTAAAAGCCAGGCTCTCATTGCAAGATTTTAGCAACAATACCGAATTTAATTAAATCAACCCTGTTACCCGATTTACTTTGTCATCTAGTCTATCTAGTTTCCCCGAATATTTTCTCCACTTGTAGAACTCGGGCAAGCAAACTTTCGGGCAAGCGAAATTTTCTCAGTTCCTATGATGGAAGTCTTGCTTTTCTCTGGATAACTCACATAGGCCGTCTTTAATATGAATATGGATTCTTTTAAATCTTTTCTAAAGGGTGATTTTTTTTAGCTATTATTTTTTTGGCAACACTGGTTTAAACAGCTCACGCACGTTTCGTGTTTTGTTTCACTGTCAAACATCATCAGTTTGGTCTATAATTTAACCATGAATCGTCTTACAAACGAACAATGCTTGCAAATCATTGAATTTTATTATCAAAATGCTTACTTCTTCAAAGGTGCTGCGAACCTTAACGTAACTGTGAATGGTGAGCGCTACCGTGAGATGATATCCAACTTTTTTTTTGCCCAAAATGCAAGAGCTTGACTTGCATGACATGTGGTTTCAACGAGACGGTGCCACATGCCACACAGCACGCGTTACAATGGACTTATTGAGAGGCGAGTTCGGTGAACATTTTATTTCACGTTCGGGACCGGTCAATTGACCGCCTTGATCGTGCGATTTAACACCTTTAGACTATTTTATGTTAAGACTCATGTCTATACAGACAAGCCCGTTTCAATTGACGCATTGGAAGACAACATTGAAGCATTTATTCGTGAGATACCGGCCGAAATGTTGGAAAGAGTGTGCCAAAATTGGACTAAGCGGATGGACCATGAAATAATCTTCAAACATTAAATTATATGGACCGTACTATAAAGATTTCATGCATTTTTCTGAATTTTATGTGTTTTTTTTTTGAAAAATTTTCCTATAGCTCTTAAAAAATCACCCCTTATTTAAACTTCAAGCTAAAATTCAATTTAAATAGTTCGATTGTAATTTTTAAGAACCTTCCACAATCATTACTGAGGCCACATAAGGACATACCTGGTAAAAAAAAAAACGTTAATAAATGGAATATAATTCAACATTTATTTATAAATAGCGACCGGTATTCACATAGATTACAATTTATAATAGATGTCACATTAATAGATGAACACAAAAACATTTCTGAAATACTAAAGAATAAATGAATAAAGTGATTGACTGAATGAAGGAATGTATGAATGCTTCATGCGGTATTTTATTTTAAAACAGTATTTGGCGAATACACATACACACACATACCGAAATGTATTTCGTTGTTTTATTGTTTTGGGTCTTTTTTTTTATTGTTTCTTCTTCTTATTTGCAATAAACATAGATTTTATTTGGTGTTGCATGCTTCATTGAATAAAATGACAAACCATAATAACAACGACAACAACAATAATATTAACAATATAATAAAAAATTGGCAACAACATTAACAACAAAATCCAAATGACACAAGAAGTATTTCAATTTTTAAATAAAACAAAAAAAACGAGAAAAATGTGCAAATAGCGATGGTGATTGTATGATGACTGACGATAGCACTGGGTGCTGCAGATGACGACGACGTTGTTGATGTTGATGATGATGATGATGTATTTTAATACAAATGCTATGTGCAACATCATATTTATTTATCTAATGCCGAGATAACTTGAATGCGTTATATGCCGCAAACAAACAAAATAAAATACCATTCGAAACAGAAAACTAGAAACCGCTACTAAGGTTTTGTTGCAAGCTAAATTTTGCTTTGCTACTACGGCAACATATACACGAGTACGTATGTAATATTGGTGCTGGTGTTGGCGGCTATAGCCCAGTCAATTTGCTGTGGTAGCAAAACTCTTTATTTTAGATCACTATTGTTCAAAAGGAAAAAATAAAAATGTATACAAAAAAAAAACCATAACATAACACACATGCAACAACAAAATGTCGGCCCCAAATTTTAAGTGCAACATACCGCATAAATGTACACCATATTTTTTTGGTTGGCATTATAACTTTATGGACACACATCTATTCACATTTGAGAGGCACAAAAAAGCTTTTGTACTCCTAATGCTGCTCTACAACATGCCACATTCAAATGCTTAATCAGAATTTATATTTATTTAGATTTTAAATAAACTTCATTCACTCTGTTGCTCGCCACAGCCTCCCTAAAGACACTCAAGTGAATTTAAAATGTACTTTTAAAAACCACACTTGTTTATGGCTTGACAACAAACAAAAGCAAACAAAGCGACCAAATCGCCAATATTTTAAAGGAGTCCAAAGCTAAACAGTACCTCAGACTTCTGTGTTATAATTTCAGTTTTTTTTTTTTGTTTTTAGCGACCATTGACGACCACAATTCCTAAAACGGCGATCAAGCCAGCTAACCAACCATTGTCTCTACCAAGTCGTTGTTTTACAATTTAAAAAGACAAGTTTTTTTTCTTGATTTTTTTTTGTTTTGAATTTTCTATTGAAACTATTTGCCGAAAAAGTTTACGTAACTAACTTCGTATCGTAAATGCAAATGGATTTTTAAGCGTCATGCATCATGTGCCATAACTAAATTGGTTCCAAACATAAATTTGTTTTATTATTTTTAATTAAAAAATTGACACTTTTATGATCAGATGCATTCAATCAAAGGAAGACGGCAGTAGATTGTCATTGCGACTTGAGATTTTTTATGGCCATTTTTGTGTGTTTGTATAATTTTTAGTTCCACATTTGTACAGCACATTTGAAACGGTCATAAAAGAGTCAAAAATAACTATTTTTTGCTACTTTATTGAGAGAATGCTATTCTAAACTATTCACACATAAATATGCCGAATATTATTATTCTACCGACTTATGTCAACCAATTTTAATCGAAATTTTACAAACACCGAGGATGTAAGAAACAATTTTTTAAACCCAATTCTGGAATTCTATAAAATCGATATATTTTTGATTAGGTTTTTTAAGACGCAATTTTGATTATAAATAAGATTTTATCATTTAATGTTTTGATATACGAAATTTCAATGGGAATAAATAAAGTCTTTACGAAAATCAAAAATATTATCTTTTATCGACATCAATATTTATCTATAAAATTTTACATGTTATGTTAGCCATACATTTTTCCAAAACACATTTTTATCGATTAACGAAGTAAATTAAAGTAAAAATCTTGGCATAAAAAATGTCTCTAGAAACTCGAACTTACAAATTTACATTTTTTAATACAAGGGTTAATCGACAGAATTAGAGGGAAAAAACACGAACGACTATGGTCACCCGATACAGCACTATAATTCAAAGTTAGAATAGACTTTACGACGCTAATTTGACTTTAAGCAGCTGACCTCAATCTTACCTGACCTAAAATCTTACGATGTTCTGCCTTTTGTTGTATGCGAATTTGTCTAGTAACAACAGATTACGTAAAAAGCGGAATTCAACAAATTTTTATATTTCTTAATTCCGAAAAATTTTACATCATTCACGAGAGAATAAGAATATTGTGAATAAACTATCGAAAAAATAAATCGATAACTCCTTTCTACTAAACTATCACCATAAAACTCCTTCAGTAAATAGTAATCAACAAATGCAGTGTTCTAATATTATCAGTCCTTTGACCAGGAGGTTGTATTTTCTAGAACTTCTAGTTATATATACACATATGGTACATGATGGTCTCACAGTGTCCATATGTGCTTTACTAGTCATTACAGCCCTTTAGTCAGGATTACAACCTATCTATCCTACACCATCCATGTTCTAAGCGTAAATTTTATTCATGAATGGCGGTTCATGCAGCTTAACGTCGACTCCGAACTACAGATTTAAGAAACTTTTCATGGCAACAGAGTCTTAGAGTTTTTGCCAGAAGACTGATGAGGGGAAGAACTCGTTGAGAATCCAACACAGGCTATGGGGTAATCCTAATCGCAATATACTTAAACGGAAAACGTTTTAAACGATGTAGGATTTCTTAAAATGGAACAACATTTGAATATAAACAGATAGATAGTCTATTTTCAGTTCCTAGCTAAGGAAATACTAAAAATTATTTACGATCGATTTGGCCCAAACTTTTTTAATAAAAATGGATTGAAATTTTTTTAGATCCTTATGGCTAATATTTTATGATAAACCATCCCCTCTTTGAATCCAAAACTAATCTTCTGTAAAACAATTGCAAACAATCATTTCTTACATGCCAGGCAAAAAGAAAACCAAATATTCGAAGATTATGCGTGAAATATATGTACTTCAGTTTTCTTGGCATTTTAGATAAACTTTTCAAGAAACCACAATAACCATGAAATAAATTGTGAATTTGAATATCTAATGCAACGCAGCAACACATTGCCAATACAGCAACAAAACAAAAGTGTGCAACAACTTTTAAAATCTACGACACTTTACAAATGTTAAGTATTGTTTGAGTATGTGAGTGTGTGTGTGTGTGTGTATCTTTAAGCTCAACAAATGGTAAAAAAAAATTGCTGTTAAGGCACAGGCAGAGTTAATATTGTTGCTCCCATACCCTAGCCACAGAGTTATTAATATGGTATGTATAGACAAAACTGTAGTGCGTAGTAAAGCTTAACAATTAAGAAGCATTATAAGAAGAAGTTTGAATTTGTCGTTCCATCCACCCTATGGAAAAGAAGATTTTCTTTAGAAGTCTTAAATATATGCAGCAGGCTCACTCATACAAACGTGTACGAGCAATTAGTTTCTATGCAGCAGCAACATATGGGAACAATAACTGTATTTTTCTATGGATTTTAGGTATTTCCACAAAACTTGTGTTATAAATTCTAATATTGAATACACTTTAGAGTACAATAGAGGCAAAATTATGTTGTTTCACGTTTAGTTGGATTTCCATATTCCACACACAAAAGCTGTTCTGCAAACAAAGTAATATTCTCTCTTGTATTAGGTTGGTCTTGGTGGTAGGGAGTTAAAGTATCAAAGTTTCAAGTCGTTTATTCTAACTGCTTAAAAGCAATTGGGGTACAAAAAATTAGGTACAAATCACTTTTAGTTTAGGCCACATTCGTTTTTGTTATTCATATAATAGGAGGCAGGCATGCAGGCACTTCTAAATGTACTCATTAGAGTGTGTTTAGTTTTAGAATGATTGTCCAAACTAATATTAAAGCAATACTATGGATATTCACTTCAGCAATATACAAAAATGTATTCATTTGCTGTCAAAATTGAATATGCAGAAGAGGAGTGCGCGCGTAAAAATTTGTGCTGAAGGAGAATAATTAATATTTTCAATAATAATCCGCTTCGTCCACGAAAACAAAAGACAATCTAGTAGGTGTTAATTGAAAGACTGGTTATAAAAAATATAATAAGGACCTTTTCGTATTGAAAGAAATCGTGGAAGTAGAGGAAAGCAAGGATTTGAAGATACCAACAAAGCCTGTAATAAGGATTTTATCAAAATACCCCAATGTCTTTGGAAGAAAAGTATAAAAAAATGGTATGCACCAATTCTTTTATTAGAAAAGTTAATAACGAAGCTGGTCTTAAGGTATAGGTACCCAAAGACAGGTTAATCCACAAAATTACCCTTGGGCTTCGTTCTTTGGGGAGATATTGGACACGAAAAGCTCAATTAAAAATCAAAAATAATTTAATAAAAAGTGGAGAATTGCTAACATATAGCAGCAGATAGTTCAGAGGACCCTGATGGAAGGCATTCCAGAAAATAAAAAGAAAAACGTTAGAAAATGTTAAAATCTATTAAAAACTTCATAGTTGTTTATGCATTAGAATTCAAAGTATATTCTCTTTAATTTAATTAAAAGATTGAAATCATTTTACCATTAACTTCAGTTTTTATAAAAAAAAAGTTTATGCCCCAATTTTTTTAGTATGCACCCCTTGCATATACTATACATAAGAGTGAGTTATATTCTATATACTGTATAGGTGAGTTGAAGTAAAACATTTAGCAATTTACATCAATTTAAAAGCCACAGTTTAATGTCGATACCGAACGGCAGATTTTTGAGAAAATTTTCATGACAATTTTATTTACACTCAGAGTTTTTGCCAGAAGACTGTTGAGAGAAAGTTGCCGAAGAATTTTTTTTTTTTTTGCATATTTCGTTTAGTTCGAGATGTGTGATCTGGATAAAATAAGGGTCCCTAAAGGAAGTCATCAAATATATTATTTAGTTAGGGTTTGGGACTCAGGACGCCCATAGAAACAACAAGAAGACGTAAGTTTTATTCCATAACATCCTATTGATAAATGGGTAAATGTGTAATTCGTCGAAATGCTAAGATATTTTAAGTATGAGAATTAAGTCACTGTATACATAGTTATCTGCTCGAAGGAAATATAATTTGCAGTGCTGTTCTGAACATCATACCATTTCTTCCGACTTTTCCAATGACTTTGAGAATCTATATAAAAGTATGCATGCGTACATGCTTGCTGCCTTTTGCTGAACTTTGTCACTGTAGTGTCAGGAGCCTACCCTACCCTATGGTTGTTATTCATCTTTGAATTACTTTTCAAAATATCCACGATTGATATTTTGGGACAAGGGAAAACAATTTCTGGGGAAATATTATTCATGATTAGGGTGATTATTTGGAAAACACGGAACACATTACTGTCGTATTTAGCTTTTTTTATTATAATAAACCCTATCCTATCAAATTTCTAAGACAGGACGCGTCGTCATCAAATTGTTGAATGGACTGATTCACCGGAGTCGTTTAAATTATTTTGTAAAGTAGTCCGTTTTTTTTGTATACGACAATGAAAAAATTTTACCACTGTTACCTGACAATATTGCATCCACTCGGTCCGGTCCCACGTTTCTAAGATAATCTTTAAAATGTATAAACTTCATTCAAAACGAGATTAAAAACAGATTATGAATTTGCCAAATTCAAGTAATACCCCTATTATTTATCTTAACGATATTTTACCTGAGAGTACCTATAGCCATTGAAATAAAAAACAAAAAAATGTTTGTCTAAATGCATACAAAACAACACGTCTACTTCTATGTCTTGTCATGATTTCAATATTAAACAAATATTGTTTTAATGCAAATGCCATTTAAGCGTTTTAGATAGCTCAGACGCTCTTCATTTGGTAGCTAAAATTTGTGTGGCAAACACATGCCACCATTAAGGCAACAAATATTGCATTTGGAAAACAAAACTAATGTTTAAGTTTTTTCTTTTGTCTGTTGCATGTGTAGAAGCGTGAGCGAGTGTTAAATGAGTGCTTGAGTGCCTTGGAACTAATGACGAGGTTATAAGAGAAATTACTAAAATGTGTGTAGAGATTAGAGACATTATCCAAGATATTAAGTGTAGTAAAATAGGTTTTTTTTTTCTTCTTCTTCTTATTTGCAAATGATATTTAATTAAACAATACCTTCGCTTGAGAAGCAGATCTTTGAAAGCATATTGGATTTTTGGAAAGGAATTTTATTCATGTATCAGCCATTAATCTTGACTATTAAAATCTGTTTTGCTATGGCAGCTTGCTACCATTTGTGGCAAGTCTTTATTATAATGCATAAATGAGTTTAAAGCACTGTATTGTTGACTTTTAATTTCAGTGGAACTAGACCAGTTTTTACTGTTTTTTCCTCTTGAATTCATGTATTGATTGCAGCAGCTGACTGACCGTATTTCTGGTCTTGCCGTTTTTGGTAATTTATTAATGCTTCTCATAAAGAATGTATTTATATTGTGATCTCATAGACAATGTTTTTGGGAATGGCAAAACAAAACAAAACGAAAAAGAAATTAAAAGTTACATTAGATGTTAAACATGTTTAAGTTTCTAGTCATGCCTTGTTTGTTTCTCCTGAATTTTTCTTTAATTTGATATTGATTGGCTTTTTAAAATTGAATTCTGATTTTTTGTTTCTGTTTTAATAATAAAAAAAAAATGTCGTCCATATACATATAGCGACTATTGCCTAATAATTTTAGAAATATTGTCGACAAATTTAATTAATAAATATAAATAAATACTTGAGTTTAACTTATAAGGCTTGTTTGCTAATTTAAAATAACGAATAAATAAACGTTTCGAAAATAAAACTTTTCATTTGAAAGAGATTTATTAGAATTAAACAGAAAAACATTTCCTATAATTTAGTCACATTAAATAAAAAATATAAAATTAATAAACAAAGTATACTTAAATAGAATACAACATGCGTGGGTGGGTCAATAATCCCGTGAATTTTTAAACATGGATTATTTTATTTAGTCCCTTTCAAAAAGCAAAATTAGTTGATTTCATCAAAATAGAATTGTTTGTGGGACGATTTCATCGTCAAAGTTAGATTTCTATGGCGGAGCAATGTTTTCAAGTTTCGAAAAAAGAAATAATTACTTGAGGGCAAATCTTATGAATCGAGCAAATGGGAAATCCATCTGTAGTCTTATTTGACACGAAATTCACTCTTCCATTTTCTCTACAAAGTGTAAAGTTTAATAAAGAGACGAGAAATTCAAAAATTCACGGGCTAACATCTTTGTATCGAACAACAAACAAATGCTACGTAGCTAGGGATAAACAAAGATTAAATAGATTAACAAAAAAAAAAAAAAAAAAAAAAAAAAAAAAAAAAAAAAAAATACATAGAACGACCAAGAAACATAGAAAACAATTACAAATCAACAGTAAACTTCTAGAAGTTGACAGATCAAAATCAGATGAAGTACAAACAGAGTGAAGAGCAAAGTTATCAGTCGGTTGTTGTAAAAAGCACAACGTACACTGCGAAAATTTAAAAATGTGAAACTTGATATTTGTAAGGAAACAATTGAGTGATAGAATTGATAATAGCGTGGTGTTATCCATTAAAGTCTCTTACCAAAAAACTTATTTTATTAAAAATGTAAAATGTGCGCAACAAATACTCTTCAAATTCACTTAAAACCCGAAATGGTATTGGTAAAGAATTTACGAAATTCCTAAACTGTCTCAACTAATGAAACAAATGTACGCAAATGATCTAGGTGGTGATCAAAGCACAAATATAAGAAAACGAATAAATTAAGTTAAAAAGCTCGTATTTTGCAATGACTTGATTTTTCTATATAAAAGAATGCCTTTTGTTAAACTTCATCGCACTAGTTACAGGAGCCTACCTTATCCAAAAGCTGACATTATATTCGGAAAATTCAAAACATTACCGTCATATTTTGCCTTTTTATTATAGAATGATGCGAGGAAGACTGCTAAAAAAAATTAAAATGTCGACATATCACCAAAAAAAACTTAATATAATCGATAACAGAAATAGTTTGGGTACACAAAAAAGCTCAAAGTGTAGGTGAAACATGAATTAACTTTAAAAGATGTAAAAGACCGAATTTCCATTTGAGCGTCACTGCTAAAACGGTGTGAAATAGAAGTATTTTTGAAGCGAATTATTACGATCGATAAAAAGCGAATAACGAGGAGGAATAACACTAAGACAAGGAGTACTGTCAAGGGATTTATACATTGTGAGCTTCTCGAACATGGTCAAACGATTGGTTCTGATGTCTACTGTCAATAATTACCGAATTTGAAGCAAATGCATCTTTCAAAACGCCCAGAATTGGTCAACAGACAACACCATACCACACATCTTTGATGTCCCAGCAGACACTAAAAGAGTTGGAATAGAAAGTTTGGCATCCACCAATATACATATGTATATTCTGGACCTGACTTCTTTGTATAAGTTTCGATCTCTGTAAAACTCTCTGAATTCAGGGGAGGTCCAATGCAATTAAATCCCTTTATTTGCTCATGATTTCCATGGATGTTAATCAAAAGTTTATACTACGAAAACTACGTTGTTAGTGGGGTATATTAAATCAAATGTCCGCTCTCATTTACAATTTCACTAAATGATAATAAAAAACAAAAATGTAAATTTTGTAAACTTTTATTAAATTTATAAAATATATTCGCAAAACAAAATAATTTTTAATTTATAATCCGAAAAATCAAATTATAAGTCTTCATTCACAACAACTTCCTTTACTTTGGCAAATATTAAAATATAGAATACATGCGGAAACTTTTTTTTAATCTACAAAATTATATCGAAATGCATCTTGAAAACAGTTGGAATTTTTGAATTCAAATTAAATTTAAAAATAGCCAAGTGCTTGATAAAATTTATTTTTTTTTTTACTCAGAATCTCTTTCTCAAACACAAACAAAATTTGCATAAAATGAGGCAAAGAAATTTGTTTACAGCAATGGTTCATCCTCATCAGTTTTAAGCCAACTGCAATTGAGGATTTCCTTTAAATTCCAACGAGCATGAGGCTCTGGTTCCAGCAATACTGCCACTGTGGCCTTAGCCTGTGCCGTTATTTTATCTTGAAGTTTACGGCGAAAGGCAAATTTCTTACTCTGTTGAAATTCGAGTAATCGGCTCAAGTTACTGTCATCGAAAGGCATTTTGGCGTTGAGCATTATAAACAGTATTATGCCGAGGGACCAAGCATCAGCTAATTTTGGATCATAGGGATGACCACGTACAACTTCAGGTGCAGCATAAGCAGCCGAACCACAATACGTTTCTGATTTAATGTCATGGCCATTCTCATCACGGCAATAGCGAGCAAAACCGAAATCGGCCAATTTAATATTCAGTCTTTTCGAAAGCAAAATATTTTCACATTTCAAATCACGATGAGCAATGTCATGGGAGTGCAAATACTTAAGAGCTTTGGCCATTTGTAAAAACCAGGCTTTGGCCTGTAATTCATCCACTGGACCTGATTTTTTAATATAAGTTAACAGATCACCATTTTCGGCAAAGCTCATAAAGATAAAGATTTTAGGGCCTCTTTGTAAAATACTATGGATTTGTATGATATTCGGGTGGTCAATTTTTGTTAGGATATCCAATTCGCGCGGAAAAAACTTGTTGACAAAATCCGAGGGAGCTTTGGCCTTATCGATTATCTTACAGGCCAAGTGTATGCCGCCATGGCCATTATCATGATTGTAGCCAGCCGTTATCACCGTAGCATAGGAACCCTCACCAATCTTATGTCCTATATTGTAGCCCCTTTGGGCCAAAGCATCTATGTCCGAAGGGCGTGTACTCAATTGACGATTATGTGAGCTGGCTGAAGATTTTGACATAATTGTGACAATTTTCTTGATACCGTTTTGAAATTTTGTTCAATTGCATCTGAAGATGGGTTTAATTCAGCTGGTGAAATTCGAATTTGCACTCAAAAACATGGACCAGAAGAGTATGAGTAGAACGCGTCTTTTAGTATTAGAAAATTATCAAAAATATTACGAAAAATTCTTGAAAATTGTAATCAAAAGAATTTTTTTATAAAACAAAGAATAATTGAAAATTTTTATTTAAATTTCACTCAAAAAGAAAAAACGGAAAATCAATTTTGACATTTCGATTTTCAATTTTCGTTTAAAATCAATCGCACAAAACAGGGACGGAAAACAGACAAATTACTGGGATTGTGCAATTCATTACACCAGTCTGCAGGCAGATAGTTACAAAAATTTTGGAATCGAGGAAATTTTTGTAGAAAACGTGTCTTGTATTTTGTGCGTTATTTTAGTACTTTTTAGCATAAACAGGAATAGTACTTTTGATGCCAGTTTTTAAATTGTTTTAGATTTTTGAAAATTGAATAAAACACAGAAAATTTGCAAAAGTCAATGAAATTTTAATTTATTTAGGGCAGTAAGTGACTGCCAGAGACTTTATTTGTACGGATAATTTCCTGTAATTGTTGACCGTGGCTTCATTGTATGTAGTCCACCAGTAAGCTACAAATTCTCTTGTCTTCCTTGTCTCTGTAGTCTAATAGATAGTGCGTTCACTGACTAGACAAGAGCTCGTGAGTTCAAACGTCAGCTTTGACATCTCGAATAAAACAAAATATGAAAAAAATACTTTTTCGGCGACTTGCTCTCATTTTTTTTTTTTGCAGAAAAAAGCTCAGCTTTGATAACTCGAATAAAACGAAATACAAAAAATATTTCTTTTGGCGACTTACCCTCAGAGTATTTGCCAGAAAACTGCTCTTAGGGTAAGTAAAATTGTCAAATCTGTTGTTTGAAGGAACCTACTACTTCCGTCAATTGTGAACAAAAATTTAACACACACAACATGGGTTGTGTGAGATGATAGATCGTAATCCTGACTAATGGTTTGTATTGGCCAATTAATGCTATGCGATCTTTTTATCGATGTAATAAATTGACATCATATTTACCATAGACTTTTTTACTCTTTGGCAATTATTCAATACCGCTTACTTCTTCAAAAGTTGGCGTACATCCCAAACTACTGTCGTGTTCACTTAGCTAGCCAACAAACCGATCTTGACCTTTGGCAAATATTCGCCTCCTATAAACCTTTTATTTTCACAAGCTTGGTCCATGATTTCGAAATAACGCAAAAATTCGTCAACATTACGATCAAACGCTGCACCTATCCTGACGAAAACTATCTCATGCGGAAGTAATCATTCAAAATTTAAACTTTTGCACCTTATGATCGGCCATAAAGAATTCTTTAAAAATTTTTTAGGGTGTGGAAACGTTAGCTAAACGTTCTTAATATTCGGTTTTTTTCATGATTTCCATGTACGACCACAACAAAAATAACCCTCTATTAAGCCATTGAAATTAAAGGCGTAGAGTTCCCGTAGTATTTAATAAAGTTCCTACAGTTAATAACCAAACGAAATTTCCTTTTTTATTCAAACTTTCTTTTCACGCAGTAAGGCGTTATCAATGAGGCTACTACCAATTGTTGTAAAACATAAACTAAACTTGTTCAATCTTTGACAGAATTCCATTGACAGATTCCCGTTGACAGAATCAATGCTGCACTTTCAATTATAAGTTGGGATATTCAAATCGTTACGAACTTAATAATCCGCTATCGTGAACATGATAAAATGTGTTCAGTAGTATTGGAGTTTAATAAAAAGGTTAGAAAAGTCCCTTCATTTGTAAGAGGAAGTATAACGAATCACTTAAAGTTGCTTAGGGAATATATTTTAACGAAACAAAACTACACTAAAGGAACATTTTTTCCCGAAAAATTATAAACTAGCCTTACTAACTAGATTTTCACGAATTCTGTGAAAAGAATTTAAAAAATGGTATGTAAGGTACAGAAACAGAAGTACATAGAAAGACTACAAAGGATGAAAGTGAAAATAATAACAATAACAAGTCAACAGTAAGATTCCAGAAGTTCCACTGCGAAAATAAATAAATGCCAAAGTCACTAAATTCCTGAAAATAACATTCCCTTTACATTCACTTGTGTACTTGATTGCTCAATAAATATTTAGAGAAGCAGTCGGATATTAATAAATAAAAACATAATTTTTAAATTAAAATTATTTAATTTGCTTAACATTAGTTCTACGATAGTCTACTTTAAAATAAAGGCAAAATTAGTGTAAATCAATGCATAAGCATTAGAATATTTGTTTGGAAGCATTTAAAATCCAAAAATTTCACTGCGGTATGTCAGAAACACTAATCTAAGCCAACTTCATTAATTCGCTGACATTTAGGTCCAATGTTATATCCTATATTGACTAAAAATCCCAAATAATTATAACTGCTGCTGTTGATACGTTTCAAGGGAGTACTATTCGAAGGAATTTAACCAGGAAAAAATAATGACTTTATAATGAAATCAGTGACATGCAGTTTGCCAATTGGGCGCAATAACCTTTTATGATTTCACATTAAGAAAGACTCACGGAAATCAACATTCACTACTCCCTTTTACAAAACTTTTATCTCATTTAATTTTATTTAAATCCATACGGATGTGAAAAAAAGAGTTGTTGTTAATTAAAAAATATGCCTACATTACGAAATCTCACATCACATCTCAAGAAATATTTTCACAAGTGTTTTTTTTTGTATTAAAATGTTTAAAAGTTCACTTACATTTTCATTAAGCGATATTATTTATTGTATTTGTTTTTCGTTTTTCTTAATTTATTTGTAGCTTTTATCAATGGTTATGTTTGCATAAAAGTCGATCCCAATATACCAAATGGAAATTATACCACAATCAGTCTTAATAGCCAGCAGACAACAATATTGCCATACATAGTAAATGATGACAATGAGCCAGATAATATCACCCTATTGGGTGGTGGTGATACAGAGCTAAGTGCATCGGAGCGTACAAGACGTTTAATACCCTACATGGCGTTTTATGTGCCCGTTTCCCAATTGCCCATTAACAAACAATATGCCACCATCAGTAACAATCACAATAATATCCATATGGTAAGATTATAACTTTCAATTATTTTTCTTTAAAGGCATCATATTATTATTATTTATTTACTTATCGATTATTGCAACGAACTCTTTAAAGACAAAACAGTCGCCGCAACAAGCGCTTATAAGACCAGCAAGTGCAACAGGAGTTGGTAGCGGGGGTAGTGGTCCGACAGGACCAACGGCTAGCACTCATATACCAATACCACCACAATATGTACACAACACTGTTGGCCTACAGTATTTACCAGCAGCCGGACCATCAGCAGGCCCAACGCATTCGGTTGCGAGTGGGCAAAATTATCAACCAAATGCAGGCCTGGGTTATTATCAAACGAACAGCGATGGCAGCGGCAGTAGCAGCAGCAGTGGCTATGGTGGCGGTCACATACAGTCTCAAGCACAATATCATTTATTGGCACCCACAACAACAGGACAATCGCAGTATTTACAACCGCCTGGACCACCGGGACCCTCTGTCCTTGGTTTGCCTGCTGGCCCAGCCACAAATAAGGCTAATGGCAACCAGGCATTTGTCACTTTTAAGGAAGTAAAGGGACCCATACGAGTAAGTGTTTTCAAGAAAATTGCCATATAAATTTCCCAACATAAATAATCTTTGCCGTAATATTTGACGTTTTTTCATTCTCTTCTCCCCTCTCACTCCTTCGCTCGTTTTATATTTCTGTTGTTTGATTTTCCACAGCATAAAACTGTGCAACATTTCCCACCATTATCAGCGACAGCTTCATCAGCCTCATCTGTGTTAAAGCAGCAGCAACAACAGCAGCTTAAATCACTTGGTGGTGGTGGCACTGCTGGAATTGCTGCATCAGCTGCTGGTGTCTATCGTCCACGAACTAAACAACAATCAAAAATCAATTTAACACCATTTACGCCAGCCAATTCAGTGCCCGGAAATTTTGTGCCAATTGTTTATACGCCAGTAAACACTAATAATAATCACAATAACAACAACAACAATTTAAATTCACCTACTTCGCCAGCTAAAGGAATAGCTGCTATTGATGATACTCAACTATTTAACCACAATGAATATCAACAACAACAACAGCAGCAGCAGCTGCAATATCATAAGCAACAACAATCATCGCAAATTCCCATTGAATATTCTTCTGGCCCATTACCACCAACAGCACCGGCTACAGCAATCTCTGTGCCAATACATATACCATCGTCTATAGCACAACGTCAACCTCCACACCATCCACATCATAAGCCAACGCCGGTTAAACAACAACAACAGTCGCAATATTTCAGTGTAACAACATCGCCTTTATCGCCTGTTAATGTTGATTTAACACATGATGTAGGAGCTGTTGCTAATAGCGGAGAAACTGGAGGAGGTATTCAACATCCTCATGCTCATCATCATCTACATCAAAACACTCCAGCAATTAGGTATGTACACAAACAACAAAAGCGTGGTAGAGAAACAAAAAAAAATGAAATGAAATAAGAAAAGCAAACAATATTAGTTTTCATGGGAAAAGTACAGCGAAGATTTATTTTAAAATTATGATTTATAATCACAACAACAATTATGATTTTTGTACAAAGAAAAAAAGTCACTTTAAATCTTTTCAACAGCCAAGGAAAAGTGTAACGCCGTCTGTCCTGTATTCACTGATTAATTTTGGATTGGAAATTAGAAAAAAACAAGAAAAAATTATAAAATTATAGTCCCTGCATGACAGTTTTTTTTTCTGTGCATCGATTGATTTTTGTTAAAAAAAAATCGATATAAAGAAAACAGAATGTAATAGAATTGTTTAATTTACTGCCGCTAACCTATATCCCCTGTAATGTCTTCCGCAAATCCTGTTGCCCTGGCAAACTTCAGGTTGCTGTTCGACCTTAATAACGATAACTCTTTGTCTCTAACTTAATAAACACCCAATTGGTTAATTTTGAGATGAATCAACGCTGCGCAAATTGTAAGTATGGGTTCTGGTGAATCGTTTTCTTTATTACGGAGTCTACGTTTAAGGTTGAATCGAACCCTACTAAAACTTCTGTTCTTTCACACTACAATTCTCATTAAAATGCCGACTACTTTCCACGGTTTAATTCTCTCAATAGTCTTCTGCGTAATTCAATTAACTTCTCATTTTAATTACCCAATTGAACCCGTTTAACTTGAGAAGAGTGTCCGTTTCTCTACATCTTTCATTTTCTTTCCTGAGTATACCCTTTTAAACCATGCTTCCTATCCAGTGAAAGATTCTGGCTTTATCCGCGGCGTGGGAACAAATACCCTGTATGCCCTTGCAAGCTGATATGACTGCTCTTTAGTGCGACTTCCAGTAAAAAAAAATGATGATGTCAAGATCATATTGCATTGTTACGTCTTTTGTACTTGCTGTTCAAGATGAATGAACAAATTACGAATTCAAGGTGAGTGAATGAATGATAAATTCAAGATGAATGAATGATGAAGATGAATTAAGTACATCTTTGGATGGCATAAACTTTAGCTTGGAAGCAACACAGGAGTTTCCACACACGCTCTAAATATTTCACTTAGAGACAGAAGCTTCTGCCTCCTTATATTCCTATGACCCATTGGTATATCACAGTATGTACCCTCTCTTATTTCTCAATCTCATTGCGAAGCTTTTACCAAAATCATACAGTTTACTACAACTGTCTCTACAGCTAATAAGTCGAATTGCCAGGTCACAATGTCTCCTGATGGATGATGCGTTAGACTTGTCTCCCATTAACCTAACCACAGTCTCAATAGCCCTAATCTGCTCTATCTAATGCAACGGGCATATAATTAGAAAAAAATTTTAACAGAAAAAAAATGCAAACAAAATTTCAAAATCAAATTCATGAACGTATTTTCCACGATTGATACCCAAAAATATTCAGTTAAGAGAGAAGGAAAAAAATTAACAAAATTATAATAATTTACAGTCGAATAGAAACTAAACAATAAATGTTGGCATAATTTTGAAAATGCTATACCCTCTGGCCACAAGCTGGCTTAAACTAAAGAAACTAACAATGACGAGTGAATAAATGAACGTAAGTGGCTAAATTATGTTATAAAGTGTGGCTGGGCTGCGTTGATCTAACCAACAAAAAGGCAACAATTGTAGTTATAATAAAAGAAAAAAAAAAAGTAACAATAATAATACGAAATTATGAATATTTACATACAGCAGTAACAGACACAAATAAAAAACTGAACAATGTTTGTCGTGTTCATTTGAAAAGCCCCCCTTAAAAGGAAAACCAATACAATGTACTAACAACTGAACAATCACCACCATTGCTAAATAGATGGCATTGTAGGATTGCAACATTAAAAGTTGTCTGTAGGTGTAGGAGTTGGGAAAAGACCGAGTTGCAGTGGCATACAACAATGTAATATGCGAGTGCAACATGCATCCATTTATACTCTCCCCCCTTTACTGGTATACACAGGCACACACACACTGATAATGTTGCACACACTGTAGCATTGATACACAGATATTTCTATAGTCAGCCAATGTTGCATGAATGATAGCTGCTGGTTGGAAGGATGGAGAATGTACAGCAGAGCATAGCAGATTATTCATAATGTAACGATAATTGAAAATTCATGTCATAAATAACTCCGGGCCGATTATGTTGTATTTACTCGATAAACAATAAATGCTCCAAACAAATATTCTACAGTAGTAAGATACACTCTAATAACACGTAATATCCGACAGCATCAGTGAAGTGATACCTGGAAGTATTATTACAACAATTGAACAATTACTGGGGCGACAGAACACAATATGTTCGTTTAATGTCTTCCTTACTAGATGAGCACTGTAAAATACTACATTTTAATTTCAATATGAATAAACAGCAAACAATTGCAATATGGTAGTAATGTCAAACGAAAAAATATTCTTGGAACAACAGGAGTGAACAGTGTTAGTTTACGAAAGGGGTAGAAAAAGTATATAAGGGCACTATATTTATATTCAAAAAGAAGAGGAAAGATTTTAGAGTATATCTCCTCTTAATTTTTAAAAAATTTTGACAAACATCTCGTCGATATATATAGAAATACACATCACAAGGTCAGCCAAGACAAAGGTCAGTCAATAGATAATAGATACGATACCATTTGCATTCTTTAAACTTGATACTCGACGGCTAACTAACTATTGCACAGTCCGAAGGGGTATCCTGCACGACAAACAGTCTTTTCAGCACAGACTTTAACGAAGTCCATCCAATAGACATCTGAGAAACTAGCTACATAGACATTTAATAAGAAAAATACCCTCATGGCCTTATAACAGCTTTCGGATAGAATTCTATTAATTCGCTTTTGCACTCATGAACACAATTTGACATGTGTTCATTGTGATATGTCCTCGGAAGTTTTTGGCTTCTTAAAGCACACCTAATGGACATTCTTTTCACAATTGCAGTTTAAAATATCATGGCCAAGTTTAAATAACTTAAAATGGAAAGGTCATCACTAGAATCTGTGAAAATACTACCATGGACTTATGAAGGCCGATAAGATAGCAAGATTGTGTTCACATTTTCACCACACGGTCATATGCCAAAACTGTTGTCAAATGTCATGATTGGCGAAAGAAGATCCTTTCAAACTTGTCTAACAGTATAAGAAAAACAAAGTGATGTAGCATTAGTTTTAAATACCGATTTCGTGGAGCCTTTGTCAAACATAATTTTGTTAGTCATTTTCATATAAAAAAAACGATAAACAAAGGTAGAGAAAGCTATTTTGGGCGTTAGCCCTTCACCGAGAAGACAATTAAATCGTTATTCCTAGTTCTAAAACCATTCGAAGCTCCTGTTAAAGAAGTAGACATTGTAGAAGACCAAGTGAATATTCCTCTTACAACATAATACTAGTCATGTTTCTTCCTCCGCAACTTTTGCAACTACAAGATCAAGATCGTTGCACATGAGTACCCAAAATGCAAGGTCAAGTAATGTTTCCAACAACCACGCTGTAAGTGTTCTATTGGAGTTTAAGTAGATTTTCCGTGCACTCTCTATCTGACTTCCGTCAGCTTTTGACTATCTTGACTATATCCGAGGATGCCTCTTCGGGAGCATAGGAATTTGTTACAACATTGCAAATGGTAAGTTGCCAAAAGTTCGGTGGTTGTGCTACATTTAGCCAACTCATCTGCTCTTGAGTTTCTCGGGATGCCAGTGTTTACACATACGATTAGAATATCGTTGCTAGAATTTTAGCAATCGAAAACCATTCTAGAAGTGCTTTTTAGAGAAAGCATGCTTATATATCTCTCGCAATCTGCCGACACTTCCGTCTGGAGGGTCAAAAAACTTTATCCACTTAAGTGTACAAATCCTCGAGTGATTAATATTAGATCCGTGACATATACAATAAAGGCCCAACGGCAAAATCTGTTAAAACGCTTTGAAATATGCAAAAATCGTCAGTTTTACGATCAGAAGGCGACATACACAAGACTAAAGAGATTGAAAGCTTTGTTTAAGCCAGGCCAGTAGCCGGTTGTAATAAATAATTGTGGGATGCAGTCTGACCGTCTTACATTGAGAAACTATAGTACAGACATGACATTCGAAGTGCTCTAGAATACATACACAAAAGATAAATTGGCCAAAAGGTGTTCCAACGTCATTTGTATTGGAGGCATAATTAAAATTTTGAGAGTTTATAATCGATCTCTTCTTATATCTAGAGATACAACGAGTTTTCCATTGTGCTAATGGTGGTGAGAACTGTACCTTTAGTTGTAGGCCTAAGATTTGCATATTTGTGAACAAATTTTGTTAAATAAAGGCTTACAAAAAATTTAATATTCTTCCGATTTTACTTATTAGGGGTATAAAACTTCTTCTGTGGTAATATTGTAATATATGTAGGCAACTCAAGAATGACTTTCATGTGCATAATGAAGTGGCATCAAATTTTTGTTTTGGCCAAAAATTCCGTTGCCATTCGTAGTTGATTCATTCTATTTTTGTCATTTTCAAATAATTGCAGACACTGCATTTTTTCGTAAAATACCAAAAAGAAAATAAATACACACACGCACAAATACAAAATAAATATTTGAACAAACATTCAATATTCATAAACACGTTCATTTTTAAAACATTTCACATTATAGTCCTTTACCCAACACTGCCATTTATCATCAAAATCCACAACAACAACAACAGCAACAAAATCATCAACAACAAGCGGAACATGTAATTATTGATGCAGCACACCAACAACCACAAACGGTAACATTGATTGGCTCCAAGCAACAACAATTTTATCACGATAAATCTGTCGTACAATTCCAACCACCAAAACCGGAAAGCTTTTTAGAAAGTGAACTACACATACGGCAGCAACAGCAACAGCAGCAGCAGCTGCAACAACAACAGCATCGTCATCATCATCAACATCATCAAAATATTGATCAGGTATTGAAGGATGTTAATTCATACAGTATAAAAAGTAGTCATGTGATGACCCCACAGGAGAAATATGTTATGTATTTACAGCAACGTATGAATTACAATAAACAACAGCAGCAACAACAACAACAACACTATGCAACCCGACAAAAATACCGTGAACACAAGCATCAAGAACGTGAACAACAACGACAACAACAACATTTTATTAACAAACAACACCAAAATCCTACACAAATTTTTGTCTTGAGTTCAACAATATCACCATCACTTGACACGCCAGCAATTGTTGCTGTACCATCAGCAGCAGCAGCAGTACCAATAAGACCTTCATCACCACCCCCACCACCAGCACCATCACCTGTGCAACAGCATTATGATACAAATTATCCTCAACATAGTCCCATACATCATGATTTATACCCAAAGGCCAATCCCAGTACTGGTGCTGATGGTGGTGGTGGTGGTGTTAATGGAGGTAGTGTAGTTGGCAGTGGAGCTGGCACAGGCAGTGGAAGACAAGAACACATTCTTACAATACCGGTACACAGTTTATTCGGTGAATTGGAAACATTGCAAAAACAAACTCACTATTCACAAACTCATTCTGCATTACCCTCGCCATCAACATCTCATAACAACAACAAGCCATATCCAAAAATTGGGTAAGTAAGAGAACTATAGGATCCCACATATGTACATATCAATTCCATACCATTTAATCGTTTTATTGTTTGTTATTTATGCAACGTTTTTTATAACAATAAATGGAAATGAATAACAGGGTGTATTAACAAGAGGTTGTTTTTGTTTGGAACATCCTTTAACAATAATTAACTCGCTAATATCTATCTGTCTCCTTATCTTTTATTTCCATGTATATTTTTTATATCGTATGATAAATTGTGAGAGAAGCTAGGTCGAAATCCTGACTGAAGGGTTGTAATGACCAATTATGTATGTATGTATGATAAATTGTGCTAACCATGTAAATACAGATAATAGCTACCCAAGGAACTGACGATATAATTCTTACTAAGTTAACATCCTGGAAAAGAAAGAGAGAGTTTTACGACAACTACTTTTTATTTTAACTTGCCTGCCAACGGAATATGAAGGGGTATTAGAATATTAGAAAAGTTGTATTCGAAAAAATTTTAAGCTCAGCAACGCTACATAGGTTACATATAAATAAGACCCCTCAACTTACTTTTTAGGTCAGCGTAACTTATCGGCTCTAATCATGCTCATGACTGACATACGTGCTATATACACGATCTTAATCAAAGTCGGTAATTGCAATGCATGAAAAAATGTTTTAAAACTTAATACGATAATTAAAGGTTAAGATTCGAAATTATAGTAATTACGTGTATTAGAATTATTTGAACAAATAGCAACCCAACTGTATCAGACGGTAGCTCCGGAATGGAATTCGATCAAGCATTGCTAACCCTGCCAAAGGCTGAATCAACCGAACAGATTTAAAAGAAAACCCAATAGACGTCATTCCACTTTGCTAGTTACTTAATTTAAAGCAGCTAATTTAGCCGTATTGTAGTAAGTAGTGTGTTGGCATATTAGACGTGAGGCTGTGGTTCAAACACCAGCACAGACATCTCGAATAAGACAAAATAAGAAAAAATATTTCTTGCGTAGTCTAGTAGGTAGTGTGTTGGCTTATTAGACGAAAAGCCCGGGTTCGTATCCCAGGTCAGGCATCAAAACGAAATATAAAAAAAAAATATTTCTTCATCGACTGCCTCTCAGCAGATTCCTGGCAAAAAACTCTGAGAGTAAATAAAATTGTCATGAAGAGCTTCTCAAAAATCTGTCGTTCGGAGTCGACTTTAAACTGTAGGTCCCGCCACTCATGTATAAAATTAACGCACACAACATAAGTGGTGTGAGAAGCTAGGTCGAAATCCTGACTGAAGGGTTGTAATGACCAATTATGTATGTATGTGTATTTCTTTCGATGACTTCCTCTCAGCAGTCTTCTGGCAAAAACTCTGAGAGTAAAAATAAAATTGCCATGAAAAGTTTCTCCAAAATCTGTTGTTCGGAATCGAACGTCACCTATTGATAAAATTAACATTGTTGGTGTGGTGTGAGAGGCTAACTAAACGGTTGTAATGACCAAGTAAATAAAAATTTCATTCTGTCTCTCTCATAGCAACTCTTATTCCCCTTGGCAAAAAAAAAACTGCTAAAAATATTGCTAAGACAATATTGAAGCAAACACAAATCAATGAGAACGACAGCATAATTACATGAATGAGGCCAGATCTAAAGAATATGATGTATGCGGAAACAATTCGATATTCAATTTATGCAATTCTGTTATCGTTCACTTTGTTTTGAAGCACGGTATAGTTTCTTGACGAAGCAGCCAGCACCTTCTTTTCTTTAGCAAAAATTGCTTCACTCAAAGTGCTTCATTTAACTAATAGTTCGGCAACTGTAAAATCTATTAAGGTTACCCTAATCTTTAAAAATTAGATGAATATAATCCTAGCAGCGCCATATTCATGTTAGGTTAGGTTAGGTTTGAGGACATGTACTTATCATTAAGAAAAGTACAATACTCGTCGGTCGAAATGACCCATTTTATAAACGTGTTAAAGAGCGAAATAAAGAAGATAGAATAAGGAGAAACGAATTAGGAAAGGATAGAGATAGTAAACGAAAAATATAGAATAGGAAAAAGATCGATCACCAACACATGAAAGAGCTCGACTACAGCCTTGATGTCCTAGCATCTCTCAGTCAGCACATACTAGTTATAAATCTAGTGGGGGGCGCTAATGTTGGCTCTCTCTAATGTCTCTATCAACTATCTAACCTCGCGTTGTCCAATCTTGGTGTTAGCCTATGAACTTTTTAGCTCAATTGTTAGCCTATTTCCGTGAGTTCAAAGAGTTTCATAGAAAAAGTTAACGTGTTAACAATTAATCCCTTTACAAATATTGTAAAATATATTTTATGTTCTATAATTAATATAATAACAACTAAATATTCAATAAAAAGGTACGGGAAACAACATTCTATACAATTAATCTGCTGTTAAAATTTAAAATATTTCTCATGAACTTTTAACGTTTTGTAACATTAACATTCTTTGTTTTAAGTGAACTACAATACAATGAACTACTGACTCTGAATGAAATTAAATTTCTAAGCGTTCTACCACTTTCCTTAAAATAATAAACATGCATATGGAAATCTCTTCCTCTTTTAACAATATTTAAATAAATAATTGATAATGAAATAACATTTCCAATTATTAAAACATTAGAAAATATTAAGTTTTCCAGTTGCTGCGCCACTAATTTATTCAATTTATTTACAGACCTTCCACACCCCAGTATATCGATTATATTATCGATGAACCGAAACAATCATTAGACGATGAACATCATCAAGCTGCCGTACAATCACATCGTAACAATCAACATTCCCAACACAGACAACAGCAGCCACACAACCAACTGGAAGTGTTAAAACCAACATTGGGACCACCATCACATGCTTTTATATTAGTCACCACAGCCGCCCCATACCCACAAGATCCAGTGACACAAGAAAACTATGGTTCATCAGTGAGGCCACCGTATAAAAGTAAACCCAAGATAAGATTGCAGCCAGTGTTAAAAGAAAACAATGTTAATTATCCAGCAATTAGGCAACAGCATCATCCAACTGGTCGACCGCTAGTTGTTGCCATAACACCGACTCCAAAGACAATAATCAACAACCATCAAGCAGGAGAAGAAGATTTGTCACCAAAATATGTTTATGTTAACGAAGAATTCGGACAGAAAATACCCACAGTTCAGGGAGCTGTTAAATTGAAACCATCGAATAAATACGAAAGTGATGATAATCAAATTTCACATCAGCAACATCAACATATACCGTTACATCCGCCAGCACACAATGTAGTAAACGTGGATGCAACAACACTGCCACCACCGTCATCACCTCCGTCACCGAAAACTGTTTTAGCTGATCCTAATGAATTGCCCGACATACGCACATCATCGTTGGCGGAAATATTGCACAAATTACAGGAAAGCAATCATTTGCCACATACCTTAACACCAGATAACATTGATAATTCCATAAAAACACTCATACGCATATTGAACAATTTAAAACAGACCCAAACAATTGTGGCCAATCCACCGCAACATCATGAAACTCCTACTCACCACTTACATCCTTCATCGCCCGACTATGATTACACCACTGGCAGTGAAGAGGAGGAACAGCAAAAACAACAGCAACATGTAGAACAACAACCACAAGATATACATATACTAGCACCCACAGGACCAAGTAAATCTATCTGTTTGTTGTGCATTTATAGTGTTTAGAAAAATCTTATTGTGAGCGGGTTTGTTTTCTTTTCTTTTTTTTTTTTGTTTCGTTCATTTTTTGTAGATAAACATCCTGGTCCCAGTACAGGTCGTCCTGGTGTCGATTATCCCAATTATGCTGAAATTCCAGAAACATCATTTGACTGTTCACAGCAACGTTATAAAGGCTTCTTTGGTGATCCCGAAACAAATTGTCAAGTTTGGCACTATTGCGATTTAAATGGTGGCAAAGCATCATTCTTATGCCCAAATGGTACTATATTCAGTCAGGTATGTAAGGATATTTGGGAAAAAAAAGAATCCCATACAACATGTATTTTTTTTTTGTCTGATGAGACGTTAAAGACTAGAAGAATTAGGTGATAGAATTTCTATTGTTGAGTACAGTACAGTACAGTTTTATCTTAATATGGCAACTCCTTATACAGTTATTTTTGAGCTTAAACTATTTTTAGAGGTTAGACCATGAATTCAGACAGAAAGTTAGGTTAATTAAGCTCGTTTTAAATATAAGAAAAAAGGGTTTCATTTTTGATCGAAATTTTTTCGAACTCTCAATATTATAATGCTGGATTTCAACCTATAAAATATAGGAACAACCAATAAAATTATTAGCGAACACAGTAGGGTTGATAAATGTAATAATTTTTTCCAAAATTTTAAATCTATCTGAAGACATTATCGTAATCGTAATTAAAAACTAGTAGTGAAAAAAGAAAAGCACTTTTAAAGGCAACGCCATATTAAATAAAGACTACATTTCACTAAATATTGGAAAGAAGTTGGTAAATGGCCAAAAAAAAGTCATACTTTTTCCTTTTGCTACGTTTAACTGAAATTAAGTGTCGACAATGATGTCTACATGTAGTGTACATGTATTTAAACCTTCCGTATCAATTTATTGGAATGGGATTTTAAAAAGCTCTTTTCAGTATATGTAGTAGGTATACGAACGAACATACCAATTCAATATATTATAACAAATAAATACATTTACGTGCATACCATCCACAAACGCATGCCTCTCACTCACTAACTCCTCTGCCGCTTCACGTTGTTGAGAAACAAAGATGTGTGTATGCAAAGGAAACATATGTTGCTGCGAGGCAACATACTTACATTGCTGAAAAGGATATAAAATGATAAAAACACACTTTAAGAGAGGTAAACATAAATACGAATGTGAGATGCATTTATCGGGTCTTTCATTAAGAGCTTCTTATCATTAAATTTAAATAAAACAAAGTGTATATGGGATAACATCGAAATTTTTTAATCACTTGAAAGATATGTATATTAATGCCATTATATTTGGAATATAACATCGTTCTCTGGATGCAGTGCATCCAAAATTTTTCATGAGACTGTTGCATAAATCAGGCTGAAATTGACTGATGGAATGGGTTATGTAGGCTTTGAGGAACGCCGTCGTTATGGCTTATTCTCATACATATGTATGTGCCTTAAAAACCCCACAAGGAAAAGTCTAACGAGGTCAAGAGTAGCACGATCTCGGTGGTCAGTTCACATAACCTTTAAGTGTAATGATCATCCCCTCAATTCGTTCGTGGAGAGTATCCAATGTGGCATGAGCTGTTTGGCACATAGCGCTGTTCTATAGTTGGTATCCTGATCATTCAATACAGGCCAAAACAAGTTGGTAATTATCTACCGATAGTGCTTGCGGTTGATAGTGATCTCCTGCACACACCAAAAATTGATTTTTTCGTGATGCATTGGGTGCTTTTGGGTATCATGAGGATTGATGTCATCTCAAATTCGATAATTTTATTTGTTTACGTACCAATTCAGCTAGGAATGGGGCTCATCGCTGAAAACAACTTTATTATGAAAATTAGATCCAGTTGCTAACGTTTCCAGAGCCAATTCAGTGAACACAAGTCGTTGTCTATGGTCGCTCCCTTCAGTTCCTGGGTCAGTAGAATTTTCTGCGGGTGCAGGACTTTGTTACGATGTAAAATTCGGCGAGATTTTTTTAAGCTACGGAGGATCAACTGTGACTGATTCTCTTGCATACTCAGTGGCGATATTTACGACACATCATGTGTTATGTCGAATTTCGGATATTGATCGATCGTTCACTGAACTACTACATTGCAAATAGTCCTCTTAGTCGCCAGATTACGACGATCGAAAGGGAGAAGCTTGTGTTCCGTTGCCCGAACAGCACGCCCATTTTGATAAAAATTATTACTAGCACTTATCAAAGTTGGAAAGTCCCTCTTAAAAGACCCCATATGAACAAAACCCTACTTTAATATAGTTGCACAACATGCATGAAAATTTTGTTTGGAAAGAGGTAGAGAGTTAAATATAAGCGTGTATATTAAACTAATTAAAACACCTAAGAAAATTAAAAGCAATTAAGCCAGAAATATAGGAACAGTTGCAGTTGGTGGTAGAAAATAACAATTTCATAGAAATTTATTAGCCTTACATTATCATAATAAATTGAACTAATGTTGCATATTTTAATTACACACACAAAAAAGAACGAGATTCTGCTTGCTTACTTAATTATTTTAAAATGTTCATAAATGTTCATTTCAGATTGCTTTAACCTGCGACTGGTGGTTTAATGTTAAGTGTGCTACAACTGCTCAATTGTATGTGCTGAATGAACGTTTATACAAGTATATTTTGCCATTTACACCGAAATTCCCCGAGGACTATAGTGGGCCATTAGTAGATAAGTAAGTTTTTAAAATGTTAACGATAATAACGCATTTAATTATTCATTGAATTTTTGTATTATTGAAGATATTTGGCCATGAAATTCCAAGAAATGGAAGAAAAAATGCGTTTAGAAAAGGAAAAAGCACTACGTGAAGAATCTGAAGAAGCTGCTACTGCCACTGAGCAGGAACAATCTGACACAACTGTTACAGAGGAGAGCAAAGAAGAGAATCGCTTAGATGAAACTACTACGGAGGATAATGTGCACAGACAAATTAAATCACATTCCACGGCTATACCGATTAGCCATAAACATGAGTCGGTGAATTCACAAGTTAGTGAACAGAGTTCTGAACGTAATCTGTTAATAGACGATGAGGTAAACGATATATCACAGCGTGGGAAACCAGATGATTTCGAAAGTACTACTATATCCACTTTGACGGCTACTATAAAATCGGATGCCATATCATTTAGTTTAAAACCAATTATAGTATCCTCCACTATAGAACCTGACTATGATGAAGATAATATACAACATTTGGATAATAAACGCAGTTATAATCCAGACAACACAACTAAAGAAATAACGATAACAAAGACTGAAAATGAAACAGAAACCGTAGACAAAGAAGTTAAAGTAAGTAGTAGTACTGAGAAGCCAAGTGAAAATAAAATGCAAATCTCTGTAGAGAAAGTAGATGTTATTGAAATTAAGCCAGATGGCGCCACTGGTCATTTGGTACGTGATATGTTGATGCGTAGTAAACACAATAAATAGAAAAATTTTGTTTTCATTTCGAAAATAATAATATGGGGGAAATTAATAGAGTATTAGGTGATTGATAATAGAAATTCTTAGTAATATTTATAGTCGAACTGCAATAAACTAGACAATGTTTTTCTTAAATTGAAATCTAAATGAATATCTTTTGAGGATTACAATGTCCCAAGTTGTATAGAAAGAGTAAAATGTTATGATTTAGTCGTTAAACGAAACTTTCAGTTTCATTTCGATGTTTAGTTTTTAGCTTCTTATTTATGTCACAATATATATTTTTTTTTAATTAACAAAATTAATATGTGAACCCCCTTAGTGGTTTAAAAAATTTCTTTAATGTATGTATATTGTTTAATTTAGTTTAAAAATTTATGTTGTGCCTTGTTGTTGTTAAATGTGGCATCTAAACCAACCAATTAGTTGAATTTGAAGGCAAGTATTTTTTATTTTTTTTTTTTGTAATAATAGCATTAATTAAAAAAAAAAAATATATAAATTTGCCATATTTAAGTTATCTTCTATTAAAATAAATAATAAAATTTATTTAAAATAAAAGTTAAAAAATATTAAAAAAAAAAAATTTCTAAAATACAACGAGCAAGAAATTTTAATTATTGATGCCTGATTTATATTAAGTTTATAAACATTTGTAAATAAATAATATTGTATATGTATGTATCATTTATATTCCTATTTAATAATTTAATATTATAATTTATCGATAAATAAATAATAAATAAAAAAACATGCTAAAAATAAACATACCTTTTGTCCTTTTTGTAGATTTTCATAAGCTATTTGAGCATTTTCCAACGTAATATTTAATTCTTCTGATAAGCCTTGATTCTAAAAGGAAAACAAAAAAATTTTCTTAATCAACCAAACACATTCCTCTTTTTCGTTTCATTTCTTTCACACTTACCAACTCTAATAATCTGCGATAGTTATGAAATTGATGATCCTGTTGGGCACATTCACCACAGCAAATGAAATCACATTTCGGACAATAACGATCGCATCGTCGTTGATGTTTTTTACAAAAGTGTTGTTTTCCCATACGCATTAAATCCGACTTGTTACTCTTTTCCATGTCGTAACGTTGCAATGTATGCGTTTTTAACGCTCTTCTGTTCTTGTGTATATTGTCGAAACAACGCTTACAATAGCACGCTTTGCATAGGCGACATTTACCTATTGAAGGCACTGCATCACATTCAGCACATTTTAAAACAGTTGAGCTAGCCATACTTGAATCTCCCTCGAATAGAGTATTACTGAGATGGTTGCGTACAGTAGGGCTCATTGTTATATTACTATTAGCGGAAGCATCTTTACGATAAAAACGCCAGTGATATAATTCACCCAAAAGAAAGAAATTCATATCGAATTTGTCGCGCACATGAAAACTAGAGAATTGTTTTCTATCATCTTCATGAATTTCAATTGGTTTGAGGCAAGTACTACAGATTAATTTTTGTCGATTATGTTGTACACAATTTTCGCACATATTATGGCCACATGGCAGTAAGAACGGGCGATTACTTTTAACGTAAAAGTCTGTTACAAAAAAAAAACGGAAATTTATTTGTATAATTATTGTCTTTTAGAATAAAGAAAAAGGAAAATAATTAAAATCCTTAAAGATTTATTTAGTTTAAGTGGTAATAGGAAAGGATGTTTTAAAAAAAATTTAATTTTCAAAGAATAGGTGACTTTTGCTTGCTTACTCTTGCAATTAGTTTACAATTCGTCAATGGAATGAAAATACTACTATGGAAGTTAAGGTGGCTAATGAATTTAATATGTGAACGTATGAAATTAATTTCTGAAGCGAATGATTTCAAATCACTAATAAGGTCGACAAACATTTGAAAGTAAGCAATTCAATGATACGTCCAGAATTGATCAATAGAAAAGGATAACACGGCATGAATTGAAAATGATTATATGTTATCTATCAAATCAGTATTGTATACATAAACCAAATAAAGCTGATTTGAGATATAATAAAAGCGTAATTTATTTCAAATTTTTTATCCAACCTTTTCGAAACCCCTAATAAAAATCGTTTGGAAAAAGGACATAATTATTACAATTCCAAAATCAGAAGACTTAGCGTCTCCAAAAACTGCTATTATGGCCTTTCCAGTGTCAGAACGTTTATCTCGATAAGTTAGTTTCAGACAGAAGCTATCTTGAATCGGTGATATAATCTTTTACAGATTATCTATTACATCTAATTTTGAAGGACTCATTCAATTCAGAGGAAGAATTTTTATATAATCCACGTCATCTACATACATGTTATATACAGATGATCCAAGCAAAGCCCACCTTTAAAGGTAGTGAGAGCGATGAATTGTCAAAAATTGAGGCGTAAAACAGGATTTGTTGTGTCCTGTTGTTGGGAAATTACTATAAGAGATCATGCACGAGTAAATCTATTCAGAATGGGGATCGTCTCTAACCTAACATATCGGGTCCGCCATTTAACGTTTTTTATTCGATCGTTATCAGGCCATGTTGAACGAATTTTTGTTCACAAAAATTGAAGAGGAGGATATTGGCAACATTTGGTTTCAACAGGACGGCGCTACGTACCACACAGCCGAAGCTACACTCGATGTTTTGCGCCCTGTTTTTGAAGATCGCATTATCAGCCGCAGAGCTGATGTCGTTTGGCCACCTCGGAGCTGCGATTTGACACCGTTGGACTATTATTTGTGGGGTGCCGTCAAAGATAAGTGTTACGCCGACAAGCCAGAGACAATTGACGCTTTAAAGGACAATATTCGTGAAGCCATTGGTGAAATACAGCTGCACACAATCGATAATGTGCTTCAAAATTGGACCGATCGTGTAGGCTACTGCATGGCCAGCCGAGGCAGCCATTTGAATGAAACTATTTTCCATTATAAACCGGAAGGATTGTACTTTCAAATAAAAAAAGAAATTTGAGAAAATATTCAGTAGTTTTTTTTTAAAGCATTTTCAAAAAAAAAAGTTATTTGGCGGACTCTTTATATATTTTGGTATGATGAGAATGAACCCAAATACATTCTTGGCACCTATGAGACATTAATGCATCCTAGAAGAAAACACCTGGGTATATATCAGGTGCTGGGCAGGGTATTTTCATTGTTGTCACTGAACAGCATTCTGAAGTTTGACTGTGCAAGTTTCAGAGGAGTAGAATAGATAGTGTGGTCGCAGTACTGTGGCAATTCTTCTCGAAAATAATAATCATGTAGGAAATTGCGAAATAATACAAATAAATCAAAAACATTTTCATTTACGAAGTGCATACACTACAAAGGTGCAAATGATTGTATCATCTTCTCTCAGATCCCTGAATTTGTTAAAGGGAACACAGATAGATACATACGAACCGTCCTATCAATACAAAATAGTACATCTTACTCTGACAACTTTAGTTGAACCTATAGCTCTCCAACAGAGATGTCCTTGACATTGCAAAACTTCTGTTTTCAATCAGCAGTTGATTGATTTTGTCGATCATCAAGAGCTGAACCTTGTGCAGCCCTTGCGCTGACCACCTTCTTCCTTTTCCCTGATTTTGGTGGAACTTCGTTAGTACAGGGACTGCGTTCACCCGTGGCACCACAACGGGCCGCTAAGCGTGCTCAAGTGAGCTTTGTGATATCAGAGCTACCACTCCGACCTAACCTAACCTAAGAGCTGAACCTTATTGAGCTGGAGAAGCGATAACTAGAATACTTCTTCTAGTCACTCCAACAACTCAACAAAATAAAATAAACAAAATTATTTAAATAATGTTGATATTAAGAATGATCCTTAACATTAAAGCATTCTGTGTATATTTATTATTCATGTTTCTTATTTTATTTGCTTTCTGTCCAGTGTTCATAGAATCAACAGTTGGCCACTACGAATGTAAAGCTTACCCTTGTCAAATTTGTCCACATCATATGAACAGGAGTAATCATTACGGCACTTGGGACAGCGTTTAGTATTCATCAATGAAATGGCCACAAAACGGCGGTCAAAAAGTTGGCAATTGCTTAACATTTTTCACCTTTGGACAACAACGAAACAAAATGCACGACACTATTTGGTTTACAGACTTTTTACGCCACACACAACAAACAAATAAAATGTATTCGTTCATGAAAATAACTTTTCACGTCATTAATAATAAATTGTTTACGTTTAATTAATAATTAACTACACACTTTTCATTATTTTATTTAAACGATTACAAAGTTTCTAATAATAATTGCAATTCCTGTAACTGTGAACCGGTAAATACGCAAAAAACAGCGAATGCATTAATGGAAGCGAAAAACAAGAACAAAACAAACACCAAAAGAATCGTAAAAATAAAGCAAAAACAAAAAAGCTTCTGCTACTATTTATCAGGGGTACGAATGGAATGAAACAAAGAGATGAGGCTGACGAATGAAAAAAAAAAAAATAAATAAAAAAGGCGGTTAAATTTTAAGGCTTCTAATTAAATTTAAACTAATGCACTAAACCATAATGAAAAACGAACAATTAATATTAGAAATCTTAAACACTATTTCTAAAATAATTCGTGGCAATTAGTTTCATTTTTATGACACAAAATAACATTCCAATTACCATGCATTTATAAATGGCCGCCTTCTTAGTATACATCATAACGGTACCCTAAATTTGTATCTCCATATTAAATGAACTTGTCGAACTCTACTTACCACCTTTGTTAAATGATTTATCCTGGACCGCATCATGGCGATATTCGTTGTTGCACTTGGGACAACGATAAAATCTGACTAAGATCTTGGCCACAAACAAACGATCAAATAATTTCGTTGGAGGGTAGTTATTCATTTTTTTTCCTTCGTTTAGTTTTTTTTTTTAATTTAACATTTGTAAATATATTCACAGTTATGAATATACAATATATATTTCCATGTGCAATAATTTATTTTGTTTAACAAATTGTAAACCACTGTTTATTCACTGCGAAACCAGAAATATTTTAAAAATGGATTGTAAGTAAAAAGAAAACTGACAAAACAAAAAGGAACTTTGTTAATGGAACACTAAAGCAAACAGTAAGAAAATAAGATAACAAACGAACAGTATTGCCAGTAGCATTATTTAGTAAGGTGTTTAAGCGATTTAAATCGCTGTAAAAATCAGAGACACGTTTCTCACGTTTATTCAATCTTATTAGAATTGGAAGCAGGTAAGTTTTTTGGAAAATTAAATTCAATTTTAAAATACTATGACTTTAATACTTACGTTCCGTTTAATTCTTAATTATTTGAAATGAAAAAATTAAATTTAAATTTCCAATTTATATTATTTATTTCTACCACAATTCCATATTGTTCCATTCATACAAATTTCATTAAACAAAGCATATCTTTAGGCTCAATTAAAGGAAAAATTTACTGTGAGCACCCTATACCAACATTTTTGCATATTAATCCTTAACCAAATAAATGTGTTTTTAACCCTTCCCCCTTCCACGTGATGCAAAAGCGTATGAAGAAGAACCCAACTTGCTGTGCATCACATGTGAGGACAGGGAAAGAGTTAAATCACTGCTTCACGCTTAGGAAAACATGGAATCCAATAAATTATCTTGTCTTTCTCGTCGATTGGATTCATCTTGACGAAAACGTCTCAACTCCTCATATACTTCATCATCTGTTTCCAATTCAAAGCGACATATGGGACAAGAGTTGGCCTGTAAATAAATTTAACATTGTTAGGATGTATGCTTCTTTTGGTGTTTTTATTCGCTACTATCTCACCTTTTTCAGCCACAAAAGTATACACTCCTCATGGAACTCGTGTTTACATGGTAAAATTTTATATTTTACACCATTCTCGGCTGGCTCCTTGCATACAGCACATTCAAGTGATTCCTTGTCATCGTTCATAGTTATTTCATGCACAGGCAGAGCAGCAATAGCTCTTTTAGATGCTTCTGGCACTTCAATCTCCATATCGATACCCATCATAATAGCCAATACTTGCAGGCGTTTATAGTTGCGATCAAAATCATTGGCACCCTCGGGACCGGTTGGAGTATGTCCCAATTCCTCGAAGTAGTCTGCCATAGTGTAGCTGTAGATAAAAAGAAAATTCAATTAAATCTCAATGATAAAAATGTATCGATAAATTATTCCATTATAAGATATCTTCAAAAACTACACAAAATTTGTATAAATGAAGGTATTTATCCCCCACGGTTCTGGCAGTTTATATCCCCAAATAAAACACTTTAAATTTTTTGTTTTTCTTTTTTGTAGTTCTTTGCTGTCTTCGTACTAAATTCTGAAAAAGGCTTTATTTTGAAATTTCCATTTGAAACACATTTCACTTACGCTAAATATTAGAGAACATTTTATATTTTAAGAAACAAATCTTATGATTAAATTAAAAGGTTTTAAGAGTTTACTTAACCCATTCGCTGCCAAGGACGGGTATACTCGTCTTTGACAGGGTATCCCGCACTGCCAAGACGAGTATACTCGTCCTACTTTAAATATATTACAACATGCAGGCTTTTGAATTAGCAAATTTTTTTGCCACAAATATAATATAAATATGTAAAAAACTTGAAAAATACTACAAATAATTTTTTTAACAAAAATAATACTTTATTTCTTATTTCTACTAAAACGTACGCAAATACAAAAAAAAAATATCGAGTCCTTCTGCCTTCCCATTGCCAACGACGAGTATACTCGTCTTTGGTTTTCTGCTTGTAAATGATTATGTATGTGCTCTTACCAAGAAATAACAGGGTTTTGGTAAACAATAACACTCAAAATATAAATGGCAATGGGAATGACTTCATATACATAATTTAGGCTTGGCAGCCAATGGATTAATCTATTACAATTAATTGAAATGAAAAATTAAATTATTTTTAAGCCATAATTACAATACATTATAAAATTACAAATTTAAATACAAAATACATATTTGTTACACTAATTATTAACGATAATTTCCGATAACTTAAATTAAATGGTTAAAGAAATCCTTAAAGTGGAATTTATTTTTAAAATTGTATATTTACTTTAACTAGGGATTATTAATTTAAAAAAAAAAATTAAATGGGAATCCTTTCAGTAAATTAAACTCACAATTTTTAAAGAATATTTATGCTTATGGTCGTTATTATTATTTTTAATAATTAATTTGTTAGCTAAGCTTTTAACATAGTTTTATAATTCTTTTTTTTATCATTAAATTGTAGATAAACACTTTTTAATAAAAACTTAATCAATAATTTGCAATCATATCAGAAATATCTTAAACAAAGAATTTTTACTTAACAAAATATGTAATTCTGTAATAAATTTAAATAAATAATAAAAAATGTTATTTACTTACCAAAAAAAAAAATAATAATAATAAATAAAATTAATACTCCTTTTTTTTTGTTAAAACTAGCAACTGTTGAGTAGAAAAAATTGATGCGGATTGCAAGAATTTCAAGCGTGTTAACCATCTTCATAACACTTGGAGTTGAATTTCACTGTAATCTTGTTTAAAAAAATTAATTTCAAAAGTTCGTAAAATGTTTTGTGGACCATTGGTTTTCTGTGAAAGCTTACCTACTTTCTGGCCCTTCTCAACTGAAATAATAAAAGCATATGGGGAAATGATGTACTAAGTAGCAGTATACGCCGGAACTGGTAAGGAAATAGTAGAAGGATTAACCTTCAATCGAAGTATTGAAATAGTAAAACCATTGCCTCAAAATAATATTGATGGAATTGAATATATTCCATGTGTATGAAGATACCTTAACTATTCCAAAATAAAGTTTTTGATTGTTATTTATAATATTTAGGCCAACCATTAAATAGTTGAACGAAGCGATCACATTTTTTAGTTTATTTTTGTCTCTATTCAAGAATTAATTGCAGGATTTAATCGTGCTCATAAGACCTTTAACAAGGAATATTTAGAATATCTTTTTACAAAAAAAGAATACAGGATAGCTTGTAACCACTATCGATGTGTTCAGGTCATTAACATTGCATATAAGATAATGGCGTTCGTTCTAGGTGAGTTCAAGCAAATTTAGTTTAATACACCTGGTCGCTCTAAGCTGATCACAGTTTCACACTCACAAAAATTCTTGTAAAAACTCACGAATTCCAAATTCCTTATTGAATTTAAACAGGTATATATACATATGTATTCCACAGCGAAACGAGGTATTCAAAGTCATGAATTGATTTCCCATCAATCCTGAGTTATTCAGATTTTTCCGAATGACTAAACCATACTTACGTTGCAGGCATAGCCATGTAGTAACACTGGTAATATGGTATTTAATAACTGGAATCGTTTACTTGCCTAAATTGATGATTTCATTTGTAGAAAATCAGCGTTATATACATATATACTATATATAACGAAGAAGGAAAGAAGTGAAAATTCAGTAGGTAGCAAAAAACCCGTGTATATACCCAAAAATAGATTGCTAAAATAAGAACATACGACGATGATTAACAAGAAGAACAGAGTAAAAAAGGGTATCTTAATATCTTATATGATGCTTGCTGTAACAACGAAACGAGAAACATAACAATTCAAAACAAAAGAATTTCTTTGCTTAATAGACAATAAGTAACGTCCACGGTAGCATGCAAAGTAAAATTAAAAATGAAAGTATTTTAAAACTTCTTCATGAAAAAGATACCTTACGATATACAATCTTTCCTAACGATAATTTTATAAAAGGCATTGCGCATGCTGTGACATAATGTGCATTAATTAATGCATTTTCGAATACCTTAGCTAGGTGTATGGCTGTGAATCTTAATCAATAATACTTTCAATCGAATTTCCATAATAAATATTTCAAGGATAGAATTATAAAATCAAACAGTGGCAATTTCTAATAAGCTTTCTGATTATATTTTTTAAAATGCCATCATTTTCAGTCAGGTTCTTGTAAAGTGCTAAAGAGATTTTCTTCACATCGACTCACATACATATTGTAACTCCTAATTTGTAAACAATAAAACTGCAATAACAACAACAACAACAACAGTAACTATAGTACAGGTAGTCCCCGACTTACGACCGTTCGACTTACGACTAGACTATTCGCACTTACGACCATTTTTTTCCTATTTTTTTTTTTTTCATAGAAAATACTTAAAGACAAATATGTAGTTGCGGGGAATCCCTAAAATATATAAGAAAAATTAAAAAAAAGTAAAAAAATTCGATTTACATACATATTTCAGTCGGAATTTTTTTAAGTGAATAATTTTATATCCTCCCAAAAATGGCTGGCACTAGTAAATAAAGTTAGAATTATATGAATTTTGGATAGTTTCCCTTCTCCTGACCCTCAAAGTTAGTAGTACAGTATGTAATTTTTTTCTAAAATTTTTTTTACATGAAATTCGACTTACGACTTATTCGACTTACGACCGATGACAGAGGAACCTATCTCGGTCGTAAGTCGGGGAATACCTGTATTACTAAATGAATACAAACATATGTTTATTGAGGGTGTATGTATGTATGTATGTACATACACTAGTGGCATAAACTAAAGCAACTGACTTAATTTTTGACATTTCCATATGAATCGTGTGAAAAACAATCCTGAGAATTTTTAAAGATAGCTTTTTCAAGTCTTTGAGGGTTTATTAATTTACTAAAAAAAAAAATTATAAAATTATTGAAATAAATTTTTTTAGTTCGAAGAAAATAAAATAATTTCTAAAATTTAGGTGGCAAAAACTAAAGCAACTCCCTTAGCAATTTTTTTTGATTTTTTTACATAATTTAACAATTAATAAAATGTTCGATATTTTGTAAATTAAGAAGTCATCAGCGAGGCATTAGACCTATTAATTCATCAATTTTATGTTTTTTAATGCTTCTTTTTGACCTAACGCCATCACTTCTACTCAACTCTTGTTATTTCATTCGCTAGGATTTGATGTCCTGTTCTAAACCAAGTGAATGATTGCATTAAAAAACATTTCAGAAAGAAAATTGATGAATTAATAGGTCTAATGCCTCGCTGATGACTTCTTAATTTACAAAATATCGAACATTTTATTAATTGTTAAATTATGTAAAAAAATCAAAAAAAATTGCTAAGGGAGTTGCTTTAGTTTTTGCCACCTAAATTTTAGAAATTATTTTATTTTCTTCGAACTAAAAAATTTATTTCAATAATTTTATAATTTTTTTTTTTAGTAAATTAATAAACCCTCAAAGACTTGAAAAAGCTATCTTTAAAAATTCTCAGGATTGTTTTTCACACGATTCATATGGAAATGTCAAAAATTAAGTCAGTTGCTTTAGTTTATGCCACTAGTGTATGTCGTATAATATTTTTCTAAAATAAAATTAAAACAATTGTGTTGTTTTCTTTTTCTTTCTTTTTTCTTTTAATAAATTAAAAAAGAAAAGAAACAATTTTTTTTATATTAAAATGAATTTTGTTTTGCTTTAACAATACAATTTTTAAATACAAATAAAAAATTTTTTTTAAAAAATAAAGAAAAATAAATTACCAAATTTATTATTAAAATTAAAAAAAAAAAAAAATATTACAACATATTAATAATTAAAGTATACATATGCAATTAGTTAAATTAAAATTAAAAAAAAAGAAAAACAAAAAAAATATTTCTTGTGTAAGATACATTCATATTTTTGTTTTATTTCTATTTTACTGCGTAATTTTGTTTATGAATTTTCGTGTTGTATTTATTTTTTCTTTATTTATGTATGTTTAAACTATCGTATTAAATAATAATTAAAAGTAAAATTAAAAAGTAATAGTAATCATAATAATAATTTATCATACTCATCACTATCATCATTTACACACATATTCACACGTATTCCATTTGTGGTGTTGACGGGGTTTAGGAGGAGCAGAAGGAGGAGGAGTGGACATGATTTGATCATGTGTGTTTTAATTTAAATTGGTAGTTTATTTATTTATATTATATTTACTTTTTTTTTTTTTGTTTAATTTGTTTAAATAGATTTCTTTAAGGGCTTCTGTTTGTTGCTTCATGCTTCATGTGAATGCAATTCTAGGCGTTGTTTTCAATTTACGGCTTTCGCTGCTTCATTATTACTGCTCTAAGTAGTGTTCATATGTATGTATGTTTGTATGTACGTACTATGCTACTCATTATATGAACTACGATAATATTAATTATTTTATTTTAATTTAGTTTAATTTAATTTAGTTTAATTTATTTATATATGTATTGTTTCTCATTTATTGTTATTATTATTATTATCATTACGATTATGATTATTAAAGTAAACGTATCTAATCTGTTATTGATATTTGAGCATACCCGACCAGCGAGCGATCATCGGGCACTTCACCTGGTTGTACCCCAGAATTCAATTGGAACGTAACAGTTTTTATAGCGGCTCTTTGTTCGATCAGCTGATGCAAGTTAATGGCCATGGGTTGCGTGTCCAAGGGATCGACAAGACCAGCATCTACCAATTCGGCGGCAATACCTTCAGCTGAATCTTTGCCCACAGCAAATTCGAAGCGTATATCGTGCAGTTCACGGCGTTGATTCCGCATGCGCAATACCAGATTGACAGGAGGTGCATCACCAGCGTCTGCTAATGAGGGCACAGGCATTTGAGCCATGGCCTCAGTGGCCTGGGCTACCGTTGAGGGTGACGTTGCTGCGGCAGGTTGTTGTTGCTGTTGTTGTTGCATAGCATTAGCTGTGGCAGTGGCTTCCGAGTATTCCGATTGCTCTTCGCGATCGCTATCCGACGAGTCGGCTCTTTCCAGGCGATTAATGGGTCTATCGTCCGTTTCCGAATCGGAGGAATGATGATGTTTGCCACCATTGTCTTCCTCTTCGCTGGACCACACCCATTCACCAGTTACAGTACGATGTAGACGACCTGAAGCGCCCGGTTGTCTTTTAGCAGCCTTGTGCACACGAGTCTCCATAGAGGGGCCAGAGGCCAATAAAGTTTGAGTAAGATATTTACGATCTTTGGCCTTTTTAAAGAAGGCATGCTTAAGCAATTCACTGGCTGTTGGTCGTTTGGAGGGCTCCTTTTGTAGGCATTCCACAATCATTTTACGGAATGTTTTGCCATAGGCCTTGTACTGATCTTTTTCATCGGCGCCCGTATCCAAGGTGGGTGGATCGTTTTGTAAAGTTAACATTAAAACCTTCATGGGTGGATATTTGTGGTAGGGCGCGGTACCGGTGGCCATTTCAATGGCAGTTATGCCAAACGACCAAATGTCGGCCTTAAAGTCATAGCCATGATCTTGTTCCATGACTTCGGGAGCCATCCAACAGGGTGTACCAACAAAGGTGTGACGCACCTTTTGGCGAGACAAATCTCGTCCTGTGGCTAGCCAGGCACTAACACCGAAATCGGCAATTTGTATGGTGCCATCGTCACCGATCAATATGTTACCGGCTTTAATGTCACGATGAATTTGTCCGTTCGAATGGAAATACTCCAAACCTTTTAGGACCTCTTTGAGCACAGTGGCTATGGTGGCTTCATCAAAAACTCCATGTTTGCATTGAGTGGTGCGCATTTTATGTTTTATGATATCGAGCAGAGAGCCTCCCTCAAGCAGGCGCAACACCAGCCATAGTTCTTCTCTCACCACAAAGGAGGTGTGATAGGTTACAACATTTTCGTGGTTACAAGAGGACATGGCTTGAATCTCCTTAAGCAATTCGTCCATTGAAGTGTTCCATTTTTCCAGGTTAATACGTTTGATGGCACACTTTTCGTTGCGGGGTAAGCACAAGGCGGCATGTACCACAGCTGTAGCGCCCACGCCAATAACATCGCGCAATTCATAGTCATCTTTAGAATTGGGCCAGGGCTGTTTTTCACTGGCGGTGGGTACACCCGGTGTACTATTAGATGTAACTAATGTGGTCATAGTGCTGCTGGTGATTGTACTGATAGGACTCGAGCGTTTGCTAGAAACGTTATCGGTAATGTTAGAGTCTAAGGAACTCTTTGACTTGAAACTGTTACTAAGTGTGATGGTCTTCTTTTTGACGTTTGGTTTATCCAAATTATTTGGTAAACACTCGGTACGTCGGGATGTCAACAGCAGATCGTTTAATGAACCTCTTAAATTGCCCTCTAAACGTGGTGGTGCCGTTAAGCCTTTGACTTTAGCCTTAGGGGGTTCTAAGATAATCGGTTCTGGATTTTTTCTAGCTTTAGGTTGTTCACGTATCACTAACAAATCATGTGTTGAACGTGATGACTTTAAAACATTCTCTGCATTCAATTCGCTAACTTGTTGATGTGTTTGCACGCTCTTCGGTTGTTCTCCTTCCGCTTCGCCTTCTTCGAGTGGTCTATAGATGGCTGTAGTGTTAAAGTGTGAAGTTGTTAAGTCTGATTCATCGACGGCTATTTCCTGTAGTATCGCCTGATTTCTATTGGCGTTGTGATGCTGATGATGGAGATTATAGTGTTGCTGTTCCTGGTGCTCCTGATTGGGTGTTTGGTGGGCGTCTGTAAAGCTCTCTTTGCTGGTTGTAGTTGTTATATAAGTTTTACTATGCGGTGCCAATAAGCAAAAGTTAAATATTCCCGCTGGTTGTTTTGTGAAGAATGCAACTTCTGGAATTGGAAATAGAAAGAATCCTGGTATTGGTATTTTGATATTTTTCTTGTTGTTTTTTTGTTTTGTTTTGTTTTTACGTAAAATTTTTTAATTTATTTAAAAGCAATTACAACTACAGTAAAAGGAAGAGAGAGAGAGAGGGAGTGTGTGTGTGTGTGGCTAAGAAGCAGTCTTGTTTAATCAATTAAAACTACAATATGAGTGTATGAGACGGGTTAACGCTTATTGCTTGGTGAAAGGTTGAATTGTAAAAATAGATTCCTTTCAATAAACGAAAACCTAAAATTGTTGTTTTTATTCAATTCATTCAAAATTTAATTTAGAAAGCGGAATTCAGTGCTAGAGTTCAGAGGAGTTTAAATCGGTAAGAATACGTCAGAGCCAATAACCTCCAATAAAAACTTGAGTTTGGTTGGTACATGATTAAGTTTTAATACTCAGCGGTTGTACACTGTTAGTTTAGTATTATACGTCACGATTATTATACTATGTTCAGACAGGCACTTTTATTCCGTAAATCGGAATAAACGCCATTATTGAGCTCAATATTTCATATAAAGTTTCAATTAATTATTGCGCAATAAATACGCAAATTGTTATAATATTGAATAAAATTTAAAACACAGCACTGTCATAAGTACGTTCAGTGAGCATATTACAATTTTTCAAACACTTTCAATTGATATTTGACAACTGGAATGTCAACAACTACAAACAAAAAAAAAAAACAAAATAAAAACAATGTTGTTGAAACAACCAGCTGTTTTGTTTACCACTGTCAAATAAATATTGCGTATATTATGTGTCTGAACACTTAAAATATTGTACTCAAATAAACGAATATTGACTCAATAAAAGTGCCTGTCTGAACATAGTATTACTTGGATATGGGCCGTCGTACAACACCAAATCTAAAAATTATATGCACGAGTAGAAGAAAATATTGGAAGACTTGAAAAGCAATTTAATTTTGAAGGCATCTATCTAATCTGTCTAGTGGGTAGTGATAGAGTATTTGAAAAAAATATAATCTATGGCGACTCTCCCCAGCAGTTTTATTTACCTAATTGTCCATTGCAACCCTTTAGTCAGGATAACGACCTAGCATCTCACACCACCCATGTTGTGTGCGTTCATTTTAGCCATAAATGGCAGGACCTACAGTTTAAAATCGAACTCGAACGACAGATTTTTGAAAACCACTTCATGGCAATTTTATTATACTCTGAGTTACTTTCGAGAAAACTGCTGAGGGGAAATTGCGCAAAGAAATATTTTTTATATTTCGTTTTTGGTCAATACATACAGTGCCGGACTATATTATTGGCACAGTAAGCATTTTCAAATAAGTAGTATTTGGTTTTCGCCAAACTAGTTCTTTTCTATCAGATTGGAAAATATTGAATTTACTTTCATCAGAGAACAACACATTGTTCCAGAAGTCTTCGCCTTTGTTTTTGTGTTCCTGAGCATAGGTGTAATGTAATGCGTACAGTCTTTGTGTGAATTTCCTTTCCAAAATCTTCTTTAACTTCCGCAGCAAGCCGAGTGGACATCAATTTTGGGTTCTTTTTAATTTTTCGAACAATTTGTGCCTCTTCTCTCTTACTAAGAGCTCGCGGACGACCAGTACGTTTTTTTTTTTAGACAAATTTGTTGAATCAGCAAAACGTTTTATTATACTTCTTATAGTAAAACGGCTACGACTCATCATTTCTCCGATTTCTGCATAAGTTTTTTCTTGACTATGCAGATACAAAATAATTTTTCGCTCGGCTACGGTTGTCTCTTTTTGTTTTGGGCACATTTTTAATTATTTAGCACAACTTCACAGTTTAAGACTCGGAAAATCTTCTTTAAATTTTTACAATAGTTATACTTAAAACATAACGGAATTTTCCAGCTGTCTGCATGTTTAAATATTGCCATATCTTAATAATTTTAATAATATAGCTACATTTTCTAATTGTGTGCCAATAATTTTGTCCGCCAAAATTCATGCCCTTCAATTAAAATCAGAATTTTTCCTTTAACCGTCTAATAAAATTTCAAATTAAAAGTTACCATTGTATAAATAATACCTTTAAAGATACACTTGTGTTTAAATTCTCTAAAATTATCATATTTTCTACAAGAAATTTCAAATTTTATACAAAATAACTTATTGTGCCAATAATATAGTCCGTCACTGTATGTCAGAGCTGAGGTTTGAAGCTCGACTCTTACACTACCACCTAGACATTAGCGGCGGCTTCAGTCTTTTGGCAAAAGCTGTGAAAGATTAAATTTAACGCGAACAACATGAATGGTTTGTGAAGCTTACGGGGTACATATTACAATGGCTTCTATCCTAACCTTGATGGGATCAAAAAAACCAACGACAGAAGGCTTAATTTCATAAGTACTTGAGAGTTAAACTATTTGATTTGCAGTCGTCTGTAGCATTGGAACTTTTAATAGAAACAATTCGTAAGAATTACTAAGAATGTGAATTGCATCCACTTATAATCTATTGACATTTGATATATTGTTATAAATTTAAATTTAATTTAATTGTAGAGAAATATTTAAAAGAATTTATTATGAAGAGTACGCTTTTCATTTTGTCTACAAAAAAGAAAACATACGTGCTAAACTTTAAATAAGTTTGGAATTTTTTTTTAAATAAATTTCTCTACGTGCTAAATAATGAAGAAAAGTGATAAAACCTTATCATAATTGATAGACTGCATAAATAGTATAGAAGGAAGGGGAACAGGTTGGAATTTATCACATGATGGTTGTTAAAAAGAATTCAAAACCGTAGTCGATTGGCATAAATAGTTCGACACTGTGATCTTAAATCTATTAAAACACAGATAGCATGATATATTAAATGAGCTGCTCTATTGAAATTTTAGTATTTGAAAATAATGACCTTAAAAAAGCTATGTTTTTGAAAAACATATTTAACAAATAATGTTAAAAAAATATGTTTTTGAATTTAGAAAAACTTCTGAACATTTATTTATCAAATTCAAAAAACCTTTGTTGGTTTTAAATACTTAATAAATAAACTAAAACATAAGGCATAGTAATAAGAAATCCAGTAAAGTAAACGGTGTCATGCGAGGAAAATTGAGTACCACCTTGTAATGAACTAGAATAGTATAAATCGATTACGTACTTAATATGGCCAGTATAAAAAAATTAATTCTTCAAAAAGCCAAAAATAAAATCGAGATGGCTGCTTGTAGTTTCCATACTTTGAAAGGTTGATTATTGAAAATGTTGCTGAAATATTGAATTTATTATATTCGAACATCATGTAACCACTGTTTCAATTGCCCAAAAAAGCTAAACATTGCAGAAAAACTCTTTGAAACTAAGGCTTAATAAAAAAGAGGTTCGATTATGGGTCCTATCACAACAAAATCAATTTATTTCCGAAGCAAATGGTTACTTTTGAAGATTAACGGAACAACTATGATCGCAGCGAAAGCAAAACCGTAGTCGAATCATGTAATAAATTGCAAAACCTAGCCCTCGTTTTTGTCGAAGTAAGGATTGGAAGTTAGGAATGGTATACGGTGTATTTGGTGAGATTGGGAGGTAATAATTGCACGAAATGCTCTCCTGCAGACAAACTCCTGTTTGGTTAACATCATGCCAAACAATCGTTAGCAAACCGCCGACTTTGACCGATAGCACAGAACTTTTGTTCAAGACAATGTCTCGCTTCAAAATCCGTAGGTAATATCCGTAGTAGCTGTAGCCTAGTAGATTGTTGTGTTGACCCGTAGTTCAAACCCCAGCTTAGACATCTCGAATAGAACAAAATATGAAAAAAAAATATATTTTTTCGGCGATTTCCTCTTAGCAGGTTGGTGTGAAAAGTTATTCGTAACCTCGACTAAAAGGTTGTAATGGTCCATTAAGTAACTGATATTTGTATGTATCAGGCAAGAAGAGTTGGCATATATGTTTTTCGTTTAATAAAGCTCGTTTTAAATTTATAAAAGACAGATGTAGAGACATCTGTTAACATAAGTATATTATGTCCAGACGTCGGCACAAAGAGAACATGATAAAAGTGTGAGGGAGAGGCATGTGTTAACCCGGAGAAAAATTGTTAGTAATATTTTCCAGTGTAAACTAATATTTTCAAGTGTAAACTAATATTTTCAAGTGTAACCAAATAATATGTATATGGGCAATTTCGTGTCAAGTGACCCAATTTTTAAAATCGATGTCTTCCCATTTGGATGAAATTTGCACCAAGGTTAGTACTATTGGATAGTAGGCCAGACACAAATTTTTTTTTTTTAAATGTGTGTAACTTTTCACCTATTGGTCCTAGCAAAAATTTTCCAAAGGATATTAGATAGCTATTTCTTCAATCTTTCCAAAAATAATTTTTTTAATTTTTAAAAAATTTTCTTTTTTATTTTTTTAAATCATTTTTTTATTATTTTTTTTTTTTCAATTTGGGCCTTTTTTTTTGCTCAAAAGAAAGCTTATACAATTTCCTTTAAGGCCTTTTACAATCGCTTAATGGGATGCGAGTGGGATATCTATCAAAAAAATTAATTTTTAACTCAAGAATAAGATTTTTCAATATTTGGCACATGTACCATTTTCATTTTCCCCCATTTTTTTTTGAACTGGAGTTTTTTTATTTTTCCTCAAAAGAAAACTTAGACCATTTCCTTTAAGATCTTTGTGGGCACTTAGTAGCAAGAGGCATATCTATAAAAAAAATATTTTAACTCAAAATCCAAAGTTTTTAAATTTTACCATATGCACTATATTTTTTTTAATGGATGTTTTTTTTGCTCAAAGAAAGCTTAGTTCTTTTTCTTTAAGAGCTTTGTGGTCACTTAATGGGATGCGAGTGGAAAAACTTATTTTTTTGGGGTATCTATAAAAAAAATTGCAATTCAAAGAAGAAAGCGTTTCAATTTTTACCATATGCACTATTTTCATTTTTTTCCTATTTCTGTGTAAGTTTTATTACTTATTAAAATAAAACTTATACCGAGTTTCTAGACAAATTAACCTTTCCGACAATATCGAATAAAGTCACTTTTTTCTGTAGAAAAGTTGCAAAATATATATTTTTTTATTTATTACTTATAATACTAAACGCAAACGCATACTGTGTGAATTCCGCTGCTTCCTGCCAAAACGCAATGCTTTGGCCTCAGTTGGGTAAATTTTGTAAATCCAATTTTGACGTCCTCGTGTTCAGATTGAAATGTTGCATATAACTCATTCAGGTTACAGAGAACCATCCTTTTCTGCATTTGGACTTTCTGGCCATCGATTCGAACAGACATCCAGTCTTTCATTCCTGGCATCATTCGACTCATATCATATCGCTGATAAAATTGAGTTACTAGAGCTTCAGTTTCGCACGCTAAAGTTTTTCCACTCGCATCCCATTAAGTGACCACAAAGCTCTTAAAGGAAAAGAACTAAGCTTTCTTTGAGCGAAAAAAAAACATCCATTAAAAAAAATTAAAATCCATTAAATTAAAATATCTTCCCCTGAGGAACATTGGTGCATTGTGACATTATTTCAGAGTGTCTGACAGGAATTAAACACAGAACTCTCACACTGAGAGATCAGTACACTATCCACTAGACTACCGAGGCACCCAAAAAAGTTTCTTTTTTTTCAATTATTTTATTACAAGAAATTAATTTAAATTTTAATAATCTTCTGAAATACCTTTAAAAAGACACAAAAAAAAAATAAATAAAAAAAACGAATTCTTTGAAAATCACTTCCACTAATTAAATGCGGTGACTAATTGTTTAATTTTATATCGTTTCCTTCTTCTTTTTTCTTTTGCAACACTTTATCTTGCTGGTGACATGGTGTCTTTTTTTTTTTTAACAAATTTAAGCATTTAAAAGAGAAAAAAAAAAAAAAAAACTCGCAAGCAAAGATAAAAACAACTATTTGTGTCAACTCATGTTTTGTGATAAAAACAAAAAAACGCAAAGAAAGTTACAAAAACAAAAACACAAATAAATGAGTGAATGGACTGGTATGCAAATCAATACATACATACATGTTGTAAGTATATTTATAGAGAATACAATTACTATGTAGAAAATCAGACCGTAAAAGAGTGTAAACATTTTAAATACAATAAAAGTAGCAAAGGAGAGGCAAAAAATAGAAAGTCGCCAGAATATGAAACAAATTTATTTAATGACAGGGGCTACCATTGTTTGTGCTATTAAAGACTGACTGTGTTGTATGTTTTTATTTGAATGTTTTTGTTTTGTTTATGCCTAATGTATGCTTTAATTACTAACATATTTTATATGTATTTTTTTATTTTTATTACTTAATTATATATAAGTTTTTTTGTTTTGTTTTGTTTTCTTTCTAAAAATAATGACTTAATTGCGGTCATTATCAGTAAACCAACATCAACATAAAAAGCGAAACCGAAATACAAATAAAAAAATAAAACCTGAGATAGCATACCAACCCCTCAATTTAATTCCAATGAAATAAAAAACCAATGTTTACTTTTACATTATGACATAAAAGAACCGTGTTAATATACATACAAACATAGTTATACATACACTTGCTTGCCTAAAATACATACAAAATACAGCCAGCCAGCAAACAAATAATGTAAACAAATAATTGTTAAAGAAACGGCACAAACATTTAATAAAGAGGATAAGAAAAGGGAACATAAATTGAGTAAAAAATAATTAGAAATGGGCAAGAGAGAGTAGAACACTGAAATATTATTAAGAAAGAGAACAACAAAAAAGAAAAGTTATAGGAATACACAGTCGGTTTCATTAATATATAGTGTGTGGTGAAGTGATGTGATATAACACCATGATCCGAATTAGATCCCTATCAGAGATTAGCAATGAATAGTTTTTTCGCTACTCATAAGCACTTATGAAATTTTGAATATAAGTGAGTCAACAATATTGAAATTTAACTATGTACTCTGATTCATTCATACTCACTACAACATTGATTTATAAGTACAGGTTGCAATGAGTATGCGTGCAACATTGACATCAAACTCATACCATTCGAAATATGTTCGATTCATAAGCCTACGCATTTAGATTCATAACTTTAGAAAAATACTTACGAATACTTATAAATGATTCAAGTGACTCGAATCATTCATTGAAATTTACAGTCTTAGTTCTTGTTGCATTTAAGGGGTGATTTTTTAAGAGCTATAGGAAAATTTTTCAAAAAAAAAACACGTAAAATTCAGAAAAATGCATGAAATCTTTATTTGAATCGATAGTACGGTCCATATAATTTAATGTTTGAAGATTATTTCATGCAAATGTTGACCGCGACTGCGCCTCAAATGGTTCATCCGCTTCGTCCAATTTTGGCATACTCATTCCAACATTTCGGCCGGTATCTCAAGAATAAATGCTTCAATGTTGTCTTCCAATGCGTCAATTGAAGCGGGCTTGTTTGTATAGACATGAGCTTTAACATAGCCCCACAAAAAATAGTCTGAAGGCGTTAAATCGCATGATTTGCAAGCGTTGTTCGTTTGTAAGACGATTCATGGTTAAATTATAGACCAAACTGAAGATGTTTGACAGTGAAACAAAACACGAAACGTGCGTGAGCTGTTTAAACCAGTGTTACCAAAAAGATAATTGCTAAAAAATCACCCTTTACAACAAAAGAAAAAATACACATAAGCAAAAAACCCAGAGCAGCAAGCAGCGCAAACACACAACCTTCTAGTAAGTATTTTAGTGATCGTGGGCGAATCATACTTATTTTGTGCTTCGTGTAAATGTTGAGTAATGGAGGGTCGAAATCAACAACAACATCATACGTGTTGGTAAGTATGAATATGATGAGTACTTCAAACTTTGAATAAGAATAAGAGGTTCCACAATATTAAAATAAGTGCGAATGCGTATAAGTATCAAAAATTGTGAATATGAATATGATTCGATTCTACTCATCTTTTTGAATACTCATTGCTGATCTCTGATCCGTATATCACGCGAAGGCGTAGTAAGTAACAAAGATATCAAAAGGAAACTGCAATGATCTTCCTGCGAAAGTTTTTCCCGTCAGTTACGATATTGGTAAATTTAAATCCAATGTCCACAAACACTACTCCCTCTTTCCACCTTCCTATAACCTATTTTCTTAAACCCGCACAATGCACTGCATGAGTAGGGGCCATCCCCTGAGTGCTGGTTTTACAAAAAAAAAAAAAAAAACATACATACATAATTGGTCATTACAACCCTTCAGTCAGGATTATTGACCTAGTTTCTCACACCACTTATGTTGTGTGCGTTAATTTTATACATAAGTGGCGGGACCTACAGTTTAAAGTCGACTCCGAACGACAGATTTTTTGAGAAACTTTTCATGGCAATTTTATTTACTCTCAGAGTTTTTGCCAGAAATCTGCTGAGAGGAAATCGGCGAAGAAATACTTTTTGTATTTTGTTTTGATGTCTAGCCTGGGGCTCGAACCCTGGCTTTACGTCTAATAAGCCAACACACTACCTACTAGACTACGGCGACTTCATTTGACGTAATGGAACGTAAATACAGCTGACTGAGACATACGATACGCAAAGAATACAGTGAAGTACTTGCAACTTGCAAGTTGCTATACATCTTAGTACAAATCGAGTTGTGTTTAGGTCCTATCAAACATTCTCTTGACACAATGAAGATTTCTAATCTGTTTCCTAGCCTTACAACTATTCTGGAATTCAACTTGTAAAGTATTTAATGAATCTTGTTTTTTGAAAACAGTTTAAAAATGGCTGTATTACACATACATAATTGGTCATTAAAATACTTCAGTCAGGATTACGACCTAGCTGCTCACACCACTTAAGTTGTGTGTGTTTTTCCATAAGTGGAAAATTTTTGAGAAACCTTTCATGGCAATTTTTATTTACTCTCTGAGTTTTTGCCAGAAATCTGCTGAGAGGAAGTAGCAGCAGAAATATTTTTTAATATTTCGTTTTGTTGGAGATGTCTCACCTGGGGATTGAACCGTGGCTTCACGTCTAATAAGCCAACACACTACCTACTAGCCTGAGGCGACTTTAGCTCCGATGCGCAAATTTCAAATTTTTTTTACGGAATAGTGTCTCCAATTTAAGAACCGTTTTTTGTCCCTATGTTGGTGGCTTAAGTGTAAATTTATTAAAAGAAATTTCGGTTGGATTTTTGGAAAACATTTCTTCCTCCTGTAGAGCCTAATTAATTGCGTTCATTTTTTAAATTTTATTATTTCTCACAATGCAATAACCTGCGTTTATTGTTTTTCTAAAGATTTTGTTTATCCACTTTGATTGTTGAGAAAAAAAAAAGTAATAAAAACGTATTTTCTTCCAATGGAAATTACCGAAAAACAAAACATAGACAATAAAAACAAATTTGTATGGAGCAATTAATTTTTTTTTTTTTTTTTTTGATCAAAAAACACATGATAATTAAGGTTTCCTATTGAAAACATAAAAATGTAGAAATAATAAAAATAAAACATCAACAGAAACAAGTTTCATTCAATCAAAATCAATATGTTGAAGAAAACATTAAATAATGCGGGTATTAAAAAAAAAAATTAATTCTGACACATCATGAATAATTGCAATCAGCTTTAAAGGCAAATTGATAGACTTTTAATTATGTAAACCTGATTCTATAATAACTCTTCTCTACCGAATATAAGGTGTAATAAAAGAAAATCCATTATTAAACAACGAATGGATTTAGTCATCTCCATCTAGTGTTGTGACCTTGGAAAAATAAGATTTTGTATTAAAAAAAAAAAAAAAACAAAAACTACTTAGACAGTTTGGTGAATGCTGTATTATTATTATCCAGTATTGTGAATATGGTATCCAACCATGGGAAAAAATACAGAAGTGAATGAAATCTTTACATATTTTCTTTTTAAAGATTTTTACGTAAATGTTACTCTTGGTTACATCGTAGATGTTTCATTTGTATACTCCAATTTTGTAACATTTTTTCCAGCATTTCGGCCGGTATCTCACCAATGGCAGCTGTAATGTTGTCCTTAAAGGACTTGTATGGCCACCTTGTTCCACACACAGAAAGGGAGAGAGTGAGAGAGACAAGAGACTTCATGTCCCCATAACAAATAGTCTAGTGGGCTCTCAAATCGTATGATTTCGGCGGTCAATGTACTGCTCCATTGGCGAATGGTGGTAAAACCATGGGTGTTTTACTGTGAGTTTAGTTGAAGTAACAGGCTGAATTTGAATCTGCGAATCGGTACTAAAGTCGCCATAGTTTAATAATTAGTGTGTTGACTTATTAAACGAGAGCTCGTGGTTCACATCCCACCTCAGACATCAAAAAAAAAAAAAAAAACGAAATAAGCAAAAAAAAAAATATTTCTTCGACAACTTCCTCTCAGCAGTCTTTCTTTCTTTCTAAACTGTAGGTCTTGCTGCTAGTGGTGTAAGAAACTAGGTTGCAATCCTGACTAAAGGGTTGTAGCGATAAATTAAGTAAGTTAAGTAAGAATCGGTGCTGGATCAGAGAAATAAAACTGAGCCATTTCTGAAGCGTATGACTGACTGCTCCATATGACAATCTCCATAAAAGATGGGTAAAGCTGAAGTTGCCAGAGAATCATGTCCTTAAAACCTGTATCCTACGAAGGAATTAATATTGTTGGAAAAAATTTTGTTTCAACAGAAGTATGTAAAAATCATTTGCACCAAGTTTTTACCAGTTGAACTAGCGAAATATACTGTGGTTTTGGCTGGTGTTAATATAATTTACTTGCGTCATATTTTCTGTAAATAAAAAAATCATTTGTTGTATTCTTGAGTGGATGGCGCGATTACCAAAGTCACAAGACAAGAGGAGAATTACATGAATATTGTGGAATTATCTTGAAAATTGTGGTCTGGTCATCTACATATAACAACAGACTCAGCCAATGACTCATGTTTCAAACATTGAAGAAACGACCAATTGTACCACCCTAATGTAAAATCCTTTTCTTGTATTCTAGCCCCCAAAACTATGCTATGAGATGTAAATGTTTTCAGTTTTTTTCTTTTCGAGTGAGTGAGAGAGAAAAAAAAATAATAAAACAATGACGCGTGAATGAATTTGATTGCAGACAGCAACAAAAAAAAAACATTTTTTTATACAAATTTTATTAACACAACCAGATAAATAGTGTTAAATAAATAGGAAAATAAATTGAAAAAAAAGCAGACACAAACACACACTAACAAATATATTTTTATCAACTTAGCAACAGATAATAACCACAAAATAGAAACTTGGAAAACTACAACAAAAAAAAAAAAAAAGAATGTTTTCTCTAGAAAAAAAAGAGAAACAAAAACAGAAAAAAAAAATAGAAAAAACCAATGGGTCTGTATAAATGCATGAGATAACGTTTGAAAAAGAGGCACCCACCCCATCATTAAAGGGAGAAAAAATATGTAGTAACAACATTTAAAAAAGATCACAAGCAGGCGCTAAATGAAAATCAAAACAAATTAATACAATAACAAAACAAAATAAAAACAAAACAAAAAAACCGTTTAGAATGTGCTTGAGAATCACGCGCTTCTAAATAAAAATCAAACATTCTCATTTCTTCTAAAGTGATATTTAAAATAAATTAACATTTTGCGAATGGGATTTTTTAAAATATTCATCCATATCTGCCTATTATCAATGGATTCTTTTCTTTTTTTTTAATATTCTTTTCTTTTTTTGATATTCTTTTCACGAGACAAAGTCCAAAACTACTGAGGCGTGTGTTTATATGCGGTATTTTACCGTTAGTCATTATGGTTGTAAATTACAGCAGAGGTGAATGGAATAGTAACAGTGATAACACAGAGTTAAAAGAGGATTTTTGAAAATTAAAAAAATTTGTAAAAGTGAATGACACATTTATTAGAAGCCTTTTCAGTTCTCAAAAGCGCTGTAGGTAATGTGTGTTCTTATTAGATGCGAGTATGTGGTTAAAACCCCAGCTCGGACATATCCAACAAAACGAAAAATTAAAAAGTATTTCTTCGGCGATTTTCTCTCAGCAGTTTTTTTTGCCAAAAACTTTAAGGCAAACTTCTTACTTCAAACAGAAAGGAGGTGTTGGACGTTACTCTGGTCAGCTCCGATTTCTCTACTAACCTTAAAGACTGGTTGGTATCTCAGGAATGCTCCTTTTCGGACCATAGATACATTACCTTCACTATCGACACGAACGAGTCTCCCCCTGCCATGACCCCTCCGGTCAACAGGAGGAACACGAATTGGACCATTTTTAGAGAGAAACTGCGTAGCAGCCTTCCCTCTACCCCCCCGACTATAACGACCCGTTTCGACGTGGATAGGGCTGCGGACACACTGTCAACCGCGCTTAGGGCGGCAGCCACATCCTCCGTCAAACCCGCTGCCCATAGGGGCAAACGAAAACCGCCCTGGTGGAGCCAAGAGATCGATGATCTACACCGATCTTGTGGCAGGCTCTTTAATAGGGCGAAGGCGACAGGCGAATGGTCAATCTACAAGGCCAAAAAGAGGGAACTTAAATACGCTATGAGGCGAGCGAAGAGGGCCTCGTGGAGGAACTACTGCGCCAGAGTAGAATCCTCTGCCGAAACGGGCCGTCTCCGTAAAATTCTAAGTTCCACTCACAAATCCCTTGACTGTATCCGACGGACTGACGGATGCTGGACTACGTCCAGTTTGGAGACGCTTGAGCTTCTCCTTGACACTCACTTTCCAGGTAGTGCCACCCTGGGTGGTCAGGCCTTTTATCAGGTCAACGAACCACTGTCTGGAAACTGTTCCCCCCTGACTCTCACCCTTGGCCAAGTGCAGTGGGCTGTTAGGTCTTTCGAACCATTCAAGTCACCAGGACCGGATGGTATTATCCCGGGTGACATTCAACATGGGGAGGAGATAATCCTCCCTTGGTTGCTTGCCATCTACAATGCTAGTCTTAGGCTCCTTTATATCCCTTGGAGCTGGAGAATATCTAGGGTGATTTTCATTCCCAAAGCTGGGAAACCGTCCCATACTGGGGCGAATGACTATAGACCCATAAGTCTGTGTTCCTTTCTTTTGAAGACACTGGAAAGAGTCCTTGATGTTCATATTAGGGCCGCGATTGATCCAGCGCTTCTATCCGCTTCCCAACATGCGTATACGAGAGGTAAATCAGTGGAGACTGCACTTCACTCCCTTATCTCTCGGGTGGAAAAGTCCATGCACGTTAAGGAATACACTTTGGCCATTTTTCTGGATATTGAGGGTGCATTTAATAACGTCGACCCGGACGCTATTCTTAGGGCTCTTGGTTCTCTGAACTTGGGACAGAATCTGGTCAGGTTCATCGAGCTTCTCCTCAAGTCGAGGATAGTAACCTCCACAGTGGGGGCCACTAATTGTCAGAGAATGGTTCGTAGGGGCACACCGCAAGGCGGTGTTCTATCACCACTTCTCTGGAACCTTGCAGTCAACTCTCTCTTGAGAGGGCTGGAACACTCTGGCAACGAAGTCATAGCTTACGCTGACGACATTGCCATTGCTGCGTCGGGAATTTGTCCGCAGACACTGTCGGATAAGTTGAACTTGGCGCTGTCAATCGTACTGGACTGGTGTAGGGATTTTGGACTATCTATCAACCCCTCTAAGACCGACACGATCCTTTTTACGAGGAAATATAAAATTCCGACCTTCTCTCTTCCCATGATACGTGGGACCAGACTTACGTTGAGTCCCGAGGTTAAATATCTGGGCCTGATCCTCGATCCCAAACTCAACTGGAGGGCGAATCTGGCTGCTAGGGCACGCAAGGCGGCGTGTGCTGCTTACTCCTGCAGTAGAGCAGTCGGAACCAGATGGGGTCTTCGCCCAAGGATCATGCGTTGGATATATTCTACGGTCATCGAACCCAACCTCTTATACGGCGTTGCTTTCTGGTGGACTGCTCTGAACAGACAACACAACGTCAGACTCCTTGACAAGGTCAGAAGGTCTGCCGCCATTTACATAACTGGTGCTCTACGCACCACCCCCACGAAAGCCTTGTTCGCGATGCTCAACTGGCTTCCTACTGTGCTTCTCGCTAAGCAGGCGGCCAAGTTTACTGCGACTAGACTTAATGCTTTGTCTCGCTGGCACATTATACCTTCTGGACACTCCACTATTCTGGAGGTTGATCCGGTGGCCCCTGCGAACATGGACTATATCACTGCTGAATATTGTCTTGACAGATGTTTCCACTCTCTGATTCCGAATAGGAATGACTGGAATCCTAATACGGTCATCCCCCCGGAAGTCCTGGATATATATACCGACGGCTCTAAAATCGACAATGGTGTTGGAAGCGGTATCTACTCTGGGAAACTGAACCTGAATATTTCTCTCCGTCTGCCGGACTACTGCAGCGTGTTTCAGGCGGAGGTGATGGCGATCTACCGAGCCGCTCAATGGATCCTCGTCAACGATGCTCCTTTCACTCGCGTCTCGGTCTTCTCTGACAGTCAGGCCGCGATAAAGTCTCTATCGGGTTTCGTGATTAACTCTAGGATCGTTAGGGAATGTCGTCGCTGTCTAGACCTTCTTTCGGGGCGCTTCACCAGTGTCTCTTTGGTGTGGGTCCCCGGGCACAGTGAAATTCCGGGTAACTGCAGAGCTGACGAGCTCGCCAGAGCTGGTGCGCTCCTGCCGGAATCCTCTTCTGTTGAATTGGGTATACCACTTGCCTCGGTCAAATTGACCATTGCGCGAAAATTCTTTCGAGACGCCAACCTATCCTGGGTCAACGAGGAGTCCTGCTCCACCGCTAGGCTCACCTGGCCCTTGATGGATAAAAGGCGTACCAACCAATTACTTGGCCTTGGTCGTGATGTCATCTCGACTACGGTGGCCGTGCTTACGGGTCATTGCGTCATGGGCAGACACGCGGAAAGAATGAGGCTCCCTTTTAACGATTTCTGTCGTGGATGCAGGTCCTCTGAGGAGGAGGAGACTGTTATTCACTTTCTTTGTCAGTGCCCGTCTCTTGCTAGGTGTAGATATAGGTTATTTGGCTCCCCATTCCTTGTTAGCTTAACGGAGCTATCATCCATTGATATCAAGGATATAGCTTCGTTCATCAAACTTTCTGGCTGGTTTTCCAGTGCGGGGTAGTCGTGCTTCCGTTGTGCAGCCCTTGCGCTGACCAACTTCTTCCTTTTCCCTGATTGTGGAGGAACTTGGTCAGTACAGGGACTGCGTTCACCCGTGGCATCACAACGGGCCGCTATGCGTGCTCAAGTGAGCTTTGTGACATCAGAGCTACCACTCCGACCTAACCTAACCTTAAGGCAAACAAATTTATCATGAAAAGTTTCTCAAAAATCTGTCCTTCGCAGTCGGCGTTAAACTGTAAGTCCCATCACTTATGTGCAAAAATTCACACATACAACAAACATGGCTGGCGTGAGAAGATAGCTCGTAATTCTGACTAAAGGGTTGTAATGACCTTAATGTTGCGCATGGCTGCGCTGTATCTTGTCCATCCGCAAGCTACAATTTTGTCATACGTTTTCCAGCATCTCGGCCGGTATCTCATCCATGGCAACTACAATATTGTGTTCTAGTGATGGAAGTGTGGGTGATTTGTTTCTTTACATGAGAGACTTCACGTATTCCTACAAAAGATACGTCTAGTGATTGTGACAACCAATGGGTTGATCACACACCTGAGATTAATTGCTTATCAAACTCGCATCCTTCCTCTTAGCATTATTGTGGAAGAAAGAGTAAAAAATGTTTAATAAAAGAATCCTTCAAAAATGTTGGTTCGGATTCGATGTTAAACTTGACATACCGCCGCTCATGATTAAAACTAACACACACAACTTGGGTAGTGTGCGCAGCTAGGGTGTAATCCTGACTAAAGCATTCTAAAAGCTTGTTGGTATCGAGTGTTGTGTTTTCTATGGTTTAAATCAAATGTCTGCAATCCATAAGATTGTATTGTAAGTTAGAATAACTATTTCAAATAGAGACAGGATATGCAAGGTGTGGTTAGAACTTTAAAATGCAATGACCATTCAAATAATTTGGACCAAAGCCAAGAAAAAAGGTTTTCTGCAGAGAAAATAATACCGAATGCTAATTCTATGTGCATAGAATTCATTTGTCATTTGTAGTAGTTCCATTAAACCTTACAACTGAAGGAGGCCATGGCAAATCTCCTAACCAACATTACAGAAGACAATTTAATTTAATGTTTTACGTGTGAAACATACAGTGTAGTCAGAAATAATAGGGACAATTTGTTTTGCTTAATACCATATCATAAAATTTTCTGTATTGATATTTTAACTGTAGGATTTTTAGCTATATTTGAGGTAAATTACTTTGGAGTAGACCGAAAAGATTTTAATAATAATAAATCACATTTGAGAAACAAAAAAAGTTTAAGATTTATGATTTTTAAAACTAAATTAAAGAATAAATTTGGAATTACTGTCGAATAGAAATTTTAATGCACAATAGCTATAAAATTTATTAAAAATAACAAATAAATAAAATTTATTTATATATCAAATTTATAGATTTTATTGAAAGATAGCAATTATTTTTAATTATATTATTTATCTTAAAATATCATATAAATGTTTATATTTTTTAATGAAATTTAATCAAATAAAATATTGAAAAAAAAAAGAAAAAAATTAAAATAAATAAATATTGAGACAAGATTATTTTCTATGAATATTGTTTATAATAAAAAATAAAATATTATAAATTTTATACCACGTCCTAAAGCATTATTTTGTTTAATAATTTTCAATTTGCTTGGAATATTTAGAAAATCCCCCATCCATATCACTTGAAAGTGTAAATTTTCACCACGAAAAAAACGCTTTACATGTACCACTGCTTACCATATTACAAATTGGAACAACAATAATAAACAAGAAAACAAAAAAAAAATAAATAAACAACAGAGATAATATTATCAATCAGAATCACGAGATTCTTATAAACGAATACTGATGATGAGTAGCAAGCAGCAAAGGGTTATGCTTTGTAGTTTAAAAGAAATTGATTCAATTGTAAGATAAAAAACAAAACATACACACACACACTCTCTTTTAACCACTTACACATACACATAAACACTATCCGACCAAATAGTAACGGTGGTAATGGATAAAAATATGTACGTACGTACAATTAATTAAAAATTGCAAGAGAAATTGCAAAACAAACAAGAAATTAAACAAGAAAAATAAAAATCAATAAAAATAAAAACATTACATTAGTTGCTGCAGTTAATGGTGAATGGTGGTGGGTTTTATTGTTGTTTTGATAATATGTAGTTTTGTAAATAAAAACAAAACACAATGCATAACCAAAACAGGCCTTTTTATCACAGTAATAAATTGAGTTTTTTTTTCTTAATTTTTTTTTATTTTTTTTTTTATTTGTAAATACGATGTTGTCAGTTGTAGAATTTAATTGATTTTAAAAACAATTTTTTTTTATTTATTTTAATACACTGTTGTCGTCTTTTTTTTTTTTTGTTTGATTTTTATAAAAATGAAAAAATCGCGCGCTTAATGTTATTTCTTTATTGAACTTAAATTTTCTATGTGACTTTTGTAATTCCTCTTTTCTTTTCGTATAGACGCGTTAAGTCACTTGAACCGTCATTTAACAACTGAATGGGGGAACACACCAGAAAAAATTATAACATTATTCACAACAGTGTTTTTGTATTTATTTTGTTTGCTCTTGTGTTGTTTATATAGCCGTGTGTATGTGTGCACACGTATCAACACACATTCAAGTGTACTGTGTTGTATGTATTAATTTGTTATTTAAACAAAACATACTAAAATAAAAATAACAACAAAAATTTAATAATAATAATAATAATAAGAGAACGTACAACTAAGAGCAAAGCTGAAGAGTTGAGAAGAGAATATGTTTTTTTCAGTTTATTTAGTATGAGTGATATTACGTTTGTTGTTATTTGTAGTTATTGGTCGTTTATTACGTTATACGTCAAACAGACGACAACAAAACGTCGACAACAGGGACTATGGTAGGCAAGTGGGTGAATAATATCGAGTAAAAAGATTCCAAAAATAAGTGAAAAACATTTATTAATCCTCCAAGAAAGAGCGTGATAAAGAGAGGATGGTTGGTGAGTTGCAAGGGTTTTTGCCATGGAAAATAATGAAGAATAATAGCAAGAATACGGTATATGCATACATAGTACATACATACATATGTATGTATACAGTATATATAGTATTTGCATTAAAAATAATTAAAATTGTAACGTCAGTGCATGTATGTATGTATGTATGCATGCATGTAGATATGAAAACGACGTGAACGTTGATTTGTTGAACACAATGTTTCAAAGGGATTACTTTTCTTTTCAATGCGGCAGTGCTTTCTTTAAATTGTATTAAAATATTGTATGATAAATAGGAACGTCATGGTGTCATGGTCGTGTATGAATGCGAATACAAATTATAATATTTTCATACGATTTACCAAACAATATTAAAGCAATTAAATAACTTTCTAGGAAAATAAACAAATATATGTAATGGATCCGCCATCTGCTTATTTCGTGAATGGTAACACTGAGCTCATGTCTGATTTGACAGATAATTAGTTTTATCCTTCCGCTGAACGAATATGGTTGTGTATACGCTTGAACAACGCTGGGAAATATTGCGACATTACTTTGAAAATCATGGTAATGTTGCAGAATGTGTGCGAAAATTGCGTACGGATTTTGGAAGAAGAGAAGCACCGTCACCTCCGTAAAAAATTGAAAGAAACTGGCATCCTCATCGATAAACCAAAGCGTGAGAAGCCAAAAACAGTGCGTACACCCGAGAATATTGCTGCTGTGGCAGAAAGTCTGCGTGAAGCGCCATCAACATCTATTCACTGTCGTTCTCAACAATTGAACATTTCGGAGACATCATTGAGACGAATTTTGCATAAAGACCTTGGTATGACGCCATACAAAGTTCTATTGGTTCAGGAGTTGAAGCCAATTGACCATCCAATGCGTTATCGCTTCGCTAAGTGGGCCTGCGATCGACTTGCAGAAGATGCCGATTTTGGCAAAAAAAATCATCTTTTCAAATGAAGCTCATTTTGATCTTGGCGGGTATGTAAACAAGCCAAATTGTCGCATTTGGGGCACAGAAAAGCCGCACGCATACATTGAAAAGCCGACGCACCCAAAACGAGTCACTGTTTGGTGCGGATTTTGGTCCAGAGGCATAATTAGGCCATTTTTCTTCGAAAATGAGCAAGGAGTGGCCGTTACAGTCAATGGCGATCGTTATCGGGCCATGTTGAACGAATTTTTGTTCACAAAAATTGAAGAGGAGGATATTGTCAACATTTGGTTTCAACAGAACGTGCCACACAGCCGAAGCTACACTCGATGTTTTGCGCCCTGTTTTTGTCGTTTGGCCACCTCGGAGCTGCGATTTGACACTGTTGGACTATTATTTGTGGGGTGCCGTCAAAGATAAGTGTTACGCCGACAAGCCAGAGACAATTGACGCTTTAAAGGACAATATTCGTGAAGCCATTGGTGAAATACAGCTGCACACAATCGATAATATGCTTAAAAATTGGACCGATCGTGTAGGCTACTGCAAGGCCAGCCGAGGCAGCCATTTGAATGAAATTATTTTCCATTATTAACCGGAAGGATTGTACTTTCAAATAAAAAAAAAGAAATTTGAGAAAATATTCAATAGTTTTTTTTAAAGCATTTTCACAAAATAAAAATTTATTTGACAAACTCTTTACATACCCAAGGGAAGACTACTACAATTAATGGCTTCTTAATAACTACGATATCAAAAAAAAAAAAAAACAAATATATATATTTAAAAAGATAAATAAACGATATCCTTACATTTATTTGTTAATTTTAGAATTTAACGCAAGTAGTTCGCAATGTGTTTTGAACTCAGAACGACAGCATTAACAGTTTTACATGCAACAGCCGATTAAGAGTCTTTGGCTCATCGTCAAGTTAGCAAATTTTTAAATGTAAACAAAATTTCTCTATTTTTGGAAATGGAAACAACAACAAATCTCAATGGCAATACTAAAAGGCTACAAAACTATTAACGTAGAGAATAAGGTAAAGAAATATTTAAGTACGCTGGCAACCCCATATTTTTGTAACATTTGCTTAATGATCCTTCAAGATTATGACATTTTTATTGACATGTAAAAAGATAAATTGCAAATAAATATTAAAAATAAATTTATTTTGTTTTTAATTAGACTATAAAATAAATTAAATTCATTTTGTGTGCCTTCTCCTACTACCTGATGGTGAAACGTTTTACACAAAATTTGATAAACAACGCATTATTAGACGAAATCACAGCGAAAAAAAAAAACAAATTTTTATTGATAATTTAAACGATTAATGGAAAAAGGCGATAATTTATTGAAGATAAATAAAAACCCGAAATTTGTTGACGTAAAATTTAATTTTGCCAATGATTTGTATTTTTTCCTTAAATAATATTGCAAAATGTGTGTTGTTTTATAAATAAATATTAAATAATAATTAATTTTAATGAAAAATGCTCACATTTAATGAACTCTCACTCTCTCTCTCTTTCTCTTAGCGATTACAATGAGTTCTACATTGAGAATAGGGACATTAAGGAAGTTTTAAATCTTCCCTACCATAGATTGTTTGCAAGGTGACATTGTAAGCTTCACTTTGTTAGAAGATATTATAGATTTTAATTATTCAGCCATATTTTACTTTCCTGTCATAGAATACTTCGCAGACTGCTTAAAACCGCTGCTTTTACTACAAAAGCAACAGTTAAATGATGTGCACTTCTTCGATCTAATAAGCTGCATGGGCATTCTCAGGAATACTTCTCCAAATAGTATCAATTATTTGACGAAAGTTGGAAACACAATGATGCATAATAAATGGTTAGTTTAGGTTTGGGGACGTGTACCCCAGGTCGAATTGACTCATTTTAGTTCGTTATAATAAGAAAAGACTGTAAAACAGATAGAATAATGAAGAAAGAAGAAAATAATTAGCAGAGGGTAGAGGTAGAGAAACAAAATGCAGAAGAGAGCGCAAGAATCCCTTAAGTGTCAAAGCACCTCTAAACGAGTTTAATTCATTTATAAATCTTTGGAGAGCACGACAGAAAATCTAAACTATCAAAGAATACGATCGTCAACCTTATCTTGGGCTGGACATTTGCAGAGGAGTTGTTCGATAATCTCCAAATACTCGTTGCAATATACCCTGCAATAGTCCAGCTAGGATCTGTTCCAGATCGTCGTCAGCAACCTAACCTCGTAGTGTTACGTAAGAAACGGTGTAGACGGTGATAAAGCCAAGATTTGGATTGGAATTGCGTATTCTTTATCATAAGCTTCTTCTGGTCAAACGATTCATTGCGATCTCTTGTGACAACAACAATTAACAAGATAGAAGAGAGCAACTCAATCGATTAACAGAAAATACAGTCGAACTTCTATAATTTGAACTTGAATTTTCTATAAGTTGAAGCACAGCAACAACATCTTGGATAGAAATTCTATCAAGTTTTGCTTCTTTAACTTGAAGTTTCTATAAGTTGAAGTTTTTTTTGGATAATGGTGATTCAATTTATAGAAGTTCGACTGTATGTTGGATTCTATCATGAGAACACCAAACCACCAATATCTTTGCTTAACCAGCAGAAACTGAGTGCGCTTAGGTTTGGAGTTTCGATGCATCCATCATATAGTTTGGACCTTTCACCTTCAGATTAATATTTGTTTCGATCTCTGCTATCCTCTCTGTAAATTTCATAGAGGGTTGCAGAAAATCAAGAAATACTACACAGATGAACAAATAGCTTCAACCATCCAAAATGGCAAAATGTTGACGATCAAAATGGAACATATTTTGCTTAACAGAAGTCGTTTCAAACACCCAATATTAAAATAATCTCATCAAACCCAACCATTGGTTTGAAATGGACAGCATTTAGAAATTTCCTTGCTTCCAATGGCCAACATATTAAACATTTCGTTTGTTTCTGACATGTTCTTGATATGAATTCTTTAAGAGACTCAAGTGACATTATACATTGAAGTAATGTGCAAACGATCAAGTAATGTTCTGTTGTGTTGTTCACATACCATAGCCCCCTACTAACGCCAGGTTAATTTTAGAATAGAAGATATTTTCACGTCTCGTCGCCTTTGTTTTTGTATACATATTTTGTTTGTATTTCTTTTCCTTTCTTTTGTTTTCTTTCTTTTTCAGTTACTATGAATGTTGTGTGATCATTCTTATTTTCTGTTCATGTCATTGTTTTCTAAATTTGTCTCTTGTGGGGTGTGTTTGTATGTTGTATGTTGAGGTGAAATGCATATCAAAAAAAAAAAAAAAAAAAAAAAACAAAAACCTTTCTCTGTGCTTTCTTCAAGAATTTTTTTTCTCTTTTTTTCGTTTTTGTTTTAAACTTTTGTCGTGTGCAGTTGTTGTCGCCGCTGTCATCGCTGTTTTATTTTTAGTTTAATAGCATAGAAGAGACAAATTGAGAGTAGGTGTGCGTGTGTTAAACAAACAAAAATTAAAAACAAAAGGAAATATTTTAAATATTTTCGTACGTAATACCGTACGTAATATTTTATTTTTGCTTGAATTGTTTTAATATAACAAAAGAATATCATGAAATATCATTAAAAAAAGGCTTTCCTTAATTAAATGTTAATGAGTTGACAAAAAATTCTTTTTTATATTTTTTGTAACTTGCACGTGCACATTCATATTTCACGCCTAATTACAAATTTTGTTACTAAGCTAAACTGTAATCTAATCACTCTACATTTCTAACGTTTGGGGATACATTCAGTAAAGTTCGCTTTATTATTGTTTACTAGGTATTTTGATTCAGTTTTTAGCAATTTCTTATTAGAAAACAAAAATTATATTATACAGTTGCGGATAAAAGTCTACATACAGCAAATGATTTCACCAGGCAATCAATGTCAACGGCGAGCACTACAAATCGATGATTACCAACTACTTTTTGCCTGTATTGGATACTCTGGACACCAATCAACAAATGGTTTCAACAGGATGGCTCAGTGCCACGCAGTTCATGTCACATTGAATTTTCTTCACGAGCGATTTGAACGCATGGTTATCTCATGTGGAGGTGATGTGAACTGACCACCGAGATCGTGGGATTTGAACGCGTTAGAATTTTTCTTGCGGTGTTAGCCAACATAACCGATGCCATCGATAAAATTCAGCCAGAGTAACCATAGCGGATATTTGAATGATGTTATATTCCACACATAATTAGGATCAATAAAGGTATAAACACATAGACGACAGACGACCGATAACAGAAAGCTGCCAAGTTTAGAATACACACGTTTATCTGAAAACGATTATATTGAAGGCAGAACAGAAAAAGCCAAGACAACAACCTAAGAAGTTCCTGCCCAAATTAAACTATTTTCTATTTTTGTGAGCAGCTAAAAGCAAATTAGTGATGCCAATACAACATAAAATCATAATAAAAAAACAGCTAAAAATATTTACTATGAAGAGAAAGAACAGTTCTAAAATTAAGAAATAAAAAGGAATCCATGTATTCATAATAAACAAAATAAGGGGTGATTTTTTAAGAGCTATAGGAAAATTTTTCAAAAAAAAAAAACATAAAATTCAGAAAAATGCATGAAATCTTTATTTGAATCGATAGTACGGTCCATATAATTTAATGTTTGAAGATTATTTCATGCAAATGTTGACCGCGAATGCGCCTCAAATGGTCCATCCGCTTAGTCCAATTTTGGCATACTCTTTCAAACATTTCGGCCGGTATCTCACGAATAAATGCTTCAATGTTGTCTTCCAATGCGTCAATTGAAGCGGGCTTGTCTGTATAGACATGAGCTTTAACATAGCCCCACAAAAAATAGTCTAAAGGGGTTAAATCGCACGATCTAGGCGTCCAATTGACCGGTCCCGAACGTGAAATAAAATGTTCACCGAACTCGCCTCTCAATAAGTCCATTGTGACGCGTGTTGTGTGGCATGTGGCACCGTCTTATTGAAACCACATGTCATGCAAGTCAAGCTCTTGCATTTTGAGCAAAAAAAAATTGGATATCATTTCACGGTAGCGCTCACCATTCACAGTTACGTTACGATTCGCAGCATCTTTGAAGAAGTACGGTCCAATGATGCCAAATTCAATGATTTGCAAGCGTTGTTCGTTTGTAAGACGATTCATGGTTAAATTATAGACCAAACTGAAGATGTTTGACAGTGAAACAAAACACGAAACGTGCGTGAGCTGTTTAAACCAGTGTTGCCAAAACGATAATAGCTAAAAAATCATCCTTTATATCACCACAGCCACCAGCTGTTAATCTCATCGGGGTTAGGGATATTTTGTTATTTTGTCTTTGCCTACAGAAGGTAATTGATGAACGATGCAGCTCACAACAGAGCAAACAAGAAAAATATTTTTATTTGCATGAGTTTTTAAAGTTTGATATTTTTGTTGGTGTTTTATTCTTATTGAGTTATTTCGTGTTTTCTTTTATAAATACAGTCAAGGAAAAAAGTCTGTGCAATATTTTTTAAGTTATTAAAAATGAATTTACGGCCAAGGAAAAAAGTCGACACCCAGTGTTGTATGGAGATTTTTTTCCTAGACTGTAACTTACAGTGTTGTATATAGACTTTTTTCCTAGACTTTAACTTCAATTTTTAATATTTTAAACAATATCGCATAAAATGTTTTAAATATTTACAATATTTAGGGCCATTATTACAACTAGCCGTTAACTAAAGGGAGGATTTTAACGGGCAGATAAATTGTTTTTCATAATTATAAGGAGACAATATGTTAGAAGTGAGCGTTAAGCTAAAGGGAGGATCATCCTAGCGGTAACTTTTAAAAATTGAGTTTATGTTTAAACTTGCCGTATTATATATTATTTTCAATATGGCAACTTCAAATATAAACAAAATGAGCATATATAACAAAAACACGAATCCCGTCGTTGCCACTGCGTTTAAAAAAAACTTATCGTATTATCGACATTGTTTCGACGCTGCCATATTTTTTTTTTAAAAAGTTAACTTTATTTTATCTGTAAGTTGTAATAACGAAAATCAGTTAAAGGTAACTTTACAGTTCCCTTTAGCTAAAGGTACCTTTAACTAAACCCAAGTTTAACGGCAAGTTGTAATAATGGCCCTTAAAGAAAAATATCAAAAGAAGCGAGGATATGTAGAATTTTGTCATTGTCTGCAAAAAATTTCAGTAACATTGTCACAATTCCAAAATAGTTCCAAGTAAATTATACAGAAAGTACACATTGTATTATAAGATTTCACACGTTTAATCCATTTTAGCTTCCGTATTACTTTGTATTTTCTTAATTAACACACGAATTACATGCTACAAGAGTGAAAAGAACTGCTTTCTCATGGTAAACAAATTAAAAAAAAAACCGTTAAATTATTTGATAATTGTACTTAAGTTGGTGATTTTGCAAAGTTTTAAGCATTTTTGCTTTGTTTATTATAATGAAATACAGCAACACTTAAGCAATATGAATAACTGTAGTTCAATAACATCAGGTTTTACTGTTACAACAGAATTCTAATATCCAAAGGTTAATTATACGTCAGGGTAGCTAGCCAACCATATTATACGGCATACACTCACACACACTATCAAACACACTCAAAACAAAAACAACATAATTTTTTTTGGTCTTTTCTTTTCTTTTTTTGCCATCGGAAAAATTTAGCCTTCCAAAACATACACACAAACACATACATACAAGCACATAAAATTTTATTTTTAATTTAAATTTTATAAAAATTTATTATTATTCTTCTTATTGTTGTTGTTGTCATTGTTTTGTTATTGTCATAGGAAAGTAAAATCACGTGCAAACTGTGTATAATTTTCAATGACTATTAAGAAAAAAAAAAAAAAATCATGAGTTCATTGAATTTTACACAACAACATCAATAACAACAGAACAACACATCATTCATTCACCTCATTCGTATTATATAGACGATCTATAAAACACTACTCAACACTGTTCTAAACAACAAAACAAAAACTAAAAATAAGAGAAATATGACAACAAAAAGAATTAAAAGTTTTAGTTTAAAATAAACACACACACACCCACACGCAAGGCAAGATTTCCAAAGAATAATGGTGGTGTTATAATTACAGGTTATTATTATTGTTGTTGCTATTGTTGACAATGCTGTTTTTGTTGTTATTATTTCAAAATTACTGTATCAGGAAAACAAAAACCAACAACACGCAATTCAGTTTGTTGCTCTAATTAAACTGAGGCGTATGTATAGTATGCAGAGTGCCAGAATAAGCGACAAAGAGAGAGAGAGAGAGAAGCAAGAGCCTCTGAAAGAAAGAAAAGAACGAATTCGTTCTTACTGAAGTAGTATTGAGTAATACAATATTACACAATAGAAGTAACCCAGCTAGCAATTGGAAGATTGTTTTTATAAAAATCACCATGCTGAGTTTTTTTAGAGTACTTTTGGTGATCAAAAACTTATTAGTCAGTTACACGATTAAAAAAGGACTCAAAAATGATTAAAATACAATAAAAAATTTTATAGTAATTGGAAATTCATCATCCAGACGTTTAAAATGTGACTATTATTTCCGTTATTTATTTATTTATTTGATCAGAAAGTGACTGAAAGACGACTCGAAAAAGAATCATAAACGAATTTAAAGAAGACTAATAAATGATCAGAAAGTGGTTCGAAAATGATTATAATGCTACTAGAAAAATTTACTCTAAAATAATATAGAAAATGACTCAATAAGTGACTTTTTAAGAAGAGACGCTCGTAGTCACTTTTTTCTCACGACGAAAGAGTCTTTTATGATCAGAAAATGAGCGCATATTCGACCTTTTTAATCGCGCAGAAGAATCAAAATACTCGAATTTGATTAAAAATGTTCAAAAATGCTGGCTGGGAATGAATACAGTGTGTACACGAAATAATTTTTTGTGGGACTTTTTTTTAATTATTTTGTTTCACATATTGGCGTTTAAATAAGTTCATTTAAGCGCCTATTACATGATCGAATTTCGCGTGCTAACTTGTTGCAGACTTGACCTGTGGAATATAAAAAATTTGAATATTTGAGTGGACAGTGTAATAGCAAAATACTCTGCTAATCAGGCAATGGAAAGTGGATCACTTGCGACAATAATGTGCGAAAAAGGTTGTGAACGAAGCATAGAGTTTTTTAACGCTGACGATAACAAAGCTTGGATTGACACAAAGAAAAATAATGTATAGTGCCTGGTGAGATTGAAAGGTCAGAGGCTGTCAGCCTTCCTGTTACCATTTTCTCGATTTCTGTAATTTAAATTACATAGAGGTCTGACTACGCCAAAGCACACTCATCATCTTGGATGATTCGAAAGAAAATGATATAGAAACTTGTCCCAGAAGTTTTGACACATCCATCCTTTAGTCCGAACCTATCCCTTCATGTTAGGTGATAATCAAGGTAGAACTTACTTACCTTAGACCATACTGCCTTTAGTCAGGAATACAACCAAACATGTTGAGTTTGGCGTGACCAAATATTTAACGTCAACTCCAAATGACAGATTTTTGAGAAATATTTCTTGACAATTCTATTTACTATCAGGGTTTCTGCCAAAAAAAACCGCCGATAGGAATTTACTGAAGAAATATTTTTTTATATTTCATTTCGAGATGTCGAAGCTGGGGTGGTCTGAACCATGGGCTCTGTCTAACAAGTCAATACACTACCTATTCGACTACAGCGTCTTTTATACATAAAGTTTGGAAAACTATTAGAATTGAAGGAGATTGAAGATAGACGCTCCACATGGAGAATTCTTAATGAGAGCTCCATTACCACAATGAGGAAGTTTGAAAGCTATTTTCAAACAAAGCTTGTTATTATTGCACAACACAAAATTACAACGCCGATGGGTTTTACATGGGTACCTGTCCGCGTGGACCTAATCCCATGGTGCTCTTAACACAGGGTGAAATACAATTGTCTACCAACGCCCCCAGATGTAACTTATGCTACACCTGAGTACCAATTCGAAGCCATGTATTTGGACATGACTTGCCCCTTGGTTAGGAGCGGAGCCTATCTAAAACTCCTTCCGATCTTTGGGTCACGGCACCCGGTTGAAAATGCAACTCCACACCGAGCCTATTTACTAGACTCTTCCCGCGATTTGGGTCCAAACCACAGCCACCACGATGCTCCCAAAAGGGGCCACACCAACAGCCAGGCTGGAACCTAGGTTCCAGGGGCTCCTGGCTCACGTGGTAACACAAAATTACAGTGGGAACTCTGGAAACGAAAACTGTTGTTTCATCCAACTCTCTATGTAATGTTTCTACATATACTTGTTCTACTTGTTATTTTGTTTTTATGTTTACAAAAACTATTTCACTAACCCTAGAATGGTTTTAACATTAAAATTATAATAAACATTTACCATATGAGGTACACTGAGAGCCATAAGTGAGTCAATACCCACTATAATTTAAAATTTTCTATTATAAAATATATACTAGTAGCACAACAATAATTGAATTGTTGTTTTTGTTTTAACATTTTATAAGTAATAAATAAACGTTTTTATTTTTTGGAAATTTATTTGACTATTCTCATTTACTTTTCTCGCTATCCTAAGAAAATGATATATTTCAGTGGTGTTTACTCACTTTTGGCGCTCAGTGTATATCTGTATGTATATATCATATGATGGTTGATAGTTGCAAAAATTTTATGAAATTTGTAATACCCACTTTGCTTTAAACAATCCGTGAATAAGAACTTCATTTTACTGCTTCCAAGAGAACAGCCAAGTTAATAAATCCACGTTTGGAATGAAATTCAATGTTAGGAAACCAAAAATTTCCCGAGAAATTGCAATTCTATGCTAAAATTCCATAGGTTAACGAAATAACTGATAATTTGTAAATCGAAAACCATTTAAATTACAGTGCGTTAAAAAGAAAAACGTTTACGTTGGAGTAAACGCTTATTTTTTGAGTTTTTTTTTTACAGATTTTGCCTAGTCTTTGGCGTATAAATTTAAATTTTTTTTTTAATTTTTATTCTTTTTTTTAAACAGTTATTAAGACACTAAGTAAGCAGCGCGTAGTTATCAAAATTTCTTGAAGAAATGTTTTTAATTTTCGTTTTTTTTTTCTCCAGCGTTTGCGATCAAATCTCGTCTTGAACTAAACTGGAGGCTTTCTTACGAGACAATATTTAACGGCTTGTAAAATATGTATGCGAAGACAAAATAAAAAAAAAGAATAAAAAAACGCGATTTTAAATTGAATTTGTTAAACTTCTCAGCACGAGTTTGTGAAAAAAATAAAAAAAAATTAACAATAAAACATTTAAACGGACAAAAACAAAACGACAATAATCGACAACAAATATTCATACACAATACGAGCCAACCGACCGAGTAAGCGAGTGGGCCCCTTCTCCTTATACCTCCCCATTTGCTCTAATCAAAACAGTGAACCTGCTGATGAAACAGCAACAATAGTAGCAACAGCTGCACTAGTAGCGTTAGTAGTAGCAGCAGCAGCAGCAAAATATACTTCGAAAGTGTTAATTTTTTAGCAAATTTATTATTATTTTGTTGCTATTGCCGGAGATGTTGATTGATTTGTTGACTATTTATTGTACGTTCCAGTTTTTCATATCGTTTGCCTTTAAAATGTTATTTTTAAATATCCCCGCCGTAAATATGCATATTTACGCTAATCAAGTGAAATACAGCTTGGCTTTTCAACGCCATCATCATCATTATGACAGCCATCAACTATATACAACCACCACCACTAACCCATTTCTATTGCTTGCCATATTACCTCAAACTCGCTTTCCCTCCTTTCCCACTCATTTCTTTTGAAAAGAAAAACCAACGACATCATTCGACACTCCCCAAAAACAAATAAATTAATTTCGAAAAAAAAGATATAAAAAAAAATTGAAAAAAATGATAAAAATTGTTCAGATGTTATAAATTATGGAAAAAATGTGACTTAGATTTACGTCAAGATTGTATATTATTTTGTATGGAGCGTATGTGACAAATGACAGTCCAGTGACTACTGTTGCTTAGTGTCATCAATATTAGGGGTATTCACTGCATTCAAATGAAAATTTTACGCAGCAGTGATATCTATCTGCATTCAAATAAATAATTTATTCCCTGTTTCTGCCTGGTATTAGAATTTTAAACAATTAAGAGGTCTCATCAATACTAACTTACTTAATTGGTTATTACAACCACTTAGTATGGATTCCAACCTAGCTTCCCATGGCCAGTCATGTTGTGTGTGTTAGTTTTCGACTTAAAACGACAGGTTTGAGAAAAGTTTCATGGCGATTTTATTTAGTCTCCGATTTTTGCCAGAAAATTGCTGAGAAGAAGTCCCCGAAAAAAATACTTTTTCAAATTTCGTTATGTTCGAAACGAAACATCCGCAAAAAGGACAACATTTAACTGCCAACACCATTGAAATGTCAGGTAGCTCCTCCTGAGAGAGAAAGAGGAGGCTATAATAGCTAAAGCTTCTCACCACTACATCCAATGCCACAACCCAAAAACCATTTGCAAAGGGCACAGTTTCTAGATAACGACATATGGTAATCTTATCCTTATAGATTCTGCTACAGCAGATTGAAATTCACAACAATGCATCGAAAAATGAATATGGAAACCGAACAATATGATAAAAAAAATGGAGGAAGTGGAGGGATATACGATCATTAGGAATAGTAAATAGTGGTATTAAATCGAATGAAATGGTTGATGTAAATCAACTCAGTTTGGAATTTTCGAATATTCCTAACCACTTACTAACCACTTGATTCAACGAAATTTTAAATTAAGTAACGTGACACAGTATGGCGTTGTTGAGAGCATTTTGACCGTTAAGTCTAACTCCATAGGAAGTGATGGAATTGAACCCAAATTTGTGAAATTAATTTTGCCATATGTTCTACCGTGCATGACTCATTTAATGAATACGATAATTACATCTTCTATAATTACATTCTTCCCTGCAATGTGGAAAACTGCCAAGATAATACCAGTGCCGAAACAAGATAAAACTTACCGACCAATAGCAATATTTTCATACTTTTCGAAAATTTTCGAGAAATTAATTTATAAGCAGATGACCCGATACTTGTATGGCAATGGCGTGCTTTCTGAGAGGCAGTCTGGTTTCAGACCTAATCACAGCTGCATTTCTGCGCTCATTGATGTTTCGGAAGAGTTGCGATTAAATGCGGATGACAATATGACATCATTTTTGGTTTTACTTGATCATTCTAAGGCTTTTGACACCGTTAATCATACTATTCTCTGCCAAAAGTTGGAACACATGTGCCATTTTTCGAATACTGCTGTCAAGCTAATCTCGTCGTATCTACGTGATAGAAGTCAATTTGTGTATCATGATGGTACTAAATCGGACAATTTTTTAATATCTAGAGGTGTACCACAGGGCTCGATTCTTGGTCCACTTTTATATTCGAATTATTCTAATGATCTGCCAACTAAGTTGAAGTTTTGCAAGGTACAAATGTACGCAGATGATGTTCAGTTGTACATTAGTTGCTTGCCATCTGATATTACAAATTGTATAGGGAAAATAAATTGTGATCTGCATAATATGTTTCAATGGGCGTCGATTAATGGTCTTTGCCTCAATCCGAGGAAATCAAAAGCTTTAATAATAGGCAAGGTAAACTATACGTCACAGCTTACACCATTACAGATTAATGATACTACCATTGGGACTGTACATATTGTTAAAAATCTAGGAGTTATCTTTAATGACAGCCTTAACTGGTCCAACCATGTGAATTCTATCTGTGGTAAAACAGTTGCCATGTTGCGAAGTCTTTGGCTAACGCAATATTTTACTCCGTTTGATATTCGTATGCTGCTCACGAAAACATATCTCATCCCCACTTTTCTGTACGGATGTGAACTGTTTTCTAGTTGCGACTCAGTAAGTAGGAACAGGCTCAAGGTCACCTATAACAGTATTGCTCGATATGTTTTTGGTCGGACAAGGTACAGTAGGATATCTGAGTTCTCATATCGAATCTATAACACATCTTTTGAGAATTTGTTGAAATGTCGTACTCTGGTGTACCTACATAAAATCATCTATATTAGGAAACCCCATTATTTGTTTGATAGATTAGTTTTTTCAAGATCTAATAGAGGCTTGAGAATTAATAGCGTTAGATACCGCAGGCAGATATCTGAGAGACACTTTTACATCAATGCAATTCGTCTCTGGAATGAACTCCCAAACAACATACAATTACTAAGCAATGCTAAGCATTTCAAGACTGCAATAATTACATTCTTGAATGAACATAATCAGCAACATAGTCACATATAATGTGATATAGAATTGAGAAAATTGGCTTTGAAAATATCATATTTTTGCTTGAAAACTATCTAGAAGATCAGTGGCCATTTTGGAACATATAAGAAATAGTACACCGTACAGACTATATGCAAATGGTAGTCCAGAGGGTACTCTTTCTAACAGTGGTAGTGGGATAGCTGGATTAATTTTGAGAGTTGAGAAAATTTTCGTCCTCCATCCCCCACCAAGCAAAAAATTTAATGTCAATAGTCTGCAATAATTGCAAAGTACATAGAAGAATAATGTACTATTGCTACTGTTAAACAGTTAACAGTGCTCTCTTAATAGCAGAGTTTACCCTGTTAGAGGCAAGAAGTGATGTTGCTAGAAGTATGGGTTTGCGTCTTTTGTTTTTAAAATCGAATCTTCACACACATTATTTTTTGAACATTAAGTGGTTTCTATACCTCATCGGCGAATAAATGCATATTGATAAGGCACGAGGCAATAGTTCTGGATGATCGCCTGACATGATAGTTAATCATTTCAAACCAATTTATGGCGATGTTTCTGAAGTTGTTCCTACGTGATCTCTTTCATTTTATTATTTGAAGTGAATCGCCGTAATTTAAAGAAAATTGTTTTATTATTTTGTTTGTTTGTCTTGCTTGTTATTCACTGGATGTTTTTTTTTTCCCATTTTTTTTTTTGTTTAAATCGTTCAATCGTACAAATCAAGTATCGAGACAAAGTGACGTCTTTCTGTGTTTGATGATTGTCTTTACAAGGCATTGAAATGGTTATGAGACGACGCGGGTTGTAGTACAAATGGAAAGGTTTGGTTTCATCTTCATTTACTTGGTATTATGAAAACAAATTTATAAGAGTAAGTATATATGTATTTAAATTTGTTTTATTAATTTCACATTGTTGTTTTTGTACGCTTGTTAACCACGAAAAAGAAAAAATTTCCATGATTTCATATGTTAGAACGGCGGGCGCTCCCGTTTGATTTTGATTTGATAGTAACGTTTGATGTAAAAAAACAAAAAAAAAAAACAAAACTTACATGGTAGAGGGGAGGAAGGGGGACTTCGCTAATGTTCTGGTAACCCAGTTTTCATTACCGCTGCCATTGAAAAGAAACGTTAAAACTTGAATTGAATTCCTATTATAAATTCAAAGCTCCGCGTTCCCCCTTTTATCAAAAAAGGCTTAAAATTATTAACAAATTAAACGCAATCAGATAAACGTAAACAAATAAAAATTAAGAAAAAAAAAGTTCTAAGAAAATTACCATAAACATGGTGTCTGACCATCATCATGACTCTTACAATTCAAAAGCTATGTATGGTTCACCCATTTAAACTAATTTAAGTGTGTTACGAATTAAAATGCATTCATTAACGATTTACAAGATATTTATCGCAAGCAATGAGTTTAACAATAAACACTTATTTTTAATAAAAAATAATTAAATTTTTTTATTGTTTTTACAGGTTCATTTTGTTTTTGATTGTTTTTTTTAGTAAATATTTGGGGAATTTTTCTGGAAATAAATGTGTTACGAGGAAGGAACTATAATACAAGCTTTAATAATGAAATTAAAGGTAATTAAAAAGAAAAATGACTGTAATTAAGACACAATAATTAAAGTCTGCACAATTTAGATCGACTCATTAAGAGCCTTCAATGAAAAGCGAAAGTTCGATCACTTCTCTTATAAAGTACTTGAGTTAATTGTGAAAACATTGTGTTGATCACAAATAAAATTATTGATCCCAATTAATTAGGCTTTTTGTGTGTTCAATATCGACTACGTCTATCAAATTTAACCCCATGACAATTGTGAATATTATTCCACTATTGGTCCTGAAGTAATGCTCTTCGACGCTCGTTAGTCCATTCACCATTTCTTGCAATTCCTCATACCTGGAAGACTGTTAAAACAAAACAAAAAAAAAATTTTTGAGGATTACTTACTTAATTGGTCATTGCAAAGCTTTAGACAGGACAACAATCTAGCCCATTACTCCACCCCTGTTGTTGTGTGTGTTAATTTTATTCGTAAGTGGCGAGTCTTACAGTTTAAAGTAAATTCTGTTCTACAGAACGCCCTGTTGGCATTGCACACAAAAGAATAGAATCAGTACATTAAACTATTGTAAGTGAGAGTAAGGTGATGGCTCTAGACATTTCCAAAGGATTTGATAGCATAGACTATGGTGTATTTTTACCTCAAAACTTTTTGTTTTGGTGGCGGTAGCCACCTTTCTCGAAGAATTATATTGAGTTTCTCAGGAATCGCATCGTATGGTTTGTTATAAATGGGATTCCAACAGATAAGTTCAGCCTAAATTCAGGAGCAGTACCACAAGTCACCAAAGATCCGGTCTTAAACACGAATTGGTTTCATGAACATACCCACACAGGCGTATGTATATATTGTCAGTTTTCGGTTAGAAATTGACATAAAAAACTAACTTACTTAAATGGTCGGTCATTACAACCATTGTTCCGCCAACTTTATTTTTTCTACCCTTTTCTCCTCCTTTGGAGGAGACATTATGCCTTACAAAATTTGAGAGGAGGCACCTACATACAATACATATTGTGTATTAATTTTATACATGAATGGCGGGACTTATGTACTCTGAGTTTTTGCCAGAAATCTGCTGAAAGGAAGTCACCGAAGCAATATTTTTCATATTTCGTTTTCTTAGAAATGTCTGACCGGATGTTTGAACTGTGGCTTCACGTGTAATAATCCGACACTCTACCTACTAGACACCAGAGATCAGCAATGAATCGTTTTTTCGCTACTCATAACTAACTTAACTATGTAATCTGATTCATTCGTACTCACTACAACGTTGATTTATAAGTACAGGTTGCAATGAGTATACGTACAACGTTGACATCAAACTCATACCATTCGAAATATGTTTGTTTCATAAGCCTACTCATTCAGATTCATAACTTTAGAAAAATACTTATAATAAAGGGTGATTTTTTTTAGCTATTATCTTTTTGGCAACACTGGTTTAAACAGCTCACGCACGTTTCGTGTTTTGTTTCACTGTCAAACATCTTCAGTTTGGTCTATAATTTAACCAAGAATCGTCTTACAAACGAACAACGCTTGCAAATCATTGAATTTGGCATCATTGGACCGTACTTCTTCAAAGATGCTGCGAATCGTAACGTAACTGTGAATGGTGAGCGCTACCGTGAGATGATATCCAAATTTTTTTTGCCCAAAATGCAAGAGCTTGACTTGCATGACATGTGGTTTCAACAAGACGGTGCCACATGCCACACAGCACGCGTAACAATGGACTTATTGAGAGGCGAGTTCGGTGAACATTTTATTTCACGTTCGGTACCGGTCAATTGGCCGCCTAGATCGTGCGATTTAACACCTTTAGACTATTTTTTGTGGGGCTATGTTAAAGCTCATGTCTATACAGACAAGCCGGCTTGAATTGACGCATTGGAAGACAACATTGAAGCATTTATTCGTGAGATACCGGCCGAAATGTTGGAAAGAGTATGCCAAAATTGGACTAAGCGGATGGACCATTTGAGGCGCAGTCGCGGTCAACATTTGCATGAAATAATCTTCAAACATTAAATTATATGGACCGTACTATCGATTCAAATAAAGATTTCATGCATTTTTCTGAATTTTATGTGTTTTTTTTTGAAAAATTTTCCTATAGCTCTTAAAAAATCACACCTTACTTATTAATGATTCGAGTGACTTGATGTTTGTTCATTGTAGTGTACGGATCGTAACAGTGCAGTGTTTTTAATTGAAGTGTGTTGTTAAATTTAAATAAGTAAAGAAATTTAAATTTAAATCAGTTAGTCGCCGTAGTCTAGTAGGTAGTTTGTTGGCTTATTAGACGTAAGGCCTCGGTTCGAACCCCAGGTCAGGCATCAAAAACGAAATATGAAAAAAATATTTCTTCGGCAACTTCCTCTCAGCAGATTTCTGGCAAAAACTCTGAGAGTAAATAAAATTGCCATGAAGAGCTTCTCAAAAAAAAAATCTGTCGTTCGGAGTCGACTTTAAACTGTAGGTCCCGCTACTCATGTATAAAATTAACACACACAACATGAGTGATGTGAGAAGCTAGGCCGTAATCCTGACTGAAGGATTGTAATTGCCAATTATGTACATATGTAAAGAAGTGGTAACAAATGAAAGTAAACAATAACAATATATTGTATTTCTAATTTTCTTTAAATAGAAACTACAGCCCTCGTATATTAGAAATGCTAAAACGGCAATAAAAATCCAGTTCTTTTTTTTTTTGGTTCAAAATGAACGTCATATGATTTAAACAAAATTAACAATATTTTATCACCTATTTTTAAAAGGTTTTTGTTGTTAATTTTTTTTTTTTTTTTTTTATATTAATTTTTGTTATAAATAAAGTGTTAATTCGCTATTTGGTGGTTAAAATAAATTTTTTTTGTGTTTTTAAAAAAAAAGTGGAAATATTCTAAAAATAACACAATTTGTTAAAAAAAAATAAAAATAAAGAAAAGCAAAGATAAATAAATTTTATATATTTTTCCTAAATATTTGAATTGAAACGATTGCGGCATAACATTTTCTAACACATGCTGTAGAGATCGATCGAACGACCCACTGCCAATTTTTTCTCACACATAAAATTAACATCGTGACGTGTTAATCTATCTTTTTATAGTTTTTTTTTGGAATTTTAAAATTTAAAATTTATTTATTTTGCTGTATCAATTTGTTGATTTTTCTATTTTGTTGCTGTTGCTGTTAATATTTATCGATACTATTGTGTGCTAATTAATATTCAATAATAGAAAATACCTTTTTTGATCAAAGATTTTGCATGAAAAGAAATAAAAAAAAATTTTTTTTTGTAGCAAAAAACACAAAACAAAAGCAAAAGAAAATAAAACAAAATTGGGAATAATTTTTAATCGTTATTAATTAATTAGTAAAAGTCTCATAAAACTGATGCGTAAATTACGACTTGAGGTTTCATCTTTATGGTGCGTCAAATAGTTTTGATTTAATTAATTACACACAAATCATTTTTACGACTTCATCTAATAACGTACCAGAGAGAGAGAGAGAGAGAGAGAGAGTTTGACTATTATAATTATAGTATACGAGGACCGCCCGATACATACAGTATTGGCCAAAACTAAAGCACCCCCTCAGTACATTTAGAATTGAACCGTTGTCCGTTTGGCCTGCCTCTGGATGCCTTATGCCATCTGAATCAGAGATTAGCAATGAATCGTATTTTCGCTACTCATAGGTACTTATGAAATTTTGAGTATGAGTGAGTCAAGAGTATTAAAATTCAACTACTCTGATTCATTCGTACTCGCTACAACATTGATTTATAAGTATAGGTTGCAATGAGTATGAGTACAACGTTGACATTAAACTCACAACATTCGATTCATTGTTTGATTCATACGCCTACTCATTCAGATTCATAAATTTAGAAAAATACTTATAATACTTACGAATGATTCGAGTCACTCGAATCATTCATCAAAATTTACAGTAGTAGTTATTGTTGCATTTACAAAAGAAGAGAAAAGAAAAGACAAAGACAGCAAGCAAAGCACACACACAACCTTCTAGCGAGTATTGTGGTGTTCGTACTCGAATCATACTTATTTTGTGCTTCGTGTATATGTTGAATAATGGAGAGTCGAAATCAACAACATCGTGCGTATTGTTAAGTATGAGTACGATGAGTATTTCTAACTTTGAATATGAGTAGTAAGAGTATGATATTAAAATAAGTATGAATGCGTATAAGTAGCTGAAATTATAAGTATGACTCGAATCTACTCATCGTTTTGAATACTCGTTGCTGACCTCTGATCTGAATCCTTTAATTTAAACTTAGATTCGTCAGAAAACAGCACATTCATCAATTTTTGGACACTCCAGTTGAGCTGGGTCTTGGCGAATTCAAGTTTGGCGATATCAAAGGTTTTTTGCTGGTCGTCGACTGAATAATCCGGCCTCTAAAGCCCTTCTGGGAATCGTTCTTTCGATTATTTTTAAATCTAAGCGGTTTCGTACGTGACTAGAAGATGCTGTAGGATCATTTTGGATTGTCCTTTTAATTAAGGAGTCTTCATGTCGCAAGGTTTCACGTGACCTTCCCCTCCAGAATGAGTAGGAGATGTGCGACCAGTCTGTAAAAACTTTTAAATTAGCCTAGAAATAATTGATCTGTTGATTGAATATTTTGCACTCAATTGATGCCTTGATAAGCCAGCTCTCCAATCCAATCATTAACTTAAAAATCAACCCACAAAATTGCAAAACCAAAGAAGATTTATTTGAAGCCGCAAAAATAGCCTGGGAAGCAATATCTCCTGAAATAATTAATAATTTAATGTACCCTATGCCTAAAAGATGTGCGTGTGTCATTCTGAATAAAGGATTCGCAACGAAATATTGATTTCAATAGTTTTTTGTGCACCTTAATTGAGGGGTGCTTTAGTTTTGTCCGCTTATATTTGCAACTTAAAATGTTTTTTTGAATTCTAACTTTTTTTTTAAATTCTGAATTCTTTAAGTTTGTGTTTTTCAATAATAAGGATATAAATAAATAAAAAAAAATAAAAATAAAATTTTAATAGCTTTGGTTTCTTAAAAAAAATTATCATTTAAAAAAAAATGTACTGAGGGGGTGCTTTAGTTTTGGCCAATACTGTACATATATTTTATGAAAACAATACATAAGAAAACGCTTCACATGACGAGTTAAAAAATCATGACAATTTTGCTTAAAGTTGTCTACGTTGATACATTTTTGTTTCGGAGTAATATTTATCGCGTTTGATATGAAGGTGAGCGCTGACAATTGGTCATTACAACCCTTCTGTCAGGACTACGACAACCTAGCTTCAAACACCACTTATATTGTGTGTGTTAATTTTATCCATGAGTGGTGGGACCTACAGTTTAAAGTCGATTCCGTACGACAGATTTTTGAAAAGCTTTTCATGGCAATTTTATTTTTACTCTCAGAGTTTTTGCCAGAAGACTGCTGAGTCGCGTAAGAAATATTTTATTATATTTTGCTTTTGTTTGAGTTGTTTCGAGCTGGGGTTTGTACCACGGGCTTGCGCCTAGTAAACCAAAACACTACCTACCGCGAATTCATAATAACACAATAACTTACAGTAAACCAGCACCACTTCTTAGTGAGAGGTTCTTTACTATGCCCAATACAATAACCAGATCCGTTTTCACAGAGTGCTTTATTTCGCAAAATCGATAGGTGACAATCCTATCACTCTAGAATTTGCTGTAGTGCACCAACTTTTCGTCTTCTTAAGGAAAGTGTCGGTCAATACAACAAGGAGAGAAAGAAGTAAAAGGAAAACGAATAAAAAGATGGAAGAAACGTTTTTTGATAGCCCCATAGCTCTACAAAACTCTGCAAACTGTTAGCAAACAAATTAGCCACAAATACCCTGTTTTGGCCAAGCTAGGTGAGGTGTTACATATTATGTTTAGGTCCCAAAGAGTGTACTCAAAAGAAGCTTGCAAAAATCGATAACACAGCCCATTCATTCAGATTTGAAAAATTCAAAATGGCGGATCCATTTGGCTTTGGGCTCATTTTAAAGAGCAAAGATCAGTTGTCAATTTCTGACAATAGCAATCGTTCTAGCACGTCAGTGTTTAGTTCTACAATTTCAAAAATCGCCAAAAACGCTATTTTTAGGGGTTTCAACCCCCCTTTTTCTAGAAAACCTGACATGATGGAAAATGCCTTCGGAAACACCTGGAGCCATCTTATTTGCACAAAAAAAGTCCAAATTTGCAGGGCTGTGTAACTATTCAGCTATATGATATTATAGAGCAGGGTTTATATGAAAAAAGCATAATGGAAGGAAGTCAATGAATTTTTTTTTATTACACTTTATAGTTGCATAAATTTTTATTAAAGTAAACTTTTATGAAATCTTTTCATGAACTGCATTACACATATTTATTCTTCTTTTATTTTTTTTTTTTTTTTTTGAATTGAACTAAAAAATATCAGCATACTTTTGTTAGCCACTGTAATGTTATAACAACAAGTTTGGTTAATGAATATCGCTTAACATAAGCATGGAAAGGTAAAAAAATTAAAGCAAAACTTACTTTTCTAAGAAATTAAATTGTTTATAAACAAAAATTTGCAAAATTTCTAATACTTTTTTATTTCTTTGTTTTTATTTAGTTTTGTTTTTTAAGTAATAACACACTTTTTACAAAAAAAAAAAAAAAAGTACAAAAAAACGGGGTGTTAATTAAAATGCTCGTGAAATTAAACGCGGAATTTATTTAAAAAAAAATCATTTACAACACACACTCTCTGTACGCTTGTTTAAATTTTATTAACATTTTTAATGCATAACAATTTTTTCACCTTTTCTTTATTTTCTTTCTTTTGTATTATTTAAACAATATCTTTGTTATTTTTTTTTTTTAACAAAAGAAAATCAATTTTTTGAATAAAAAAGAGCACACGCCTGGTTTTTTCTTGAAATAATGCGTTTAAACTAGAAACGTGCGTATGACAGCACTTGCAAGTTATTAATGTGCGCATATCATCAATGAATGAAATCCATATGAGAGAGAAGTCTTAGAGAAGATATTGAACCAAAAAAAAAAAAAAAAAATGAGATAATGAGATCAAAATGTAAATAAACAAAAACAAATAAAAAATAAATCTACAGTTAAATGCAAACAGTTTTTTTAAATACATTTTAAAGAGCGTGAAAAATAAAAAAAAAAATAAAAATAGAAATAAAAAAAAATAAAAAATAAAAATAGAAATAAAAAAAATTTAAAACACAATAATTTTTATAAAAATAACTAAAAAAAATATTGTGTATAAAAATTATAAATGTCTTCTATAGTTTTAATAATAAATCGTTAAAATAATTTATTTTTTAAGGTCAAATTAAAAATAAAAAAGTTCATTAATCCTAAACAGCACAAGCACAACTAACGACAAGGACGTCTCATGATTTTTTTTTTTTTTTTTGTTGATTTGAAATTATTTTTAAAATAAAATACGCAAAAAAAAAGAAAAAAAAAATATAGTATATATTCAAAGCGTTTTGGTTCATTACACCCAGGCGGCGCATCATTTTTTTTTAAATCGTTTGAAGTCAACAAAAAATAAAAAAAAGAACATAAGAAAACTATTAAAAAGTTTATATTCAAATGCAAGTCATTAACCGCTACAAAGTCATTTAATTTTTGCTTTTTTTCTTTCTTGTTAATAAATAAATAAATTAAAAAAATTTTAAAAACAAAAATTAATTTCTTATCGGATTTTAACGACTATCTGGGAGGATTGTTAGGAAAGTTTCATAACCACAGCTAATTGTTTAATTTGCAATTAAAATTGATGAATTGAATTCATTTGAAATGAATTCATTTATTGTTTAAAACGACAAAATTTTACTTGTGTTCTAGGAAGCTGATAATAACGTTCACCAGGGTTTTCGAGTTTTAAAAAGTAAGAACATTGAAAACCTTTTCCATGACCGCTTACCAACATATACCACAAAGGAGAGCACATTGTCAACAAATATCATAGGAAAATGAATCAGTGCCACCTTTTGCGAAACGATAAAGATTCATATGCAGTGTCTCATTACTACACCGAATACAATAATTCGATACAATGAGTAAGAAAAAAAAGAAAGAATAGAACTTAATGAACAAAGTTTCTTACTACCATTACACGTTTTCCTAGTGACCTTTGTTGTAATGTATACCACAGTAGATCAATCATCAGTTTAGTTCGAAACAAACTTAACCTCTTCAGGGACGATTTTTTTATGGTGACAAAAAAATGATTAAATTTTGTTTTTTTTTTTTTAATTAATTAACTTTATTTTAATAGGAATTCAAAAGGCAAAAAAAAAATGAAAATTCACAAAAAGGCGTTAATGGTAATATCATATATATTATTTCTAAAGCACTTTTTTTGTCGTTTGCAAATATCTCCCATACCACCGCATCAAATTTAATGAATGATATCTCATTTTAAAGCTTATATCTAACACTAGTGGCAAAAAAATAATTAAAAATTGAAAAATTAATATTTTCATTGATAAAAATTATATTTTATATAGAACTGCATGATAATACTATTGTCATTATGATTATATGTTTTTGTTCAAGTGTGGTAATACAGGGTCGCTTAATAGTAATGCAGTTCTACATAATATAGTATGTATTAAAATCCATTCTGGCAATACCGCTATCTACTAAAATGCCGTTTATTACTAAGTCAGTTATATATAATATGCATATTAAGTTGTAAAAAGCTGTTTTGGCAATACTTTGCAGTAGTTGTTAGATCAAGTGCGATAAACAGTGTCGCTTAATTGTAATGCTATTCCACATAATATATAAAGTTGTAATAATATAAAAGTTGTTGGTAATGTCGTTATTGTCATGGTATTGTTTGTTTTGTGAAGTGTAGTAATACGGTGTCTTTAATATATACATATATGTATATAGTGTCAGCTAATATTTAACAGTTAAAAAGGTTTTAAGAAAAACAAGGTCAAACCCTTCAAAAGGTAGGATAGTATTTACCAGAACCGGTCTTTTCACATGGGCAGTTATACGTGGCTTTTTCTCGAGTGCGTACGTTTAAAGATATTTTTGTTTGTATTAAGGATTCGTATGGGCAAAAAGTTAACGATGATCATGTCTGTTAAGAAGGCAATCGGCCAAGCCAGCAACTTCCTGGGATTTTAAATAAATACAAGAGCCTAACAAAAGACTTGATTTATCAGGCAATATATTTATTAAAATTCCTGTATAATAAAATTAAAAATTGTATTATGTAAAATAGATTACAATTTCTTAAAGCGACATACTTTTTAGTAGGAAAGCTACCGGAATCGAATAACAAGAAAAAAATTAATTAAATTTTTATGAATAAGCGCGTCTATAGAAAATTTTATAATAAGATTTTACTTCATAACTTAATCTTCGTTAAAAAAAAATGTATGTATACTATTGGAGAGTTAAAAATTTATCATGGCATATTGCCAGACCACTAAATAAATTATAGAGATTTTGGGAGTAGTTTTAACAATGTCATTACCTCTAACATTGTATTCAAAGAAGTATTATAAAAGTACTAGCAGATAGTACCCGGCGTTGCGCCGGTTATGTAGTTTGGATTAGTTTAAAAAATTAAAAAAAATTATTATTGGGTAATTTTTGCATTAAAAATAACAATAAATAAAAAACCGGTTTATCGGTTTTCAAAACCGGTTTCGAAACCGGTTTCTTAAAAAATCCAATTTTTTAAATTATTCGGAAACCGGTTTAACAAACAACCCAGTTTTTTGAATACTCTAAGTCCTAAATATAAATGCAGTCAATATGCCCGTTTTTGGCCCCTTTCCCCCTTTTTGGACCCATTTTGGTCCAACTTTAGAAACGGAACACCTCCAATAGCTATTTGGGAAACTTAACCAAGCTAAATCGTAAAAAAATACCTTTAAAACAGATAAAATACAGATTTTATGCATAAAAGTACTAATTTTTGCCCATTTTTTCTCCCTTTGTCCCATTTTTTTCCCCCTTTTGGTCAAAATTTTATAGCCTATAACCTGCACCGACAATGGCTCGATCTATATCTCAAATTTCAAGAAAATCGGTCCAGGCGTTCAGGCGTGATTGGCTAACAAACAAACCAACAAACAAACAAACAAACAAACAAACAAAAAAACAGACTTACAGAAAGATTTATAATATATATTAGGATTTAAACATATGTATGTAAATATGTATAATATGTATATAATAAAATTTCTACTAATTATTTTCATTTTATGTTACAAAAATGACAACTAACGGTGCGAAATATTCGCACGGGTCATCTAGTATATGTGAAATGCTTTCATACATTCCGGGCATATCAGGCATATATATTCTTAACATTTCTCACAAATGTAGAGAGTTCGTCTTACACAATTTTTGTCGTGACATCGGGGTGGTATAATGACTTATACCGTCCAGTCTGATTCCAGGGTTAACTTTAGTGCAGCTGTTAGATTTTTTAGGTAGTGATGGTAAAACTTATTATATTAAATATATCTGATATTATTTTTTTCAAATATTAACGAATTCTTGATATAATCCAATAAAACAGATTGTCAAAGAATTATTTGACATTTTTTTTAAGTATCCAACTATGCACCGGAAATAATATCATCAGTGCAGGTAAACGGTAAAATGTCTACTTCTTTTGTTGGAAGATATGGTAGTCAATAAGTTATTATCAAATTTTTTTTGTTTTTATTATTATTACAATTATAATTAAAAAAATCAAACGTCCACATATGTGGACAAGGGCGTGAAGAGGTTAATTAATGAAAGTGAAAGCAAGCAAAGATAAAGCATAATATCTGGCGAAAATTTCTTCAAGGAACGAACAGAATAAATAAAAAGGTTGAAGTATAACTCCAGGACGTGGTTCAAACCACAGCTCAGGCATCTGGGACAAAACAAAATATAAAAAAACAAAAATTATTTTGTTTTCAGCGAATTTCATATTTCTTTCAGCAGATTTATGGCAAAAATTCTGAGTTTTTATATGACAAAAACGCAAAATCAATACCAAAATATTTTGATGTTTGAATCATCTTCAATGGCAGAGCATTTCAATCACCTACTCATCATTCTTCTTCGTTATTCATGATCTCTAATGCTAACCGGAAATAACCGATAACAATTTTTATCTGGATTTAATTTGTTTGTTTTTTTTTATTATTTTTTATTCGAATCTAATATAAAGGGTGATTTTTTAGCTATTATCTTTTTGGCAACACTGGTTTAAACAGCTCACGCACGTTTTGTGTTTTGTTTCTCTGTCAAACATCTTCAGTTTGGTCTATAATTTAACCATGAATCGTCTTACAAACGGGCAACACTTGCAAATCATTAAATTTTATTATCAAAATGGGCTCTTGGAAAGTTGGCCGAAGATCCACTTCTTTATCGAAAAATTGTGTTCAGCGACGAAGCTCATTTTTGGCTCAATGGATACGTAAATAAGCATAATTGTCGATTTTGGAGTGAAGATCAGCCAGAAGCATTGCAAAAGCAACCAATGCATCCAGAAAAAGTCACAGTTTGGTGCGGTTTATGGCCTGGTGGCATCATTGGACCGTACTTCTTCAAAGATGCTGCGAATCATAACGCCTTTAGACTATTTTTTGTGGGGCTATGTTAAAGCTCATGTCTATACAGACAAGCCCTTTGGAAGACAACAATGAAGCATTTATTCGTGAGATACCGGCCGAAATGTTGGAAAGAGTATGCCAAAATTGGACTAAGCGGATGGACCATTTGGGCGCAGTCGCGGTCAACATTTGCATGAAATAATCTTCAAACAATAAATTATATGGACCGTACTATCGATTCAAATAAAGATTTCATGCATTTTTCTGAATTTTATGTGTTTTTTTTTTTTTTTTTGAAAAATTTTCCTATTGCTCTTAAAAAATCACCCATTATTTGATGTTCGAATCAACTTCAATGGCAAATAATTTCAATCTTCTACTCAACATTTTTCTTGGTCTATAATGCTGACCGGAAATAATCGATAACAATTTTTATCTGGATTTATTTTTTTGTTTTATTCGAATCGAATATACAATATGCGACGGCAAAAACAATTGAAGGAACACATGCTTTGTGCCAAAAGTACAAAAGAAAATTTAAATTTTAATTAAATTTGAAATTTCGTTTTATTTTTAATTGTTTTCTTTTTTTTTTAATTTTATTATTTATTTTCATTTTATTTAAAATTAAAAAACAGAAAAAAATTAGAATAGACGCCAAAAGGCGCCGAGGAAATCATGCCAAATTGTTTAACACAAGAAGTCAGTATTTTGTAGAAGAAAAACCAGAAAATTAAAATACAAATAAACAATTATTTTCTACATATTTAGCAGACCAAAACAAAGATAAAAATTAAATAAAAATATTTCCCGAATAAAAAAAAAATTAATTACAAAAATTACTCTTTAAAAATAGAAGAAAAAAAACGCCAATGTCACAGCAAGACACCTTAAACTCTTAATGGCAACTCTGACTTTCTATTACTTCTTCTTCAACAATTTTCCAATGTAAACAATTTTTATTCCCACCTCACCTTCAAAGTGTTTCGCAATGTTTTTAGAATTAAAGTTCGTTGCCGTTAAAAAAAAAAACACAGTTAGGCCGATAGTTTAATTTCTTTTTTTTTATATACAAAATTAAAAGAATAAACAGCTAAAAGAAGCAATGACATTTGTTACCGTTATTTAGTAATTATTTTCTTTTTTGGACGCTTAACCCACTTTCTTATTTCTTTCTCTTAAAATCTCTTTATCATCTAATGACTGCTGTCGTCAGACATTGTGCCATACTACCACCACCAGTGTAAGTGTGTTTTAATTTCACCCATTTCTGTTGCTCTCTTAAACACACACATTAATGGGTGCTTATGTTTGTGTGTGTATGTTAAATTTAAATGCCAACATACACGATCATTACTTGTAATGCAAAGTGCTGTTACTAGTGCTGTTACTGTTGCTATTGCTATTGTAATCTCCTTGGATGTTATTGTTGTGTGTTTATTTATAAATCGTTTATTCAATTAAAAAATCGTAGTACAAAATAGAATAACAAATAATAGTGCTAAAAATAGATTTAAATTAATGCAAAAATGTGTGTAAATTATGCTAAATTAAAAAAAAAAAAAAAAAACAGTCAGAGAGAAAAAAAAAATAGATTTTCGTTGTTATTCCAAACACTTGCCATTCAAATTAAAATAGAAAGGCATGCAAAACCATTTGTACACATGCATACATACATACATATAAAAACCATGCAATATAGTGAGGGAGCGAGTGTAAGAGAAATGACAATAGAAGGAGACTGATTGGAAGATATAAACATTGTTTACAATATTAAGGGTAAACAAAGTGACTGTGGGGTCACTTAATACAGTTGAGTAAATACATTTGTTAACCCAGCGAATGTTGTAAATTATGTAAAAATTAGTGAATATGCGATAAGTCATAATTTTTAATAAGAAATCCACTTCCATATTGGGAAAAAATTGTTACGAAAATGGAAAAATCTAGATACTGGTGTTTTGCATTTACGTCGTTTAACATTAAAATAATAAACAAAACACCAGCATAAAAATAATAAACAAGTAAACAAAAATGCAACAACAAACACTACAAGAATAAATGTAAACAAAATGCACAAACAACAATAATGAAACAACGATGTTTACATTTATAGAGATCTCGAGAAGGTGAAGCCACGAACATTCGACTTCAACAACATGCATCAGACTGTTTACGTTGCCATATAAAAGGCAAGGCAAAGCAGGCAACTGAGTCAGTAAAAGTTCAGTCAGTCTTATGTGAAGACGCGGTGTGTTTGAAGAGAGTAACCGTGGTTTAAAGATCTCCATTGCAAAGATCTGTCAAACAATTGACTAGTAATTATTATTGTCTATGCAAAAGAGTGCAAAGAGGAATAACAAACAAAGCAATTGTTGTTGTTTACATCAAGTTTTGAACAGTGGCACACAGAATTGTGCGAGCAATAAAGAATTTAATTAAAACTAAACACAAATTTATTTTTATTTTATTTGCAATCTATGAGCTCATATTTTAAACGTTTTTAAAAGGTATTGAAAATACTAATAAAAAATATAATAATAATATCTCAACTCAAATATACAGATCATGAGGGTAGAATTTCAGGTCTCGCAACAATAAAGGTCTTTACATTTTTTCTGCAATGGGAAAGAGTAATTGTCTTGTGGAAACCACACATTGTTTAATTCGTAATCTTCACATGGAAACCAAAAATATTTTATTATTATAGGGGGCTATGGTGCTCTAAATTGACGGTAACGATTATTAGAGGGCAAGAACGGTCACTTCAAAACCATTTTCACAAAAAAAAATTCTTTTTTACTTGACACCGAGTGAAAAATTTGTTTAAAAGATCTGCATTAAAAGCCTGTTACTCTACCATCCAATTAGCATATCTATAGCGTTATGAATGGTCAGCCGGTTTTAATTGTTACGTAGGTTGGACTTTGTGGGGATGTATGTAGGTGCAAATCGAAAAGTATGTTAAAGTGGGTCTGTAACATAGTCGCAGTTCCTGACAACGCAGTGTAATCAACAAATTTGGATTATCATCAACAGCTTTTCGAACAGAAGGAATATTTTTGTATATTGTTATGATGTACATTCCTGACCACAAAAGTAACACTTTCTTTTACTGTAGGAAAAAGCGGTCATGGTTTAATCATTAATTTTTATGCATTCCGCGATTGCTTCACAATCTACATTCGTAAATAGCAAACATTTCACTAAATAAATGACACTTCAGAAGCAATATATTTAACAACAGCTTTGCTAGGACGCCGGTTTTGATTTGATTTTAATGGATAACAAGATATCATCTTGCGCAATATGAATAGGTTAGACAACCTTCTATTCCCCAAGTAAATAATTTATCATAACGCACAGCACTTTGAAAATCATGACAAGAAATATTAAAGAAAAGTACTGAGAGACAATCTCTCCGAGACTCATTTTCTACTTTTTTTTCGTTTCGCCTAACACTCTGACAAGTTGAATTCTACTGGGGGCATTCCGATAATTAAATTACCGGGTCATATGGAGCGCTGAACAAAAAAAAACCTACATGAGATAAATAATCTCACTTATTAGATGTCTACTTCAGAATATTTTATTCATTTTGGACACATTACACTATGCGGCAAAATAAAAAAATTAAATACACCCGGCTAATGACATAGTGTAGGTTGTGAGTTTTGTTGAGTAGATCACAAAAATATTTTTTTTATATTTCTCTTTGAACTAAAAGTTCATTTGATGTGATGACATATATAAAAAATATCACTCGACTGTTAGACTCTTTAAATAATAACTACGGTAATTTTTGTCCGATTTGATCAAATGATGACTCAATCTCTTCACAAGAGAACAGACTTTAAGAATGTTATCACTTATCCTATATTTTTTTATTAAAAAATTTGAATTTTCCAATTTTACCTTATCAAAACTCATAGCATGTTAAGTCGAATAATACATATGTGTATACCGTCTTAAAGGTCCATCTCTCCCCTTTCTAACAAGATTTAAATTTTAGAAATCGGGTCGGAAATGTTTGAGTAATCCAGAAATTTGTACGTAAAGTAAAAAAACAGTTTTTGTCAAATAAAAAAAGTTTGGAGGGTTCGAGAAATATAAAAAAGGAATATTTGAGTTCTACTCAACTAACTGAACAACGTAGACTATGTAGTTACTCGGGTGTATTTTCACTGTCGCACCGTGTTATTGTTGAACACGGTATTTAACTGCTTTTATTCATGTATATTATATTCAGGTATAAATAGGAATATTTTACGTGTTACTTTAAGTAAGATTACGACAGAGTCTAATGTAAAGATTACAAAAATGTTTGCTGGATTATAGTTTATCTTGATGACAGCCAGAAGCAGAGTTAAGAGAATAAATTATGCTCAACAATATTCATTAGTTACATACATATGATCATTGTTGTTGTTGTTGTTGCTAGTTGTGATATTTACTGTAATGGACAATAACAATAACTTAAAAAAAATAGAAAAAACAAATCGCTCATGTAAAAATTATAAACATCATCAACAGCATCGTCATCATTAGCATAAAATGTTAATTTTAACATTAAATGAACTTGACAATTTGACATGTAAAATGACAAAATTCAAAAGTACAACCAATGTATGCATTAGGTAATGAGAGAAAGAGAGAAGAGAGTAGGGGAGACAAGATAGAAATATTAATGTGATATTGTTGTTATTGCTTTTACAATTGTTTCTTCATTTATAGTTTGTGTTTATATTTGTTTACAATACAGTATGTATTTATTTATTATATGTAAATAGTTGTGTGTGGTTGTTTATTATGTTGCTATTTATAATTTTACTCTTTTCTGTCCTATACTCTTTATACACACAGCAGCAGCTCACGTGAATTTCTTATTTTAGTTTCGACATTTATTGCCTGAGATGTTGTTGTGCATGCGAGAGTGTGTGCATTTATTTGATTCCTTTGTAAAATTATATTTTTGTTTCTATTGTTGTTGTGTTTCATTACATTTGTGTAAAATGTTTTCCTTTTTCTTTTTAATTGTTGCCCGTATTTTTATTGACTGTGGGAAATTTTCAAATGAATACCCAACATTTAATTTATTGTTCTTTTGTAATTCTCTACCTAATATTATAAACACATTCGGCGAGTCAAATGCTGCGCAGCAACCTATTAAAAATAGAATACATGCGTTTACATGAAAATGAGGATTTTAAAGGCAGCGCGTAAACAAGCGTCGATGCTGTTGCCGCTGTCTTAGGTTAATTTTACTTGAACAGAATTAATGATGTCAATACATTATTAGACGTATTAGAAATAAGGCCACGGTTCAAACCCTAGGTCAGACATCAAAACGAAAATATGAACAAAAATATTTCATCGGTGACTTCCTCTCAGCAGATTTCTGGCGAAAATCTGACTCTGGGAGTAAATAAAATTGCCATGAAAAGTTTCTTAAAAATCTGTCGTTCGGAGTCGACTTTAAACTGTAGGTCCCACCACTCATGTATACAAATTAACGCACACAACATAAGTGGTGTGAGAAACTAGGTCGTAATCCTGACTAAAGGGTTGTAATGACCAATTATGTATGTAATACATTACTTAATTGCTCTTTGCAACCTTTTTAGTCTGGGTGACAACCTAACTTTTTACAACACTCATGATGAATATGGTAAGTTTATCCATGGGTGCTGGCGGCACCATATACATACATATGTAGTTTAAAATGCGAACGATTGATTTGTGGAACTTTGTATGGCAATTTTAATTACTTACAGAGTTATTGTCAGAAGGTTCTGAGAAAGGAAGTCGCCAGGTGACTTCTTAAATAATTAAGATACTTTTAGATGATGAAGAGAAAGAAGCACGCTGTACAACTTAACTACAGCTTAATGGATTTATAATGTCGATAAATATATAGAACTAGCTGTACCCTGCGCGCGTTGCTACGCCTCCAACTAAAACAAATTTGAATCATTTGATTTTGTTCATTTAAAAAAAAATTGACATAAACTTTAAAAATGTAGAAGTTTTCGATTATGAACATTTATTGAAGTGCTGTCAGAAATTGGTAATACCAACTTATAAGCCTTCGTCGGCTCATGCGCAACAACTTTGCTAAAGATCATAACATAATCAAATGCACAGTTTACGATTTAATTAATTTTCAGTGGCTCCACCTGTCGGAAATTGGTCATGCAGTAGTTATGACTTACCTGCATTTCACTTAAGTGCATTTTGCATTTAAGTGCACAAAATTTGTATTTCGTATATTTATTTTACCAAACCCATATAAATTTCTTAATTTAAGTGCATTCTTCATACCTGCACATTTAAGATACGTGCATAATATTTTAGGAAGCTTTTGCTGGTTTTGGTTAAAAAAATTTCATTTAGCTGCCTAATAGATTTCAACTTTTGAACAATAGACTTTTTGTTAAAAAAGTCGTATATGATTCTATAAATCGACTTTCGAACATTCACCTTTTTGTCTAAAAAGGTCGAAGTCGACTTTTTGTTTTAACTATACAATCCTACTTTCTAATACATACAACGTAATCAAAACAAAATAAGAAAAATAACGATTTTCCGTACAAAATAGCTGCTTTTTTGGGCAGTAAACTTAAATGCACTTACCAGCATTAATGAGCAGGTAAGTGCATTAACGTTAACTGCCTTTTTGACTTATCTGCACAAAATATCGTGCAAATGTTGGTTGTGCAGGTAAGTCAAAATTACTGTACCAACTTAGAAACCTTACCCGACTCATGCGCAATAACTTTGCTAAAGATCATAACATAATCAAATGCACAGTTTACGATTTAATTCATTTTTAGTCATTTTCAGTGGCTCCACCTGTCGGAAATTGGTCATACCAACTTAGAAACCTTCCCCGACTCATGCGCAACAACTTCGTTAAAGGTCATAACATAATCAAATGCACAGTTTACGATTTAATTCATTTATAGTAATTCTCAGTGGCGCCATTTGTCGGAAATTGGTAATACCAACTTATAAGCCATCGTCGGCTCATGCGCAACAACTTTGCTAAAGATCATAACATAATCAAATACACAGTTTACGATTTAATTCATTTTTATTAATTTTCAGTGGCGCCACCTGTCGGAAATTGGTCATACCAACCTAGAAACCTTCCCTGGCTCATGCGCAACAACTTTGCTAAAAATCATAACATGATCAAATGCATAGTTTGCGATTCTATAAGGTTCATACAAACATACATTCATTTTTATATATATAGATGACGTATAGTTTATGTTGTGCGCTATTTATTTATCCACCTCTGTATATTTCTTAGTATTTATACAGTAAATAAAAAGAAAACAATTCTGTTTACGTATGTACTCCTTCATAGGAAATAATGTCTGAGGGGAATTACCTAAATTCCCTAAACAGATCAATTATTATTTTTTTTCATTAGAATTTTACGCAAATTACGTCTTTAAATTCATTAAAGAATTTTTGCACATATTTTAGGATGAGTTTTGTTCTATTGTTTTTGTTTAATTCTTAAAAAAAAATCTTTCGACTCTTAAAAATAAAATAAATATTGACAGAATGAATGCTTTTAAAAAGATTTCAGAAACAATAACAACAACAAAAATGAAAAAAAAACTCACCTTTTGAGAAATTGCAACAAAAAAACTTGTATTGAAAAGTATGAAATTCAAACGTTGGTGTGCCGGTTGGTGTTGATTTTAAACTCTGTTATCTGAAAAACACAAAAAAAATTGACAAAAAACCAAATTTAATTAAAAAATATGCGCAATAATTGAAATTAAAAAAGAAGAGAAAAGAAAAAAAAACTCTTAAATAGACTGGCAAATAAATGCTGCTGCGGAAGTTTATTTTTAAAACCGAAAATTTGAATATTTGCCTAAAATCACAAAAAGCAATAAAGTCTTCTGAAACAGAAAAAGTGAATAATGAATGCTGGAAAAAAATCTCTAAAAAAACGGCAGTATTTAAAAATAACAATTTTCTATTAATTTTTCCTCCAGCAAAACGCATAAAAGGCAACTAAATTCACAGAAATTAAGACCAAAAGGCAATTAAAATTTTAAAAAATATTACCAAGTCTCTAAATAGGCTTGCATTTGACAATGGCTTCTTAGCTTAAATACAAAATATTGCTGGCAATAGCATTGAAGTTTAGAATTCGCATATCTACGAGAGCGGTCCCTAAATTAGCCGAAATAACAAAGAAAAAGCAAGAAATTTTGTTAAATTTTTCCTTGCGTTGAATCCATTCTTAGCTCGATACACTTATCCAGCAATATTCAATAGTTTCAATAACCTCTTTATAGTATAGATCAGCAATGAGTATTAAAAAGATTAGTAGAATCGAATCATACTCATAATTTCTGATACTTATAAGCATTCATACTTGTTCTATTCGAGTTACTCGAATCATTTAGGAGCATTATAAGTATTGTTACGTTTTTACCTTTTTAAAAACGCTAAAAATATGAGTTCGTAGATTGCAAATAAAATAAAAATAAATATGTGTTTAATTTTAAGCCTACTCCTTATTATCTGCACAACTTTTGTACTACTGTTCGAACTTATTCCACGTATACAATGATAACTTTCACAATATGTACTTATTCGTGATATTTCTCTGCTTACAACCTTTTTTGTAAGCACAACACTAACAACTGTTTTCTTCACGCAACTTGTCTGCACACAAGTCTGACTGATTTATAACTCGATCTCGTATCTTCGCACACCACTGGTTGAATTCTCACATTTCAGTATATTCTCAGTATTTTTCTAAAGTTATGAATCTAAATGAGTAGGCTTATGAATCAAACATATTTCGAATGGTATGAGTTTGATGTCAACGTTGTACGCATACTCATTGCAACCTGTACTTAAAAGTCAACGTTGCAGTGACTACGAGTAGTTAAATTTTAATATTGTTGACTCACTTATATTAAAAATTACATGAGTGCTTATGACTAGTGAAAAAAAACGATTCATTGCTGATCTCTAGTATGAACTGCCTGGATTTGTAAAATAACCATCAACCGCAAATTCAATCACTTTATATTTGGCAAATCCAATGAATACAGCAGATGATGTGGCCGTTCGAATAATATACGTATAAACAAATACATTGCCTTCATGAAATGAAGATTTGTCTATTCACCAAATGTGTCAATGCTTTCCATTAATTTTTTCACTTCTTTATATTCCTTCGGTTCCTTTAAGTAACGTGCGACTGTCACAATCATTCAATTTGTTACGGTTTCAATCTACATTGATTTTCCACTTCCACTTGCTGTAGCAAATTCTAGAATGATAGAGTTGCCATCCTTTTAGTACAATGATAAAACTCCCCATTTTTAAAACTTCAGTGTATATACGATGCGCTTTTTACTACAACTGACTGGTAACGTTTCCTTTTGTTTTCAGTGTGACAACTTCTAGAACTTTACTGTTTACATTTGTTCTCTTTTATTTTCTTTTCTATAATTAGGAGTTTTTCTATGTAGTTTTGTTATTGTTAGGCCATAGTTTCTTTGTTTTTTATTCTATTATTCAATATTCTTATTATTTTTTTCTAGAATAAACACTTGGTATACTTTCTTTCCTGTGGTCTTCGTTGATGATATTATTCTTTTTGTCGGGTTAGTGTACTACATACATAATTGGTAATTACATCCCTTCAGTTAGGATGACGACCTAGCTTCTCACACCACTTATGTTGGGTGCGTTAATTTTATACATGAGTGGCGGGACCTACAGTTTAAAGTCGACTCCGAACGACAGATTTTTGAGAAGCTTTTCATGGCAATTTTATTTACTCTCAGAGTTTTTGCCAGAAATCTGCTGAGAGGAAGTGGCCGAAGAAATATTTTCATATTTTCGTTTTGATGTCTGATCTGGGGTTTGAACTCGGGCCTTCAGTCTAATAAGCCAACACACTACCAATTAGACTACGGCGACTAGTGGACTACTGGATGTATTATTTGTAGGCTCAATGAAGCCACTTAATTTTTTAAAATTAAATCAACGACGATAAGAAAAAACTGATTTTGAAATGATTGGCTTTCTAGTCAAGAATTCCAATTTTTAATCACTACACCACTAAGCCACATTACCCCTTAAACGCTGCTATAAAGCCGAATAGTATTTGCAGTTGATTGTTTGTCGTTTTAGGAGATAATCAATAAAATTTATTCTACACTCATTCCCAAAAACAGAGCCATGACTAGTCGGGACCTAAGGAGAAAGACATGCGGATAAAGTATCGTACTATTATTCGATTACATAAATGGTAATGAATACGCTATGTCCATAGTCTGATAGGCTTATTAGACATAAGCCCGTGATAAACTCAAGCTCAGATAGAAACAATATTTCCAGTCTTCTAACAAAATCTCTGAAAATAAGTAAAATTGCAATGAAAAGTTTCCTGAAACTGTGCGTTCAAGACGACTTTCAATTGTAGGTCTCATGGATAAAATTAACACCCACAAGACGGGTGGTGTGAGAAACTAGGTTGTAATCCTCACTGAAGAGTTGTAATGACAAATCAGGTAAGTAAGTTAAAGCAGCTGTTGACTGTTATATGAAAAACAATGATGCCTTAATCCTAATATATATTATAAATCTTTCTGTAAGTCTGTTTTTTTGTTTGTTAGCCAATCACGCCTGAACGCCTGGACCGATTTTCTTGAAATTTGGGATATAGATCGAGCCACTGCCGGTGCAGGTTATAGGCTATAAATCTTTTCAAAATTTTGACCAAAAGGGGAAAAAAATGGGACAAAGGGAAAAAAATGGGCAAAAATTAGTACTTTTATGCATAAAATCATAAAATACAGATTTTTTATAGGTAATTTTTTACGATTTAGCTTGGTTAAGTTTCCCAAATAGCTATTGGAGGTGTTCCGTTTCAAAAGTTGAACCAAAAGGGGTCCAAACAGGGGGAAAGGGGCCAAAAACGGGCAAATTGAGTGTATAGCCAATCACGCCTGGACCGATTTTCTTGAAATTTGGGATATTGATCGAACTTTTGTCGGTGCAGGTTATAGGCAATAAATCTTTTCAAAATTTTGACCCAAAGGGGGAAAAAAGGGTCAAAGGGGAGAAAAAATGGGCAAAAATTAGTACTTTATGCATAAATGCTGTATTTTATCTGTTTTATAGGTAATTTTTTACGATTTAGCTTGGTTAAGTTTCCCAAATAGCTATTGGAGGTGTTCCGTTTCAAAAGTTGAACCAAAAGGCGTCCAAAAATGGGGAAAGGGTCGAAAAACGGGCAAATTGAGTGCATTTATATTTAGGACTTAGAGTATTCAAAAAACTGGGTTGTTTGTTAAATCGGTTTCCGAATAATTTGAAAAATTGCATTTTTTAAGAAACCGGTTTCAAAACCGGTTTCGAAACCGATAAACCGGTTTTTTATTTATTGTTATTTTTAATGCAAAAATTACCCAATAATTTTTTTTAATTTTTTAAACTAATCCAAACTACATAACCCGCGCAACGCCGGGTACAATCTGCTAGTTAGAAATATTTTGCAGACTTTGTGAGGATATTGTCAAATTGCCGAAGGAATGAGTAACTGTTTGCCAGACATGCCAAAGCTTTCCTTTTTTATTCAAGGTCATAGAAGAAAAATGCATTTCATTTCACTTACAATATAAAACTAATAAATAAAGATTTTATATGTTAAAAATTAAAAGAAAAAACCCATCAACGAAAATCATATTCAACTATAAATTAAGATTCTAAATAAATTATTTACGAAATAATTTATTTTCGAAAATGTTTCGCTTAAAATACAAACATTTTTTTTTCTCATTTTAATTTAAGAGGCTTGTGTGGAAAGAAGAAAATGAAATAATTTTTAAATACAAAATTTTGATTTAAATTTATTAGAAAATGACAGGGAAAATGGGAGGGGTTATGTAGTACAGTAAAGGGGTATAACACAAAACTGGCATATTTTTGAACATTTCAGACGATGAAAATTGATGTCGCAAAATTTTATTCATTCATTCATTCAATTTGGCATTTTTATTTTCATTTTCTTTTTTTTCTGTATGACGATGAAGGTGATGCTGGTGGTGGTGATGATGGCGGTAATGGTAGGTAGCATGCAACACATCATGAACAGGGCAACAACAGCATTATTAGACAGCCGCAACTGTTGCAAATTAAGCACAAAAAAAAAAAAACTCGATTTTCATGAAATGAACAACTAAATTGACAGAAACCAAATTGCATTGAAATTATTGTAAATATTTCAATTAAAAGATGTTTTAATAAATTTATGTATATTTGTAAACATGTTCCGTTCTTTATTTTTGTTTTATTTTCAATTAATTTTAACGATAAAATATTTGATCATATTTTCTTTAAGGGTTTGATTTTGATTTTTTGTTTATACCCTACAACTGTAGTAACTTGATAAAGTAGGGACTAGAACCGTGTCTTATAGAATTCGATTGAATGGAATAAATTTCAAAGTATAGAAAAATAATTTTTTCCCACATCCTTTTCTTATGATCCCAAAGCCAAGTCTAACTACTTTGAAGTAAATCCTTCTATGATTTCGTAATCGCCTTTCAAAATCGTACACGCAGTCGAGCATATTCAATATCTTTTTCGTAATTAAAAGGGCACTTTCATACGCACAGCATCAGACTACAGTATGCCTGTCGTAAGGCTTGATTTGCCGCATAATGAACCTACTACTCACTTCTTACACTTACTTAATTGGCCCTTACAACCCCTTCAGTCAGAACTACGACCTAGCTTCTCACACCATTTATGTCTTTTAATTTTGATCCATAAGTGGCGAAACCTACTCCGAACAACAGATTTCTTGAGAAACTTTTTATGACAATTTAATTTACTCTCAGTATTTTTGCCAGAAAACTGCGAAGGGGAAGTCGCCTTAAGAAATATTTTCGTTTTGTTCGACAAGTCTTACCTTGAATTTGAATGAATCCTTGGCCTCACATTTAACAAGCCAACATACTACCTACAACACGTCTAACACGATTGAATTTCCTGCTCTGATCTCGAAAAATGATCACTTCAAGTCACTTCTAAAGAAGTGACTACCGAGACATACATAATTGGTCATTACAACCCTTCAGTCAGGATTACGACCTAGCTTCTCACACCACTTATGTTGTGTGCGTTAATTTTATACATGAGTGGTGGGACCTACAGTTTAAAGTCGACTGCGAACGATAGTATTTTGAGAGGCTTTTCATGACAATTTTATTTACTCTCAGAGTTTTTGCCAGAAATCTGCTGAGAGGAAGTCGCCGAAGAAATATTTTCATATTTTCGTTTTGATGTCTGACCTGGGATTCGAACTCGGGCCTTCAGTCTAATAAGCCAACACACTACCTACTAGACTACGGCGACTACCGAGACAGACTTATGATTTTCAATACAATTCCTGAAAATTACTTGAAGTTACCTGCTCCTACCATATTTGCAGTTGTTCATTCAAAATTGTTACAGGATTTTTTTTCTTCACCTAGACTGATTCCAACGCCACACATAGGCACACGCACTAATAAAAAAACATTATGATGTAGGGTACGGTACCATGATTTTGCTCTTTTTCTTAAATTTTTTAATAAAATTTTTGACAAATTTCTTTTCATTCATTTACAAATGCAAACAAAATAATTCAGCTTCGCACATTTAAAAAAAAGTGTTTTTTTTATGCAAATATTTTGTGCGTTAGTGGGCCGATGAGTGACATAACCAGGTGGCGACGCTGCGTGATTTTAAATGAATCATATTGTGGGTACTTGAAATAGGAGCGTAAATAATTTTTAATTAAAAAATAAAATTAAAATATAAAAAGTGAATTAAATTTCCTGTGCCAAAAAGCACAAAATGTAGCGCCATTTCATGCACGCACACACAGACCTACTTGTATCAGTTTTAACACTTCTTGTGACAATTGAACAACATGTCACCAGAATTTTTGTTAAAAACCATAATTTGTTTATCTCTTTCTCTCTATATTTCTAAATATAAATGGAATTTTGAATAGCAGACACCACTTAATTAAGGTTATGTAAGGTTAGTTTTGATGACGTTTTGTTGTCACTAAGACGAGTAAAATATCGGGGGATAAAACTCACTCATTGTATTCCTTTTAAAACAGATAAGGACAGAGATACGAGGGAGAAAGGAGAAGAGATATAGGAGTTGGAGAAAAAAAGATGTCCTAGCTATTCTCAACCAGCTTAATCCCATTCACCCTTATTCTGGTTGTCGTCGTCGACGCAAGACGACGTCGTCTTGCGTCGACAGTTTAAAATTGGTATTCTGTTTGTCGTTATTGACAGTTATCGATGACTGTCGACACACATTTGGTATTCTGTAAGTCAATACGCCGTCAATATTGTGTTGTGTCGACACTGATTTTGTCGGCGTCATTTTTGGTAACGACAAGTTGTTCTTTTAAAGTTAAAAAACAAAAAATATAACAAAATGGAAAAAAAATGAAAAAATTAAATTGACAAATTCAAATCAATTTGAGAAGTTGCAGAAAAAGCCATCTCTCGCAAGAGGATTTATTAGAGGTAATGTTCAGAGCAATTTTAAAGCACAATGGGAAGATATTGCCAAAGTTTTAAATGCTCTTGGCCCACCCAGGAGACTTTCTGATGGATGGCAAAAGTGAGTGTAATGCCACAGGTGGCGGTAGATTTAAGCAGTTAGCATTTACCCCTTTGGAGGAAGATACAGCAAATCTGCTGCAGTTTGGTGAACATATTAATCCGGAGAGTATTGTACTAGGTGTTCAAATTCAGGCTAATAATGTTGAGGTCCCAGTGTCAGAAGGTTATTTGGAAGAAGGAATGGATAACGGTTTTGAGTTGGACACAATTGATGCCCCCATTAACCAAGAGTTACCTGGAACATCATCACAAAACAACTTGGATTCAATGCCTTCAAGCTCCAATCATCAACAACCATATTGTACTCCTAAAAGGAAAAGAACTAGTTCCATCTCAAAACCAAACACAACTCCAATGCTCGCAATGAATTGCTAGAAAAGCACAGCGATAAGCAGATAAAACTTTTGACTGATATATCTAACACTTTGTCGTCAGTAAAATACAGTCTTCGAGATTTAAATAAATAAAAAAAAAAATACTATCCATAGAAGAAAAAAAATTAAAAATTATGGAAGAAAGAGAGGAGGAATTGCACGAAAGTGAATTAGAAACGACTTTAGTCTGAGTAGTTTTCTTTACAAAATTAAGTTTTCTTTATTATTTTCATCACTCAAATCTGTACTTGTATCACAAATAAAAAACATTTTTAGAAAATAACGCTCGTATCACAGAAATAAAAACATTTTTCTTTTTAAATAAACCATAAAATGAATTAGCTGACTTAAATATTAGAGATGTGTCTTTTGTGTTATTACAATTTTCGATAAACAGTCGACGTCGACACAGTACTGTTACAGAATACCAAAACAGTGTCGACGTGATGTCGACTACGATAGAAAACGATGTAAACTCAAAAACGACGACGACGACGACAACCAGAATAAGGGTGATTATAAATTTCAAAAAAGACCCACATACATACGCGTACATACCTAATTGGTAATTACAACCTTTCAGTCAGGATTACGACCTAGTTTCTCACTTCACTTATGTTGTGTGTGTTAATTTTATACATGAGTGGGGGGGGGCGCCTACACTTTAAAGTCGACTCCGAACGACAGATTTTTGAGAAATTCTTCACGACAATTTTATTTACTCTCAGAATTTTTGCCAGAAATCTGTCGAGAGGCAATCGCTGAAGAAATATTTTTTCATATTTCGTTTTGATGTCTGATCTGGGGTTTGAACCGTGGCCTCACATCTAATAAACACACTACCTGCTAGACTACGGTGACTTCAAGAGAGACCTAACGTTAATATATTCCTGCTTACGACAATGTTTGTGGAGTAATGAATGGAAGTATTTTTATAAAACAAAACAGAATAGCAAAATAGACATTCACGAACTAAAAAAAGGGTGGTTGCAGTTGTCATTCATTAATTTCATTCAATGTGCGAATAAAGGACAAAAAATTATCCTTCTTATGCTTCCTCTCACATAAGTGATACTACACGCCATTTCTAATATGAAAATCAAATTAAAATCAATTCAGTTTGATAAACGTGATAAATTTCTGTTTCAAAGTGTATTTCAAATTCAGATTGAAAAACTAAACTCGAACCTGATAGACCTAATACGATACTTAATGAGAAGTGATTCAAATGGTGACGATGCTGACGATGATTCAGTTCAAAAGTTACAAATAAAGCATTCTATTCTAATAAATCGAAATGAATAGATTTGTATTCAATGCTGGTATTGGAAAAACACATTCAGTTACACGTAATTATTCTTTAACCACATCTACGATTTATTCATATCAATTAAACCGACCCCTCCCCCCCCCTCCGTCTTTTAACGTTAAAACAAGCCAGAAAGCAACAAGAAACCTGGCAGGGGTGGAAGAGGTGGTTATGGCAAATATTTTATATTCATTCGTAATAAATGCGTTATCATGTCTCGTTTTGCCTTGTCTAGTCTGGTGTGATCCAGTGATATGGCATAATTGTAAAGGCATTTTGCAAATAACAACAGGTTGAAAATTTTTTTTATAATAATTTTGTTGTTATTGTTGTTTTACACAAATTACAATTAAAGAAATGCTAGTCGGTCGATCGGTCATCTGGGTTAGTTAAACTGAAAACTATTTTTAGAAAATAAATAGAATTCCACTATTTTGATAAGAAATTAACTGAACTACACTATAATAAGCAGCAGACGCCGTAAAAATATAAACAAAAACAAAAAAACAAAAACAAACAAAATAATAATAATCAACGTAATTGAAAAATATCGTAGTACAGTGGGCAACAAAAATTATGATATCCGAAGAGCTTTTGCAGCTGCTATTAAGTTCTTCTGAAGGCATTCGATTTTATTTCTTTAAAAACAAACTTTTGTTAAAATGAATCACTATCGAACGTTTTGTATTGTCGCCCACTGTATATGACTAGCACTACCACACTTAATAGAGATATTCGTGTTCATTAAATATTATTCAAATTATTTTTTTTTTGTAACATTTTAAAGGCCGCTTTTAATTTTAAAACTAATCGTAGTAGGGTGTTCAAAAAAACCGTAAGTTAAATAAAAATGGGTTCTCGAATAAACAAAAAAAAAAACTTAAGGAAAGAATTTTGTGTATGGGGTTCAAAGCTCAATGGGTGATACGATTTTACTTCAAAAAATCATCTTTCAGCGATGAGGCTCATTTCTGGACAAATGGAATTTTGGACGTTAGCAATCCACAAGAGATTTAAGAGCGTCTAAAGCAACCCGAAAAATTCACTGTTTGATGTGGATTTTGTGCTGGCGACGCCATGGGTCCATATTCCTTTGAGAACATCTTTGGTTAGGCCGTTATTGTGAACAGCCAGCACTTTAGGACGATGATTACCAATTTATTTTGGCCTGTATTTAATGATATGGACTCCAAAATCCTGTGGTTTCAATAGGAACAGGATATATGGTTTCAACATTGAATATTTCGTTCGTAAGATTTGAGATTATGGTCATCGCAAGTGAAGGTGATGTGAACTGGCCACCCAGATCGTGCAATTTGATCCCGTCAGACTTTTTCTTGTGAAATTTTCTTAAGGCGCACTCGTATATGAATAAGCCACAAAGCACAGCGGTCCTCAAAGCCAACATAACACATGCCTTCGGTTAAAATTCATCCTGATTTGACCACCCAGATCGTGCAATTTGATCCCGTCAGACTTTTTCTTATTTAGTTTTCTTAAGTGCAGCCCTTGCGCTGACCAACTTCTTGCTTTTCCCTGATTGTGGTTGAACTTGGTCAGTACAGGGACTGCGTTCACCCGTGGCATCACAACGGGCCGCTATGCGTGCTCAAGTGAGCTTTGTGACATCAGAGCTACCACTCCGACCTAACCTAGTCCGCCGTGGTCTAGTAGGTAGTGTGTTGGCTTATTAGACTGAAGGCCCGAGTTCGAATCCCAGGTCAGACATCAAAACGAAAATATTTCTTCGGCGACTTCCTCTCAGCAGACTTCTGGCAAAAACTCTGAGAGTAAATAAAATTGCCATGAAAAGCTTCTCAATAAAATTTGTCGTTCGGAGTCGACTTTAAACTGTAGGTCCCGCCACTCATGTATAAAATTAACACACACAACATTAGTAGTGTGAGAAGCTAGGACTGAAGGGTGCGGACTTCTTGGGGACGATTGCTGTAGACTGTCTAATGGTGAAGGTATAGCACTGGCCATTTTATAGTCACCTAACAGCAACTCGTTTCCTAGCCGTACGCATCTTGAGATGTCCACAAACACTACTCCCTCTCTTCCACCTTCCTATAACCCATTTTCCTAAAATCTGCACAATGCACTTCATGAGTAGGGGTCATTCCCTGAGTGCAGGTTTCACAAACAAAAAAAAAAAAAAAAAAAAAAAAAAAAGACGCAGGCTTTTGTGAGTAAGCCACAAAGTACAGCGGTCCTCAAAGTCATCATAACCCATGCAATCGGTCAAAATTTAGGCTGCTTTTTGCGCCAAAGTCATGGAAAATTGAAAATTTGGATGCGATCCACCCAGAGAGACCGAAGTTATATTCCACACATAAGGCCATCAATAGATCTTTCAAGAGAATAAAAAATGTCGTTGATATTTTAGACACATACGTTGTTTTATTTAAATTTAAAGACAGAAAGGACTTAAAAATGACAATCCTATCACTGTAGGAATTGCTATAGCAGAGTAGTCACCATCATAGCTGGTGTTCGAAACTGAAACAAGGCACCCGGAAAGAAAACGTAACCTAATACCGAACCTAAAAACGTTTTCTGACAGTCCAATAGGCCTTATAGGCTTTTTACACTGAGCTTCATCTTTCATCTCTCATCAATTGGCAAGATGACAACATCTTCCCATAAGAAATATACAGAGCAAAAAAGCGTCATCTTTCATCATCTTCACAAGATGTTCCTATCTCATTTTGTTCCACTCATCATCTTTCGATAATTTGAGTGTCATCACTAAAAAAATGATATTTGCTTATATGTATAAAAAAATTAAACGTCACAAAATGAGCGGGACTGAACAAAGTTAGTAAATTTTTTAATGTATATACATATAATGAAATAAATATTTTAATAATATTTTTTTAATATTTTATAGCAAAAAAAGCACTCGAATAGTTTGGTCAGTTGTATATTGTTTTAATAATTGATTTTTCTCTTCAAGTGCAATTATTAATCCGATAATTGAAGAATTTTCCATTTTATTTTTTTCCATTAATTATAAGCAGATTTTATGTATTTTAAATGAAAGATGAAAGATGAGAGATGATGCAAATGTAAACAACTTTTTTCATTTTTATCATCTTCCACTCATTCCTCTAAGATGATGCTAAGTGTAAAAAGGCTATTAAAGAACCATTTCTGGTAATGAAACAAGGCAACCGAAAAGTAAACGTTACATTATAACGAACTTAAAAACGTTTTGTGAGTCCTATGATCTCTAAAGGACCATTTCTGGTACATGGACCGGACTTATTTTGCACACATTTTCTGCTCTAAATTAGGAAGAAAAAAAAAATGTATTGCAAAACCGCTTAACTGGTTTTCAATTTCGTTTACTGAACACCCTAACAAGTGAATTCTTTGAAACGAAACGTTAAACAGATAGAGGCACGTGCTTTAAAATAATTATTTAAAAACTATTATTTTTTTTAATTTAAATTTTAAACGTAAAAGGTAAAAATAATAAAATGGAAATGTATAAATGAAAACCGTTAAAAAAATCTAAAACGTAAATTATGGTTAAAACGTATTTTTAATGGCTTTTTTTGTTTTTTATTTTTTGCAAATCAAAACAAAAAAAGGAATGATTTACAATAAATTTTTTTCTAAATTTTTGTACTACAAAAAAAAAAAAAAAAACAAAAACAAACAAAGCAAAAAAAAATACCTTTTATAGACAAACGGTTCGTTATATTGTATGATTTTTGTTGTTGTTGTTGCTAATTTTGTTTAACGATAATTAATTTAGTTTTCAATACAAAAAAAAAAATATTTGAAACGTGTAATCAATACACCTTGACTTTAAAATACACAAAAACAATAAATAAATAAAAATTAATAATATTGTATAATCGTGGTTCCGCCGTAAGGCCCGTATCTAAAATCTAAATGTCAGTAACAAGAAATTTTTTTTAAAATTCAATCAACCTTAAAGTTAAATATTTAATATGTTTACAAATTAAAATAAAAACAAAAAGAAAAGTTAAAACAAAAACAAAATATTTTATTCAACCATATGGTGATTAATAAATAATTTATTATTGAAATTGAAAGCATATTGCTTACTAAAGCGCCAGGAAATAAAGATAAATGTTCTGTGATAAGAAAGGGGGTTTGGGTTTTTTGTTTTACTTTCAAACTTTTATTTGAAGGTATTACCTGCTATTTTGAAAGTGCAATTGTTTACTTTTCTACCATAATAGACGTGCCACTTCACACGAAAAGGGTTTTTAAGTTCAAATATTATTTATTGTTACGTTTTTTTTTCTTTTTGCAAAAAGTATTTCCAATGAATTAGGGGATTACCATTTTCAAATAAAAAAAAATTCTTTATTTTTGTCTGTTCTCCTCTTTTTTTTTTTAGTAAATCCTTTAATTTTAGTAAATCACTTTAATAAATCATACCGCGCTTTCAGTTTTATTATACGATCCTTTTACCATAAATTTATATTTTTAAAACCTAAGTGCACATACATATCGCTCCTTTATTGCAACATAGTCATATCTCAAAAAAACTTGAACTTGGCAAAATGCGATTTAAGTTTTCAAGACATAAGTCCTATGATCTAATTGCCGCAAACACTTTTTGCTATAACTTCGGTTCAGCTTGGGATATAAAACTGATTTTTTTTCAACATGTACAGAAGGTCTAAAAGAGCAGTTTTGCTTAAGTAACTACAAATTTTTAATTTTTTGAGATATGACTATGTTGCAATAAAGGAGCGATATGTATATCCGTCACGTTTTCTAATACGATTGACTGACAGGATTACCTTCATTCTATTTTTAATTAATTTTTTTGTTTTTTGGTCTGGCAACTTCTAGAACTCCATTGTTGATTTGTTATTGCAAATTTTTGGTCTTTCTATGCAGTTTGTAATATGATTTGTATTTATCCTTATACACTTCACTTACTTAATTGGTCATTACTATCCTTTAGTCAGGATTGCAACCTAGCTTCTCACAACACTCATCATTATATCTCATTATATATGAGCGGCGGAAACTAAAGTTTAAAGTCGATTTCGAACGACAGATTTATGAGAAACTAGCAGATTGTACCCGGCGTAGCGCGGGTTATGTAGTTTGGATTAGTTTAAAAAATTAAAAAAAAATTATTATTGGGTAATTTTTGCATTAAAAATAACAATAAATAAAAAACCGGTTTATCGGTTTTCAAAACCGGTTTCGAAACCGGTTTCTTAAAAAATCCAATTTTTTAAATTATTCGGAAACCGGTTTAACAAACAACCCAGTTTTTTGAATACTCTAAGTCAATTTGCCCGTTTTTGGCCCCTTTCCCCCTTTTTGGACCCCTTTTGGTCCAAGTTTAGAAACGGAACACCTCCAATAGCTATTTGGGAAACTTAACCAAGCTAAATCGTAAAAAAATACCTTTAAAACAGATAAAATACAGCATTTATGCATAAAGTAATAATTTTTGCCCATTTTTCTTCCCTTTGACCCATTTTTTCCACCTTTGGGTCAAAATTTTGAAAAGATTTATTGCCTATAACCTGCACCGACAAAAGTTCGATCAATATCCCAAATTTCAAGAAAATCAGTCCAGGCGTTCAGGCGTGATTGGCTATACACTCAATTTGCCCGTTTTTGGCCCCTTTCCCCCTTTTTGGACCCATTTTGGTTCAACTTGAGAAATGGAACACCTCCAATAGCTATTTGGGAAACTTAACCAATCTAAATCGTAAAAAATTACCTATAAAACAGATAAAATACAGCATTTATGCATAAAAGTACTAATTTTTGCCCATTTTTTCTCCCTTTGTCCCATTTTTTTCCCCCTTTTGGTCAAAATTTTGAAAAAATTTATAGCCTATAACATGCACCGACAATGGCTCGATCTATATCCCAAATTTCAAGAAAATCGGTCCAGTCGTTCAGGCGTGATTGGCTAACAAACAAACCAACAAACAAACAAACAAACAAACAAAAAAACAGACTTACAGAAAGATTTATAATATATATTAGGATTTTGAATGGTAGTTATATTTTACTGTTACGCTTTTTGCCAGACGACTGCTGAGAGAAAAAGTCGCCGAAAGAAATATTTTTTTTTGATTTCGTTTTGTTCGAGATGTCTAAGTCAAAGGTTAAACAACGAATTCTTGTCTAATGAGCCAACCCATTATCGACTATGGAGACTTTGGTTTATTCTGTCTTCGCAACAATAACGAGAATCTTTGTTAATTTTAGATATGAGGTATTACTAAGGCCGTCCTTAAAACCATTGCGATAAATATTCTTTATTCTATGTAGCTTGATCCGCTTAGGTCACTGACATTCACTACATGCGATTATCTATTTACAGCAAAAGTTATTAAACTTCTTGAAATAATTATCAACCACAAACGCTTATCACTGCATTGTTGGGGTGTGTAAAACCCAACCATTTTTCCAATTCAGAATATAGAAAAACAACCAAGAGACCTAAACATATAGTAAACAGAAACGTGATGAAGCAGTTCTAACTTTAAAGATTTAATTCTGACCCTCATAATTGTGGATGTGTAAACGAGTACATGCGATCAAACAGTAACAAGTTTATTTTAGATTAAACGCATGCGGCGGTAGTTGTGTCTTTAATTTCATCACCTTAATGTCGAAATATTGTATTGCTGTGTAGAGTTACTGCGATCAGGCGAAATATGAATTTCTTTGTATTATCTTTCCCAATCCTCTTCCACCAACGAACGAATTATCGCCCCACAGGTTCCAAGTATGTAGCAAATGCTGCAATACGCGACTATAATTGGTTTTTCTTATTTTCCCGCGTGTATTCCAAAACACAAACTCCATGTCCTTGTCTGCAGATGAAACTGCCGTCGCCTTCGTTTTCGAATGATTTGTTGTCTCATGTGCAAAGTGGTAGAGACCCACGAATCATAGAGAAAATGCGACTTTATTGGAGTGAAACATCGCCAAAAACTCTATTAAAATAACTTTACGAAGCAAATGTTGTTCCGCTGTGAGCATCCTTCATCTAATAGAACTTTAGTGGATTTTCTATTTGTCATGGACACCTCAATTACCCGACTACCCTGTTCCCCTTGGAATCGCGAATACTATGACACCCAATATTTTGCAGCCGTAAACGAAGTACAGTAATCCTTCGATTTACGTTGTTTCGATTTACGTCGTCAAAATTTTTGTTCCCTCTAACTTCAATTTGCGTCGTCATTCGATTTACGTCGCCTTTTTTTTGGAACCAACTGCGACGTAAATCGAGGGATTACTGTAACTTTTTAAGTTTCTTGTTAAAAACATACTACTTTGTAGCATGAGCAATATGAAATTCGATTTACGTCGCCTTTTTTTGGAACCAACTGCGACGTAAATCGAGGGATTACTGTACACATTTCCAAAGAGTAGATAATGCGGGACCAACCACGTACCTAACCCATAGTAGTAATCTACATTATTGAAGAATGGCAATGATCACTTGTTTACATACTAACGTACTCGCTTTGACAGCAAAAACAGGACTTTTGAAACTGCCGTATATTGAATGCATCCTCTCAAGATATGCAAAACAATGAACGGATATACGCCTGATTATCTGTATCTGATCACAGGACGAGAAAATTATCATCCATAGCTAACTGTGAGCTGGTAATACCAAAGAAAAGGTCATCGTTGAACAAAATAAACTTTTCGGGAAATTTCTATTATACAGGTCTAGATGACAGGTGATTAGTGCAATAACTGTCATTGGAGTAAAATCCAGAACAACCTTGAATTGCAAGAGAAATTAATGATACCAGTTCGCCAAGTAAATGAGGGCAAAACAAATGTTTATGTTATCGACAAGTAGAGACGTGCGGCGTATTGATTCTCAGATTACGGCCGATAACTATACTTTTGATACAGTCAAGGAATTTATTTATCTTGGCTCCACAGTTACCACCAAAAATGATGTCAGTCTGGAGATCAAACGCAGTATCACTCTTGCCGACAGGTGCTACTATGGTCTCAATAGGCAAGTGAATAGCAGAGACCTCTCTCGTACGACAAAACTAATACTCTACAAGATTATACAAGCTATTAAGCACTGTTGCAGCAGCCTTGAGAGTATTCGAGAGAAAAGTCCTACGTAAGATCTTCGATCCAGTGCGATTGGCGATGATTTCCGCATACGATTCAACACTGAGCTGTATGAGCTCCTTCACGACATAGACGTTGTACAGCGTATTAATATCCAGCGGATGCGCTGGCTCGGCCTTGTCGTTCGAATAGAGGAGGATGCTCCGGCGAGACGGGTATTTGATGCGGGGATCTGCGGAAGTCGGCGAAGAGGACGACTTTGTATCCGTTGGAAGGACCAAATCGAGGAAGCCCTGTCATCGATTGGTATGACCAACTGGCGTAGGCGCGTAAGAAGCAGAGGCGCCTGGAAGGATGAGTTGCGGCAGGCCGAAATCCGTTAATCGGGTTGTTATGGCCAATTAAGTAAGTAAGTTCGCCAAGTGCAGTGGAAAATTTAAAAATCCAAATAAGCAACGTGCCGACTAAAACCAGAGGAAAAAAACAGACAGAAAGCTATGGCTCAAGAGATGTCATTAAGTTTCTTTAGTAGACTTTGAAAGTAAAGGGACATCCTTACATAGCTTTTCTATTCATTTGTTTGGCATGGAATTTAATTTAAAGATAATAGAAAAACTTCAAACACTATTTGAAGTATTGTAATAGAATTATTTTTTTTATTTCTTTTTCTATTTAAACTGAAAAAATTCAACAACATTTCTTCTCATATATATTGTAAATCATTATTAATACGAAAGAAAAGGCCACCACTGCACAACTACACCACATTACATGTCTAAAAACAAGAACATTTAAATGTTTTAAATTAATTTCGACTTTCAAATTAAAAAAAAAAAAATTTAACATTTTAACATGGTCGTGTTGAAAATAAATAATTGCTGGCGATATGCACTATTTATTGCCAAATAAAATGAATAAAAAATTGAACGAAATTCTACAAATAATATGAAATTAACTGCATGACATTAAACAATAACAACAGCTACGAAAACAACAACAATATGAATTATTTATTTACAAAAAATTATTTAGAACGTAAAAAAAAAAATAGATTGTAAATGAGATTTCGAGTTGAGATCATAGAATTGGAATTAAGGGACAGAGTGTGAACTCAAAACGAATAAACTATGAATAAAAAAAAAAACTCTTCAAAACAATTGCCGGGATATGTTGTTCAATACTTTAACCACTAAACTATGACTCTTCGATAACACCAAACATCAATTAATGAATCTGAAATTAAGCCTTAACGAACAACTCAAAGATGGATAAGCGATCATATACCTCTTTAAAAACTTAAAGATCTCAAATTTATCACAGATGCTGTGGTATTAAAATATTCGTGGATAGTCTTATCAATATCTTTTATTAAAATTTAACTAGACTAGGCAAAATGACTTTAAAGATAAATCAGTTGTGGACATTTTGAAAAGCTTTGACAAGTTATTTAGCAAGTCCACCACAGGTATTTGCCTATTAAACGAGATAATATTGACGGAGTTATGGTTGTTAAAGGTCACTGCATTATTGCAAGTGTGCTAGAACGCACCAGATACAGTAATCATCCTGATAAGGACGGATTTTAAAAGCATATTTCATAGTCGCCGTAGTCTAGTAGGTAGTGTGTTGGCTGATTAGGCGTAAAGCCCGGGTTCGTATCCCAGGTCAGGCATCAAAACGAAATATGAAAAAAAAATATTTCTTCGGCGACTGCCTCACAGCAGATTTCTGGCAAAAACTCTGAGAGTAAATAAAATTGCCATGAAGAGCTTCTCAAAAATCTGTCGTTCGGAGTCGACTTTAAACTGAAGGTCCCGCCACTCATAGATAAAGATTAACGCACACAACATAAGTGTTGTGAGAAGCTAGGTCGAAATCCTTCAGTCAGGATGTATTGACCAATTATGTATTTCATACTATTTTTTGGTTCTGAAGAAACGCAAAACGCTATTTGGCAAGTAGGAGAAAAAGGCATTTGGGTGCCTACTATAGGGAGGATATGGGTGACCTGTCATGCATTGATATTGGCAGTCTGAGTCGCTTCATCGGAAGTTCCGGGTGGTTCCTGGTCTAGGGGAAAATGGGAAACTGTGGTATAACTAGGGGCCCAGTGTATGACCTAAGTGTGCCCGCTCATAACTTCTTGTGGGGACTAGAGATCATCACTACTCTTAAGCACTCATGAAATTTTGAATATAAGTGAGTCAACAATATTGAAATTTAGCTCCTCTGATTCATTCATACTCACTACAACGTTGATTTATAAGTACAGGTTGCAATGAGTATGTGTACAACGTTGACATCAAACCCATACCATTCGAAATATGTTTGATTGATAAGCCTACTCATTTAGATTTATAACTTTAGAAAAATATTTAAAAATGATTCGAGTGACTCGAATCATTCATCAAAATTTAGTCTTAGTTATTGTTGCATTTACAAAAAAAAAAATAACACATAAGCAAAGAAGACAGAACAGCATGCAGAGCAAACACACAACATTCTAGTAAGTATTTTAGTGTTCGTAGGCGAATCATACTTATTTTGTGCTTCGTGTATGTGGTGAGTCATGGAGAGTCGAAATCAACAAGATCATACGTGTTGTTACCCTTACCTTCATGCCCTCCTTTTGAATATGAGTGGAGGTCCCACGATATTAAAATAAGTATGAATGCGTATAAGTATCAAAAATTATGAGTGCGATTCGTTTCTACTCATCTTTTTGAATACTCATTGGTGATCTCTGGTGGGGACAGCCACTTCTATCTACCTATCTACCTACCTACCTACCAGGGATCAGCAACGAGTATTCAAAACGATGAGTAGATTCGAGTCATACTTATAATTTCAGATACTTATACGCATTCATACTTATTTTAATATCATACTTATACTACTCATATTCAAAGTTAGAAATACTCATCGTACTCATACTTAACAATACGCATGATGTTGTTGATTTCGACTCTCCATGATTCAACATATACACAAAATAAGTATGATTCGAGTACGAACACCACAATACTCGCTAGAAGGTTGTGTGTGTGCTTTGCTTGCTGTCTTTGTCTTTTCTTTTTTCTTCTTTTGTAAATGCAACAATAACTACTATTGTAAATTTTGATGAATGATTCGAGTGACTCGAATCATTCGTAAGTATTATAAGCATTTTTCTAAATTTATGAATCTGAATGAGTAGGCGTATGAATCAAACAATGAATCGAATGTTGTGAGTTTGATGTCAACGTTGTACTCTACTCATTGCAACCTATACTTATAAATCAATGTTGTAGCGAGTACGAATGAATCAGAGTAGTTGACTTTCAATACAGTTGAGTCACTCATACTCAAAATGGCATGAGTACTTATGAGTAGCGAAAATACGATTCATTGCTGATCTCTGCTACCTACCATCAGTTACTTTTTTGACGTACGTTTCCCCATGTGAACAACAAGAAATTACCGACTGATTCTAGCACAGAGTACCTAATTTGCCAAATTTCTATGTAATATTACTAAAATTTTGAATCCATCAGTATAGCTTAAAGGAGATCATAAATTAATATCACCAGTAAAACGCTTCCACCATAAATGTCGATGATAGTCTACAAGAAAAATGCCATATTTTTTGAAATTTTTGATAAAATAATGAATGAATGAATGCATGAATGAACGGAATGTATGAAATGAAAACAGAAAAAAAAAATTTAATTTGTTTGTCCATTGATCTCAACAACTATAAATAGTTTTACGAATATAGCGTGGCAAATAGCAAATAAAAATTCTATTAAAAACTACAATCATGTATAAAGATCTGTAATAAAATAGAATTAATAATAAAGAAATTTACAAAATACAACAAAAAAAAAAAAAATTGCACATCTCTATATTCGTCTATTTAGTTATTTACCCACTCATTCATTCGCTCATTTGCTTGTTCACTCGCATTCATTCATTCATGCATTTTAAAAACAATTAAAGAAAGTGGAAAGACCAAAAAAAAATTAAGAGGGGGCAGGAGGTAGAAAGTAGTGATAATATAATTATTATTTATAGGTGCCCCTCTATTAAATATTAAACCCTACTTGCTACACCCCTTAAGCCACACTATATTGGCAACTATTTATTTCCCCAAAGTAAGAGACGATAAGTAATAAGGAAACATTTTTACTATCTGAAGGGGGGAATGGAATAAAGTCGAAGAAACCACATCACATGTCATTATCAAATTAGTAGCGTGGGACAAATTAGTTGACCGCTATAAAAAGATTTCCAGAGACAGAGAGAGAGAGAGGGAGCGATATGATAGTAATGGTTGGTGTTGAGGGAAACTTGACTTTGGAAAGGGTATGTCTGAACAAACACATAACGATTCTATACATATACACTACAGTCACGTTTAATTTGTGGGTGTTGGGTCGTTACTTTACCTCTTTCATTCCTTCCACTTTGTGTCTACCCCCTTCTATATGGACGTAAATGTTTGATTTAATTTAGTCGATATGTTGATTCAATTCACCTATTTCGTAATAATAATGAGGTGAGAGCAAAAATCATTTCGTTTCGTCAATACTCACTCTAAAAAAATGTTGTAATAAAGTTTCGTGAGGACAATAGTTGCAGCAAAATTAAAATTTCGTTGAAAAATTTCGCTGACACAATACCCATGCATTGCCAAATCGTATCTTAAGGAGGTTGGATGGGTTAAATCATTAGAAATTAAACTAAATGTGTGGAAAATTTTTCAGCGAAATCTTTGAATATACAAAAAAGATTCGTGACATATTATCATGAGTAGACAAGCAAACGAATTTCATAATTTTTACCATCGATTTAGAAGTATATTTAGAAAATTACGTCTATTTTAAGGTCGTCATAGCCAAAACCACCAATCATCAAACAACAGAATAGCCGAACTTGGTGTGATGGCTAGCAAAAGATATTTCAAGATCTGCCAAATGTGCTCTGAAACATGCATTGTTTGGTAGAGTTTGTGAGCAGGCGACATCCTTGAATCGTATTTATCCAAGAATAATGAAAATCAATACATTACAGTGCAATGGTTACTGCCTGTTTTTGTCAAAAAATGAAGGAATTGGACTCGGCTGACATGTAACTTCAATAAGACGGTACGGGATACCATTAATCTATTGACGCCCAAATAATGATCGGTATTGGGTGGAATTAAATTACAGTAGGACCTTGATTATCCGTGTTTCGATTATCCGGCAACATCAATTATCCGGGATAGAAAAAGACAATTTTTTGCATCGACTTAATTTTATTTTGGATCGACTTAAATTTTTCTGCATTGTTTAACGGTGATAACATCTAGTATCCGTGATTATAAGCAAAAAATTTTTTTTTTATTTTGGACAAACAAGCGAAAAAGGGGAATTCCCTCTTTAGTATACGATGAGTCGGAAGCATACATGTAAACCTTATCTACTGTTCACTGTTTTCTGAAATTTTTTTTTTTATATTTTTGAAACATGTATGTACATAAAATCCTTGAATTATTTAGTTTTTATATAAATATTTTGGTACTCAATTAACCGAGAAAATCGATTATACAGAATGCTTCCGGTCCCGACCATCACGGATAATCGAGGTCCCACTGTATTTTGGTTTCTGATTGGCACCAAATATAATTTCTGATAGGAGTCGATGAACCAGAAGCCTAATACATATGACGGTCGGGTAGTGTTCGGTATTGAGATGAATGCAATCATTTTGTTTGCTGGTTGATATGGCTTAACATATTATTTCTGATATGTGCTGATAAAATTGCGCTCACAGGATAGTTGTAGCGAATATAATTGTATGGTCTGAATCGAGCATTGGGTTAAAAATGACCGGGATATGTGACTCAAATTAGAAAAAAGTGGTTGAAAACGTTTTATGTCATCCACCTTGTAGCCAAGAGCTTGTCACATCGACTGTTATTTGCAGAACGCCGTTAGAACATGCTATGCTTCAGAACAGGGCATTAGAAATAAGCTTCATTCGTTTTCGTTCGCTCAAAAACTGAGCAGTTCTTTTAACTTAAACTCCATATCATGACGAAAAGTTGGGCAAAGGTAAAAAGCTAATGATGTCTTATAATTTGAACACATTTATGTTTCGCAATAAAGTAAATATTTTTCGAGAAATATTTTCACATCAACCCAATAATATCAAAACAGAGATGAAGAAAATAAAGAATTGGTCATCCTCTCTTGTTCTCTCTTACAAATTGATTTTAATTAAATATAAAATTCTTTATGTCACATGTAAGCAAAAACAAAAACAAATTTAATACAATAGTTTTTAAATAATTAACCTGGTATATACATATGTACGTATGTATGTATGTATGTGACAATTTGATTATGGTCACCTTTTTTAATTAACCTGTATATTGTGATCACGTTCTTCGCTCCTTTAGTTGTTCACATCATATTCTGATTCTCACTTTTGGCGTAATCGAATAACAGAGGAAAATTTTTATGAAAATTTATTGCTTTCAAATGTAATCGTTTACAGCCATACACACATTAACACACACTCACACTTACACTGATTATATTTGAAATTTTCTCTTATTTCGTTTGGTTTTTTTTTTTTGTTTTAATTATTTCTAAATTGATTTTTTATATTTATAATCTATACATTATAAGTATATATATACATACATATGTATCTATGTATGTAAATATGTATGTGCTAATGGATTATAAATTATTTCAGGATTAATTTTTAAAAATTCAATGATTCACTGGCAGCAATTTGTAAAATTTTCACAAGCAATAAATGATTGCAACAAAGCAGACAAATGACGATGATTACGAAGACCAACACAACCGCTACTTGGATTTCGTTGGGACATCTTGTGGCATGAAAATCGCGTTTACAACTGATGTGAAACTATAGTTTTTAATTCTACTAAAAAACAAAAAAAAAAAAACAGGCTAACGACAATGGGAACAACAACAATTACAGTAGCAATGAAAACTATGCACATTTTTTATACGATTATTTATATTATTTCTTGTTTTTGTTGTAATTTGTTTTTTTTTTTTTTTATTGCAAAAAAATTACTCTATGCACGAGTAATTGCTTTTATTATTCACATTTGTTTTGTTTTGTTTTTGTGCAGTTTTTCTTTTTTAATTTTTTTCTTTTTTTTTCGAAATATTTTCCCCTCATTCCCCAGATAGATTTGCATATAATCGCTTTGAAAATGGATCAAACAAATGTAGAACACAATACAAATACGAATGATGAGAAAGTTCAAGAGAAAGTTACGAGGGACCAAATGAAAATTGTCAATGCCAATAATACCACAGAGTGGTGGAAAGATAGACCAGATTATACTAATCACTGAGATGACCGCTGTTGACAACCGTATGTGAACCTTAAAGGACCTAAAGTAGCAATAAAAAAGAACGAATCCATCACGAATCAGTGAAAGCGTTCTGTTTACCATCTAAATAGTAATTGGACTTGAAAAGGTCTTGACTATAAGACCATTAAATCGAAAGAGTTTCTAGGTGATCCTATAGCATTTGGGTGAATTTTGCTGTGATGATAGCATAATGCGGATGTTTTTCGGTCAATGCTAGCTTAAAACTGAATGAAAATTTCTATCTACAGAGAAAAAACTAAATCTATACCGAAATAGTTCACGGATAAAAGATCCCGATAAAACATAGTCTTACTTACTTAATTGGTCATTACAACCCTTCAGTCAGGATCACAACTTTGCTTCTCGCACCATTTTATAGTGTGAGTTAATTTATATCCGTAAGTGGCGGGACCTACGCCGAACGACAGATTTATTGAGAAACTTTTCATGGCAATTTTATTTACTCCTAGAGTTTTTGACCAGAAGGCTGCTGAGAGGAAGACATCGAAGAAATATTTTTTCACATTTCGTTCTGTTTGAGATGTCTTGGCTGAAGTTTGAACGACGGAACCACGTCTAATAAGCCGACACACTACCTACTAGGCTACGGTGTCAGTGATACGAAATGTTCTAACAATATCGAGAAATAGAGAGACATCTTATGTGTTATCGTAAAAATTTGGGAACGATCCTCGTAAATGGATAAATACATAGAAAAATTTAAAATGAAAACAGGCAGGAAATTAAAAATAATGCCCTACACTAATCTACTACAGGTTATCTTAAAAGAAAGTTCATGTTTGTTTTGCTTTCTGCATAAATGCAACGAATTTGAGGGATACATAACCAAGAACTTAATAACTATGAAACTGTTCCTCGAGAATGGTGTGAGTATTTTGTATTACACGAAAGGTTATTAAAAAAAAAAATGTTAAACACCGTTTGTACTACCATACATTCGAAAATTAAATTAAAAAATTGGGTAAATTTTGTATTAATTTTGGCAAAATCACAGACGGGGAAGAGGGTCAATACAAGTCGCAGCAATTCTAGCCTCTCAAATAGTAAGCAGGGGCAAGTTTTTTTAAAGTTCTTATATTATAGAGAGCCATCATATCAATAAAAAACTCAATTCTTACAAGAAATAAACCCCAGGCTGGCATTAGAGGCTTGACAACACAAGTCAGACAATTGAACGCTTTTCAACATTCACCTTAAGGGGACCTATAAATAACGAATGCTCATAACAAATGCAAACTATATCCGTCAACCTTGTAGGGTATCAGAAAATGATGGATTAATTTTATACAGAATTTGCCATTAAACAAATGAATGAAATGACGGCGATATGGTAGAATCGATATGAAAATGATTAAATATTGAAGGGATGGAGGGAGAAAAGGAGAGAAGAAGAGAAATTAGATAAAAAAACATGCATTTAAATAATACTTTAGAGAATAAAATTGTTTAAATATAATAATTACAACAAAAATGCAATTGCAAAAGGAAAAATCGATAAATACATTATTACTACTACTGTTGGGATAAAAGACGACGGTAATACGAAAGTATTAAATCATATGACATTTGTTAGAACAATTATTAGATCCTGAATTGAAATTTAAAGGAGTCGCTGTATTCTAGTAGGTAATGTGTTGGCTTATTAGACGTAAGTCCACGGTTAATCCCCTAAGCAGACATCAAATCGAAAATATGAAAAAATATTTCTTTGGCGACTTCCTCAGCAGATATCTGGCAAAAACTCTGAGAGTAAACAAAAAATTGCCTTGAAAAATTTCTCAAAAATCTATCGTTCGGAGCCGACTTTAATCTGTAGGTCCCGCCACTCATGTATAAAATTAACGCACACAACATAAGTGGTGTAAGAAGCTAGTTCGTAATCATGACTGAAGGGTTGTAATTATAGGGTTGAAATGAAAAAAAATTTAGTCTTCGGAATATAATTCGAATTGTTTTAGCCTTCTCTATCGTAAGTAAGAGTTGTAATTCAATCCTGGAACATATTTTTCACGCTTTGAGGTGAAGATCGCACTGACCTTTCTATGATATTTTCTGTTGCTGATATTGAACCTGATGCGACGTATGGATTTGTAGTCCAGCACGTTAAACCCTATTGTGAGACGCGCTTCAATTTAACCCATAGGATCTCCTTTGATAATGCATAGAGTCGTGGATAAGTAGGGCAGTAGTCTTGTAGTGTGCTGGCGTAGTAGACGATAGCCCGTGGATCAACCCATAGGTCAGACATCTCAGACGAAACGCAAAAAATATTTCCTTCTACGACTTCCTCTCAGCAGAGTCTTTAGGCAAAAGCACTGGAGTAAAATAAAATTTTCATGAAAAGTTTCTCAAAACTCTGTCGTTGGGAGTCGACATTAAACAGTATATCCACCACCACTCGCAGATAAAATTAACACGCACACCATGAATGGTGTGAGAAGCTTGGTTGTTATCTAGACTAAAAGGTTGTAAAGTATAAGTTCCTGACGGTATAAGTCGTCAGACACTCGATTTCATGTCTATGCTACAAGGTAAATAGAAAAAGAATCTTCCGACCAAGCTTCAAATGAACAATATGGTTTCGGTTTTGATCGACTACCACTTACTTACTGAATTGGTCATTACAACCCTTTAGTCAGGATCACAACCAAGCTTTTGACAGCACCCAAGTGTGTGTGTGTAAATAATCTCAATGAGTAGTGGGTCCAACTATTTAACGTCGACTCCGAACAACAGATTTTTGAGAATCTTTTCATGGGAATTTTATAGCATTGGAATAGCATTTCGGTTTTTCAGTCGGCCAGAAAATGATACCAGTTTGATTGGTGAGCACTCCAAAGATTGATATATTTTATATGTTTTGTAAACGCAGAGTATGGGTATCAATAGGTACAAAATGCAAAAATTTTAAGAAATTTATTGATCTTGTTAGGCTTCTGAGCGGGATTGTTACTACCTGGGCTGTACTAATAGTCTAGTGAATAATATGCTAGACTGGATTGTGAGTTCGATTCCCATCAGAGAGTTTGCACTGTTACACTGCACGGAGAATAAGGTCTTACTGTAATGAGGTCTTGTAATAAACATAATTGGATTGAAGTAGGGGGAAGACCTATTAAAATATCCTGCAGTATTTAGTGCAGTGAATCAAAAACAAGAGATATTTCTTTTACAGTTCTGTAATTATTTTGAGCCAAGAGAGAGGTAACACTGACATTCCATGACAGATAATTAAAGTATTTTATAGCGGCATGTAGTATATCAATATGAATATAAATTATATGGTGAGTGAGTTTCCTATGGAATTTGCCAACTTATTTGTGAAATTCTTTATCTTGGATTTCATTTCTTGTTTTCGTTTTGTATGACAAATAGTGGAAAATTATGGAGAAATGTGTATCAAGGTAAAGGAAAGTAATTAATCGATTCAAATACCATGCGACTGCAAGTAAGTGAATCTATTAAGCGTTTAATCCTTGACCAGTATGACAGGATAAAATAATAAAAAAATTGAAATAAATCTTTCAACTGATTTTCAACATGAACTATGTATGTATGAGTGGCTAAAAAGATTGGAATTGTAATTTAAATAGAAATTTAACTTAATTTTCCTTTCAATGTCTCTGACAATGTCTACGTGATGTCGGCCAGTGTCTATGTGTCTAAATCAGTAATAATGGCACTCTCATTATTATTATTTTTTTGTTTTTTCTTACAGATTTCAAATATAATTTTTGTTTTTGTTTTTAGAATAACCTTCAGTAAAATTTTTTGTTTTATGGAAAATATAGACTTGCATTAGAAAATTGCACTTAACAGGCAAATGTAATAGAAACCCAACAATAGTTTTGGTGAAAAGAAAGAAGAAAATAATTGTAAGAATTCTTTTTACCATAAAAAATTTTTAATAAAATTTTTAAATTGATTTTGTAGTTAAGCTGAGCTTCTGAAATCGATCTAAACAATCCTTTGGAACCTGCACCGAACATAATTGTTTCGTTTGAAGAGAGGATTGACCGCAAAATGCATAAAGCCGCAGTATTTGCTTAAAGAATCAGGCTCTTGGTATTAAGTGACTAGGCTAGTTCGATTTGCATAACGGTCTAAACATCAGAATGGCAACACTAAGCTTATCCTTTGCCGTAAAAAACATATCTTCTAGTGAAAAAGATTACTGCAGTCAATGTTGTGCAATGTTTAGAAGAAAAACGATAATAATCAGCCCGTTCTGAAGGCAATAAACTTGTTCCAGATAAAATCAAACGAAAAAACAACCAGGAGACCATAAGCAGGCTGTCTTGGTTAGCAACAATCGGAGCCACATGAAAATTCCTTGACTTGTGCCATCTTCCCAATAAATTCCTTACTATGCAGCTTCTAAAGCAGAGGAATACCGGCTTTCTAACGGGTTCTTTTACAGGACGCTCTTTATAAAACATACTATTTCTAGATCGAACAAGAAAGACATTAAAAAAACATTGAATCGGAATGAATATTGGCTTTTTTATTTAAATAATTCGTTACATTTTGATGGGTTGTCTCACGGTTTTATGCACTTTTGTCTGTTTTTGTTTATTGTATTTGTTTAAGAAAATTGCAATAAAAATTTTAAATCTTTAATCTTTAACGGTTCCAACTGAACGGGAACACATTGGTGGGAAAAAATGTCGTCTTTATGACTCAAAACTAAATTTCTCAAATAAAATTCAAAATCAAATGTAATTTGATCACAGCATCAGTTTAGCAACGAAAAATTTTAAATTTAATTTGTATCTTGAGTAAGTATTAGTAATAAAAAAATGATTTAAAAATGAGTTCGAGGTAAAGCAACCTCAGAAATGGTTCGCAGACTACAAATAGAGAAAGGAAAAATATGGAAAATTATCTGAAAAATGTTGAGGATAATGCTGTCTTAAGTATGCGTATTTCAGAATGAGATTAGCTGATCCGAGTTATCTACACAATTTGCAAATCGTATTCTGGTTATACTATTAAGGTTATACTCGTGCTTAAAGAAATTACGAAGATCAAATTGCCAAAGATTTATAATAGGTACGCTCTAAATTCTATCCTACCTCAAATAATACTTGCTTAGATCAATATAAACCGTTAACACATGGATTCCTGAATTCTTTGCAAATCAGATATCATGACAAGCAATAATTTTTTTTCTCTTTATGTAGATCAGTTTATCGAATCAAATTTGGTGTCGAGTTATGTATGTCCCGCCACTCATGTATAAAAATTAACGCACACAACATAAGTGGTGTGAGAAACTAGGTCATAATCCTGACTAAAGGGTTGTATGTATGTATGTTTAAAGTGCCGGATACAAACTCAAGAAATATATATTCAAACCACGGAAAAAATTCATCATAATTTTCGAATTATAAAAGTTTAAAAGTTGCAATATCTTCCTAAAATAAAACAACACGTTACCCATAGAGATCACATCAACAGCAAACATCATACAAAGGTCGAGTAGTGCCACATCAAAATTCCTCACCCCATTGCAACCAATGTCAATCCAGTAGGCGACCTACTTGTGTAGGTAGAAAATTAAATTAATGAAACCGAAATAAAGTTCGAGAAATAACAGAAAGTCGCCATAGTCTAGTAGGTAGTGTGTTGGCTTATTAGAGGTTAGGTCGTGGTTCAACCTCTGGCTCAGACATGTCGAACAAAAGGAAATAAAAAAACTAATTTCTTCGGTTAGTCGCAGTAGTCTAGTAGGTAGTGTGTTGGCTTATTAGACTGAAGGACCGAGTTCAAACCCCAGGTTAGACATCAAAACGAAAATATTTCTTCGGCGACTTCCTCTCAGCAGATTGCTGGCAAAAACTCTGAGAGTAAATAAAATTGCCATGAAAAGCTTCTCAAAAATCTGTCGTTCGGAGCCGACTTTAATCTGTAGGTCCCGCCACTCATGTACAAAATTAACGCACACAACATAAGTGGTGTGAGAAGTTAGGTCGTAATCCTGACTGAAGGGTTGTAATGACCAATGATGTATGTATGAAATAAAGTTCGAGAAATAATAGAAAGTCGCCATAGTCTAGTAGGTAGTGTGTTGGCTTATTAGAAGTTAGGTCGTGGTTCAACCCCTGGCTCAGACATGTCGAACAAAAGGAAATAAAAAAACTAATTTCTTCGGTGAGTTTCTACCTCAGAAGTTTTCAGGCAAAAAAGCTGAGAGTAAATAAAATTGCAATGAAAAGTATCTCAAAAAATCTGTCGTTGTTCCGAGTCGAATTTAAACTGATGTATAAAATTACATTCACGTATAAAATTACTACCCACAACATGGGTGGTGTGAGAAGCTAGGTTGTAATCCTGCCTAAAGAGTTGTAATGACCAATTAAGTTAAGTACATGAAGGGCACAAAACGTCTTGTAGTAACCGTAAAGAAAGAAAAGGAACTTGAAGAAATATAGTGGATCGGTAGAGTATATGAGTTTACTTTTGAATGTAGAAATTAAGTCCGAGATTTTTGTCAACATACATATACAGTGGCTCCCAGCTTATTTAAAACAGCACCTTTAAAAAAAAAAAATTTAATAAGAGTTTATAGAATATGTTTAAAAATTAAACAAAAAAGTTTTATTCAGTCTAAAATTTATGGGCAATTTGTGATCAAAACGTCCGCCAACACCAGATTTCGGACAAGAATGACCTAATAGGAGCTCTGAAAAAGAAATGGGCAAAAATAACTCCCCAAACCACTAGAAAGTGGAATCAATGCAAAAAAGCCTGATAGCTGTAATTAAGCAAATAGGAGGTCATACTAAATTTTGAAATTAAAACTATTAGTTAATTAATCAGTTTATTGTTTGTTTATAGTAAGTGGTTGAAATAAGCTGTGACGAATTGGGTTCATATATTTTTGGTTTTTAGTTTGTAAGTTTACATTTGAGACTGAATAAAACTTTTTTTTTCTTAATTTTTAAACATATTCTATAAACTCTTATTCAAATTTTTTTAATATCTTATTTCGTTTCGAAATTATACGAGCTTAATTTTGGACCATTCTGGTCCAAAAGTGCTGTTGACTTTAGAACTTTTTCGAATAATTTGTAAAGGAATAAAATACATAGTTACTCAAGCAAAAAAAAAAATTGAAATATGATGTATTTAATCGCTCAACTACTAAATGAGAATAAATGACAGAAAGTTACCATTTGAATTCATAAATTATTAAAGATGCAAACCATGTATAAAAGGCATACATACCATTTGTTTTGATTTGTACGACATTTCAAAGTTATACATCCAATAATAATTATCATTTACCATATGGAAATTCTATTTTAATACACAATAAATATAAAATCCTTGAACACTAAATTCACAACTCGGGTTATAAAGTAATCCATTAAGCCGAATATCGAATTTATTCACTTCTGCCCTTCGAAAACTATTCTTGTTAGTATTTATGCGAATAAAACTGGCTTGTATTTAGCAGAAAAAAAAAATCAATTGCCAGTGAAATCAAACGCAAATGTTTTATTAACAAATAAAAAAAAATCAATATTTGTTAAACATTTAATGCTGCCTGCCGTTCGTCGTATAGCTATTATCACCATTTGTATGCAAAAAATAAAAGAGAAAAAGCCATAGAAAACAGAAAAACTATTTTTAGAAAATCAGTATTAAAAATAAAAATTCATAAATCAAGACAAGCAATTGACATGAACGCAATGCACAGCATCGAGATTCAAGTACATAAAATTAATAATTCTTAAAAGCAAAAAACAACAACACAAAAGAAGAAATAATAATAATAATAAAACCACAATTGAGTTGAATGGCAACAATTACAGAGACCCTGTCCACATTCAATAACAATGACCGGTAGTGACTTTGTAAATGTTGCGGAACATTCTTCACTCTGGTTGGGAAGTGATAATAATAAAGAAGATAAACAACTTATTCATGAATTTTGTACAAAAAAAGAAGAAAAAAGAAGAAGAAATATTGTATAATAAACACTGTGTACATACATAAAAATTCTAAAAATAAACACAGAAAAATGATAATTATTGCACTTAAAAGTAACGGAAAGTGTAAAAAAGTTAAAAATAAAAAAATAAATATTTGATAAGCACAAGAATGTCTAAATGATTCATTAGGGTGCATTAAAAATATACGTTTTTGTAGTTCCATGTGTAGGAAAGGTTAAAAATATAATTTTCAAGAACTCTGCCGAAGGCCTTTTCGATTTTACGTTAAAGGCAGTAATCGATAATTGATTATTGATGCAGGTCACTGATTTTTAGGTTTCTATTAAAACTTTAGATGCTTCAAGGAATTTTTATTTCATTTTGTACGTTGCTTTGCTTCAGTTGATCGATCTACTGTAGCAGGTTCTACGATGATAGATTTGTCACCTGTAGGTGATATCCTCTGCAAGTGAGCAACTTTGTTCATTAATGGTGTTTTCTTTTCTACAAAGAAAATGTCACACTCTTACAAGGTACATTAAAAAAATTGCTGACCAACCTTGTTATAATGTAATTTTTTATTTGAGAAGAACATAACACAAATATTAAAAAAGGGTATGCCCTGTGTTTACCACTTATTAAGAAAATGACAATTTGTTCAAAAGCGGTTCAATGTAAATAATAATATTTAAAATTAATTTAAAAAAAAGTGTTTTGTACGTATTAAATGTTTTACATGTATTAAAGTTAAGGTTTTAGATTTAAAAATATGTTGTATTTTTTGATTTGTTTTCAATAAAATACATATGTAAATATGAGAAAGGTGTTGCCAGATAGCTAAATTTTCAACTTCATTTTTTCATTTTAACCAAAAAATATTTTGTAACACTGTTCTAACACTGAATGCAAATTTTTTATTGTTACTGACCATGTATCTTTAATAATCTGATGTTTCCTTAAGGGTACTCCACAAAACAATGAAAAAATTAACTTAAAAATTGGATAAAGATACCATGCGGATTTTTTTAAATTTCATCTAGTAGCCCTATAAATAAACAAAAGTCATCTGCTTTACAGGGCATTATCAGCACTCTCCAAGGCACATCCAATAGGTAAATTTATGTCAACAGCTGACGCGTTTTTAAATGTCAAAATTTTGTTGTTTTTTTGTTTGTTTTGTTTCGATAATCATTTTCGCATTTATAAACCCTCATATGTACCGGATGTATCCTTAACGATACGCACTCTAGAAATTCTTCATGATTACTATTTCAAAGCCAATTTTATTAAAATTTTTGCAAGATGATTAATAATATTTAAGCCTTTAACACTAAATCCATATATCTTTTAAACTACAACCTAGATTTACTATATTTATATTTATTTAGACGAGGCTGATGAATTACCCAAAAAAAGATTTCGGTCTCTCCAACTAAGTGCCAAAACTATGACCAATAACAAATAACGTTAGCATCTACCATTTTTATCGATGGCCATATAAAAACATGTTCTTTAGATAAAGTGGAAATGTTATTGACTGCATGGAATAATTTTTTTTTAATTTATAGGTGCCCCACTATTGCGTAATTAAGCATGACATAAAAATCAAAAGAAATTTCAATATATAAAATGTATTTAGTTTTTTTAATTGCTTTTATTAATTTCCTATAGAGGTTTGAGGGTTAATTTTTTTGACATTACGCTACCGCTTTAACAAAAACAAAATGCCTGTTGTTTTTGCATTGTTGTACTTGTTGTACACTTACGGTTACCTATTAGATGTGCCTTGGCACTCTCGATTTATACAGGGCATAAAATGCAAGCCCTCCACCATTGGCAAGTGCGAATTATTTAGAATAAAACATATCACCCTTTTTGAGGGCGAAACATTTTTAAGAAACAAACACAAAATTGCATTTTGCACATGCACAATGCACATTTTTTGGTAGAAAAGAAAACACCATAAGTCTTACTCCTTTACAAAAAGTGCTATACTACGACGTTGAATAAAGCCTCTTATAATTAAAAATTAAATTTTAAACTTTTCTCGGTAGTTTTATTTCACTTTTAGAGCTTTTCAAGAGGACTGCTGAGAGGAAGTCGTCGAAAATTTTTTTTTTTATATTTCGTTTTGTTCGCGATGTCTGAGTCGGGGGTTGAACCACGAGACCTCGTCTAATAAGCCAGTAAACTATATCGTTATTCTTTTATACACGTTTAGTATAGAAACACCCAGTAATTTTAAGATCATCTCATCATCTTGCGACTTTGGACATTAAAAACGCGTTTAACAGTCTTAGATGGAGCGATGTATTGAATGCTTTGGAGTACAACTTCTCGGTACCACACTACATCTTGGCCATGATAAGTAGTTATCTGAGTAACAGACAGCTGGTGTATAACACAAGCTCGGGACCAAGAGTGAAACATATAACATCAGGAGCGACACAAGGATCTATCCTCGGCCCCGACCTATGGAACGTAAATTACGATGGAATTCTAAGAGAGGATATGCCAGATGGAACTTTTTTGGTTGGATACGCAGATGATATTGCAGCCGTTATCACGGCCAGGAATACGGAACAGGCGCAGCGAAAACTGAGACGTGTCATGCTAACAAGGAAAACATGGTTGGATTCCCACGGCCTAGATCTGGCCATGCATAAAACGGAATTACTGCTGATCACTGGTCGCCGTATACCCTTGCAGGTGGACATGAGTATTGGAAACGAGGTAATTAGGACAAAGAGCTCTGTAAGATACCTGGGAATAAGGCTGGATCCCAGACTGACATTTTCGTATCAGATTCAGTACTCGGCTGACAAAGCCCGGAAGATCGTTGGACAGCTCAGCAGATTAATGGCGAATATTGGAGGCCCGCTACCGGCGAGACGGAGACTCCTGATGGAGGTTGGAAGCAGCATTATGCTCTATGGAAACGAAATTTGGGCCGAAACGCTAGAGGTTAAGAAGCGGGCAAACTCACTGCTATCGGTACAGAGAACGGCTGCATTGCGTATCGCGTCGGCATATCGAATAGTGTCCGCCCCAGACGTACTTGTGATAGCAGGTACAATCCCTGTGGATCTGCTGGCAGTAGAGCGGATGGAGATTTATAAGGCGAAATCTGCTGGAAATCACATAACTGGTCACTTCCGGGAAGACACCATTTCAGAATGGCAACGACGATGGAACGATGAAGATAGAAGAAGGTGGACGGGGGGACTTATTCCGGAAATAAAGCCATGGATTGGTCGGAAATTTGGAGAAGTAAACTACTACGTTACGCAGATGCTATCTGGTCACGGATATTTTAGGAAATATCTGCACAGAATGGGCAAGACCGCATCCCCTTACTGTCTTTACGATGAAGGGGAAGTAATTGATGACGCGGAACACACTGTTTTCGAATGTGCACGATGGCAGAGCTATCGCTCTGTACTGACGTCAATGATTGGAACGATCACGGCCGCTAACATTGTCGGAGTTATGATTGCGAGTAGGGAGAATTGGGCCTCAGTGGCGAATTACGTGGAGCGCATTCTGAGACTGAAGAAGAGAGATCTGGACATGTAGGCACGCCGGCATAGATGACACTAGGTCACGTGTCAAACGAAATCCCAGTCGGGAACCTGAACGAAGGGAATAGTGGAGACACTTAGAAGTCTCCTCAACCTTCAATAAGCAATCCGTACGCGGATCTGAGCATGAAGGTGGCCAAAGGGACTCCACTCCGAAGTAATACCACCGTAGTTCCGGAGTGGGCACAACAATCCACGGGACGAGGGGGGGGATTTAGTGGGTGAGGGCCCCACACACGGAGGACGTGACGACTTCCTCTATGGTGCGGTTAGGTACATTTACCCCTCCTCGGCGTAAAAAAAAAAATTCTCATCTCATCAAATGAATTGAATTCTTAAGATTTCAATTTCTTTAAATGATTTTATAAAATTTTTCCAAGCGAAATCAAATTAATTGATCAGTTATTGTCAATTTATAACAAATTTGAGCTTTAAAATACAGTCTTGGGTGTCCTGGTAGTCCAGTAGAGAGTATGCTAGACTATTAAGGTGAGGGTTGTGAGTTCGATTCTCGATTAGTCTATTACACTACATCGAGCAGAAGGTCCAAGTTACTTAGTTCGTAAAATATTCAAATATAATTTGTAATTGTATTGTAATTAATAAATAAATAAAATAAAAACAGTCTACGGGGGGCTATAAATTTACTTTTCACAGCTGGAACCTTAAGTGTTAGTTAGCAAATATTTACTAAATTAAAGTTAAATGAACTAGCCGTAGAGATAATTAAGAATAATAACGATCGATTGATTTAGATGATCATATGACAACAAATGTCAATTTCTATTGTTGTATAATGCTATTGTTAGCTATTATATCATTATAATGCAGGTTGTACCTTTAGAATAATGATTAAAAAAGTTAAGAGAACTGGTAGATTTTATATACTTAAAATCGTGATCAATTAGAACATTATAAATTAGTCGCATATGTGTAACTTTTCCGCCGCTTGTATTTCTAATGTGAGAAGCCATAAGAGTGTGGAAAATCATTTTAAGCGAATTTAAAACAAATAAAAATAGAAATAAATATTCTTAAAGCCTCCCATACCTGTATGTAGCATTAGAGCATCGTTTACCATTTCATAGCACAATTGTGCCGAGAGAACTCACACGCATTCTTGTGCTTTATGATTTAGTTGTCGATCAGACTGCGACAAGAACACATGTGCGGCGGATGCTTTACCATTTTTGTCAGAATGACACTCAAAAAATATTGTATGTTAAAAAATGCTTTTGAGCGTATTTCAATTTTTATTTTGTCGCATAGTATAATTTTTTTTAAATGCTTTAGAATGCTTGCTTTTTCTCTATTAATGAAAAATGTTTTTTTTTTATTTTTATTTATCTAAAAACATGGTCTAATTTTTAAGCCAAAGATGGATACCTATACGATCTTTTAATAAAAAATGGATTTTTTTATTTTATTTTTATTTATCTAAAATTATTAAGCCAAAGATAGATAGCTTTACATATGTAGGTTGATAAAATGAAAATCAAAATATCGTATATTACAAGCACTTTTCTATGGCTGTAAATAAATCAATTCTCTCAATTTATTTTCTCTCTCTTACTCACTAATACATAACCAAAAAATTTTTGGTAAACCCTGCATTAGAGTTACAATTGTTTCGATTTTCTTGAATAAAAGCTTAAAATTTTATCGATTACGGTTCATTTTACCCAAATAAACTCATAAAATTGTGTCTATATGGCACATAGGGATATATGTATGTATGTATATCGATGGCTTAATATAGAAAGTTCATATCTTCTTTAGAGGAGAAGGAAAAAATTTAATAAAACCTAAAACAAAAATGTTATAAAAAAGTTTAAATGCAGTTTTTATTAAAAATAAATGAGGAATTCATTTAAATCAGTAACGGAGTATATACTATAGTTGAACTCTTCACTCGGTACAAAGAGTCAAGAATATTTATTCAAATTTATGTGAGTTAGGGCTTTTTCTTTTAATTACTGTAAGTCGACTATTCGTCAACATTTTGTCTACCAGAATATGTAAAAACCCCGATTATAAAAAAAAAATGAGAACGACCTTTCTATATTAAGCCATCGATATGCAGCAACGGTTAAGGTCTGCAAAAAAAAGCCTACTAGTGCAGGTCAGCCATCCTAGTTATCTTTAGACAAAATAGATTTCTCTTCACTGTACTGCATATATTTTCAAAAAATAATATTGCTCACATGCAAAGACATCCCTGAACCTGCTACAGTAGACTTGATTAATGAAAATGAAAGAGGTACCAGAGAACAGAAGAAGTAGAAATTGAGTAAAAAAGATAGAAATTGCTTTTTGTAGCTCTATTAGCCTTGAAAGAAATTACAGAATAGTCCGGAAAACAAAGTAAAATTAATTGTTTCTATTACAATCCTAAAAACAATAGTCAATCAAAGCATTCAAATATTTGGACTTGGTACCTTGATTCTACTATTGTATTTCGTCAGGAATCCGCATTTAGTTTTCGCAATCTTCTATTATTTCTCTTTAATAATTATATCGTCATGTTTTTAAATTGTAAATTTCGAGTATGGATGATTCACGAAATTCCCCGTCTACGTTTTAAATGAATAGCTTATCCTGTTAGAAAGTGGAGTCGTTTCCTGTAAGAGCATTCAGCATTGTTTGAAACAAATTAAATTATGGTTGGACCGATCAAGATCTAGACTATACGATATTTGGAACAAAACTTTTTCCTGACCACTATTGTTTGAATAGTTTCTAAAAGGTAGAGCGTTTTCATGATGGAACATTACGAATTCATGTGTTGGTTGTGATTCCATGTAATCGAGTTTTTCCAGCCCCATTAACAACAACGTAAATAGCGACTCTAGACAGTACTTCCCACGTTTCATGTGCTCATCTATAAACCATAAGTAAACCGCTACAATGCACAAAATTAGGTCGTTCTTATATTTGGAACCATGAAGACTGGTTCAAAAATTGCTAATTACGTGCGCTTGTACCGAAAGTTAGAAAAGTTCAGGAATCAGTAAGAAAACTTGCAATTCAGCCATGATAATAGGCTTTTTTAAAAAAAAAAGAAAAAAAACTCTTATAAATGTTTCACTTACTACCATAGCATCCTTCCAATGTATTCCATGAGCAAAAGATTCATGAATTATTGATTTTTCCACAAATCTTACTTGATTTTCACTGACTTTCACAATAATATTAAATTTTTAGTTTATTTTGTTATAGTTTCAGTGGAGTTTGAATGTTAATATAAAAATTATAGCAAAAATGCTACAGAAAGAAAACGCAATAATACAATAATTCTCAACATGTGTCAACACTTGTATGACTACACACAAGTTTAATGCTATCAATAAAACGAAAGGTTTGAAAAGAAGAAATACACAAAAGTCACTGTTTACTGTTTCAATACCATTATGTTTCCTATAGCAAAAGCATGCCGAAACCTCATACCATAAAGAAACACGACATCGCAGCCGCTGGTCTATGCAACAACAACAATACAAGAAACAGATGACAAAACACATGCCGGTAATTTTTTTATGTGGAGCTTTTATTATTAAAATCGTTATTTCACTAATTCACTTACTCTCTCTCTCTCTTTCGCATTCTTTTATAGGTTGTTTTGCACGGAAAAATAAAATAAAACAGAAGAGAGGGAAATAAAGAGATAAAATAGAAAAGAAACAAAAAAAAAAAAAAACAACACAAATGTTCAATGACATGCAAGAAATAAGAAATAAAAATGAACATAGATTTCCTATAAATTTACCACAATAACAACAAATGCAAAAGGTGTTACCAACCTGTTTAAAAGGCAAGAAGTGACCAACACAATATTAAAACAACAAATTGTGGTTGCAACAGCAAATAAAAGTAAATTTAAAGTGTAAATGGATTGGATTATGGGAAGAGATAAAAATAGATTTGCAATAACAACAGTTGCCATATGCGTCAATGTGTTGAAAGAGAAAAACAAATTGGAAAAATCAATTTTATCATGAACAGCAGCAACAACAACAGCAAAAATAGTGGAAAAAAATAACAAGTGCATTTAGGGCACCACAGCAACAATACTACAAGCACATAATCACACGCACATAAACATTTGCCAACTTTTCATAGCCAAATTGAATCAAATAAAAAAACTTCATTTCTTTATGATTCACGCAAAAATCAAATTAAGAAAACCGTGAATATTTTTGCTTAATAAAGATTTCTTCACACTCTTATGGTTAGAAATATTCACTCACTTTTGCTCACTCACACCACTCTTGTGCACTTACTTGTGTTTTTTTCCTGTCGCTTTTAATTGGTTTTCTTTCTTAAATTTCAATGAAATTTCGTTAAGCAACACTTGATTACTTGCATGCGTTTTAATATTTAAACATTTAATTACAGAAATTTGATTTCTTTGATTGGAAAATTTCACAATTTTTGGAGTTTTTTTTTGGTTTTTCTTCGCTTACAAAAAACGACAAATAAAACTTTGCTCACTGACAAATGCCGCACGAAACAACTACAAGTAGAAAGAAGTGTTTTCTTGTTCTTCTTTCTCTTATTTTTCTGTAGTTCACTTTGTTTCACTTTTTCGTATGATTTGATGCTAGCATGACAGCTGTTCGCTGATTAGTTAACGAATAACAGCTTGGAAGCTCGTGGCTATTGTGGCATTGCCAGCATCGAATAACTAAAATAATAATTTAAATGAGAAATAAAAAAACAAAGAATAACATTTAAACAAAAAAATATGAAAAAAGGTCGAAATTTTAAAATGTTTAAGAAAAACAAAAAATTTTGTGCAAAAAGTAAAATGAATACATGGTTTTTGTGGACATTCATTAAAACATTTGTATGATTTGAACAAAATTTAAAATTTTGTTTTTTTTTTAAATTATGGAATTAGTAACGGTTATTTGAATAAATAAAATATGTATGTGTGTAAGCAGGTACATACAAGTTAAATTGAAATTAATTTTAAAAGAGATCTTCTAAAGAATTTTTACTTTTGCACCCATTAAATATTTTATCGGATCAGTAAATGATGGGCATATATACAGGGTCTTTTTTAAGCGCTTTCTATCTTTAAATTTAATCAAAATGAAACAAAATGTGTGTGTGAAAATAATCGAAATTTTTATTCGTTTGAAAAACTATTGTGGAATATAACATCGTTCGAATGTCCGGCATGGCTTTTTTGGGTGGAGCACATCCGAAATGTCCGATTATCCATGGTGCATAACTTCAGCTGAATTTGAGCGATAACATGGATTATAGTGATTGTGCGGCACGTTCTGTAGAAAAAACATGACGTTGTTGTCCAGATCATCCAAAAGACGTTGGTAATTATAGATCTACAATGCTCGCCGTTGATTTTAGTAAAAATTCAGTCAGTCTTGTGGGAAGAAGCGCGGTGTTTGAAGAGAATAATCGTGGTTTGAAGATCTCTGTTATAAAGATCTGTCGAAAAATTGTTATTGTTTACGCAAAAGAGTGTTAAGAAGAATAACAAACAAAGCAATTGTTGTTGTTTACATCAAGTTGTGAACAGTGGCACACAGAATTGTGCGAACAATAAAGTATTTTAATTAAAACTAAACACAAATTTATTTTTATTTTATTTGCAATCTATGAACTCATATTTTAAACGTTTTTAAAAGGTAAAAACGTAACCATTTCTTAAAGAAATAATGCCCAAAATCCACACCAAATGGTGATTTTTTTCGGGATGAAGAAATTGGCCTCATCGCTGAAGATAATTTTTTTCACTGCACATAGCCGTGAACTTTTTGAAACTGGGCTGACACTTTGCCTGGGATGAAGAAGGCCCTATGATTTCTGAGTGAGGTTAACGATGCTGTAGCTCGATCAACTAATTCAATTGGGAAGTAATCATTTCTGATGATATTACCTGGGAAGTTTGCTCCCTGATACAGCATTAAAGTAGACCTTAAAGTATTAACCGATAGGATGAATACTGTATAGGTTTGGGGTACAGTTGTAGTTCAATACCACATTTTTTATGACGTTTGTATTTTTAGACATCTAATCTCGTATTTTTGTTCCTAGTCGTTAGGAATTCAAGTGGATCCATTCGTTGATCAATGAAAACCTAAAGTTTTCGGTGGGGACATCAGACTGGCTAAAATCATTGGGGGCTGGGGGGAAATAAAATCAGAGACAGAGTTCTGTTTATAACCAAAATTCTGTTAGAACTTGTGGTTTTCTCTTTGGTGGTTTTCTTGGAGAACAGTTTTTAATCATGTTGAACGATTTTGTGGATTCAGCCCTACAGATGCCTTTGCAGTGGCAGGATCGACTAATTTGAATATGAATATTTCTATCACGTAATCGTTCTAAAGTTTTTAAAAGGAATAAAGTATCACAAAGTTGTTAGGGATTCAAAACATACTTGGAAATGAAGGTGGAAACTAGTATCCGAACAATAGTTGGCAACTTTGATGACATTTTTTAAGAAAAAGTGCAATCTTAGGGTTAATTGCTCAGTGAACGTACGCAAAGTGCAGCTGAAGGTCTACAGGCAGGAACTACAGTCACAGAAAAAAGTCTACATAGACGGTTTTTTCTTTTTTTTCTAAAAATTTCTAGGTTATATTTTTTTATATTCGATTTTGTCTCCAAACATTCTTAATTGTGACTTAACTTAAAGAACGCTATAACACCTTTTTTTAATTTTAAAACAAATCGTGTACATACACCACTGTATGCAGACTTTTTTCCTTAACTGTATATTGTACTTTAAAACCGTGATTGACTTAAAATTTCCCTCAAAAATAATAAACTTTAAATCTTATCATTTGTTTATGGTTCCGCTTTGGTTTTGGGAAAAGCGAAAAAGGCATCTCCTCTAACCGAAATTAAAAAAAAATTCTTATTTGCCTTCATAGGGGTAAAAATATAAAAAACTGACAGTTTTTATTTACTTTACCACACCTTTTTTTTATTAGTAGTGCAGATCTCATTTATTCCATTGAAGGCCACTGGAGAATAACCAGACTTCATAACATCATTATGCTAATAAAGTTAGTTTTTTCACTTCTTTTCAAATAAATGTGCAGGTTTTAGTTATCTTTTTATGAATACGATGAAACTGATGTTATTAAAAAAAGTGTCTTCAGCTTTGATACGGATTTGGGAAGGAAAGTGAAAATTGAATTTTACCACCGGCATAATGGGATAGGGGATGCGAGGCAAAAGGACAAGGAAAAACAAATTAGACTGGGTAAGTTATACAACTGTTACGAAAATGAAAAATCAAGATACGATGCTTTTACATTGCTTAACATTAAAGTTGTAAACAAAAGCTACAAAAACAAAACAATGCAGTAAACAAACTTGTTTACAAATTATCGTATTGATTAATATAACAACAAACACCAGCATAAAAGAAATGATAAACAAGTAAACAAAAATATACCAACAAACACTACAAGAATAAATGTAGACAATGATGTTTACATTTATAGAGATTTCGAGCAGGCGAAGTCATGAACATTCGCCTTCAAGAACATTCATCAGACTGTTTACCCTGCCATATAAAAGGCAAGGCAAAGCAGGCGGCGGAGTTCGTGAAGTTCATTTAGTCTTGTGTGAAGACGCGGTGCGTTTGTTGAAAGTAATCGTGGTTTGAATATTTCCGTTACAAAGATCTGTCAAATAATTGTCCAGTAATTGTTATTGTTTATGGAAAGGTTGTAAACAGAGGAATAACAAAGAAAAGCAATTGTTGTTGTTTACATCAAGTTGTGAACAGTGGCACACAGAATTGTGCGAATAATAAAGAATTTTAATTAAAACAAAACACAAAATTTATTTCTATTTTATTTGCAATCTATGGGCTCATGTTTTAAACGTTTTCAAAAGGTAAAAACGTAACACTACTAAGGAGTTTCCAAATCTCCGATATCAGGGTCAACATTAAATTTTAGGGCCCACATGTCATGAAGAAAAATTAATACACACAACTAGGATGGTGTAAGAAGCTAGGTTTTCAACTTGACTAAAGGTTTGTAATAACCAATTAAGAGTAAGAAAGAATGCATCAAAGTTGGCAACGTTCTGACTAGGTCTTATGGTAAAATGAAGGATATAACGTCAGAATCAATTAGATAGCAGAAGGGCAATACAACTTTTCTGACGTTTGGTTGGTTCCTCCTGTGAAATGTGAGCACATGTCACTTATATTTCAGTATTCCACACATAATCATCGTACCTCTAATCTAATTTCTAGGAAAAGAAAAATTTTTCTTAGGTTTTTCAAACATTATTTTATTTGTCTAGCAAATGAAATACATTCAAGTGAAATGATAAAAAAAAAAATATTTCGAACTCGAGATACAGAAGAAGGGAAAAAAGAATAAAATTCAATGCGATAATAAACTTCAGCCATTTTTATGGGCTGCCAAAAATTTCCGACAGGCTTCCAAGCTATGGCGACTTAAATAGTTCTCCTGGCTAAAGGCTTTCGTACACTGGGGACACTGATAATTCCAATTGTGATGTCCTTTGCTACGTTGATGGGCACGTAAATTCGAACTAAAATTGAAAAAAGAATTGAAAATTTCACAAGCCTGTCTGTTATGTTCGAAACTCACCGATCGGCGAAACGCTTCTGGCAGGTTTGTACGGGACACACAAACGGTTTTTCACCGGTATGCAGACGCATATGACCATGCAAGACCCAGGGTCTATCGAATTTCTTGTGGCACTGTTCGCATTCATAGCTCTTTTCCAAGTGTTTGCTGCGACGACGTTTAGTCAGTTCGGGTACTACAAATTCAAAATCTGTGGTCTCCTTAAGGCCTACAGGTGCCATAGGAGGTGATACAACGGCTGTTAAAATTACCGGCTGTGGTGCCGTGTTATATGTTATCACTGCTGGTGTAGTTGTTATGGGTTTTAGGGGTTGTAAGGGTGTGGTACTAGAGGGAGTAACATTGCTTTCAGTCTTTACCGATTTACTATATTGATAGAGTTCAGGTACGCTTGCATCTGTTATGGATTGCGTTGTATCTTCTATTTCCTGTTCCTTTACACTTGTTTCAGGTGGCATTGATTTTTCTTGTTTGTCAGGAGTGATATCATCCTCTAAGGTTTTCCAGTAGACATGACTAAAAGTACCCTTGGAATTCTCACCATTATGACGTTCCATTAGCGGTACATCCAAAATCATTTCCAATTCTAGCCTAGTAGCCATGGGTATCAGGTCACTGTCATACCTAAGTCATGTTTCCTTTGAGTTATATAAATTCGTTACCGTTTTTGTGCAACTTACCAGTCTGAGGATCTCAATAATTTCTTTTCCCTGATTTTGGCCTTGTTTTTCTTTTTCTCCATCATAGGCTTGGGCGTTGCTATGTAGTAGGTGCGCTTCAGTCTAGGCAATTTGGCTATCTTGGGGAATATTGCTATGCGCCTGAAGACATCTGAAAAAAGTAAAGACGCCTTTTAACTTTCAAATTTCAAAAAACACTCGCGGTTCTTACCATCCAAGGCTTCGTTAATGCGTATCTTGGCATAATTATAACGTTGGGAAAATATGCTGCGCACCATTCTGTGTAGATTTCCGATTTAAAAAGCGTTTGTAAAAGAAAAACAAGAAAAATTAAAAAGAAAATTTCCTTTAGTATTTATTGTTTTACTTTACGTTTCTCTTGTTCAATTGAAAACAAAAAAACAAACAAAAAAAAAAAACAACTTTTTATTGCATTTCAAAATTGTTTGAAAGAATTTTTTTTGTTTTTTAAAAATTCAAGGCCTTCTTAGTTTTTTTGAAAATTTTTTAACATTATTTTATAAATAAATGATGGTCAAAACCACACATACACACTCCTACGTTTATGGTTTTAATGTTATTTTTATATCAACAGACCTCTAAAGGTATGAATTGTTTAACGAAACATTTTTCAAATAAATTTTCAAACTTAGGCATTCAGCCTTCTGAGTGTTAATATTGGACGTATTGTAGTAGGTAGTGTGCTCGCTTATTAAGCGCGAATCCGTGTAATCATACCCTAGCTTAGACATCTCGTACAAAACGAAATACGACCCACAGAAGACTGCTGAACAAAAACTCTGAGTGATAATAATATTGTCACGAGATGTTTTTCAAAAATCTGCGATTGGAATTTCACTTTAAACCACCTTATTCATGTGTAATTGACTCATCATGAATAGTGCGTATGCTAGGTTGTGATCCTGACCAAAGATTATCCTACTACTCATAAGCACTCATGAAATTTTGAATATAAGGAGTGCGCACAAAAAAAAATGCGCCTACTTTTAAGCTTATAACTTTTATCATAATTGAAAAAAATGAATACCGTAACATTGTTTTTGTTAGTCATCTGTTTCAAAATCCACGTGCTAAATGTCATTGCAATAGCAAAATGAATGTCGTAAAAAAATAATTGAAATTTTCAATGAAAAACCGCGCCGCTTATAAAAAACGATTGCTAGGCTCGCAGGTGTTAACCAAAAAACAGTTTCTAAGGTAATACTTAAAACAATATAAGGAGTCTTTGAGTATTGAGAGAAAGCGTGGAAGTGGAAGAAAAAAAGGATTTGCCGACCAAAACAAAGCAAGTAAAATAATACGTATTTTTCTAAAACAGCCTAACATATCTGGAAGAAAAGTGGCTCAAAAAGTTGGATGCTCTGAGACCTTTGTCAGAAAAAAATTTTATACACAAAAGAATTCAAATATTATTTACTTTAATTGAAATATAAAACGAAAAAAATCCGCCACTTAGTTTTATTTCTTTATTAACGAAAAGTGTAAGTCCAGATTTTTTTGTGCGCACTCCTTAAGTGAGTCAATAATATTGAAATTTAACTATGTACTCTGATTCATTCATACTCACTACAACATTGATTTATGTATAAGTATAGGTTGCAATGAGTATGAGTACAACGTTGACATCAAACTCAACTCGGCAGTTCCTCAGGATTCTGTTACAGATACACTAAAGTGGTACGTGATGTATGAAAATTCGAAAAAAGGTATTCATGGTGGGCATATGAAAAAAAGCCCTTTTTGGGAAAAAAGCCATGGTTGCAGCCAGCTAATGTCATTAATTAAAAGGTAAAGATGGAAACGCTTATATTTAATGGTCGTCTCAAGCTCACTTAATTACTCAATTGAAAGCTATTCATTGTGGGCGTATGAAAAGTGGCCAATTAGGGGGAAAAATAATGGTAGGAGCCCGTTAACCCATTTACAGCCAAACAAAAACTACAAGTTAAATTTTTAAAATTTCAAAGTATATTTGTTTTTAAGAATGCAAAAAAAACAGAAACGTAAAAAAAGTGAAGAAAAAAAATTCAGGGAATTACATTGGTACAATGGCCACTTATGAGTGATATGTTGCAAAACAATTTTTTTCAACGCAGACTGCTTTTTGCAACTCCAGAAGACCATCTAATGCAAAAATAAATAAACTAGAGTAAACAGTTTTTTATACAGCCTTAATAATTTGGTGTTCCCAAATTGGCACAGTGACCGTAAATGGGTTAATGTCATCAATCGAAGCCTTAAGACAGAAACGCTAATATTTAACGTTTATGCGAGTACATATGTATGTATGTATGTACAGAAGGCTAAGCTTACTTATTTGCTCAATTGGTCATTACAACCCTTTAGTCAGGATCTGAGATCAGCAATGAGTATTCAAAAAGATGAGTAGAATCGAATCATACTCATAACAATAATCAACACGTATGATGTTATTGATTTCGATTCTCCATAACTCAACATTTACAAGAATCACAAAATAAGTATAGGGTGATTTTTTAAGAGCTATAGGAAAATTGTTCAAGAAAAAACACATAAAATTCAGAAAAATGCATGAAATCCATATAATTTAATGTTTGAAGATCATGCAAATGTTGGCCGCGACTGCGGCTCAAATGGTTCATCCGCTTAGTCCAATTTTGGCATACTCTTTCCAACATTTCAGCCGGTATCTCACGAATAAATGCTTCAATGTTGTCTTCCAATGCGTCAATTGAAGCGGGCTTGTCTGTATAGGCATGAGCTTTAACATAGCCCCAAAAAAAAATAGTCTAAAGGCGTTACGATTCCCAGCATCTTTGAAGAAGTACGGTCCAATGATGCCACCAGCCCATAAACCGCATCCAAACTTTTTCTGGATGCATTGGTAGCTTTTGCAATGCTTCTGGCTGATCTTCACTCGAAAATCGACAATTCTGCTTATTTACGTATCCATTGAGCCAAAAATGAGCTTCGTCGCTGAACACAATTTTTCGATAAAGAAGTGGATCTTCGATCAACTTTCCTAGAGCCCATTTTGATAATAAAATTCAATGATTTGCAAGCGTTGTTCGTTTGTAAGACGATTCATGGTTAAATTATAGACCAAACTGAAGATGTTTGACAGTGAAACAAAACACAAAACGTGCGTGAGCTGTTTAAACCAGAGTTGCCAAAAAGATAATAGCTAAAAAATCACCTTTTATGAATCGCTTACGAACACTAAAATACTGTTACGTTTTTACCTTTTTAAAAACGTTTAAATATGGATTCGTTGATTGCAAACAAAGTAAAAACAAATATGTGTTTAGTTTCAATTAAACTCTTTATTGTGCGCACTAACTTATGTGCCACTGTTCAAACTTATACAACGTTCGCTATACTTCTTTTACACTTCTGTTCTCGTAAGCACTAACGACTGTTCGGTAGATCTTTACAATGGTGATCTTCAAACCACGACTGTTTTCTTCACACGCAACTTCACACAAGGCTGACTGAATTCTTACTGACTCGTTGCTTGCTTTGTCTCGCCCTTTTATATACGCAAGTGGTCAGTCTGATGAAGGTTCTTGAAGTGGAACGTTTGGGGTTTCGCCTTCTCGAGAATTCTTTTGCGACCACAATGTTGTTTGTGTAGTGTTTGTTGCGTTCGCATACTTGCCTATCCCTTTTGCTCTCATGCTTGTTGTTGTTGGTTTACTTAGAACAAGTTCGATGTATTTGGTAGTGTGTATTTGTTGTCGTGTGTTAAACGATATTACATTGTTTCTGTTTGCGTAACAATACTTACTGGAAGGTTGCGTGTTTGCTCTGCTTGCTGCTCTGTCTTTTTTTGCTTATGCAACAACAACTAAGACTGTAAATTTTGATGAATGATTCGAGTCACTCGAATCATTTATAAGTATTTCTCTAAAGTTATGAATCTAAAGTAGGCATACGAATCAAACACATATCGAATGGTATGAGTTTGATGTTAACGTTGTACACATGCTCATTGCAACCAGTACTTATAAATCAATGTTGTAGTGAGTATGAATGAATCAGAGGAGTTAAATTTCATTATTGTTGACTCACTTATATTCAAAATTTCATGAGTGCTTATGAGTAGCGAAAAAACGATTCATTGCTGATCTCTGCTGACTAACTAATTGGTCTGTTCTCTGTGCCTGGTCTCAAATTGTTAACGATTTTTATCGATTTTCAAATTATGCCACTATTTAGATGCTTCCGTCTGTCAAATTGCTTATTAGGCTAATGTATCAGCTGTTGGTTTTCCTATTTTTCTAATTTTCATCTTCAGCTTTAAAAAACAAAATTAAAAATGTATTGCAAATCAAGTGGCTTAAAGCCTGAAGTCAAAGGATAATTGGTGTCTGCTTAAAACGAAAAAGCAAAAACGAACCAAAAAAAAAAGTAAAAGAAAAAGAAAAGAAAAAATTGATTATTTTTACTTAAAAAATATTTTCCAACGCACATCTAAAGGATGCTTCCTTTAAAACTAAAACAATTACCGACATTCATACATATGTACAGTCAACCCTCCTATAACGCGGTACTCTCAGAACACGGTTTCCATATAACGCGGGGCTGGAATTGCGACAGCCCTCCTATAACGCGGCACTCTAACAGCGCTGTTTCCATTCAACAACATGCCATAAGTTCCTTCCGCACAGCCTATGTCATTAATACAACCTTTGGACCAAGGAATCATTCAAACTTTAAAAATTGTCTACACGCGCCAACTTTTCCAAACCATTTTCGACTATTTTAGATTGTATTAGAAGCGTGTCATCAGCTTGCGCGGAAATTAAACCATCAGCTTAATGAGCGTTGGAAACCTTTTTTACCTCAAATGGTTCAAGCAATACAAGATGATTCTACAATTTCACTCCCAGTTACAGAAATAGTAAACATTGCTTCTCGTTTAAGCGATGAAGAATTTGCAGTAAACCATCAGAATGTAAGAGAACTAGTACTCGGCGAAGAAACCTTAGATGAGGATGAGCTTATGGAATTAGTAGATGCACCCACCTCAAATGCATTGGTAAACGAAAATAAGGAAAATGATTGGGTGCCAAATCTCGATTTACAAGATGTGAAAAAGGGACTAAATTTGGTTAAAGAATTAGAACTTCATTTCATTCAAACTGATCGTTCAACGGTGCGCAGCGCAAAGTTTAAAAGAGAGTTAAGAAATTGCTTAGCTCCCTATAGAGAGGTTTTAGTGGAGTTAGAAAAAAAATCTACAATCGAAAAACAATGTGAAAATGAACCAAGTGAGGAATATATTTTGCCTATTAAAAGAAGACGAGTTAGGCAACTCATATCTGACAGTGAAGAGAATGTTGAAAAATTACATAATTTTACAAAAGTCTTTTTTATTTTTGTCGGAACCAGTCTTTTAGTTTAGTTTTATTTAATTTTTTATCAATCCTTATATGAAAATATCAATCTATTATATAAAAATAATTTATAATTTATCTTGCCTTTTGTATTTCTTGGTCTCCATATAACGCGGTACGAATGATTTGATTTGTATTAATTCTGAGTTTCTTATAGCGCGATTTCCATACAACGCGGTAGACGGTTTCCATAGAGCGCGCTACGAATTAGCCTGGTTTGTATGGTAAAATCCGAGTTTCTTATAGCGCGGTTTCCATACAACGCGGTACGCACTCACCGCATTATAGGAGGGTTGACTGTACATACATATACCAACTCTTTCGCTGCCTGCTACTAAGCCTTAAACAACTCTTCTCTCTAATTACATCAGTAAAAAGTAGCAGCAGCAGTAGCAGCAACTGCAGCTTAAAACATTTTTTCCGTAGGCAATGCGTGCAGAAAAGGAATATTTTATAGGCCTCGCATGTATGTAAAACGAAAAAAAAAAATGCAAAAAATATGCGAATAATCTAGCTTTACAAACGCACTGCCAATGTGTAAATATATGTATTTTTGCATGTGTGTGCATAAAAGTCTCGGGTTGATTTTTTTTTTACACAAGTACTGTTTTTGTTATTATTATTATTGTAGTCAACTATAAAAGCGGTTGCAAGCGATAGTATGCCTACAGATACATACATACATAAGTATTCGTGTGTGTGAGTACTACAACAAAGTAAGCATTGTTTAACATCAAAAGAATTTAAGTCTTATACTTATACTCTCTCTCTCTCTCTCCTAGTTATCCTCTTTTTCGCTTTTACATTTTATCAAGCTAAAGGAGAAAAAAAAAACACAAAAAAAAAACCTCTTTGTTTTCCTAAGTCCATGGTGCGTATGTTTGTTATTGTTTTAGACTCTCTAACATTGTAAAATATTGATTCATTAAACAGTCGAATGTAAATTTACATTCCTTTGCATATTATTTTATGTAAACATACATGCAAGATGTATGTTTGTATAAAAAAACCTCTCTACGAGAGTAACAAACCAATACCAAACTAATGCTATTGTTGCAATGTTTAACAGTAAATGTTAATGCAATTTAATGTAGAGAAAGCTACAGAACAATGTTGTTCACATTATTATTGCATACATATGTAAGTTAGTGTTAGTGTAAGCAAGTCTGTAAGTGTTTGTGTTTATGTGTGTAATGTAATATACATACATTTTAGATTAAAAGAGAAGCAGAGCAATAGCAACAGCAATAATAAAGAAAAAAAACAAAAAAATAAAAGAATAAGGTCAAGGTCGCACACGCCTTTTTCGAAAGTACATCATACAAAAACAATAAACAGCAAAATCACAACAAAATCTACTTTACCTACTCACTCACTCACTCACACACACACTCACTTTACTCACTCACTCTTATCATATTTATGCAGTTTATTTTTATTCTTCTCTCTTACACATACTTTTAAACCTTCAAACTGTACTTAAAGCAACGAAAACATCAAAGAAAATTTTTTGCTTTTTTTTTTAATAATTTTGCTGTGTGAGTATAGTCAACACTAGTGAGTTTTAGACACAAACAGACGTATAAGGAAGTGTTATTAAATACAACAACTATAACAACAACAACAACAACAACAACATCAACTACTCACAATAAAGAAAACATCAAAGCCTTTAGAAAAGTAAAACAAAATATTTACAAAAACACACATACACTTACGCTACACATTCATACATGCTTACACTTAAAAAAATCTAAATAAACAAATAACGTCAGTCAGCCAGTCAGCCAGCAAGCAAGCTAAGCAACCAACCAAACCAACACATTTCATTTTTTGTAGGCTTATCCTCACTACTATTCTCTTTTTCTCTCTCGCTCTCTCTCTTTCTTAGTTTCAAGTATTTACGACTATAAATCTTGTGTGTTTTTTTCGTATTTAATAAAGAAATCAAAAGAAAAACTAGAATAAAAAGCCGTGTTTGCATAAAAGTTATTATAAAAGCAATAGGAAGAGAGAGTGGTGAGAGAGTTTGTTTTTAAAGGCCCTTATCTCTCTTAAAAAAAAAAAAAAAAAAAATAATATTTAATAAAATGAAATGAAGCAAAATAAATGAAAACTCTCGCACACACACACATCAATGCACTTGACAACATCCATACATACATACAAGCATTAGCCATTTTTATAGGAAGAGTGCGAGTACTTACAGGTTCTGTTTCTATATTTTTCTATTCCCGTAAATCCCTAAAGAGAGTGAGAGCCTTAACTGTAAACAGTTGCAGAGATTTTTGTTACACATTCAGACACACTCTGAAACACTGAATGAAGTTCAAGATAAAGTAAAAAATTTTCTTTTGAATATTTTACAACAACAAATCTGTGTTTTGTGTTTTGCGTTGTAATAATCAGAAAGAAAACTAAATAATCAAAAAGGGAGAGATTATCCTGTTGTCTAACGGGAGAGAATGAGTGAGCGAGCGAGAGTACAAAGTGGTGTGAAAAATGTAATGAGAGTTTACTACGTAGTAGTAGTAGAGAGTAAATTTTAAATTACTTACACACACAATGAAAATAATCTGCATAGAACAGCAACTTGTAAAACAAACAAAAAAAATTAAAGATGAGTCCATAAGAGAGGGGCATAATAAGCAGATCGGGAAATAATTACAATGTAAATAACTGTGTGTGAGTCTAGTTAAATAACCTTACGGCAAGAGATTTCGACTAGACTTTCTGTCAGACAGAGAAGTTTTTTTTTTGCTCTACACCCATCCCCCTTTTTTGGGTCTGTTTCTTTTCGTTTTTGTGCCATTTTAAATAAAAAGTAAAACAAAAGGAGTAGAAAAAGAAAAGGAAGTTAAACAAACAGTAGAATAGTAAAAATGCAGCGTTTTGTGTTTTATTTTCTCCTTTTCGGCATATCAAAGCACAGTGTACAGTGATGTTGATGTTGCTATTGTTGTTGCTGTTAATAGTCTCTTGATAAATGTTAACACTTTTGACATTTTGTTGAACTTTTGTTCTCGTCAAGGGGTCACTTAAACAGTAATTTACACTTTACTCACCCATACACAGTCACATATGTACATACATACACACACCCATACACCAATACACTTTTAACACACAAATATTAATAAGTTATTATCTCATTATTATGAGTTGATAAGAGTTTTAGTGTGTGCACGTGTAAATGTAATTACGTTGTGTATATATGGCATTTGAAACTCCTTTGCGAGCACTCACACACACATACATACACAATTAAAAGAGCTAATTAAGTCATTACAATAGACGTTTATTTAATTATTACAATTGCAGAGCTGGACATTTGTTTTGTTAGTCGTTTAATTGGTCTCTTTGTTACCGCAAATTAGTATGTATTTGCATAATGTTATTAAAAATTTAGCAAATTAAAGCCAATTTAACTGAAATTGAAAATAATTTCAAGTTTAAATGCTTAGATAAGCTCAATGGATTGAGAAAGATCGGGATAAAACGAGGAGCATATTACGTCCTATAACTGCTTGGCAAAGAATAATTTGGTCGGCTTCATACTCATACCACTATTCTGGAGGTTAATCCAGTGGCCCCCGTGAACATAGACTATCTCCCTGCTGAATATTGTCTTGACAGATGTTTCCACTTTCTGATTCCGAGTAGGGACGACTAGAATCCTAATACGGTCGTCCCCCCGGAAGTCTTGGATATACACTGAGCGCCAAAAGTGAGTAAACACCACTGAAATAATTAATAGCGAGAAAAGTAATTGAGAATAGTCGAATAAATTTCCAAAAATAAAAACGTTTATTTATTACTTAAAAAATGTTAAAACAAAAACAACAATACAATTATTGGTGTGCTACAAGTATATTTTTTATAATAGAAAATTTAAAATTATAGTGGGTGTTGACTCACTTATGGCGCTCAGTGTATATACCTACGGCTCTAAACTCAATAATAGGGTTTGAAGCGGTGTCCACTCTGGGAAACTGGACCTGAACATATCTCTCCGTCTGCCGGACTATTGCAGCGTGTTTCAGGCGGAGGTGATGGCAATTTACTGGGTCGCTCAATGGATTCTCGTCAACGGTGCTCCTTACACTCGCGTCTCGGTCTTTTCTGATAGTCAGGCTGCGATAAGATCTCTATCGGATTTCGTGAATAACTCTAGGATCGTTAGGGAATGTCGCCGCTGTCTCGACCTTCTTTCTGGGCGCTTCATCAGTGTTTTACTGGTGTGGATACCCGGGCATAGTGGCATTCCGGGAAATTGTAGCGCCGACGAGCTCGCCAGAGCTGGTACGCTCCTTCCGGAATCCTCTTCTATTGAATTGGGTATGCCACTTGCCTCGGTCAAGTTGGGCATTGCGCGGAAATTCTTTCGGGACGCCAACCTATCCTGGGTCAATGAGAAGTCCTGCTCCACCGCTAGACTCACCTGGCCCTTGATGGATAGAAGGCGTACCAACCAATTACTTGGTCTTGGTCGTGACGTCATCTCGACTACAGTGGCCGTGCTTACAGGTCATTGCGTCATGGGTAGACACGCGGAAAGAATGAGGCTCCCATTTAACGCCTTCTGCCGTGGATGCAGATCCGCTGAGAAAGAGGAGACTGTTATCCACTTTCTTTGTCAGTGCCCTTGCTAGGTGTAGATATAGGTTATTTAGCTCCCCATTCCCTGTCAACTTGACGGAGCTATCATCTATTGATATCAAGGTTTCGTTCGTTTATCAAACTTTCTGGCTGGTTTTCCAGTGCGGGGTAGTCGTGTGCTTTTGCTGTGCAGCCTTTGCACTGATCAACTTCTTCCTCTTCCCTGATTTTGGTGGAACTTGGTCAGTACAGGGACTGCGTTTCACCCGTGGCATCACAACGGGCTGCTATGCGTGTTCAAGTGAGCTTTGTGATATCAGAGCTACCACTCCGACCTAACATACTCTTTTAAGATAGCGACCATTTTGTGGTATGCAGAAGGATCAGACACATATTGTAGGTTAAAAACGGATGTGTTTGGCCTTAACGGGAGATATTTATAGCCCTTGGGAAAACTCGAGAGTTGCATCAAAGCGAAAGTTGTGCTCAAATCAAATTGAACAGGAACTACAGAGGTCAGTTAGTCCGAGTTATCATTTTTTATGGGATTGATTCGAAATTAATTAAAATGGAAGACTGAATCAGTTAAGCAGGGTTGGATTCTAGGTCATATGAAAATTTACGGTAATGAGTACACAGAGCAGCTTGCAGGAAAAGTAGTTTCCACGTCGCTAATGAAGCGACGATGAACGATGATTTGGTCTATTCGTTGATAGAAAATTTGAAGAGAGACAAACAGTCTCAATTTAGACTGATTTCAGGCAATCTTAACTCTTATTGGGTTATAACAATGATAAGTGATTTTAAGTATGCATCAAGACTCAAAGAACACTTGTTTTAGAATAGGAATCTATTCAAGCCCAACATGTAGAGTTCGTGATGAGGATAGCGAATCACTAGAACACATACTTAGGATTTGTAAGGCGTTAATGTGTATGTCATTGGGTAACCTACAGTATATGAGAATGAAAAGTCCGATCCTGATGGTAGTAGATTCATTGCAGGCGATGATTCTGTACGAGAAGAAATGCGATACGATGGAAAAGTTTACTACAGCTGTCAATGAACCAATGGGAATATCAGAGGCAGTTCTCAAGGAAATTACGTTAACAAAGGCCATATAAGGAATGGCAACTATTGTAAGAAGAACCACTTTGTTGATCACTCTAGGAAGTAATACTTCGGGCTAGTTCTTGGGAGAGCTATTTCCATTTATAAAATGTTTTACTTTAGACGATACGATTTCAGTTTTATAAGTGTTGCAGAAAACGGTGACGTGTGTCCTCATCTTAGTCACCACAATTTATGCAGAAATCATTGTGAGGTATTCCCAGTCTCCAGTCGCGTGAATGCATGGCCCAGTCTCCCCTTTTAAATGCTTTGAGGTTACTCAGAACCTTAGGGTATAACTATATTTTGTTTTGCATCCATACATCCATATCGGGTCAGATTTGTCTGATCTCTATAAAGGTAAACGAAAAATATAAACAAAAAAAAAAGAAATCATGTCTGGTAACTACTAAACCTAATCAAAAGAATTGATTGAGTGTTTGCTGGAATGAAAGTTACGACAATCTGCCGAAACGTTTAATTTTGATTTCTCAAAACTCGATTGTTTGAAGGAATCAATTCAGAAAGTGAAAAAAGGCGGCATAGCCTAGTAGGTAGTGTGTTACCTTATTAGACGAGGGCTCGTGGTTCAAATCGCAACTTCGATTCTGTAATTAATCGAAATGTGGAAAATTTTTTTCTTAAAGACTTCCTCTCTCAGCAGTCTGCTGCCAGGAACATTGAGCGTAAATGTAATTGCCATGAAAATTTTCTTAAAAATTTGTCGTTCAAAGTCGATGTTAAATTGTCGATACCGCCTACCTTGGATAAAAGTAACACACACATTATGAGTGGTGTGATAGGCTAGGTTGCAATCCTGACTAAAGCTTGTTGTAATAACCACTTAAGTTGAGATTAATGAAGTGAGAAAAGCTGTAATTCTTCCATGGTGCCACTATACTATCGAGGACAATACAATGGACGAGGACAGTACAATGGGTCAATTCGACCTCCGGGTACTATACTTGTCTCAGTCGACAAGTACACGTCCTCTAACCTAACCTAACCATCCATGGTGCCAAGCCACACTTTGTTTGACGACCAGCCAAAGGTCTTGTCTACAGAGACGCAGGCTGTAAACTGGTGGATGAGAGACCTTCTGACCGTCGCACAGAGGGGCATTTTGCATGAAAACCTGGCCAAAAAGGCAAAATTGAATTTAAAGAAATTTAAGAAACTGAGTATGCAGTTCGATAGACAACAAAATTCTGCATTATATAGTGAATTTTCACGACTTTAAGTTGAGATTTGTAGATTTGAGACGATGTCAAAGTCAGGAAAGTGAAGAAAATTAAATGCGTTTTTGGTGTTTTTGTGAAATTTTAATAGGTTTATATGATATTTTTTTGTGGCTAAACGAATAGAGGTTTTATATTGGTTTTTTTTTTATTTGAAAGGTATGAGCAACTGCAACTTTTATTTTTTTTTATATGTATATATCTCATATATTAATGTTGAAATTATTCGTTCAAAATTTAAAAATAATAAAAATTTCGCATTTTTTTTACCCTCCCTAAAAAAAAGATAAGGATTTTAAAGGTGAAAGTAGTTTTTAGTAGTTTAATGTTAAATACCACAAGAAAATATGAACTCTCTACATTCAGGAACAAAAAAAAAGCTTGCGCAAATTTGCGCAATTATTTTTGGCGATTTTTTGAAAATTTTACTTTTTTTTTGAAAAATTAAAAAAAAATTAGACGCAGTGTAATAAAGCCATAGGCAATAAAGCCATATGGCCTTATTTCTCAATAGAATGAGAAATAAAACCATAAAACCGAATTATGGGAGGAAATTCAGTAGAAGCGATACCAATCGAGATGTCCTGAATAGGTTACCTTTAAGCAGTGACCCTTTTATAAGCTGCAGTACACAAAAATCGCGAAGGAATAGAAAAGCATTTTCATCAGATACTACTAAATTACTCCTTCCTGACATTGATGATGAAAATGATAACGATTATAACGATTGTATTTAGTTTCACTTTTTAAGTATTTTTAAGTTAAGTATTAAATAATGTAAAATAAATAAATTATAAATAAAAATTAATTATCATAGAACTTTAACAACTTAATTACATATATCGACTATTATAACAGTATGAGATGTATATTTGATTTTCTTAGTGGACCGTATGTGGTACCTAGGGGCACATATGATCCGATCATAATAAAATCAAGTAGAATGATTCACATTCATATTAAACATGTTCATGTCGAATTTCATCGAGGTAATAAAATGTTTAAGCTAATTATAATTGCTAAACATATTTTCTTAAGGGACCCTATTTTGGACCAAGGGGCAATTATGGACCGAATATAACAAAATTTGGTAATATGATTTAGATTTACAAAATACACGTTCATACCGAATTTCATCACAATACCGATGTTTTTAAGCCATTTATAAGCGTAAACGTGAATTTCTAAAGGGGACTTTATATGGGGACTAGGGTCCAATGTGATCCGATTTTCACCAAACTTTACACCATAATTTCTTAGTACACAGAACTGATCCATGCTAAATTTTATTATGATTGTGGCATAATTACCATAATTATGTGTAAATAAGTGCAATTTCGAGGTGAATTTGTATGGGGGCTAGGCGAAATCACGGATCGATATAAACCAAAATCAGTTGGGTTCATCCTTGGCCCTAATTATTACTAACACTATCAAAAAATTCCAGCCATTATCTCATAAAACACTTCTATTAATTTTGGCCAGGTTTTCAGGCAAAATGCCCCTCTGTGCGTCGGTTGTTTCTGCATGGGTAGTATTATGAAGCCATACGCGAAATGGCAAAATGTGTAATTTTAATGGACTAATAAACTGAAAACAAATCATCCTGCAGTGTTTTCCATATAAAGTTTTCAAGCTTTGAGGCAATCGAGACTTTGTAATAACACATTGAGTTGTACCCTGTTATACATCTGTGAGTGCATGATTACACGAGGATTACTTAATACTCTTAGCTGCTCACTCCAGTGACCGGTTGTGGACCTACTGCTTTAATGAACGTATTCTAGTCCGCATAGACTGGCTTTAGCTTGTATTTAAACACTATTTTAGCTTCTTTCCTTTCTCCTTTTTTCCCTTTAACTTTACTTTCAAATATTCAGCAGTTCATTTTGGTTCTTATGGCCATATTTTGATGAGAAAAATCTCTTTAAATAATTGCACTTGAATTAAGATATTCAAGAGCTCCGAATTACAATGCACTGACACTCTTAGACACTCTGTCCGACTGTTTGGCTCAATCGTGTGGATAGCCTGTTCGACTTTCCTGTCCCGTATTTCCTCTATTGACTCATTGCCAAAGTGTCTTCCAGTATTTGTACTTCTTAAGCAAATTTATTGTCATTTCGACAACAATTGAGATATCATTTGCATATTTATCGGATTTTATTTCATTATTATTTTCTTTATTCTCCTTCTCTCTCCTCTTACTTTCCATTCAATCCATCTCAGTTATTTTACATTTTCTAGTAAACAAATAAAAGGGCTTTTCCAAGCCCCTTCTTTCCTCGTTAGCATCTTACCTTTGTTTGAAGCCAAAAACAATCAAAAAAAAAAAACCAACAACAATAATAAAAGCATGTCCATAATATTTACATGCCAAGTGGTCGATTGTAAGGACTCATTGAGGTTGTGGCTTTTCTCTTTGTTTTCCTTTGTTCTTCTTCTTGTCCATGAAACTTACGGCTGGTTTTTATTCTGGGTTTTCCTTTTTTTTTTATTATTCTTTTCATCTTCTTATTGTTTTTTTCCTGTTTTTTTTTGTGTGTTTTTAATCCCAAAGTAACAATCAAATAATAGTTCCAGCCATTTGCCTTTGCTTGACTGTGTGCGTGACAAAATTGGCAAAATGGGAGTGTTTTTTTTATTCCCACTTCATTATTTTTTTGGACAGTTTTTCTCTACTGTTCCAATGGCCTGTTTATCTTAATCTTGCATTTGTGCATTGAAAACTGTCTTCTTAGATTTTCAATTTTAATATCTTTAACACACTGACATTGACAACATATTTGCTTGTTTGTATGTGTGTACGTGAATGTTTAAAAGGGTAATCCACTGACTGATTCATATTGTTACGTTTTAAAAACGTTTAAAATATGAGTTCGTAGATTGAAAATAAAATTTAAATAAATGTGTGTTTAGTTTTCATGAAAATTCTTTATTATTCGCACAATTCTGTGTGCCACTGTTCACAACTTGATGTATACAACAACAATTGCTTTTCTTTGTTATTTCTCTGTTTACACCTTTTGCATAAACAATAATAATAACTAAACAATAGTTCGACAGATCTTTGTAACGGAGATCTTCCAACCACGATTATTCTCATCAAACACACCGCTTCTTCACACAAGACTGACTGAACTTTTACAAACTCAGTTGCCTGCTTTGCCTTGCCTTTTATATGGCTACGTAACCAGTCTGATGAATGTTCTTGTAGGCGAATGTTCGTAGCTTCGCCTTCTCGAGATCTCTAAAGTGTAAACATCGTTGTATCATTATTGTTGTTTGTGTATTTTGTTTACATTTATTCTTGTAGTGTTTGTTATTGTATTTTTGTTTACTTGTTTACAATTTTTTATGTTTTTGTTTGTTGGTATATTTTTGTTTACTCTTTTATCATTTTTTTATGCTGATGTTTGTTATTATATTACGCAGTGCGATAATTTGTAAACAAGTTTATTGTTTTTGTTTTTGTAGCTTTTGTTTATAATTTTAATGTTAAACGATGTAAAAGAAAAACACCAGTATCTAGATTTTTTCCATTTTCGTAACAATATTTTGTTTCTAATTTTTAACTTGTAGTTCTGTTAGCTAAGCAGGTATATAGTTTCCTGCACCAGGTTCTTAAATGATAAAATGTTTCTCTACCGAGAATCAATGCCTTCTGCGGAAATGCCTTGGTTAGCTGTGGAGTTGAAGGCTGTTGCATGCAGTAGACAGACCAAAGCCATTAAGATGGTGATTAGGTTAATGAAACACAAGTCTGCGTGCTTCATCTGAAGGCTTTGTGATCTGGCAAAGCGAATGGCTGGCAGTTCCCCTTTTAACTGACTGTTGGACAACGCCAGGAAACTCTAAACGAGAAAGGGTAATAAGAGCGAAAGAATTAACTAAATTAATTCTACATATTCTTTTAAGAGAGATAGAGAGAGAGTGATCATTCTGTTGTATGCAGATGGGTCACGAACATATAGTGGGTTGTTCTGCCCTAGACTTAGACATTCAGAGCCCATGTGGAAACTCGCGCGTTGATTCCAAACGAAAGTTTACACCAACGAAAGATGTGCTCCATTGAAATTAAACAGGAAGTACAGAGAACATAACAAGCCTATCTAACCGTCACTCTGCAATGCGACCACTCACATCCTAAAAAAAACTTCACCAGAGATTAGAATAGAAATCGCGGCAGTTAACAGACATATCAGCTTCCTTTCAGTGGAGTAGGGAAAATGGGTTTGAAAGGGTATACCTGGAGAAAAGACAGATGAATAGAAGCGGACACTTTTTAAAATTAAGGGCGGTTTTATTGGGCAATTACAATGAGACGTAATTTGCGAGCGCTTCAACTTCGTCATGGAGACTGTCCTGCGGAAGGCAGGAGGGCATCGCCATGGCACTGTTTTTCATAAAGTGTCCAGTTGCTTGCGTACGCTGACGATATTAACATTATAGGGCGTCCCAAGCAAGATGTTTCTACTGCCTTTAGTGCTATTGAACAGTGAGATGTATGAGCTTCTCAACGATATGGACGTTGTGCAGCTTATTAACTTCCAGCGGTTACGCTGGCTCAGCCATATCGTTCGAATGAGGTAATATGCTCCAACAAGATGGGTATTTGTTTCAGAGATTAGAGGACGACTTTGTTTCTGTTGGAAGGACCAAATCGAGGAAACGCTGTCATTGATTGTGTGTGGCGCAGGCGCGCAAGAAGCAGGTTGTTAATGGTCATTTAAGTAAGTAAGTAAATTCAGTTATGCATCAAGGAATAGCATTGGGGTAGCATTTAATATTCCTTTATTCCTCCGTTTCGTTCCATGAATTCTTTAGAATCTGAAGAGTTTCAAGCAATGCCGGTTCCACAGTCATTATTTGCGTAGGCATTTCAGTTGTAAGCATTGTTCTTAACCTATTCACTTAATCTATCTCCTGTATCTCTAGAAAAAACTATAATAGACTAATACGTCTACAGTTCTTGACGGTTTTGTGCTTAGTCTTTAAAGCCTTAGAAATAGGCAATACTTTCACCTTCTCCTACATACAGCATTGGTCATTACGGCCCTTTAGTCGGGATTACGACCTAGCTTCTCACAATACTGATATTGTGTGTTAATTTTGATCCTTGATTGGCGGAATCTACAGTTTAAAGTCGATTTCGAGCGACAAATTTTTGAGAAATTTCTCTTGGAAATTTTATTTTTACTCTCAGAGAGTCTCCTGAGAGGAAGTTACCGAAGAATTATTTTTTCATATTTCGTTTTGTTGGTGATGTCTGACCTGAGGTTTGAATCAAGTCCTCACGTTTAATATGCTAATACCTTCCCAATACCACCTACTAGACTACGGCGACATTTCCTATGATTTCAGGCAGATAAACTATGTTCCCATGGATTGTCGCCGTAGTCTAGTAGGTAGTGTGTCGGCTTATTAGACGAAATGCCACGGTTCAAACCCCAGGGCAGACATCAAAACAAAATATGAAAAGGGGTCGCCGTGGTCTAGTAGGTAGTGTGCTGGCTTATTAGACGTAAAAGCCAAAAAAAAGTATTTTTTCGGCGATTTCTTCTCAGTTTCTCAAAAAATCTGTCGTTCGGAGTCGACTTTAAACTGTAGGTCCCGCCAATTATGTATAAAATTAACACACACAACATAAGTGGTGTGAGAAACTACGGGCTTCTTGGGGACGATTGCCTGTAGACTGTCTAATGGTGAAGGTATAGCACTGGCCATTTTATAGTCACCTAGCAGCAACTCGTTTTCTTGCCGTTCGCATCTTCCCCCTTTCCACCTTTCCTAAAAAAACCTGCACAATGCACTGCATGAGTAGGGGCCATCCCCTGAGTGCTGGTTTCATAAAAAAAAAAAGTATCTCTTCGGCGACTTCTTCTCAGCAGATTTCTGGCAAAAACTCTGAGAGTAAATAGAAATTGCCATGAAAAGTTCCTCAAAAATCTGTCATTCAGAGTGGACTTTTAACTGTAGCTTCCGCCATTTATGTGTAAAACGAACACACACAACATAAGTGGTCGTAATCCTGACTGAAGGGTTGTAATGGCCAATTATGTATGTAAACTATGTTCCAAGATGTTACCAAACTTATTATCGCTACTCGGCTAACCCTATACACTTCCTTATTTGAATACATCCTTGCTTTCCTTTTTTTTTTGTTTCATCATGTTGACAATCAAATCGTTGCAGTGTTGCACCAGCAGGTCTACTCTTGTTGGCATTACAACAGTGTTTTTTGCTCTTTCTTTTGCACACCAACAGCATATGTTGTCTTCACAACGATTGACTTCAGTTCAAATCGCTTGAAAGGAAGTGGTAACGCTTTAACAATGTCCGCCCCTTTAAGTGTAACCATATCAATATCCCTCTAACACTCCGGGGTCTCAATTTGTGTCAATCTTGTAACGTAAAAGTAAATACAGGAACCTCGTTACAGGTTAAGGATGTTTTGATAGACAATAGCACTCAGTTTCTATCTATGCAAGATTGGGGGATTGGGGGGGAGGGGCAAATCAATTGGCCGATGATGTTGAAGAATTTCATTTTATTTACGTACTGGTCAGATTAAATATGCTCGTATATGGTATGTACATATATGTACATTCATACATAATATTAAAGTTTATAGTTTAGTTTACTCACTTGGGCGAGATTATAAGAGGGTAGTCTGAGTTTTTTAAATCGGTACAGTTCTTTAATTTAAAATCCTAATGAAATGTGTTTTGAATTTTATGGTCAACGTTGTATTTGCATCAATTTCTCAATGTCGCAGTATTATTATCAATATTAAGTATGTGTGTCTGTGTGTGTATATAAGAAACTGATTTCATTGCCAAAGTAATCTATTGGTTGGTCGTACGTCTGGCGCCGCCAAATTGGATTTTTTCTTCTTTCATTTCTTGCTTTTTAAGCAAAATAACCATGTGAATAGAACTCCTGCCCAACGACTTACTCGAACACATCAATACAGTTTTTGTTGTCAGAGGACACGTATTACAGGATGTATTTAAACATTATTTTTTTTTTTTGGATTACGAAGTAGTAGGAGGACGTACATGTATGGCTAGTGTAGCCAATACATTTGCCCGTAGGTCATAAAGTGTTAGAATAATTGGAAAATATTTACTTTGTTTGGAAGAATTGGAATGGGATAGCAAAGTCTAAATTTACTTAATTAGTGGCCAATAAATAAATAGAAAAGAAGAAAAAATAATGAAAAAAAATGTTGACAACAAAAATAATCGGGGATAATATTTTCATATTTAATGTATTGTTACGAAAATGAAAAATCTAAATACTGGTGTTTTGTTTTTACATCGCTTAACATTAAAATTATAAAGAAAAGCTACAAAAACAAAACAATGCAGTAAACAAACCTGTTTACAAATTGTCGTACTGCTTAATGTAACACCAAACACCAGCATGAAACAAATGGTAAACAGGTAAACAAAAATAAAACACTACAAGAATAAATGTAAATAAAATACACAAACAACAATAATGAATGTAAACAATGATGTTTACATTTATAGAGATTGGAAGAAGGCGAAGTCACTAACATTCGTCTTCAGGAACATTCATCAGATTGTTTACCCTGTCATATAAAAGGCAAAGCAAAACAGGCGACTGAGTTAGTGAAGTTCAGTCAGTCTTGTGTGAAAATGCGGTGCGTTTGTAGAGAGTAATCGTGGTTTGAAGATCTACGTTACAAAGATCTGTCGAATAATTGTATAGTAATTGTTATTGTGGTGGGGTGTCACAAAGCCATAGGACATAAAGCCATATGACGTTAAGTCCCATTCCATTGAGACATAAGGGCATATGCCATTAAGTCTCATTATAATGGGACTTAACGCCATAAATTTTTTTCCGAAAATGAGACATAAACCCATATTTTTAATAATGATTGCATGTCACCCTATTTCATGTAAAAAATACATTGTTGTTTCATGTCGCCCTGTTTTATGTCAAAAATGCATTTGTCTGTCAAAATGTTGTTGGCAATCAATCAAATTCCGACATGCAGGTGGTCCACGTGTTTATAGATTTATATGATATGGAAAATTCGGAAGATATTTCTGAATATAATATAATATCCGGATTTAGGAAGAATAGCAAATTGGTATTAGCTCACATTAGCAATATTAGAAAGCGGCTTTATCTCTCATTTCAGTTCCTAAGACACTAAAGTTAAGTATTGAAATCTGGCTTCGCATAATAAAGTTTTTCTGCGTGCGTCACAAGAATAAAAAAATGTTTTCCAATGATAACTAAGGATTTTTCCTTTCACAAAATGTTTGCAGCTGTAATTCCTGGAGCCTAGAAATTTTCGATTTTTTTAAATCATTAATTTCATATTTAGATAAATAGGCATATTTAGTGAAATAAAGCATTTGTAACGCAAAACATCAAATGGGACATATAACCATAATGGCTTTATGTCCCATTTCACTAAAATTGCTATGAGACTTAAGGCCATATCAAAATTATGGCTTTATATCCGTTTGGATTGAGACATAAAGCCATTATGGCTTTATGTCCTATGGCTTTGTGACACCCCACCGTTATTTTATTGTTTATGCATAGGGAATAAACAGAGGTATAACAAAGAAAAGCAATTGTTGTTGTTGACATCAAGTTGTGAACAGTGGCACACAGAATTGTGTGAATAAAAAAGGATTTTAATTAAAACTAAACATAGATTTATTTTAATTTTATTTGCAATCTACGAGCTCGTTATTTTAAACGTTTTTAAAAGGTAAGAACGTAACAGTATGTTTCATTAAAGATAGGCAAGACTAGACTGACATTATCATCGCTATAGGAAAGCAATCCCTCTTTAAATTAAGTCTGGCTATTGTAGAAATCTTTCTAGTCAAGGATGACAAAAAATGAGAGTTTAGGCACCTCCGTCTCTTAATGGCAAAAGCAGGGCACTTAAGGTCTTCTTTCTAATCTTCTTTCTCCTCAGGTCTACAACAAGCCTATCGGGATGTTTTTCAATAGGATAGCTAGTGTTGCATGCAGTAGACAGGCCAAAGCCTTCGAGACTGTGATTATGTTAATGGGACACAAATCTGCAAGATTAATCAAGAGGCATTGTGACTTGGAAAAGCGAACGGCTGGTAGTTCCCTTTTTAACTGACTGTTGGTCAGTGCTAGGAAACTCTATGCTTTTGGGAAGTGTTACGAAACTGGAGTAGGCAATAAGATACAAAGGAATAATATGATGGGTACATGCTCTTCTAAGAAAGGAACCACTCTGTGGTATGCGGATGGGTCAAGGACATATAGCGGGATGTTCTGTCCCAGAGTGATATATTCAAAGACCATGGGAAAATTCGCGCGTTGATTCCAAGCGAAAGTTTACAACAACGAAAGATGTGCTCCATTAAAATTGAACTTAAAGTTCAGAGGACGGAACAACAAAATTGACCTGAGGTTAGACTGGATGTCGTGGCACTCAACAGGTATATTAGCCTATCGGCATATTTTTCAATAGGACAGCGTTACGAGAGAATCGCAAATGGAGCATCTATACCCTGCAGACATATCCTTATGTCCTGGTAGAGTTACTTCTTACTTATTTACTTAATTTAGAGATTACAACCTTTTAGCCAGGATTACGACCTAGCTTCTCACACCAACCATATTGTGTGTGTTAATTTAACAAACCGTCGTAGTCTAGTAGGTAGAGTATAGTGTAATTGGTTATTACAACTCTTCAGTCAGGATTACAACCTAGCTTCTCACACCACTTATGTAAACAAGAGTACCTTTGAACAATCAAATATTAATGGACGCGGATGATAATCAAGGTAACGTTAGTTAGGGATTTCATCACAGCCTAGTTTTCTAGTGGATGTTTTGGCATACATAATTGGTCATTACATAGGTACGACATAGCTTCTCACACTACCCATGATGTGTTTAAATTCTACTCCGAACGACATATTTTTGAGAAACTTTTTCATGACAATTTTTATTTCGCTCTCAGAGTTTTTGCCAGAAATCTGCTGAGAGTAAAATTAGCCGCAGAAATATTTTTTCATATTTCGTTTTGTTGGAGATGTCTGACCTGGGGTTTGAATCGTGGCTTCACGTCTAATAAGCCAACACACTCCCTACTAGACTACAATGACTACATGAATCTTTTGAACTTCTTCGAAAAATCATTGTGCGGTGCCATGAGTTAAACTCTGTCGAAAGTTGCCAATATTCGATCCGTGCGACTGTCCCCGCTTAAAGTCATTTATTAGTACTAACAGCGGAACCTCTACAAAAAAGGGGCGAGAGAAAAACAGATGCAAAATTATATCCAGCTCTGAGGTCGGTATTGTATGCAGTGGGAGTAATGAGGCACATAAATCTTTGTATCCTCCGTACTAAGTCATAATAACATGTATTTGTAGGTCAACACAGGCCTGTTCTCTACTGTGTAGATCCAGCGAGTCATTTTTGATCTTAATTTGATTGCAAGCACAGAGGGTAGTAGCAATGGAGGAGGCGAGTTTAATACATTCGGCTTCAACGACAGTTGAAAGATCATGCAAATTCGGGTAACATCGCAAATAGGTGAAGTTTAAGATGGTTAGTAAAGCCCGTACAGAGCCCGTAGTGCGGACTTAGTCTTTGAGTATTTCAGTTATTATCACTTCATAATGCAAACCCAATCGAAAAGTAAATTTAAACTGCAAACATTCGTTGTTTACTTGTGCTGCAAAGTAAAAAAAATAGTTGAATCAGCTAGACTAACCTTTTCTTCCCTTGATATCCATAGAAAATCTTCTGCTGAATTAAACCATTTTACTGCTTTTGTTGCAAAACTATCTTAACAAATATTGTATTAATCAGGGCTTCAAGCCACAATAGCACTTCATGAGTGCAATAAAATACAAAAATTAAAACAAAAACATAAACTCCATAAATATTGGCAGAGTGTTGACAGTCCATTTAAACTTGTCCTTTTACTTATGGCATCTGTTTCTGCCGTTGTTGTCATTCTACTCTATAAGCGGAGGTTTTTGTTTGGATTCAATTATTGCTACCTTTTGTTTCCGTGCTACTGTTGCTGATGATTGACACGGCCACCAATTCATTACGAGTTTTCAAAACAGATTTTAAACACCAAAAGTGATGATTGAATTTTCTCACTCACCTCGAACTAAGTAGACAATGAATGACAGAAATGCATGTGGAAATAGAGGAGGGTAAATAGAAGAAAAAGTACTCAAAATGGCAAAACAATGCAAAAACCAATCAAGCCAAAAATACCAAAACATCGTTACATAAATAAATAAATACAAAACGTGGAGTGTATTAATCAGACAGAGATGTAACTGTATTCATTCATTTGACTTTAAACTGTGTGGTTTGTAATTCAAGGTTAAAATTAACAAAAAAAAAAAACCAAACGAACATAAACAAACAAGAGAACGGACAACAACAAAATATACACATCGTACGGTAAACAGAAATTACACGCAGGATATTGCATGCAGGATTGTGTGATCGATTGTGTGAGGCGCAGGCACGCAAGAAGCATGAGTGGCGGAACCTACAGTTTACAGTCGATTCCGAACGACAAATTTTTGAGAAATTTCTTTTGGAAATTTTATTTTTACTCTCAGAGTTGTTGCCAGAAATCTGCTGAAAGGAAGTCACCGAGAAAATATTTGTTCATATTTATATTAATCTTAAAAATCTTATAAAATTTCAAGAATTGAAAACTACAAAATGATTTCAATCTTCTCCTATCCTGCTTTAAATTACTCAAAACACACGAATGATATTGATTACGTTTTTTTTTGCGGTTGTTGAACGATTTGTGGTTTTTGCTCTTCTCAACCAACCTGTCCTTGTCCATCAGTTGTAACTGAATCATAGAGAAACTGAGTCTCATAGAAATGGTATAGAATAGAGGAGAGTAGAAAGAATAGAAATGGAATAAAAGTAATCCATTGGACGGTGTAAAATGCAACATCACGTCTCATTGCGGTAGTTGACAAAAGACGATGAAAAAAAAAAAAATCATTTTTATTGCGAAAAAAACACAAAAAAAATGTTGAATTTGGAAGTGAGAAACACAATGAAAATTGTGCAACAACTCAGTGTTGACAATAACGTTGTAAATCTAAAGAAACATCAACACGAACAACAACAACAACAACAATTGGAATACATACATCAATACTGGGTATTATGGATGTTGCTTTTGGTTTTGTTTTTTTCAAGAGATTAAAAAGGATAACGAAAGGATATTGTTGTTGTGGCCATTTATTTGTTTATTGGTTTTGTTAATTCTATAGTTTTCTAGTTGTTGTTGGTATTGATGTTTTGTATTGGCTAGATTGTGTAAACCACAGGATAACAGGCAACTTATGATTTCCTCTTCATATTCTGAGTTAATATATGCTGATCATTTGATGATTTTCAAGGCATTAATTTGTTTTTTCTATGTGATAGGGCCTCATATATAAAATTTAAAGTGTAAATTTATATCATAAATCAATTATTAGAAGAAAAAGAGGTATATCTATAGGCTTTTTAATATACAAGATAATTAAAAAGTCGCCGTGATCTAGTAGGCAGTGTGTTGTCGTATTAAACGTGAGGCCTCAGTTCAAACCCCAGGTCAGGCATCTAAACGAAATATGAAAAAATATTTCTTCGGCGACTTCTTCTCACCAGATTTCTGGCAAAAATTCTGAGAGTAAATAAAAATTGTCATGAAAAAGTTTCTCAAAAAATCTGTCTTTCGGAGTCGACTTTAAACTGTAGGTCCCACCACTCATGTATTAAAATTAATGCACACAACATAAGTGCGAAAAAACAAGGTCGTAATCCTGACTAAAGGGTTGTAATTACCAATTATGTATGTAAGATAGTTAATCTTGACATTATGTTTGGTATGCAGTAAAAAAAAGAATGTACAGTGAGCGTCAAAAGAAACTGTACACTGTGGATAAAATTCTAAGAACCACCAAACTCAACTTTTACTACTTAAGGAGAGTGCCCGCAAAAATTTCACAATATTTCGAAATTTTTTTGTATTTTGGTTGTTTCAATTTTAAAAACTGGCAATGAAACAATTTTAAAATAAGAATAACGGTAATTAATTTATATATATTTTTTTAATGTGCAATTTCTTTTGGCGCTCACTGTATATGCCTTTTAAACTTATAGCCAAAGACATATTGGACAAGTGAGCTATAGTTCCGTCCTGCAATTAATTTTTGTCGTAGGTAAGGTTAGGTTAGGTTAGAGGACATGTACTTATCAGTTAAGACAGGTACAGTACCCGGAGGTCGAATTGACCCATTGTACAACGTCCTTGAAGAGGGAAGGAAAATGGAGGGAATAGGATGAAAGGAGGGTATGTAGGAAAGGGAGGGGAATGTGAAGCGGAGGAATCATACAGAAACAGTCACAACAAAAAGGGAAGAATTTTTGTCGTAGCTTAACAGCATTTTTCCAGTAACAGTTCTAATTACTCAGAAGTCGCTGTAGACTAGTAGGTAGTGTGTTGGCTTATTATTCGCGAGTCCATGAATCAAACCTAAGCTCGGACATCTCGAACAAAACGAATTATAAAAAAATATTTCTTTCGGCGACTTCCCCTCACCAGTCTTCGGGTAAAAACTTTGAGAGTAAAATAAAATTGTCATGAAAAGTTTTTCAAAAATCTATCATTCGGAATCAACTTTAAACAGTAGGTCCTGCTAATCGTGGATAAATTAATACAAGCAACATGGATGGTGTGAAAAGTTGGCTTGTAATCCTGACTTAAGGGTTGTAATGACTAGTTAAGTTAATAGGTTTTAGTTGTTAATGTATAGCTCAAAATAAGAGTGTACCTCATCTGAAACCATTATGCTTGAAATCGCAGAATGTGTTTTCCATACGCAAATCTTTGTCTAGTATCCAGGGACTTTAATTCTCGCATCAATACAATTTTGTAGGAATTAAACTTTAAAATTTAATTTAATTTAATTTTAATTTATTAATTAACTTTAATTTAAAATAAAGCTTGGATATTGTTAGGCATGGTAGACCATTTTCTGATGGGGAGTTCATTAAAAAAATTTTAAATAAATGTTTTCAAAAACTAAATTTTAAGCTTATCGAAAATCTTCCATTGTCACGCAGTAGTGTTATTCGGCGCACTGATCAATTGGGGGCATCTTTAGAAGCCGCCATTGTAGAAAAATTAAAAAACTGTACTTTTTTTTGTTTTTCTAGTCTTTTTCCATAGTCACTGATTGAACAAAATTTTGTAAACACGTAAATGAAGTTCCACGAAAGAGAGATCTCACTTTTTTCACTTAAATTTTGGAAAATGTATCAACCATATAGCTTTAAAAGTGCTTTGGATTTTTTCCGTACATTTTATTTCAGTTTACACAACTTTTCTTTCAGTGCAGTTCTCTCTCGCTCACCAATACTACTACAGTTTTAGCTTTGGGCATCCCTGCTTTAAATCTTTATCTAAAATGCAGTTGTCGTACTCATTTGATGTAACTCAGGTTAGTTTTTGGAAAATATTTGGAATTAAACCAGAAGTGTTTGACAGCTCTGCACTAAGCTATTTCTCTGAGGGCTCCTCTGGTATTACTGCTTCCAAGGTATTTGATTAGCGTCGCGACTAAAAAGCTAAGTCGACCGTTTGGATTTCTATTGCTATAGAATTTTGATTGCCTGTCTTGTTACACATTTAAGAATAGATTCGTCGACTAAATAAATTAAATTTCCTAAATGCTAGAAAGAATACCCTTCAAAGATATGAGTGAGTTTGCAATTTATGTGGATCGAAGTCTATTATAAAATTGTTAGTGGTTTTCTTATACAGAACTTATAAGAACGTTATGACTGTTGAATTTAAAATTTCCTCCAGGAAGCTTTTTAACTACTCACCACCAAGAAAGAATAATGCCCTAAACGATTACCTTAAAAAAGTGCTCGTCCTTAACATATTGTAGTTTTTTGTGAAACTCTGTGTACCGTACAATGTGTGTATTTTTGTTGTTGTTTGTTTGCCTTGTTAGTTTATTTTTTTTAGTTTGTTTCTGATTGAAGTGGCAGTTGACTAGTAGGTAGTGTGTTGGCTTATTAGACATGTGGCCTCGGTTTAAACCCAGGTCTCCAATAAAACAAAATATGAAAAAAAAAATATTTCGTCGGTGTCCTCTCAGTAGATTTCTGGTATATAAAAAATTGCCATGAAAAGTTTTTCAAAAAAAATCTGTCGTTCGGAATCGACTTTAAACTGTAGGTTTAAGAAGCTATGTTGTAAACATAACTAACGGGTTGTAATGTCCATTCAGTAAGTCATTGCCATTGAACGTGGTGTTGGCTCTTAGCATTTGGAAATGTTGTTTGCGAGAACATTCTTGATTGCAATTACACTATACTATGGACATTGACGGATATGTCAAACACGGTTGAGATTTATAATCTCTTATATAGCTAAATCAAGTAGGCATGGTCACTATTCACTCGTCCCAAGTTTATATGGAAATTTTGGGAAATGAAAAGCATTCCGGATTAGATCCGAAGCATTCTGTAGAATGGAAAAAATATGCTGGAAAAGCATTCTCGGAGAAAGGAAAGTTAGAGAGAGGTGGGCACATTTCTCAGATTGGAGATGAGGAAACGCGCACGATGTTGGAAAATTAAATAAAGATTGTACAAGTTTTTCAGATTACGATTTTACATTGAAACTTGTAGAAGCATACGATATTCAGTTTCAATAAATACTAGGATATGACTCAGGCCTGTGTACCTAATAACGGAAGAGTTCCGGTTAATCTTCTGATTGTCTGGTGTATCATTTTTCTTATTTTGATGGGAGATAAAACGTGCAGTCAAGGTGAACACAAAATTGTAATTGTAACCACACCCTCTGAAAATTGACGAAAAGGAAAATTTTTCGAAAAAATATTCAATTCACAAAAAAGATATGAGGCCTCTATATCGTTGTTAGGACAGCAATATCATTCAAAACTATACCCATATTCATTTATATTACTTTTAGAAGCCGAATAATTTTTGATAAACGATTTCTATTTAATGCAATAAATTTCTCACTCTACCTACGTAGTTAATGGGTTTATTACAAACTACTCTAATAGCAGTAATTATATTATGTTTTCACGCATAGTTGAACTTTTCACGTCGTAAATTTTAAAATTAAAAATAAAAACGGAAAACAAAACAAAATATATACGAAATTAATATTTTAGTCGTAATTTAAACCATAAACATTTCTGTAATTACAACTGTATGGTATCATATAACACAATTAGAACAATAAAAACTAATACGATGGTCTTCACAAAATTATTGGAAGTCAACTTGGCAAAGAAAATACAAGAAATTTTGAAAGTCTTTACCGTTTTTTTCAAGTGGAAATCTATACTTACATTGAACGGCTTATTATTCAGACTAGGTTGCAGTAGACTAACCATTTCCTCATACGAGATGCTACCTCTCCTTTGCCTAGCTTGGAAATGGAAAATAAATCGAGGCTAAATAAAGGATCATGGTTATGTAAACTGGTGCATGTCTCGTTGAAATTGCAATTACTTTTTCCCCAAATAATTTTTTTTTTGTAGTAGCCTACACGATCGGTCCAATTTTTAAGCACATTATCGATTGTGTGCAGCTGTATTTCACCAATGGCTTCACGAACATTGTCCTTTAAAGCGTCAATTGTCTCTGGCTTGTCGGCGTAACACTTATCTTTGACGGCACCCCACAAATAATAGTCCAACGTAGTCAAATCGCAGCTCCGAGGTGGCCAAACGGCATCAGCTCTGCGGCTGATAATGCGATCTTCAAAAACAGGGCGCAAAACATCGAGTGTAGCTTCGGCTGTGTGGCACGTAGCGCCGTCCTGTTGAAAACAAATATTGCCAATATCCTCCTCTTCAATTTTTGTGAACAAAAATTCGTTCAACATGGCCCGATAACGATCGCCATTGATTGTAACGGCCACTCCTTGCTCATTTTCGAAGAAAAATGGCCCAATTATGCCTCTGGACCAAAATCCGCACCAAACAGTGACTCGTTTTGGGTGCGGGTTTTCTGTGCACCAAATGCGACAATTTTGCTTGTTTACATACCCGCCAAGATCAAAATGAGCTTCATCTGAAAAGATGATTTTTTTTGCCAAAATCGGCATCTTCTGTAAGTCGATCGCAGGTCCACTTAGCGAAGCGAAAACGCATTGGATGGTCAATTGGCTTCAACTCCTGAACCAATTGGACTTTGTATGGCATTATACCAAGGTCTTTATGCAAAATTCGTCTCAATGATGTCTCCGAAATGTTCAATTGTTGAGAACAACGGTTAATTGATGTTGATGGCGCTTCACGCACACTTTCTGCCACAGCAGCAATATTCTCGGGTGTACGCACTGTTTTTGGCTTTTCATGCTTTGGTTTATCAATGAGGATGCCAGTTTCTTTCACTTTTTTCAGAAGATAACAAACATACGGAGCTGACGGTGCTTCTCTTCTTCCAAAATCCGTACGCAATTTTCGCACACATTCTGCAACATTACCATGATTTTCAAAGTAATGTCGCAATATTTCCCAGCTTGTTCAAGCGTATACACAACCATATTCGTTCAGCGGAAGGATAAAACTAATTATCTGTCAAATCAGACATGAGCTAAGTGTTACCATTCACGAAATAAGCACTAGTTGAAAAAAAAAACGTTAGATGGCGGACCCGATAGAACCATTTTTCCTTGATTTTATCACTTAAACTCTGCAATAGGTTGGCACAGTACTCGCCCTTAATTGTTTTTCCATTCTAAACTGATTCAAAAAAAGAAACAGATGTCATTACCTTGTCTGCAGATGCAAACGAAATTGCCATCTTTGGACACAATTCTGTCAATCCAGTCCAGTGATTTGAGTGCTCTTGTGCCCCAGAAGATTACTCTACGGTTCCTCTCAATGAGTACATACTTTGGAAGATAATCTTTTCTTCCCTTGCGGGTTGTAAAGTAGAACGAGCTGGGCTTCTTGGAAAGCCACAATACTGCTTGCTCGATCATATCTGACGTTCATTTTATCTCTAACCATTTTAAAACCGTTGCGCCCTACGTTATGTAACTCGTTAAGGCTGCTTCCGCAAGGCTATGCCTGTCATCTGTTGCTGGTATAGGTTTGACACCAAATTTTAAGACACAAGGCAACCTTAAATCGTTTCCGAAGACAAATTTTTAACAGATGTTTGTCACGTAGAACTGTGAATTGCTGACAGGTATGCTCACATGAATTGTGGAATATGCTCATCCCAATCTTTTTGTTGGTCGCTTACAACTTTCCGCGAATATTCCTTTAGGCTACGATTAAATCGTTCTAATTTTCCATTAAACTCCGAGTGTAATGGCGTTGTCCTTAACTTTTTTATGTCATATTCTATGCGCACTTTCTTTAAAATTAAAGACACAAAATTTCTGCCCTACTTGACATGGACTTTTGGTGGAAAACGATAGCGACACTCCTAATTACTGGGCAATTTCGTGTCAAGTGACCCAATTTTTAAAATCGATGTCCTCCGATTTGGATGAGTGACCACAAAGCTCTTAAAGGAAAAGAACTAAGCTTTCTTTGAGCAAAAAAAAACATCCATCTTGCAACTAAGTGCCCATAAAGATCTTAAAGGAAATGGTCTAAGTTTTCTTTTGAGGAAAAATAAAAAAACTGCATTTCGGAAAAAATGTGGGAAAATGAAAATGGTACATGTGCCAAATATTGAAAAATCTTATTCTTGAGTTAAAAAATAATTTTATTGATTGATATCCCACTTGCATCCCATTAAGCGATTATAAAAGGCCTTAAAGGAAATTGTATAAGCTTAGGTTAGAGGACGTGTACTTGTCCGTTAAGACAAGTACAATACCCGGAGGTCGAAATTGACCCATTGTACAAAAATATAATATAAGCTTTCTTTTAAGCAAAAAAAAAAAAAAAAACAGCCCAAATTGAAAAAAAAAATTTAAAAAAAATAATTAAAAAAAAAATAAAAAAAATTTGTTTAAAAAATTAAAAAATCTAATATCCTTTGGAAAATTTTTGCTAGGACCATTAGGTGGAAAGTTACACACATTTTAAAAAACCCTGTATGACCAAAATGTCCAACTTTGACCCCCTCTAACTCCGGCAGTTCTTGACTGATAGAGCTGATTGGCCTACTATCCAATATTACTAACCTTGGTGCAAATTTCATCCAAATCGGAGGACATCAATTTTAAAAATTGGGTCACTTAACACGAAATTGCCCTACTTACAAATGCATTCAGAACCGTTCGAGCTTCCCGACTGGCTAAATCAGACATTTCTGGGCATTTGACCTTGTAGTAGTTAATTACGACAAGAACACACCGAGATCCCAGCGTTGCTAAAAGGAAAATGGGCCACTACATCCATAGCTATACGTTCGAATGGTGCTCTAGAGTTTTACTGCTTAACGTTTAAGAATATTTTACTTGGTTGCCTATTAACAGTTACCGGGACTGCACTCGTATCAATTGCGGTAATATCATAGTGACATTATACAACAACACAAAAAATATCAATTAAACAATTTTCTATTGTCACGCACAATATAATTATTGACTAAGTGAGTCAATAAGTGGATGATTGCGAGAGTGAGTGAGTGACTGACTAAAAACAAAAACCGAAAAAGAAAAACAACAGAAAATAATAATTTGTCGTATAAACTAATTTTCAAATACGCTAATTAAATTTTCAAAATGCGATTATATGTTTTATTGGCAAATATTAGGGTGGTACAACGTCTGCAATAACAGTCTTTCTTCAAATTCAAAACAAATTTCTTATAAAACTTTGTTAAAATATTTTTTACTAATCAAGATTTAAATTTTATATTTAATTTAGATTTTCCTTTTTCCCAAAAATAAACCACACATATGGTAACCGCCCTAATGTGCATCGAAACGAAATGCAAATTTGTTTAACTTAAATACCAACACAGACCTAAAACATTACTACTGAGGAATGCGTGGCAAAAACATACCAAATAGACAGACAGACAAACAGTGAGAGAGAGAGAAATACATTTTGGGGAGGACAGACAGGAAATGGTTATAAATACACAATCTTGCCAGGGTTTATTCGTGTCAAATATTTGTTTTCATTGCTGCCATATACGGTATTTGCACTTTTACCTCTACAGACATACTTTCAAAACCAAATTTCATCACTTCAAATCGTATTAAAACTATTTGTAATGCCACTTGCTCTCTCTAAACCATGTCAGAGCCCAATAACAAAAAAAAAAAACACAAAAATAGTACCAAAAAAGCCGAATATTTATTTAATTCCCCCCCTTAGAATATCGTTTACAGATTGTATTAGTTTTTGCCACTTACATTACATTGCCTATGAGAGTAATTGCAGTTGTTGTAAGCCACCTTAAAAGGATAAAATTTCAATTCTTGTTAGCTCAGAGAAGATATTTAAACACCGAGTAAAAGAAATTTTAAATGGAATTTGGAATTTAAATTTTAAAGAATTTTTACAACTTAAAGCGGCCGAAAGATGTTTTAAAACCTGGTCAGTCGTTTTCTAAAGGTATACAGTCAATGATAAAAGTCTACATACATCATTGTATAGGACTATATGTATATTAGGAGAGTATTTTTAATAAACATTTATCCATTAGCTAAAAGCCCAATTGATTTCTTTCCAAATGCAATTCTATGCCGATTAGTACTACCCTTAAGAGTATAAAAGCGTGTCATTACATGTATTCCTTAAAGATATGGAAAATTTCGCTTTTATTTCTTTATGATTTCAAATTTACTTACTTACTTAATTAGCCAGGATTACAACCTAGTCGCTGGCGCAACCCATTTTTGAGAAGAATTTTCATGGGAATTTTATTTTTACTCTCAAAACTTTTGCCAGTTTTTGGTAGAAAACTGCTGAGAGGAAGTAGCCGAAGATATATTTTTCATACATACATACGAGTACATAATTGGTCATTACAACCCTTTAGTCAGAATTACGACCTAGCTTTTCACACGACTTATGTTGTGTGCGTTAATTTTTTATACATGAGTAGCGGGACCTACAGTTTAAAGTCGACTCCGAACGACAGATTTCTGAGAAGCTTTCATGGCAATTTTATGTACTTTCAGAGTTTTTGCCAGAAATCTGCTGAGAGGAAGTCGCCGAAGAAATATTTTCATATTGTCGTTTTGATGTCTGACATGGAGTTTGAACTCGGCCCTTCAGTCTAATAAGCCAACACACTACCTACTAGACTACGGCGACTTCATATTTCGTTTTATTCGAGATGCGCAACCTGGGGCTAGAACTACGGACTCGCGTTTCATAAGCAAACACACTACCTAATGACTAATTACAAAAGGAAATAACTAAAGTGACAATGCCTAGAATGGACGGTTTTGAGAGGTGGACATACAAGCAGAGAAGGGAATAAATAAGTTCATAGAATTGATTCCACTATCTTAACATAACAGTAAATGATACTGCTTAGGACCTATTTCGGAATATTTGCAACCCCATGCAATGGCCTTAAAATGGCTACAGTGGCAACATCGATAAGGACATGCGATAAAGAAAATAGGACACCTAGGACATAGGAAAATAGGATTTCACATCTAAGTAATTCAAAATGAAACTTAAAATTAAGGAAAAGACCAGAACTGCTATAGTTACAACGAAAAGCGAAAGTATGTCGTGAAGTAATGTATTAAGTGCGGTTAAAAACGAATAAAATCTATAAAAGCTGGACTGAAACTAATTCTCAGGATATAAGAAGTCAAAGTCCACCAAGAAACAACTGGAGACGCGAGTTGCTTTAAGAATTAAGACATTATGAGAAGGCACAAAAACTAGCACTAAAATGAGTATGAAGGAGAAGCTATGTGAAAGCCATATGCTTCTAGGAGAGGTAGTGGAAAACAATAAAGGAAAATTAAAGCAACCAGTAGGTGTAAAGATAAATAAGGAGTTCGGTAGGAAATACACATACATAGATACATAATTGGTCATTATAAGCCATCAGTCAGGATTATAACGCAGCTTTACACACCACCCATGTTGTGTGTATTAATTTTATTTATGAGTGGCGGGATCAACAGTTTAAAGTGGACTTCGAATGACAGATTTTTGAGAAATTTTTCATGGCAGAGTTTGTGCTGGAAATATGCTAAGTGGAAGTCGCCGAAGAATATTTTTTCATATTTCGTTTTGTTGGAAATGTCTGACTTGGAGTTTGAACCCTGATCTTAATAAACCAACACACTACCTAATATACTACGGAGACTTCATCGGAACTCATAACATTCCCTCCAAAAAATTTACCTTGACTTGACAAGCATTCAAGTCGTAAGCAATCATGAACACAAATCGTCTGCTTCAGATATGAAGGTATAAACTCGGGTTATATAGTACTGACCAGAGATCACCAGTGAGTATTTAAAAAGGATGAGTAAAATCGAATCATACTCATAATTTCTGATACTTATACGCATTCATACTTATTTTAATATCATGGAAGCTCTACTCATATTCAAAGTTTGAAGTACTCATCATATTCATACTTAACAACACGTATGATGTTGTTGTTGATTTCGAATCTCCGTAACCCAACAAATACACGAAGCACAAAATAAGTATGATTCGCGTACGAACACTAAAATACTCACTAAATGGTATATATATATATTATATATATATATATATATATATATTAGCTCTGCTTGCAGCTTTGTATTTTTTGCTTATGTATATTTTTCCTGTTCAGACAGGCACTTTTATTGCGTAAATCGCAATAAACGCCATTGTTGAGCTCAATATTTCGTATAAAGTTTCAATTAATTATTGCGAAATAAATACGCAAATTGTTATAATATAGAGTAAAACTTAAAATACAGCACTGTCATAAGTACGTTCAGTGAGCATATTACAATTTTCCGAACACTTTCAATTGATATTTGACAACTCAAATGTCAACAACTGCAAACAAAAAGAAACAAAACAAAAAACAAAATAAAAACAATGTTGTTGAAATAACCAGCTGTTTTGTTTACTACTGTCAAATAAATATTGCGTATATTATGTGTCTGAACACTTAAAATCTTGTACTCAAATAAATGAATATTGACTCAATAAAAGTGCCTGTCTGAACATAGTATAAGACTGTAAATTATTGATAAATGATTCGAGTTATGAATCTGAATGATTAGGCTTATGAATCAAACATAATTCGAATGGTATGAGTTTGATGTCAACGTTGTACGCATACTCATTGTAACCTGTACTTATAAATCAACATTGTAGGGAGTACGAATGAATCAGAGTACATAGTTAAATTTCAATATTGGTGATTCACTTATATCTGGTACTGACCATACGAACGACTTAAACTTTTTTAACTGAGCATTCATTCCATGGTTTATAAATGAAATAAAAACGAATTGTTAGAAATTCCTAAACAGAGCAGTATATTGTAAAGTTAAATCTTTTCAACTGTTATCGATGCAAGTAATGTGATCGATTAATTACCCATGTTTTTTTTATTGATACAATGCACTACTGGAAAAGATACAATTTCATTGTGTAGATTAAATAGCAATTAACCATGAGTATTTTGTTTTTATTAATATTTATTTTATTTATTTAATTTACAAATATTTTAAACAGAACATAAAAGACAAAAAAAAAAAAATTGAAAATTAAATTAAAATCCATGAAACATGTGAAATGTAACATGTGCCATAAATCTATGCCAATATTTATGATTTATTTTTCATGAAAAAAAAAAAAAACAAACGTATTAACGAATTGCAATAAAAAGAAAAAAAAAACATTTTTAAAGGACTTTTAAAAAAAAGAAATAAAATGCATTCACATATGCAGACTATTATTATGAAAACCGCCAACAACAATAACTATAATCCCATAGAAGATTACAGAAAAATGGTCATTGTTTCCACACAGAGAAACTTGAAAATGGACAGTAGCCTTGAAAGCGGTATAAAACTTAAAAAAAAAAAATTCGTAGAAAAAACATGAAAAGGAACCAAAAACAAAACCCCTTTTTCGAGTAAAAATATTTCCTTCAATACAACAGGATTAAATTATAAATCCGCCATTGATACATACGCATGCACTTATACGAGCCTGTTGTCATTGCATTTCATTCAATGCCATTGGAAAAAACCATTACAATGCAACGAAGTTTATTTGATAGACAGACAGACAGACAATTGGTTAGAAGTGAAGTGAGCTGCTGGTGGGCATGCAAGAGTATTGTTTGGATACTTGAGTGACTACAAGTATCATTTTTGGTCATAGAATCATTGAGATCTACTTGTCTTCTTGTCTTCTTGTAGACTCTTAAAACCTGAAATCTCAGCCTAAGGAGTGCGCACGAAAAAAACTGGACTTACACTTTTCGTTATAGAAATAAAACTAAGTGGCGGATTTCTTTCGTTTTATATTTCAATTAAAGTAAATAATATTTGAATTTATTTGTGTATAAAATTTTTTTCTGACAAAGGTCTCAGAGCATCCAACTTTTTGAGCAACTTTTCTTCCAGACATGTTAGGGTGTTTTTTGAAAAATACGTATTATTTTACTTCCACTTCCACGCTTTCTCTCAATACTTAAAGACTCCTTATATTGTTTTATTCTTACCTTAGAAACTGTTTTTTGGTTAACACCTGCGAGCCTAGCAATCGTTTTTTGTAAGCGGCTCGGTTTTTCATTGAAAATTTCAATTATTTTTTTACGACATTCTTGTTGGGTGCCCATTTTCAAAAAAACTAATTTTGCTATTGCAATGATATTTAGCACGTGGATTTTGAAACAGATGACTAACAAAAACAATGTAATGGTATTAATTTTTTTCAATTATGATAAAAGTTATAAGCTTAAAAGTAGGCCCATTTTTTTTTTGTGCGCACTCCTTATTTAGGATGACACTTTCCTCTAGAATTCAAATTTCAAGACTACCCTCGTAGCTTAGAGATGATTTACGTTGTACAACAGGAGAATCTTTCAGCAAATTTTCACCAGAAGCTACTTCTTTGACAATGTTTTCCCAATTCGGCTTTTAAAATTGTTGCTTTAGTTGGTTTTGATTGTTAAATTTATAATCTTGCAGCCATAAATTTTAGTTTTTTTGCTGCACAAGGTATGAATTTCAATTTGAAAAACACAATGTGTACTACACGTACATACCATACATACACTCCAAAAACACTCCTTTCGTACCTTCAGCTAATTACTGGATAAATTGTAAAGACCTTCTGTCTTTTTACACCATTTCCATGTACATACGTATTTGTCAGCTATTTTCAAGCCCACCTTAAGTGTCAACAAACATTTGATGGCTTCATATCTTTGCCATTTTGCCGTAAAAGCTGGCATGGGGCTGGGCTGTATAGATTGCCGCATTGTTTGTATTTGTTTTCTCTGTGTTAGCGTTTCGATTGCGTACGTTATTAGCCAGCCAGTTTACATCTTGACAGGATTATTTGAACTTGAGCTTTGGGAAAACTGTTGAACAAACAAATCCACACATACACAGACATACACACACATACACAATAAGAGGCAATAAGACAACAAGAAATAGTTACGCGTAGCACACGTCACATGTTTATTTAGTGGCATACAGATCGCCGTATAATGTAATCCTTGACAATTGTTGGTTGCTGTTGCCATTGCTAACGCTATTGCTATTGCTGTTGCTGTGTCTCTTCCTATTTCGCTTGCAAGTGCTTTGCTGTTTGTTTGTTTATATACCTCAGCTCAATATGTTTGTTTGTTGTGTTTGTGAATGCCACACAACGATTTTAGTGGCTAAAAATCCTCAAAATATTTGAGATGCTATTCTTTGCAAAACTACAGCGAATTTATCTGTCTATACAACTGTCTATACATACACATATCTGTCTGTGGGATGGTGTGTGTTAGTCTTGCAAATTGTTTTTTTTTTTTTCATTGTTGTTATCCGTTTTGTATTGTGTGGCAAAATATCTACTGGCTGCCAGTGTTTTATTTCAAAGTTTAAAAGTTAGTTGCCTTATTTGTAGTCATGTTTGTCTATCTTTTGTTGCTGTTGTGCATAGTTTTTTCTATTTGCCCAAAAAATTTTCGTAGAAGACAACAAAAGACAACAACAACAACAAATTCAACGAGTGTGAATACAACTTATCTACACCAGAGCAATAGTTGAATGCAATTCCATTCATGTGTACATTTGTGCCTCGTAAGTTTCATTCATTAGACCCGTGAGTATTGCTTTTGTTGTTATTGTTCTTTAGGAGAATAAGTTTAAAAGTTACAATCGTTGTTGGTGTGGTCTGATTATAGGATGATACTCTACTTTATGTAGTACATTTTGCAGGTAATTAGTATGAAAGCAAGGCCTTCATATCCATTCTTAAATATCCATCGGAAGTCGCTGTAGTCTAGTAGGTAGTATGCGGTCTTATTACACGTGAGGCCACAAGTCAAAACCCATGTCAGACATCTCTAGCAAAACGAAATATGAAAGAATATTTCTTCGTCAACTTCCTCTTAGCAGATTTTTGGCAAAAACTCCGAGAGTAAATGGAAATTGCCATGAAAAGTTTCTCACAAATCTGTCGTTCTTAGTCGACTTTAAACTGTTGGTTCCGCCACTCATGTATAAAATTAACGTACACAACATAAGTGGTGTGTGTAGCTAGGTCGTAACCCCTTGACTGAAGGTTTGTAATGATCAATTATGTATGTATGTATATACATACGTAATTCATTTTTACCCTTTTAAAAACGTTAAAAATATGAGTTCGTAGATTGAAAATAAAATAAAAATAAATTTGTGTTTAGTTTTGAATCAATTCTTTATTGTTCGCACAATTGCGTGTGCCACCTTTCACGACTTGATTTAAACAATAACGATTTTAATTGTTATCCTTCTTTTACACTCTTCCGCGTACACAATACAATTGTTCTTTAGATCTTTAATACGGAGATCATCAAACCACAATTATTCTCTTCACACGCAACGCGACTTTACACAAGACTGACTGAATTCTTTCTGAATTGCCTTCTCTTTCTGAGTTGCCTACACAGTCTTGCCTTTACCTTCGCGAAATCTTTATAAATGTAAACATGTGTTTACGTTATTGTTGTTTGTGTATTTTATTTACATTTGTCCTTGCAGAGTTGTTGTTGCCTGTTTACCTGTTTATCCCTTTTTCTTATACTGCACTGTTGTTGTTGCCTGTTTACTTCTTTATCCCTTTTAGTATAAAATGATGTTTTTGCTATGTTTTTGTGAATTCGTTGAGCATGTAAACAAGTCCATTGTTTGGTTTTTGGAGCTTTTCTTTATCATTTTAATAACACCATTTCCATTTTCGTAACAATATGTATGTCACTCAATGAAAAGTGCACTAATGGGCATCTGATAAGAGAAAAGGTCTGAGTGGAATCCACACATGTCATTGTTAACGATTTTGTTTACATTACAGTTCTTTAGTCAGGATTACTACCTTACCAGCCATGCTGTGTGTGTTAATTTTATCCATGAGTAGTGGGACCTACAGTTTAAAGTCGACTCCGAACGACAGATTTTTGAGAAACTTTTCATGGCAATTTCATTTACACTCATAATTTTTGCCAAGAGACTAGTGAGAGTAAGTCGCCGTAAAAAAAAAAAAAAAATCTGTCGTTCGGAGTCGACTTTAAACCGTAGGTCCCGCCACTCATGTATAAAATAAACGCACACAACACGAGTGGTGTGAGAAGCTAGGACGTTGTACAATGGGTCAGTTCTCGACCTCCGGCTACTGTACTTGTCACAGTTGACAAGTACACGTCCTCTAACCTAACCTAACCTAAGTCGCCGTAAAAATATATTTTTTCGTTTTATTCGAGATATCTAAGCTGTGGTTTGAACCACTGACTCCCGTCCAATAAATCAACACAATACTTACTAGACTACGAATTTAAATAATTTAGTAATTATAAGTAACTAGCTGTACCCTGCGCGCGTTGCTGCACCACCAACTGAAATAAATTTGAAGGAAAGACATTACACCAATATCCAATTAATTTTGAGTCATTTTATTGATTTTGTTTCCCGTTGTCCAGATGATTCAGACGAACGGGCCTGAGTAGTACGCATTCGATCATTTTCTAATCTCACTTCTCGTTGTTCAAGTGATTTATTCGAACGGGTCTCAACAGCATGTACTCAAAGATTTTCCAGTCTCAATGCTCGTTGCTCGTCTGATTCTGAGGCTCGTAATGCTCTTTTCTTCCGTGCTTGAGGTGTAGGTCGACCAATTACTTGTTATTCATTTTGAATAATTTTTAGTGGCGCCCTCTATCGCAAATTAATCACACCAACTTAGAAACCTCCGTCGACTCATGCGCAACAACTTTGCTAAAGATCATATCATTATTAAATACACAGTTTACGATTTAATTCATTTTTAGTAATTTTCAGTGGCGCCACCCGACATATATTGGTCATACCAACTTAGAAACCTTCATCGGCTCATGCGCAACAACTTTGCTAAAGATCGTACATATCATGATTAAATACACAGTTTACGATTTAATTCATTTTTAGTAATTTTCAGTGGCGCCACCTGTCGAATATTGGTCATACCAACTTAGAAACCTTCGTCGGCTCATGCGCAACAACTTTGCTAAAGATCATAACATGGTCAAATGCATAGTTTACGATTTAATTCATTTTCAGTGGCGCCACCTGTCGCAAATTGGTCATACCAACTTAGAAACCTTCCCCGGCTGATGAGCAACAACTTTGCTAAAGATCATAACATGATCAAATAATGACGAAACACAGCATAGTGGAGTAGTTCTTGAGTTACGGTGCAAAAACACAAAAAAACTAAATATTGCGCCATCTGTCGGACGAACTTTAAACTACACAGAAACAGGAAGGAAAACCCGACTTATTTTTATATAGTAGATTATACTTAATTTTATTAAACAATTGCTGTTGAAGGCATTTCATTGTTCATTATACCGGCTCATATTGTTCGAAACTGAGGTGTAAAATATGTTGTTTTGAATTGTCCCCTTTTACACCTTAAGTTAAACAATTTGTACGCCAAAGGAGTACACCAGGCAACAGATTTTCTGCAACATGAAATATAAATCGAGTGTCGTTTCAGTAACTTCTAATCTTCTCTTCTCTGTTTTGAAAAATTTTCATGATTTTCTGTTGACTAGTGTTTCATTTGCAAAACAAAAAAAAAAATGTTTTCTCTTGCCATATAAGTGAACACACGCAGGTTCTGTGAAATCATGAGAATCTATTTCTCAAAAAATAATTTTCATGTTCAAGTAGAAAAGCAAAAAAAAAGTGGGAATTCGATGTCTCCCAATAGTTGAAGCTCATAACAATGCTTGGCTTAAGGAAGATGCTTGCTTGTGACTTATTAATCCACTTAAATTGAATTCTAATAATCCAGAGCAAATTTATGCAGTTACGGACTTAAACATTTACCTATAGGCGTCACAATGTTGAAGACGAAGGCAACAGTAGGAGTAGTACATGCGGCAAATTCATGTTGTATTTAATTTTTTTTATATTTCGAGTACTGTGATCAAACGAGTTATTGGTCTCAGCTAAAACGTTATAGGGTATCCCAAGCCTATTGCCCTGAGAAATTTCCCGGGAGTTTGTTAAGTTCATCTTGCGATGATTTATTTTCATTTTCACAGAATCTTCATGTTGGGCTCGAGACAATCTCCACTCTGCATAAGTTGCTGCATGACTTAGATCTCCTCTTATTGTACTTTCCCAACAAAAGTTTTGATTGCTTCCAATCTACTTGGTTGTTGTTGTTGTAACAGCTATGCTGCTGTGTCCTAAAGTGTCTCCCTGTTGGATATTAAGAAAAATGTAAGTTTTATATGTTCAATGTATGCCTATGTGATTCTGGTAGGGATATGATTTGGTTTAAGAGATGATATTATGAGACGTGTATGTTGGTAGTTTTCGTTAAGTAATTGGTAGTCCTAGAAAGTCCGCTATTTGTATTGGATTCAGCCACAAGTCTACTAGACGAAGGTTTGTCGGTGTGGCAGGGCAACCAAAGAGGTGCCCCGTGTTGTGTGGTCCTCCGTTGGATCCCCGGAATAATCCTCGCCCTGTAGCTGTTCAGGATGCTTGCCCAGCCTAATCTCAGTTGGGCCAGGATGGTTCTAGTTACCCTGGGAAGTTGCCTTTCACTATCCGATATTGGTGGTGGGTGTTGATATATAACCCTGTTGTAGTTGAGTTCGTCCTGTTACTGTCGATTGGTGTAAGGAGCGTTGCGCTTATCTTACTGACTGGTGGTCCACTATTGTTGGTATTAGGTGCAAGAGATATTGCTTCGTCAAAAGTTCGTTGTGTTGCCTCATTGACAGTATTTGGGAATCTTTGTGAAGATGATCCACACTTGACATCTTCACACATCCCGTAGCGATACGTAATGCGTTGTTCTGTGCCGTCTGTAACGCGCGCCATTGTGTATCACTCAGGAATAGAGTTCAGATTGGAGCAGCATAATTGAGGAGGGAGCGGTCAATTGTGTTGTAGGTGGTTATGATTGCTTACTTCTCCATGCCCCATGAAGTTCCTGATAGCGCCTTCAGGACCCTGTTTCTGGTCCTCACTTTGCCGTTGATGTTGGTCGCATGGGAGTAGAAGTGAAGGAGACTGTCGAAGGCAACCCCAAGGATCTCACTTTGATATGCAATGGACTTCTTCTGAGCTCTTTTCTCTGCACGCCACTTGCATTATTTCAACTAGCCTGGCAACACTTTCTATCATTTTCTCAATATTTGATAGTTTTTTGCATTTGGTTTTAAAGCTGATTGTTGCAGTTTTTTTTTACAACTTCATTAAACATTGTTTTTTTTGTTCTTTTTTTCTCTCCTTAGTCTAAAATGTTTTCAGCCATCCATTTCCCTTATTACGTTCTATGTATTCAGCTGTTCATTTCATCGTTTTTATGTCCTTCTGTTTTTTTCCAAAAAAAAAAAAAAATTGTCTCACATTTTAAAGTGAAACCATAAAATTTTGTACTCTGTACACGTTCCATATTATATGTTTGATTATAATAAAATGACGCCCTCCTCTTAAACGAAATGAGTATAAAAATGTGATGATTTTACTCCTTTCGTTGAAGAAATTATTTTCACCTTTTTACACCTGCGTATCAGTGTTGGCCCATGAGGTACAATTGCCTGAAATATTGCAGTAGTTGCGGGTATAGTGTGGATATTATTTTTTTAAATTCATTTTGAATTTAAATTAAGGAAATTGCTTTTATTAGAAACTTAATTTTGTGGCCGTAATGTTCGGCCTATATCCTTGACTATTTTTTGGTAATGTTAGTAGAATAATGCCAGTCGAGTGAGGTACGTGAATAAATATATCCAGTCATACCTCCGTAGAATTTCCCAAAGCCTATAATTCCCTTTCTTTATATAGAAAAAATGAAGATGAAAACCCTGCATAGGCCTTTTATGCTATTGAATATATCTGAGTTGCACCAATACATTCCATGGTATTGTCATAGGCTATTATCAGTGGCAAGTCTCTAAGCTGCTCTTCAATATTTTCGCATAATTTCTAATTTGTATTGAATTCACAACTTGACGTAGTCTAATATGCAGAGTTTTAGCTTGTTGTTGTATCAAGAAACCGTGACTAATTACGCAGTTTACAATAACCTCACGTGAATAGTCATTTGGGGATATACATACGTGTAAAAGTCACTGTAGTCTACTGGGTAGTGTTCTTACTAATTAGACGTTAGTCCGTGGTTTGAAACCCTGCTTAGAAATTCTAGAACATATCGAAGAATGAACAAATATTTCTTCGTCGACTTACTTTCAACTGTTTTCTGGCAACAAGCCTGATAGTAAATAAATTGTCATGAAAAGTTCCTCAAAAATTTCCCTTTCGGATTCGACATTAAAATGGAGGTCCTATCACTCATGGGTAAAATTAACACACACAACATAAGTGATGTGAGAAGCTAGGTCGTAATCCTGACTAGAACAAACACCAGCTTAGACATTCTAGAACAAAACGAAATATGAACAAATATTTCTTCCGGAACTTCCTCTCAACAGTCTTCTGATAAAAATTCTTAAAGTAAATAAAATTACCACGTAAGGTTCCTCAAAAATCTATCGTTCGGAGTCGACTTTAAATAGTAAGTGCCACCATTTGCGAATAAAATTAACACGCTCAATATGGGTGGTGTGAGAAGCTAGGTTGTAATCCTAACTAAAGCTAAAATTAAACGAAAGTTCATGGGACATACATATGTACGTCCGTTTAAAGCATACGAAAATAATGCCAATGCTTACCGAAACTCCATTACGGTTGGATAATCGCTGTCATTGAGTTTTACATGCTAGAAACGAATGTACGTTTTGTTACGTTCGGATAATTTTAGCTTAACCTTCCTATACCCGCGCGTTGGTCTGTGAGACCGATTTTTTTATTATAGCGATTTTTTTTGTAAAAAAAATAGTGCCAGTAAGTTGATATCACTGGTAGCTTCATTATTCGTAATAAGCTTCGTTTTTGCGTCAAAAAAATTTTTTTGAAATAGTACCAAGGATATAGGATTTTCCATTGTCGGTCTCATAGACCAACTCGCGGGTATTGGAGTTTCACTTTTTGGCGCGGGTATAGGAAGGTTAAGGGCCATTATTACAACTTGCCGTTAACTAAAGGGAGGTTTTTAACGGGCAGAAAAATTACTTTTCATTATTATACATACATACATACATACATAATTGGTCGTTACAACCCTTCAGTCAGGATTATTGACCTAGTTTCTCGCACCACTTATGTTGTGTGTGTTAATTTTATACATGAGTGGCGGGACCTACAGTTTAAAGTCGACTCCGAACGACAGATTTTTTTTGAGAAACTTTACATGGCAATTTTATTTACTCTCAGAGTTTTTGCCAGAAATCTGCTGAGAGGAAATCGCCGAAGAAATACTTTTTGTATTTTGTTTTTATGTCTGGCCTGGGGCTCGAACCCTGGCTTTTACGTCTAATAAGCCAACACACTACCTACTAGACTACGGCGACTTCATTATTATAAGTGCACAATATGGTAGAAGTGAGCGTTAAGCTAAAGGGAGGATCATCCTACTGGTAACTTTTAAAGTTAAGTTTATGTTTGAACTTGCCATATTATATAAAGGGTGATTTTTGAGCTATTATCTTTTTGGCAACACTGATTTAAACAGCTCACGCACGTTTCGTGTTTTGTTTCACTGTCAAACATCTTCAGTTTGGTCTATAATTTAACCATGAATCGTCTTACAAACGAACAACACTTGCAAATCATTGAATTTGGCATCATTGGACCGTACTTCATCAAAGATGCTGCGAATCGTAACGTAACTGTGAATGGTGAGCGCTACCGTGAGATGATATCCAACTTTTTTTTGCCCAAAATGCAAGAGCTTGACTTGCATGACATGTGGTTTCAACAAGACGGTGCCACATGTCACACAGCACGCGTAACAATGGACTTATTGAGAGGCGAGTTCGGTGAACATTTTATTTCACGTTCGGGACCGGTCAATTGGCCGCCTAGATCGTGCGATTTAACGCCTTTATACTATTTTTTGGTGGGGCTATCTTAAAGCTCATGTCTATACTGACAAGCCCGCTTCAATTGACGCATTGGAAGACAACATTGAAGCATTTATTCGTGAGATAAGGGCCGTAATGTTGGAAAGAGTATGCCAAAATTGGACTAAGCGGATGGACAATTTAAGGCGCAGTCGCGGTCAACATTTACATGATATAATCTTCAAACATTAAATTATATGGACCGTACTATCGATTCAAATAAAGATTTCATGCATTTTTCTGCATTTTATGTGTTTTTTTCGAAAAATTTTTCTATAGCTCTTAAAAAATCACCCCTTATAATTTTCAATATGGCAACTTCAAATATAAACAAAATGAGCATGTACAACAAAGAAACGAAGCTCGTTGTTGCCACTGCGTTTAAAAAAAAATTGTTTAATTGAGCAGTGTTATTCACTGCCATATTTTTGAAAAAGTTAAATTTTTTTATTTGCAATTTGTAATAACGAAAATAAGTTAAAGGTAACTTTACAGTTACCTTTAGCTAAAGGTACCTTTAACTAAACCCAAGTTTAACGGCAAGTTGTAATAATGGCCCTAAATGTTACAACAATAACCAATTAAGTTAAGTAAGTAAGTTTGGGGATATTATATTGGACATCATCTCTGAAGGTTAGTCTGGAGAATTTTTTTTTATTTTTTAGTTCGAAGAACTTCTATCCGTTGCTCCCAATCTAAAGTGCAATACCGATTGCCTAATGATAAAACCAATGACTAGGTCCAATAGCTCCACACTGCGGCACGTCAGATGTGTAGCAGAAATGAATTTTGAAACTCATGTTAGTCTGGTTCAGATGCGGTTCCGAATCGAAATGTAAAAACCATAAGGCATTTCATTTAATGCCTTCCCTTTAAATGTTTAAACTCCATGAACGCTTTAAAGGAGTATTAAATTTAATACACACACGTGCACATCCAAATATATTCATGGTTAAAATCGAGCACATCTAGCCACCTATGCCACCTGTACCTTACGTGCTGTATATAATATTTGTATTTGTTGTTGTTTGTTTGCTTGTTGCCTGTGTTGCAATAGCAATAGCATTTGCTGTTGTTATTTTATGGAACCAATACTGGTTGCAGCTGGGGTTGGATGGCAGGAATCTTAAGATGGCATTTGATATTCAACGTTATTTTATTCATGTTTTCTTGCTGTTGTTGTTTTCGTTGTTTGTTGTTTCACTTTATTTAGGTTGTTATCGTTGTTGCTGTTGTTGCTATCTTACAGGTGTAATTAGATGCATAAGTTAAGCTTGTGTGAGAAATTAATTAAAAGTTGCTTCGTTACCTACCTAACGTTATGTTACGTTACGTTGCATTTGCAATGGATTTCATTTCATTTGAGTTTCAGTTTAGTTTCCACTGCAACACATGCGAAAGGCGATAGAAAAACAAATTTTATTTCGGTTGAAGGCAAAACAAAACACAACACAACACAAGAAAAAAGAAAAAAAGAAAATTTGAGAGACAAGAAAAGTTTTTCATTGAATGTGCCGAGTTTTAAAGGTTTTTCACTAGTTTTTGTTTTCGTTTTTTCTTCTGCTGATGTTGTGTTCTTTGGTTGCCTTCCACATAATTTAACATTGACAGTAGATTGAGCGTTAAATCGTCTAGAGTTGGTTTAATACCTTAAAAGAATGCGAGTTTTTTTGTTTGCATTTTACGTTTAGCTATTTTACTGTTTAGCTTTTTAACATAAACGAATATTCCAAACAATTTTTTTTTAATTTTTTTTTTGAAAAGCTGATAAAACTTCCACACGGAAATGTTGCATTATTTTTGAAATATTTCAACAGCATGATTCATGATTTTCTTTTTTCTTTTTTTTTAGTTGAGTTTGGATTTTTTATTTTTTATAACTTGAAAGCGTAGAAAATGTAAAAAAAAAAATTAACAAAATTTTGTTTTTATGTGGATTTAAAGTCGGCGAAAAGGACTACCTTGTTTGCATTCGAAGGACCAAATCGAGTAAGCCCTTTGCACCTATCATCTGGTCTTGCCGGACCAGTTATAATTAAACTCTTCGAAAAATTGAACGCCTAGCTGAATCCCTCTCGTCCTTTAAAACGAAAAATAAAAAAAAAATTTCGAAACCTTGAATGTCGTTTCTATGAGGATGTAGATTTTTCGTGGGATTCCGCCACATAGATCCCTCTTTATATTAACATATTTGGAAAGTGTATTTGTATCATGACAGTATGCGATGATCACAATATGCCTAGGAACTAGAAACAAATTCCGCCCCACTTGGCTATGGTAAATCCAAGCAGGACGCAACACAGTACTTTTCTTCATTACATGGCTATTCTACGCGTTCTTTTTATATTCACAGTACATACTGCCTACTGGGTATAAGATAAGATACTTACTCTTGCGATTTCTGCAGAGGTTGTGAGTCAAGAGAGGAAGAAGAGATCGTAATTAACATAATATGCCATTATAAAGGGTCCGCCAAATAACTTTTTTTTTTTTTGAAAATGCTTAAAAAAACTACTGAATATTTTCTCAAATTTATTTTTTTAAGTACAATCCTTCCGGTTAATAATGGAAAACAATTTCATTCATGGCCATGCAGTAGCCTACACAATCGGTCCAATTTTTAAGCACATTATCGATTGTGTGCATTGTGTGTCCTTTAATGCGTCAATTGTCTCTGGCTTGTCAGCGTAACACTAATCTTTGACGGCACCCCACAAATAATAGTCCAACGGTGTCAAATCGCAGCTCCGAGGTGGCCAAACAAATTTAGTTCTGCGGCTGATAATGCGATCTTCAAAAACAAGGGCGCAAAACATCGAGTGTAGCTTCGGCTGTGTGGCACGTAGCGCCGTCCTGTTGAAACCAAATGTTGCCAATATCCTCCTCTTCAATTTTTGTGAACAAAAATTCGTTCAACATGGCGCGATAATGATCGCCATTGACTGTAACGGCCACTCCTTGCTCATTTTCGAAGAAAAATGGGCCAATTATTCCTCTGAACCAAAATCTGCACCAAACAGTGACTCGTTTTGGGTGCGTCGGCTTTTCAATGTATGCGTGCGGGTTTTCTGTGCCCCAAATGAGACAATTTTGCTTGTTTACATACCCGCCAAGATCAAAATGAGCTTCATCTGAAAAGATGATTTTTTTTTTGCCAAAATCGGCATCTTCTGTAAGTTGACCGCAGGCCCACTTAGCGAAGCGAAAACACATTGGATGGCCAATATTCGTTCAGCGGAAGGAACTAATTATCTGTCAAATCAGACATGAACTAGGTGTTCACGCTGGCCACCCTAATCTTAAGCTTAACTTAAGTATTTTTACAACCCTGTTAATTATCTGCTAATTGTGAATTATTATAACGATAAAAAAAAGAGATAATTACTACCCGATCAACCCCCAACCCGAAAGGTACGTTTTTGTACAAGAATAAATAATACTTGATTATTTTGAACTAACACTTTTGTATTTTCATTCCCCGCATTCTCGCCAAATATTTTATTTTATTGCTTCCCCGCTCACTCCCACACCATTCACGAAATAAGCACTAGTTGAAAAAAAAAACGTTAGATGGCGGACCCGATACTATGTTCAGACAGGCACTTTTATTGAGTCAATATTCGTTTATTTGAGTACAATATTTTAACTGTTCAGACACATAATATACGCAATATTTATTTGACAGTAGTAAACAAAACAGCTGGTTGTTTCAAAAACATTGTTTTTACTTTGTTTTTTTGTTATGATTTTTTTTTTGTTTGTAGTTGTTGACATTTGAGTTGTCAAATATCAGCTGAAAGTGTTCGGAAAATTGTATTATGCTCACTGAACGTACTTATGACAGTGCTGTATTTTATGTTTTACTCAATATTATATTGTGTGCGTATTTATTGCGCAATAATTAATTGAAACTTTATATGAAATATTGAGCTCAATAATGGCGTTTATTGCGATTTACGCAATAATAGTTTCTATCTGAACATAGTATTAAAGAGCACTCGTACTAAAGCAGTTGCAAATATTGTCAGTCACAAAATTAAAGCAACAGTTTGATTAATTTGGACAGAAATTAAATGGTGCTTCCAATTAAGAGTCGCGAAATTTAAAAAAAACCACAGTTTTATAGACATATCCTCCTTATATAGTCCCTATTCCCTCTGTGCACCGTGCCATCATTTATTTTTCTCCCATCATTTATTTTTTTCTTATTAGATTTTAAAAGAATATGTTTATGTATCAAACAAAACAAGCCAGTAAGTCGGGTCTACGCCGCATTGTCCCGCCGCACTACTTACTTTCTTAGTTGGTCATTAAAAGTCTTTACTCTGGATTACGTTGCTCTAGCTTGTGTAGAGGTGCCAGAAAGTAGCAGCCTTCGCGTGTGTCTCTTTACAACTGCTTTAGGGTTTTCAAGATGGATACTATGTAGATTTATCGGTAATCTTGTCTTCTGTAGATCTATATATGGCCCCCTTTGGCTAGTCTATACATGTGAGTTCATTTCCCATTTTTTCTAAATAATAAGTGAAGTTTACGGGAATATGGATGGATGGGGTTGTAATGACCAATTATATACATATGTATGTAAGGTAAGTTGAATATGACTTCCTACCAGAAGAACGATCACTTTATACCAACAGAACCTACAATTTGAATATGATCCGAATAAGTCTAAAAAGCAATTGGGCGTTTAATTTTCCGAAGAGTTTAATTATAAATGGTCCGCCAAGACCAGATGATAGTTGTTTAAGGTGCAAAGGGCTTACTCGATTTGATCCTTCCAATGCAAACAAGGTCGTCGTCTTTGCCAATTTCCGCAGATCTCCGCATCAAATACCCGTCTCGCCGGAGCATCCTCTTCCATTCGAATGACATGGCAGAGCCAGTGCAGCCGCTAGATGTTAATACGCTGCACAACGTCTATGTTGTTGAGGAGCTCATACAGCTCACTGTTGGATCGGAAGAGGAAATCATCGGCAACTCCCACTGGACCGAAGATCTTACGTAGGACTTTTCTCTCGAATACTTTCAAGGCTGGTGCATTAGTGCTTAATAGATTTTATGCCTCGGCGACATAAAGAAGCACGGGGAAGATGAGCATCTTGTAGAGTATTAGTTTTGGCGTACGAGAGAGATCTCTGCTACTCAATTGCCTATTGAGGCCATAGTAGCACCTGTTGCCATCTTTTGTTCAGTTATCGATAATATGCAGATTCTATAAACAACGAAAAAGTTTTTCTTTTTAATGAAAATGTCACCCATAAAACAAAATATTTTACTTCCAAGTAGAATGGTGTACAGATTCTTATTGAAACATCATCTCTCATATCCAAACTATAATCTCTTTTCTTTTTGCATTTTCTCTTCTTTATACTTTAACTGTATCATTCTGAATGTACATATGTACATATGTACACGAGTATTGTTCTGGAAAATATTGGAAATCAAACAACTTGTTATCGTTTCACAAAGCAAAGACTCATACTCTGCTCTTGCTATTGTTGTACGTGTTGTAGCAAATAAATATCTATATTGCCTTGTTTATCTCTTGAGTTATTGAATGTTATAAACAATAATAACAATAACAATGATAATAGGAACAACAAGCAACAACAACAACAGTGTCAATAAGAATAAACAATAATATTCTAACACTATGAACAAAAACTGAATCAAAAACCAAAAAAAATTTACTTTCCACAGAAAGCAGCAACAGCCAGAGATTTACTCTAAAAGAAGCAATAGTCCTCCTTCTAATAAACCATAGACAGATAAAACAAAAACTTTAACTCAATGTGGATACCAGCTAACAACAGATACACGCCATTTCGCATTGAGAGAGAGAGAGAGAAAAACAATTTGGAATAAATTTTCTTCTACACGGCAAAGAAAAATCGCTTTCGATTTAGTGTAGAAGGAAAAAAGAAGGTGAAAAATGTTGGTGTTCTGTTTACATACTTTGGTTTAAGCGGATGGAGAAGAGAATTTATTCAAGCAAAATAAACAATTTCCACTTTCAGCGTATTGTACGCTGCACAATGGGTTGGAGTATCAAAAAAATGTAACGTAAAGTGTTAAATAATGTCTCAGAGTTTTTTTCGTATCAGAAAATTAGGAGAAACTAAACAAAAAATAGTAAAACGATGAAGCGGAGGACTAATAGCTGCTTTAGTCAGTACTACCACCTAGCTTTTCACACCACCCATGTTGTGTGTGTATAGAGAAGTAGGTTATTTTTATACTGCCTTGAAGAGAGATTTTGATGCCAGCCACAGCACCGGAGCATATAACGAACCCAACTGCAAGCGACAAAGATTTAACGAAGATACTGACGAGGATTCAACATCTAGTGACGATCCTACTTTCATTGAAAAACCAAATCATCCTGATAATACTTCTAATATGGATGTTGTTATGCAAGAAAATATTCATCAAGAAAGTGGTTCAGGTCGTGGACCAAATATGGGGGCCCGGTCGGGTGCAACACAGCGAAATGGAAATTCCCCTTCTACCGGTATCACATGGATAATGGTTCACCATGTTCTAATAATTTTATGAATTTTAAAAAAACAAAAATATTAGTTACATATGGTTAAAGCACTGAAAATATTCAAACATCCATGAGAACTGGGATCTGTTGTTTAAAGTCAACTCTAAACGACAAGTTTTTGAGAAACTTTTTGTGGCAATTTCATTTTATTCTTAGAGCTTTTTGCCAGAAAATTACTGAGGGGAGGGAAGTCACCAAAGATGAATACACATACAGTGTGTGTTACTTTTACCCAGGTTTGGCTGGACCTACAATTTAAAGACGACTCAGAACGACAGATTTTTCAGAAACTTTTCATGGCTGAAGACTGCTGAGAGAAAATCAACGAAGAAATATTTTTTTCATACTTCGCTTCATTTGAGATGTCAAATTGAGATGAAAACAGGCAACAAACTAATGGAGCTCAAGCCAAACTCAGCTAACTTTTGGCCTACCTTTACTCCTCGGTAACTATCTATTAAATTGTCCCCTATAACTATTGGGAAGTTATCCCAAGCAGAGACTATTACAAAAAGGGTGCTTTTATGTATACCGAGAGCTTAGATACTTGTGGAGGCTTCCAGAAATACATGTTGATGTGACCTTCAAGGGAATTAATAGCACCCTTGCGAAGGTCACATTAACATCCAAGCATACGAAGGTTATAGAAAATCGGATTGTTTTTATATACATCGAAGACTTTGCCTCTTGTGTAGGCTTCCAGACAAACACATACATACATAATTGGTCATTACACCGCATCAGTCAGGATTATGAACCTAGTTTCTAACACCACTTATGTTGTGTGTGTTAATTTTATACATGAAGGGCTGGAGTTACAGTTACAGTTACTCACAGAATTTTTACCAGAAGTCTACTGAGAGGAAGTCACCGAAGAAATATTCTTTTCATATTTTCGTTTAGGTCTGTGGGCCACCAGTCCCGAACTGTTTGGAGTTCAACTGGTAGTAATCGATCTGATTACGAGGTCTGACCGGAGACTTAATTCTGGTACCACGGGAGTCAGGAGCCCCTGGAACCTCGGTTCCAGCCTGGCTGTTGGTGTTCCTCCTTTTGGGAGCATCATGATGGCTGTGGTTTGGACCCAAATCGCGGGAAGAGTCTAGTTAATGGGCTCAGTGTGGAGTTGCATTTTCAACCGGGTGCCGTGACCCAAAGATCGGAAGGAGTTTTAGATAGGCTCCGCTCCTAACCAAGGGGGAAGTCATGTCCAAATACATGGCTTCGAATTGGTATTCAGGTGTAACAGTCTGTTACATCTGGGGGCGTTGTTAGACGCATTGTATTTCACCCTGTGTTAAGAGCACCATAGGATTAGGTCCACGCGGACAGGTACCCATGTAAAACCCATCGGCGTTTCGTTTAGGTCTGACCTCTGGTTGGAACCGTGGCCTTACGTCTAATAAGCCAATACAACTACCTACTAGACTACGGCGGCTTCGATCAAGCGATAACATAGGCATCAAAAATTATTCTGGACAAACACGTTGCCATTAATTCCCTTGTGAAGGTCACATCAAAATCTAAGCTTGTGAATGCCGGAATTACTACGGGAATTTGTAGGTTTTTTGTGGGTCTCCGGCACGTAGATCTCGTGTTTTATTAATATTGTTACGTTTTTACCTTTTTAAAAACGTTTAAATATGAGTTCGTTAATTGCAAACAAAGTAAAAACAAATATGTGTTTAGTTTCAATTAAACTCTTTATTGTCCGCACTATCTTATGTGCCACTGTTTCCAACTTATGCAACAATAACTACTTGTGCGTTATTCTTCTCTGCTCACAACCTTTTTGTAAGCAACAACACTTGTTCGCTAGATCTGTATAGCGGAGATCTTCAAACCACGACTGTTTACTTTGCACGCAACTACACACAAGACTGACTGAATTACTACTACTGTCGTTGTCTGCTTTGTCTTGCCTATTTATATGTACACGTATTCAGTCTGATGAAGGTTTTGAAGCAGAACGTTCGGGGTTTCGCCTTCTAGAGAACTCTACAGCGACTACATTGTTGTTTGTATATTTTGTTCACATTGTTTGTTGTTGCATTCTCGCTTACTTGTCTATCCACTTTTCTTTCATACCGATGTTGTTGCTTTACTTGTAACATGTTCGTTGTATTTGTTAGTGTAACTATTGTTAATCACGTTGATGTTAAACGATGTTCTCATTTTCGTAACAATATATTTGGAATATATTGCAGACATGAAAGAGTTTCTCAAAAATCTGTCATTCGAAGTCGACGTTAAACTGTAGGTCCCACCACTCACGTATAAAATTAACGCACGCAACATGAGTGGTGTGAGAGGCTAGGCCGTAATCCTGACTGAAGGGTTGTAATGGCCAATTATGTATGTATGTATATTGCAGACAAATTAATCAATATGCGATCTGGCAATAGGGCACCCTATGCTCACAATAAGGCTAGGAACTAGAAATAAATTGCACCCAAGCCAAGTACTTTTCAGAGTAATTTTTTTCCATCACAAGGCTATTCTACGCGTTCTTTTTACTTTCACGGCACTGCCTCCTAGACAGTATGCCTATGCAAGAATTTTGAGTCAAGAGAGGAAGAAGAGATCGTATCTAACTTAATATGCCTGTAAACAGCACTCGTACAGAAACTTTTGAGAGTACAGTCGGTCACAAAATTAATGACGCAGTTTGGTTAATTTCGATGGTTTAATGGTTTTTTTTTCGGTTAATAGTCGGGAAATTTAAAAACAATATTGCTTTATTGATCCATCCCGCTTATATAGTCCCCATCCCCCTGTGCACCATGCCACCATTTATTTTTTTCTTCTCGCTTCTTGTGCCACCATCATCTTTCCTATGGCAGTTTATCTTCTCCATAGACAAAAACCGGCAATACAAGACAAGATAATAGTTACAATCGTTTGTTTGTTGTTTGTTTTAAATGAAAATGGAATCTGTTGCTGTTGTTTTTTCTTTTCTTCCCCAGATTGGTTTGATGTGGTTCGATACGGTTTTTATGTATGTTTCTTTCTTTCTAGTGCGGTGAGTGCATTATTCTCTGATTCAAATGGAATTCTATCGGTAGTTCGATATGCAGACAGACATTCAAGAAATATAAACTTTATGGGCAAATATTTTTTTGTTCAAAATTGTTCAATTGGGTGTTTTATCATCGTCAGCATCATCATCATCATCAACAGTTTTATATTCATTGGGGGGGGGGGGTTTATTTTTTCTTTTTATTTTCAAAGTTGGTTTCTATTTCATATCAAAAAGAGATACTTTTTCAAATAAATTTTCTCTGTTTTCTTTTCTTCTTTCTTTAAGTTAGTTTTTCTTTTTGCTCCTGCTCGATTTTCATGAATTTCAAATATTTTCATAGGAATGCTTCTTTGGCATTTCGTATTCATAGTTTTATGTAAAGTTTTCCTTTCTATTTATCTTTCATATCCTTGCTCTCCATTGGGTATTGGACATGGCAATGCTCGCAAAGTGGCAAAAATCAAAACTTGTATGGCCCAGAAATATAAGCGATTTTGATTTGTAAATCACAGTCTATTATGCAGTTAGACAGCTGAGAATTGGCTAAAAAGATAAATGACCAGTAATTGTATTACGAAGAAATGTTGCACATGTAAAACACTTTGGTATTTAAAGAAATTCGTTGGGAAAGTAAAGAGGAATTGTAAACAAAAAAAGTTTAAAAATAATTATTTTGCAATCTTGTTTTTGGTGTAAATTTTGCATTGGTTCCCGATTGAAAAGGAGGGAGATTTACTGTGGAAAAACAATTTCTCTGCGTACTGCAAAACTGACAACATAATATTGCTACGAAAATGAAAAAATTAAGATATTGGTGTTTTGCTAAAACATTAAAATTATAAACAAAAGCTACAAAAACAAAACTATGCAGTAAACAAACCTGTTTACAAATTATCATACTGCTTAATATAACAACAAAAACCATCATAAAAAATGGTAAACAAGTAAACAAAAATACACAAACAACACGAAAATAATAGTATAGAATAGAAGTTTCGAGAAGACGAAGTCATGAACATTCGTCTTCAAGAACATTCATCAGACTGTTTACTCTGCCATATAAAAGGCAAGGCAAAGCAGGCGACTGAGTCAGTCTTGTGTGAAAACGTGGTGTGTTTGAAGAGAGTAATCGTGGTTTGAAGATCTCCGTTACAAAGATCTGTTGAATGATTGTCTAGTAATTGTTATTGTTTATGTAAAGGGTTTAAACAGAGGAATAACAAAGAAAAGCAATTGTTGTTGTTTACATAAAGTTGTAAACAGTGTCACACAGAAATGTGCGAATAATAAAGAATTTTAATTAAAACTAAACACAAATTTATTTTTATTTTATTGCAATCAACGAGCTCATATTTTAAACGTTTTTAAAAAATAAAAACGTAACAATATTCTGTAGGCTAGTTGGGACCCAAATAGTCTTTGATTTTTTTGCCTTTTTTGCCAAAATTAGAGTTTGAAAAATATTCGAAACCGTTGTTTTTTCTGAACAATTATGAACCAAGCCCAGTCCCAATTATAATCGTTACTGAACTGTCACAAAGCCTCCCCATTTTTCCTATCGAACATCAGGTTTTTCGTTGTCTTTTTATTATTTCATTTATCAAATGTATCCTGTGTAGCAGATGATTAGGCGTTATGAGCCATAAGATGCTAAGGATGCTACCTGTCGTTGTCTAAGGATAACAAGCTTTAAGAAGATGAAAGCATCGAAAACCCTTCAAAACACCAAATTTGTCTAATGATGCCGTTGCCTTCGTCACACTGAGCATATTGTAATGAATGTATCTACTCTACAGTTTGGGAATCGCTATCTAGATCATTAAAAACTAACTTCACATGCACAGCTAGCCTATCTCACATTAGTTTTGTTTGCCATATTGTACATCACATTCACAATGCGGGCAGAACGGTGATATTCAAAGTCCAGAACGATGTAGTCGCTATAATCGAATAGGTGTTGGCTTATTAGACTCTGACTCTACAAAAACTCGGACAAAAAAAAATTGCCAAAAAAGTTTCCCACTCATGGAAAAAAATTAACATACAAAACATGGGTGGTGCAAGCAGCTGGGTTGTAGTCCTTATTAGAAGTTTGTAATAACCAATTAAATATCCAAGGCAAGACAACAGTTGCGATAAACCAAAGTATTCATTCCCATGACTGTATTGAAGACACTCCTTAAAATTGGGATTTAAAATGGTTTGCACCTCTATCTCCTTATTACTTCCGCTTTTACCTGCTACAAAAATTTTGTTCTACGTTCCACGTTCTCCTTAAATTCTCGTCTACATATTCGATATGTTGCTTGAAGAATAGACGCCTATTGATCACTACTCTTAGGTATTTAAGCGTATCAACAACTTGTGTATTCATGTGTTTTTCGACTTCTTGGCTAGTAATTAAAATAATTTCGGCTTTATGATCAACTAACATAAGACCATTGAAGATCAATTATGCGTTTGCAATCTAGGTGTTTAAATTTGTTATCATTGTGTTGCTTTTGTGGATCAAAAAGGGTTCAGTATGAGGACAAAGGCAGTTACTTATTTATTACTTAATTGGTCATAATAATGCATTAGTGAGGACTACAAATTAGCTTCTCACACCAAACGTGTTGTGTGCTTTAATTTTATAAATGAGTGTGGTGTTATTTTAATTTTATTTAATTTAAATTTTTGCACTTGTAGTAAACAATTAATCTTTTTAACAAGTTTTAATAAAAATAACAAAAATTTAATTTGTTTTTTTGAAATAAAGCGGTCATTTTGTCATCCCTCTTTATTTATAATAAAAACTAAGATGAAAAAAAGTTAATCAAATAATTTTAAAATACAAATGCAAACATTATGGCATTATTATGTAATTATAATTCCGGCAACAATTAAAGAAAAAAGGAATTTTTTTTTTAAATAAAAATCAAATAAAAACGAAGTGAGCAACAAAAGTAAATTATGCCACAATTATAATTCTGATGGATTTATGTGGTAAAAATCACTACAGCAAACAGTAAGAGAACAAAAAGGAGCAACATAAACGGACTTAACAATGGCATTAAATGTTTTAATCGGTTTTATTTTCAAAATTGTCACGCTCACAGTATAAACATTAAACAACAAAAAAAAAAAAAAAGAAAAAAAATTATGAATTAAATATTTCACACTATAATACAATAATAATAATAACATTAACAATAACACCGGCAACGGTAATAATAACAATAAATAAATGACAAAGACAACAACAACAACAACAAATTATAATAATAATAATAAAATACGAGTACAAGTACATACGATAATAATGCAATTGTCAACATGCATAAACCAATAGAAATACCGTTACTTTTTACATTCCCTGATTTATACCTTCCCTGTCTAGCATAGTTCATTATTGTAATTATATTATGACATGCACTGATATAAATAAACCGTTATTTTATATGGGTAAACATAAATAAAATGCATAAACACAAGCACACAGACACACTCCTGTCCATTTACATGCGAACCACAAGGCTCTCATAATAAATACAAGTACACACGGCAATCAATGTTGTCAAGTATACTTTAATAAAACAAAATGGAATAAAATATAAAGAAAAAGCGCTTTTTTTTGGTAGAAAAGCACGAAAAAATCTTTGTAGGTTTTGTAGATTTGTGTACTCTTTTTGAGAACAAAAAAAAAAATATTCCAAAATCGTTTTAAAAAGCATTGAGTTGACAACACTGCCTATAATATAGTGTTTTATTGACAATAGTAGAGTGTAAATTACGTGATTTACCTGTAAACAATTGGAATAATAAATTACGCGTGCAAAAGTAGAGTTTTGAAATAAACTTAATAAGACCAATACACATGAGTAAATAAAATTACCAGTCGTTATAGGCTTTAGAAAAGAGGTGATGTAGTTGCAATTCAGTAGGTGTACGCATATGGTTTCCTAGTACTGGTACCTAGACTTATTTCAGTGCTTCCAAAAAGGTTTTTGTGTAATGTTCAGTTCAGAGTTAAAGTCGCAGTAGTCTAGAAGGTAGTGTTTTTGCTGATTGGATGAAAGTACATGGTTCAAACCCCAGGCGAGGCATCTTAAACCAAACGAACTATGAAAACTTATTTTTTTTTGACGGCTTCCTGTTAACAGCATTCTGATGAAAACTCTGAAAGTAAATAAAATCGCCATGAAAAGTTTTTCAAATCTGTCGCCGCTGTCTCGACCTTCTTTCGGGGCGCTTCACCAGTGTCTCTCTGGTGTGGGTCCCTGGGCACAGTGAAATTCCGGGAAACTGTAGGGCCGACGAGCTCGCCACAGCTGGTGTGCTCCTTCCGGAACCCTTTTCTGTTGAATTGGGTATGCCACTTGCCTCGGTCAAGCTGACTATTGTGTGGAAGTTCTTTCGGGACGCCAACCTATCCTGGGTCAATAAGGAGTCCTGCTCCACCGCTAGACTCACCTGGCCCAAGATGGATAGAAGGCGAACCAACTAATTACTTGGTCTCGGTCGTGATGTCATCTCGACTACGGTGGCCGTGCTTACAGGTCATTGCGTCATGGGTAGACACGCGGAAAGAATGAGGCTCCCTTTCAACGACTTCTGCCGTGTTCACTTTCTTTGTCAGTGTCCGTCTCTTGCTAGGTGTACATAGATATAGGTTATTTGGTTCCCCATTCCTTAACGGAGCTATCATCTATTGACATCAAGGATATAGCTTCGTTCATCAAACTTTCTGGCTGGATTTCCAGTGCGGGGTAGTCGTGCTTTTGTTGTGCAGCCCTTGCGCTGACCAACTTAATCCTTTTCCTTGATTTTGGTGGAACTTTGGTTAGTACAGGGACTGCGTTCACCCGCGGCATCACAACGGGCCGCTATGCGTGCTCAAGTGAGCTTTGTGATATCAAAGCTACCACTCCGACCTAAACCTAACCTGTCGTTCGGAGTCTACGTAAAACTATAGGTTCTGCCATTCATGGGTAAAATTAACGCACAAAACATGGCTGGTATGGGAAGCTAGACTGAATGCTTAACTAAAAAGGTTGTAATAAAGAATGAGGTACGTTAAGTAAGCCAAGATCTTTATGTAAAATTGTCCGCATAGTCTAAGGACAAAGGTAAATGATTGAATAACTATCACGAATCAACATTTCCGCAGCTTCTGCAAGATTTCTTATTACAACAGCAATATACTCTGCAGTCACCACATTCCTTTATCTGATGTCTGATGGTTTTGAATCAGTGAAAACGCTTAATTACTGCACGAATTGTCTGGTCATTTGACCGATAATTGTTGGCCGTAAAGTGAATGAATTACTGTACCAATTTCGTAAATTTAATTTTTTAAAAGTCAACTTCCAGAATTTGAATACGTTCTTATGGCATTAAACGATGCATGATGACTTGCCCTACCGTACTGAATAGAAATGTCTACACAGTTCTGACATTCTTAACTCTCAAACCATGCTTATCGATATCAATAGTTCGCAAGCAACTAAATATATACTCGATACAGCAACTGATATTAATCTTATATTGATTCCGATCTCTCGATCTACATCCATGTTGTGTTAAGTATACTTGCTGAAGGGTACGTATTTTCGATGGCAAGGTTGCTTGATTCGCAATTGCTTTAATAACACAGTGCTAGAATTTGACACTTTTTTTGTGACAAGCGTGGCACCTGGCGAGTTAACCTAATTCGTTTAGGCTGAATCCAGTGGTGCTAAGCGTTTTTTAGGTTAGCTCTTGTTTTCGAAATATACCGTTATTTCGAAAATGTAGGAGGTTGCGCAACATATATTCGCGTAACTCAAAAACGGTTTAGTTTATTGAATAAACTAAAAAACCGAAATTCCGCATTGAAATTTTCTTTAAGTATGGTTAAACTTTTTCCAATATGCTATGCGCAGTCGTTGTAGAAACACAATTTTTTTTGACCAAAAAAAATAGTTTTTTAGCAAAATTTCGAAAATTTCGTTTATTAAAAAGGCTGTGCTTCTTTTTATTTTTATTTATTTATTTTTGTTGTTGACGATTTCTGTTTCTACCTGTTCCAGGTATAACAATTGAATACCAGGCAAAAATATCTAAATATTTTGATATTTTCTGGTTGTATTGTATTGCAGAAACGAGTTGCGTAGTGTGTACCTAGCATTAGAATTAAAAAATAAAGTCATACATTTTACATACATACACAAATCGGTCTTGTAAAAAACTTAAGTAACGTATTCTATTGTTATACCTGAAACAGGTAGAAACAGAAATCGTCCCGGCTTTTGTTTTTACAGTTATATTTTTTACAGTTTTATTTTTTACAGTTATATTGAAATATCTAAGATGGAGGCGTGTGACAAGTTTAATTACTTTTGTTATGTGTGTGGGAAACCGCCGTAGTCTAGTAGGTAGTGTGTTGGCTTATTAGACTGAAGGCCCGAGTTCGAATCCCAGGTCTGACATCAAAACGAAATTTGAAAAAATATTTCTTCGGCGACTTCCTCTCAGCAGATTTCTGGCAAAAACTCTGAGAGTAAAATAAAATTGCCATGAAAAGCTTCTCAAAAAACTGTCGTTCGGAGTCGACTTTAAACTGTAGGTCCCGCCACTCATGTATAAAATTAACGCACACAACATAAGTGGTGTGAGAAGCTAGGTCGTAATCCTGACTGAAGGGTTGTAATGACCAATTATGTATGTATGTGTGTGGGAAATATACAAATATGCCAAGTCGCCGTAAAATGACTACTGAAACAATTAACTTGCATGAAACATATTTTTCTTTAAGTGTCATATGTGGCAAGAGTTGGTCACCATCAATAGTGCGTACAAAGTGCATTTACCATTTAAATAAGTGGAAAAAAATGGAGACGCCATGCCATTTGGTGTTCCAATGATTGGGAGAGATCCCATACTCCATCTTGAAAATGAGTGTTATGCGTGCATAAATCATACAGCCGGCATGAACAGATGAAAAAGTGGTTCTATATCTTACACTGCAACAATATATGCTCAATTTCCGCTGCCACATTCTGACGAAATTCCTGTCCTGCATAGCCAAATACCAACAGAAGATATTCCCTCAATACTTCAATCTGTTGAAACAAAAACAAAATTTTCGAAATTTTGCTAAAAAACTATTTTTTTGGTAAAAAAAAAAATTATGTTTCTACAACGACTGTGCATATTGGAAAAAGTTTAACATTACTTAAAGAAAATTTCATTGCGGAATTTCGGTTTTTTAGTTTATTCAATAAACTAAACCGTTTTTGAGTTACGCGAATATATGTTGTGCAACCTCCTCCATTTTCGAAATTACGGTATATTTCGAAAACAAGAGCTAACGTAAAAAAACGGTTAGCACCACTGGATTCAGCGTACCCGAATTAGGTTAACCCGCTAGGTGCCCCGCTTGTCACTTTTTCCAACTAGCACAGTGTAATTGTGCAGTGAAAACCCGGTCTATGTTTCTCCATTAGCTGCTGCCATCATTCTGTTAAAGAATTTAAAAATTTTTGAGTACCTAATGACGGTCGAAAATTGTGAATTTGAAAAACGAATTATTTTTAAAAAACTTTCAGAAAAATCTTCACCTTTTCCTTTGCCACGAAAGTAGAGTACATCAGAAAACAAAACTATTTTCGTATTCCAAATTATAATTAGGGATTGTGCCAGCGAAAAGACACAATTTTAATATTAAAAATTTCATTACTGAAAATAATTTCATAAAGAAAGAGGAAATGGGAAATATAAAATCATATAAAATATGTATGTCTGTATAGCAATGCCATTGAATTTTACAATAAAAACCCCACTAATACGTATAGAAAGTATGAGAAAAATTAAAATTCCTCAGGGTTAGTAAACAGTACAACTTCATAAAATTTCCTCTTTTTCATTTTGGCTTTTGAAATAACAAATTGCTAGGCTTACTTAGGAAAGGCTGACTAACGGTGGATGCTGGTTGGTTGTGTGGCACAATCAACTTAAAATTGCATTTTTATTCCCATTTGGTTGGTATTTTTCTGTCTGTGATTTTCTATAAAATTTATTATTGTTTGGCGAATTTGGTAAAATCATCGTAGATAGTATATTACGCGTGTTGCCTGTGTGTGACAGTTGTTTTGAATTGCGTTGTTTCTTCTTGCTTGGAAAAGATTTTTGGTTTCTGTAAGGATTCACAGATTTAAATTGAAATAAAATAGATAAAGAGGGAAATGAAATATTTTAAATCTTAATGAAATTGGCTTAAATGAAGAGATTATTTTGTAATTGTTTAGGAATATATTGTCTAAGACTGTATATGTTACTTCTGGTGTTCAGCAGGCTAGCCATTTGGGTCCATTACTGTTTTTGTTGTTTCTTAATGATCTTCCTTGTGCTATTTCTGATTGTAATATTCTGATGTATGCTGACGACGTTAAATTATTTTTTATACTTTTGATGATGATCATGGTCAGGCTGTTCTTCAGCGAAATATTAATTTGTTTGTAGCTTGGTGCAGAATTAATTTTATGGATCTTAACTTGAGAAAGTGTAAGTGTATGGTTTTCTCTCGCGGGGGCGTAATTTCGTCCACTTATGTGATTAATTCTTGTCCTTTGGAAACTGTGACTACATTTCTTGATTTGGGAGTATTATTGGATATGAAGCTGTCTTTTATTGATCATATTAGTATGGTGATAGGCAAGGCTCGGGCTGTTCTTGGTTTTGTGAAAAGATGGGCTAGGGAATTCATTGATCCTTGTATAACAAGACTGCTATACATTTCACTTGTTAGACCTATTTTGGAGTATGCGTCTATTATTTGGAATCCATACTATCGTTGTCATAGTGATTCAATAGAGTCTGTGCAGAAGCAGTTTTTATTATTCTGTTTACATGGCTTAGGATAGGATTATGCCAATGGGTTTCCGTTATAATTAGGCTAGATTAGGTTTGATAAAACTTCCAACTTTGGAACGTAGAAGGGCTGTTTTAGGGGTTTGTTGATATCGATTCTGAGTTTTTGCTTTGTAATCTGAATTTCAGTATTCCAGCAAGATTTTCACGGCACTATCGTCCTCTTTCTTTAGACTTTTATAGAACGAACTATGGATGTAATTTTCCTTTTCGTAGATTATGTAATGATTTTAATTTATATTATGATTTTATTGATTTTAATTGTAGTGTTTGTAATATAAAACCTAGCTTATATGCTGGCATTAATTTGTAAATTATTATATGAAAATGTATTTTCGTTCTTGTCTTAGGTAGTTCCGGTTTATTGTTACTTTATTCAGCTTGTGATTAAGTTCTGTAGCTGATTTATGTTCTCGTTGCCATTACTTTTCCCTTACCCGTTACAGTCCGGACTGTAGTGTGTACGTGTCCCTACATAATGGGGACGAGCCCTCCTCCGCGGCCGGGTGAGGGTGGGTTAGAGTGAGGCCGGAAACATTCGAAAAATAAAAATAAAAAATAATCCATTTGAAGTTACAATGAAAAGTTTACACATTATAAAAGATCAACATTAGTTCTATCGCTTAACCAAGCCACATTACATACATAATTGGTCACTACAACCCTTCAGTCAGGATTACGACCTAGCTTCTCACACCACTTATGTTGAGTGCGTTAATTTTATACATGAGTGGCGGGACCTACTGTTTAAAGTCGACTCTGAACGACAGATTTTTGAGAAGCTTTTCATGGCAATTTTATTTACTCTCAGAATTTTTTGCCAGAAATCTGCTGAGAGGAAGTCGCCGAAGAAATATTTTCATATTTTCGTTTTAATGTCTGACCTGGGGTTTGAACTCGTGCCTTTAGTCGAATAAGCCAACACACTACCTACTAGACTACGGCGACTTTACATAGCTTTTTCTGATATTACGAAAGCACAGCGCTTTTAATTTTATTCACGATCCTTTTTAACAAAAGATCAATCTTTTCGATATTCAATACCCCTGTGCTTAACGCGCACATTTTAATACAACTCACGGTTACTGTCACTGACTCACAACTCACTACTCAATGGCAGCAACATTCTTCGCTCTATTTATACTTCTTTTATTTAGATTCGATAACTTCACGATTCTTGTATAAATTGTTGTTGTTGGATTTTTGTTCTTTGTTTAATGCTCTTCTCGTAAATTCCTAAGTATTTTTTTGTGCAATTCTGTTTACCGTATGATGTTGGTATTTTGTTGTTGTCTGTATGTCTTGTTTCTTTATTTTCGTTAAGTTTGATTTTGTTTGAATAAAATTTGTAGAAATTGCACGTAACATTATTACTAAAGTAAGTAATAATTTGAAAGTCGTATCCATATTTTGCACAACGTTAGGGAAAGGTTAAAACTAATAGTGCCTAACTTACACACTTACCTACTTACTTAATTGGTCATTACAACCCTATTATCAGGATTACGATTTATCTTCTTACACCACCTATGTTGTGTGCATAGCTGCCAGATAGATAAAGCACCAAATAGTCGTATATTAAAAGAAAAATCGTCAAAATCGTCAAAGACGTTCATTGAAATCGTCAAAAAATCGTCAGAAAAAATAATTAAATAAATTAAAAGGTTTTTAAAAAAATTCTGTGTGATGTTCGCTGGAACTGACACATTTTTTAGTGCCTTGTCTTCTTAAGAAAGATTTCACTTCATTTGATCTTCTTGCTATTTACAGCACTTATATCCGACCAAGAATAGATAACAACTCTCATGTATGGGCCGGTGCCTCAACGTCTATTTAAGACTTCTCGATCGGTGTCCAATTTCATTGATTTATTAGAGCATCGCTGTAATGTGGCTTGTGTTTCACTGTTCTAGAGTATCATATAACACTCGTGTTTCTCGGCGAGCATCTCCGTTTGTGATCGATTGGCTAGTGGATTGCACAATGCGTTACAGACAAAATTCGTTCTTCCTTCTTGCAGAAGTCTTTCCTATCACTCGTGTCATAAAAGGTTTCAAATCTAGTGTTCACAAACACTCACAAACACAAACATATTTTCCTAGTTCCAACACAATGCATTGCATGAGCAGCGGATATTCGCTTTTGGTCGAAAAATTTTTGTTGGTAATGGCACTTGACTTTGGTTTTCCTAGAGTGATATTAAAATTTATATTCGAAACTTTCCAAATGGTCTGCAACGGCAAAGGGGAAATTAAGCTCAACTACGAGTGTCAATCTTATTTCAAAATTCTTAGTATTGCCTATTATATGCTGGGTAATGTTAGGGTATTTGAAGATATTTGCAGAACTTAACATTTTTCTTTAAATACCTGACCAGTTTTCTTTAAATTTCTTTACTTATTGGCGCTTTTATTTATGTTATTTAGCATTTTTTGTTCGTAAATAATTTAAACTAAACAAAATTTGCAAAAGTAAAATTTTCACAGCAAATACAAAGCTTAAAGTGGCTTTAATGTACAAAAGTAAAGAAAATGATATAAATTTTTAATTTCTAAAAATCGTCAAAATAAGGGCATAAATCGTCATGTCGTCAAAATGATATTTTTGGAGCACAAAATCGTCAAAATGACGATAAATCGTCAAATCTGGCAGCTATGGTTGTGTGTGTTACTTTTATTTATGATATTCAGGACAAACAGTTTAAAAACGACTCCAAGCAACAGATTTTTTTGAGAAATTTTTCGTTGGCAATTTTATTTACTCCCGGAATTTATGTCAAAGAACTGCTGAGATGAGTTTGCCGTTGAAATATTTTTTCGTACTTTGCTTCGTTCGAGCTGTTAGAACTGGGGTTTGAATCAAGGGCTCGGCGGTTTCATTTCAGTAGTCTTGCAAAACTCTGAGAGCAAATAAAATTGCCATGAAAAGTTTCTCAAAAATCTGTCGTTCAGAGATGACTTTAAATGGTGGTCTGAAAAGCTAAATCATAATCCTGTCTAAACGGTTATCGTATTTGTATACCTAAATTCAATTATTTCTCTTGTAATACATTTTTACAAATAATTTCAAATTTTTTTTATTTTATTCAAACGAGTGTTAATTGTTTTTTTTTTTGTCTTTAAATGCCAAATAAAATAAAATTTACAAAAAAAGAAAGAGAGAAAGAGAAAATATGCAAAATAATTACAATTTAATTGTTTTATCATGTTGGACATGTTTGTTAAACAATACAGCACAAATACATTGATTGTTAACACATGTACATATTATGTACATTGATATGTAGAACACAAATACATATGCATTAATATGCTTAAGAGTAGGCATACATACCCACACATGTAAATAAATGTTTGTTGGGGGGGTGTATTGATTAAATCATGTTTGAATGTGTTCAACAGGATTTTATTCCTGGCAATATTTAAATAATATTTTTAAAAACAATTGTCCACTTAATATTGGAATGCAAAAGAAAATTACAGTCATGTTTGCAAGAGGCTAAAAAGGTTTTCTTATTAATTTCTGATGAATAACAAAATACAGATACAATTTCTAAAGCTACGATTCGTCTCGCTTTGGAAAACATTTACCAAATTTAAGTGTACCCACTTATTGATTCATTAATTTATCCCGTAACACTCACACAAATTAGCCTGAAGCAGTACCAAACACATTTAATTGATTACGACAAATTCCTCAACAACATCTCAATTTTACATATGAAAACATGACAACAAAGTACAGAATGAATAATATTTGAGGCACTTAAATAAAATGCCTCAATCGTAGCAAAGTAATTTGTGAAATACTGATAAACTTAACATACATAACTAAGAAATATTGAATGTTTTAATGAAATTGATCAAGAAAGGGGCAGCCAAGAAAGGCATTAGCATATGAAGAGGAAATATATTGAAGAACATACAGAAATCCTAATGTATTGTGTTGTCTTATGTTTACGTTTGAAGTCGTCGTTGTGTTTTGGATAGTGTGTTGGCTATTCAACACGAGCCCGTGGCTCAAATTCCAGCTGGGACATCGCAAATTTCGGTGGATTTCTCTCAGCAATCTCATGGCAGAAACTTTGAGAGAAAAAAATTGCCATAAAAAGATTCTCAAAACTCAGTCTATCAAAATCGACTTTAATTTGTAGGTTCCGTCCGTAACGGATAAAAATTAACACACACAACATAGGTGGCGGTCGTAACATTGATCAATTAAGTAGGTAAAGTATTTTTGAAATGCCGATTTGCATCCAATCATTACAAATGGTGTGAAGTGGAAGTGGACGACAAGTTGAAGATCTCTGTAATAGGTTTCATCTTAAGGGCTAAATTATAGTACACCAAGCTAACAATGCTAGACTACTAATATGTTGCAAGGCCAGTTATGATCTAAGTCCATATGAGATGGAGCGACTAAAATTTGTTCAAGTTATCACATTCTATTAAGAGCATACTCACAACCTCACTGAGACATCGCAGGTTAATAGACCCTAGAACGGTCATTCGTTGAGAAAAGTTCTGATCAGGAATATTTTCCTGGTCTTGAAAGTCAATGTAAGAGAGTATATTGTAATATTTGCCTTCCACACCTTACTACAGCAGACAATCATTTGTTTATGATGGTGTAGAACATTACCTTTAGATAGTAGGAAACGAAATTGCCATGAATTATTTTTTAGGCCAATAGGCCAATGATTTGAATAAATTTAAATCGTATTTTACCAATATTCTGAAATAAATTGATAAAATTGTTTAAGATTTTTAGTGCAAGCAACTTCTCAGGATTCTAAGAAGTCAATCTGTGCAAAGTGAAGTAAAGTTTCTTAAGTATTGCTAGGCTCCATATCGGTCAAGCAAAAATCTCTCTTTCCATCCAGAAAAGAAGATGCAAATAAATACTGTTACGTGGACAAAAACAAACTAAGTTACAATAAGTAAACAGAGCAATCAGATAACAACAAAATATACACATCGAACGGTTCACAGAAATACACAAACAAATACGTAGGAATTTACAAGCAGCAAAGATCAAAAATTCATAAAAAGATTGTGAAGTTACCATACATAAAATAAAGGAATATAAAAAAACGAAGAGTGTGTTGACTTATTAGACGCGAAGCCAGGGTTCATATCCCCGGTCACACATCAAAAACGAAATATGAAAAAATATTTCTTCGGCGATTTTCTCTCAGCAGATTTCAGGCAAAAACTCTGAGATAAAATTACCATGAAAAGTTTCTCAATAATATGTCGTTCGGAGTCGACTTTAAACTGTAGGTCCCGCCACTCAAGTATAAAATTAGCACACACAACATGAGTGGTGTTGAGAAGCTAGGCCGTAATCCTGACTGAAGGGTTGTAATCATAGCTGCCAGATTTGACGATTTATCGTCATTTTGATGATTTTGATCTCCAAAAATATTATTTTGACGACATGACGATTTATGCCCTTATTTTGACGATTTTTAGAAATTCAAAATTTAAATCATATTCTTTACTTTGGTACATTAAAATCACTTTAAGCTTTGTACTTGCTTTACAGTTGTTACTGTTGGAAATTTATGGTAGTAATAATAAGGAGTAAAATATTATATTTTTAAATTATTTCCGAATACCTGTTATGATTTTTCTGTATTTTATGCCTTTTTAATCCCTTAAAAGCCAAATAAATTATCATTTGCCGTTGCAGACAATTTTAAGAATTTGATTATAGCTTCTAATATTACCATCTTAAGAACAAAGGCAAGTGTTTTTATTTATTTTTTTTTATACGACCAACACTCAGGGAATGGCATTGTGTTTGGAACTAGGAAAATATATTATAAGAAGGAGGAAAGAGGAAGCAGTGTTTTTTTAGGTTTGAATATTTTTATAACATTTTAATACCATAAGTAACAGGGAAGATCTCTGCAGGAAGGGGGTTCCACATGCGAATAATCCGTCTAACAAACGAATTTTGTCTGTAACGCAGTGTGCGATACACTGGCCAATCCACCACATATGGATGTACTGGCCGAGAAAGACGAATGTTACGTAGGAATACATGATTTTCATAAACAAGTTCCCTTATTTCGCTCGAGCTATATCCGTTATAGTAGCGATAGAACAATGAAACACAAGTCACATTGGAACGATGCTCCAATGAATCAATGAAGTTGGACACACTATCGTGATTAACGAGCTACTACGGCCTCTCCTGTAAACAGTCGAGAAGCCTCAAAATAGATGTTAAGGGCAAACCCAAACATGAGAGTTGTATTCCATTCTCTTAAGAGTCTTAAGAAATCAAGGCACTGAAAAATGTGTCAGTTCTAGCGAATTTTCATGCCCATAACGTCAAGATCTTCTGAGTCCCTAGTATTTACACCACAAATGGGTATAGATGATGCAATATTATTGCTGTATTGCTGCTTAACACTAACTTTATATGTTTTTGTTTTTAAAAACCTTTCAATTTATTTATTTATGTTTTCTGACTGATTTTTTTACGATTTCAATGAACGTCTTTGACGATTTTGACGATTTTTTCTCAAATATTTGACGATTTGATGCTTCATTTATCTGGCAGCTATGGTTGTAATGGCCAATTATGTATATTATGTATGTATGTAAAAAGAGCGAAGAAGGATGCTGCCAGTCAGTCGTGAGTCAGTGATGAGATGTGAGTTTGTGATTAATAACCGAGTGTTGTAGGAAAAAGTGCACGTTAAACACAGTGATATTGAATAATGAAAGTTAATAAGGATTTCGAATAAAATAGATATCGAAGTTTTATCAGTTGCAGTATGTTGTCACTAAGAAAAATAAAGGATTTATTTAAATAAAGATCCGAATAAGGATTAGAAGTTAAAATTTTTTTTAATTTAATTGCAATCATCGAATTCATGATAAATAAACATGAAAGAACTTTGCTTCAATTTGTTTGAAAAGTTTCAATAATTAAAGTGAGAAGTCCTTAAAGCAATCTAAACAAACCATGAAACAGTTCCTTGATATTAAAACAATTGGCAAAGAAACTAGTGTTACTGATACAAACAAGTCATCACTAAATACATGGAATCGAATTTGAAGATCCACGTGTCGTATGAGCATTATTTATTACATTGTATTCATACGCACCATTCATGTGCATCATGGTAGTTCTAGATTAAAGCCCAAATAAAGAAGAGAAGCTTGCTTTACAAGAAATGTATTTTTCGAACTTAAACTCAGTCGTCTAAGGCATTACTTACTTGGCTTTATGGACTAAAACGTTTTTTACTTTTTACTTTCTTTATTGGAAATATCTTCTAGAAAATAGTAATGTAAACTTATAATTGAAATAATTTTTCAATTACAGTTTCTCAATATCTGTTTAATCTTTCTATTAAACCATCGATTATGGCGTTGATAAAAGGAAATATTTTATAAAAACACGTTTCTATTGAAAACTTCCTGGGTTTTTATTTATTTTTTTTGTTTTTTTTATTGAAGTTTCAATATTTCTTTTGAACATTTTATCGACAGTCTAGTTAACACTATTGAAATTTATATCGACACCTTATTTTTAAATACATACACAAACTCATAAACATATGCTTCTAGTTGCATGCCACACACATGAGTGGCGGCATGCATGTACATGCTCGTGAATAAATGTTGTTGTGGCATGCGTTTGAACAAAACATTAAAGTTGATATCATGATGTACGTGTTTTTTTCTCTCGGTCGGTTTTTTTTCTTCTTCCTTTTCCCATTTACATGCTGTATTCAGTGGTGAATATTATAAGTCCGCGTTGTAGCATGCAACACCCTAGAGGCAGATATAAAACTTTTATATATTTTGTTTTTATGACTTTATAGTAATGTGAACTTTATTCAAGTTGCAGTAAATTGGAGATCAAATGAATGAGAGTAGAAAGAAGTTTTTGTAATATTTGGTAGTAAACAAAACCAAGGAAATAGGATGTCAAGATAAATATCATGGAGAATTTGAAATTAAAATAATAATTTAATTATTATTATCTTTTTAATTATTATTAATCACAAACGGACGTCTTATAACTGACTCACCACCCAGGACTCAATGGCAGCATCATTCTTCGCTCTACATATTTATACTTCTTTTATCATTTTTATCATTATTATCATATTTGTAAGAATTTTTGATTTTTGTTCTTTGTTTTATTCCATTTTTGTAAATTACTACATATTTTTTATGCAATTCTGTTTACCGTATGATGTTTGTATTTTGTTGTTGTCTGTATGGCTTGTTTCCTTAATTTCTTTTAAATGAGGAATAACCTATATTCATAACTGCCAGATGAATGAAGCATCAAATCGTCAAATATTTGAGAAAAAATCGTCAAAATGGTCAAATTCGTTCACTGAAATCGTAAAAAAATCGTCAGAAAAAATAAATAAATAAATTGAAAGGTTTTTAAAAACAAAAACATATAAAGTTAATGTTAAGCAGCAATAATATTGTATCATCTATACCCATGTGTGGTGTAAATATTAGGGAGTCAAAAGATCTTGACGTTATGGGCATGAAAATTCAGTATGATGTTCGCTAGAACTGACAAATTTTTCAGTGCCTTGGTTTCTTAAGACGGTGCAATAAATACTTCACTTCATCTGATCTACTTACCATTTACACTATTTATAACCGACCGAAAATGGAATATAACTCTCATGTATGAGTTGGCCCTTAATGTATATTTTGAGGCTTCTCGACCGTTTACAGGAGAGGCCGTAGTCCAACACCATTGATTCATTGAAGCATTGTTGCAATGTGGCTTGTATTTCACTGTTCTATCGCTACTACAACCGCTCTGGTGGTCGCTCATACGTGAAATTGACACATTTTCCCATAAACAATCAAGATCCATCAAAACTTTTGAAAATTTTTGAACTCAAAGTTCATTTGATAAGATGACATATATAAAAAATATAACTCGACTGTTAGACTCTTTAAATAATATTGTCCGATTTGATCAAACAAATCTCTTCACAAGATAATGCACTTTCAGAATGTCATCACTTATTTCATATTTTTTAAGTAAAGTTTGCTACTATGAACGGACAAACTTGAAAAAATATGAAAAAAATTCAAATTTTCCAAGTTTACCTCATCAAATCTCATAGCATATTAAGCATATTAACACATATATGTATACCGTTTTAAAGGTCCATCTATCCCCTTTCCAACACGATTTAAATTTTGGAAATCGGTTCAGAAATGCTGGAGTAATCCAGAAATTTGTGCGTAAAGTAAAACGAAAACAGTTTTTGTCAAATAAGTTTGGAGTTCGAGAAATATAAAATAAAATATTTGGAGGGTTCGAGAAATATAAAAAAAATATTTTTGAGATCTACTCAACAAAACTCACAACCTACACTATGTCATTAACCGGGTGTATTTAATTTTTTTATTTTGTCGCATAGTGTAATTTATGCTCAACTATGATGTTATTTATAAGTTGTAATTTTTTGGCTTTTATGAGATTAAAAAGCCATAAAATACAGAAAAATCATCACAGGTATTCGACAATAACTTAAAAATATAATACTTTACTCTTTGTTATTACTAGCATAAATTTCCGACAGTAACAACTGCAAAACAAATACAATGTTTAAAGAGGCTTTTAATGTACTACTAAAGTAAAAAAAATGATGTAAATTTTTAATTGCTAAAAATCGTCAAAATAAGGGCATAAATCGTCAGGTCGTCAATATGATATTTTTGGAGCACAAAATCGATAAATCGTCAAATCCGGCAGCTGTGCCTGTATTGTCGTGTAAGACTATTTAGCGTCAGTTGATGCTTCTTTTGGGGTCATTAAAATGTCTTTCTGATTAGGGTTTAATTAAGGCCAAGTTGTGATGTTCACTTGCTTACTTACTAACTTAAGCTCTATACTGGTTCTTTACACAAAAAGTGGTGCAAGTAATCGTTCTGTACTGTTGAAGCAGTGCAAAACTAAAGTCACCATACACCTCCTACCCTTTATATCTAACATAGCTTGTATAAGTGGTCATGCTAACCTATATCATGTTCTCTTTTCTGCTATTGGGGCGAAAAAAAAAAACACAAAAATTGTTTAAAAATTCTAAAGAAGGTTTGCATATTTCACATATTTCATCGGGCATTTCATAATTCAGCAGTTACGAGTTAAACATGAAATCATCTTTCAAGAATCGATGCAGTGAGAGATTCTTTCTCTTCCTTCAAGAAAATCATCCTGCTGGTGATGATGTGTCTGTTGTTTTTCTTATTTTTTTTTGTAGACAATCTTAATAATATTTGTACTTGTTGTTGTTGCTGTTGTTTTTTCCCCTGAAGCACGCATATAAATCTATACAATATTCTTCCTGTTTAGTGCATAAATGCATTTAAAAAGTTAAAGTTTTCTTTTTTCTTTTTTGCAACTTTTCGTTAAACATTGATGTTTGTTTGTATTTCGTGTCGCATTTCGTTGTTGCATTGTCGTTATCATCAGAAAAGTTTTTTAAAGTCAAAATATATGTAAAACGTTTTAACAAAGTTTTAATACCCTACATCACTGTGATTTACTTGGATCGACTTGGAATATATTTCTAGAATTCCTTATTATTCTACTTGCTTACTAAACTGTAATGAATCCATTTGGTTTTTCGAGAGTGTAAACTTTGCCAGAAGTTTCTATCATATCGCTCCTTTATTGCAACATAGTCATATCTCAAAAAATTAAAAATTTGTAGTTACTTAAGCAAAACTGCTCTTTTAGACCTTCTGTACATGTTGAAAAAAAATCAGTTTTATATCCCAAGCTGAACCCAAGTTATAGCAAAAAGTGTTTGCGCCAATTAGATCATAGGACTTATGTCTTGAAAACTTAAATCGCATTTTGCCAAGTTCAAGTTTTTTTCAGATATGACTATGTTGCAATAAAGGAGCGATATGTCTCATATATCTCTTCTTGGTCTGTTCACGACATGGACACCTTGGAGTTGTTTTTTTCTCTTTAATAAACTTTTTTATTTCGGATATTTTCATCTGATCAGCCTATTAGTTGTACATAATTGGTCATTACAACCCTTCAGTCAGGATTACGATCTAGCTTCTCACACCACTTATGTTGTGTGTGTTAATTTTGTACATGAGTGGCGAAACCTAAAGTTTAAAGTCGACTCCAAACGACAGATTTTTTAGAAACTTCTGATGGTAATTTTATTTACTCTTTTTGCCAGAAATCTGCTGAGAGGAAGTCGGCGAAGAAATATTTTCATATTTTCGTTTTGATGTCTGACTTGGGGTTTGAACCATGGGCTCTCGTGTAATAAGCCGACACACTATCTACTAGACTACGGCGACTTCTAAGTTCTGTCTATTAGTTGTGGAATGTTTAACTTTACCGAAGATAATTTTCTCCATCATCTTATCTTAATTTCTTAATTCTACATCCCCGAAATCCTTCTTGGTTCTTCTAGATAATCTGACAAATGACTAACCGAAATCAAGTTCAGTTCCAGTATGTTGCCAATTGTTGTATTCCACTTGCTGTTGGCAAAAGTTGTTCCATACAACTTTAGCACCATAAGCCACAGACTTAACATAACCATGAAATTCTTCCTCGCATATTATAATTATAATATCGGGTCTTCTAACAGGAACCTCCGAAATTTGACAGATGATAACGATCACCATGTTGAAGCTACATCTGTCAAATTAGTTGTCATGTCTTCAATTTGTTTTGCCAATTCAACATGGACGGATATAGTATGAAACGACACGTCCAACTAATAACTTTTATCGAAATGGGTGTTCTCTCCAGGAATCGAATTGATCGCTGTAATCGTCCTACTGGGAGGGATATTTGCAATGTGATAGATAAATACGAGTCCATTGGCTTAGTAAACGATCGACCCAAATGTTGACAAGATATGCCTTAAAAATATCATCATTGTCCGTGAGAGTGTGCAGGAAACCTAAGGTAAACGACCATAGTCAATGACGTAAGCTGCCTAAAAATTGAATTGTCTCTGGATTAGTTGGCAACTGTCCCCAATTTTCATTGAAATATCATCTGCAGCGTTAAGATACATTTCTGAGTGAATGATTACGTGAAACAAAATTGTCAAATTTTGGGACATCGCCAATGAAATCACTGTTAACAGCGAGCCCTATAGGTCGATCACAACGAGCTTCTTTTCCTGGTGAATTGAATCATATGGAAACCAACGACATGTGGTTCCTATAGAAGGATGCTACTTGTTACATATCAGAGATCAGCAATGAATCGTTTTTCCGCTACTCATAAGCACTCATTTGAGTATGAGTGAATCAACAGAATTGAAATTCAACTACTCTGATTCATTCGTACTCGCTACAGCATTGATTTATAAGTATAGGTTACAATGAGTATGAGTACAACATTGACATCAAACTCACAACATTCGAAATGTGTTTGATTCATACGCCTACTCATTCCGATTCATAAATTTAGAAAAATACTTATAATACTTATAAGTGATTCGAGTGGCTCGAATCATTCATCAAAATTTACAGCCTTTGTTATTGTTGCATATACAAACAAAGAAGAAAGGAAAGACAAAGACAACAAGCAAAGCATTCACACAATCTTCTTGTGAGTATAGTAGTGTTCGTACGCGAATCATACTTATTTTGTGCTTCGTGTAAATGTTAAGTAGAGACGAGTCGAAGTCAATAACATCATGCGTATTGTTAAGTATGAATACGACGAGTACTTCCAACTTTGAGTATGAGTAGTATGAGTATCATATTAAAATAAGTATGAATGCGTATAAATATCAGAAATAATAAGTATGACTCGAATCTACTCATCGTTTTGAATACTCGTTGCTGATCTCTGTTACATATCTCATGACACAATGGACATTTTGAACGATCAATCAAGGGCAAGTTAATCTCACTGGCTGGTGATTTGAACTGACCACCGAGATCATGCTATTTGACGTTGCGTTAAACTTTTCTTGTGGGGCCTGCTTAAGTCGCATTTGTATGTGAATGAGCCAAACGCCTTAGAACTCCTCAAAGCCGCCATAACTCATGGAATCAGCCAAATTCAACCGGATTAATGCGCCAAATTCATGAACAATTTAAGATTTTGGATGCGTATTCACCCATAGAAGCCGTTATAGTCTTTCCTGTACTTTCAGTTAAAAAAATCAGATGATTTGTACCATATAGTAGTACTGTGGTGGCAGGGTTGCCATCAATCGTTGCCTAGATACAAGGATATATTTGAAAATGTATTGTGTTGTTGGGAGTCGACGTAGTCTAGTAGGTAGTATGTTTTCTTATCAGACGTGAGGCTACGATTTAAACCCCACGTCAGACTCCTCCAACAAAACGAAATATGAAAAATATTTCTTCGGCGACTTCCTCTCAGCAGATTTCTAGCAAAAACTCTGAGAGTAAATAAAATTGCCATGTTTCTCAAAAATAGGCCGTTCGGAATCGACTTTGAACAGTAGATTCAGCCATTCATGTATGAAATTAACGCACACAATATAGGTGGTGTGAGAAGCTAGGCCGTAATCCTGACTGAAGAGTTGTAATGACCAATTATGTATGTATTTATGTATTGGGTTTTTGCATTGGATGTAGTTGAGAGAAATTTTGGTTACTGAGCTCTACTATGTCTCATGGAGAGGTGTCATCTGACCTTCTTATCATGCTCATTGTTAATATATTCCTCTTTGGATGGTTAGGAGGGTTATTTGATGGGGAATTGCAGCCGCTTAATTTTGAAGATTCGCTCCAGTCCTTTAAAGGAATTGGAATAGAGTCCTATTCGAAAACCTGTAGCCATATTACTAGTCAGTCCATCAAATTTAATCCAAAAACGGCCAATAGAAGGCGTATCATGTTGGAAATCGAACTTAAAGAAAGAATTTATTTGTAGTCTTCTATGCCACTGCAATGGAATTGATATTCGTTTTGACTCAACTTGTATTTAAAATGTTCGCTTCTTAGTTTTTGTTTCTGCTTTTTTTTTCTTTGATTTCTTATGCCACGTTAAACTTTCAACTGTAATCATACAAGTAGTTTAATAAGTTTAACTTGTGTTGACATTTTTTCATTCTTTGGAGCAAAAAACAAAATCCGGAAATAAAAAAAACAACAATCAGAGTTCCATAGTCGATTCTTCTGCTCTATTCGGGAGTATATTTTTTCTTCTTCTTCTTCATCTGAAATATAATCTTTATTTACTTATGTATGTGAGAAAGAGAGAGAGAGAGAGAGAGTGGAAAAGTCGTTAAAATAAACATGTTCGAAGAAATCTCATTTAAAGAATATTAAAAAGTTTTTCGTTTAGCAAAAATGATTTTTTTTTCGCTTCTCATTTTGTATTGTCTTTCGCTAAATTGCATTGAAAGTTGCTAATTATGTTTGCATTAAGAGAGTAAAAAAAAGCTGTTAGGAATACTTTGTAAAAACAATAAAGAGAACGATTTTAACACTTTTATTTACCTCTCAATATAATTCGCTTTTAGTTCGATATACTCTCCTCAGCAATATTTAATAGTTTCGTTACCCCGTTTATAGTACGAACTTACAATAGCCACCTACCTTCTGTCCTTTTTCTTGGCCTTCTTTACAAGATTTAATGAATTCAAACACTATCACACAAATATGGGTGAATCCAGCTTAAGTAAACTAGATAAAAAGACAACAACAAAATATACACATCATAAGGTAAATAGATACACAAAGAATTTTACAAGAAGAGAACTTACACACACACACATAATTGGTCATTAGAACCCTTAAGTCGACCTAGCTTCTCACACCACTGATGTTGTGTGTGATAATTTTATACATGAGTAGCGGGACATACAGCTTAAAGTCAACTCCGAACGACAGATTTTTGAGAAACTTTTTCATGGCAGGTTTATTTGCTCTCAGATTTTTTGCCAGAAATCTGCTGAGAGGAAATAGCCGAAGAAATATTTTTTTCATATTTCGTTTTGATGTCTGACCTGGGATACGAACCCGGGCTTTACGTCTAATACCCCAACACACTATCTACTAGACTACGGCGAGTTAGAGAGATAGATAGTCCATGAAATCTTATGTCTAGTAAAACATCTCAATACATAAGTGTTAAGGTATAGGCCCAGAAAACAATTTTTAGGTGATCATGTTCTATAAAAGGATTCTACAGCACTAGTGGGCTTTTTAATAAATAGATACACACCATTAAGCTTTTAGATTTACATACAATATGAGCTTATCAGCGAGGCTAGAAAGCTTTGTTAAACTTGTAGAGAAGTTTTTCTATTGCAAGTGTTCACAGAACAGCTTTCTGAGGGCAGCCTTTTATGGTTGCATCTCTAAGCGCTACCCTAGCTTTTCTAGATGTCTGCATTATTAGTATTATTATTATTGCCGTGAATAGATGTCTTAGTTTTGCGAACACTCGATCTATTGTGCTGCCTCAATGTTCATAGTGTATCTCTATAATGTCTGCTACAAGCCTATTGACCTGACAAATTTCTGGATGCTGCTTGGTGTCAACAGTGACAATTCCCTGCCTAACACTTAATATGCATTCAGGTGTTTCTACCTGGATGTATAAATGCTCCGAAAGTCCTATGAATGTGTTCTAATGATTCAATCTCATCGTCGGAATCTACATCATGGATTCGAGACAATCTACATTCTGAATAAATGCATCCTCTGAGCCTTCAGTGCCCTGTCAAAAGAATGGTTATCAACTTCAGATCATTCCTGGTTAGTCTGATGCATGACTCAGACCTTCAAACGAAAGTTTAAATTGCTTCAAGCCTAGTTTTTCTCAAACCAAACTTTTGCCTTTCTTTAGCTTACTATGGATACCAAGGATCCATAATCTTGTACCCTTTTGGAAGCACAAATTAAAAGCTTTTCTTTTTTATGTATGGGAGTAATTGGTTATTACAACACTTCGGTTAGGATTATTGTATTGTATGTATATACATTAAATTAAAGGTATTCAAATAGTTCAACTAATAATATAAAATTATTTCACTAGCTCTGCCAAATTCTTAAAAAAAATGTAAAATATAAGCCTGGAAAAATGATAGGGACACTTAAATTTTTCAATATATTCTTATATTTTTAAATATTTTTCCATAAATATTACAAAGTATATACATTTAATTAAAGGTATTTAAATAGTTTAACTAATAATATCAAAATATTTCACTAGCTCTGCGAAATTCTTAAAAAAAATGTAAAACAATGGCCTGGAAAAATAATAGGGACACTTAAATTTTTCAATATATTCTTACATTTTTAAATATTTTTCCATAAATATTACAAAGTATATACATTAAATTAAAGGTATTCAAATAGTTTAACTAATAATATAAAAATATATGACTAGCTCTGCCAAATTCTTAAAAAAAATGTAAAATAATGGCCTGGAAAAATAATAGGGACACTTAAATTTTTCAATATATTCTTATATTTTTAATTATTTTTCGATAAATATTACAAAGTATATACATTAAATTAAAGGTATTCAATTAGTTTAACTAATAAAATAAAAATATTTGACTAGCTCTGCCAAATTCTTAAAAAAAATGTGAAATAAAGGCCTGGAAAAATAATAGGGACACTTAAGTTTTTCAATATATTCTTATATTTTTAATTATTTTCCCATTACTATTACAAGGTATATACATTAAATTAAAGGTATTCAAATAGTTTAACTAATAAAATAAAAATATTTCAATAGCTCTGCCAAATTCTTAAAAAAAAATGTTAAATAAAGGCCTGGAAAAATAATAGGGACACTTAAATTTTTCAATATATTCTTATATTTTTAATTATTTTTCCATAAATATTACAAGGTATATACATGAAATTAAAGGTATTCAAATAGTTTAACTAATAAAATAAAAATATTTAACTAGCTCTGCCAAATTCTTAAAAAAAATGTAAAATAAAGGCCTGGAAAAATAATAGGGACACTTAAGTTTTTCAATATATTCTTATATTTTTAATTATTTTTCCATAAATATTACAAGGTATATAAATTAAATTAAAGGTATTCAAATAGTTTAACTAATAAAATAAAAATATTTCACTAGCTCTGCCAAATTCTTAAAAAAAATGTAAAATAAAGGCCTGGAAAAATAATAGGGACACTTAAGTTTTTCAATATATTCTTATATTTTTAATTATTTTTCCATAAATATTACAAGGTATATAAATTAAATTAAAGGTATTCAAATAGTTTAACTAATAAAATAAAAATATTTCACTAGCTCTGCCAAATTCTTAAAAAAAAATGTAAAATAAAGGCCTGGAAAAATAATAGGGACACTTAAGTTTTTCAATATATTCTTATATTTTTAATTATTTTTCCATAAATATTACAAGGTATATAAATTAAATTAAAGGTATTCAAATAGTTTAACTAATAAAATAAAAATATTTCACTAGCTCTGCCAAATTCTTAAAAAAAATGTAAAATAAAGGCCTGGAAAAATAATAGGGACACTTAAGTTTTTCAATATATTCTTATATTTTTAATTATTTTTCCATAAATATTACAAGGTATATAAATTAAATTAAATTAAAGGTATTCAAATAGTTTAACTAATAAAATACAAATATTTCAATAGCTCTGCCAAATTCTTAAAAAAAAATGTAAAATAAAGGCCTGGAAAAATAATAGGGACACTTAAGTTTTTCAATATATTCTTATATTTTTAATTATTTTTCAATAAATATTACAGGGTATATACATTAAATTAAAGGTATTCAAATAGTTTAACTAATAAAATAAAAATATTTCAATAGCTCTGCCAAATTCTTAAAAAAAAATGTAAAATAAAGGCCTGGAAAAATAATAGGGACACTTAAGTTTTTCAATATATTCTTATATTTTTAATTATTTTTCCATAAATATTACAAGGTATATAAATTAAATTAAAGGTATTCAAATAGTTTAACTAATAAAATAAAAATATTTCACTAGCTCTGCCAAATTCTTAAAAAAAATGTAAAATAAAGGCCTGGAAAAATAATAGGGACACTTAAGTTTTTCAATATATTCTTATATTTTTAATTATTTTTCCATAAATATTACAAGGTATATAAATTAAATTAAATTAAAGGTATTCAAATAGTTTAACTAATAAAATAAAAATATTTCAATAGCTCTGCCAAATTCTTAAAAAAAAATGTAAAATAAAGGCCTGGAAAAATAATAGGGACACTTAAGTTTTTCAATATATTCTTATATTTTTAATTATTTTTCAATAAATATTACAGGGTATATACATTAAATTAAAGGTATTCAAATAGTTTAACTAATAAAATAAAAATATTTCAATAGCTCTGCCAAATTCTTAAAAAAAAATGTAAAATAAAGGCCTGGAAAAATAATAGGGACACTTAAGTTTTTCAATATATTCTTATATTTTTAATTATTTTTCCATTAATATTACAAGGTATATACATTAAGTTAAAGGTATTCAAATAGTTTAACTAATAAAATACAAATATTTAACTAGCTCTGCCAAATTCTTAAAAAATGTAAAATAAAGGCCTGGAAAAATAATAGGGACACTTAAATTTTTCAATATATTCTTATATTTTTAATTATTTTTCCATAAATATTACAAAATATATGCACTAAATTAAAGGTATTCAAATAGTTTAACTAATAAAATAAAAATATTTGACCAGCTCTGCCAAATTTTTAAAAAAAAATTTAAAATAAAGGCCTGGAAAAATAATAGAGACACTTAAGTTTTTCAATATATTCTTATATTTTTAATTATTTTTCCATTAATATTACAAGGTATATACATTAAATTAAATTAAAGGTATTCATATAGTTTAACTAATAAAATAAAAATATTTAACTAGCTCTGCCAAATTCTTAAAAAAAATGTAAAATAAAGGCCTGGAAAAATAATAGGGACACTTAAATTTTTCATTACATTTTTATATTTTTAATTATTTTTCCATAAATATTACAAAATATATACACTAAATTAAAGGTATTCAAATAGTTTAACTAATAAAATAAAAATATTTCAATAGCTCTGCCAAATTCTTAAAAAAAAAATGTAAAATAAAGGCCTGGAAAAATAATAGGGACACTTAAATTTTTCATTACATTTTTATATTTTTAATTATTTTTCCATAAATATTACAAAATATATACACTTAATTAAAGGTATTCAAATAGTTTAACTAATAAAATAAAAATATTTCAATAGCTCTGCCAAATTCTTAAAAAAAAAATGTAAAATAAAGGCCTGGAAAAATAATAGGGACACTTAAATTTTTCAATATATTCTTATATTTTTAATTATTTTTCCATAAATATTACAAAATATAAACACTAAATTAAAGGTATTCAAATAGTTTAACTAATAAAATAAAAATATTTGACCAGCTCTGCCAAATTCTTAAAAAAAATGTAAAATAAAGGCCTGGAAAAATAATAGGGACACTTAATTTTTTCAATATATTCTTATATTTTTAATTATTTTTCCATAAATATTAAAAAATATATACACTAAATTAAAGGTATTCAAATAGTTTAACTAATAAAATAAAAATATTTCAATAGCTCTGCCAAATTCTTAAAAAAAAAATGTAAAATAAAGGCCTGGAAAAATAATAGGGACACTTAAATTTTTCAATATATTCTTATATTTTTAATTATTTTTCCATAAATATTACAAAATATAAACACTAAATTAAAGGCATTCAAATAGTTTAACTAATAAAATAAAAATATTTGACCAGCTCTGCCAAATTCTTAAAAAAAATGTAAAATAAAGGCCTGGAAAAATAATAGGGACACTTAAATTTTTCATTACATTTTTATATTTTTAATTATTTTTCCATAAATATTACAAAATATATACACTTAATTAAAGGTATTCAAATAGTTTAACTAATAAAATAAAAATATTTCAATAGCTCTGCCAAATTCTTAAAAAAAAAATGTAAAATAAAGGCCTGGAAAAATAATAGGGACACTTAAATTTTTCAATATATTCTTATATTTTTAATTATTTTTCCATAAATATTACAAAATATAAACACTAAATTAAAGGCATTCAAATAGTTTAACTAATAAAATAAAAATATTTGACCAGCTCTGCCAAATTCTTAAAAAAAATGTAAAATAAAGGCCTGGAAAAATAATAGGGACACTTAAATTTTTCATTACATTTTTATATTTTTAATTATTTTTCCATAAATATTACAAAATATATACACTTAATTAAAGGTATTCAAATAGTTTAACTAATAAAATAAAAATATTTCAATAGCTCTGCCAAATTCTTAAAAAAAAAATGTAAAATAAAGGCCTGGAAAAATAATAGGGACACTTAAATTTTTCAATATATTCTTATATTTTTAATTATTTTTCCATAAATATTACAAAATATAAACACTAAATTAAAGGTATTCAAATAGTTTAACTAATAAAATAAAAATATTTGACCAGCTCTGCCAAATTGTTAAAAAAAAATGTAAAATAAAGGCCTGGAAAAATAATAGGGACACTTAATTTTTTCAATATATTCTTATATTTTTAATTATTTTTCCATAAATATTAAAAAATATATACACTAAATTAAAGGTATTCAAATAGTTTAACTAATAAAATAAAAATATTTCAATAGCTCTGCCAAATTCTTAAAAAAAAAATGTAAAATAAAGGCCTGGAAAAATAATAGGGACACTTAAGTTTTTCAATATATTCTTATATTTTTAATTATTTTTCCATTAATATTACAAGGTATATACATTAAGTTAAAGGTATTCAAATAGTTTAACTAATAAAATAAAAATATTTGACCAGCTCTGCCAAATTCTTAAAAAAAATGTAAAATAAAAGCCTGGAAAAATAATAGGGACACTTAAGTTTTTCAATATATTCTTATATTTTTAATTATTTTTCCATAAATATTACAAAGTATATACATTAAATTAAAGGCATTCAAATAGTTTAACTAACAAAATAAAAATATTTCACTAGCTCTGCCAAATTCTTAAAAAAAATGTAAAATAAAGGCCTGGAAAAATAATAGGGACACTTAAGTTTTTCAATATATTCTTATATTTTTAATTATTTTTCCATAAATATTACAAAGTATATACATTAAATTAAAGGCATTCAAATAGTTTAACTAACAAAATAAAAATATTTCACTAGCTCTGCCAAATTCTTAAAAAAAATGTAAAATAAAGGCCTGGAAAAATAATAGGGGCACTTAAGTTTTTCAATATATTCTTATATTTGTAATTATTTTTCCATAAATATTACAAAATATATACACTAAATTAAAGGTATTCAAATAGTTTAACTAATAAAATAAAAATATTTCACTAGCTCTGCCAAATTCTTAAAAAAAATGTAAAATAAAAGCCTGGAAAAATAATAGGGACACTTAAATTTTTCAATATATTCTTATATTTTTAATTATTTTTCCATAAATATTACAAAATATATACACTAAATTAAAGGCATTCAAATAGTTTAACTAATAAAATAAAAATATTTGACTAGCTCTGCCAAATTCTTAAAAAAAATGTGAAATAAAGGCCTGGAAAAATAATAGGGACACTTAAATTTTTCAATATATTCTTATATTTTTAATTATTTTTCCATAAATATTACAAAATATATACACTAAATTAAAGGCATTCAAATAGTTTAACTAATAAAATAAAAATATTTCACTAGCTCTGCCAAATTCTTAAAAAAAATTTAAAATAAAGGCCTGGAAAAATAATAGGGACACTTAAATTTTTCAATATATTCTTATATTTTTAATTATTTTTCCATAAATATTACAAGGTATATACATTAAATTAAAGGTATTCAAATAGTTTAACTAATAAAATAAAAATATTTGACTAGCTCTGCCAAATTCTTAAAAAAAATTTAAAATAAAGGCCTGGAAAAATAATAGGGACACTTAAGTATTTCAATATATTCGTATATTTTTAATTATTTTTCCATAAATATTACAAGGTATATACATTAAATTAAAGGTATTCAAATAGTTTAACTAATAAAATAAAAATATTTGACTAGCTCTGCCAAATTCTTAAAAAAAATGTAAAATAAAAGCCTGGGAAAAATAATAGGGACACTTAAATTTTTCAATATATTCTTATATTTTTAATTATTTTTCCATAAATATTACAAAGTATATACATTAAATTAAAGGCATTCAAATAGTTTAACTTATAAAATAAAAATATTTCACTAGCTCTGCCAAATTCTTAAAAAAAATTTAAAATAAAGGCCTGGAAAAATAATAGGGACACTTAAGTATTTCAATATATTCTTATATTTTTAATTATTTTTCCATAAATATTACAAGGTATATACATTAAATTAAAGGTATTCAAATAGTTTAACTAATAAAATAAAAATATTTGACTAGCTCTGCCAAATTCTTAAAAAAAATGTAAAATAAAAGCCTGGGAAAAATAATAGGGACACTTAAGTTTTTCAATATATTCTTATATTTTTAATTATTTTTCCATAAATATTACAAAGTATATACATTAAATTAAAGGTATTCAAATAGTTTAACTAATAAAATAAAAATATTTCACTAGCTCTGCCAAATTCTTAAAAAAAATGTAAAATAAAAGCCTGGAAAAATAATAGTGACACTTAAATTTTTCAATATATTCTTATATTTGTAATTATTTTTCCATAAATATTACAAAATATATACATTAAATTAAAGGTATTCAAATAGTTTAAGTAATAAAATAAAAATATTTCAATAGCTCTGCTAAATTCTTAAAAAAAATGTAAAATAAAGGCCTGGAAAAATAATAGGGACACTTAAATTTTTCAATATATTCTTATATTTTTAATTATTTTTCCATAAATATTACAAAATATATACACTAAATTAAAGGTATTCAAATAGTTTAACTAATAAAATAAAAATATTTGACCAGCTCTGCCAAATTCTTAAAAAAAATTTAAAATAAATGCCTGGAAAAATAATAGGGACACTTAATTTTTTCAATATATTCTTATATTTGTAATTATTTTTCCATAAATATTACAAAATATATACACTAAATTAAAGGTATTCAAATAGTTTAACTAATAAAATAAAAATATTTCAATAGCTCTGCTAAATTCTTAAAAAAAATGTAAAATAAAGGCCTGGAAAAATAATAGGGACACTTAATTTTTTCAATATATTCTTATATTTGTAATTATTTTTCCATAAATATTACAAAATATATACACTAAATTAAAGGTATTCAAATAGTTTAACTAATAAAATAAAAATATTTCAATAGCTCTGCTAAATTCTTAAAAAAAATGTAAAATAAAGGCCTGGAAAAATAATAGGGACACTTAAATTTTTCAATATATTCTTATATTTTTAATTATTTTTCCATAAATATTACAAAATATATACACTAAATTAAAGGTATTCAAATAGTTTAACTATTAAAATAAAAACATTTCACTAGCTCTGCCAAATTCTTAAAAAAAATGTAAAATAAAGGCCTGGCAAAATAATAGGGACACTTAATTTTTTCAATATATTCTTATATTTGTAATTATTTTTCCATAAATATTACAAAATATATACACTAAATTAAAGGTATTCAAATAGTTTAACTAATAAAATAAAAATATTTCAATAGCTCTGCTAAATTCTTAAAAAAAATGTAAAATAAAGGCCTGGAAAAATAATAGGGACACTTAATTTTTTCAATATATTCTTATATTTGTAATTATTTTTCCATAAATATTACAAAATATATACACTAAATTAAAGGTATTCAAATAGTTTAACTAATAAAATAAAAATATTTCAATAGCTCTGCTAAATTCTTAAAAAAAATGTAAAATAAAGGCCTGGAAAAATAATAGGGACACTTAAATTTTTCAATATATTCTTATATTTTTAATTATTTTTCCATAAATATTACAAAATATATACACTAAATTAAAGGTATTCAAATAGTTTAACTATTAAAATAAAAACATTTCACTAGCTCTGCCAAATTCTTAAAAAAAATGTAAAATAAAGGCCTGGCAAAATAATAGGGACACTTAATTTTTTCAATATATTCTTATATTTGTAATTATTTTTCCATAAATATTACAAAATATATACACTAAATTAAAGGTATTCAAATAGTTTAACTAATAAAATAAAAATATTTCAATAGCTCTGCTAAATTCTTAAAAAAAATGTAAAATAAAGGCCTGGAAAAATAATAGGGACACTTAATTTTTTCAATATATTCTTATATTTGTAATTATTTTTCCATAAATATTACAAAATATATACACTAAATTAAAGGTATTCAAATAGTTTAACTAATAAAATAAAAATATTTCAATAGCTCTGCTAAATTCTTAAAAAAAATGTAAAATAAAGGCCTGGAAAAATAATAGGGACACTTAAGTTTTTCAATATATTCTTATATTTTTAATTATTTTTCCATAAATATTACAAAATATATACACTAAATTAAAGGTATTCAAATAGTTTAACTAATAAAATAAAAATATTTCAATAGCTCTGCCAAATTCTTAAAAAAAATGTAAAATAAAGGCCTGGAAAAATAATAGGGACACTTAAATTTTTCAATATATTCTTATATTTTTAATTATTTTTCCTTAAATATTACAAAATTTATACACTGAATTAGGGGTATTTAAATAGTTTAACTAATAAAATAAAAATATTTGACCAGCTCTGCCAAATTCTTAAAAAAAAATGTGAAATAAAGGCCTGGAAAAATAATAGGGACACTTAAATTTTTCATTATATTCTTATATTTTTAATTATTTTTCCATAAATATTACAAAATATATACACTAAATTAAAGGTATTCAAATAGTTTAACTAATAAAATAAAAATATTTGACCAGCTCTGCCAAATTCTTAAAAAAAATGTAAAATAAAGGCCTGGAAAAATAATAGGGACACTTAAATTTTTCAATATATTCTTATATTTTTAATTATTTTTCCATAAATATTACAAAATATATACACTAAATTAAAGGTATTCAAATAGTTTAACTAATAAAATAAAAATATTTGACCAGCTCTGCCAAATTCTTAAAAAAAATGTAAAATAAAAGCCTGGAAAATAATAGGGACACTTAAATTTTTTTATTTATTTATTTTTTTTATTTTATTTATTTATTATAATTAACATAACACAACAAGATTTTAATCTTATAAGTTATAGTTTTTTTCAATATATTCTTATATTTTTAATTATTTTTCCATAAATATTACAAGGTATACACATTAAATTAATAGTATTCAAATAGTTTAACTAATAAAATAAAAATATTTCATTAGCTCTGCCAAATTCTTAAAAAAAATGTAAAATAAATGCCTGGAAAAATAATAGGGACACTTAAGTTTTTCAATATATTCTTAAATTTTTAATTATTTTTCCATAAATATTACAAGGTATATACATTAAATTAAAGGTATTCAAATAGTTTAACTAATAAAATAAAAATATTTAACTAGCTCTGCCAAATTCTTAAAAAAAGTGTAAAATAAAGGCCTGGAAAAATAATAGGGACACTTAAATTTTTCAATATATTCTTATATTTTTAATAATTTTTCCATAAATATTACAAAATATATACACTAAATGAAAGGTATTCAAATAGTTAACCTAATAAAATAAAAATATTTGACCAGCTCTGCCAAATTCTTAAAAAAAGTGTAAAATAAAGGCCTGGAAAAATAATAGGGACACTTAAATTTTTCAATATATTCTTATATTTTTTTAATTATTTTTCCTTAAATATTACAAAATTTATACACTGAATTAGGGTATTCAAATAGTTTAACTAATAAAATAAAAATATTTGACCAGCTCTGCCAAATTCTTAAAAAAATTTAAAATAAAGGCCTGGAAAAATAATAGGGACACTTAAATTTTTCAATATATTCTTATATTTTTAATTATTTTTCCATAAATATTGCAAAATATATACACTAAATTAAAGGTATTCAAATAGTTTAACTAATAAAATAAAAATATTTGACCAGCTCTGTCAAATTCTTAAAAAAAATTTAAAATAAAGGCCTGGAAAATTAATAGGGACACTTAAATTTTTCAATATATTCTTATATTTTTAATTATTTTTCCTTAAATATTACAAAATATATACACTTAATTAGAGGTATTCAAATAGTTTAACTAATAAAATAAAAATATTTGACCAGCTCTGCCAAATTCTTAAAAAAAATGTAAAATAAAGGCCTGGAAAAATAATAGAGATACTTAAGTTTTTCAATATATTCTTATATTTTTAATTATTTTTCCATAAATATTACAAGGTATACACATTAAATTAATAGTATTCAAATAGTTTAACTAATAAAATAAAAATATTTCACTAGCTCTGCCAAATTCTTAAAAAAAATGTAAAATAAATGCCTGGAAAAATAATAGGGACACTTAAGTTTTTCAATATATTCTTATATTTTTAATTATTTTTCCATAAATATTACAAGGTATACACATTAAATTAATAGTATTCAAATAGTTTAACTAATAAAATAAAAATATTTCATTAGCTCTGCCAAATTCTTAAAAAAAATGTAAAATAAATGCCTGGAAAAATAATAGGGACACTTAAGTTTTTCAATATATTCTTAAATTTTTAATTATTTTTCCATAAATATTACAAGGTATATACATTAAATTAAAGGTATTCAAATAGTTTAACTAATAAAATAAAAATATTTAACTAGCTCTGCCAAATTCTTAAAAAAAATGTAAAATAAAGGCCTGGAAAAATAATAGGGACACTTAAGTTTTTCAATATATTCTTAAATTTTTAATTATTTTCCATAAATATTACAAGGTATACACATTAAATTAATAGTATTCAAATAGTTTAACTAATAAAATAAAAATATTTCACTAGCTCTGCCAAATTCTTAAAAAAAATGTAAAATAAAGGCCTGGAAAAATAATAGGGACACTTAATTTTTCAATATATTCTTATATTTTTAATTATTTTTCCATAAATATTACAAAATATATACACTAAATTAAAGGTATTCAAATAGTTTAACTAATAAAATAAAAATATTTGACCAGCTCTGCCAAATTCTTAAAAAAAATGTAAAATAAATGCCTGGAAAAATAATAGGGACACTTCAATTTTTCAATATATTCTTATATTTTTAATAATTTTTCCATAAATATTACAAAATATATACACTAAATGAAAGGTATTCAAATAGTTTAACTAATAAAATAAAAATATTTGACCAGCTCTGCCAAATTCTTAAAAAAAATGTAAAATAAAGGCCTGGAAAAATAATAGGGACACTTAAATTTTTCAATATATTCTTATATTTTTAATTATTTTTCCATAAATATTACAAAATATATACACTAAATTAAAGGTATTCAAATAGTTTAACTAATAAAATAAAAATATTTGACCAGCTCTGCCAAATTCTTAAAAAAAATTTAAAATAAAGGCCTGAAAAAATAATAGGGACACTTAAATTTTTCAATTTATTCTTATATTTTTAATTATTTTTCCATAAATATTACAAAATATATACACTAAATTAAAGGTATTCAAATAGTTTAACTAATAAAATAAAAATATTTGACCAGCTCTGCTAAATTCTTAAAAAAAATGTAAAATAAATGCCTGGAAAAATAATAGGGACACTTAAATTTTTCAATATATTCTTATATTTTTAATTATTTTTCCATAAATATTACAAAATATATACACTAAATTAAAGGTATTCGAATAGTTTAACTAATAAAATAAAAATATTTGACCAGCTCTGCCAAATTCTTAAAAAAAATGTAAAATAAAGGCCTGGGAAAATAATAGGGACACTTAAATTTTTCAATATATTTTTATATTTTTAATTATTTTTCCATAAATATTACAAAATATATACACTAATTAAAGGTATTCAAATAGTTTAACTAATAAAATAAAAATATTTGACCAGCTCTGCCAAATTCTTAAAAAAAATGTAAAATAAAGGCCTGGAAAAATAATAGGGACACTTAAATTTTTCAATATATTTTTATATTTTTAATTATTTTTCCATAAATATTACAAAATATATACACTAGTTAAAGGTATTCAAATAGTTTAACTAATAAAATAAAAATATTTCAATAGCTCTGCCAAATTCTTAAAAAAAATGTAAAATAAAGGCCTGGAAAAATAATAGGGACACTTAAATTTTTCAATATATTCTTATATTTTTAATTATTTTTCCTTAAATATTACAAAATTTATACACTGAATTAGGGGTATTCAAATAGTTTAACTAATAAAATAAAAATATTTGACCAGCTCTGCCAAATTCTTAAAAAAAAAATGTGAAATAAAGGCCTGGAAAAATAATAGGGACACTTAAGTTTTTCAATATATTCTTATATTTTTAATTATTTTTCCATAAATATTACAAAATATACACACTAAATTAAAGGTATTCAAATAGTTTAACTAATAAAATAAAAATATTTCAATAGCTCTGCCAAATTCTTAAAAAAAATGTAAAATAAAGGCCTGGAAAAATAATAGGGACACTTAAATTTTTCAATATATTCTTATATTTTTAATTATTTTTCCATAAATATTACAAAATATATACACTAAATTAAAGGTATTCAAATAGTTTAACTAATAAAATAAAAATATTTGACCAGCTCTGCCAAATTCTTAAAAAAAATGTAAAATAAAGGCCTGGAAAAATAATAGGGACACTTAAATTTTTCAATATATTCTTATATTTTTAATTATTTTTCCATAAATATTACAAAATATATACACTAAATTAAAGGTATTCAAATAGTTTAACTAATAAAATAAAAATATTTGACCAGCTCTGCCAAATTCTTAAAAAAAATGTAAAATAAAGGCCTGGAAAAATAATAGGGACACTTAAATTTTTCAATATATTCTTATATTTTTAATTATTTTTCCATAAATATTACAAAATATATACACTAAATTAAAGTATTCAAATAGTTTAACTAATAAAATAAAAATATTTGACCAGCTCTGCCAAATTCTTAAAAAAAATGTAAAATAAAAGCCTGGGAAAATAATAGGGACACTTAAATTTTTCAATATATTCTTATATTTTTAATTATTTTTCCATAAATATTACAAGGTATTACACATTAAATTAATAGTATTCAAATAGTTTAACTAATAAAATAAAATATTTCACTAGCTCTGCCAAATTCTTAAAAAAAATGTAAAATAAATGCCTGGAAAAATAATAGGGACACTTAAGTTTTTTCAATATATTCTTATATTTTTAATTATTTTTCCATAAATATTACAAGGTATACACATTAAATTAATAGTATTCAAATAGTTTAACTAATAAAATAAAAATATTTCACTAGCTCTGCCAAATTCTTAAAAAAAATGTAAAATAAATGCCTGGAAAAATAATAGGGACACTTAAGTTTTTCAATATATTCTTAAATTTTTAATTATTTTTCCATAAATATTACAAGGTATATACATTAAATTAAAGGTATTCAAATAGTTTAACTAATAAAATAAAAATATTTAACTAGCTCTGCCAAATTCTTAAAAAAAATGTAAAATAAAGGCCTGGAAAAATAATAGGGACACTTAAGTTTTTCAATATATTCTTAAATTTTTAATTATTTTCCATAAATATTACAAGGTATACACATTAAATTAATAGTATTCAAATAGTTTAACTAATAAAATAAAAATATTTCACTAGCTCTGCCAAATTCTTAAAAAAAATGTAAAATAAAGGCCTGGAAAAATAATAGGGACACTTAAATTTTTCAATATATTCTTATATTTTTAATTATTTTTCCATAAATATTACAAAATATATACACTAAATTAAACGTATTCAAATAGTTTAACTAATAAAATAAAAATATTTGACCAGCTCTGCCAAATTCTTAAAAAAAATGTAAAATAAAAGCCTGGAAAATAATAGGGACACTTAAATTTTTCAATATATTCTTATATTTTTAATTATTTTTCCATAAATATTACAAGGTATACACATTAAATTAATAGTATTCAAATAGTTTAACTAATAAAATAAAAATATTTCACTAGCTCTGCCAAATTCTTAAAAAAAAATGTAAAATAAATGCCTGGAAAAATAATAGGGACACTTAAGTTTTTCAATATATTCTTATATTTTTAATTATTTTTCCATAAATATTACAAGGTATACACATTAAATTAATAGTATTCAAATAGTTTAACTAATAAAATAAAAATATTTCATTAGCTCTGCCAAATTCTTAAAAAAAATGTAAAATAAATGCCTGGAAAAATAATAGGGACACTTAAGTTTTTCAATATATTCTTAAATTTTTAATTATTTTTCCATAAATATTACAAGGTATATACATTAAATTAAAGGTATTCAAATAGTTTAACTAATAAAATAAAAATATTTGACCAGCTCTGCCAAATTCTTAAAAAAAAATGTGAAATAAAGGCCTGGAAAAATAATAGGGACACTTAAGTTTTTCAATATATTCTTAAATTTTTAATTATTTTCCATAAATATTACAAGGTATACACATTAAATTAATAGTATTCAAATAGTTTAACTAATAAAATAAAAATATTTCACTAGCTCTGCCAAATTCTTAAAAAAAATGTAAAATAAAGGCCTGGAAAAATAATAGGGACACTTAATTTTTCAATATATTCTTATATTTTTAATTATTTTTCCATAAATATTACAAAATATATACACTAAATTAAAGGTATTCAAATAGTTTAACTAATAAAATAAAAATATTTGACCAGCTCTGCCAAATTCTTAAAAAAAATGTAAAATAAATGCCTGGAAAAATAATAGGGACACTTCAATTTTTCAATATATTCTTATATTTTTAATTATTTTCCCATAAATATTACAAGGTATATACATTAAATTAAAGGTATTCAAATAGTTTAACTAATAAAATAAAAATATTTGACCAGCTCTGCCAAATTCTTAAAAAATATGTGAAATAAAGGCCTGGAAAAATAATAGGGACACTTAAATTTTTCAATATATTCTTATATTTTTAATTATTTTTCCATAAATATTACAAAATATATACACTAAATTAAAGGTATTTAAACAGTTTAACTAATAAAATAAAAATATTTGACCCAGCTCTGCCAAATTCTTAAAAAATATGTGAAATAAAGGGCCTGGAAAAATAATAGGGACACTTAAATTTTTCAATATATTCTTATATTTTTAATTATTTTTCCATAAATATTACAAAATATATACACTAAATTAAAGGTATTCAAATAGTTTAACTAATAAAATAAAAATATTTGACCAGCTCTGCCAAATTCTTAAAAAATATGTAAAATAAAGGCCTGGAAAAATAATAGGGACACTTAATTTTTCAATATATTCTTATATTTTTAATTATTTTTCCATAAATATTACAAGGTATATACATTAAATTAAAGGTATTCAAATAGTTTAACTAATAAGATAATAATATTTCAATAGCTCTGCCAAATTCTTAAAAAAAATGTAAAATAAATGCCTGGAAAAATAATAGGGACACTTAAGTTTTTCAATATATTCTTATATTTTTAATTATTTTTCCATAAATATTACAAAATATATACACTAAATTAAAGGTATTCAAATAGTTTAACTAATAAAATAAAAGTATTTGACCAGCTCTGCCAAATTCTTAAAAAAAAATGCGAAATAAAGGCCTGGAAAAATAATAGGGACACTTAAGTTTTTCAATATATTCTTAAATTTTTAATTATTTTCCATAAATATTACAAGGTATACACATTAAATTAATAGTATTCAAATAGTTTTAACTAATAAAATAAAAATATTTCACTAGCTCTGCCAAATTCTTAAAAAAAATGTAAAATAAAGGCCTGGAAAAATAATAGGGACACTTAAATTTTTCAATATATTCTTATATTTTTAATTATTTTTCCATAAATATTACAAAATATATACACTAAATTAAAGGTATTCAAATAGTTTAACTAATAAAATAAAAATATTTGACCAGCTCTGCCAAATTCTTAAAAAATATGTGAAATAAAGGCCTGGAAAAATAATAGGGACACTTAAATTTTTCAATATATTCTTATATTTTTAATTATTTTTCCATAAATATTACAAGGTATATACATTAAATTAAAGGTATTCAAATAGTTTAACTAATAAGATAATAATATTTCAATAGCTCTGCCAAATTCTTAAAAAAAATGTAAAATAAAGGCCTGGAAAAATAATAGGGACACTTAATTTTTCAATATATTCTTATATTTTTAATTATTTTTCCATAAATATTACAAAATATATACACTAAATTAAAGGTATTCAAATAGTTTAACTAATAAAATAAAAATATTTGACCAGCTCTGCCAAATTCTTAAAAAAAATGTAAAATAAATGCCTGGAAAAATAATAGGGACACTTAAGTTTTTCAATATATTCTTAAATTTTTAATTATTTTCCATAAATATTACAAGGTATACACATTAAATTAATAGTATTCAAATAGTTTAACTAATAAAATAAAAATATTTCACTAGCTCTGCCAAATTCTTAAAAAAAATGTAAAATAAAGGCCTGGAAAAATAATAGGGACACTTAATTTTTCAATATATTCTTATATTTTTAATTATTTTTCCATAAATATTACAAAATATATACACTAAATGAAAGGTATTCAAATAGTTTAACTAATAAAATAAAAATATTTGACCAGCTCTGCCAAATTCTTAAAAAAAATGTAAAATAAAGGCCTGGAAAAATAATAGGGACACTTAAGTTTTTCAATATATTCTTATATTTTTAATTATTTTTCCGGGGTCAAGCGGTTTCCGCAGGATAGGGATATGCGATCATAGCTCCCTCGGAGCCCCCAGCCTCTACCCTATCAAGACCGTTAGTGCGTGACATCGTCACATCCTGCTAGAGGTGGCCCTGCCCTTAACAAAACACTACGGATCTAGACTGGGGAGTCAATAAACACCTCCCTCTCAGCCGGGGTGACTATGGCTGACCCCTCCCCCCTTTTGGCACGACCCTTTTCTCTTCTTTCTGACCACTCCTACCCCCCCATTTCTGATTTTGATTGCTCTGAGCTGGTGGCTGTAGCTTTCTGGACCTAGTTGTGTACGCACGGTAACACCGGGGTGAAACCCGGTGTGAACGGCTCCAGGCTAGGGCTACAGCTGCCCCCGTCCCGTTAAAACCCTGGCAGGCCTCAAAGTACGTTCCTTGTCCGTCGCCGTTAAGTTGGCGGTGTAGGTTCGGTTGAGAAGACTCCCGATTAGTACCCGGTCTGGCTCTGAGCAACTGTCCCCATAAGGGCTGATGCCAACCCTCGCGTGGCCTCCCTGCATGCATAGATAACCACGGGACCATTTAAGGGTAACTACACTTTGCGGGCAAGGATAGCGGCTTTGAGTGGGGACCCACTAGCAATGAATACCAACTCTAACAGACCACACAAACCAGCGCTAACTCAAAAGAGTGAGCGCAAAGTATCCACTGGTACAGGTGGACGCACAACCCTCCCTGGACAGGCACTTGTCAAAAAGGCTGTCCCAACCTCTAAAACCAAGACCCAAGCTCCCACTTCGGTGAAACCCCGCTTGGCACACAAGGCTCCGGCTGTGAAGCCGTTCCCTAGTGTCGCCACACCTTCGACCCTGGCACCTTCTACCGAGGCACCGTCTACCTCTAAGGCTGCTGCGAACATGTCCACGCACTCTTCGGCTGCCGCCAAGGCATTGGCAGACAAGTCTGGCGAGCAAGCCCCTGACACCAATCCATCTTTGGGTGTCAAAAATACCGTGAGTGCTAGCGTTAGGGCATATAGAACTCGCAGATCAGCCATGCGGATCATTGCGAGATTTGGCTCGACCGACCCGGCTCTCCTCTCAGAGGACGAGAAGGGTAGCCTTGCCTGGGCTAAGGCCCATCAAAATGATCGCCCCTCCGGCTCTCCGATTACGGCAGAGACAGCCCCAAAGAGGCAAAGATCAATCGAGCTTAACGCTCCACTCCAGCCTCCCAAACGCCCAAAGGTGACCAACCCTAACATCCCCCCCCCTGCAAGACCCCGTCCGTCGACGCTACCCAGACGTCCCGACCCCAGCAAACCTCCAAAGCCTTTAAGTGAGGTATTAAAGGAAGGTTTGACCTGGGCAATCGTTGACCAGAGCCACCCTGATGGTTCCATTGCTCCCACCAAGTGGAAGCTGGTGGAACATGCGCTCTTGGACGTCTTCCTTGGAGTAATGGACTCCAACCCTGGCCCTTCACCCGGCTGTACTGATGCGGGGTGGTATCAAGGGCACATCAAGATGATAGCTTGCTCGGATCTCCGCTCTATGGAGCTCTACAAGGAGTCTATCAGTAGGATTGGTGAAGTCTGGCCAGGAGCCAAGCTTGCTGCCGTCCCTCCGGACCAGATTCCCAACCGCCCCCGATCCAAGGCGAGAATTCCGACCGGGCCATCAGACCCGGAAACCATGCTGAGGATCCTCAAGGCCAGCAACACGGACCTGCCCACCCATAACTGGAGGGTGGCTAAAGTTTCTGACCAGTGGCGTGATTACCGCGAAGCGGTGATCATTCTGAATGAGGAGTCACTTCCGCTTATCAATGCCCGAGGGGGCGTGATAAAATATGGTTTTAGCTCAATCGAGCTAAGGGTCTATAAGTCGGATTCCCGCGTTGCCGCACATCCCCCAACAGATTCCATCCCCGTAGATCCCGTCCCATCCCAACCCATCCCACAGAAACCTACCCCATCTGATCCTGCCCCACACGACCCTACCCCATCCGATTCTGCCCCATCCTACCCTACCCCCGGACCCCTCGAACCCGTCGAAGACGTCGAGTGTAGAAGCGTGTGTAGTCATTCTTCTCGACGCTCCTCATCCAGCAAGAAGTCCAACTCTGAGCTGGTGGGGGAATTCTTCGACGGCATTGACATTGACGCGGGTGCAACCTCACCGTTGTCGGACGAAGAGGACGCTGACGTGACAGTGGTTGATTCTCTGACCAATGCTGAGAATCATCCAAATTAATCTACAGCACTCTAAAACAGCCTCCGCCGCTCTGCTCCTCCGACTGACAACCGAGGAAGCAGAGCTCGTTCTGGTCCAAGAACCCTGGATTGTAGACGGTAAGGTTTGCGGACTCAACATCAAAGGATATCGCTTAGCGTATATCCAGAACTCAGGTAAGCCTAGGGCTTGTGTCATGGTTAAGAATAGTATTAACGCTCTTCTCCTTCACAGGTTCAGCGATAAAGACACCGTCACCATGGTCGTCGAGATGAACTCGATGACCATCTGGATCACGTCATCGTATCTGGCGCATGACTATGGGCTCTCTCCCCCTCAGGAGCCCATCGGTCGACTAGTGGCAGATGCGAGACTGCGCGGAGTTCCGGTCATCATCGGTGCGGATGCCAACTCCCACCACACGATGTGGGGCAGTTCCGGTACCAACGAACGGGGTGAGTGCCTCTTTGATTTTATTATGAGTAATAACCTAGTCATAGCAAATCGGGGCGATGAACCAACCTTCCTTACTTCAAACAGAAAGGAGGTGTTGGACGTTACTCTGGTCAGCTCCGATTTCTCTACTAACCTTAAGGACTGGTTTGTATCTCAGGAATGCTCCTTTTCGGACCATAGATACATTACCTTCACTATCGACACGAACGAGTCTCCCCCTGCCATGACCCCTCCGGTCAACAGGAGGAACACGAATTGGACCATTTTTAGAGAGAAACTGCGTAGCAGCCTTCCCTCTACCCCCCCGACTATAACGACCCGTTTCGACGTGGATAGGGCTGCGGACACACTGTCAACCGCGCTTAGGGCGGCAGCCACATCCTCCGTCAAACCCGCTGCCCATAGGGGCAAACGAAAACCGCCCTGGTGGAGCCAAGAGATCGATGATCTACACCGATCTTGTGGCAGGCTCTTTAATAGGGCGAAGGCGACAGGCGAATGGTCAATCTACAAGGCCAAAAAGAGGGAACTTAAATACGCTATAAGGCGAGCGAAGAGGGCCTCGTGGAGGAACTACTGCGCCAGAGTAGAATCCTCTGCCGAAACGGGCCGTCTCCGTAAAATTCTAAGTTCCACTCACAAATCCCTTGACTGTATCCGACGGACTGACGGATGCTGGACTACGTCCAGTTTGGAGACGCTTGAGCTTCTCCTTGACACTCACTTTCCAGGTAGTGCCACCCTGGGTGGTCAGGCCTTTTATCAGGTCAACGAACCACTGTCTGGAAACTGTTCCCCCCTGACTCTCACCCTTGGCCAAGTGCAGTGGGCTGTTAGGTCTTTCGAACCATTCAAGTCACCAGGACCGGATGGTATTATCCCGGGTGACATTCAACATGGGGAGGAGATAATCCTCCCTTGGTTGCTTGCCATCTACAATGCTAGTCTTAGGCTCCTTTATATCCCTTGGAGCTGGAGAATATCTAGGGTGATTTTCATTCCCAAAGCTGGGAAACCGTCCCATACTGGGGCGAATGACTATAGACCCATAAGTCTGTGTTCCTTTCTTTTGAAGACACTGGAAAGAGTCCTTGATGTTCATATTAGGGCCTCGATTGAGCCAGCGCTTCTATCCGCTTCCCAACATGCGTATACGAGAGGTATATCAGTGGAGACTGCACTTCACTCCCTTATCTCTCGGGTGGAAAAGTCCATGCACGTTAAGGAATACACTTTGGCCATTTTTCTGGATATTGAGGGTGCATTTAATAACGTCGACCCGGACGCTATCCTTAGGGCTCTTGGTTCTCTGTACTTGGGACAGAATCTGGTCAGGTTCATCGAGCTTCTCCTCAAGTCGAGGATAGTAACCTCCACAGTGGGGGCCACTAATTGTCAGAGAATGGTTCGTAGGGGCACACCGCAAGGCGGTGTTCTATCACCACTTCTCTGGAACCTTGCAGTCAACTCTCTCTTGAGAGGGCTGGAACACTCTGGCAACGAAGTCATAGCTTACGCTGACGACATTGCCATTGCTGCGTCGGGAATTTGTCCGCAGACACTGTCGGATAAGTTGAACTTGGCGCTGTCAATCGTACTGGACTGGTGTAGGGATTTTGGACTGTCTATCAACCCCTCTAAGACCGACACGATCCTTTTTACGAGGAAATATAAAGTTCCGACCTTCTCTCTTCCCATGATACGTGGGACCAGACTTACGTTGAGTCCCGAGGTTAAATATCTGGGCCTGATCCTCGATCCCAAACTCAACTGGAGGGCGAATCTGGCTGCTAGGGCACGCAAGGCGGCGTGTGCTGCTTACTCCTGCAGTAGAGCGGTCGGAACCAGATGGGGTCTTCGCCCAAGGATCATGCGTTGGATATATTCTACGGTCATCGAACCCAACCTCTTATACGGCGTTGCTTTCTGGTGGACTGCTCTGGACAGACAACACAACGTCAGACTCCTTGACAAGGTCAGAAGGTCTGCCGCCATTTACATAACTGGTGCTCTACGCACCACCCCCACGAAAGCCTTGTTCGCGATGCTCAACTGGCTTCCTACTGTGCTTCTCGCTAAGCAGGCGGCCAAGTTTACTGCGACTAGACTTAATGCTTTGTCTCGCTGGCACATTATACCTTCTGGACACTCTACTATTCTGGAGGTTGATCCGGTGGCCCCTGCGAACATGGACTATATCACTGCTGAATATTGTCTTGACAGATGTTTCCACTCTCTGATTCCGAATAGGAATGACTGGAATCCTAATACGGTCATCCCCCCGGAAGTCCTGGATATATATACCGACGGCTCTAAAATCGACAATGGTGTTGGAAGCGGTATCTACTCTGGGAAACTGAACCTGAATATTTCTCTCCGTCTGCCGGACTACTGCAGCGTGTTTCAGGCGGAGGTGATGGCGATCTACCGAGCCGCTCAATGGATCCTCGTCAACGATGCTCCTTTCACTCGCGTCTCGGTCTTCTCTGACAGTCAGGCCGCGATAAAGTCTCTATCGGGTTTCGTGATTAACTCTAGGATCGTTAGGGAATGTCGTCGCTGTCTAGACCTTCTTTCGGGGCGCTTCACCAGTGTCTCTTTGGTGTGGGTCCCCGGGCATAGTGAAATTCCGGGTAACTGCAGAGCCGACGAGCTCGCCAGAGCTGGTGCGCTCCTGCCGGAATCCTCTTCTGTTGAATTGGGTATACCACTTGCCTCGGTCAAACTGACCATTGCGCGGAAATTCTTTCGAGACGCCAACCTATCCTGGGTCAACGAGGAGTCCTGCTCCACCGCTAGGCTCACCTGGCCCTTGATGGATAAAAGGCGTACCAACCAATTACTTGGCCTTGGTCGTGACGTCATCTCGACTACGGTGGCCGTGCTTACGGGTCATTGCGTCATGGGCAGACACGCGGAAAGAATGAGGCTCCCTTTTAACGATTTCTGTAGTGGATGCAGGTCCTCTGAGGAGGAGGAGACTGTTATTCACTTTCTTTGTCAGTGCCCGTCTCTTGCTAGGTGTAGATATAGGTTATTTGGCTCCCCATTCCTTGTTAGCTTAACGGAGCTATCATCCATTGATATCAAGGATATAGCTTCGTTCATCAAACTTTCTGGCTGGTTTTCCAGTGCGGGGTAGTCGTGCTTCCGTTGTGCAGCCCTTGCGCTGACCAACTTCTTCCTTTTCCCTGATTGTGGAGGAACTTGGTCAGTACAGGGACTGCGTTCACCCGTGGCATCACAACGGGCCGCTATGCGTGCTCAAGTGAGCTTTGTGACATCAGAGCTACCACTCCGACCTAACCTTCCTAACCTAATTATTTTTCCATAAATATTACAAAATATATACACTAAATTAAAGGTATTCAAATAGTTTAACTAATAAAATAAAAATATTTGACCAGCTCTGCCAAATTCTTAAAAAAAATGTAAAATAAATGCCTGGAAAAATAATAGGGACACTTCAATTTTTCAATATATTCTTATATTTTTAATTATTTTTCCATAAATATTACAAAATATATACACTAAATTAAAGGTATTCAAATAGTTTAACTAATAAAATAAAAATATTTGACCAGCTCTGCCAAATTCTTAAAAAAAATTTAAAATAAAGGCCTGGAAAAATAATAGGGACACTTAAATTTTTCAATATATTCTTATATTTTTAATTATTTTTCCATAAATATTACAAAATATATACACTAAATTAAAGGTATTCAAATAGTTTAACTAATAAAATAAAAATATTTGACCAGCTCTGCCAAATTCTTAAAAAAAATGTAAAATAAATGCCTGGAAAAATAATAGGGACACTTAAATTTTTCAATATATTCTTATATTTTTAATTATTTTTCCATAAATATTACAAAATATATACACTAAATTAAAGGTATTCAAATAGTTTAACTAATTAAATAAAAATATTTGACCAGCTCTGCCAAATTCTTAAAAAAAATGTAAAATAAAGGCCTGGAAAAATAATAGGGACACTTAAATTTTTCAATACATTCTTATATTTTTAATTATTTTTCCATAAATATTACAAAATATATACACTTAATTAAAGGTATTCAAATAGTTTAACTAATAAAATAAAAATATTTCAATAGCTCTGCCAAATTCTTGAAAAAAATGTAAAATAAAGGCCTGGAAAAATAATAGGGACACTTAAATTTTTCATTATATTCTTATATTTTTTAATTATTTTTCCATAAATATTACAAAATATATACACTAAATTAAAGGTATTCAAATAGTTTAACTAATAAAATAAAAATATTTGACCAGCTCTGCCAAATTCTTAAAAAAAAATGTAAAATAAAGGCCTGGAAAAATAATAGGGACACTTAAATTTTTCAATATATTCTTATATTTTTAATTATTTTTCCATAAATATTACAAAATATATACACTAAATTAAAGGTATTCAAATAGTTTAACTAATAAAATAAAAATATTTGACCAGCTCTGCCAAATTCTTAAAAAAAAATGTAAAATAAAAGCCTGGAAAATAATAGGGACACTTAAATTTTTCAATATATTCTTATATTTTTTATTATTTTTCCATAAATATTACAAGGTATATACATTAAATTAAAGGTATTCAAATAGTTTAACTAATAAAATAAAAATATTTAACTAGCTCTGCCAAATTCTTAAAAAAAATGTAAAATAAAGGCCTGGAAAAATAATAGGGACACTTAAGTTTTTCAATATATTCTTAAATTTTTAATTATTTTCCATAAATATTACAAGGTATATACATTAAATTAATAGTATTCAAATAGTTTAACTAATAAAATAAAAATATTTCATTAGCTCTGCCAAATTCTTAAAAAAAATGTAAAATAAATGCCTGGAAAAATAATAGGGACACTTAAGTTTTTCAATATATTCTTAAATTTTTAATTATTTTTCCATAAATATTACAAGGTATATACATTAAATTAAAGGTATTCAAATAGTTTAACTAATAAAATAAAAATATTTAACTAGCTCTGCCAAATTCTTAAAAAAAATGTAAAATAAAGGCCTGGAAAAATAATAGGTACACTTAAGTTTTTCAATATATTCTTAAATTTTTAATTATTTTCCATAAATATTACAAGGTATACACATTAAATTAATAGTATTCAAATAGTTAAACTAATAAAATAAAAATATTTCACTAGCTCTGCCAAATTCTTAAAAAAAATGTAAAATAAAGGCCTGGAAAAATAATAGGGACACTTAATTTTTCAATATATTCTTATATTTTTAATTATTTTTCCATAAATATTACAAAATATATACACTAAATTAAAGGTATTCAAATAGTTTAACTAATAAAATAAAAATATTTGACCAGCTCTGCCAAATTCTTTAAAAAAATGTAAAATAAATGCCTGGAAAAATAATAGGGACACTTCAATTTTTCAATATATTCTTATATTTTTAATAATTTTTCCATAAATATTACAAAATATATACACTAAATGAAAGGTATTCAAATAGTTTAACTAATAAAATAAAAATATTTCAATAGCTCTGCCAAATTCTTAAAAAAAATGTAAAACAAAGGCCTGGAAAAATAATAGGGACACTTAAATTTTTCAATATATTCTTATATTTTAATTATTTTTCCATAAATATTACAAAATATATACACTTAATTAAAGGTATTCAAATAGTTTAACTAATAAAATAAAAATATTTGACCAGCTCTGCCAAATTCTTAAAAAAAATTTAAAATAAAGGCCTGGAAAAATAATAGGGACACTTAAATTTTTCAATACATTCTTATATTTTTAATTATTTTTCCATAAATATTACAAAATATATACACTAAATTAAAGGTATTCAAATAGTTTAACTAATAAAATAAAAATATTTCAATAGCTCTGCCAAATTCTTAAGAAAAATGTAAAATAAATGCCTGGAAAAATAATAGGGACACTTAAATTTTTCAATATATTCTTATATTTTTAATTATTTTTCCATAAATATTACAAAATATATACACTAAATTAAAGGTATTCAAATAGTTTAACTAATAAAATAAAAATATTTGACCAGCTCTGCCAAATTCTTAAAAAAAATGTAAAATAAAGGCCTGGAAAAATAATAGGGACACTTAAATTTTTCAATACATTCTTATATTTTTAATTATTTTTTCATAAATATTACAAAATATATACACTTAATTAAAGGTATTCAAATAGTTTACCTAATAAAATAAAAATATTTCAATAGCTCTGCCAAATTCTCAAAAAAAATGTAGAATAAAGGCCTGGAAAAATAATAGGGACACTTAATTTTTCAATATATTCTTATATTTTTAATTATTTTTCCATAAATATTACAAAATATATACACTAAATTAAAGGCATTCAAATAGTTTAACTAATAAAATAAAAATATTTGACCAGCTCTGCCAAATTCTTAAAAAAAATGTAAAATAAATGCCTGGAAAAATAATAGGGACACTTAATTTTTCAATATATTCTTATATTTTTAATTATTTTTCCATAAATATTACAAAATATATACACTAAATTAAAGGTATTCAAATAGTTTAACTAATAAAATAAAAATATTTCAATAGCTCTGCCAATTTCTTAAAAAAAATGTAAAATAAAGGCCTGGAAAAATAATAGGGACACTTAAATTTTTCAATATATTCTTATATTTTTAATTATTTTTCCATAAATATTACAAAATATATACACTAAATTAAAGGTATTCAAATTCTAAGGATGCAGCAATAATTGTTAAACTTCAGTCAGAATATGACAAAAATATGGTATTGAAATCACTAGCAGACTTTAGAAGACAAAAAGGTTATTCTCTTACACTTAGGGACATTGGTATAAATTCTAATAGCAACTTTTATGTAAACGAAAATTTAACCCAATTGAATTTTAAAATACTTCGCTCGTCAATTCGTCTGAGAAAAAGGAAAATCATAAGCAGTGTTTATACAAGGCGGGGTCTTGTGTATGTTAAGAAGCATTTGAATGATGATCCTGTGCAAATTGATGAAATTGATCACCTTCACCAGCTTTTTCCGTGTTCTGAGGAATAAGTTTAATTTCATTGTATTTTTAAAATTGTTTATTTTTTATTTTAATATTAAAATCAATAACTTGTTTCTTGATAGTAGGATTACAAATTTAACGAAAATACTTTTAAAAAGTTTTTATACTGTTTTATTTATTATTCAACTGGTTTATTCTAATTACTTTTATATAGTTAACATGCATATGATTAATCGGATAATATATATGTCCCATTGCGTTGCCCATTATGTATTTACATTTTTTATTTTTTTAATTGATGTCGTTAAATAACAAATTTGGTTCTAAGGAGAGTGCACATAATATGATTCGAGTTCTGACCAAGCAGAAAAATGGTTTAAAAATAGTCCACATTAATGCTCAAAGTCTCTGTAATAAAATTGATGAGTTTCGATATATTTTTGCCTCATCTGGAGTGGATATAGTATGTGTCTCTGAAACCTGGTTTTCCATTGATATTATTGATTCAGTTTATAATTTGCCTGGTTTTAAGTTATATCGTTCGGACAGAAGGGTTATGATAAATGGAATTGAAAGCAAAGCCAGAGGTGGTGGAGTTGCAATCTTTGTGAGGTGTGGTATCAACTGTGCTGTAAAGATGCAATCAAAAGCTGGCAGTGAAGTCGAATACCTCTTTATTGAGATTATCCCAAAGAGGAAAAGGAAAATATTAGTTGGAAGTGTATACAGACCCCATAGAGATGTACAAATTGACTTATTTATAAGTATTTTGGAGAATCTTTCTGTCGAATACAACGAGATTATTATCCTTGGTGATTTTAACAATAATTTACTATGTAATAATACTTTAATTGACCCCATGCGTTCGTTGGGGCTATTTCCCGTGAACACTCTTATACCTACGCATTATCATGGATGTACTAACAGCTTGATAGATCTGGTATTTGTAAACAATTTATCAAAAGTTATGCTATATGACCAGCTTTCGGCATCAGTTTTCTCGGATCATGATCTGCTATTTATGACTTATGATCATCACATCAATATACAGCAGGAAGAATATAAATACAGAGATTTTAAGGGTATAGATTACAATCTCTTGTTACAACAGCTGGAATACATAAACTGGAATCAAATCTATTCATATGACGATGTAAATGATCAAATACGTTTTTTACAAGAGAATGTTGAATTTTTATATGAGGCAAATGTACCCATAAGAACTAGACGTGTAGCAGCGAATCAAACTCCTTGGTTTACCACTCATATTAAGAGACTGATAAAGGAGCGTAATACTGCGTATGCTAGATGGAAGAAATTTAAAACTCCAGAACTTCGAGCACTATTTCAAAATTGCCGTAAAGCTGTTGTGAAAAGTATAGAACACGCAAAAAAATTGTACTACCAGAGAAGATTTTCGTCAGCTATTGATAGCAGTTCTAAATGGAAAGAAATTCGTAAAATTGGAATTGGAAAAGATAACATTTCTTCATGTGATGTTGATGTCAATAGCTTAAACCATATGTTTAGAAATGCAAACATACCATCATCGACCAGTAACATATATGATGATCTTTGTAGCGTCTCCATTGAGGATTCGTTTACATTTCGGTGCGTTAGCCAATTGGAAGTTCTGAGCAGTTTTCGTTCTATAAAATCTAAAGCTACCGGTATAGATGGTTTAAATCCCAGGTTTTTTGAAATATTGCTGTATAAACTTTTGCCTTATGTTACTCATGTATTTAACACAGTACTAACTAAATCAACATTTCCTGATGAATGGAAAAAATCTAAAATTACACCAATACCTATACAGAACAATGAATTTCGGCCAATATCTATTCTTCCCTTCTTATCTAAAGTTATTGAGAATATTATGAGTGAGCAGGTCAATGAATATGTTAAGAATCATAATATTTTATGTGCTGTTCAATCGGGATTTACTAAAGGAAGGAGCTGTATGACAGCCTTGACAGATGTAGTGGAGAATCTAAGGGCTGATCTTGATAATAATATGATTTGCATTTTAGTTTTACTTGATCATAGTAAAGCTTTCGATACAGTTGATCACTCCATATTATTAAAGAAACTGGAAAAACTTTTCTGCTTCTCAGAAACAGCTTGTAGATTATTACGCTCATATCTCACAGGTCGATCTCAGATTGTAGCTTATAATGGAACATATTCTGAAAGCCTTGATGTTAATAGAGGTGTTCCACAGGGCTCAGTGCTTGGACCCCTATTATTCTGCTTATATATTAATGATTTACCCGATACTTTGGAACATTGTAGAATACATATGTATGCAGATGATGTCCAAATATACAACAGCGGTTCCTTAAATGGAATTAACGCATGTGTTAACAATATAAACTCTGATTTGCAGAAAATAGATATCTGGGCCAAAAACAATGGACTTTGCATCAATCCCACAAAATCGAAGTATATTTTAATAGATAGAAGTAACAGAAAGATTGCTGATGATATTCAAATTAAAATAAATAGTAATAAAATAGAACTTGTGAGCTGTTCAAAAAACTTGGGAGTAATTTTTAATAATAAACTGACCTGGTCCAATCACATTACTTCTGCGGTAGGTAAAATTTATGGTATGTTGAGAAATCTTTGGGCTGTAAAATGTTCAACACCTTTTAAAATACGAATGCTGCTTGCTAAAACTTACTTGATACCAGTCCTTTTATATGGATGTGAAATCTATGCGAACTGTGATGCAAATGATCTGCGGAAATTGAAGGTTGCTTATAATAATATTGCAAGATATATCTTCAATCGAGGAATACGTGATTCCATATCTGTGTTCTCATACCAGATTTGCAGTATGTGTTTTGAAAATATTTTGAAGTTTAAAAGTTTGCTATTTTTACACAAAATAATTTATACTGCACAACCGACGTACCTGTATGGTACAATAAATTTCGGCAGATCGGCTAGAGGACTAGTATTGATTCAACGAAAATATAAAACTGCCTTTTCTGAACGTCAGTTCTTTATTTATTGCACTCGACTTTGGAACCAATTACCGAAAAGAATTCAATTAATTAGCAACGCAAACCGATTTAAAATTGAACTTTTGAAATATTTCCGTTAATGACCAGTTGAAGTATTGTGTAAAATCAAATTAATGCTTTAAATTATTTGTTATCTTTTTCAATTTTTTAATTTTTTTTCTTTTAATTTTTTAATTTTCTTTTATTAGATTAATTTGTATTTATATTTAATTATTACATTATGCTAAAATTTAATGTTTGTATGTAATCATTAGCACTTTAATTTATAAGATTTCTATCTTGTTGTGCTAAATTTTTAAAATAAAATAAATAAATAAATAAATAAATAAATAGTTTAACTAATAAAATAAAAATATTTGACCAGCTCTGCCAAATTCTTAAAAAAAATGTAAAATAAAGGCCTGGAAAAATAATAGGGACACTTAAATTTTTTAATATATTCTTATATTTTTAATTATTTTTCCTTAAATATTACAAAATTTATACACTGAATTAGGGGTATTCAAATAGTTTAACTAATAAAATAAAAATATTTGACCAGCTCTGCCAAATTCTTAAAAAAAAATGTGAAATAAAGGCCTGGAAAAATAATAGGGACACTTAAGTTTTTCAATATATTCTTATATTTTTAATTATTTTTCCATAAATATTACAAAATATATACACTAAATTAAAGGTATTCAAATAGTTTAACTAATAAAATAAAAATATTTCAATAGCTCTGCCAAATTCTTAAAAAAAATGTAAAATAAAGGCCTGGAAAAATAATAGGGACACTTAAATTTTTCATTATATTCTTATATTTTTTAATTATTTTTCCATAAATATTACAAAATATATACACTAAATTAAAGGTATTCAAATAGTTTAACTAATAAAATAAAAATATTTGACCAGCTCTGCCAAATTCTTAAAAAAAATGTAAAATAAAGGCCTGGAAAAATAATAGGGACACTTAAATTTTTCAATATATTCTTATATTTTTAATTATTTTTCCATAAATATTACAAAATATATACACTAAATTAAAGGTATTCAAATAGTTTAACTAATAAAATAAAAATATTTGACCAGCTCTGCCAAATTCTTAAAAAAAATGTAAAATAAATGCCTGGAAAATAATAGGGACACTTAAATTTTTCAATATATTCTTATATTTTTAATTATTTTTCCATAAATATTACAAAATATATACACTTAATTAAAGGTATTCAAATAGTTTAACTAATAAAATAAAAATATTTGACCAGCTCTGCCAAATTCTTAAAAACAATGTAAAATAAAGGCCTGGAAAAATAATAGGGACACTTAATTTTTCAATATATTCTTATATATTTAATTATTTTTCCATAAATATTACAAAATATATACACTAAATTAAAGGCATTCAAATAGTTTAACTAATAAAATAAAAATATTTGACCAGCTCTGCCAAATTCTTAAAAAAAATGTAAAATAAATGCCTGGAAAAATAATAGGGACACTTCAATTTTTCAATATATTCTTATATTTTTAATAATTTTTCCATAAATATTACAAAATATATACACTAAATGAAAGGTATTCAAATAGTTTAACTAATAAAATAAAAATATTTGACCAGCTCTGCCAAATTCTTAAAAAAATTTAAAATAAATGCCTGGAAAAATAATAGGGACACTTAAATTTTTCAATATATTCTTATATTTTTAATTATTTTTTCCATAAATATTGCAAAATATATACACTAAATTAAAGGTATTCAAATAGTTTAACTAATAAAATAAAAATATTTGATCAGCTCTGCCAAATTCTTAAAAAAATGTAAAATAAATGCCTGGAAAAATAATAGGGACACTTAAATTTTTCAATATATTCTTATATTTTTAATTATTTTTCCATAAATATTGCAAAATATATACACTAAATTAAAGGTATTCAAATAGTTTAACTAATAAAATAAAAATATTTGACCAGCTCTGCCAAATTCTTAAAAAAATTTAAAATAAATGCCTGGAAAAATAATAGGGACACTTAAATTTTTCAATATATTCTTATATTTTTAATTATTTTTCCATAAATATTGCAAAATATATACACTAAATTAAAGGTATTCAAATAGTTTAACTAATAAAATAAAAATATTTGACCTGCTCTGCCAAATTCTTAAAAAAATGTAAAATAAAGGCCTGGAAAAATAATAGGGACACTTAAATTTTTCAATATATTCTTATATTTTTAATTATTTTTCCATAAATATTGCAAAATATATACACTAAATTAAAGGTATTCAAATAGTTTAACTAATAAAATAAAAATATTTGACCAGCTCTGCCAAATTCTTAAAAAAAATATAAAATAAAGGCCTGGAAAAATAATAGGGACACTTAAGTTTTTCAATATATTCTTATATTTTTAATTATTTTTCCATAAATATTACAAAATATATACACTAAATTAAAGGTATTCAAATAGTTTAACTAATAAAATAAAAATATTTCAATAGCTCTGCCAAATTCTTAAAAAAAATGTAAAATAAAGGCCTGGAAAAATAATAGGGACACTTAAGTTTTTCAATATATTCTTATATTTTTAATTATTTTTCCATAAATATTGCAAAATATATACACTAAATTAAAGGTATTCAAATAGTTTAACTAATAAAATAAAAATATTTGACCAGCTCTGCCAAATTCTTAAAAAAATTTAAAATAAATGCCTGGAAAAATAATAGGGACACTTAAATTTTTCAATATATTCTTATATTTTTAATTATTTTTCCATAAATATTGCAAAATATATACACTAAATTAAAGGTATTCAAATAGTTTAACTAATAAAATAAAAATATTTGATCAGCTCTGCCAAATTCTTAAAAAAAATGTAAAATAAATGCCTGGAAAAATAATAGGGACACTTAAATTTTTCAATATATTCTTATATTTTTAATTATTTTTCCATAAATATTGCAAAATATATACACTAAATTAAAGGTATTCAAATAGTTTAACTAATAAAATAAAAATATTTGACCAGCTCTGCCAAATTCTTAAAAAAATTTAAAATAAATGCCTGGAAAAATAATAGGGACACTTAAATTTTTCAATATATTCTTATATTTTTAATTATTTTTCCATAAATATTGCAAAATATATACACTAAATTAAAGGTATTCAAATAGTTTAACTAATAAAATAAAAATATTTGATCAGCTCTGCCAAATTCTTAAAAAAAATGTAAAATAAATGCCTGGAAAAATAATAGGGACACTTAAATTTTTCAATATATTCTTATATTTTTAATTATTTTTCCATAAATATTGCAAAATATATACACTAAATTAAAGGTATTCAAATAGTTTAACTAATAAAATAAAAATATTTGACCAGCTCTGCCAAATTCTTAAAAAAATTTAAAATAAATGCCTGGAAAAATAATAGGGACACTTAAATTTTTCAATATATTCTTATATTTTTAATTATTTTTCCATAAATATTGCAAAATATATACACTAAATTAAAGGTATTCAAATAGTTTAACTAATAAAATAAAAATATTTGACCAGCTCTGCCAAATTCTTAAAAAAATTTAAAATAAATGCCTGGAAAAATAATAGGGACACTTAAATTTTTCAATATATTCTTATATTTTTAATTATTTTTCCATAAATATTACAAAATATATACACTAAATTAAAGGTATTCAAATAGTTTAACTAATAAAATAAAAATATTTAACTAGCTCTGCCAAATTCTTAAAAAAAAATGTAAAATAGAGGCCTGGAAAAATAATAGGGACACTTAAATTTTTAAATATATTCTTATAGTTTTAATTATTTTTCTATAAATATTACA